>CM067224.1:20085145-21585144 GCA_034190945.1 Octodonta nipae
AGAAAATATGCTATGACAGACAAACAGACCTAGGTGTTATTTTATAAAAATTAGTCAATTGCAAATTTTAAACAAAAAAATTTCACACCAACTTCAAAAACCTTTTTTATAGTATTTTTTTTGTTTAAAATATCTATTTAACTATTGTTAATATGCCTTGAAGCCGGATTTTTTAAAAGTTAATGTGAAGTCAGTTTTGTCTTTTAAATTTATTTATGATGTTTATATTTAAATCTGAGAAGCTAATAATTTAAATACGTACAGAAAATTAAAATTAAAAACCTCAATTTTGGAAAAGGGAATAATTTCTTTACTTTCTTTTGAAGGTTAGACGTTCTTGAAAATTTGATTGTTTTTTATGTTCAGACCCCAAGTTTTCATCAGTAATATCCTGCACTGGCACAAAGAGAATATTTTTTGTGAGTAAAAATATGTAAGTAATGCAAAAAGAAATAGCAAGAACTCTTCGTAAAACCTCCATCAATAACATTATTATTAACACTTCTTTATTTTTCATCATTCATTCCGTAATCAGCCGACCCGCTGGAATCCGAACCACTTAATAACTCGTTCGAATTAATACACATACACAAGTGGAACTAAAAGAATCCTATAATTTGCGAAATCTCTTTCAATCATACATCATCAACTTTAGAAGACTACCAATTATCCATTCCTTGACAAGTTGTCATGCCACTGTCGACGATTACTTACAGGTATAAATTCAGGCAGATTATCCGGCAAATTGAGTTGTGCAATTTCGGCTTTCAAACGTTTTCTATGATTGGGTTTTTTAATTCCTATTGCCGTCAGATCTTCTGGCGTCATTCTTCCGATGGTTGGCAAGTCGTATCCTGCTGATATGAATAGAGGGAAGTACTCTTCGAATTGTAGGTCCACCAACCAAGAATGGATTATGTCTTGATCCTGTGGGAAGAAAATAACTTTATTAATTTGAATGATAATTGGAAATGAGAAGTTTCAGAGGTTAACAAATCTAAAAGAACATTGTGTAAAATACTACAGTAAAATGTGCTTTTGTATCATGCAACACACATTATTTAATCAACTCATTTATAAGTCGTGTTAAAGTAAATTGATGGGACCCATTTTCTAAATTTGTTCGTAAATTTGTTGATGAAAAAAGTAGTGGATCTGTTGAATTTAGTCTGAATTTAATGTTTCTTGCTATAATGGTAATTGAAAGGTTTCGGGTTAACATAATTTTGGGTTTTTCGTATTAAAAAATCAGGTTTAATTTTCACGCTACTAAGAATATTTCTCTGGAAATTAATTAAAAACTACCTTTCCGAAATATATAATTGATGATAAAAACTACCCTTCTGAACAATCTGAATATGTAATTGACGTTGCAAGAAAGTACCGAAAATTCCAATCTCTTCGAGAAATCAAAGATATACCTTAGAAAGACAATATTGCTGTGGAAACATTCGAGGCAAATGCGATGGGTATACATAGCACCGTATATATATATATATATATATATATATATATATATATATATATATATATATAGATGGTTTCCGGGAATTCATCTGCGTAGTTGATAACTGATCCCTGCCGGGATCGATGGTAAATTATAACTAAATAAAGTAATTAGCAAGCGGGAGGCGTGGCCACAGAGCGCCAAGGGCCAATCACACGCAGCCGTTCACGGTGCCAACCGATAGGCGCCGAGCCGCGACTATATAACACTGCGCGCGCTTCTGAAAATGCGATATTAAATTGTGAATTTGGATACAAAAACAAAGGAGATATACTTTAGGTGTTAATCAATTATTTTGAAGCTACAGAACCGGTACCTACCTCACGCAATGGAATGTAAAACTAATTTATTTGCATAGCTAGTACCCCTAATAACGTCTATGTTGTCAATTGTTGTAGATTAGATTTCAGGCTACCTCTGCTCTATGCAAAAGATACTACCTAAAAATCCTGATACTCAATTGAAACGAAACAAAGAAAACTTAGACAATGTAAAGGAATTTGAGTACTGTTAGCTGAGACATAAGGGTTTAAACGGAAAGTAAAAAATATTGTAACAAACTATGATGTGGTGAAAATAATAATAAAAAAAGGAAATGAAAATGCAGGGAACTCATATATTTATTAATGAAGCAAGGAGAGCAATAAGGGAGTATAACCAACAAAAGAAAAATAGGAACACATGTTTTTTAAAATTGGTGAGTACTAGTAAAGATATAGAAATTAAGTAGATGATTATAGAATATAACTACAGACAGAGGAACAGTTAAAACACATCAGGAAGTACAAGTCCTAGGCACTCAACTTTACATTGGGCAAGTGAGATTTAAAATATAAACAAAAACAAATAATTTGATGAATAAATAATGCACACTATGGAAAACATAGTATGACCAAAAGACAAAACCAAAAGAAACGTTATGCTACTAGGGAGTCATTATGGAATTATGACAAAAATACCAAAGAAAAAATACGATTACTACAAAAATATGAAGATTGCGTCCATTACAAAGGAAATATGAGCAAGGAGAAAGAGTTGAAACGCAGATTGCGGAAACATCGAAAAAAAGTTATTTGCCACCGCGAAATAAATAACAGGCTGTAAATAGAATGGGATAAACGACAATAAAAGTACTGAAAACAAGCGGAAAATAATCGAATCACGTTAGTCACAATAAGACTCTACAACCGAGTCAATAATGCCTGAAATGTGGAGATATAAAGGAAAAATAACCTCGGAATCCTCTCTTAAGTTGTCGTACTACTTGGCTATCTAAAGGCAAGGCAAATTATACTCTCAATTGTCACTGCTTGTGGTATCAGCCTATATAAGTTATACACGAAGAAAATGGGCGCCCATCAGTGTATCCGAACTACTTCTCACGAAAATTAATGCTAGAATTGTCATAACATATTCTATTGAATGCAATTTCGATGCAATGCTCTATATCTTTTTTTGATAATTGACGCTCTTGAGGCATCCTGGTTACATGTTTCTGTTTAAAATCCAAATAATTCCTCAGCCACTCTTCCGAGAATGAATGATTACGTAATTATAGAATCGTAATTTATTTGAAACCCACCGTTTTTTGACCTAGTATAAACTACATTAATTATAAACAAATTTAGTTTGATTTAGTCAGCTATAAAAAATCCAGATACGCTCATTTAGACACTTACATCTAGGTGAGGTAGGATAAAGAGTAAAGAAAGTATTTACAGAAGAAAATGTGCTTTGGTGACTTTCTGAAACACAATTGCGTTGCAGAACACATGCTTTTGTGTTTCGTGAGAGATTAGGGGAAGTTTAAAAAATAAAGTATTAATCATTAACATTTATCTGTAAATTCTACTTATAAAAATTTATATATGAAATTAATTTTCATTTTTTTACCGGTGAAAGTTTTTATACTAACAACAACTTGTATATATTTATGCCTTTAGAATAATGTGCAAGTCTAATGGACTACGTACTGGCACGCCTTGGTGTATCATGCGTTCAATACGTCCCTGATCTGATCCTATCGAGCAGGAGCTCAACGAACATCTCGGACTGTTGGAAGAACCAATTGTACTTCGTCCAGCCGTACTTAAGGGATGATAGGAAGCTCTTCCACTATCTAAGGACGCTGTACTGTGCCGCGAGCCTGATCCAGCACTACCGCTTGAAGAACCTGGGCTGTCTCTTCCAGGCGACTGTAAACGAATCATATTCTGTTAGCAGGACCGACTTAAAAATTTTACTCGTGACAAAATTTGTTATTGAAACTTCTGCTTACCTGTGTCATATCAATACCCTGATCTTCCTGAAGACTAAGCTGATGATGATAATATACCGCTGCTTTGTGTGTCAAGACGGTTCCAGATTGTGGTTGTCCCGGAAATGTAAAAGTGGGTGCTGGAAAAATAGGACCGGGCGATTTTCCTGTGCTGCCACTGACTGTGCTCCCATAATCTGAGTGATCATCTGCAAAAAGAAAGCTTTGGTTATATAAAAGTGATCATTATAAGATTGTTTCCATAATTTCAAGGTAAACAAATAACCTTTCTATATAAACTTTCGTATATTACATCGATTCTATTACTGATTATATATACATAAGTACGCTTATTGTATGCAAATCAAAGTTTATTAATGAAGAATATACATACTAAACTACTCAAACAAATGCACGTATAATTGTTTGAATTTCCTTTGGACGTTTTGAGTATATTTATATCACCTGCGTTAATAATCGAAAAGATCTTTCCTTCTTTTAAATTGTTATCAATATTTATTTATTACAAGTGTCTTATATGATATTCATTACAGGGGTGGCTTGAGTAATATGACTCCATATTGTAGTTAATAAAAAGTTAGAGTAACATGTTTATTTTTAACCGACTTCCACAAAGGAGGAGGTTATCAATTCGTCGCGTATTTTTTTTGTTTGTATGTATGTTACCTGATTTCTTCTCCTGTAGTGAACTGTTTTGTATGAATATGGTCTTGTTTAATACAGTATATATTCGGATTGGTGAAACTTCAAATTTTGGCAAAGAATTCTATTGGTAAAGTGATGAGATTTGTGAATGAACACATGCGTGCATGGAAATCGACCATTATCCCTAACATATTGGTCGATTTATCGAAAACTCCTTATGGATGTGTATAGTTCTTTAGCGTTTAATGTATTAAGGAAGATCCCTAGGTGATCTCATATACTTTTCTGCAACGTGCAACTTGTAGTTTTGCAGAAAATCGCCAAAAATTCCAAAATTCTTATAAAAAATTTCATCTAAATGACATAAGGGACATTTCCTTATAAATATTTTAATTCCAACGTAATAGTGCGAGAATTTTAGGCACTGGAAGTTTTAATTGCGAATTTAAAATTTTTTTATGTAAGTCTCAAGAATATAGGTAGTAAAGCATAGTATTTTCGGCTCCTTAAATCAATGAGTACCAAGCTCGTTTTGTTTGTATACCAGGCAAATACCTATTTAAATGAAAATTTTTCCATTTTGCGAAGACGGTGCTTTTGGTTGTCACATTCTCTAGGCTTAATAGAAAATTCAGTGACAACTCATGTCAAACTCTAAAAACTGCTATTTGGTGCGTTTATACACAGGGTGGTTAGTTATAGCAAACAAAATCACAAAGTAAAGTGATAGAAGGAGTTGCATTTATATGATTCAAATATAAGGCGGAGTGGTCCATAGGCAGCCGTATATACAGGATGGTTGAAATATAGGGTGGAGTAAACCTTTGGTGGTATAAAAATGTTTGAAAAAATTTGAAATTAAAATTGTATAGGGTGATTAAAAAACTGTTATATGATGTGGACATAAGCAAATCATATACAGGATGGTTGAAATATATGCTGGAGTTGAATTATATTTACATAGTGTGATTAAAAAATAATTTTTTTTATAGCCCATAAGAAGTTGCATAAAGTGTGGAGAGGAATTAATGTTACACAGGGCGATAATATATAATGTTAAAAATGAAATAATTTATGGGGTAGCCCACAAGGAGTTATATACTATGGTTTAAATATAGGACGGATTTGACTCCGTAAATATGGGATGGATTCTACTCCGTCTTATAGTTTACAGAACGCAGCTAACAAATTTATGCTTGTCAGAAAAAGTTGAAAAAAGGTTACATGGTGTAGTCCATAAGGCATAAATATATTTTGGGAGTACTAATACATTTTGTTCTTAAAGTCAATTTAAATGAGAAAGTATCATTGTGTAATGTCGAGGCTTTCAATGTTACCTGGTTCTGTCTATTAAGGTTATACATACAAAATAAAAAATAAAGAATGAAAACTACCTGAGTTCAAAAAAAAAACTAAAAAGTTGAAAATAAAACATTAAAAAATATATATAACCGACTCTACCTATAACTAAAACGCTAAAAATAATTATAACAAAATACAGCTCTAGCAAAATAAATAACACATTCAATGTTGTTAGGTACCTAGCCAGGAAGTAAAAAATGTAAACATTAAAAGGTGCTCATTCTGTACAAATTAATTACCTACCAATCTAGTATATTTTGAAGCCGGTGCCAAGCAAATCTAAAATCCTTCATTGCGTACTTATCTACTAATTCATCAAACTTGATTGTTGCTTGGCACCGACTTCAAAAATATACTAGATTGGTAGGTAATTAATTTGTACAGAATGAGCACCTTTTAATGTTTATATTTTTTACTTCCTGGGTAGGTACCTAACAACATTGAATGTGTTATTTATTTGCTAGAGTTGTATTTTGTTATAACTATTTTTAGCTTTTTAGTTATAGGTAGAAGTCGGTTATATATTTTTTAAAAATGTTTTTTGCTGTTTTCTGAGTGATAATTCTGGCATCTCTGGTTTTTATTTTTTCTGAGTTCTTTGGGAATAAAACCACATAAACTTCAAAGCGAATGCACTATCTTATACCAAAGTCGTACATAGGAACGCCACATGAAATTCTAAATATAACTCTTTAAAAATGTTTGTGCTTCCTTGTATATATCAAATGTGCAGTAAATTCCCTTAGTTACATTAGTTTTATTGTCAAACATTAATGTCAAATTGGACTTTTGAAATATACAGACTTTCAAGATTATGTGGTGTTATTCCCAAAGCACTCAGTAAAAATAAAAACTAATTTATGCGTTTATAAATCAAACTTTTGTTAAGATTTATCGTATTAATGCGTGCTAAAACTAATTTACAAACGCATCACATAAAAAATTGGAACTTCCCAGACCTAATTTCTAAATACATAATAGGAGGCTGGTGATAACTCTCCACTTCCTTTGTTAAAATCTAATTCGGTTAGCGTAATTCATTTTCCTCATTGTAATTTGGGCCGTCTTCCGTGACTTACTTCTCCTCTCGACACGATCTCGACAACAAAAGCGGACCAGATACTGAAACACAAAGCAACACAAGTGGACACTCCACAAGAGCTACTCCCGCGTGGTTCGTGTCAAAGTCACGTGTAAACGTGGAGGTCGTCGTCGAAGACATCGCAGTGCGTTCACCTTCGCCGTCTCTCTCGCTTTCGACATTTCGAATCGCAAGCACTGCAAGTTCTTCTTCGCTAGTTAACGTTAAAGGGAATACCAGTCAAAAGTATGATGCTCACTACCGTTTCTGTCAATGGGACGTTTTCCTATTCTTCTTTCCCATCACATAGGCACATGCATGCATGAGAAATAGCATTTTGCTGCACGCATCATCGAATGCCATCAAAGGATCTTTCGCCTATCTCACGTTCCGTCTTCCGTTATCGAAAATAAGGATCTAACGTTGTTTTTGTATAGAACAAACTCGACTGACTGTGCAGATAATCGATACCGAATAATGTTCGTCGAATAACGAGAGTTGCACTATTCATTATATGTCGAAGTCGATTGATGTTCGTTTTGATTGCAGTCGCGGGTACGCGCGTACAGCGTATCTCTCGTTACAAGAGGCGTATTGTTCAGGTTCCGGAAATGCGAAACATTATCTCTTACAGGCAGATGCGGTATGATATAATGAATTTTCAGAAATCTATCAGATGGTTCCTGTGGGGGAACTTCGAATAGAGCCTTTCATCGAAACTGTAAATAACCAGTAATGGAAATACGATTCTTTAAAAATTCAGTGCGGATATATACAGGGTGTACCATAATGTAGTACAGATATTTTGGTAGATGGTAGATCTAAACAGTATAAATAAAAAAGTCTTATGCAGTGTGGAACAGCCAAATGGAATAAATTGGATAACGAATAAAGGAGGGCTTGTAGGGAAAAACGCTTAGACATGCCGACTTGTATTTTTAAATGCGCATATTTTCAAGATATAAGGCGTGTCATGTGACAGTGGCCAATACTAACTTTCTTATTTTAAATGAAAGCCCCTGTATATTATTCTGGATTCTCCAGATAATTCTAGACATAATTCATGTACAATGTCCTTTTCAAGTTTATTGCAGAAATTAACATTAAAAAGAGAAAATTATGTTATTTCACAAATTCCCTATATTGCACTCAACACTTAATTCCCATTTAGCTTTAATATTGAGATGGTAAGCAAAAACCATTCCAATTTTTCGAGTATTAAAGGAATGTAAAATGCATCCCTATGAAATGATGCTGCCGATTCAGGAACTCATGGAAGACGATTTTCATAGGAGAACGTATTTCTGTGAACAAATGATGGTAAATTTAGATAACAATGTGATCCAATTAGAAGATGTTTTGTTTTTTTGATGAGAGCACATTTACACTTCATGGTCATGTTAATCGTAACAATTGCCGCTACTGGTCTAATGAGAATCCTCACTGGATGGCAGAGAAACATACGCAATATCCTGAAAAAGTTCATGTTTGGGCAGGATTTGTTGGAAAACATATAGTAGGTACCTTTTTCATTGGCAACTTGAATGGAGATAAATATATAGAACTGTCCAAAATAATGTCGTGCCAACTTTGACAAACTTATATCCTGATCCAGTAAACCCACAAGTTCATGCCAATACAATATGGTTTCAGCAAGATGGAGCACTGCCCCATTACGAAATCAATGTCCAGCAGTACCTGAATCAAATTTTTCCAAGTTGGTGGATTGGGAGGCACGGATTTGACGCCACTGGACTACTTTTGTGGGGATATGTCAAAAGTACTGTATACAAAACTACAGTCCTCAACTTAGATGACCAAAAAAGACGAATCATGCTTGCGGTTAGATCTGTCACGCCTGAAATGTTGAGTAACGTTAGAAGACATTTCTATACCAGATTAGCATGTTGCCAAGACGTTCGCGGCGAGTATTTTGAACATTTCCTACATTGACATTAATGATTTTTTGTTTTTTTTATCTTATTAAGAAATAATCAGTATAACTTTTTGGATTTTTAGTATAATGTAGCGAATTTGTGAAATAAAATAATTTTCTTTTTTTAATGTTAATTTTTGTAATAAATCTGAAAATACTTAATATTTCCGAAACAGTTGAAGATATGTGTAGGACATTGTACATTAATTATGTCTAGAATTTTTCACATGACACACCCTATATAATTTTTTTTTGTTGAAAAAATGCGCATTTAAAAATCCAAATCGCGGTGTCCAAGCGTTTTTCCCAACAGACCCTTTATGGTTTACTTTACGAGAAAAATTTGTTCAATGTTGTCAACTACAGTAAGCAATTACCTGTGTATTTATTAAATCATTTGTGAGACTGCAACAAATTTATCAACTGAACAATACAATAAACAAAATCCTCTACCCTTCCTATCAAATGAAGGGATATTTAAAAACAAATTTTATATTTTCAACACACTTAATGAAACAGGAATTATTGCAACATCGGATTAAATTTGCTTTGGTTCATTAAGCATAAACCGTAATAAATGAATTATTGAGGAAGGTTATGGGTCCTAATTGCAAAAAAGTAAGGTGATATTTATTTATTTTCAATTTAATATGTTCACGTGGTAGCTAAGAGAGTTAGTATTATTTCAATTGTGGTGTTATTCCCAATAAGTACATAAACATTAAGTAAACCGAACCAATTTCATTTTAAAGTACTTTTTTCCAAAAAATGTAAATATTAAACCTATTCATTATCATAATATTTAGTTATTTAGTAGTGATATAAAGCAAAGGCCATTAGAAATGCTTCGAGTGAGGCTAATAAGGAAAGGAAATTCAAATAGTATTTTTTTTTGAAGGATGATTTTCAAAACTATAATATATATTAAAAAAAGCTTTAGAAAGAAGAATTACACAAATAAAAAATAAACGTCAGAGAAGAAACTGGGAAGATGTAAACGGTCCTTACCAAAGATCAACAAAAACAATTAGTTTCCTAGGTCAAATAGGTGGGAAGTCGTTTTTTTTTTGGACTGACTACAAGAGTTTTAGGAATTTTAGCTTACTGCCTGACAGGAAAAAATAACAAATAAAAATTACGTGATTGGATACGGAAAGGTATATATTCACTTCATTGTTTCAAAATTTTATCGTTTTATCAAGAGCTTCAAAACCCAGCTAATGTTGCACCTCACAGAGAAAATAGCGTTCACATTTTGTTGTTATAAACCATTACTAGACAGCATAGTTAGTTGGTAAAGCTTCTGAGAAAAGAGCTATGATGTCGTCGGTATTCAACTCAGTTCATGCTACAGAAATTTGCTTGCACATGCATAGTCTTTTGAAAAATCTTGTAATAACATTGTTGTATACAAGCGGCGGTATTTCACTGGTTCAGCGTCTAATTTCGGCCTACAATGCTTTATTGCTAGCGGACTTGTTGGTATAAACCTGTGACTTCAGATAATCCCAAAGCCAGAAGTCCAAATGTGTTAAATCATAAGTCCGTGGCGGCTAATATTATGGTCACCAAACAAGGAAATGACACGACAAAGAGCAAACTCGAGCAATGCAGTTGATGTTCCACGAGCGCTGTGATATGTGGCCCGTTCTGCTGAATCCAGATGTTGTCAAGAGCTATATGTAACTGAGGAACAAAAAAAACGTTCACTATTCACCGTTAGTGCAATACCGTCTTCATCTTCAAAGAAATACGGTTCAATAATTCCTCCAAACCACAATGCACAATAAACAGTGATACGTTTTGGATGCAACCGACCCACCCTGACCCAAGTTCAGTGGTAAATCAAAATTGTCTATGAAAAAGATGAAAGAATAAAACAGACATATATGTACAGGGGCGGATTCACATATATTATGTGTTTCCAGCCGGGGATTTCACTCTCCAGGAGGGGGGGGGGGCGATTCTGTACTAAATTTAACTATATATAATTTTAAACTCAGATTTCTTGGGCTATTATATTAAAAATAGTAAAAATAGTCGTTCTGAGGTTGAAATCCATCGAATTACCTTTTTCTAGGCTTTTGGAGTTAAGACTACCTCGTTTTAATATTAAATTTACTAACTTTGGTGCTCTCGAGGGGGAATCGTTTTATCTCTATTTGTAATTTGCTTTACGTCGCTATTAAAGCAAAACGAATCATCTGATTAATAAGTAGCATATGTAGAAAATAAATAATATACATGTAAACCAGGCTAAATTGCTTCTAAATATGTTCGTTGTATTCCATTAATTAAACAAAAAATTAAAAATGTTGAAAATAAAATGTCTTTTTTCATTTCGAACTGCAAGATGCAATCGTTTGTCAGATTCTAGCAACTCAAGAATGCATGAGTTTTTAATGATTCCAAGATCTTAAATTATTCGAAAGCAACAAAAATCTCGTCAAGTATTTCTTATTATTGTAATTTCGAAAAGATTGTTGAGGAGGTCTTGAATTATTTTGTCTATTCATTGGGTTTTCTCTCCTACAAATTTTTTCCTGCAACAGATAACTGTGTATGGAGACGTTTCAACTCCGAGTCTGGAGTCGTTGTCAATCGTTTAGTGTTGTTTTCGAGGTTTTTTTCTAAAAAATTTTCGCTTTGATCTTGAATTTGTTGTTTGTCAAAAAATTCAAGATCAAAGCGAAATTTTTTTAGAAAAAACCTCGAAAACAACACTAAACGATTGACAACGACTCCAGACTCGGAGTTGAAACGTCTGCATACACAGTTATCTGTTACAGGAAAAAATTTGGAGGAGAGAAAACCCAATGAATAGACAAAATAATTTCTTATTATTATTGGACACTGAAAAATATCCTACTTTGTTTGTATCTTTTATATAATTATGATCTTTATGTATGAAAAAATATATATATTATAGAAACAGTTAGACCTTTTAACTACAGAAATAAATTATATTAATAAAACTAATAGTCATATAGTCAAGTAATCTTAGACCTGATCATAAATGTTCTTATCCTAAAACTTCTAACAGAAGAAGTTTTAAATAACACACATCAGCTGACAAATAATGTTGGTGACATAGATGGAACATATTCGTATTTAATAAAAATGATATTTCTATACTGCATTCTTCATAACTAATCGACTATCATATATAATCTTCAAACCATTTTCTTCTATATTTATGTGGGACATATAACAAACGTTTAATGTAAATCAAATATGTATCATGCAACATTTCTCATATGAATTAACTGATGTGTTGTGTTTGTGCATCAATATATCGGCGCGAAAGTGGGGTAAACGACAATTTCATGTATCATTTTTATCTCGTGATAATTGATAATAGGAGTATGAATCTATGAACTTTTATTGGTATTATTTACTCCCTTCGATATTTAAAAAGTCCGACGCTGGCTACGCCTATTTGCATCAATGTATTTCAAGGGTTGTTGACTGTAAATTATTAATTTATTTTTGTTACCCTTACCTCACGTCTAAAGAATTTTTTTGTATTTTAATGGACTTCCAAAAAGGAAGAGGTTATCAATTCTCTGATTTAAATGTTTTTTTTTTTTGGTAATTTGTAAGAGGATAATATTTAAAATTGTAGATTCTATAAAGAAATTTGATATGTGGGCATCCACCAAATTCCATATATCTAAAATTTAGATATATGGAATTATTCTATGTACGTCTTAATGAATCTGGCATTATTTTAAGAAAGAACCCGACATGAGCCTATACATTTTTTTAACGTGTAAACATAATCGGAATTATAAGTTATTTAGATAGTCATTATATGAATCGTAGTGATTTCTCGAAACTCGATTTGGACAGTTTAAACTGTATTCCAGTAAGTTGAAATATTAACACAATAAATCGTAAAAGTAAAAAAAGTGTCACATAACTATATATACAGGGCCTTACATACCAGATAATTAGTCAAACAATCAACCATCAATTCAAAATCCTATTTTGAAATCTGACATCTAATACAACTTTAATATTAGTAGATATGTAAACAATGTAGGATTTAAGATAAATACCAGTATACTGCATTAATAGGTAATTAATTTGAACATAATAAGAAACTGTTATTGATTGTATTTATTATATTGTATACAATTATTTTTTGTAGTTCTTTATTGTATTGGTACTTAGTACTTACCTACCATGATAAGTGTTGTCTTTTGTTCTTGGGAATTGTCAGTTAATTTTTTTTATATTTTAATAAACTCACTGGTAAAGAAATCAAAACACCCAGAAGGTGATGACTTTTTTTAAATTAAATTTGTTAATCAAGTGTTGTCCCCAGCTGTTATCTATGGAAACTCTCCAACACGTGTTGGCATTGCTTTAATAAGATGGTCTATTTCTTCTTGAGGAATACTATCCCAAGCTACATGTATTTCATGTCTTAGAACCTCTAGAGTATCAAACCAGTACATTTAACAATGTTATCTGGGCAAATAAATGTAAAAAGATGTAAATTACACTGTTTTATAGAACAACGTTCGTTACTTTATCCCAATTTGTACAGAAAAATGTGAACGTTACAAAGTGTATACACGCAGATGCAATAACAAACGACTCGGTATCGAACTTTTCTTTAGTTTATCTTGAATTCTCAACAAAACGTAGAAGCATCACTGAACTTTGCGAGATAACTCGCAAGGCCAACCGTGATGAATGTGAGTGCAGCAATTTTTCCGAGAAACTGGACGGTTTTTATTCAGCAAATGTTTGTGACAGCCTTGAAAAGAGTAGCTGTATTACCATAATTATAAAAAAGCCGATAGCTCGGGGCCAAACTCTACGAAGATAGCAGTCTGTTTTAAATCTTAACAAGATAAAGGATATTACATACGATGTAAAAGTGAATACGTATCGGGTTTTATTGTATAATTTGCTGCGTGCTTTGTGTTTTTGTCTGCATTATAATTGGTAGTTTGTATTGGCAGTTATTTTGTAATTTGTTCTGATCATATCAATGTAATTGCGAACATTTTTGTAAATCTGTGTTGTAAGAGTACTTCCTGAAAATAACCTCTTGACATTCTTTTTGTGTTATGAAGATCGTCGTGGGAATTGTTTTGTATTATATTTTCCTAATAGTCGTATAAGATTACTACGTGTCAGATATTGCGCCTTGCAATAAGATAAGAGCGTAGATAAATTGTTTACTTCCCTTGGTTCAAATTACTATAGTACAAATAAATATCATAATAAAAGTGCTCTGCTTTTAATGTTTGCACTTTTTGCAGCATAAAGTTTCAATATGAGCGTAAATAAATCTAGAAGTTGTAAATAGTTTAGAGTAGGTAAGATACGTTAATTCCATCCTCAAAATTCCTATATCAATACCACGAAACTGAGCCACTAACACAGTATTAGAAAACGTTAGAATCACGCGTACGTCCTGTCGGAGGTGGGAAACACCGCCCCCGGGCTATTATTTTAGCAGGCCCTGATTCTTGTCGTACCCGTCACAAAATCTTTCTCTGGTTCACCATCTACTAGAATTTTTGTGACTTCATCGTTATTATAATACTGTTTATTTAGTGGCTTCCTTTTCTTGGAATTTCCTATCAATCACTTATTTGCTTTAATAATGCCAAATTCACGATCAAAGTAACACAACAGCATAAAAATTGCAAAAAAGATTGTAAGCCAAACAATTTTTTAACCTCTTTCAGTTATAATAATGTATTAGTTATGCAGCCAATATTATTTTCTGTATTGGCATGTTGGGTTGCATAATCAAGTCTACAGTTATTTAGAGTTTGATACATCTTTTACCTATTTATGTAACAAATATCTGCAATTCTCAAGAATATGAAAGTGTAAATTTGATTATAATTGTTACAAATCCTCGTATAATATAGGTAATTGGATAATTTTATGCTAAAATTTAGTTTGAGGTTAATTTAAGGTATTTACCAATCTTGGTAGCTTTTCTTTAATAGTTTTTTAATAAGTCAATTTTCAAATTTATCTTTATAGTATTTATATTAGTAGTTATTGGAATATTAACATTGCCTTTTAGGGCCATATTAGCAAATAAAAACAACGTTTTTGTGTTGATAAATATGTAGTTTATATTGCTAAATAGGCTTTTAATTGCTGTTAATTAAGTAAATGATCTCCAACTACTACAAACTGTTTAGGTATAGATATAAAATTCTGTCTTGTTTTTATTTTAACATCCACTATTGTATTAGGCTTATCATTTTCAATACAGAGTTAGTTCTGTTTGCACTAGATCTACAATTTTGTTATTTTCAGCAACTTTGCATTTGTATGCTCAGTGTGGTAATAAAGTTCTTGGTCGTAGATTTTTCTTTTGTAACTGCATTTGTCTTAGTAAATAATAGACTATTGTATTTGTTCTTTCAATATAACATACATTCCTCAGTTTGGATTCACCACACACTTTGTTGTTCTTGGCTTTATTTTTTCTTTCTTGTGTCTTTGTTGTTTAATTTATTTTTATGTTTAAGTAGTGTTTTCTACTTTTCAGTTTTATTATATGAATTATGTCTTCTATTCTTCTTATTCTGGTCATTGGTTTATCACAAAGAAATTTTATTTCTTTTTGTTAAGTACATTTGCTTGTCAAAATAGAAAAAAACAATCTTATCATCAGCAACAAGCCATTTAAAATTTTTATTATATACTTAATACTAGACGGCCAAAAAAAGGAATTTTTTTAATGGTACTGTAAAAATATTGTTAATGATGACAAAAAAAGTTTTCCTGAAATTTTGAGCACTTAATAACAATATGTGGTGCATTAGCGCAATTGTTCATTTTTTAGCAGATAGCGCATTTTTTGCAAAAAAGTGTTCAATCTCATATCCTTGAAGGAAATTAATTTCCTCACAAATTTTCGAAGGACGAGCCCTTTCTTTGTAATCAAGCCTCAAACATTGGTTTACTTTTTCAATTTTTTACTTCGTATTCGGGATTCTCAAAACGACCTTAAATATATCAATATTTTTGAACAATTTAATGCTCTACAAAAATGGTCTTTTAAGATTTTTCGTTAAACTAACTCCATTCAAAGTTATTCGATGTTAAAGTTACCGTTTATTTTGCATCAGACATAATTTTTTCCAGTTGTATCATAAATTTATGACTCTAATATTAAAAAAATTAGCAAATTACTAAAGTTTTTTCTTCAAAAAATCAAAATTTATTGGTATTTTGATAAAAACGTTGTTTGTCAATGTACATTTAATTTTATTGCATTTTTATACTCTAATAGCAAAAACAATTTAACTTATCCATTATAAATAAATTATTTGAATAATTTTATTTTTTGAAAAAACTTTAGTAATTTGCTGAACTTTTTTTTTCTTATTTGAGTCATACATTTATGATACAAGTGAAAAAAATTATGTCTGACTTGAAATAAACGGTAAAATATTTTTGAATCTACATTTAACATCGAATAACTTTGAAAGGAGTTTGACGAAAAAGGTTAAGAGACCTTTTTTGTAGAGCATTAAATTTCCTTATCATCATCATTGATCTTATAAAAATATTGATATTTAAGGTCGTTTTGAGAATCCCGAATGTAAAGTAAAAAATTGATAAAGTAAACCAATGTTTGAGGTTTGATTACAGAGAAAGGGCTCTTCATACGAAAATTTACAAAGCGAGCTTTTTGTGAGGAATTTAATTTCCTTCAATGATATGAGAGAAAATTTTTTTAAAATTGATTAAGTCCGAATTTCTTGCAAAAAATGTTAAAAAATGAACAATTGCGATGATGCACCACTTAATATTGTTATTAAGGGCTCAAAATTTCAGTTTTTATCATCATTAACAATAATTTTACAGTACCGTTAAAAAATATAATTTTCGTTTGTTTTTACCCAGTATACTTAATACTGTATTTGAGATAATCAGAAAAAAAAATGTAATGGCAAAAGTATTCTGATGCCTCCACCAGATACCAAATGATATCAAAATATTCCTTCAATCTTTTGTTTCAACAATATAGTTAATTGAAAATATGATGAAACTACATATTAATGGTGTGTCTAATTATCTTTAATTATGAGGATTTTTTAATATTAAGAAAAATGTTATTAAAAACTATGCCTACTTGAAGTCTAAAAAAATAAAATCATAACAAGATTTTTTCACTAGTATACGAGATATGTCAAATGACATGAATTCGGCATGAAAAAAAATGTTGACTACAACTGAAAACTGCATCCCATTATGCAATTATATTTATCTTTCGGACAATTTTTTTGGAGTTTAAAACAAAAGTTTTCATGGTCACCAAGGTCTAAACTGATACCTATCAGATAGAAGATAAGAGAGGTGAGAATTCTGCAATGTGATTAATTACTGACATAATGTAAAGTTATGCAAACTTAACATACTGAAAGCGTTACACTATTTTTTTACGGTAATTGTGGCAAGATCCATTGAACGTAGTATTATTTAGTTAATAAAGTGAATTTCTAAGATCTCAGACACGAAAGATATATTAAAAGAAACAGGAGCGGATCCAGAGACCAATTTCGGTGGGGGAGGGGGGGTTAATTCATTTAAGTATGGGTATAATTCTCTTTGGCTTGTGATATATTGTATTTTCTGATCCACTGTGTGAAAAATAGTCTTTCTTCTGTATAAACTCACTGAAATTACTTTAATTTAAGCCCCTGAAAAGAAATATATTATTTATGAATGTAGAAAGAGTAACTTTGCAGAGGGATCTCATATTAAATTAACTTAAGTAGGGGTAGAATTCTCTTTGGCTTGTAATATATTGTATTTTCTGATTCACTGTGTGAAAAATAGTCTTTCTTCTGTTTAAACCCCCCGAAATTACTTTAATTTAAGCCCCTGAAAAGAAATATATTATTTATGAATGTAGAAAGACTAACTTTGCAAAGGGATCTCATACGAAATTAACTTAAGTAGGGGTAGAATTCTCATTGGCTTGTGATATATTGTATTTTCTAATTCACTGTGTGAAAAATAGTCTTTCTTCTGTTTAAACTCACCGAAATTACTGAATTTAAGCCCCTGAAAAGAAATATGTTATTTATGAATGTAGAAAGAGTAACTTTGCAGAGGGATCTCTAATTAAATTAACTTAAGTAGGGGTAGAATTCTCTTTGGCTTGTAATATATTGTATTTTCTGATTCACTGTGTGAAAAATAGTCTTTCTTCTGTTTAAACCCACCGAAATTACTTTAATTTAAGCCCCTGAAAAGAAATATATTATTTATCATCATTGACCTGATGACGATAGCAGATACAAAGCTATTGAAACGTTGTAAGATCAACCATTTCAAGACGATGGAAGTCCCAAGAAACTTCGAGGAACGAGTTACATTGTCTACCAGATCAGACAATATTATTTATGTATGAATGTAGAAAGAGCAACTTTGCAGTTCGGTAAAATTTTACAGATGTATATTTTACAATTCAATCAATCTTCGTATTTGTAGAGATTTTTCTATTCCTTACACACTGATACTGCCATATTATAGAAGATTTCCGCTATTCTGTTCGAGCATGCACTTGGCATCCGAAGAATGAGGATATTAGCGGGAGATGCTGCGCTCCTAAACGGTACGAAAAAGGCGGTGTTCAGTTTCTAATAAAAATTCTCTAATTCGTCCCTCCGAGTTGTCAACATGTTCGACGACATACACATGACCAAAGAAGATGGCAAAATAAAAAGTTCAATCGGTGGAAGCGAAACAGAAACTGAGAGATATTTCCGATCCCCTGTATGGCGAAGTCTAGAACTACTTTGGCCGGGTTTTACCTTACCGGGAGCCGTATGTGGCGTGCTTGTTTCCGAACGTATTAAGAATGCCGGTGAGCTGCGCTTTTTTTCTTATCAGACCTTCTTATTCTTGCCCGTTTGTGCTTTGCTCGTCGAGGTCGATGTTTCTTCTGATTTTGTGCAAAAGTAAATGCGAACGAGAATCAAGAAAGAGTCAGATGATGCGATTCCCGTCATCCGAGACAATATCAATGGGTTTAGAAAACGAACAAGAATTTTTTTATGCATTTTTCTTGTAGTTTTGTTTGCTGTATGTAGAATTTAAGCTTGGAGGCACGTACGAGAATTAATAATCAGTTTTCTTCCTTTTTCAATTCTTCATTTAAATTCACACGTTGCACCGAAATGCTTTTAATTGATTGAAATATCTGCCCTGGAAAGAGTACGTACACACACGCATATTCATTATCAATTACATATACATAGCCTAATTGTTAACTTGATTTACGAATTATAATTCATTATTTTTAAGTACTTGTACTTTAATGAACACTAAAGTAAAGGTTAGTCTCTATAACAGATAAAACATATTTCAACCTAGGCTTCTTAATATTCTGATAACAACTTCAATTAGTGACAATTATCTTGAACATTGGGTATTGAACATTGGGTATAGGTATAAATTGCACTAAGCAAACTTAAGATAGGAGACCAATAATAACTCTAAATCCTATAAATTTTATTGAAGGTATGAATTATGCTTTAGCTTAACCTCTTCTTTGATGTTTAGACTTTAGTTATAAAAGTGATGCAAATCGTTTATATAGTTAATTTATATTATCCTGCCACATCTACAAAATTCACCTTTATACAAGAGTAATCCCAAACAATAGGTACATGAGATTTCTAAATATTTGCCACTTTTGGAGTAGTCAGAATCGTCTACTGCAGTTTTAAAAATGATACTGATTTAACTGATGACTTATGACTCATAAGTCATGACCAACAATATTTTTCAATTCTTGTTAATTTTATTAGTATTGTAGTAGGGTTTAAGGTGATTTGAATATAATTTCTTTGCTGAAACATATTTGTGTCAAATTACAAAATTGTACCTTCCGGATTTTAGTTTTAACGTAGACGTCAAAATACTTAGTAGTTTTAGTTAAAAAATACAGTGATTGGTAATGACGAGATTTGGAGTTGACAAGTCTCCAAATACAGATGAATATCGCACAATATACTAAAGACATTTTATATACAGGAATCTGAGATTGATCATATTGTAGAAATCTCTTGCTCTTATAATGTCTGTGAAGAAGAATTTCTGAAAAGGCAACCAGTAATCCTGACAATGTTTCGAAATTGCCTTCCTAAACTTTGATTTACAAATTTCAAATATTTATCTGTTGCCGGAAAAACCGATGAGAGAAATTGTATAGGAATAATCAAAGACATCCTCAACAATCATTTTGAAATTACTTAAGTAATTTCTGTGTACTTATTACTTTGCTTTTACTTTAAGTTATTAATTATTTGGTTGATTTTTTTTATTTTCATGTCTTTTACATTTACGCTGTCAGAATTAGATCTTGAAACGTTTGGGAAATAGTTACACAGTTTTGATACACAACAAACATAAAATTGATATTGATATTTTTTACTTTCGCTATTCTGTTAACATCCAAACAGTAATTAATATATCCCATTCTTTTTTACAAGCCCAACAAAAAGAAGTTAAGTATGTATTATTAAAGGGTAGCAGTCTAATGGCTGCACCGATTTTGATGCAATCCTTAGAATCCACCTGTTATAGAGGGTGCCATGAACTGAAAAAGGTTAAAATATGTTCTATTATTTATTACGTCACTGAAGGAAATTATTACACCGGGCATGCAGATTATACTTGGAATTACTGTATTCCCGAAGTTCTTGAAGAGGATTTGAATTCATGCAGTCCTTGAGTCTTGTACGTATTAATTTTAAAAAACGTACAAATCTAATTCTAAAATTTTCGCTAAATTTTCTTATTAGACTGTGAACGCAAATAAGTTTGGTTCACAAATTCTCATATTAGACATACGTTGATATAGTATTTAATGCTCTAAGAATAAATTAACCTCGCAAACATAACATTATTATTTTTCTCAGTGACATCCTCTATTAAATATAATATATATTAAAATAAACAATGTAGGCGATGTTAATTAAAAAATTATATGAAATATACTATTTCTTTGCAATGTAAAGTATATATGAAAATTATATTACGAGAATCATGGTAGTGAACTTAAGGTTGTCGTGAATTAAGTTTGAACAATAAGAAAGTGGACACCCACAGATAATGCTGGATTTCAGCCATATAATGATGTGAATTATTAAGTTTTTTGTTTTCCGCCCAACATGGGTTTAATATGATCTGACAAAAGTATCTTAGTCTCTTTATTATTTCATCATATTACATTGTGTTCGCTAAATTTTCTTGAAAATATAACACATATGCTGGTATAACTGATGCAGAAAAGGCTAATTCAAAAAAGATTTGTCCTTCCTGACTATAGACCAGCTAAGGAAATGATTACCAACATTTGGTACTCATTTTCATTTTTTATCAGTTTCAAATAAAGAATACCTAATTGCCAATCTAAAATTTGTAAAATTCTCTATATTGTTATTAATAATAAACTGATCAGATATAATTGTGCTTTTGTTTGGCAAAAATATGTTCCAATTTAGAAGTAAATAAAAATATATTTGTAAATATTTTGGTTTCAAATAAGATTATAACCACTGGATGTTAATTACAAAGATCACAAATCAATCAAGTTATTGTTTGAACATTTGCGTTCTTGATAATATACATAGGCCTTTAACACTGTCAATTTACTGGACTAATTTTTTGTAAAAAAAATGATGGAAACAGTCGTGTATGTTAAAAAAAACAATATGTATAAAATTTATTCAATAGTGTTTACGATTACTTTTCTCATTTAACTTTTAGCGTGTTAACAGATATTTAACGCCTAAATTACTATTTCGTAACAAATATTTTTAGGATTCACCGTGAATCAATATTTAAGCTTTGGATTCTATTGGGACATCCGTTCTGATTGACTATTTTATCCAGTAAATCATTTTAACAAGCAATGTGTCGATCATCAGGTTTAAACGTATTCAAATGTCACAAACAACGTCAGTATGAGAAGTTCGATCGAATGTTATCCCAAATCTATTCGTGTTCGAGTGATTACCTCAATTAGGGATACAATGATAATCACGGAAAATTTAATTAAGGTTATTGAAGCTGCACTTTGGTAACCAGTTACTTAATTGAATGGATTTTAATCTTCTCGAAGTACAAGTTGTCTGTTTTCTGCAGCCCTCGACGCTTATAAATGTTTAATTAGCTTCATTACGCGGACTTGGTTCTTCCGAGGGTGTTCAACTCTAAGGTTTACAACTAATCTCTTGCCAAAGATTTTACTGTACTAATTATTCTAATATGATTAGTTTTATTTAATCCACTACCGTTTAATAGTAACATATTGTTTTGCAACCTTGAAAAAATTGATGTCAGAAGGATTTATAGTATTGCCAAGTTATCTGTCGTGTTGTCTGTATGTATGCACTAATCTTAGAAACTACTGTAGCGATTTTGATTCGATTTTTATTAAGGTAGTTTCTAGTTTGGGGAGGTAATTAGCCATTTTGATTGTTCACTTGGCTTTTTATTCCTCGTAGCGTTTTTTTTTTGAAAAAACAGATGACTTAATTAACTGAAAAATCGTAGATTCCTGAGAGGAAATCGAAACGTCACATTACATAGATAAGTATGATATAATATATATTCAAACACATCTAGGAAATTAGTTGACAAATCCGTAGATATAATTTCTCTCAGGTAATCCAGTTTTTCTATAAAAAGGCAATTTATCAATTATTTGACTTATATGTTTTTTTTTTCAGAAAAAAGTATTAAGGTTTCGTTTAAGTTTTAAATTGTTTAAACTATGATGATGTATGTCAATGAAGTCGGAATAAAAGTACCTCTCGAAATTGATGTAAATATCAGCTATGCTATATGTCTACCCATTAACGAACTCGTGATAATAAATTGAACATATTATAAAATACACAATAACATACTGTAATATTTTAGGATTCTACAATGAATAATAAAATCCCAGCGGTTACTATAGGTAATAATTCTTATATATGCCCATACGGCTGAACTTTGAGATGGAAAGACGAGAGCAAAATTATGTGCTATTCCAAAAGGTAACGTTTAATTAGATAAAATTATGAATTCCTTTCTTATTGAAAATCTCAAAAACGGACAGAATTTAAAAAAGTTTGAAAATATGAGGGCTTGTATCATGGAGGGTAAAAGCCAGACATTTTATTCGACTATTCCTACAAATTAGATGAATTTGCCGTTTATTTTGAATAGAAGGTCGATTATTTAGAATATTAGCGAACTCATTTGTTAAATTTTAATGTTATTTTTTTATATCAATTAATTTCTTGTTTAATTAAAGATTTAATGTGAATTCATCTGTATAATACAAGAGAACTAATTACGATTTTCGCTGCTGCTGGCATCTCCACCGAAACTACAACACTGCATTATTTAAATTTTAGAATGAAAGGAATTTAGCCTGCTATAAGTTAAAAAACGATTTCAAAAACAACTAATAAGCAGATCCTAAAACTACCGGATCCTAGAGTTAGATGGCTATTCGCATGGGTGGGGTAGTGAGCAGGGACCATATATTTGTATGCGAGAACAAATTATGTTTTTTTCTAGCACTCTGAAGGCATAATTTTAATGTTATAAATTGTTTGTTTTTTTACAACTAACATGGTTGGTTGGTTTCTGATGGAGAAATAAATCCTGAGAGATCTGATAAGGCATTATCTGTGTTTGTAAATTGTTTGGAAGATATGAAATATTGTTACGAGAATTCATCCGACAGCTGGTGCAATCGGCCATCAACCAGTTCATGGAAGGGATATTATTCCGATAAATTCTGGGAACCCGAAATGTTTGTCTCTCAACCGGCGGACCGCTTCCGTTACTGGGAATTCCTTTAAAGCTTCCAGAACGTGAATTTCCCGATGGTTCGTGGACGTACCAGACAATTCCATGATAAATGTATAAATAAGAAGAGCTAGCGATAGGAGGCATTCAGTTTTCGTCAGTCGTTTGTACAGTTAAGATAAAATGTAAATAGTAGTTTCTGTGAATATAAATTTGTATAAAAGTAGTGGAAATAAATTAGAGTGAGTTGGACTATGTTTTTAAATAAATCCAGGAACTGAACAGAACCCGTGTGTGAAAATAAAAACATTACAATATTTTTTTTTTCATTCGCAGCCTTCTGCCCATAAGAACAGCCCTTATCTTTTTTGTCGATTCGATTTATATTCCAAACTATTTTTAAATGTATTATTGTTTTTATCTAATAATATTTCCGAAAATAGCATGTATAGTAACACATTTTTTTAAACATAATTCAGCTTTTAATAATACATTTTTGCACCTAATTATATACAAAAAATAGTTCAAACATACTAAATAATCTAATTCCCGAACTATTAGGAGAATAATTAATAATGAAAAACGATGGTTTCTGCTATGACTTTTTAAAATTTAATTGGCCACTAATTAATTAGAGGATTTTAATCATTCAAGTTGTAGGTTTTTTCGTCGCTATCTGCTACAATTAAAAGCTTTTAGAGAGCTTAATTGGCTCGATTCCCCTTAATATATTCGTTTTTAAAAAGAAAATTACGTTTGGTGTTCCCATTTATTGGCGAATTCATTTCTATGGAAATCGGAAGTTTGGTGTTAAAGTACTGAGACAGCGACAAAATGTTATTAGAAACTTTAATAAAACTGCAGCAAAAGTTGCCGTAACTTTTATCTCTCATATTTCCGGTAACCTTTCGGAATATTCGCAGCGATATAATATGCAGATTAGGGAATATTTGATGGCCAATTTATATAATTGGGGTTTATATTCCAAAGAAAGACAAAGTTGGATTGGTTAAACTAGTGAACTATTCCAGTTGTCTGTTGAATGGGTCAACTAAATAATCATAATCATTTGAATAGCATGGAATAAAGTATGCTTTAAAAGCTTTGAATCGATATACGTATTAATTTTTGACTACACCAATGTATGATTTTGTTATTAGGCCGACTGTTTAGGTGAATCACATGAAAGACGTTACTATATAATAACAAAAACCAATGTGGGATTAAGAAATAATGAAAAAGGAAAATAGAGTTTAGTTAAAGTATAAGAAATAAATTGTAATTTAAGTTTTGTTTGAGTAAATTACAAAGTTTCGTGTAGGCTTTATTTGAATGTTACTGTTCGAATTAAGATCAAGTGTGAGGGCAGCATACGTTAAAGATAGAAAATGTCCGGATCTGCCACTTTAGGAATTGTTATTAACCTAGCACACACATTCTTAGGTTTTATATCTTTCAGACACTTCCTCTAAATGTTCAAATACAGAAATCGTTTATTCGAAGTAAGGTGATAATTAGTTGGAGCAATCACTGCGAACCAAAAATTATGATTGCTTACAAAAGCCCACTTCTGGGATTCCTTTTTAGTTGCCTTTACAACAAACTAATACATAATGTTGCAATGTTTTTACAATGTGATTTGCCTTTTATAACAAACCCTCTCCTGACTGATATAAAGCATTGTTTCGTTTCCTCAATTTTAGCAAACATTTTCTTCAAATTTTTAATACTCTTGTTTGTTTATTAATATTTCTTGCTATCATTGTTTTTTTGTGTTGATTCGATGTTACCTTAATTTTCGAAAAGAAGCCTTACATGTAAGGCTTTACATTTTTTTGTTATAATTCACATTCCTTAGTGGGAGCAATCATTTTAGTTAGTTCGACATAGCTTTTTCCTCCTCGGATCAGTATTTTTGTCTCCATATCTGTGCCAGCGCTATAAATTACCGCCTTGTAACTATCTGGGGGTGTTTCATGCTCTTTATTGAATGATCAGTAAACTTTATTTTGTTAAAAGTTGTGATAATGTCATTATTTTCAAGACTTTGCGACTATATTAATAAATGAGTGTACACTAGCAGTATCTTCCGAATCATAATCACTTCAGAAAGGCACATTATCCAAATCGTATGGTCAATCATTGTTTTTATGGATCTGCAGTTCTACTAGTGGATTGAGGTTGCTTCAAGTGGATAGTTAGTTTGAGAGTCATTAGCAACTAGTAGTTACAAGTGCGCAGGTACATGAGATTCTTTTCTGTAGGGAGGGGGCACAAATGAGCAGATACTGACCTTATGAGAGCAACACAGTGATCGATGAGATAAAACATCTTGATAAATTGTATATTATATATCTCTTATGCTGTATATCCCAGTGATATGTAAATAAAAGTTTAACTGATTTGTGAAGAGACTATACCTCATGCGGGGTGTTGATTGGTAGATGACAAAGAACTAAGGCATTATTTACAAGATGGGACTTTATCAAAGATATTTTTCCCTAGTGTCTTACATTTGCCACAGGCTCGATAAATTGTAATCAATTTAAAAAAAAAATCAGTGGACTTATAGAAAACCTCTGGCTTTAGAATTTGTCCTTTAAAACCTATCATGGCCAGGTTGTTGCGTATTCTACAGCAATTAAATAACCACGTTCTAAGAAACTACAATATTTCATGTCGAGTCGAGATCTAAAAAGGCACATAATTTATTTTAGTGGGCCTTATTAGCTTTATAACTCAATTTTATACAATTACTTATTGATCAAAATAAAGAAAATTGTGGCCCAGGATAAACATAAACTAACGAAAATTTTAACTGAACATATGAAATCGGTGATTCAGCAATAAAACGTCAGATTTTATTTCTCTTGGCGATTCACCTGTCCCTAGTGACCAGGAAGTATTTTGATGGGGGGAAGAAAAATTTAATAGAATTTTCATTGGGGGGGGGTAAATAGAATACTGGGGAGTTAAAATTTAAATTATCGTCAACCTTGGGGAGGGGACTGCCCTCCTTGTCCCCCGCAAATATGCCTCTGCCAAGAGGGCGAGGGGGGGTCATAGCTTGTGAATTTTTAGTGCATTTATGTGAAAGAACTGAAATGTGACTTTATTTATTGCATATTGGACACGTTTATAATTAGCTATTTTAATTACTCACAGATTTTGATACAAAACTGACACCAAAAGTATACCTTGAAAGGAAGAATATGGTGTGGCATGACATGAGGAATTGTTATGTTTTTACTTTTTTCGAATGGCCTTGTATTTGTTCAAATATAGTGACAATAGTCTTGTTTTCATTGAACTGTAAAAAATAAGAATATTTTACTGCGATAGTGATTGTTGACCACTTAATCTTAAACATATATTCCATTTTATTGTCCCACAATGACTAGACCATTTCATCACCACCAAAACCACATTGTTCCCATCAGAAAAGATGCCATTAAGATTCTTTAAGGTAGTTTTTGATCTATTAACGACCTAGCGTAAACACAATCGAAACCTGTTTCGCATGACGCGACATGTCAGCTTCACGAGTGACTTTTTACGTTGTCGATATTTTGATATATCACGTGGACATGATAAGACGAAAATCAGTGCTGCATTTATGGTCCTAATTGCAATTTGATCCCCATGCCGTTCGGCTTCCACGAACGTGTCTAGACAAACAATCGTTGGAACTGTCAACGCTACGGACATTGATTGATAATCCCATACGGAGACGTCCTCTCTAGCCCAGAAGATTTGTCTTCCTTCACGAGAGCGAACATAGTCGACCGAGAGGATTAAAATAACATTTTTCACTGCTGATCCAAATTGAAGTGGACACCGAAGGCCGGAGAGGTAAAAAATATATTTGGGATTACTTTGGGTGTACATTAATTTTTCAACCGTGACAAAGAAATATTACGCATATTAATTGATGTCTATCTCGATTTTTATATGTTCACCTAATAAATGGCAGCTCTCACAAATTTAGGCTAAAATACAGGTGTAACATTTTTAAATTAATTATTTTGTTGAAAATATAACATAAAAGAGGAGGACGTTACTTCAAGAAAATAAATGGTCGAGAAGAGAGGAAATGACCAAAGTTGAAATTTTTCGACAAGAGAGCATCTGGAACACACCACCGTCCGATAATTAGATTTTAAATCGATTCTTTAGAAAATAGCTTCTGGGCTAAGTATCATTCGAATTTTGTATATTGCTGAACTACAAACGAAACAATTTTTAATCAACTGTTAAACTAAATAGAAAAATACAGGGTGTATTTAACAAAATGCAGTACAGATATTTTGGTAAGAGAACTGATCAGTATAAATAGAAAGTTCTCAACAAAAGTCCGTAATTAAGTGCGAATTTAACAATTTATTTATAGCAGGGCAACAAGTTTATCAACGAAACACAAAAACAAACAAATCCACCTTTCCTATTAAATGAATGAACATTTATTAATAATTTTCAATAGAGTTCATGAAACAAAAAACATGGCAACATTGGTTAAACTCGCTTTGGCTCGACAAGCGTAGTCAAGCAAACACTGTGGAACATTCTGTATTGCAAAAATGTAGTTTGATAAATTTACTCGTTTTGAATGTAATATTTAGATGTGGTTTGGAATAACGAAGAAAGTTAGTTTTCTTTCAGTATTAAATTCAGCATTTTTTTGTGGATTTTTGTTGTTTTTTTATTTATGTTTACGAAAAATGAAAAATGTTATACATGGAATAAAGAACAACTGAATTCTTAGTTAGTTTTTTTATAACATTACAATTTCATATTACTTGTAAATTTTTTCAATTCTATGGTAGTAGTGTTCGATATTGTACGGTTTAGGTATATTTTTATTTTTTGCTTTTTTGGACATTGAAATATACCTAGATCAATAATTATCTGTATATAAATAGGCTAAGACAAGACGATTAGGTACCATTTTCTCATCTGTCTCTCAACCGATTTTCTTCATTTTTGTTTTGTTTAGTAACTACTGACAACGTTCAGTGCAGAATGCTAATATTAATTTATAATATTGGTTCATTCATTAAATAAAATATAATAAAAATTTATTATTTACGTCCATAATGTCAACGCCAAACAACTGAATGTGCCGCCGCCGTCAGACCCAAAACATTGAGTAATTGTTTAGTGGTAAAGTAATCGTTGAATTTATAATTATACAGGGCGATTCCAGATATGTTAGAAATAATGTTTTTCGTGGGTTGCACATAAGCAGTTGCATATATAGGGTGTTTAAAATATGTAGAGTGCAATTATAACTAATAAAATAATTATATAGGGAAGCCCATTAGAATTACAGTTATACAGGGTGGTGCAAAAAAATATTATACAGAGATGCATATACAGGGTGGCGGAAATGGAAGTGCAACATTTCTTAACCCATAAGCAGTTGTATATATAGGGGAGATGAAATATAAGATTAGAGGAATTACAGATATACAGGATGATGAAAATGTTAGAAAAGAAAATGATTTATAGAGTAGCCCACGAAGAGTTACAGAAGATAGTTAAAAACTTCATAAACAAAAAGAGTAAATACGGTGGCTCATAGGCAGTGGTATATACAGAATGGTTTGCCGGGTGGTTCAAAAATGTTAAAAAATATTATGCGTAGTCCATGAGCAGTTGCATATACAGGATTTTAATAAATGTTAGAGAATTGAGTGCAATTATAGCTATACAGGGAGGTTAGCAAAAATAAAAATGTAGGGTAGCCCATTAGCGGTTGAATTGTTGTCATATTAAATTAATAATTACGAATTTGAACACAAATAAAGTCCTATAAATTATATCTGAAAAAAAAACTTGAATTTCGTTACTTATTTGTAGAAGCGAGATATAAGAGCGACATCTAGGATTTTTGAGGAAACTATTTTACAGAGGTTCCGAATCTAGATCCGTTCTGTGTAATTGCTGTTCTCCCTAAACTCCTAGGATAGAATGTCAAGAGAAAATTTTACTTAACCTGCCAGAGACATTGACAGAATTGTTCGAATTTCGACAACTGGGCGACACCTAGTACTATTAAATGCTTACTCAGGTAAGTAAAAGTTACACTGAAGCAACCTTAAGTGATCGCTGCCCCACCGTCGCCTGAGATAGAAGATATTTCCAGCGACCAGGGCTTAATAGCTCGGATACCAAAATCTTTTAATTTAGAACTTGGTAAGCAGGAGAACTTCTCCTATACACCAAAGAAAACAACATACTATAATGTTAGTCTGAAGCTGGGAGGCAATGTAACTCGTTTCAATAGCTTTGGATCTGCTATAGTCATCAGGTGAATCAATTCAATATACTAGAAGTTAACCAAATGTAAATTTCCAGAAGGATATAGTGTGATTCAAAGTTGTCGAAAATATCAAAAACAGATTGGATGCAGTTTTCAATATTTTTTTTTCATAACAATTTGTTATCAAAAAATATACTTAAAAAACACAATCCAAAAAAGTAATAGGTATGTGATGCATTCATTTTAGATTTCAGGTCCTGCTTACTTTTTTTAAGAAAAACGTTTTTCCTAATATTAATAATCTCTAAACGCATTAAAAAATATATGGGACCCATTAGGGATCCTTCTTAATAGAATACAGTTTAAACTATGCAAATCAGTTAAGAAGTTTTCGAATAATAACTGAACACACCTAAAAAACATACAGACGAATTAAGGAAGTCCTGCGCTTTTAAAGCCGGTTTAAAATTCAAGGGATCACAATAAATTTCAACAGATTTTGTTTTTTTAACATGGGGCGTGATTTTTTGAAGTAGTACTTCTTACATAACAGCTTATGTCCTACAGCGCAATGAGAGTTATGTACGGGGAAAAACATTATACCGTAAAAGAGAAATAATATTTAAACGGCAATGCATTTGACCTCGATATGAAACTATTAAAAGACACTAATATCAATTTATTTTGAAATAACTATAATAAATTGGTGTAATAACACATTAGAAGTACGATTGACTCTTGAAAGGCTTAGATGGTAATGTAGCACCAGTAGTGAATTGATTTGTTAATTTGTATTTGCAAGTAAATGGTGCTGTTTGAGAAGTCAAGCAATACCTAGAGCGAACAGTAAAAATTACTTTGGCAATTTCTTGAATAACATAATATGTCATTGGTGACAGTGGTGTTTACAGTTAAATATCAAAGTAGCGAATATTAATTAAAATAATGCCTATTATGACCAACATTTTATTAAATTGTTTGCACAGGTCAGTTGCCAATTTTTGCTAGAAAATTTCTTATAATAATTACACATAAACATTAGTAAAGTAAGTTTATTTAAATATCTTTTTTACAATCCAGGTATAGTAAGTAGAAGAACAGTAGGGTAGTCGTCTAAATGAATGAATTAATATTAATTTGTGATGACTATTTTTACCTAAATATCATAAATATTGTTTATCAATCACCCTGCGACAATAATCTGTGTATTACTAAGTTTATATATCATCATCATATTAAGTTATAGGCTTGTACATTTATTTTATGGTCTCTCAAGGCTGTATCCAGAATTTTTATCCAAGGGAGGAGTTGATTAGTCTGGGATTTTTTTTTAAGATGGATGAATTGAGTAGGCCTACAAATGTTATTTTTTTCCATTCATGTACTTCTAGTATATACGAAATGTATATATTAACAAGTTTCTTAAAACTGAATATTCAACCTCAAATGTTGGGGGGGGGGGGGTGAACCACCGAACCACCTCCCTGCTGGTTATGGCCTTGTTGTGCCATACCTGTTCAATTCTCATTTCTATCTGTTGTTAGTCGATATAAGGGCTTCTATTCTTTTTCTATGTGAAATGAAGAGATCTGTGTTTGGTTTTACTAAAAGTGTTATTATTTATTTTGTTGTTGTTTGTATATGTGAATCATTTAGGTTAATAAATTTAGAATGAACTAATAACTTGCCCATAGCGCCACCTATCGAACATAACGAAGAACAAGTATCTTGAGACAGAAATTATAATAAAATCGTTTTGTTGACCACACCAATATATCCTGCAAATATGAATCAATTCAGTCAATAAATTTGGAATTTGCAAATAACTTTCCGATATCCGATTGTAGCATAGCATACCAATTTCGCAGCTAATTTCTGATCTAAAATGAATTGAATTATACATACCGCAGCTAAATTCGGTATAACACAAAATTTGCGAATTCCCAGGTAATATGTCTATTTCCGGTGTGGGAAATTCACTTCCGGTAGTGATACGGAAATATCAATGTCTCTTTTAAATTCGCTAGGTATAATGAAAATTTATGGGAAAATCACAAACCTCCTGCTAACAAGGTGTACTTTCGATTTACAGTTTCGAAGGTCATTTTGAGGGCAAAATTTCATTTGTCGAAAAAAAATTTAAAGAAAAAAATTTCTATTTATTATCGTTGAATCTGAATTTACAGTAAAAATATATCTTTTTCATTAAAAAAGACGACTTCTAGTTAAAATAACCTACTTCCGGTGAAAACCGGAAGCTGAGAATAGAGCCTATTGAACAGGAATAGGATGGTGTTCCGTAGCACTTGGTATATAAATGTCATTGGTTCTCGTGTAATTTCTGAACGACTTGACCGATGGGAGACATATTTACAGAATCGAAAATATGGTTCATAGCACTGGCGGATAGAGGGGGTTGAAGCCCCCCCCAAAGTCATGTGAGTGGTATGGTATGCTTTTTTAGTGTTTATTGTGCTAAAATCAACCTTCAGTGACGTCAAGTCCCCCCCCATAGCTATGCTAGGTTTGATAGGTGGCGCTGTAGTTAAATTATTAACAAACTCTACACATTTATAAATCGAAGAAATTCATAATCACAATAGTGGTTTTGGTTGATTTGTCTTGTGGGTGTGATGACCAATTGCTTGTCATGAAACGATTAGTGGCACTGTACTCAATTATTTACGTTAAGTTTTTAACACTATATAGTTGTTTGTTTGATATATAGATGGTGCCATTTTTAGTTCGATTTGCACTCAAAATTTTCAATTTTGTTTTCATTTTCAATTTTTAGTGTGAATAGGCCTAAAACAAAAAAGTTGTTTTATTGAGAAATAAATGAGAAATGTTCCAGAATTTTTTGAAACTGAGTATATCAGAACGATATGATATGGAATGTAGTTGAGCAGAATGACAAAAACGATTCCGAAGAATTATTGCTGAAAACTTATTGCCGCGTAATTTTTGCGGGTCGGTATGGCCCGTCGGCGTGGCCGCCGCATAAATTTTCATAACACTAAATCTTCGGAGTCGTTTTATGAAATGAGTCTGTCCATTTAAAATTTGCATCAACGACGGGACGCACGCCAATGGAAAAAAGTACAAAAATATTGAATAGGGGGGAACGGCCCATTAAAGGCCCAATCCCGAGTGCTCTTTTGTGCACTTTTCCCAGTTATTAACGGCCCTGTCGGAAATATATTATCGCCGAAAATTTGCCGACGATAGGTTACGTCGTATTGTACGAGTTGATGTCGACGCGATTTGTTAATATTTATAACCAGTAATTAGTTATTCTTAAAAAGCTTTGTGTATTTTAAAGATAGTATAGTTATTAAAAACTTTTCAGCTCGTACAAATTTCCACAAAATTGAAGATGTGGATTTTTTGGTTTTTATACCATTTTTTAATGCTTTAAAAATTATAAGTTGAAGCTTTTTTTGTGTTGATCTTACAAATTTTTTGATACGAAAATTAGTTATCCAGATATTTTCCATTTTCGAAATGCATCCACTGGACTACGCGAGGATGCGCGCGCATATATTAAATAGCATTTTTTTCAGTCATCTATCTAATTAATTGATAATTTGGAATATTTTACCTAAGTTGGAAATTTATGAATGAATAATAAGGGGAAAGAATGGTCAAGAGTTGAAATATGCGGTTTTTCCAGTGGTCAATTTAAACCATGCTTTTCGCAAATCATTTTTAAACCCTTAAGAATAGACAGTTTCCAACGATTTATAAATTTGTTTTCCGAAAGTTATTTGTGGCATCTTGTAGTTTATTTTTCATGCTTTCCTGGAAAAAATAATTCCTACTTGTAAAACAAAAATATATACCTGGGCATTCAAATGTTTCAAGGCTTTATGAATTTGTAACTAAAATTTCAAATTTACATTTTATTTTAATTCCGATTATAAATTCACTGACGATGACGCCACATTCAGATCTTTGAATTGTTAAGATATACAATTTTTGATCTATAAGGGTGGTATTATTTTCTCCCAAATACTGTAACAGTAAAATGGATTATAAAGTTTTTCAAACCCTGCAATCCTTTGAACTAATTTATGATACCAAGAGACATATTTTTGTAAAATGAGTATTACTTTTCGAAAATGGATGCTTTCGTTTGAAAATTGTAGAAAATATTAAAGAGTAGTTATGGGTTATAGATTATAGACCCGTAAAGATAGATAAAAAGCAGATGAGTGAGCTGAACATTATTAAAAATGAGTGTTAATAGTGACATAAGTGCTGATATTACTTGTTTTCATTGGAAAATAATTGTGAAGAAGCTCTAGTTGTTTTTGTTCAACACTGAATTGGCACATGAAAAGGATAAGTGATGAAACAAGAAATTAAATAGATAAAATACTTTTAATTTAATTAATCGTTCCAAGTTATTAAAGTGCATGTGAAATATAAAGGAAAGTATATAACTATGAATGAAAGAAGAAAATTTAACTCAAATTTTACTACCCCAAATGTAAGCGCTTCGAAATTCAGTGCTGAAATTTCGTAGTGCCAAAAGTATTCAAAGTTTACTGAATTTGCAGAAAATTGCTTAATCTACAGTAATGACCCATACCTTCTTGGTGTGTTCCATGCAGTAATAAAGGCTAAACATCCAAGAAGCTTTTTTCCGCAAATGTGGTGTTGTTTACCAAAAAAAAAAAACAAAAAAAATACCATTCTTATTTGTGATTGTTTCAGGGGTGCACCTGTAAAATCAGTATTTTCGCGGTAACGAAAGATGATATAAAAAAAGATAGAGATAATGTTTTTTTATCCAAAAGTACATATTTTTGCGCTTCGTTTTACAGGGTTTATTAGAAAATTTTGTATGAATATTACCTAAATCCTTTTGAGTCTCTCCTTTCATTGCAAATAAATTTTGATAAAGGGGCAACTGCCCCCTTACTTATCTCCCTTACATACGCCTATGCCTAAATCCTACGTAAAATGGTTAATTTTATAAATGTTAATAATAAGATGCTGATTCTCTTTACTAAAAATATGTGTAGAATCCAGACACTGATTTTTATTCACTATTTTGTAAATCAATCTTCCGTATTTATAATCCTTAATGTATTCTTAAAAATGACACATTTTTATATTTGCTTTAATTTGTGAATATTTTCAATATGGCCAACCCGATTTTTTTTTTCCACGCTCCAAATTTTTTCTTCACCCTCTCTAAAATTTGTCACCCTAGGCATTAGTCCCTAGCATAAATCCAGAGTTAACTGTACTAGCATATATATGAAATAAATTAAATGCTAGCAGAGTTCCAATAAAAGGTGAAAAGGTTTCATAATTTATTTCTATGAAAAAACTTTCAAATCTTTTAAGAATTTTCATCAAATATTTTAGGAACTTGACCAAAATCAGTATTCTCTACACCGACTAGTGGCGTCGCGGCTGCTTAAGACTTCTAACAAATTGAACATTTTCATTAAAATTCAATGAAGTAATAGGCCTTTCGTATACACGTTAGCTTTTATTTATGACCGACTCGAGTCACCGGTTTTGATAGATTCTTCTATAGCCAATAAGTTATATTGTCTACTTTTTTCTTAACTGACCATACAGGACGACAAACCAGTCGAGCTGCATCGTCCAGCAACCATCCACGTCTTGTCTTCTTGTAAACGCCATACGAAGAATCAACGGCGAACCGTTAAGAAAGGACAAGGACAATAATGGTCAGTGAATGGTACAAGGATCGATCTAAAGTATTTTTGCAAATAAATATAAATTTGTCTTATTTGAGTATATATATCAGGGTTTTTACTTACAACAACTGAAATTGCGATAAAAAAAAGAGTACGCCAGGCAGGGGCAGCTATCCCTTAAGTGCACTCGTGTGCTGAACCACCAAATTTAATAAGTTATTATTAAGTTTAAAATTCAACACAAAATGTTTAATAAATATCATTTTAATACCAACGAATTTATCAAAAAAACAATTTACTCTAATCCAAACTATTAAGAGTTATATTCGCTGTAAAGAATATTTCGCCGTGCACTTCGGCTAGCGCACGGTGAAACTTATATAGCTTCTATGAGATACGATATAACACGCTTAAAGCCTGAGATACAAGATAGTTGATGCAAACTATATGGAGTAATTGGTTGATTCTCGTACGCCGCACGGAGACACTGAAATCTTGAATAAAGTTTATGAATTTTGTTATTTTAACATTATAAAGCAAAATTATAGCATCCGATATTCATTTCGTGTTAAAATGTTAATGACCGCATGAATGAAGAAATATTATGGCGAATTAAATGTGGATATCATTTGGCAGAATAAATATTCATACATTATAAATATTCGGTACACTTAGAAGATGAATGTACGATCAATGTATTTATTACTCATAGGGCTATGTATTGCCATTAAGAAACATGCTCACAGAATAGTCAAGATGCAATGCACTTACGAACAAAGAAATGTTTGAGCTAAAGTTAAATGAACAAACTAAAATAACATACCTAATGGAGAGGTTGGCCGAATTGAATTGGAAATAGTAGATAGAACGGATGACAGATGGAAAAGTTACTACTGATGTGAAGAGCATACTTGGACGTAGAAGCGGTAAGAGACCCACTATGAGATGTAGAGACGACATAACGGGAACCAAATGGATGGAAAAGCAAGCAACATATGGCTATGAATTAAAATGAGGTAAGCCTATATCCACCATTGGATTGATATATAAGCAGATCGCGATCGTGAAAAACAAGGTAAAAATGCATTACAATTGCGTCAGTTGATTCATGTAGTACTAGAGCACTTCCATTTATTATCTAAAAACATATAAATCATATATTAAATAAAGAATAAAAGTAAAAAATGAAAGATATAAACCGTTTCTGATGAGTGATAGTGATGTTACAGATGAAAATTCAATAGCTGAAGCAACTTCTTTTTAATAGAATTTGAGTAGATTTAGCTCATGAAAAAGCTACTCACACATTTAATAACCACAAAGTTAGGTTCAATAATTACTTACATTTTTCACACTACATATATCTATGAAGTTGAAGAAACTATTCAACATATAAAACAAGCCAACTGACACCGAAAAATAAAAAATAAAAAATTGCTCCTCCTCTTGAACAATATATTCAGTTTATATATTGAAGCTTGGTTCCGTATAAAACCTATACATAAGGCTGGAGAAAACGTAATATGGGCAGCTATAGCGAGTAGACCAATATCACTCATATTAAACATGGTCAGTTACTGAAAAAAATAACTCATAATAGAAAATATGAATCCATAAAACAGTGCAAAAAATTTCTAACAAGCAATTTAGATTTATCAAGAAAAGCAGTAACTACTAAATTTCATGAAAAATATATATATTTCCATGGAATAAGGGACACATAAAATGACTTGATGCGAAGTTACTGAGGAAACTGATTACATTACACCCGGCTGGATGATCCTACGAGTTCTAGGCTTACTAAATGATGTTCCCCAAGGCTAGATATTAGCACCATTGCTTTTGGTTGAGTAATTAACTAAAGATTTCTGTGATATTGCAGAAAATTATGCTGATTTACCACAAGCTGACACCCAGGGTGTTATTAATTCACAGGGAACAAAGAAGAAAAAAATATAAAATGAATAAACTTCTCCATACAGTAATCGACTATAATATACTGAATTGTCGCTTAATACGGAAAAAGAATGTCTATATAGTTGAATGAATTTATAAAAATAGTGGAAAGAATTAGATCTTCTCAAAAATATGAAAATAATTATATTAAATGAATTTACACATTTAGGTGTAAATATAGACTATATATGAATTAGGAAGCAAATATCGAAACAAATTATCTGTAAAAAACTAAGAACTCATTGTTAATTTATTCTAAAGTAAAATTATGAATGCAAGTGCCTAGTCTACACTATTTCTTGATTTGGTACATATAATTTCTTATAGCATATGAAAATGTACAGAAACCATTAATAAACTGGTTAGGAACACTATTAAAATGGAATATAAGCAAATATTTAAATGCCGCTAAATCTCAACACAATGTTCCTTCTTAAGTCTCTTGAATACAATTATTAGGTATATATTGCTATGCTTCATACCTTCATTATGAACAACTTGGAATAATCTCACTACTAGTTTAGTGTTGACGATGAGAATTATAAACAATAAAATAACATATATCCAAAAGGTTTAATGACAACGTGTAAGATGTTATTACCGGCCCTCTGCATACGATTAAGAACTGTATTATTATTGTTTGGTTGTTTTGTAACTCCATTTATGTTACTGCCAATGTTTGACGTAAATAATTTTCAAGTGTTGCCAGTTGTTGAGTAGTCCTGGTACAAACCTTATAAGTCTCCGACCACATTCTGATTGACGTGGATTGTTAAGTTCATCGGTAAACCGATTGTATTTACTTGGATGTATCAACCTCTATTATTTCAATATTGCCATGACTGATATTTAAAGAGCTATCAATGCCGGCTTGGACAATGCCGTCTGTCACGCAATTATAAAATAATTGATCAAAAAAGACAATAAATACGATTATTATTACAATAACAAGGGTTGTCAATGTGCCAAAGCCGTGACGAGAAGGCTGATTTAAAGGGGCAACACGATATTTTTATTGTTATTAAGAGCCACACCTTGAAAACAAACTCAGTAATGGTAGTAATCAGTGTAATCACTAATCACTATCAAGACTCATGGCCGCTTTAAGCTCATTGTAGAAGGAATATATTTTTATAGCACTCATACTTAACATTATATCAGATAAAGGTGTATTAAAAGCAATAAAGAGCGAAAGAAACGATTAAATAGTGCAGATTATATATTATTTATCATGTATTGTGATTGAAAATATAAAAATTGTCGGAGATAGATTTGTTTATGGCATATACTGGAACACTATCATACTAGTTTCTTTTAATTTTTATTTAATTTCAATGCCAATGACAAAGAAGTCAAAATTAGCTTTGGAAACGTTTGGTTTTTTTGGATTATGCATATTTTTTTCCTCAATGTAGGTTATTTCCCAGAAAACACTATCATATTAATCATATATAATTGCGAAAACATTTATTGATACTAGTGATAACTAGTTTAAAAAATAGTAATTGGTGAGAATGATGATTTGTTAATTCTTATGATTATAAAAACAATTTTCGATCAAATCTGAAAAAAAATGTATTGTTAAAAAACGTGTACACTAGCAATAAAAATTCTTGTTGATCAATGCGACGGTGTGACAATGCAGTTGCACTATTTCAGTTTTCAAGAAATATATGAACTAGTAGACGGATAGATGTATATAGATGAAGCAACATGAATCGGTTCAAGAAATATCTTCCCTGGAATAGCTTAGGTTGGGCAAACCCTAGCTTCAGGTGAGTGAGTTGGCAATTAAACTCGTGGATTTTCCGATCATGAAAGCTGAACATGAAAATTTACACAGTTATTGAACGACCTGAGAAAAACCAGAGACAAAAATATAACAAGAGTAATGGAAACTAATAGATTGTCAGAAGCTGCCAACGTTGCAAACAATGTCGGAAAATTGATATGATAAGAGAACTGTTGACAAGTACGTTTGTGTTGTTTATCTATAAAATAACGTGCTTTGTGTCACAAGGCAAAATGGCAGCGATCGCGAACAATTCAGGCAAAGGCGTCTTTCTGCGCTTTTCTCTTATTTTTCACATCGTACTTCAGATAATTTATCGGAATTTCCCTAACCGACTAACGGAACTGTTACTAAAATATCAATAGAGGGAAAATTATAAAAAAGCACTCCGAAATTGGTCGAGATATCTTTCATTTTGACTTCGGACACTTTGTACAGTTGTTCTATACGTAAGTACGTAACAGAAATTATCTGAAGTGGTTCTTAGAATGAACGTTTTTTAGCAGCTTCTGATAACCCTTTACTTCGGTCAATTTTTGGTCATTTTCAACAATGTCCACAGCCATATTTTGGTCGGAAAATCCACTCTTTTGATCGCCTGCCCCCGGAATTTAGACTCAAGTGCGCCTTCTGACGGTCGGGATTTCGCTTGACCGACCAATGTTGTTTTTTCTTAGAATATTGATTTATTGAATTTGCTTAGTTTTTGAAATCTATAAGTGTTTATTCAACGACGGAAAGATTGATAAACGCAGATGTTATTTCATTGTAAAAGTAATCAGACAAACCAGCAAAATTATTCAATCTACAACTCACATTCAGTGATCTAAAAAAAAGAAACTCGTTCAAACTACCAGATACACATCAGTTAATAAATAATATATTTTACAACTGCTCTAAAGGTTATAGTCATAGTTTTTGCTATTTTTCGGTATGCAAGCATTGCTGTGGATTTTCATGGTTAATTGTTTAGAGTAAAGGAAGGAAAAATATTTATTTTATAAAGCCGGTTTTATGTATAGTCCACCATTCACTAAAAAAATGACTGATTTCAAGTATAAAGAAAGGGAAGCCTATATTATATAAACTTCACGTGCTTTCATAAATATTTGCACCGAAAATTTTAAATATTTCTTGACATTTGGAAAAAACTGGATTTTAACTCTTTTCAGGCCCTAAAATACGTTCAAGGTATTAAAGAAATATCTTGAGATAAATTCAGGGCATCAAAATAAGTCGCTAAAAAATTACAGTGTGTTAAGTGGTTTTTCAAATGTTGTCCTTTTTACGTAAAGCTTGATTCAGTGTGTATTTTGGAAATTATATTATAATATAAATTATATAGCCATGAAGTAAGAATAGGAAATGTTATTTATTCGTAACAGTTTCTAATAATCAAGATTTAATGTAAAAAACTTATATAGAATTCAGAGATGTAGTATAGTCAAAATTTTTTCAACTTTATGTAGACAGCAAACGAAGAAATTCATTCCATTTTAATTTATAGTCGGTAGAAGAAACACGCCACATATATTTAGTTATTATACCATATGTTTCAAATGGTAATATCAGACAAATGACCAAAAATGTACTCGTAGCATAAACAATTTTATTTGATGATTAATTTTGTAATATATATAATGAAAACTGAACAATAAATTCAAGATAAGATAGAAAGTCTCTTTTTATATTGATCTTATTTCGTCTAATTCTTCATATTGTCATTGTATGCTGTCAAACCAGTAATGGCTGATATAAATGAAAAGTCACTGTTATTACAAAACTTAGATAAGAACTTACATTTTAGCTTATTGTTACCAATACGTTCAGAGATTGAATATTTTACAGTTTTAATTAAATCTTTACATGTTTGCCGGGTACGAGATATCATTATCACAAATATTTCAAATAACTACGTTCAGAATGAAAATAATTATTAAAGTAAACAATTTAATATTGCAGCAAATTAATAAGCGATCGTAAAATTTTTATTAGTGCTTTAAATACCAACTTTTGCTATCAAGTAAGTAATAACAGTTTATTGCATATTTTATATAACGTATTTTTCTTGATATCTAATCAATACTGGTTTATAGCTCTTGACGAATCAGAAAATTATATGTGTGTTTTGTTAATTTATCCATTGTCTAACGGTAGCTTGGTGTTTCCTCATTTTCAAGAATAAACCATGTATTAAAAAAATCTGTTTAATTAATTTTATCTTAAGCCTGTCACGTTCTTCAAGAAAATTATAACAACTCAATATTCTTTTAATTACCTGGGGTAATTTCTAAACTGTTTTATGTTTATTTAATATAAATTATTTTATGCATGGTGCAATCTGAAATCAATTGATCTCGAAGGCAATGATTATGAATTAAGAACATCCTCCTAGAGGAGATTTGGAGCCAAAAGATATTATTAATTGAAATATTACTTTATTTAGTATTTTGATATACTTCCATCAAAGCCCTTTGAATTAAGTAAATCGATTGTGCACTGTTCTTATAAATTGATTTAGTTTTATTTTATTTTTCAACTAAGATGGCATTTCCTTGTATATTTAATAGTTTGCTTGTTAAATTAACATTTCAATATATCTTCGATTTTAATTGAGAATCAACAATACTTTCCGTTCTTTCAACAATCATAGTCTAGTGATGGCAGAAAATGCTAATAATTAATACCTATTTATTTTTGTAATACATCTTTCAATCTATTGGTGGTAGTATGTTTCAGATTTTACAAAATATTGACGATCTGAAAAATGTGATAACTTTATATATTACATAACGTATTAAAAAATGCGAATATTAATACAATACAAATTTTGTAGAGGTCAATATTTGAATCACATATTAAAAAATTAAATGTTTAAATAACTTAAAATCCCTTGGAATTTTTTAAATTTTCTTTAACTGTTAAATTTTACAAATACCATCAACAACTTGTAAATCTCCCAGAAATGGTTTAGAAAGACTATAATTTTTGAGATCTTCCCAATAATTTTCTAATTATTGTTACAATAATTTTAAGAGTAAGAACTAACTTATCGAAATTGAGAGAAATGAGAATATTTGAAAATGTAATTGGCAAGTCATTATAGTAAGAAATTTATCAAATAGTTAATAGAACTTAAAAAAAATTCAAACACTAGAGAAAATTAGAAGTCAAAGCTCAACTATGTGATATATTTATCATTAGTGAATATTTCTCAATTAATCACTGTCATAACTTTAACATTCTGTGTTATAAAACCATATATAATTATGCAGGTTTTAGTCAAATTACGGTTTAATTATGTTTATTAAATTTGGCAGTAATTCTGGTTTATAATATATAAATCATTTCGGATTATAGCGTTATATAGACATATTTTAGCCATTAAAATGTTGTCATTGATGCATTTAATAGGTTTCTTAACCAAAATGTGTTCAACACTAGATAGTTTTAAAATAACACTTGGCGTTGAACCTTATATAAGAACTGCCACTTGCGTAACTTCTGACTCAATTAGTTGTTTGCACGACAAATTTTTAAAATATCGGTTGGAAATAAATGTAATAATTTGGTCAAGTGCGAGTTGGACTCGCATTGTAAGGGTTCCGTTATATGATTCGTTTGAAAATTGAATTTTTATTTTCCATTTAATTGTATAATTTGTCCCTAAAATTACCATGGAGGTTTTCTAATAATTTTTCTTATAAATTTCAAGTGAGTCCCAATACCCCTAATTATTTTCAAAATTTTAGGTAGTATGGTTTCGGAAATAAAGCGAGAAATGAGAATTTTTTATATCTTTATGTTAATATCTTGTAAACAATTAATTTTAAAAATATGAAAAATATATATTTGTATTCCTCATAACGAGCCCCTTCATTTGATATATTGCATGACACGTTAAAAAATATTTTTTATTTTCCGTTTATTTCTATAAATTGCCCCCCATTATTAATATTAAAGATTTCTTCGTATTTTCCCTGTAAATAAAAAAAATAGGTCTTATAGTTTGGGGAATAAAGGGGGGTATGGGTAATTTTTTGAATATTTTTTTTAATATATTTTAAAATATTTATTTAAAAAAAAATAAAAAAAATATATTTGTATTAGTCATAATGAGCCCTGTGATTTGATATATTACATGATACGTTAGAAACAAGTTTAAGTTTGTATTTTCCATTTAATTCTATAATTTGCCTCCCAAAATGAATATTAGGGGGTTCTCCTTATTTTTCCAGTAAAGTTCAGGTGAGGCGCTATACCTATATATATTTTAAAATTTTACAGCTTATGGTTTCGGAGATAAGGGGGGGGATGGGTAAAATTTTTTATATTTTTGTTAATAACTTTTAATTAATTTATTTTAAAAATACGAAAAAAATATATTTGTTTTCGTCATAATGAGCCTTTTCATTTGATATATAACATGATGGGTTAGAAACAATTTTAATTTTATATTTTCCATTTAATTCTATAATTTGCCCCCAAAAATAAATATTAGGGGTTTCTCCTTAATTTTCCAGTAAAGTTCAGGTGAGGGGCTATAGCACAATTTTTTTTCAAAATTTTCCAGCTTATGGTTTCGGAGATAAGGGGGGAATGGGTAAATTTTTTATATTTTTGTTAATATCTTTTAATTTATTTATTTTAAAAATATGAAAAAAATATGTTTGTTTTCGTCATAATAAGCCCTTTCATCTGATATATAACATGATGGGTTAGAAACAATTTTAATTTTATATTTTTCATTTGATTTTGTAATTTGCCCCCCAAAATGAAAAGTAGAGGTTTCTCCTTATTTTTCCAGTAAACTTCAGGTCAGAACCTATAAAACTATTTTTTTTTTCAAAACTTTACGTTTTATAGTTTCGGTGATAAGGGGGGGGATGGGTAAATTTTGGTATATTTTCTTTAAAATCTTTTTAGTTATTTTTTTTAAATATGAAAAAAATATATTTGTGTTCCTCAGAATGAGACCTTTCATTTGATATATTACATGATGAGGTTGAATTTTTTTTTATTTTTAAATTTTTATTTAATTCTATAATTTGCCCCCCAAAATTAATATTAACGGTTTCCTTATTTTTCCTGTAAAGTTCGGGCAACGTTCTATATTTCCTATTTTTTTTTTCAAAATTTAAGATTCAGTAGTTTCAGAGATCGGGGGGGAACGGTCGATTTTTTTAGTTTTTCCCCCCAGAAGTACCCCTAAAATCAAAATTTCTTCTTTTGCGATATGTGCTCCTGATCAGGTCACCAAACTATACCTTCATACCAAATTTCAAGCTCTTCCGTCCAGTAGTTTAGGAGAAAATTGCTGTGATGTGACAGAGGCAGAAATCCTGAGTGATATTATAAGAGTATCCGTATACTGAATATACGGAACCCTAAAAATGACAATTTTATGCAACCAAGGGCTAAATTAGGACATAAATTCAATAAAATAATAATAATTTATTATTTTACAAACCCAGGTCGATTTTATTTTATCCGCTTACTGAGGACATCGGATGTTTTACAAAGAGAGCTTAAAAAGCTACATTTTGTCCTGGGTGAGATATAATTTATTTTAAGTAAAAATATAAGTTTATTACGGTCATTTAAGTGAAACGTAACATATAGAAGTTCCATATCTTAGACGTAATTTTTTCTTGTGTGAACCAATACCAATTACGGATGTTAAATGCTATATACTATACAATATACACCCACAAACCGACAAGGATTTATTAAAGTACTGTAACAATTATTTTATTAATGTTAGTTATAGATACGTACGACGAGTTTCTGATAGTATCAAGGGTAATACTGTCAAAAATGTAAACTACCTATTTTTTATTCCTGTACCTGCATCGACACGAATTAAGTATATGAGTGCCCTAAAAAATCACACACTCTGTGTCATATAAACATAAAATACGTCTAATCTTTAAATATTGTATTGTCTCACTACACTTCAAACCCAGTTAGTTACATACCAGCCATACACACATACATAATAAATCTAAGATTAGTAGTAATGTGTAATAAACAATTTATTGTGCCAATGTTTTTGAAAAATATTTAAATACTTAACCGTCTAAATTTGTTCCTGAAAACAATGTAATAAATCCAAATGTGATGTATGCAGTAGTTAAGGAGATTTGCAGAGATTTACAGTCTTCAAAAAAATTTATTATTGTAGTCTACTATGATTTGTTAAGGGAATTGAAAAAGGTAAATCATAAATACTCATAGAACTTTTTGAGTGTTATGGGGTATATGCCATAGTATTGCATGTACTTGCAAGTCACCTGTCAAACCAGGAACTACAGTTGAAGGTCAAGGGTAAATTTTGTGATCGATGATCCAGGTGATACTTTATATAAATGTTATGATTTCCGAATGCTAAACGCTGAGTTGATTTCAGTTACAGAGGATACTGTGCAAAGACTTTTATAAAGGGAACCGGTGATATTGAAGTTCAAATGAGTTTAATGGCATCAAGAAGGGCAATGATGCCTTGCTTAGGGCTCCAGAGGTGGAGACGGTCATAAACATGTGCAAACTAAGTGTTCGAGCAATTTTTTTCATCCAGGAGGAATCAGAACCATGCCTTCAGGCAATGTTGACCGGAATAACGTAACGACTTGAACCATCAGAAACCGGAGGGTTGTGGACGTACACGGCATTTCTAACGTGACTGCAGGTTACCTGAAGCATCTCAAACCAAGAGTAGCTACCGCATTGACCAGGGAAACTCCGATCAGTCAACATAATGGGGCGATTGCTGACTAACCCTTAAGTTCAACAATAACACTATTTCGTTTTTTCTTAAGTAAATAGTAACCCAACTACAATTATTGATTTGAAAAACAACTAACGTTAAATCTGGTAATTATTTGAGAGTTCTCACAATTGCTTTTTTGACTACTATAATTAATATTTTCACTCCTAATGATTAACAATATGATACCTACCTCTGGGTACTCCAGGTGGATCGTTGGGAGCCAAAAAGGGCGTGTCCTCCGAGCTAGCATATCCAGCTGATCCGAAGGAGCTTCCCGAATGACGGAATTCATGTGGCACAGCTGGTGGGGCAACTTTTTTCGCGGTAGCCGCAGGCTTCGGTGGCCGCGACATCCCGCCTACTGAAAAACGGAGAAAAAACAATTAACCCAACAGTCAGAAGCCAAAATATTTTCTTTACTAAGTTATCAACGATATTTAGTAATAGCTCGTGATGTTTAGTTCCTTCAGATCGAGTGATTAATTCATTCACCATTACGTATAACATTCCTGCTGAGAAACATTATTTTTCCTTTGCAGTGAATATTTTAGTAGTTATATTTATGATTATTTATACAAATAACGGTACAAAGGAGGTTATAAATTTTACAAAATCCAACGGAAATAACCGTCATGACATCATTTTCGTGATACGTTAGCAAAACTATTACTTGAAAGATTACTTCATTATTACAGAATATCCATTATTATTTACCAATGAATCAATTTGAGACATTCTTTCATACACGATTTGCCTGAATGCCTATGGCGATGAATTCACACATTAAATACCAAATGTAAGTAAATCTTTAACATTTCTTTTTATATTATGATGACTCATAATTTTTCAAAATCACGTGCAAACGGACCAGAATTTTTTTCTGAATAATTTAAGTCTTGCTTTATCGTTTTTTATAAAATATCTTTACTAGTATAATGATGGCAGGGTAAACTGAATGTATCAACCTCCCAGCTAAGTATTTATACAGGGCGGATAAATATTTACCAAACTTTAATCTAAGGGGTGACCTCAATTGAGAACAAGATTTTATAGTTCAACGAAATATGTGAAGCCATCGTAGTGAAAATGGGCCACACTGTAAATAATTTTGTTCGCAAAATCGGTATACACTTCTGTCTTCTCAAGGATCCAACTGGTGAACTCTCTTTTTGAGCTAATTGAACTTTCTAGGGGTGTAGCTGTAAATAGTAGTAAGAATTCGCTGAAGAGTGGTTGTTGTAATATCCAATTCTTGGGCACGATGACGAATCGACGTCTCTGAACTTACGGTCACACTCTTGCAAACTGCTGTGATGTTTTGTTGTGAACTGCCTGTACAAGCTCCTATAGTGTATTTCACATCACTTATTGAACCAGTACTTTTGAATTTTTATATTATTCTTTTTATAACACATGAATTAGAATCATTCTGTTGGAAATTTACGAATAGTGACAATCAAATTCTTGAGAATAATGTTTAACAATAAAGACGCGTTGTTCTAACGTGTAATGGTTCCATGTTTACTAGCTTTCATCTGTCCACTTTTGATCTGTCAAGTTATAAGCAAGTGCCATTATGACTTCCCAGCAAGGTGGACACTTCAAATCTTTCTTGCTCTTATTGAAACACCCATTATATTTTAAGAAGCTCCTTGCCCATTTGCTTGGTGTCCTACCATCCTATATAAGCTAATCTAGGAAACTGCTCTAGGGATTTTGATACGAGAATTTCTAACAGATAGACTAATAATTTATAAATATTTGTACAAACTGGATGAGCTACAATGATTTCTGTTCAAATCAGAAAAAGTAGGCCTGGAGAGCTTTCCTCTCAAACAGTCTAGTTCCGAACACGATATGATGACAAAAAATCTAGTTTAAGTGATACGATATACGAATATTATTTAAAGCAAATCTATATTCCAATTGTTTTTGCTTTCAAATATGTGTTATCGAATATAAAAATATACGTGCGTGATCTTAATCCCTACTTACAGAAAGAACATATGTACCACTTTCTATAATTGCCATTAGGAATATTTTATTTTTTAAAATTTCAGTCTGTTATAATAGTCAAGGAGAAGGGAGTCTGATTTAGACCCTAAAATGTATAAAAGATTTGAAATCCAGGACTTTTTTGCAATTTTGGTGTTATACTGTATACAGCGCGTGTCAACTGTTATCAGTTATACTTCTTCTGGAGCATTAATTTACTTTATCCGCTCTTCTGTAATTACAGCTTATTTAGAACTCTCAGATTTAATATAGGATCAAATAATGGTATCTAAAGTTTGTATATAAAAATTATATTTTAGGTTAAATTATAATCCTTTCAATTTTGTATGGAATGTTCTGAGAATTATCATTTTTAAAACACTATAATGTAATTGTCTTGTATTGATTTAGTTTAATTTAGGTAATTGTCGGTCGTAGATCCGAAGAAGTTTGTACTGAAAGGCAATAGGCTGAACTGCTATGTTCGACTTTCGGACATTCAGTTCCATACATTAACTAGTGACCCACATATTGTTTACAATCAAGGGTTAGCAAGTATTGAAGTTTTGTATATTGTTTTTGTTATGTGTATAAGTTACGTTTAAGGACTTCAGTCTAGGTAACATCAGAAAATAGTCTTCGGACATTTCTTATCTATTCTGTTTGTTACTGGTCTGGTTTTTTGTAATTTTTCGATGAAATTAGAGATACCCGATTGGTCTGAGATCCAGAAGAAAAATTATTATTAACACAGATTCAGGTAGGTAGTCTAAACCAGTATGATATAACTTTGATAAATGACTGTAAAGTCCCTACAAATAATTTATCTAACCTTGATACCTGTCAAGTAACAAAATAATATAATGACAGATTAATAGGAAAGGCAAAGTAAAATATTTTTTAATTTACAAAGGGAATAAATACAATAAATGAAATGAAAAATTTAACGGGTTGAATTCTCTTGTATAATATTTCAGTTATCTCTTGTTGTCTTAGAAATAGATTACACTTAATTAAACTTTACCCTATATAAGTTTTCAATCTAACACTGCATATAATTAATAAATAGGATAAAAAAGTTAAAAAAATCTCGATAAAAGAATATGAGCCTAGTATTTTCAGTGAATAAAATTGAAAAAAATGTATTACTGTTGATAAAGTTTTAAGATAACAAAAATATATAGATATCTAAATAAAATTTACAATCTTGAAAGAAGCAGATGGAAACAAGAAAATAATTCAAAATGAAACATTATTATATTTGGACGATTTTATATTTAAACAGGAATCTATGTTGTAATCTTAAACAGACAAATAATTAAAAGCTGAGCTTATTATAAAACATTTTATCACGAACTGTTTATATACATACATAATTTGTAAAATTCATTTTTTTTGGGAAACAGGTGATGTTTACAGGGTTGAACAAGGTAAGCTGGTTAAAGTAAATGTGGAAGTTGAGGAAGATCTAGAAAACAGTTAAAATTGCCTGTTTCTTTAAATAATTTTATATAATAGGGCGGTTGAGCAAAATCTAGAGGAATTATTGTAGAAGAGATCATAATTTCAACAAAAATACTTCATAAAAGCTTTATAAAAAATTCTTGTTAACACACGTCAACCGTTACAAGTAGTTTATCTAATAGTCTTGATGTCTTAAATGAAATTCAAAAGTTGGGAGCACATAAAACCTGCGTAAACTAGCACCTCTCTATAAAATTAAAATTGCGAAGTGGTCATGATCTTGTCGAGAAGTCTCCGTTAGGTCCGTTGAGCTTCAGTAATTTTTTCATACTTTCATTCATCGTGGTATTGATCCATCATTTTCATTTCAATATTGATCATTCTAAAAGATTTAGTATTAATTACCTAAAAGCGCATGTATATTTGGTTGCATATAGAAGTCGAGCGTGAAATAATCAGCTGTGTTACTGAGATAAGTTACAATATTTCTTAATCATTACAAAATAATAAAAATTTCATCTTAGCAAAAATTCGCATTTTATAATGATAAAAAAATTCTGTGAGTCATTACAGTACTACAGCAGAATATTTGACCTCGGAATTCGGTATGCAACCAAATATACTCACTATTAGACTGAGGGGAGAATGAACAAATTGCAAATTGTTTTTAATTTATATCAGACATTTGAAATAAACAATAATAAAATACACTGGTGTAAATCAAATAATAGTTTCTTTTAAAGTGAAATTCAATTTAATATGCCTAACTTGATATTTAAATATAGGAGAAACGTTTTCAAGTTATGGCGGTGATTGAGTTTATTAAAAACCATACCGATTTAATAATATTATTATTGACCAGTTTATGTAAATAATTTTCAAAATGGGTGATAAATTTACAGTTTAGGTCAAATTTAATGTAAAAACTAAGGTATTCTGAATTGATATGGATAAGTTTACAATAAATAATCAAGCCATTTTCACACATTAATTTCAAACAACCTAAATGTTTGAGCACACATATAAACATTGTAAACGATCATTTCCGTATTTAAATTTCTCAAAACTGATATTTAATGCGTGGTCAAGCACATTGTCATACATAATGTGATACTGAGTATTGCATATCTGGTGGCCTCATGAGAAAAATTAATTTCCCGAGGCGATTTTGAGAAGTGACATTCCGAGAATGTTCTTTTCGCGGTTGTTGTTTTTGGTGCAAGTGGCTTGAACGGGTCACGATAATGAGTCAAGCGATAACTCGTATTTAGCTTACGCCTACATGAAATAAAGTTTTTCTTTCACACGATCTCAACAATCTCAGAAAATAAATTATTTTTGCAGCAATCGGCGAGAAAAACACAGAAATTAATTGAAGTCAGTGATGGACAAGATAAGGATACAATAAATACGATCGTTAATGAAAGTTATATAATGAAAAACTTGTTTTTGTGAACGTTTATATTTTTTATTACAAGGATAAAAATTTCAGCCCAAATACAACAGTTAGCTGAAAAGTAATGCTGAAGTACTTGTAGAACACGATCCGAAATAAACTATACTAAAGTACAATTCTTAAGCTTTAAAGTCATTGTTTTTCAACATAGTCATCGTTAAGATTAACAAACATATTTCTTCCGACATCTCACAAGTTTTTCATTGCTGAAATCTATAATTTTATAGTTGCACTCACTTTATCTTCTGATGAGTAATATTTTCTCTTGAGTTCTCTTTTGAGTGGAGAAAAAATAATTAAATCGAAAGGCACAAGATTAGGGGAATGAGGAGGGCGTCGGATCGGCTTAAACTTTTTAGGTTTTGTACAAACTTTTCATTTGTAGTACCTATCCCAGTTTCAATTATGTAGCCAGGGGTGAAGCTGGGGGTGCAAAACAGCTCCAAAAGAGGTCACAAGATTTTTAGTATAGAATGGAGCAAATCAGAAATATGCCTTAATTACACTACTAACTAAATTAAATAATTATTAGACTTGAATTATCTATGATAGACAAAGGAGCTCTAGACGGCGTGCAGTTGTTCTCCTGTCACGGCTTGGTAACTCCCTTGGCTTCTATATATGTGTAGCTGACCAGGAATTACAGACTTTGACATATTTTCTAGTTGGTCATCATATCAAACAACACATAAAATTTTAAACAAGGAAAAGGGGAAAGAATGCAGGGGTAGTCTATCATAAGAATATATGGCTATTTTATCGAATATAACTTGTTTGTGTTACAAATTTCTGGTTTTTCAAATTGATAGGGTGGCCTTGTTTTTTGAAAGAATGACATATCGGCTAGTGGTTTCAACACCATTTAATTATCTAGGTCTTTCGGCACAAGTTACTTTCCTGTATTGTTGCATTTAAAGCCCAACGTACAATCTAATGCTGATATAACCCAGACTTACATGTAGGTATTAAAAAATTAACTTAACTGGGTTTGGCATCTGAATATACATTATTGAAGGTATGTTATTTTACACTAGTTTTGATACTGCATAACACTTTGTTAATATACATATATTCACGTCAGAAATTAACAAAATTGTGTTAACTCTAATTAATAGTTATGAACACGAAACAAAATAGGAGTTAACAATTATGACCAAAAATGATGTGTTAAATTAAAAGTTGAAATAGAGCATGAAAAATATCTCTCATTGTACATTCACTGGAAAAGTGTGTAGAATTAACAGTGTAAAATACATTTTTTCCCGACTTTTCTGATAACTCTTTCGATTTCGCTGACTTGAGCTGACAACTTTAAGGTTTCTCGGCTTCCCTTGATTATCCAGAAATTCGACACCTTGAGCAAAGTTATAAGGAAACCCGAGTTGAAATCAGTAGATTAAAATTAAGAAACATTGAATTATTGCAAGTAATTTCGAAATAAAATGGTTAAATTGTATTGTGAATGTATCTGTTTCTTGTTTAATCATTTTGATTTTCTAAGGTTGATTACTGAAATTTGTCCATACCGCATTTGAATGTCATTTTTTTTTGATAGACACAAAAAATTTCGCCTCGCAGCGAACATCCAAGAAATAACGCGCAACAAGTGATTGTCAACTACTCTAGAGCTGGAATTGAAACGTCTCCACATATAATAAGTATACAATATACAATACACAACATTTGTATACAGGAAGACTAACCAGTCTTTCTGTATACAAATCTCTACAATATGATTAGCCAATCATATTGTAGAGATAACTTTCTCTCAGAACGTCTGTGAGGAAGAAATCCTGTGAAGCCTAGTTCTGACTACACCAGTAATTTTATCGAGTGTCAAATAATTTAGTAACTAAACTTGTCTGAACAACGAACATTTTGTTGAGCATTTTGGCAAGCTCTATTAACTGGCTCATCGACTAAATAAGTCAGAATCTCTCGTTTAAGTCGAGTTAATTATTTTGCAAATAGCACAGAATAATCAAAGCTAGAAGCGAAACTCTCCGTTGCCGCTACATACAAATTTCTTTGCGCATGTGCTATTAATTTGAGGGTAGTTCAAAAATGTACCCTATCCTCAGGCTACAAAAATAATCCTATTATTCACAAAGAATCTGTTAAATACATGTTACTTGCATATACACAATACTCAACTATATATCAATTATCAAACATATTCTAACCATGAAGTGAAATTCATGGAGTTTAAAACAAAACAGTCTTATTAGCCTTATTAGCACTAAACATTATAAGATTTATTTATTATTCACAATTGCATCAGAACGAGGTATACAAGTGAGGTCAGTTTGTCAAAAAAATTATGAGAATTAAAATATACTTTAAAAATATTGTGAGTTGGACCTTTTACTTCCTCACCATTTAAAGTGGAACTTTTGGTATATCACAGATATATAAACACAAACCTTTACTTTCACACGACTTCTGATTATTTGTTTTATTCAAATGCCTCTAAAAATTACATTTTTCAAATATGTTTTTCTTCTTTTAATATAAATTCGTCCTTATGGCCGATTGTGTTCAAGGTCACGAAATCTTGACCCCGAAACATCAAAGGTTTCGACAAGAGTTTCGCTTCTGGGTTTGATTATTCTGTGCAAATAGCCACTAATTTTGTATTTGTACTCGCCTGTTGGATGGAAACCATCGGATAGCATATCTAGAATTAAAATATGTCGACAGTCGACATCCTATTTCGTGTCAAGATTGTGATTCCAAACATATTGTTTTCTTGTCAAGAACGGATGCAACGAGTCTTTTTTATGCCTCGATGTTGAGTGACACATTCACTTTAAATTGTTTTCATTTTGTGCCGGAGAAATGAAACTATTAATTCAACTCGATTGCACTTGACAGTACTAATACCTTGGATACACAATCAAGAACACTTCCCGACATTCTTTAAACATCTTTTTTGTATTAGGAAGCAAGGATTTCAGCCCACGAAACAATTCGATTTCATAACTTTCGAGTACCAACACATTCCTATATCAATCGAACAACCATATTCATTATAATTTCTAATAATTACATGTGTAACAGAGAGTATATAAAGATCACGTATATTTAACGATTGTGTAGTTACTCACACGCAAATTCCTTCGGCACAATGAGAATGTTTATTTATACACACACGAGTACCTTTGGGAGCAGTTCGAGTATATAATTTTTTAATGAGGTCGTCGATAGGTTGGAAAAAGATTTGAGGAATCTTGTACAGGTGTTTTTTAGGGGATTGCCAACGTGTTGTTTTTCGTTGGGATTAATAGCTACACGCCCAATTAAGTGCGATTAAAAATGCGCGTGTGATTGTTATTCACACATGGTTTTGTGTATAATTCATTACAGTTAGACGGTTACATTAAAATTTAAGAATTTTTTAATCAATGCATTATGGTGGAGGCGACGGACTCGTTGTACTAAACTTTCAGTGGTGCCACATTTATCCAAGAGTAAGGGGCTCTAACTCGCCCTCTCGAATCAAATATATCCACCTCAACTTATTTATGAATATATTATTTGCATATAAAACAATTTAGTTAAGTGCGTGTTGGTCTCGCAAGTTCCGTACCAGTATTCTTATAACTTAGATATTTTATAATATTATATGTAATTACAACCGTGATATTAGTTTATATTTGTCTGCTAGTAATAAATAAGCATTATGTATATTTAAAAAATTTAAAATATATATCTGGAGTTTTAAAGTGATATTTGACCCCTTTCCTTAATATTTGTTATACTATATTATTACTCCAGGTCATTTACGGAGAAAAACACCTTTTGGTGACAAAACTAATAGTAGAACAAAACCAACATCAATGTGTTCTAATGAAAAAACATGACTAATGGACATAAATCAATATTTTTATTTATCGATGCGTTTTTGTTTTTTAACAAAAAAACCTCATAAAATCGGTAACAATTTAATTTTTTACCTTTTACACAAAAATCCATCCATGACACCGTATTTGCTATCATGGGCAAAGTTGAAAAGAATGAAAAAAAATACAAAATGAACTAATATACGCTCAACTTCGATTATTACCAGAAATTCCAAAAAATAAATAATCGTTTATATACCTTTTTACTTTATTAATAAAAACTAATTAATGACAAGTCAAATTTCTTTAGGAATTTTATTGAAACATTTATGAATGGAAAAATCGTTTGCAACAGCATTCGCATTTTGCATATTATGATTGCTCCGTCATTATCATTTGTTTCTAAATGGGGTATAGGGATTCCATTTTGCTAAATTTATTACATACATCCAAATTATTATTCAAGAAATATAAATATATGTCTGCTTAAAATTAAAATTTGCATTAAGATTATTTATTATTAGGATATGGTTTCAAAGGTACCACCCCTTAGCAATTTTTAGAATGGACTCGTTTAAATAAATCGATACGGAATGGCCAAATATTTTTAATATTTATTTGTATTTGGACTTTCAATTCTAAAAAAGTGAGATGAGGGGTCTCTAGATCAACTTTTCTACTTTCCAACGATGGTTTATTCATAATCATCTGGTGAGGTTATATGGCCTTTCAAGAAAATATGTCTTCTATAGGATTGCCTGAAATTTTGCAAAAACTACGGGTGCTACAGTATTAATTTTTAGAACATACATTGGGTATGAGAAAATCTATGGCTTTAGTTAATAAGATTGTTTTAGCTATAAAATAAACAATTATATAAACGATTATTTACTTTTTTGGAATTTTGGGTAAAGATTCCATTTTTTAAGAAACTAATTGACGAAGTTGAGCGTATAGTAGCTCATTTTGTAGGTTTTTCATTTCTCTTCAACATTGCCCATAGTAGCAAACATGGGTTAATGTGTAGATTTTGTGTAACAGGTAAAAAACAAAATTGTTACCGATGTTTAGCGATTTTTTTGTTTAAAAACAAAAACGCATCGGTAAAAATGTTGAATTTTATGTCAATGATAATTAACGATTAAAGCCAGGTCCAGAGAAATTAAAAGGTTAGAAGATATCGGAGAACTGTAAGCAGATTTGATGATAATTATACATAGTAATAGGGAATAGCAATATTTGATTTTTAATGTGTTTTATGTATATAGTAGAATAGTAACTCATTTCTAGAATCTCTGAACAACCATTATATAAAATATTAAATATAACAATAGAAATAGTTACAACTCATTCTAAATAGCATTTCCAGATAAGACATTGTTCAATTTCTAAGTGGTTTGTTTGGAGGAAGTGGTGAGTCCATGTGCAATTATTTTAATTTGTATTGAGCCTCAAAGTAATGGAAACGAATATATGACTGTGACAAATTGATTTACGAAAAAAAAAAAATTCAGTAATATATCTGCACATGATTGAGACATTGGAAGCTTATGAAACAAACTATGGAAATATGAATTTGTTACTAGAAAAATCTAACTATTTAAGGTAACTGTAAAACACTTGTGTGGTCTAAATGTTGTAGCAATGTTAACCGTACTCCAAGGAAGGTATACAAAAGGCATGCTATATGTAGCAAAACAACTGGCCTTACAGTGAGGCATTCTTTGTAAATGCTTCCAGAGTTTATTGAATTTCATGAAATCTAGAATTAAACTGCTGAGAAAACTTTAATATTCTCTTATATAATTGCCCTTCATGATCTAGAAATAGACAGATAGTTTTACAAGGGTGGTGGTGAATTTCTCAAAAAAGCATACATATATAGTAGAGATACCAAAAGTATTCTTCAGAATGGCATGTAGATTATTTAGATTATTTATAGTGGTTCCACGGATACATAGACAGAAAAATAGTAATCTGTTAATTTGTTTTATTTTCAAATGACGAAGTAGCATGTTAACAGCTAGTATGGTGTAGAATTAAAAAAATAGATAAGAGTAGGTGCTTATAATAATTTATGATTTAACAGTTGTAACTGCGTTTATACAGCCTGTAAACTAAATTGCAAATGATTACAAAGAACTACCGAATGTTTAATTAGATAAAATTAAAACGTTCAGAGTAACAACAACGTGTAATGTTTATTAATGAGCACTGTTTAATTCATTTATGACAATTACCTCATTGACAAATTGGCCATGCGTTTTATCTGTCTATGTATCAATAAATGTGGTAAGTGATAGGTACGAAGCGTTCATTTTTGAACCAGTAGAAACATTAATTAGTTTAACTAAAATGAATATTTAGACCAACATTGGTAATTATCAAATTCGAATGAACAATTCATATTCATTTTATACATTCTTAGTAAAATGGAAATTCATTTTAGCTCAGTATTTTGTAGTTCACGGTTAAAACGTCAAAGAGCGAATTCATTAATTCACAATTTCACAGACAGTTTGAAAAGCCACATCTTTCAAATGAATGTTCGCTTTATTCCAAAAGGTTCTAAAGGTAGTCACTTTGCGAGCTTTTATCATAAATGGGCGACTATTCAATAGAAATATGATCTCTGGAAAAAAAAATCTTGGACATTCAATATGTGCGGGTTGTTTAAAAATGGGCTACCTTTATAAGAAAAATGGCACGGCCTTTGAACGCCTACGTGTAGAACGAAAAAAATTCTACTCCCACAATAGAGAAATGTACGAAGTTCTGTCAAATTCAGGGATACGACAAAAAAAGATCAAAATGAGTATGTGTAAAAACTACCGAAGGCGATTGGAATGAATTTATTAGGTTGTAAAACAGGTTTAAAAGCACTTTTAGTAAGTTACTAAAATTTGAGTTATTACTGAGGGGCTGTTTCGTCTATAATTCCATAAAATTGCTATTTCTTTTAAGAATGATAATGATACAATCATTTGCAATTCGTTCTTGGTAAATTTTTCAAAGCTGTAATTATTATGTAGTTCAAAAAATCATTGAAAGATATATTGACATCAAAATTTGAGTTATGTAAGCTTTTAAATATTTGCTCTCTTAGACACTTGTCAGTGGAAATGACAAAAGTTCCGTGTTTCATACTCGTCTGATATAGTAAATTTTCAATATTTTTGTCAAGGCTATATTTTCATTAAAAAAAAATACAAAATGTGGTTTCATCAACGCACAACTGAAGGTTTTTTATTTTTTTTTAATTGCAAATTATTCCTACCTCAAAACTGAGCAAAATATTACTTTAACAGGTGAATTTACCACTATGTACTATTTTCTTGAATTACAATGCGTTTGAAATTGCAATTTGTACGTTCTGATAGATTTAATTAACTGCCTTTACAAGTTGACAATATCCATTACCCATGTAGGCTGTGTTTATGGACACATTCACCTTTCGACCCAGTACCTACCCGTTAAAAAAATTCTCAGTCTATTCAATACTCTATAATAAATTGATTGGATATTTTTCCGGACATTGACGGCTGTGTACAGTGTACACATTAATTTTAATTAAAATTATTTTTCATTTAAGTTTATTTAGATTAAAGGTGTCAAACAGTTTTCTTTGTTTTTGAAATTTCTTCTACGGGAATATTTGTTCTGCTAATTTCAATTACAAATCAACCTTTTAGTGACACTTAAGTAATGTACTTAAATAATCCTATACAAGTAATTGGTGACAGCCAATCTCTTCTTCTAATTGATATGGAATGTATAATGATGTTTTCTCTAAGTTCTTCTATCCCGTTCCCCATAAAGTCTATATCTAAAAGTACCCCACAAAAACGTATTCAGAACTTTAAGGTCACATTACCGGCCCCAAATTTACTATCCACCTATGTGGAAATCTTTGGTTTAAATAGTTACAAACAGCTTTAGTATTCAATGGAGGGGCCCCATAATACTGAAACCAGTACCTATTATAATTAACAAGGAGAAATGCATCGACATATTCCTCATATTGGTTTCTCAAGGAATTATCAGATGTTGAAACATCTGATAATTCCATTTAATATACCCGTGATAAAATAACTAAGGTTTAACTTCCATAAAGTGTCTAGGGTTATTGTGGCTCCGAATATGTTCATTATTTCGATTGAAGACGCCATAGTTTGAAAAATTGCATTCGTTAATCTAAATAACGGTTTTCAACAAATCTCGAGTGTTATCCCTATCTGAAAGTTAATTGCAAAACTATATAGTTTCTGGAAAATGTGTATTTTGTACATTTTAAACCTGTAAACCACTTTCTTTAAACCCCTCCAGAGGGTATAGTTTGAGGTACATCCATATCTGACGAACTTGATTACTTGATTTATCTAAAAGCACCAAACTCAGCCAAATATTCATCATCAATGTTCTACGCAGGTATTGCCTTTCAAAGGATAACTCAAAAAATATTTGGGCTGTTTTTGTACTGTTTCCATCAAACTAGCAAAAAACTCTCAACAAATCTCCTTTTTCTTTTTAGGGTTCCGTATATAAAATATACGGATACCCTTGTAATATCACTCAGGATTTTTGCCTCAGTCACATCACAGCAATTTTCTCCTAAACTACTGGACGGAAGAGGTTGAAATTTGGTATGAAGGTATAGTTTGGTGACCCGATCAGGAGTACATATCGTAAAAGATTTTAGGGGTACTTCTGGGGGGAAAAACTAAAAAAAATGGACCGTTACCCCCCCCCCTGATCTCCGAAACTACTGAACCTAAAATTTTGAAAAAAATAGGAAATATAGAACGTTGCCCGAAATTTACAGGAAAAATAAGAAGAAACCGTTAATATAAATTTTGGGTGCCAAATTATAGAATTAAATGAAAATTTAAAAATTAAAAATTTTTAAAACGCATCATGTAATACATCAAATGAAAGATCTCATTCTGAGGAACACAAATATATTTTTTTCATATTTAAAAAAAATAATTTAAAAGATATTAACGAAAATATACCAAAATTTACCCATTCCCCCCTTATCTCCGAAACTATAAAACGTAAAGTTTTGAAAAAAAATAGAAGTATAGAGCCTGACCTAATGTTTACTGGAAAAATAAGGGGAAACCTCTACTTTTAATTTTGGGGGGCAAATTACAGAATTAAATGGAAAATATAAAATTAAAATTGTTTCTAACGCATCATGTTATATATCAAATGAAACGGCTCATTATGACGAAAGCTAATATATTTTTTTCATCTTTTTAAATTAAATTAATTAAAAGATATTAACAAAAATATAAAAAAATGTTACCCATCCCCCCCCTTATCTCCGAAACCATAAGCTGTAAAATTTTGAAAAAATAGAGGTATAGCGCCTCACCTGAACTTTACTGGAAAAATAAGGAGAACCATTAAATATTCATTTTGGGGGGCAAATTATAGAATTAAATGAAAAATAAAATATTTAACTTGTTTCTAAGGTATCATGTAATATATCAAATCACAGGGCTCATTATGACTAATACAACTATGTTTTTTTTAATTTTTTTAAAATAAATATTTTCAAATATTTAAAAAAATATTAAATAAATTACCCATTCTCCCCTTTATACCCCAAACTATAAGACCTAATTTTTTAATTTACAGGAAAAATACGAAGAAATCTTTAATATTAATATTGGGGGCCAAATTATAGAAATAAACGGAAAATAAAAAATATTTTTTTAACGGGTCATGCAATATATCAAATGAAGGATCTTATTATGAGGAATACAAATATATATTTTTTATATTTTTAAAATTAATTGTTTACAAGATATTATCATTAAGATATCAAAAATTCTCATTTCTCGCTTTATTTCCGAAACCATACTACCTAAAATTTTGAAAATAAATAGGGGTACTAGGGCTCACTTGAAATTTATAAGAATAATTATTAGAAAACCTCCATAGTAATTTTAGGGACAAATTATAGGATTAAATGGCAAATACAAATTCAATTTTCAAACGCATCATGTAATATATCAAATAAAAGACTCATTATGTGAATTACAAATATATCATATTTTTAAATCATTTGTTTAAAAGATATTAGCAAAGATATTAAACATCGACTTAATTCCCATTTTAGAAACTACACTATTTAAATTTGGAAAAATATATTTTATTTGTATTTTTAAATAATTTCAATACCAGATTTAATAAATTCAAAATTCAGACAGTAGATTATAAAAGGCTTCCTGAAAGTTTATTAGTAAAATAAAACTCTAATGTTAATTTTTGGGGGCCAAATCAGAAAACTAAATACTGGGAATCTTGGAGGTGGTACGGAACCCTTAGTATGCGAGTCCAACTCGCACTTGACCAAATTATTTTTTGTGAAACTCACTCTGTTTGAATCCAGGTGTAGGTGCTACAATTTTGTTTGACAAGTACCGTTTATAAAAGAAAATCCTTGGGAGGATTCGAGGCTAAATATGATGATATTACTCTTTATTTAAATACTTGTACTTTTAAGCAGGCAAATTATGACCAGTTGTATGCCAATGCAATCGGAGTGAAACGCATTTGTCTGTGGAAAAATCTATTGTGGTGCCCATAAAAAATGATGATGAATCTGAAAAGGCCATCGCATAGCTGAAAAATGTGCCAGTTTGGTTTTGCTTTTCTTCGTCAAATAACGTTACAAACAATAAAAACGATATCCCTAATTCCTTCAAGCATCAATAACGCAATTTTGCCCCTTGTTAAACTTCTTCGTATCTGTTGTAGTTTTAGAGAGCCCATTGGTGAGCGTAAAATTTGAACTACGCTGTATATTGTTGGTGTTTCTGTGAGAAAAAAAAAGTTCTGAACGACTTGACCGATTAAGGTTTCTCACCACTCAATACATTTGCTATGCAGAAATGATGATTGACAGCTATCCTAGAAGCCGAAATGTGGCGCTTTAGTCAAGTTGTTAACAATTCCTAAATGTATAAACAGAAAAATAAAAAAGCAAAGGCGATCCCGCCTTGCCGGTTTAGTTTCTGGTAGGCCGTATTCATAGTTTATTGAGGAAAGGAAATTATGCCGAAGGCGCCGGTGCTGGCGCACCCTTATATTTAGAGCTGTTATGAAATATTTGGCTGCTGAAGTTTTGGAGTCGGCCGGTAATGCTGCACGTGGTAACAAGAAGACCTGTATTATTCGGAGACATTTATAACTCGCCATCAGAAACGACGAAGAATTGGATAAATTGTAGTTTGGTGTAACAATTGCACGGTGGGAGGGTGTCTTACCCAATATTGAAGCTGCCCAAAAAAAAACCGAAAAGAAATCTTAAATGGATTAATATGGCCATTATGCTTTCGAATTTACTTGTCTAAACTAATACTTTTATCCTGATTTTGAAAATAAAATTCTTGCAATAAATATTTCAAAATATGTCGGGAAATTCCAAGAGTTTGTTAACTGGAATACAACGATTTCAATATATATATATATATATATATATATATATATATATATATATATATATATATATATATATATATATATATATATATATATATATATATATATTAATTAATTTAGTTTGTCACAAGGCGAGTTGCTAATAATATTTTTCCATGTTAGTCCACAACTGGTAGTTTTGGGCCTTACTATAGAAACTGCTAAGTATCAATTCTCCCGAAATCTCCAAACAATTGTAGATAATAACAATTGTGCTGGCGAAAATCTGAAGTTCAACTGCTCATCCGTATTCGTATTCAATAGTTGTCGACGCTCATTTTCGAATCTCAAAACGATTCTTGCTGCTAAGACTCTCCCTCATTTACGTGTAATGTTTGTTGATTTCCATATTTACTGGTGACAAGGGGCACGTAGGAACGCAAGAGAGATGCACTGATACACTAGTTGTGTTGTATAGCAGTGTCGTTTGCATACGTTTAGAATTAATAGCGGATTGAACATACTGTTCTTTAGTTAGAATATGGAGTTGGTCTGGAGATTAACTCCCCCTTGTGGAATGTCGACGAACGAGTGAATGTTCTCTTCGGCAAACGTAATGGTGAAAATAAGTAAAGCTAAATGTACTTGAAATCGGAATTGTTGATGATTAGAATGAAAATGGGGCGGAATTAAGGGTGATATCAGCATGAAAAGAGATTTGGTTCGAATTTTACTGGTTTTATACAATATTAAAAATTTAAATGTTATAATAAGCAACGCATATTTGAAGAAATAAGTTCAAATATATGGCACGTAGAGTGTGGTGTCTAAGGTGGTAAATTATTTCTAAATTTAGCACCAAAATAACTAATGGTGAAAGGATAGTAAAATATTCAATAAGCGCAAGAAAAATAGAAGAATTGTAAGAAAAGATCTATAAAACTATTATGAAACTCACGTAAATTGATTAATAGAAGACAACAAGGTGGAACGGAATGCAACAGATTACTAAATTAACAGACAAAAAAGACAAATACGAGGCGAGAGGAAATTATAAGAGAAACGAAAAATTCTATAGAAAAACTCAACAAAAAGACTTAAAAAAAATTAAAAACTAGAAGAATAGTAACCAAACGAACATGCTGAATTTATAGCCTAGGCAAATACCATCTAACAAACCATAAGAAAACCAGACAATCGTTGGTTAAAATTGTTTACCAGTGCTTTAGCATTAGAGGATGCTTCCTGGATTGACAAGATAATAAAATCATCCAAATAAATAGAAAAATAGAACCTTATATTAGCTGATGATGCCGTTCAATATCGTAGAAACCCCAAGTGGTATTGGCCTAAAATAGAATTTAAACAAACCAAGTGTCACGTAAGAGAGGCGCTCTTAAGAGGACGTAAGTCTGATGTCAAAGAATGAGGTACTTATATTCCCAGAATTGGAAGAAAATCAAGATAAAAACTGACGAGATCCTAAAATTATTTTTTGTCAATTTTACAATTTCAGACATTTTGTTTTTGATTTGTCAAATAAAGCAATAATTAGCAACATATAAAAACGATTTAGTTTTCTACAATGAACAATGATATGTCCAGTTGTCGAAGTGCCAAAGAGAAAGGTAAAATTTGAAATAGTTTACTGTTATATTAACTATACATTTTAATATATATTGAGTATCCCAGCTAGTCCCAAAAAGCAAAATATTGTTTGTCCAAACATATGTAATACACAAACGTGCGCCGTTTGGTAGAACGACTGGCCGAGCAGCAGGTTTCTGTTACAGAGACATAAATAAAGCCAAAAGTATGACGTGGAATGAGGATAACTTATTTGAATAATTGGAAAATTACAAAAAATACTCCCTCGGCACCAAAATGGTATTTGCCGATTTCCGTTGCTTTAAACTTTTATTTTCAACAAACCTACACTGTTTTCTGCAGTTGAACAGGCAGAAAAACAATTTTAGGTTAGTAAGTGAGTACATAGCTATTGATTCATGTCGCCAGATTATATCAGTAACAAACAAATGTAGAGGCAGTTCAATCTGCGTTGCGAAGGACGCTTACTCAACGTAATATTATTAAGCAAGATATCTTTGTATGTGTGTAAGTTTAGTTTTCTCGAAAAAGGCTCTAACGATTTGGATGAAATTTTCGCCTTTGGTAGTTTTGATGGGTAGAAATTGACTGATGGTGGTTTTATACTGGGGGAAGTCTGTATATTTAAAATTTTTTATTGTTAATATGTTCAATAACACAGCACTACTGATTATTGTTTTCAACAACAGTTTGGTCTATAACATTTTGCAATTCTTATAGCATTGTTTGCGAAATGTATAACTTTAAAAACAAATATATTATATTCTTTTATTATCTATTAGATTAATGAGAGTTTTTAACGACAATACATTAAATAAATTTATTTATATTTTAATAAACATAGGTACACCATCTACAAACCCAACTATAAAAAAATTAAAACCATGAAGCTCGATTACCCAGGTACTTATTATTATCCCAACAAATGTTTAGAATATTTACGAATGGAATAATCAGTTTGAGAGGACAGGATAAGGGAACCGAAAAGTATAGACGACCAAAGGTGAAAATAACGTTGATTGTATTAGGGATTGATTAATAATACATAAAGGTTTATTAAGCCTGCACTACACGTTGGCCGAGTGTCGCCGACTGAACGCCAATACCAAGGTGTAGACAGTATATTTGCATTGTCTTGCCGTCGCTCGGTGTCGCTCACCTAGTTGGCCGAGGTAAGTCAACCGCCAACGTGTATAGAACTCATTTGGCGTAGCTTGTTACAACTGCGATCACTCGCTACCACTTGCCGCACTTCGGAACATTGTCGGTTTTTCGGCACAAATCAAAGGTGCTCGCGCGCCACTCGGCCAATAGTATTCGCATGTTTGTATTGGCCATTTGCATTGGTTTTCAACAGACTTGCCAAACGTCGAGGTAGTACCACTTGCCTTGTATTAGTTTGACTACGCTCGCGTTGGCCTAAGGTCGGTCAACGTGTACTGCTGGTATTAGGAAGAGAATCCATTTTTGACGTTAGGATAGTTTTGAGGGGTTAATACGGGTTCAAGCTGGTAAAAAATGGTTGTGTTAAGTGATGAATCGTTATAAGTCATCAAGTGGATATCTGAAAACTCGCAAAAACTAAGGCAACCCTCTGAAATTAAAACTTTTCGTTTCTCTATTCAGTCAGTGTAAAATGTTTATCTATATTTACTGCAAGGCTATGAGTTTTGTTATCTAATCTAACAATATAACACCAGTAATATTTGTACCTCTGTAAATATGTATGTTTATAAGTAACTGACTTTTGAAAAACAGCTCTAACGATATTGATCAAATTTATGAATTATGATTTCGATTATTTTTATGTTTCTTTGGGGAATAACACCACAATAGAAATAAAACGACGTATATTGCAGGAATACCAAACGTTTCAAAGTCTATTCTGACTTCGTTGTCAATGGCTTTATAGTTATTGATGTAGATTGCAAAATGAAAATTTGATTTATGACATTTAAAATTGACATTAGAAAATTTGTTGTTTTTAGATATACAGGTAGCACAAAAAATTCTAAAGATCATGAATTATCGTTTTGTGTTATGTTGTTCTTTGTGAAGTATAGTTGAATTGTCAAATTGTATTTTATGGCCTATGTCCCAAGCATGTTCACAAATTTTTGATTTTTCAAATTGTCGTTTCTTTATGTAATTCTTGTGTTCATTTATTCGTACGTTTAATGGTCTCGATGTTTCTCCAATATAAAATTTATTTTTAGAAGACAATTATGATTTCGATGTTCAGAACTCTTTAGATAAAATTACGTTATTGAGCAATTTATATATTAAAAAATCCAGTGACAGATTATTACAATTATGATTGGTTTACTCCACGATGATGACAGCTTTGCTGTTGAAACGGCGTTGAGTGATTTCCAATAGAAGGTAGTTGCGTTCCTAACAGTTTTTTTATAAAGGGCCATGCGTAACTGCTGCCTACTGATCTCAGGACTGAACAAGCTGTCGTTTCCATTATTCCAAAGTTACTACATTGGTGTTTTTGAAATTTAATTAAAGTATAATTAAAAATAAATTCACTATATTATTGTAGGCACATGCCAAGGACTATAGCTTAATTGATTGGGTTTTCTTTGTACATACAGTACAGAGTTTAATGGTGGCGGGACAATTCCAGCGATATTTTTAATAAAATGATTTTGAAATACATTGTTCCGGCATTCTTTGTCTACCAACACAGACAATAAAAGCAACAAATATTTCAGTAGGTGTCTTGTATACAAGATTTCTCTTCCCATATAAATATTTTCGTTTTGCAACGTTGAGCATAGTGTGAACAAATGAAACGGCTTCATAAATGCAGCACGCTTTAAAAAAGTCGACTGTAATTTTTGTCATCGACAAGAATTAATGGACAATTGCGAGTTGCTTTATGGTCAGTCCACTTGCTACCCATGAGATATTGTAATGCAATGTTCCGCGATCCATTAAAAACAAACATGACATCGTGAAAAAAATGCTGCGTGGTTTCGTCGTGTGGGATTTCTGCGAGATAAGAAACGTAAAAATACTAGCAGGTTATAATTGACTAATGTATTCACTTTCAATAGTAATATCGTAATAAATTAGACGCTTTAAACCGATTGGCGCCGCTAAGCTGAAGACAGGTGGGCGAGTAACAGCATTTCGGTTGACCACTAGATTGCTCTCTTGGCTGGCGCGAGCTTTTGTTTTTCGTTCGAGCAAACACACATCGAACAAAGTGAAAGGCCACAAGAAGTGCGTTGTCGTTGTCGACGTGAAACGCCACATGACAATTTTGGCGCCTTTGGTAATTGATATACGTACGTCATATGCGAGAGAAGAAAAAAACTGTATGCCTGCGGCCAACTTTAGAATTTGAAGGTTACATCGATTTATGTCGGTTAAAGAAATAGGAGATATTTAGATAATTAAATGAAATTACACTATCTTTGGCTATAGGTTAAAACGTAGTGACACAGTTTTTGTATTGATTTGAAACAACACAGAACGGTGGTTGGATGGAAGACCGACTTTTCAATGAACAATTTTTATTATTTCTTGCATGTTATTTTTTGTTTCGGCTATCAACTCTTCATTTGACCCACATTTCTTTCGACCGTTTGTTTCTTGAATTATGGTCGAAGAAGAGCCTGATCAGCTGAATATAATGGTGAATCAGGGTCTTATCTACATGACAAATGCATGCAAGAACTACATCTAGAGCTGATGTTAAGCAATCCTGTAGCCAATAGGCTCACAGCTATTTTTCAGTAATTTGATACTGAAATATATGATATTCACCCTTTTTCACCAGTATTTCATGGTGCAGCCACTTTTATATACATGTTACTTTCGCGTTTAGTTCCATGCGCTTCTGTTCTTATTTTTTGGGATCAGTTTATGTATGACGTGTTCTTGGATACCTTTGAGGGATTTACTTTGTGGATAAGATCTATCTACTTTGGTCTTATGTCGTATCTATTCTATTTTCATAAAGTTTTTCGTAGTTATTCCAATCATGTATCATTACTAATTGCGCTAAGTTCACTTATATTTGTTGGAGGAAAATTCTGAGCACACAGTATATATACAAACGAATTGAGAACCTTCATATTTACATTTAGTTCTAATTTATTTTTAATTATTTTAATCCTAGTGTTCGAATTATGATAATTTCATTCACGTAAAAATGAATTTTTAAGCCAAATTCATACTTTTGGCAAAACTCGTAATAACTTTTTTTAATATGTTTTCCATATACTTCTTATTTAAGTAAATATTCATCATACAATTCGAATAACGATAATGACGTTCAGTTAGTTCTGTCTCCTTCGCCAAATATTATCAGAAAAGTTTTGAATAACTTAAGCCGTTTGAAAGCAATTGCTGAACACACAAAACATGTATATAGACGAATTGATATCCTTCTGTTTTTTGAAGTCGGTGCATAAAATCGTACACTGTAGCTATGACAAATTATTATTACGAGGAAATGAACGAGTACGTTTAACCATTTATTATATTTATTTCACTAGAAATTAATAAAAACAAAAATTCTCCTAATCTATTAAACTACCAAACTGATACCCATTCATCTCCATTACTTAATCTTAAAATCCATCTCTAAATAATATTATATTAAATTATTAACATCTATTGTGAACAATTTCATAAATGTATAATTTAACTGACCTATATCCAGCCCACTTCTTCCGAAATTTCCTAGAATTAAAACCTTTTAATCATTTTATTACCTTACCTGTAATTCCTTTGTATGTAATATAAATTTAGCATTCATTGTATTTCCAATTTCTGATGAAGCCAGACTTGGCGAAACATATGTCAAATTTAAAGAAATAAAAAGTGAACATTTAAACAAGTGTTTGTTGTTTTTTTAAGTAATCTTAAAAATGAATTTTCATCAAGTGAGGACTGAAACAATCATCAGTACGTTTAGTGTCTAAAGTTCAAAATAAATTATGACCATGTTTATCAGAACAAAAATAATGTCGTCAACTTGTCTCGGGAAAAAATATTACTAGATAAACGTCAGGATAAACGCAAAAAACGACCTTGTATAGAGATTCAATTCGTTAGGTACTTCAGATAAAAACATCCGCATGCTGAATTGCACGTAAACCCAATAATCTATATATAGTTATAGATAATATGTAAAAAAGTTTTTAAATGTTTCCTAGAAATGTGAAATAACAAACGCTTAATAGTAAACATTTTAGAAATAAGGCTTTAGCAAGGGTAAGATATAAGAGGCTAACTCAAGAAGAGGAATTGCTAGTAGCCAAAAATTGGGAATCGACATATCCAAAATTAGAAGTTAAAAACATTAAAAAGTCTGTGGGTTTTACTATGTCACGACATGCTAATAAGTTTTTGCCTAAGAATCTACTGCAATTAGTTTAGTTTTGAGAAAATAAAAAGCCATATTCGATTTTCATTAGAAATCGACAGGATTTTTTCTATACCTGAAATGAACTGGAAAACATTTTCAACGGAAATATAACAATTTTTCCAGGGACAGAAGGAACCTGGACAACCAAATAACAGTTTTTGAAATTAGTTACATATTTTGAAATAAAATTAAAGACGGTGTACAAACATTAAAATTAAAATAAAACTTGAACAGTAATTCCTAATTTTTAAATTACCAAATTGGTTTAATAATAAACTCGTCCTTGCTTTAAAAATATAAGTAAATATGAGAAATTTCATACCTCGAAAACAACAGAGCATTCTCAAAATTCACTTTATCTCAATCACTACTGTATAAAAATGACGACGGATGATCAGTTCAACTGATCGAATTTGCTATAATCACTTATCATTTATGATAACAAATTACTCAACCTTGTAGATAGGTATTTTTGTTTATTTTTACTATTATTGTACATATCAGCTGTATCTGGCCACACGTTACTGTAGGTATACAAGATATATACTATGCATATGTATATATATATATATATATATATATATATATATATATATATATATATATAAAACAAAAATGTATGCATAATTAACAATTTTTAGTTTGTAATTTGTTGATTTTATCCGATTTATCCATACTGTATTTTACTATTTAATCTGTGGGATCAATTATTTTGAAATTTTCAATGGACTCTGGATTTTGACATATTTTGTTATTTTAGATATTTTAGGGCCTTTGAGACCACTTTTATTCACTTTGTTTCAGGAACATTCTGCGGAGAGAAAACCCCAACTTATAAGCAAAGTAATCAAAGACCTATCCAACAATTTTTGTTGGAAATTATTTAGTTATTCAATTGATAAGCTGACACTTGACGCTTCTGAGATTTTTAAATTCATTTTTGACACACACTTTAAGTTTGTGATAATATTAGTACTTGTGACATTTCAGGTATTTATATTTTTATTGTGGGTATTTTTAATATATATTTTTGACATTTTCAGATGTATTTGACATGTTTGGCGATTTTTCATATTTTGACATCATTGCAATTTTTCAGGTATTAGAATTTTGTATAAAAATCTTTTACTTCATTACCCATCATAAATTTAATATTCGCAAATCCACGTCTTTATAATAATTAAAAAAAAAACTACTGTATCTGCCTAACATGCGATAGTTGAATTTTCGAGAATCCTTAAACTCCTCATTTGAGGGAAGAGTATAAATAGAAGTTTTTACCCATATTAGTTTTTGGTTCGGAAAATTGATTTTGCTAAGGACAATAGAAACCTCATTGTCTCCCGTATCGATCAATTGAATTTTCGCAAAAAGATGAATCACATATGCATTTATTTAAGGAATTAACCCAATAATTTGCAAGCCGATATTTAAAACTGTGAGAATATCTAATAAAATATCCTAACTGCAAAATATATAATGTTATTTTGCCTTTTCATTGGAGTTTTCTCTTCTCAAATTTTTTTCCTGCAACAGATAAGTATTTAAAATCGTATTTGGAGAACAAAGTGTAGTAAGGCAATTTCGTAAAATTGCCCGGATTTTGGCAGTCCGACAGAAATTCTTCCTCACAGTTATTTTGAGAGAAAGAGATGTCTTAAAATGAACAACCGGTATTCCTGTATATAAATAGTGTATTGTATATTGTGTTATACTTATCTGTTTGGAGACGTTTCAACTCCGACTCTGGAGTCGTTGTCAATCGTTTTGTTGAGTATTTCGAGGTTTTTTCAAAAAAATTTCGCTATGATGTGGATTTTGTTGTTTGTCAAAAAATTTTGACAGTGACAATTTGTCATTTGCCGATCATTTGATACTGAGGGTCCATTTTTTTTGCTCTTCTAGCAATAGTTCTCACCAGCACAAATGACGGTCGATTGAAGGGGCCAGTAATCCGGAAAATTTTCCGAAATTCCCTTACTACACTTTGTTCTCCAAATCCGATTTTAAATACTTATCTGTTGCAGGAAAAAAAATTGAGGAGAGAAAACCCCAATGAACAGGCAAAATAATTTAAGTCCTCCTCAACAATCTTTTCGAAATTATACGAAGTATATAATGCTTCTGTGTATTGTTAATTGCTCGAAATTGTTATTTTTTTGCATAACATTAAAAATTGTCATAAACATTGTAGCAAAATTTTATATTTGAAATGTTTCAAAGTTTACATGACGTCAAAGCACATCGGGGATCTTATATTTTTAAGTGTATTTACAAAAATGAGTTGAAATGTAAGTGAGCAGATAGTATGCCGATATAATAAGAGTTTTGCATTCTATTACAAGAAAGCAGAATTGAGCAAAAATTAGGATCTGTGAGGGATGCATCAAAGCAGGGTAGAATACCAGTTAAGTACTATATAGGGATCTTGGTATTGGAATTCACAGAAGAATTGCATTCTGCGAGTATGATGTGTCAAAGTAATAGACTACTGGTACATTACATTTTCAGGTGAGGTAACCGTTTATTTGAAAGGATATGTTAACAGGTAAACCATCAGCTATAGGTCTGATGAAAATCCAAAAAGCATGCAAGATTACCAAATTCAAAGACAACAATGTTGGGACTGTTATTGATCTATATTTGCTTTGATTAATATTTAACATGGGCATTGCAATTTTTAGAAACCACATTTATTCTTGATTTTACCTATTTTTTCATTATATTCTAAAGCTTAATATTTTTTACCGAACACGCTGGTTTCATCAAGATGGTGTACCACTACATACTGTACTTGATTTTCTAAATAGAACCTTTGCAAACCGATGGATGGGCAGAAGGGGAATCAGATGTTAATCTATTAGATTTCATTATTGGGGTTATTTTAAATTCTAAGCTGCATACAGGAAATATCGTGTTCATTGGTCAATGGGGAACTATTTAAATATCAATTGTATTTTCCGGTACCAACCTGAAACTATTTGTGGTAAAATTTTGGTATCACTCCGCAAGGGATATTGGAAATTGAAAAAAATTGTATGTAGCATTAAGAAAGATGACTTCCGTACTTGTCGGTAGTGTATTAATTATCATTTGTAAGAAAAGTAAAAACAAAAACGACCTGGTTCTGTAATTGTTCTTGAGGCCAAAGCAGTTTTTCATGTTATTCTCTCCATTGCGTCCATACACTGTAAAACTGGATATATTTTACCTTACAAGGAGCGTTCCCTTGTGGAAAATTAATTTCGCCATCGATCGAAGTTGTGTAGAAATGACATTTGACTAACGCAATTTAAGCAAAGACTGTTAATGAGTCCCTTAGATCCTACATGAAATTAATTTTTTAAATCAATATTCATTGTTATTACAACACTTACAGTTATTCTGTCCGTGACAACCTCCGTTAACGAATTAACTTTTCCGAACACCCACCGTCGCCTGTGGTTTCCAATTAGACGAAAAATTTTCAATTTAATAATCTAATTTGGTACGCTTAGCAAACTAATGATCCCGTTTTGTCAAAAACTAACGACCTTTTCTAATTTATGCCGACCATATGTTTTTATTTCCATTTCGAGCGACCAGTCTTATAACAATATTGTAACAATATTGTCGAGTCAAGGTTTTAAGTAGGTCGCTGAACAAGGAGAGGCCACAAACCCACCATCCACCTTAATAGTAAAACCGACATTCGATGGTTTTTTTCTTTCATACATCAACTATCGTTCATTCATAAATATTCAATGGTAAGTGACATCGAGTGAATTGAAATGATCGTGAAAAAGCCGGATAATGTTTGTGTATGACAATGTTTTGTTGGATGTTTACGGAATCATATGAAAGCTGTTTTTTTTAACAAACCAATACATCTGTCAACGGTATACCTCGAAACGACTTTTCTATTTAAATTCAATTTGAAAAAGAACTTTATAGTGTAAAAGTGGTACATTTCCTTTAAACATTATATAATTGACTTTATTAATGTATAGAGAAATATGACACAACTTACGAAACGAAATAAATAGAGTGGTCCTAAACTAAGGAATAAATTCATTGCTTACGTAATTATGAATGTAAATGAAAAATCCTCAAACTGGTCAATTTTTGAAGCGAAAGCATCTTAACGGAGCCCCACTCTTGCACATATGAAAATAGATGAGTATGGGATTGAAATGCTTACTTTAAACATAACATTCAATTAATATATAAATAACGTCTGGGCACAATTTGCTTTTCGTTCTAATAAACATTTTCATTCTCTCTTTGTATACCAGTTTATAAAGGCACAATTCTAAGATGTAAAATTAAAATATTTTAATTTTACATCTTAGAATTGTGCCTTTTTTATCGTAGTTTCTTAACCATTGACAACGGGGTCTAACCTAGACCCCGAAACGTTTGGGATATAAAGTAATTTTTCGTAACTGTGGTGTTATTTCCCAAGAAGTACTTAAACATAAAATTTAACAGCAATACCATCACGTCAGTAACAGTGTATACATAATTATTGCTAAGATTTTAACAGCAAACTCGTAAAAGTAAACGATATAAATAATAAAAACACCCAAAAATTCAAATTTCTTTTATTTATTGCTTATATAATGAAAAGTAATAGAGGAAGCGAAATGCCGTCTACAGGAAAGTTGTGGAGAATAAGAAATCCTTCTTAATGAGTGTTTGTACAACCTGATTGGATCATTTTTACCGAGTAAACTCAGAAAAACTGGTCAAAAGTGTTTTTTTTTTCAAAAAACTTACTGGAATATTAGTCAAAACGATAGTTTATGATATAGGCTTACGATGGATACTATTGTATAAGTAGTTTTTGACAATTCGAATTTAAATAATTTAGAAAGCTGTATTGCACATCCCACCGTATTGATGAGACTCGTCCGACTGGAATATACCAAAGATATTTTGAATGTTCACAAATTCCACTTGAATTTGTCTATCTTGTTTTTTTTGCTATAATGCCGAGAAGTTAGTTTAAAATAATAGTAAACATTGCATTAAAGGTACGAATACACGACAGCCAGCCAGCGGGGCACTGACAAAAGTTGTCAAGGCACATAGACGGATCTATAATTTACTTAAAGAGGGGCACGAGATAAAAATTATGGTAAATTGAATTATTATATGTTTTTTTTTCAGCAGTTTATTGCGTTTTTATTTACTGCCTGCCTGCCTGCTCATATTGGTCTATTTTTTCATTGGTTTATTAAGTTAATGGTTGTTACCTGTATATAGTTTACTGATATTAATTAAATGACTTTTTTCCACTGACTGGATCCGCCACTCTCGGAGGGTCGATCGTTTAAGCCAAATTTCAAAAGCAGTATCAATACATTTTAGGGCACTATGACAAAAAGCATACGAAGTGAAGTGCATTTTATAAGCTTTGAATATATATTTTGAATATCGCTATCGAACTATAGTGGTTAATACGATAGATAATTCTGCAAGATCTATCTATCAACGTTTTAAGCTATTACTAGGAGGGCAGATTAAGGTTCCAGTTGTCATTACAACCAAGTTATAAATTTTTTAAATCACTCACTTTACATGGATTTTCCTAGTTTTTCTGTATCAAAAACGCTGCGATCAAACTCTATACACATGCATTTTGAAGGTTTTCTGATTCTCTACAATTTTTCTATTGACGGCATTTTGAACAGATTATTACTTTTTACAGTATAAGCAAAAAACGAAAATACTCCAAATTTTTTAGGGTTTTTAAGGCTCAAATAAGTTACTTTTACGAGTTTGCTGTTAAAATTATGTCAGTTATAAACTATTATTTACGTGATTGCTTATGCAGTTTGCTGTTGAATTTTATGTTACATAAAAATCTCTATTGACTGGTGTATCGTGATATATTAGAGACTTGAAATACGTCAGAAATTAGAAAGAACACCACAAAAAAGGGTAACGTTACTTACCATAAAAGTTCTGTACCGACAAGCGTTAAGTTATAAACATTTTGCATTAAGACTTCTGAATAATAAATGAAATTAGTATATTAATTATTATATTATATTAATATTAATATAATTATTTGTGTCAAATATCGTTTGAAGAATATAATATAGCATATGGGCCTACCTATCCGCCCTCCATGTTTGGCCAATTTTCTACAAAACACCCTGTATACTAGAGACATACCCGCGTACTAATTACTGAGTTTATATATAGGGCAAACTCAAAGTAACGATGTACAGAAGTGAGTAACGACTAGTAATGAATATTCAGTACCGAAATAAAGATTAGTAACAGTTACTTCTAATTAACAATAATCTCTATCTCTTAAACAAAAATTGTTCCTAATTGAAATCCTTTGATGTAAATAATACGTATATAAATAGTCCAAGAAGACAAATACACAAGAATCGGTTTACAATTTTAATATTTTGCTGTTTCTGCGCAGATATAGTTCCCTTAAATGGACATAATGGATATATCGAACAAACTACCATTTTAAATATCTGTTCCATAATCTATACGTGCATATATCTTTTAGCGGGGAACATCAATCATACAAAAGTGGATTCTTTCGCATATCATCGTTCATAATGCCAATTCGATATGAGTTGGCATTCGGCGTTCGGATAATTATTTATACGGAAGTGCCAATACACAAAATGAAATATGAACTTGTACGAATCAATAATGAACCGCAACTATTCATTATGAAGTCACCATCAACATCAGGAAACAGGGGAATATGTAACATAAATAAAACCGAAATGTTTTCTTTTAGATGAATTTTTTTAAACTAATCTTAAGGATTGTAATACTAAACTGACATCTGTTATCAGTTTTGGAAATTGTGTCTTAGGATGGAACTTGTTTTAGTGTCAACAGACGAAAAAGTAGGATGTTTTTGGAATTGGTAAACCCTATTCAGTAAATATTAATGTTTTTGAAGCAAAAGCTTCTTAACGCAGACCCACACTTAAAGATATGAAAATAAATGAGTACAACTTATTTTTTTATGTGTAAGGAAAAGGGACCAGTTTATATATTCAGAGTAACATATATTAAGATAACATCCAATTAATATACAATACAAGCACTAAATTTGCTTTTTGTTCTAATAAACATTCCAAATTTCTTTTTGTGATATTTTTTTTATACAATTTTTGTTAAATTGTTTGCTGCACTTACTATTCATCGGATACTAATGTTTGGTCGCTCACAATTCATCGGTTATGAGATTCAACTGGCAAGTTAATGAATCATTAAATTTTTTGCTTTAAGAATGAATAGTTAATATTGATGAGATTGATCGATTTTCTGAAGCAAAAGGCTCATAATAGAAGTTTGCACTTAAACATGGAAGAATGGACTTGTAAAATATCACGCATGTGACTGTGTATTCATTTTGAATACCCTGTGCATTTATAACATTTGTGTATCATTGATGTTAAGGAGGTTTTCTTGTAATTTATATTGCCTCAGTGAACCTAAATGGAGTTAAAAAGATATTAGATATTGGTTTCAAGAAGTGCAAATTAACTGAATGAAAATACTTCCATGGTCTTAATTAGATAGGATTTCAAATTAATCCACTACTACTGGTGACAAGCATTTGCACAGCGTGGCTCTAATAATGCTTATACAATTGATAAGAGATTTTCAAAAGGAAATTACTGCTTTATGACCTGGCTGTTTTTCTCAATTACAGAATGTTGAAGAACAACGTGGAGAGGCCTTCAAAAAGGTTACTTTCGCCTTAATGGATTTAGTGCTTTTGCACCAAACGTTCCAAAACCTTGAAACGTTTGGTATTATTAAATATAAAGTTCTTAAGCTCAAGTCTGGAGTTATTCCAAAAGAAATCTAAGAAATAAGTAATACATCATTGTTTTGGTTAATTCGGTGACCATTGCCAACAAACCCAGTAACACTAGTACAAATACTAAGTTCTTATCTTCACCATTGTTAGCGATTTTGTGAGATTTAGTATTTAGTAATTTAATAACTCAGTCTATGGTCAAATAATGTCTTCAGAAATTAAATTTTGAACTTCTCTAGAATTAAATGTTCTAAAGTGTGAATTAGTGTATTTGTTATGACAAAGCGTTTCTCATTTTTCCAGACACCATCAATCTTAGAGTTAGCACAATTACTTAATATAAACAATTAATTTTGTAGGTGACAAATTAGTTTATTTTTTGGAGTACCGCCAATATCTGACAAAAACCTTCACCTCAACAAACGATTTGTTAAATTTATTTGACTAAAAATTTAATCAGGAAACTAAAGTAGATATATTAAATAACTTGATTAATATTACAATTTTGTGCCCGATATATATTTATAAACATTAACAATATAAGCAGAATATCTGAGAAAAATGAAATGTATGTGAATTAAACCACTGAAACTGAACAGTTACAAAACGAGCTTAATGTAGCTTCTGGGTAAGTCCTGAATAGATTAATATCAAAAAAATTAATTATTTAATTTTAAAAAACCGATCGAAATAACGAAATAGTTTTAAAATATTCAAATCAAAAGGTACAGGGTGTACCGTTAAACTAGATTATATGTAGATTGTAGGTTACGATTTTCCTTCTGTTCTTTAAGATGTTTGTAATATGTGGCGACTGTCTGCTCTAGATATTAATTATGAATATACCATGAAATTAGTTGTCACGTTCATCTTGGAGAAAACAACGGTGATTTCAACGTGAACAACAAAATAATCCGTGCAATTTTTTATTATACCCGACTAACAGCTCAACTGATACTGTTGATACTAATGAATTTCACTTGAGGCCAATTTTGTATCAGATTATTCGGATTTTATTGGTTGAAATAGGTTCCAATTTACGGTCTATAACAGTTTGTAACAGTGTATTTGTTTATTTATGATTTACATCCTTTCGAGATTATGAAAAAAATAGGTCACGACATTCGTTCTACAATGTTACGGTTATTGCTAAAAACGATGTAAATTACATTTTTTTTGCTTATGTACTTTCACAAAAAATATTAAACAAAAATATTTTCTGGTATTTTTAAGTGTACAAAATGCAATGCTAATAAATAATTTCTGAATGATTAATTGATTAATCTGTGTGTTCATTGAAAGTGTCTCTCTTTAGTAGGTGCAGTTTCGAAAAATTGCTCGGATTATGGGTTTTCCAGTACAGAAAGTTTACCTTAGAGAGGAGATGTGAGAAAGAAATCACTAAAATATCGTGAAGTAGTCTTCCTGTGAACAATTTTATATCAATGGTCAAGTGATCGTCATCTATACCGATTTCTCCAAAGGCTTTGACAGAATAGACCATGAACTTAAGAAATTACATAATTTTGGCTTCGCAAAGGACACTGTTCAACTTATAAGATCATATCTTTCTAATAGAATCCAGTACGTAACATTCAATAGTCATAAGTCTGATGAATTTACTGCAACATCTGGGGTACCACAAGGCTCCATTCTTGGCCCTTTATTGTTTATATTACTCATAAACGACCTATGTGATTTACTAGACTGTAGACGCCTTTGCTTCGCAGATGATTTGAAGATATACTCGTCAGTGAGAACAACGTTGCTGACTGTGTGGAGTTGCAGAAACAACTTTGTTTTATTGAAAAATGGTGCACTAGTAATTATCTTGCCCTCAATGTACAGAAATGCAAAGTTGTTCGATTTACAAGGCGACATTCGACTATCGAATTCAACTATCGTATAAGCAGTTTTAAGTTAGAAATGTGCAATACAATCAAGGACCTTGGAGTAGGTTCAACTCAACTTTGTCTTTCAGACACCACATATGAATCAAGATTTCGGAAGCCACGAAGTCATACGGTTTCTTAATTCGCAACTGCAGACAATTCACAAACATCAACGCTTTAAAAATACTATACAATGTGTACGTACGATCTAAATTAGAGTATGCGAGTGTGGTCTGGAGTCCAATCTACGTAAAGCACAGGTTATCTATGGAGAGAGTCCAAAGATTTCAAAAATTTTTATTTTTAAAGTGGATGGCTCTTATCCAATAAGGGGAATTAGTACTAATGATTTATGTACGAGGAGGAGTATGATACAGTTGGAACATGCTTGCGTTACAGTATAAAGTTATTCATGGACAGATCGACTGTTCTGTGATCTTAAGTATGGTCAATTTTAATGTACCTAGTCGCCATATTAGAGCTGTGAGTACCTTCAAATGTAGCAGAGCTAGAACAAACATACTGGTGAGTTCACCCATATACAAAGCGTGCTATAATTTTAATGTACTAAGTCCTACAAGTGATATTATCGAGTCTACTCTCAGTCAACTGCGGAAGGCTGCAGTGGGAAATTTGTAGGGGTTTTACATATAGTTTTACATTTAATTTTATATAAGATTCAAGTTTTCATTTTTACTTTCACATATTAACTTTTACTGTTTTTATTCTATATTTATTATTTTTACTTTATTGTATGCGTTTATGTTTTGCTTTCTTTATTTTATTTTTGCAATTACCTTAGTTTTTCAATCACTATTCAATTACTTTAGGTATAATTTAAATTGTATATTATTCTGTAAATGGGCAACTGTTGAATAATAAAGCTAGTATTTATTTATTTATGATGCATATTTATCTGTAATGGATAGATTTCAACACTAAATCTGAAGTCAATCACTGTATCTATTAGGAGTGGAGATGCAAGTTTTTTTGTTTTAAATCAATATGTTGGCACACTGACAGAACTTTGGTGAATCTCACTGTCTCCTTCTCTCTCATTCTCTCTCAGTAATAGCCTGTCTGCATCCAGTGTTGGATATAGGCCTCCCCATGAATTTTCAACTTCCTTCGATCTTGGGCTAATTGGTGGCAATGTTACAATATAGGCTAGCCAGAGTTGGTCTTCTTGTGCTTTGTTATATTCTACTCGTCTCCATCGCACAATTCTATTAGTCCTTCTATTGTTTTCCTGCCAAGCAACATGCCCCTCCAAGCTTCACTTCATTTCTGCAATTTTACCTATTATATCTTCTATTTTTGTTCTGCGTCATTTCTAATTCCCAGCATAGCCCTTTCTATAACTATTTAAGTTGTTTGACAAATGAATTGTGAGAGCCATGGTTTCTATGTTGTAAGGGAGAATGCTTGTGTTGAATATTTTTCTTTTCAGATTTACAAGAATATCTTGATTTCTCAGAACAATATTGAGTTTTCCCACTGCAGCCCATGTCATACGAATTCTTTTTGTGATCTTTGCACTTTGGTTTTGCTTGCCTAGTGTTATTGTTTGTCATAGATATACATACTCACGATTTCGTTCCCATATATTTCGCACTTCACATTTTGTTCCGTTATCACCTTGGTTTTATTTAAATTAATTTTTTATACATCTTTGATTGTACCTTCAGTTGTTCTAGAATTTCTCGAAGTTCTTCACTAGTATGTCAACTTCTTTGCCCCAGGTCTCCCAGTTCTATCCCCTGCCTAACTCTATTTCAGTAATTATATTTTCTGCTATGTTTATTTAAATGGAAGCTTTTTCTCATATATTTGCTTGAACTCTAGATCTAGATTCTAATATGGCGTTATTCATTTCCTGGAAGATTGCCCTTGACACGAGTGAATCGAAGATGAAATGGAAATTTGTGGGGTTTTATAGTTTTTTTTTAAAACTATAAAGACGGTTTTTAAGATGTGAATTTAGGGAAATAAGAATAAAAGATTTAGATGCAGCGAAAATGTTAGGAAAAAGTGCATAGACAGTTTGGTAAAGCTTTTGAGATTTTATTATTGAAATGGCATTAACGAAAACAAAAAATGATGAGTGTGCTGGGCTTTGTGTTGAAATTTGTGGTTGATATCCAACTAATACACTAGATACGACAGACACAATCCATTAATGTCGTATTTTGGGTATCACTCTCAGCTTACTGTTACAATTCCAAGCAAACTTTTCCTTACATGTACTACTACTATTGAAATGATGAAAAAATGTTATAAATATGTTCACGGCATGCTACGTATCTTAAAATAATTTTCAATCAGAAATATCTTACAGATGAGATAGGGTACAATAAATTAGAGAGCCACGAAAAACCTAAAACTAATATTATTTTAAATTTTTGAATAGAATCCACCTTCTCATTAAATCAAAAAATGTTCACGGCAGAAACAGACTTTTTTGGCGATGCATAAACTCCTCTGTGTTCAAATTTAGCACATGGTTATTTTAACTGCCAGAAAAGACACATAAATTATTACGGATTTAAAACCATAACCTTTTTCACATGTTCTACACAACAGAAAAAATCCTCATTTCATTGCTGAATTGCTGAGAAGAATTTCGTTAGTCCATGCTTCCTCCTATAAAGCTCATAATAATTTCAAATATCGCATTACATGATTTTTTAATATACAAAAAAATATATCTGATATAAAACACGGTTACAAAATATATCTGAATTGTGTTCAACACATGTTCCTAATGCGGACTTCATTATTCCTTTCAATGTCTCATATTTATTTTTAAATTGTTACTTCAATGAATAAACTTTTGTCTATCTAATCGAGAATAATTTGTGATATATACGAACGAAACAAGTGTCGTAAACCAAAAGATATAAAATGTTTCCCGCTAAGATGTTCCAAACATGGTGGAAAACCGTAATCTGTTTGTTTTACTAACTTTTTACGAGTGAAACTCAGTGTTGTTTGATATCATGTGTAGATGAAGGCCTGGTTTTGTTGTAAATAAACCAGACTGGATTTTGTGAGAAAAGTGAGAGTATTTTGTACTATGATGGCGCAATTACTAAATTTGTTGTCGTAAACAGTGAGTAATTGTTTGGAAAATATTTAGATGTGTATTTTCAGCCCAAGGTTTTAAATTTAGTTTGTGATATGTATTGGCGGTAAATTGCAGAAACATGGAGGAACTCTTCTAATATATCACGAAGTAACGAAAATTAAAACGATTTTTTTTGATTTGTTAATAGATTTAGTTCATTCTATAGCATCTTTATAAAATCTTTGGATAGGGCTTATTCAAGTTGATATTAAATTGATCACCGGCGAATGGTAGTTTGCCCTTGACATGTAGATTTGATGTCTGTATTGATGGTATGGTTTCTGTAATAAATTTTTAAGTGTAATCCATTGGCAATACATAATTTTTCAAAGTTTAATCATTACGAATAAATTTATATTTATATATAGCAACAAGTTGATAATTTAAAAGATCAGATCTTGATGATGTGGTTTATGAAATAGGAATCAGACTATTTTTTGAACATAATAATTCTTTTCGGAGTCGGGTAAAAGAAGTATAGTAAGTATAAAAAACTTGGGATTAATTCAAGAGTTAGAGTCCAGTCAATGAAGGCGTAAAATAGGTAAAGTTCAACAACCAATTTGGCTGATTGTTAAAACTTTTTGTTTTAATACATTATTTAAAATTAGAAACATTTTGGTAGAGGAACAAAAATATTTACACTATGCTTAAACAATAAGTTATTGATATTTGCAATTGAGAGTTATTTTTATAATACAACATATATACTACTAAATTAAATGAAGATATGAAAAAAATCTGATTAACAATTATTTATAAGTATATTTATGTAAAAATGACCTACAAGTAATTATATACACCAAAATTAGAAAATATTTCATCAAATTTGTAAAATTGACATGTTATAATGTAAATATACCATAAAATGTGAAATTTAATCTTCATTTATATCTTGAAAGTTGGAAACTTATTATTTTTAGGTACTTAAGTACTTTTATGTAACAATGTCGCAAAATTATTAGATATATAGCAAATTTAGAATATATACAAAAACATTTATCAAACTTAGCTTTTCAAAAAATGTTAATTACTTAATTTACTTTTATGAAACAATAATTTTAAATTATTATATTCCACAAAACTAGAACATATTAATTGTTTTTATATTTACTAGTTACAATTTTTATATGCAAACCAGAAACAAGAAATTTAATTTTCCTTTGTATATTCAGCGTTGGAGACTTCATATCCTGTTCAGGTCCACATACTTAAATTCTGTTTTCCTAATAATGATGTAAAATTATTATATAGACAAAAAATGAAAATATTTTGTTAAATTTGGAAAATAATATAATTTTCATAAACAAAACAAAAATATGGAATACTTTTCAATTGTATCTTGAAGAGACTTCTTCTTCTTCATTTGTTAAGTAGTTATTCTTCCAAAACATGTTGTAGACAATTTCTTTATGTAATAATAATCTAACAGTATTATATATGACAAAGTTAGTAAATATTTTATTAAAAACAGAACTTTTACTAGTTATAATTTAAATACATCAAAATTGAAATTTAATTTTCGTTTATATCTTGAGCATTACGTGGTTATCTCAGTAATTTCCAAAAAATACTCGTATGTAATAACTTGAAATTTTAATATACAGCAAATTTAGAAAACACACGAAAAACTTATTTGAAATTTAATTTTTCTTTCAATCTTCAGCATTGCAGGCTTCATCCTCTTGAGGTGATGGGATGATGTCAGAGTCACGTCCAAAAAAATTTTATCAAAAATTACTCAGTGTACTTTTATATAATGGAAAATTATTATATTGTCTATGGAAAAATTACTATTTATAATTAAATTAAAAAGAAGCATTGGAGAATTGATCCTCTTCATGTGCTGGTTGGTAATAATAGTTAGTTCCATAAAAAGCTATAAACAATTATTTGAAGTACTACTGTGTAAAACAATCTACTATTTTATATTTTGAGACTTCATCCTCTTCAGCTAATGAATGGTAATACTAAGGACTTCCGGAAAATGTTACAACAATTATATACTGAAAAGAATTTTATATAATTTAATTATTATTATACATAACAAAGTTAGAACATGTTTTGTTAATTTAGGAAGTTTACAATTTGAATATATATAAATAAAAATGAAGTATATTAATATTCATTTTTTATCTTGATCATTGGAGCATGTGGTAGGTTCACAATTTCTGGTTGTTTTAAAAAGAACAATCGGTCATCTTTTGGTACTATAGAAATCAATAACATTAACACATCAATATCTTCTGTTACATGAAGAAACACACAATAGGTCTGCCTATACAAGTATTTTTATTTTTGCAATTATAGAATATAAGTATTTTATGTCCTAATCAAAATGTTTCTGATTTTAAATAATATGTACAAACGTAAACTAAAAATTAAGAAATTCTGACATTCTTGGGGATTAAAAAGATAAAATTTTTATTAACTAGACACCAGAGTAATCATCTAATTTGAAAATATGGAGCTTTGTTAGAATTATTTCGTTGCGGAATTCTAGGTTGTTCAGAACCGTTAGATTTTGAGATGGTATATAAAAAAAATTCTTGATAAATTATGATAACTTGTACCTAATAGAGTTACTTACTTTTTAAAAGGCTGTTAAGATTTTCTATACAAAGAGACACTTACCTGCAACAAAAAAAAACATATATTAAAATGATATATTAAGACATCAAATTTATACAAAACTGTTTCAGACCTTCGCTTTGAATGTAAGATATTCAACAAAAAAATCTACTGGTAGTCTCATAATTATGTGGCAAAATACAGCAGCAGGCATTTAAATGCCAAATGGTCTGAATGAATGTTTATTTCGTTTCGTGTAATTAGGAGGATATTTTTGTTTCACTAAAAAGGGATGGCTTTCATTTTCCGGGTCTTACATGAATGGAGACTAATTTAAATTAATTATGCAGAAGAGATCCGCATATTTACTGGACCACTGGGGATAATTTTTATTTAGGAAATGTAATTTAGTTCGCACAAACATATTTAGAGAGTGTTATTCCGGGCTACAAAATAAAGGCAGTTCCTAGGTGAAGATTTTTTGTAAGGGTTGGTAAATATTAGGGAAATTGGGTGTACGTGACGAAATATTAGAGATATGTTACAGTCGGGGATATGGAAGATTTATATACTTTGTTACGCACAGTGAAACCGTAAAAGCCCTGTTTCGGGAATACAGGGTGTCTCAAAATCAATCATGACCATTTGGATCTCGAAAACTATAAGAAAGCGTTTACGTGACTAGCAATAAGCCGTTGAGAAAGTATCTAAATTCAGAGAATGAGAATGATATTTTCAAATTTGCTAGCAGATGTTTGCTTATCAAACAGCTCTTTTCACTTTTGAATAAAACTGGTCTTATCTTTCCAATGACAAGATACCATTTTTTTGAAAAATGCTGATATTGCATAAATACTTTTATTACTATTGTAATTGAGCTTCTCTATTTGATCAATCTACATCACCAAACTCAATGCTCACATTTATTATTGAAATTTAGTCACTACAAACAGAATTTTGATAAAAATGTATTATGAATAGAATAAGTAGAATAAGTATTAGAACATCGGCAGTTTATTATAAGTTATATGTCACTTGTAGCAACTGTTGGCGCCTTGATAGATGTTAAATTAAATAATTTATTGTGATTCGAACCTAATTAATTAAAGACACATTTCCGTTTTAATAGGAAATTTCTGATTTATCGCCTTGTAGGCTAAAATCTGCGAATATGACCCCCCCCCCTCAACCAAACCAAAACTGCAACGAAAACGAACTGTCCTTAAGGTATTAGATGAAGAAAAAGTAATAGTAAATGTAAAATGTAAAGTCTAAAGTAAATGACAGTACATGCTCAAAATGGTGTTCAAGGTAACACAACTCTGCTCTACTTCGATTATTTAGTGCTCTGTTAATATCATTCCTCCCCAATTTACCAAACTCTCCAACAATACTGTGAGTAATGTGTTGAAGGTCCTCAGTATTTAAATATTACATTCGACGATAAAATATATTTTTTAGTGTACTCCAGTAGAAAGTATCTAGAACATTGAGGTCTGGAAACCTTGCTAACCATTTTTTCTGTCGGTTTGTCCCCAATGGCTTTAGGCTCAAGCAGATACTGATCTGGTATTGTGAGATGGAGCACCATCATGTTGAAACTTAAAACCAGATGTTACAATTGGCCCACTGTATTTCATTCTTATAGTCGACATTAAAATTAGTGATGGATTTACATTTAAGTGTGCAGAAATATGCAGCGTATAGATTTTCCCAGGTTCATACTGGTATATTTTTGAGAAAAATGACATAATGGCTACACTTGAATATTATTACTTGTGCCTTGTTCATTCTGGCTTAGTATTTTATCCTCCACTTTTTAAATGAACCAAAGGCGGAAAGATTTCATCCAAGAACTCTTTAATTTTGTCTACTATTGTATTGACAATTTATTTTTTCAAATCTCTTTTGTCATGACTTGGTAGTCAATTTTCAATTCAATTCAATTTTATTAGCAAAAAAATATACAATTATGTTTTTTTACAATTAGATTATCATTAACATTATTACCAACGAAACAGTAATAAGTAAAATTAACAATATTAATGTTCGAATGGAAAATGGACACCTAAGCTAAGCTTGTGTTGTGTCCAAGGGAGAACAGTAAACTCATTTATCGCCTAACAGTCAGTAACTTGCAACGTGCACAATAACAGAATCTGGGATAAACAACTGATCTTAGAAACATCAAAGATAACGCCTATTTGGATAAAATTATCTTTAAGTATATACGGTTTATACAAACAAACAAAAAAACAAATTTAATGACGATGATCAGAAGACAAAACGTATGGTAGCAAATCAGAAAACACTTTCACGTAGCAGAGAACTAGTGCCATAGTTATAATGTTTATTTTCATTGATTTGCAGTTTTCAGTATTTTCCGGATATCTTTTTACTTTAAGTTTCTTAACACCACATAGTTGCCAGGGAAATTATAATTCAGGTCCAACTCAACAATCTTCGAATCTGTAATAGTTTCTGACCTTCTAATGGTGAGGATCGATTTTGAAGTATATAAAAATGCAATCAGGAGTTTACCTGTCAGTTACCAAATAATTTTTTTTGCTTTCTGTTACTTTTAATACTATTTCCTGGAATAAATTTAGTACTAAATTAACAAGTCTGTTTAACACCCATAAGTACAACAATTTGTTAACTATCTATAAAAAATACGAATTCATGTACACTCCAGAAAACATCAATTGTAACTTTCTCATCTTGTTATATTGATTTAATTTTCTTCCAGTCACTTTCGTCGGCAAAAAGCTGTTGTTATATCCTGGTGCAATAATGGATTCAAGCTGTAAATTGTGAATATTCACTGAAGCAAATAATTAAAAACAAATTCTGAAGAAACTTTAAAATAAACATTTTGTTCAAAATCAACACTGAAATCCCAACAGGCGTGAGAGAAACTAAATCATAAATACACAATAAGACTTAAAGAGGCAAAACGATAACCGGAACTAAAGACACAATGAAAGAGATTTTTTCAAAATACGACAACTTCCTTATAATTCAAATATCATTGTGTATTCAGTTTATATAAATATAAATAAAAAATGCACGACATTACTGCATTATGAAAATAAATAAGTTTTATGAATTTATTAAATTGCTTTTGAAGTACTAAATAACTTGACACTTATTTATTTATTTTTAAAATACTTTTTTCAGCTACAGATGCTGACTTTAATATGAGATAATTATGCACCACTGGTCTTCATCCATCTTCGTTGATCTTGGCAATAAAATAACCACAGCCAGTGGGTTCAAAAACCGGTCAATTCAAGAAAAAATGTTCAACAGAAATTTGTTGGCTCTTTGTAATAGACTGCAAGATAAATCTAATTCTGAAAGATATGCTTTGTAGAGCAGCGTTCTTAATAAGGCAATAAAATTGCAAATTAATGACTAAAATATTAAGAATATTACTGTAAATAAATATTTTTATTAATAAACAATTTAATAATGTTGTTTCATCATCTCAAACAAGTCAATGATTTTTTTATACTTTAAACAGATAATTTTTCAGAAAATCGGTGAAGATCTTATTATATGAATAAATTTGTTGCTGGCGCATCCGCCATAAACAAAATTAATGAAATATATATTTAATTCTGAAAAAAAATAATTGAAAATAAAAGGTAATTAACCGTCTTTTAAACAAATTCGAAAAAGTTGAACACTGTAAATTATGTTTTTACCCAATTTTGAAAAATCAGGTATTATATTTGACGTGTATGTTTTCTAATAAATAATTTGTACATAATTAGCACTTGTTATTCTTGATGTTTTATTATTTAACGTAGCTCATTTTAACAGACTTTAAAAAAACACCCTTTATGTTTTTAATGTTCAGGTGGGTATATATTTTTAGGTATTACTTCGCACTTCAAAATAAGTATTGCTGTAGAAAAATATTATTTCTTGCATTTTAGTTAAAATCTTTTATGTTTCTAAAATTGTTTTATAAACTTTTTTATGTAATGTTATATGTATTTATATTAAAATTTATAAACGAATGTATTCGAAAGTTTACCGAATTTTATTAATATTAGAGAAACAACTGAGTGAGATATTTTGATATTACCTTCCATCAATTCACTGAATCGAATAATTATTAATTTAGGTATTTCAGACAGAAAACTGAGTTTTAGATCTTAACCGACTTGCATATCGACATCTAGGATAGTTTTAGTTAACCCAAGAATTTTTCTGGTGTGATTTCTAAGCTAGAAACCACAAGGTAACGGCGTTTTATTTAGGGCAGATAATAAACACTTAAATTGTATGTAAAAAGCTATTTCAACATCGTCCACCAGTGCAAATATCCATAAATCCCATAAAATATATATTATTATTTGTCAGACTTTCAGTCATCTATTTCGTTTGCACTTCATGTATGTTTGCAAATAGCACATGTGACTGATTAAAAAAAATTCTTCATCAGTGTAGTCTTTGGTGTTCCCGCTTTTGCTCAGTTATGATTTTGGTAGAATCTCTTGTGTCTACTATTAGATGTGTGAATAAGTTCATAAGAAGAATTTCAAATAATTTAAAACAATGTTTACATTTAAATTAACTGTTTTTCGTTTGCCTGTAGCAAAACTCGAACATGGAGTCTTATGGTGATGTTTCACACATCCGTAGACGTCCGTCATCGGCGAAGATGACCACAAACGTTGAAAGTTATTAGGAGCCAATCTACCAGTGAAAAGAGCAAATGCATTTCAACACACAAATTTGAACGGTTGTTACGTGTTACATCACATAAAAACCTCCAATGACAATTATTGGGTATGCTTTCTTTCTTGCGGCTTTGCAGATTTTTACTTTATTACTTTTTGTTGTACCTTTAATCCTTTTGACCTGGCAGTTGAAATTTCCTACTAGAAAATGACACGAAACCCTCGATCCCTTGCATCGATTAGCGCTAAGCCTGAAAAACACCTGCATGAATAATAATACCCAATGAAAGCAAAAAAGGGTACAAAATGGTCGATATCTTTCATCCTCGCAAAATGTTTTGGTAGTTGAGGGAATAAAACGAATATATGCATTCATAAAAACACATTTTAAAGAAGGGTACGAACCCAAACTGGGTGCTTTTTTTCGGACGACGGACGTGTAAAGACGTGTGAAACGGAAGCTTTAGGACACAATCGGTAAAGAATATGAGACTGACACAACAAACGGTGCAGTGTCAAATGGTATAAAACTTAGAGATCACAGAACAAAAACCTGAGTCAAATAAACAACAGAAATAAAATACGTCTCAGAAGCAACCAGCGCAGTTGAAAAAGAAATATGTGGGAACAAAATCTGGACGAGCACGATCGTGAAATGGGGGCTGAGGAGACACCTCCAATGCAATAACCACTATAAAGAGATGTGATATGGTGGAGTGAGTTGATAAAAGGGAAGGCGTATGTCCAGAATTGGATCAAAGCAGAAGGCTGGTGATATGAAATATAATATCATTAAATACCACAATGAGAAAAAAAAAACTTGATACTAATTGAAGTTTCCAAGATTTTAATATTTTTTATATTGAAAGTACCTTTTATATGTAGATTTTCCTTTTTTAATTTTGAGAACATATGCCGAAAAACTGATTCAGTTGATTAAAACGCCTTTCCTAGGATTTTTTTTATATAAAAAACTATTTTTAGATTTAATCTATAAATAGTTGTAAATAAAGTGTTTAATGATTTTAGTTGAATAAATTATTTATATTGGACCAGTTTTACAATTTGTAAGATTTATCCAATAATTAAAAACATCGTATTAAATATTTTCTAAAAGTTACCACGATAAGTATGTACACAACAACTACTTACCATAATTTATACTAATAAAAGCTAAAACGTTACAATATCGTCCTGTTTATAATCCCGATGAGTAATTTAAATACTAAACAGTGCCAATTAACATGAATGAATGCTATAAAAAGCGCGTATATTAAAAGTAAAAGCTTTGATCTTCCCAACAATCAGAATACAAGACATATCATGAAATATCATCTCTAATCACGATTCATTTATATTCCAGTTGGTATAATGCAGAATATTAATTAGACTTATAAAACACGACACGACCCTGTAATATATTTTAAAAACGTTGGGCAAAGAAATGCCTACGAGCGCTGAAAAATATGAAACCGAAACCTCCGTCCTCCATCTTTGAATTGTATGCTGGAGATACGAGACTTAATTAGTGCCTTCGAAACTCGCCAAAGGGCTTATTGATCTCGGAAAAGAGTTCTTAACGAAAAAGTCAAGTTAAAGATAAATAACAAGGTATCTACCGAGTTTGAATAATTACGAAGACATGGGAACGATTGTTTCAACCTGGCTTGTGAGCTGCCCTATGATTATGTGTTTAACTAGAATTCAGAAATACTCCACAGTTTTGGTTAGTTATCAATGTTAAATTTAAATAATGAAGTGGCCCATTAGGGCTTTCATTACTCTTAGATTACGTCTACTATAATTAGAGCTAGAACATATCCATTATCAACATCAATTAATCTAAAAGATAGAACTTTATAAGTGACCAATTGTTATGACTGGTTCCAAGCAAAGTCCTTGTATATTTCTGTCTCTCATCTTTATAGAAAATAACTGACGCTTCCATTTTTATAGAAATCTTAGTGCTAGTACTAGTAGATAATATAGAACAAACGTGGAAAATGCTAGAAAGGCATAACCACATATAAGGAGGAGTTCTGATTCATGACCTAAAATTTCCAGAAAAAATGTGCCTTCAAATGAAAACAATTTTGTCCCCAAAGAACTTAAAAATTAATGTGTATGTATATTATAAAATATGTTAGTAATTCAAACAGTTTTTAAAAATTATTCTGATAGAATATGAACCTGTGGCCACTTATGCTAGTGGCATTAAGGATTGCGAATGGACTTATATCTTCCACTTCATCAGAAAAAAAACTGGTCACATATAAATAACAGGAAAATATTTACAAAATATAAACTCAAAAAACTTATTATTATTATGATACAGAATAATTATTAGCATCACAAATATTTTCCTATAAACACAACAAAACTAAAAGTGAAAGATAATTATTATTAAAGCAAAATAATTCAATAAAAAATTAATAAAAAATATGAGAAAAATTCATACTAACTTATTTAATTAACGAATATAATATAAATTACTTGTGGATGTATAAAGAAATCTCTTTTGCATTTAAATTGAATAGCCTGCTTAAAATAATAGAATAAGTATTTAGTTTTTAGAAAATACTTGTAAGTTTGCGTTTTTTCTTCTTCACGTGCAGGCTCAGATTTGACTAAGTTCGCGTCATAATGTGATATGTCACTTCCGTTAAAATAATATGAAATATATAACCTGGAGAGATGTTTTATTTCCCTACAACATATTTAAAGTCATCAGTTTTATAATATATTTGGAAGTGACTAGAAAACAGGAGCTAAAACGAGAATATTATTTAAACTATAAAAATTAAAATTATAAAAATATACTTTTTTATCATAGACATATTACAAGATAGGTTTCAAATTTTTTATTTTTCAGTTGATTTTAGTTACCAAAATTAATATAAGAACTGTTGGGTAAGTTGTTCTGTATAATTTGGGTCCCTATGTACCATACTTATACTTTAATCAAAATTGTAGGGTCAGTAGTGTCGAAGATAAGGGAGTGGGGAATGGGTAATTTTGGGTATGAATGGATTTATGGAAAAATTGAATTTTAAGCACAGTAGTCTCGGAGATGTGGGGAGATATTTGACTCTTTCTTGTATATTCTCCTTAATATTGTTAATCTTCAATAGTTTATAAATAAAACATTTTAAAACTTATTTATAAAACTTTTTTATACACATTGAATTTACAATAATACATTTAATTAAAATAATTAAATTAAATGAATTTGTTTTTTTTGTAATTCATATTCATGTACGACACTGGTGTTATTATTTTTGTTTAAAATCTGTATTGACCCTAAACTAATTGGTAAATGGAATGTTTGCCTGGATGCTTTTACTATTATAGTAAAAAATTTCACATTTTATAGCTCTCAGATATTGGCGAAGGATTAAATGCATGTGCAAGGACGTTTCTTCGCATAGGCGTAACATTTATTTGATTTAAATAATTAAAATAAAGTTTCAGGCATTATTCTAGAAGTTCCTTTTTGCAACTTTTATATAGTAAATTTATATCAATTATATATGTCTTACTCTTTCTTTTTTTTTGGACAATAACACCACAATCGAAATAAAACGACGTATATTCAAGGAAAACCAAACGTTTCAAAGTCTATTCTGACTTCGTTGACAAAAAAAAAACATAAAAGCTATCAGTTATATGTTTAAAAATTTATAGTTTAAAAAATATCGTCTTCATTCAAATGAATAAAATGAAAAAATTTAAACACTCTATGCAATCAATAACTATTTTCTGAGGTTTTCCGATTTCTGAATCCACCTTAATATATTTCCACTTATAACTTATGTTTAAAAAAGAACTGACTTCAAATGAATTAAAATGAAAACCATTTCAAACAACCTGCTCAATCAATGTTATTTTGACATATATTGGCAGATAATGTGTGGATAATTTATTTGAAATTTAATTTCATGTTTACCGTTTTTTTGCACATATTTATTATCCGGATTTTCCAAAAAACGATAATTTACGGAAAAATATACGGAATCAAGTGGGAATTCAAATTAAAATATTCGAAGTGACTGAGTCGTTATAGAGAAATCAGTGAGGAACTGAACTCCTTTAATAACCACTTTTTCAGATTTTATGAAAGATGATAAATCTTACGTTAAAGAAAATAACATGGTTACCTTTCCGCAATATTCCTTAATAAAATGCAGTTAAAATCATCAACATTGCTCAAGCAGTTTTTGAGTAATTGCTGAGCATATATAAAAAAGCAACAGACTCATTGGTAAACTCTTCCTTTTTGGAATTGAAAGAGGTTTCGTTTCTAAGTTTGTTAGGTTTGCAGAGCTTGCTTATAATAGGGTATTTAACAAAAATGAGGAAGTTATTGTAACATTCTAATTTTCAACCTAAACTTAAAATTACTATTTTCATTTAGGTTTTCCTACAAAATTTAAGTGATGACATATATGACCTATTTTTTCCAAACTATAGGCATAACTGTTTCAGAGAAAATATGGATGAATTGTCATAAAATGTCCCCTCTATAATACCACCAAAACTATCACCAAACGGTGTATTGATACTTGATACTACATTTTAACCTCTCCTTCAGTAGACAGAAAAATGGGGTGTAAGAAGTGCAAAAAATATTATTTTAATAAAAATAAATACCTAAATAACAAACATACCCTTGTGTTCCCAGAAAATACACACACCATATTGGAAAAAACTATCTGTACTAGTCCTTGGCAAAAAACACAAATGCTCCAGTTCAAAGCACGTACAAGATCATAAACAAATTAATTAAAATACAAAATTATAAAATTTACTGAAGTATTATTAAATGCTTATGCCCTACAGATATTACCGAAAAATGATTTCATAAACGGATTAAATAACTGGAAAATTACGTTTCCTTTACCTACAAAAACGTCCATTATAAATCTTCCACTTCCCTAAACACACATTCTCATCACCTCTGCACCGGACACATAAATTGAACATCCACTAAGACGTCAACTGTGCAAATACGCAATTTATGGACCGTCACTATATCGCCAAACTGGACCAACGCCAAGTCCACACGATTTTTTACCGCCGAAATGGGTTTAACTAAATTCAGCAATAGACTGAAAAAGATCAGCCGGCAAAGACCCAGGAAGCTGTAAGTAATAACAACATTCTGTGCTTGACTCAAGAAAACTACCGAGCTTTACTTTCCAAATCAGAGAACTGCAGAACTTAAATACACTGGACGTAAGGCTGAGAATCTGGTTTAGTTCCTTGAAGTTTTTGTCATATGTTATAACAAGTCTGTCAGTGGCAGGCCACAAATTTATATAAAGTGACGTCATGAAAATGTGAAGTTAGCGTTTTTGTTAATGGCTTGGAAAGCCAAATGTTGATGTTTGCGAATATATGGCGTTTTTTTCTAGTCTCGAATTTAGCATAAGGATTTTATCGTTACCCGTTATTGAAAATGCGTATTTTAAAAATCCATATGTCTGAAATAAGTGGATCAATCACAAACAAACCGCATTTTAATTCTATGACACATCATGCATTTCTTCCAATGACTATTAATATACTATATGGATCTGTCTGTTTACATTAAAAAGGGTTGAAAGATGTTTGCAGGCAAATAGTAAACAAATGCTTACCGACGCCAAACTTCTTTCCATTGTATCCAATAAGACGTAAATCTAGGTATTTTAACGCCGATGCTTTACACCTTACAGGGTTGTAAGGCTTACACCCTTTATGGGACTTTAGTTTTAGTGTCCAGGTCCAGCAGTCCAGCGCGCAGTGCGCGAGATGTCAAACATTTTTGATTGTTTACATTTTACTTTTGAGGGTTAGCCTTCATTTTCATATTGTTTAAAGTGTTGAAACTTGTTTGAAATCAGTTATTTTCTTGTGTAAGTTAAAAAAACAATATTAAAATGGTATTCTAGTGATTTATATGTAAGAAAATTGTATATTCGTTTACCGAATTATCTTTATTATTATTCTTTCCACAGGTAAGTGTCAGATCATAAACGTAGCAATGGAGTTTTATAAAAGGTCATTCAAGGAATAAATATAACCACATTTTGTGTGAATAAATGAATGTTTTGATAATGACTGTTACATGTTAGTAATTAAGCCAGAAAATATTTTTTCTTATTGTGCACATCAAGACAAATGTCAACTGTAACACTGTGACGTATCACAGTAAAGATTGGAATTTTTAGTATTTTGGTATACTATATTTTTATCCAAACATATAAGGTATATTTTTATTGAAAATAATAAGTAGGATACGTTATAGTGGCAACCCTAGTGGTAGTCAAAATATTTTTTTCACTACTATACATTTGTTGTGTTGGGTCATGACCTTTTAGTGTCTGTGCAATTAAATGAAAATTCAGTGATGGAGCTTCATTAGTGTATTCCACAGTAGAATCTCATAATGATTATCAGTCATTAGTGTACATTGAAATAATACCACTCTGCTGTATCTTTAATTTCGACGTTTCGACTTTATTTTTTGAGACTTCCTCAGGCTCTTGAAGTTATAATGTTGGTCAATCACTATCATTATAGTATAGTGGAACGATAAAATCTTATACAACAATCCTGTTAAAAATTGTGCAATGGTTTTAAAAATTCATTAAAAATCAAATCTTTGTAATGAATATTAAAAATTATGTAAATAAGCACTAATGCAAAATAAATAAGTATTTAGATGTGTACACCACACAACGTTGACCTTGAAATCGAGTTGACTGGTTAGCTGTATTTACTTTGTGTCAGTGCTTGTTCAAATAATTTTTAATATTTTATGCCAATGTTAATAATTAATTCTTAATGTATTTATAAATTTTTGTACTATTTGAGAATTGATTCTTATATAAGATTTTATCGCAAAGCAAAATTATAATGATTATCTTTGACCAACTCAAATTGGAACTTTAAGAGCCTACTTTACGAGCCTGAGGAAGCCTACAAAATTTAGATGAAACATTGTAAGTAAAGATACAGATATTTTACGGTCCAAGTTCCCTCGAGATCTGATGACAAAATTATGGACACAACTAGCACAAATTGTATTCAGTAGGACGGTAGTTAAATGTGATCGTCCACCGGGCGGAAATAAAGCAGAACTTGACATGTTAGGGTAACAATTAGATTCTCATGAGGGTTAAAATAATAAAATAATCTATTGATTTTTTTTTGAATTAAAATTTTTTTTCACATTCTATATATACTGAAAACATATCATAGAAAAACAAATTTTGCGATTCTAGTTAATCCATCTTCTATAAAATTTGCTGTTCCATTTCTGGTTACGGCCTTGGGGTGATAGTAAAATTAATAATAAAATATGTTTCAACATTGAGACGATTGTATTTACAGGTTATACACGTACATAGAGTCTTAAAATTGTGATCTCAGGCATGCCCACTAAAATGTTCAAATATGAAAAGGTCTACATTTAAAAGGAGAAAAATTCCTGCTATATGGTGGAAGTTCACAAAGGAGATAATGATTTCCGATTTCCAAGTATTATTAAAAACATAAATTACTCATTGAAAAATCCTTCGTCGCCATTTTAAAAAACAGTATGTGTGTGTTGTATCCATATGGTTGCCTGATTTTAAATAGATAAAAGTTATAGCTACATATTGATAGGAGCTATACATTGAGCAATTCTTACACAGAGCTTTTGATAAATGAATCACTTTGAAGAAAATGAAACTCCAAAAATATATACCTATGCCTCAACACTAAGTGGCGGACTAATAACATGATCATCGAATTCAGTTGACCACAGGAAAAATGGCTTGCAGGTAATAATGAATGAAGAAGTGGAATCAAAATACTCGTAGTTCTCTACTTTGATGAGCTCTCGCTATAACTATGTTAACGAACCTACTGGAAAAAATGTATCGAGTTAGGAGATGGAATATGTAGAAAAATTTTTTTTGTTAAGAAAGTTCTACTTCTGGAATTATTCTCGTATAACATCAAACTTTCCTCACAAAACTCCAACGAATTTCGAAATTTAATGTTTAATTATTTACACAAGTTTGAAACACGTTCATTATATCAGATTTCGCTCACATTATGAACCCTATTCTGATATTAAGGAATACTGGACAAACCTATTCCTTAATATAATGGATCAAGATATCCGTTAAATAGTTAAAAGGACCCCTTTATGAACCCGTTCAGGATTACCGATATTATCTGGAAACTATGCAGGAACTTTAATCCTAATTTGAAAGGATATAGTGCTGCTCGGCGAGAATGATTCGGTTACATTGTCGCTTGAGTCCACCGGAATAGAACAGATTACATTTTCGTATAAACAAGAGGCTCAAACTGGCTAGCATAATCTATTATGTATTTTGCAATTTTTAGAATAATTGAAGGAGAAACAAAACAATAGAAAAGCTTATTATAATTCTTAGTCGACAATAAACTCTGGTCTTTTTATAACATGTATACTAGGTGTTACTAGTTAACGGCGACTTTTTAGAATTTAAATGAAAAGATGTTTATTGCCTTCTAAATGTTATTTCTGGCATGTTTTTGATTATTTTTATGTTTTCTTGGGAAATAACACCACAAAAGAAATAAAAAGCTATATATTGAAAGAAAAAACCAAACGTTTCAAAGTCGATTCTGACTTCGTTGTCAATGGCTTTATAATATGTATTGAAAATGTAAATTGCAAATCAAACATTCAATTACATTTTCAATACATATTTCCCAAGAAAACATTAAAATAACCAAGATGTTTATTTATATTGCATTATAATTAGTCTCACGGTATCTTTCTTCCTAACATCTGGCAGAATTTATCTGACGTGATTTTGCTCTTATGTTTTAAATAGAGCGTTTGCACGTGTCTTCAACAATATGCTAACATTGTCTAACATTTTGGCACATAAAATGTTACTCGACAAAATTCAAAAACGAAAGACGTCGAATTTAAAATTTTAACGCTATTATCATGACTATCATTTTATATTATAATACATTATTGTGCCATGGACTCCAACCATTGGAGGAATTTTGATATAAATCACTTTTCAATTCTTGGGATAACTATTAGTACTGTACTGAAAAAAGGGATATTAAATTTACTTCTTGACCTGGATTGTATATAATCAGATTGGCGACGAAAGCTGACGATCAACAACCACGTTAGGTAAGTCCAGCTGACGTGATATAGCATAAACAATGTTGCAGTAATCTCGTTAAAGAAATCTGGTAGCAGTGTTAGGTGAGAAAACTGTACGAAATATCAAGACCCCCAAGTTTGTTATAACAGAAAGCTGATTCAATGTATTTCTGTCCACAAAACACATAAAAATACTTTAAAAAAATTCATGTTTTGGGGAAATATCAAGTTCCTTCCTATTATTGTGGACAAAAAACACGAATCCTAGTGTATGATTCCATTTAGCTTAAAAATGTCGCGATATAATTATTTTTGGAATCTGGGTAATATTACTTGTACAGTTTTTGGAAGTAATTAGATTTTAATTTTTCAAATAATTTTGGAAATTTTTAAGTCTACTGTACAATTTAAATATATACTTTCGAAAGCATCGCAGAAGCCAAGCGGAATTCTCAAAATAAAAACAGACAGTAGGTCACGGAAATGCAGCACGATAAATCAACAAAATAAGAGCCTAGTTAATATTTAAATTTTTAGAAAAAAAAAATGCGATACTATAGAAATGTTTATGTTATTCATAGAGTCGTGTATTTTAATATTCATACTCTGTATAGTAAAATTTAATAAAAATCTGTATATTATCGTCAATGTTATTACACATTCTTTAAACAGTATCTTCTTTCAGGAATTCGAGATAAAGGTACTAAAATCTATAAAAAACTAATAGCAATAAAAAAAACAAGTTTTTGAATTTTTGTCTGTATGCTTGTAGAGAAATCACGCAAAAACTATTGCACGGAACTGAATGCAGTCTCCACTGATGTCTTGTTACAGATATAACTTAAAATAGAAGCTACATTTAAGAAAATAGCTATTTGGAATGTTTTAAATTTAATTTACTCAAAAAATCATAGATAGCCCTGTTTATCGTTTTACCTGCAATATGTGGGTGAAGCAGCAGGTAAAGGCTAATCTATCATATTTACCAGGGGGTGGATGTCCCTTAAGTGCACTCGTGCGCTGAACCTCCAAATTTAAAGTTATTAATAAGTTTAAAATTCAACACAAAATGTTGAATATATATCATTTCAATGCCAACGAATTTATCAAAAAAACTATTTACTCTAATCCAAACTATTATGAGTTATATTCGCTGTAAAGTATATTTCGCCGTGCACTTCGGCTAGCGCACGGTGAAATTTACATAGTTTCTATGAGAAACGATATAACACGCTTAAAATGTGATATAGAAGATAGTTAATGCAAACTATATGTAATGGGCTGATTCTAGGACGCCGCGCGGAGACACCGAGCTCTGCTGATACTGACCGAACGAGTATATACTTCAATACTTCAAATTTTTGTTTACGTGATTTAATTAGTGTTGCTTTGTTTTTGTACTCGCAGTCTATGAAAGGATATTTAAAATACAGAGTCGGACATAGTGTGTGTTTAAATAACTGTGAAAATAAGTACCAACTTACACATTGACTATATTAAAAACAATAATAAATCGTTTCAAAACAAATTAGATATAAAATTGGCTGGTCCATCTAGGGCATATCTTAATTTAAAATAAGAGTGCAAAACGAGTAATAAAGTATTTACGCGATGTTTTAAAAGTGAAAATATAATAAAAAGAATTCAATACTTTATTTTGTTTTCCTTGCATTATTTACGGCGAGGATTCTATTTGAACGGAAACAGGAGTGAAGGATTAAAACTTTCTGTGCAAAGTATTGATCAAAAAATTATTCAATCAATGGCAGACTTTAATAAAAAGGTCATTGAACAATTTGCTTTCGAAAAAAGTCGACGAATATCTTAATTTATAAGAAATAAATGCAGTATGAGCAAAGCTATGGTCTGTTTTATTGCATTTTTGAATCCAGTAAAGTGCACCACCAGTCGCCAATGATAGAGACATGGTTAATACTCCATTTAAACCAAGGGAAAGATTTGTGGTAGACCAGTAAACTGACAACTGGATACACAAGAGGAGCTAGAAGATTTATTAAGTTGTCCAATTATCAAAACATCAGCGTGAATTGATTGATGGTATCAGATTTGCTGAGTATAAACATGGATCGTGCTCCCGAAATTATTTACTTGCACGATATTATAGTTTTTCATGTGGAAACGCCGCTGAATTCGCAACTCCCGTTTCAAACTTCTTGACAAATTGTCCGTGTTTAATCTTCACGAAAAACCTGAAATTGCTGGCGTTTTGTAATAACAGCACGGAACTTTGCCAGTCATGCCGCACAGCAAAAAAAAGGAGAATGTTACTGACACTTCATTACATACTTTTCGAACAACTTAATAGAATACATTCCGAAACAAACAACTCTCATACATCCTAACCAGCAAGCATAACGACGATGTTACGTACTCATACGATGACGTCGAAAGCTTTATTCACTTGTTCGAAGAAGTTCTTTTATCTGGACGACCTTGCAAACGCCGCCAACTCGATCTACTATCGATCAGTACACCGGAAATGCCAAAAGTATGTATACGTGTAGTCGGCAAATGAATTACTGTCCGATTAGAAATGTGCCTTCAGGTGTGAACGAGAACTATTTATGTTTAATTATTGAATAACTGTTTAGATGTAAGATAATCAATCGTTGGTAAATTTATATAAAGCTTTCGATATAATCACTTTGTTCATTTCGCTATTTTAATGGAATTTCCTTATTTTTATGTTTATGTGATATCTATATACCGAAGTAAAATAATGGATATTTTACAGTGGAGAGGAACATTTTTGGGTTCTAGGTGCATGATGAAATATATAAGAATCGACCTGATGAAGGTAGATGTGACTCTGTCGAAAGGTCGTCATTCAATCATCGATCCCGGGAGGGATCAGTTACCAACTGTGCGATTGAATTGCTGGAAAACATCTGAAACATTTAATAAGTACCGGTTTTACTTAATACCGGTTTAACGCTACCAGTGACACCTATGTTGATAGATAGCAATAAAAGCCCTCGCCCAAACGCCTAGCCTGACGCCGCTTTTGTCTATACTAATATTACAGTTTGTTAGTATGTAGGTATTTAGAAGATAATGTTGGGAACCACTGACCAGTTGTTAATATACTTTCACTAGCAAAATGCTACAAGATTCCTGAGTAATAGATGTTCTAATTTATTTAGAAAAAATAGTCCTTGTGAAAATAATTTACTACAAACATATTACATGTACACCTGAAATTTAAGTCACAATAATATCCTTTATGTTAAAATAAATTAAAATAAAACATGACAATAATTCACAGTAACCACCTAATGTGAAAGTTACAGACCAGAACCTAATGTGGTTCGGACATCTCTACTACCTAAAATATCAAAAGGATAATTACAGAAATCTTTTTTTTGATTTTCGATAGGACTGATTTTTGTACCAATGAAATTCTATTAATTTACTGTGCCAATACAATTACATTTGAAAAAGCAATTCGACATATGACTTTTAAAACTATTTCCGAAATGATAACGCTATAAAGTAGGCTATCCCAGATGACGCATTAACGTCATACAAAACTAAAACTACTACTACTAAAACTACTGAGTAAAAAATCGTCCAGTTTCTTTTCCATGGACGATAATATGTTAGCTTAACTTGAATGGAATGTTCGGATAACAAATTTCATTTTAAATGTATTAATTAGTTAGTACCAAATATGCCTAAGTACTTCTTGGAAAATAACATAACAGTTAAGAAAATTGCTGTATATTCCAAACGTTTCGGGGTCTACGTCAGGCCCCGTTGTCAATGGTTAAGGAACTATGGATAAAAAAGATGTAAATTTAAAAAATTTGACAATATGTATTATTTGATTTCTGATGTAACTAAGAGAATTAAAAAAAACAATAAATAAAATTCTCTTCAGATTGACAACATACTTGAAATTTGCGAAGATCATTGTAAATGTGGTATACAATAAAGAAATTATGCAAAAAAATATAAAAATAAGTCAAATTTATTTAATTATAAAATAATTCTATTAGAGAGTATTAAATCTGAAAATATGGTTGTACCATTTTATTTTATGCTGCCAAAATAGGAACCCTTCGAGAAATTAATCAAATTAAAAACTAATCTTGCGAATAAATAAACTGTTGAAACCATTTAATAAATAGATGTTCCCAAAAAAAGGATGATGATAAAAAAAAACGATTTCGAATGCATTCTGGAATTAAAAAAATATTTACACATTTGTGTACCAGAACCAGAGAGAGAGAAACATCTGGATCCACTATGAGGATACATAAAGGCAGCTGACGGATGAGAGAAGTTAAATTGAGTAGATAGCACCGAAGTGATTTGTTTGGCGATGAACCATTGTTGTTGATGTAAATAAGTCGAACGTATTGTGAGTTATTTTGATGCGAATACAGACGTTTAAAAACTTATAAGTTAGCCCACAGAGTTAGTATTAGTTAATGATTATAACTTTGTAAAAATAGTATTAAGAAGTCCAAATATTAAAAAATGTGACGCTTAATATATATGTAGGTGACTTGATCAAAATATTCCAAGAAAGACGATATCCCTAGCAACAAGATGGCAGCACCCAACAATTGTCAAAAGGTTAAAAGATGACCTAAATGCAAACCAATATATAGTGAACGGTTAATAAAGTGATTCATTTATTAATTTCTGTTATAAACCAAGTAAGAGGTGAGAAATAAATATTAAGTTGACAAAATAATAGACCCGAAGGTCTGAAATTATACGGAGCCAGAATATAACAATCCAGATGAAGAATTAATCAAAATTAGGGAAAAGGGTTAAATAAATACAGTGCATAATAATAAATGAATAAATAAATTTCTTATCAGACAGTAGTAGTTAATTTGAGACTTATATACGGGAATTAAAAGGTTAATAAAAAAATTAAAAAAATATATTTTTATGAAAGGTCAATAAATGTATATTGTTAAATTTATTAAGAATTTAAGGTAGGGATTTTGTCGACTTGTCAAGTAGAATTTTTTTAACTAAGTCCAATGAATGTATTACGATTAGTATCATGTGCGACTAAAGTTATTGGATGCTGTGAAAAACAACAAAAACTTGTAGCAAGTTTTCGAATATGTCAATTCACCCGAGATCACTGTTCGGAAAACTTTCTCTTATTCCAACGACCTTGAGCACATTTCGTCGATTTGGTACGCCGGAAATGCCGAAACTTTTCGTTCTATGTCGCTTGTGTGTTGGAATGGATGTATAAAAATCGAAGAAAAAAACACACACACAACAAAAGTTCCAAGCTTCTATCTGAAGCAAATAAATTACGGACAGACGTATCTAATAACGTGAAATAGGGGAGGATTGATGTTCGAAGTTTTTTCTGTGTATTCTTAGGTTCCTCATTCTCTGTCTCTACCCTTGGCATGGAGTAATTATTAGGTCCGTAGGTGATGGAAAGGGATGACTTTAAGTGGTTGGCGGACATTTTGTGGGAAACGGATGGGACGTTTCGGTAAGGTCGCTGTTCTATTACTTCTCACATGTTTCAAACTATAATTAGATCAATGTTTATGAGGCCGGTCACGTCAAGAATTAGTCAAGTTCGCCTCTGATTAGTTTTCGCTCGGCCGGGTTATGTGATGGGCTGACAAAATGTTACTTGAGGCGGAAACGAACGCCAACGACAATTAGAAAACGAAAAATACTGGCATTGTTAGTGGCTTGTTTTATTTTTGTGTTTATAATTTGAATTTTTATACATCATTGTTTAATGAAACTACCAACTAGTGTTCAATTAGTAATTTGTGTCATTAAAACGGATTTATTATGTTCAATATGTTCACCTGTATATTTGTACGTATGCATGTATGCATGGGCCAAAAAATTGACTTTTAGTGATTGGAATATCGAAAATATTACAAAAAATACAACAAAGAAAAAGTTAACATCAAAATAACCCTTAACTTCAATATTAAGAGGTCTATCATCACAGATTTCGATTTGAAGGAAATTTAATTATCCACAAAAAACGTCTGATTCCAAATGTTCGTCTGACAAACCATTTCTAAGTAATCATGCCTTGAACATTGATCTGTTTTTACGATTTAATTTTCAACGATATATGCTATTGAAGGAACCTAGCCTTATGAGAATATTGAATCATTAAAGAATTGACCAACATATTGTGACTCAATTGTTTTATTTGTTCACGATTAAAATCATGTTAAAGAGAAAGAGGTTCCAGGTATTTTAAGGAAGGGAAAGCCAATGTATATAGTATATTGGCTTAAACAATATTCTCTACCAGTTCAACGTATATCACGAGTGGTGGATTTACACTAGGGCGGCAAAATTTGGAAAGTGAAATAAAATTTTCCAGCCTTATCAAGATTGCTCAAAATAATTAATTCATTCTTGAATTAATCATTTTTTATGTAATTGATAATTCAAGAAATTCAATTAGGGCATTATTTGTAAATTATAATTTTAGCACTTCAAGTTAATAATCAAAGTGTTTTAATTAATTTATTTCCTTGAAGAATTGGAATAATATTCGAGTTTGTTATTTTAGAGAATTAAAGAAATTAAATTAGTAGTTTTCTCGAAATATTGAAAATATTTTGAAGCTATATTTGCATTTTCAAAAAATAAATTTTGATCAATCAATGAATTTTTAATAAATTTAATGATTTATCGATTAAACAAAGTAATTTTACTTTAAAATTTAAACTAATATTTCAATTGTCTTCTAAACGTTGTTTGTGGCATATTCTTGATTACTTTTATGTTTTTCTGGGCAGTTCGTTATTTATTGGGTATGTACACAGCTTCCTTTCCTGTCGAATATCAGAGAATGAGTTTAACAGAAGAGCAGCACTCTTAATAGCTACAATAAAGAATTCCTTTCAGGAAAACAAAGACATTTACATAAATTTAACCAACTTCTTTTAAATAGAAACATAACAAAAAATAACATACATGAAAAAAACTTTACTGTAATAAAAACTCTCATAAATCTTTCACATAAAGAGCTAAATGCTACTGAAACATCAGTATTACATAAAGGACTTAACTTAGTAGTTCCTCCAAAAACAATTCCTAAATTTGATTTAATAAGTGCTATAGAACAAACCGCAAATAAACTAAATTCTAGTGATGCTCAAGAATATAGAATAAGAGCAAAAATTGAACTCGAAAAACCTGTAAATATTAAAAATAACCTCACTAATAATGAATTATGTGCAATTACAAATTTAAAAAATGACAATTCTATAAAAATTTTATCTGCTGACAAAGGCAATGCAACAGTAATTTTAAACAAAACTGATTACAATGATAAAACTCAAAATATAATAAACCAAGGCCAATACACTAAACTAAGAAAAGATCCAACAAGCTCAATAGAAAACAAAATTTACCGTTTACTGTACAATCACAAACATAAATTCACAGAACAAGAACGTAAAGCACTCACTCGACACTATACTAAACCACAACATTTCTATGGCTTACCAAAAATTCATAAACCTAATATTCCTTTAAGGCCAATTGTCAGTTCTATAAATTCTCCGTGTAGTGAACTTTCAAAATTTCTTTTAAACATTATTCGTCCTCTTACAGGAAGTTCTGTTTCTCATCTAAAAAACAGTGCACATTTCTTGGAAAAACTGTCTCAAATACAAAACTACCTTTACAATAGCAAGTTTTGATATAGTAAATCGTTATAACAATGTTCCTGTTTCCAAAACACTTCCAATAGTAAAACAACTACTAGAACGGGACTCTTCATTAAATTAACGAATTGAAACAATAATGGAACTACTAACATATTGTACCAAAACTACATACTTTCAATTAAACGATGACTTTTACCAACAGAATTTTGGCATGGCCATGGGTTATCTCTCACCAGCATTAAGTAATATATTTATGGAAAACTTTGAACAACAAGTAATTTTATCAAAAGAAAATAAACCTTTAGTTTGGTGGCGTTACGTTGACGACATTTTCATAATTTGGGAACACAATCTTGAAGAACTAGATAAATTATTGAATGACATAAATAACAAAGAGCCAACTATAAAATTTACCCTAGAAATTGAAGAAAATAACAAACTATCTTTCCTAGACATATTAATAACAAAAACAGAATCTTCATTCGAAACCGAAAATCAATAAATATAAAGCCATTGACAACGAAGTCAGAATAGACTTAGAAACGTTTGGTTTTCGTTCAATATACGTCGTTTTATTTCGATTGTGGTGTTACTGCCCAGAAAAACATAAAAGTAATCTAATATTTAAATTTAATAAACTTCCAACAGCGGATGGTGCCACTTACAGTCTGTTTTACAAATGAAAATAGGTTCCTTTGATATTAAATTAGTTTTTTAATTTAAAAAAAATAAGATCTATAAACTATAAGTTTGAATAAAATTTCAGTATTGGGGCGGCATTCTTGCTGGTGCCCAGGGGCGGCGTGAAGTTAAATCCGGCCCTGCATGTAACCATTGATTTAATGAACTACAGGTTATAAAAATAAAGAACTTACAAAAGTACTATGTACCTTACATTAACCAATAAACATGTTCAGTAATCTATGAAAAATATATATTAATACATAAATTGTATGTTGGATTAATTTTTATTATTTTATTTGATTATAATTACGCTAGTTAGTGGTCAAATGTATAACAAGATAATTCTACTTATACTAAATACCAAGCTGTTATGCCGTTGGTATTGTTTTCTATAATAAAATTGTACTACAAAGAAGTCATACAAAACTAATGAACAAAGTCCGCCCGGTCCGACTATGAATTATCTCGTGTTTTTTTTCAAAAACATTTCATTGTGTTACTTGATTGCGCAAACGTCTTGCAGCCAGACGTCCCTCTATTAGTCCATAATTTATTTTATCCTTTTTAGAGTACAACGCAACATATACGCATTATAAAAACAACCTGTTTAATTTCGGAATAACAGTGAAGCGTCGTGTCAAAATGCGTTAATTAAAAAACGAATTGCAGCTGCGGTTGCAATTCTGCAAATGACCTAATCTTTAATTAAAATCAGCGACTCCTTAAATTGAAATCAGCAGTGGTGAGTCATATAAAGGTGTTGTGTTGTGTTGTAATTGTACTGATGTAACAACTGCATCTCTTATAAACATCGTCTCTTTACATATTTAATGTGCATTTCCTGTTCAAAAGTTCAAAACGTTGAAAAGCCATTGGGTTCGCGTTCGCCAATACTCGCGAGGGCGTTCTAAAATGATTTCAATCGATCGATAAGTGATCGTAAATTATAGAATGGGATTTAATTATAAATTTAATTACAGCGTACAGAGTTTTGGTTGGAATCTCGACAAAATACGTGCATTAAAAATAGTCGTTGGCTTAATTAGGTTGATGAACTAAATTAATAGCATGTGATGGTGAATAATTGATTAGAATTTTACGATCATAAATTAGTAATAAAAATATAATAAATCTTTTAGCAGCTTTAGCGGTTTTTGCTTTGTGAATAACTCGTTGCGGTTTAAAGAGACTTTAGGAGTATTGCGTACTGAATAATTATCGTTTAATATTTTATTATTCTGGTTCTATGAGGAAGAAAATGAGATACGAATTCAATGACTTTCAATGGTACAAAATAACATATGTGTACGTATTTCTTAATAATTGATTTAATTTGTTTATTGTTATTAATGCTGAGGCGTCTTTGTCATTTCTAATTTAGCTTCAAGAATATTTAATATAATCGTAAAATGTTAGATTTATTGGTTTTTAAAATGTTGCATGGCTGCTAATGAACAATTTCTTGGGATTTCATGCATTTCCGAATCAAGATAACATCCTATTTTTGGATTTTACGGATTAACAACATACTTGAGGAACAAACGTTTCAGGGTCTAAATCCATAACCGTTTTCAATGCCAATTAAAAGATAATGAAAGAAATTAAGATATTCGCCATAATAATTGTATGAAAATGTAGAATTTGAAACTAAAATGGTCAACAAACCTATTTGAACTTTGAAAATTGTTCCTAAGTGTTGACATGAAGATTTAACGTTTCGTCTTAGGAAGAAATGTTTGTTTTCTACCATAAAGGAGGGAGCCACTAGTAAACTGTACAATATATCGTCAGCAAGGGTCAAGAAATATATTTTTAATTAAGTTAGCATTAGAATATCTATGTTTTTTTTTGCGTTATCATTAACAGTTGTTATATTTTTTTTAAAATTTAATCTCAACTTTAAAAATCAACAACATTTTTATATGCTTCGGTATTTGGTATTTTAAGTTTAAAAATTCAGTTTAACGAAATAACATTTGTTATTTATTGATTTTTTATGTACTGGTAATACATGAATAAATCTATAAATTTTGCTGCCCTAATCAATTTATTACTCTTCAAAAATTAAATTGCCATTTTGAACGACTGTATCTTCTGAATATATATATTGCAAAAAACTATTTCAATTGCAACTTGCTGGAAATATTTTGACACAATTTTTATTTTTTTAAAGAACTTTTTAAAACAGTCCAATGGTAGAGTAGCAAGGTCGGAGCCCGCGCCCCCCCCCCTCCAAATTTTGGTTTCGAATATTAAATTTGAACGAATTAACCATTGTTCCATAAAAAATATATGTTTTATTCATTATTTATATACTCGAAATACATTATTATAAATATAAATTTTGCAGTCCTGAAATTTTCTGGCTTCGACTTTGTAGAGTAAAATTACTAGTCCTTGAGATTTTTTCTTTGAAATAGGCTGACAGTCAAAAGTTCCATTTTCGGGGTCAAGGGCACCTAGATAACTGAAATTTGGACTGCAGTGTTTTTTTCAATGTACTGAAACATACCACAGTGTGGAGGAAATTAAGATACAGTCTCCACAAAAGTGGCCGAAATGGTTTAGAGATGCCTATATATATCTATTGTTGCCTGAACGATAGTTGTGGCATATTTTGTCAATGATTAAGCCCTTTTTGGGAAATAATATCACGATATACGAAAATACTAAAGATTTCTACACGGTTAGGGGTCTAAGTCTAGGTGTAGATATACTATATAGATGGTGTATTGTCAATTTTACTTGATCAAGACAAATGTTTTTATGTTAAATTTTTAAGGTACATTTAATATCGACTTCTTGAAACAGAACCAGACAACAAAAACGAACTAGCCTCAAAATGATTTACTTGGCACAGATTTCTCACAGAATCATTAAATCATTGACATTTCATAAAGTCAATTTACAAATCTCAAATATTAAGTTGAATATATTTCTTCAAATGCAAGGTAAGCAACATAATTTCTATCGGGTATTATGAAGGAAAAATATTTTTTTCAATTAAAAAGAACATTATTTGGAGTCGCGAGATATAAAGACCGATATCTAGGATTTTCTTTACATCTCGCGTCTACAAATTTTCCGATATATATCAAATAAAAATAAGTGTTCGAGAGGATATCCTCTTGTGGGAAGCGCAATTGATCAAGGTTCCCTGATCAGAAACAATATATTGTAACGAAATTTCCCTAAGCCGGCCCAGGTTTCATTCCAGTACGACATCGATCGCTTTTAGGACAAAAAAATTGATCTCGAAATGGCTCGGCAGCTGTAGAATTGATAATGTTATAATAATTGATTGTACGAGAGTTTTCGATGCTGGTTTTAAAAGGAGCGACCCACTATCGCGGTAGGGAGTTAGTGCGGCGAAGAGCTTATATTGTATTACATTTGTGATATTCGAATCAGCTGTTGTGTATATTTCATGTAAACAAAAGTTTCTAGATAGTGAAAGTGAATATTAGTTTTTAAATTTTAATTGAACCCACGGAGTTTATAACAATATAATATATCTTGCGTAATTGAATGACACCTCGAAAAGAGTATAAAAAAAATCATTTTAGAAAATCTGCAACCGTTGATAACTGAGTTTTATTAAAATAGACTTCCACATTTTCCATTTACTTATTTAGTTACAACTCGAAAGCGACAATATATTGTCGAAACTATTCGCTTCATTAGAAGCAAACAAATTAAATATTTTACTTTGCCCTTATGATTGAGCATTACAAGAACTCATTTATTTTGTTTTTTCGATTCTAAATGAATAAAAAGAGATTTGTGGAGTTACAGTATGTATATTATTGTAAGTAATGTAATAGCAGAGAAATGACTGTCCTGATGATTGTAGCTGTTACTAATACATTTTTGAACGCATTTTGACAAATTTCCAATTTACAATGGTATATTAGAATTAATAGCTTTAACTGGTAACAACATGCAATAAACTGATGGAAAATATCAAAATATAATCCGAATTCGTCGAATATGTTATAATGTGCTGTTTATGGTGTATTTAATGTTTATGAAAGTAGTTTTTAATCGAAAATCTCCACCACTGTCAGCTATTGCACGCTGAGTTTGTAGGGCAAACGAGTTGGCAAGGATGCCGGTTAAGGACGAGCGTTCTGTATTTGGTCATTCATTTAAAAACTGGTCGATTCTGTCGATCTGTTATATGGGATATAAGCAATTATGTGAGCATTTTTATGAGTTCATATGTAAGCAATTCTTTCACATTGATGACGGTTGTGTAACCGGAGGGAGGTTTTTCTGTAACTTTTTTTCAGATTATTTTATGAAAGCAACGGTAACAGGTGATCCTAATGGAATAATCAACTTATTTCAGAATTAATGTGAAACAGCTTGAATGAGGAAGTGTTTTATGTTTATAGAAACGGCGATATGGATAGACGTCAAGGGAAAATGAATTATTGTCAGTATAAATATGGTTTTCCTAATATGTTTGTTGAAATAAACACGCCCAATTTGAATTTCAGGCAATGATAATATAATGTGTTGGTTGGTGAAAAAGAAGAATTAGTATTCTGAATACATCAAAATAGCAAATAATCGATAATACTAAAAAAATATGAGACTGAATTTGTTGTGAAAACCCTTGTGGGATTAATTAATATCTATATCCTTTGACCTCTTTGTTGATGTAATAAAACTGTACTACAGAGTAGTATCAAAGTAAAAATGTTAAATTTAGAAAACCAGAATAACAAGCTATTACCAGTGATCCACAATTGAACAAATTAAACCTCTAGTGATCAGTGATTTCATAGGAGATCATGACAAATATAAAAGCAGGAGAATTTTGCATTGAAGGGTTCGATAGACATAAAAATCTATTAAATATTTATGCAGTTTGTGACATGCCATGTTTGTCTATGAGATTAATTCAAACTAAATATAAACTGGCTCGTAATTGAGGCTCACACATTTTGATTGATGCTTACATTCTAAATGTTGACCAGAAGCTCAGTCTGTATTGAGTTTAAAAGTTTAATTATTGCTACTAGTGAAGTGTAAGTATGTCTTGGTTCTCAACAAACAAAGATATTTTGTTATAGAACTTGGGACGACTATAAATTATGGGCTACCCTAAGTCCTCATCATCATATTCTATATTTTACCATTATTTCATGGTGTGGGGTTTCTTATATATTTCTTATATATTTGTTGTCCAGTTCATTTTTATGATGTGGTCCCTTCTTAAATTATCGTATTTCATCGTTATTTTAACACTTCCAATTTTGGGAAACCAATGAGAGATTTTTGTTGCCCTGTCAAATGTTACGACTAATGCCATTTAAGAAATTAAACTTTCTGGGTGACATGTATGATCTGTTCCTCGAAGTTTCCTTGAACTTCCATCGTCTTGAAGTGGTTGATCCCACAACGTTTCAATATTATGGGTATTATCTGATCCAATGACCATGACCCGGCGACGCATGACCGGTTAAGGGTATAATATAAATACCACCCATACTCTGAATTTCCTATCATTCACCTGATGACGATAGCAGATACACAGCTATTGAAACGTTGTGAAATCAAGACTTCAAGACGATGGAAGTCCAAGGAAACTTCGAGGAACGACTTACATTGTCGGCCAACTTCAGACTAACATGTATGATCTGGGTCCACTTTCTTATTCATTCTATTTTCTTTAGGTCTCTCCTTGATGTTCCGGTCTTGTATGTCAGTATTGGTAGAACAAGTTGGGGTGAACTGACATTGTAGACCTGAAGAGTGTTGATGATCTTCCGGATGTCATCCATACTCGTTTGATTATTATGTTAATTTCTGGTAGTAGCGAATCTAAAATTTGCATTATTTGAACCAGATATGCATATTCTTCTAGTATTTCTAGGTTTGTATCATATAATGTTATATTCTGAAATCTATAGTGTCCCCTTTTCATGTTATTTAATGAACTATTTTATTTCTTGCTGAGCTATGTAAATTCTGTGTTACAGCAATTCCTCTGGATAAGTATCTAAGGCAATGAGGAAATCTCAATAATTTGGAATATTCTACATCTACAATCTTTTTTTTTGTGGTAGAATTATAACCTCAGAAAGATACTTTGTGATGTTGACAGTATGTATTATTTTTATGTTTTTTTTGGGCAATAACACCACAATCGAAATAAAACGACGTATATTGATGGAAAACCAAAATGAAAATTTGTTCATCATTTTGCAATTTACATCAATAAATATAAAGCCATTGACAACGAAGTCAGAATAGACTTTGAACCGTTTGGTTTTCCCTCAATATACGTCGTTATTGCCCAAAAAAAAAACATAAAAATAATCAAGAATATGCCACAAACAACGTTTAAAAGATCATCGGATCCATGGAACTTGATCCAGAACATCGCTTAGTAAGTTTCGACGTTGAAAACCTTTTCACAAACGTACCACTAGACGAATCTCTCAACATAGTAAGAAAGAAACTTACTGAAGACGAAACCCTGATGGAGAGGACGGAGATGCCAATAGACTCAATCATGGACTTGCTTGGATGTTGCCTCAAGAACTGCTACTTTCACGAGAAGGACCGGTTCTTCATGCAAGAAGATGGATTGCCTATGGGTTCCCCGTTACTATCAACCATTGCCAACATTTACATGGAATGGTTCGAAGAACACGCACTGAAGAGTTTCGAGAAGCAGCCTAAGCTATGGTTGAGGTATGTCGATGACACCTTTATTATATGGCAACATGGAGAGACCGAACTAGAGCCATTCCTGGAGCACCTGAACCAATCACCATGGAGATGGAAGAGAGTGGCTGCCTATCATTCCTTGATGTAAAGTGTCAAAGGACTAGGACCGGAATCCAAACAACAGTCTACAGGAAGGCTACGCTTACAGGATTATACCTTCACTACAATTTCAACCAGCCATCAGCAACGAAAACTGGCATCATCAAAATACTAATCCATAGAGCCAAAAACATCTGCAGCACACCAGCAGCCCTCAAAGAAGAACAAGTGAAACTTAGAGAAGACCTTTTGGCGAACGGATATCCGCAAACGATCATTACCAAGGCGTTTGAAGAGGTGGACAAACCACCTAGGCAGGAAGAGGACACCACGGTAGCAACTGTACTATTACCGTATACTAAAGGCTTGTCGGAGAAACTTAGAAGAAATGCCCACAGCTATGGAATCAGAATGATCTTCAAAAGCAACGACACCTTGAGGAGCATGATAACAAGAACGAGACCCGACGCACCAGCAATACCAAATAACTGTATATACAGCATACCGTGTGAATGTGGCAATCTTTTCATTGGAGAGATAAAGCGACCGCTGGACACCAGGATTAAGGAACACCGCACAGCTACTCAAAGGGCAGAGGTAACGAAGTCTGCGCTAGCGAATCACGCATGAAGCGAACACAATAATATCAACTGGGACCAGGCTAGAGCAATTCACAAGGAAGAGCATTGGTACAAAAGAAAATTCATAGAGACAGCATATATAGTCTCGAACGAAAATATAATTAGCGAGTCCAGCGTCCAAATTAAAAATATTTGGAGAGCTCTTCTTCGGCCTCTGCCGCTACTCATCATCGGCAACCAACCTCCAGGTACGACGACCACTTCAAGATGATGAAAGTCCAAGGAAACTTCAAGATGATGAAAGTCCAAGGAAACTTCGAGGAACGAGTTACATTGTCTGCCAACGTTAGACTAACGTTTAGAAGACAGTTGACAGTATGCTGCATTAAATGAATTGAATGAAGAAGAGTTTATTCTGAGAATTTTTGAATATGTCTTCATAAACAAAGCAGTGTCGTAAAGAAAAAAAATAACATGAAGATAGAGTGTTCCTTCCTGTCTATTAAGACAAGGGCATAATAGTTAGTCACAAATCACACGAAATAGTATCAATAGAGTTATTAAAAGTCATTTACTATTCTGTTTATTACTCCGTGAAGAATATCCTTGTCCAATACATAAATAAGATATCCAATAAACTGTGATCAATGATTTATACGTGTTTAACATGTAGTGCATCAGGTCTAGACACAGTTTCCGATAACGGAGTCTAGTAAACCTAGTGTTTACTTATTCAGAGATCTGAATTATTGACTATCGTTTTGAATATTTTAATTGTATCTTTCTTCCAAATCAAATGTAGTGATTGTATATGAACTCAACAGTATGTTCTCGAGAAAGAAAGTGTATTTGTAACTAACTATAGAAATAGCATAAAGGCTAAAAGAAGCTCTGGTAAAAAGTGTTTCGAGACATGAAATAAGAAATGTCCACTATCAATAGAACAATTCATTTTATTCTGTTTCGTGATTTTAGTTTTTGATTATTTCATAAAAAAAGAGGCTTGAAGTACTAGTATGTTTACTACCCGCTTTTGTATATTTCTGTGTCGTTTGAGGTATTATTTGAAATTCTTGTGTCTTCAGTGAGGAGTAGAAATTCTGAATTATAGATTTTCTTCTTCGTCGGAGGGCTTAACCATTAAAGTATATAGCTGACATGGAATGACCATGGAAGTCGTTGTTCTGTAGAGGCTAATAGTTTTGGTGTTAAACAAGTTCTCAAATTCTTTAATCTAGATATTCGTGGTCGTCCTTGCCTTCCTAACACTATTCCTTAAAGCAGGTATCTCCAAATTTTTGTAAAGCCTTGCGAACAGTCTTCAATAGTGACCCGGTCTATCCCTTTAGTTACTCACATTTTGAATGGTTTAACTACATTAGTACACTGTAAAGCTGGGGACCAATATTATTTAGTAGTTATATTCACGTCCTAACGTTAAAGAGGCTGGACATTTTCAGCTGTAGTTCTTTAACTTTGTTATTAACAATTAATTAATGGTTCAATGTTGCATGTCTTAATAATCATAAATTTTGAGATTAATATTTAAAAATAACATATTTTGATAAATATCAACAGCTGACTGACATTTCAGTTTCAACTTACAAGAATTTATATTATTTCAAGGTTTTCTATGAAAAGATGTTCATAGTTTTTGTCATAAATGAAAACAATGTGCATATACTATGTCTGTTATTACCACACATATGGTTCCATTCTGGTTTATGTCATTTCTCTGCGTATACGTGCAAAGTTTATAAATTTTTAATGAATAAGCATCTGATTCAAAGAGTTTTATGCATTTGTGTTTATCATTCCTCAAGCATTTGTTATTTACAATGAACTAAACGGAGCCGACAATACACTAAAAAAATGACCAAAGGCATTACTCACATCATCATGCATACATTAGTCATTAGTACATCGTAGGAAAAAATAACTGATAATTATTCATAATGAGTATGTACTTCCTACCGTTAAGCACATACACACCTTTTACGATGAGCTTTAAATTCAGATCGAATGCGTTTATCTGTGGATTAAAGTATTGCCTGATCGAGTTGATTTCAAAACTGTAAAAACTTGTTCGAAGACGAATTAATTATTACTAATTATGCAAATTTCTGTTAGAAATATATTATTAGAAAGTCAAAATAGATTAGTAGTGTACTGGTTTAAAAGAACGGAAAAACCTAATGATTTATTAACATGAAGAGCCAATATTCGTGTAGGGTCTTGATATGGTACGTCAGGATCTATTAATACAATCATCTTGAGGAAAAAAAAAACATATGACTGATCTTGTTTGGTTCAAATAAACTCTAAGCAAGATTTCATTAATTTCCAGTAATTGGGATTGTAAGTACACTGGCCTCGATAAGTGTGGGTGTTACTAGTATAATAATGTGAGGGTGGACTCATCTATATCCGACCAAACAATGAAAATCCAACAAATTTTTGGAAAAATATTTAGGAACTGGTGCATTGTCGTAATGAAATCTGTATTTTTCCCAAATACGGCTGTGGATTGCTTTTATCTGTCGCAGAGTAATAAATAAATATTATCCTAAGATTATCCCTAAACGTGATTCTATGATCTTGTGTACAGATGAAAGTGTCTCTGTCTTTATTTGGAGTCGATTCTTCCGTTTCAGTCCAGTGTATTGGCTGTTTTATCTTAAATGTAAAGTCATTGGCCTGTGATTCGTCCATGGCTATGACTTGAAGTTTAAATTAGGGGTCTTTGCGGCACCCATTTAGCTTTCTCATGCCTAAATTGTTAGTTACTGAGATGTACAATAATAAAATGCAATGAGTTTGACAAAGAAGAAGGACTTCTAAGGAGGATTTCAATAATTTTATTGATAGAGTGTAAAAAGTGAAATTTCAAATTTAAGAAACGATTTCTACCTGTAAAGGGAAGAATTTTTAGTATTTATGACATACCTGCATCGTATACGCGTACCCAGGGGTATTTGGGGGTTGCACTTCCCTCAGCAAATAAAGCAAAACATTATTACCTACATCTGCATTTACAGTTTTTACTAAGTAGTCATAAGGAAAAGAAAAAAAATATTAAGGAAGTTCCTGAGGTACTGACATATATTTTATTATGACTTGCAACAACAAAAACACCATCGAAGTGTTTTACCTTCTTCAATATTTAAATTCCAACTTAATAATCTGGGAGCTTGTGCCACTGAAAAATTTCTATGTGCATCCCAAAAACTGAAGGTTACCAATAAAATGCAAAATATGCGAGTTCAAAATATAATCAAAAAGCTGAAAATAAAACACTATTATTTTTTAAATATTAACCGACTTTAAAATAGAAATAAAACAACTAACAAAAGTTTATACTACACAATAAATATCACATTCAAAGTTGTTAAAAACCTAAACACAAAGTAATAAAAATAAACAATATAAGGTTTTTAATGGGTGCAAATTAATTACCTATCTACTATAACTGATTTTAGGTTGTTTTGCACATACTTCAGAAATATCCTAGTTAGGTAGGTAATAATTTGTAAGTATTGTTAATTATTTTGAACGTTCTAGTTCCATTGAAGTCGGTTAATATTTAAAAAAATATAACATTTTAATTATTTGTGTCAATTAACAAAAGCATGTTAGCTTGTTTTTTTAATTAGAAGATTGTTATGAAGTAGTGACAATCAGTTTTTTTTCCATTTTTATGGAAAAATGAGTTGATATAGTTTGATACAGTATCTGGTTTGGTCTGGATCGATCTTTGTATATTCAAATCTCTGTGTTATTTTTTGTGAGTGGCAGTGATAAAGCACTTGTTTACGAAAAAAAGAGTATTTGTGGAATTTTGCCAGCTTCAGACATACTTGGATAAGAGTTGTTAACTTCTAAGCAAGCAGAAAATCACTTTCAATATGGCCCTGGCAAAATTTCGTGAGTAGAATATGAATGGCTCATGTTCACCATATTATTCAGAAAGTAGGTACTCGTTCTAACAAAAGTGAAATAACACCGCATTTGTTTTCGAAAAAAATCTACCAAACGATTTAGTTGACTTAATTTAACAATTTCCTTCCATAAAATATTTTCTTTATTCGGGTTTTTGGATTTTTACCAAACTATCACTAAGTGAAATAATAAGGCATTGTAACTTATTTGTTAACTATTTGTTTGGCAATGAGGATATATATATCAAGTTCACTATTCTTGCATTTATTTCATTATTTTTTTATATATCAGTTAGTAATAAGAACATGTCTGATTAACGTCAATAAAATGTAATGTGTATCATTCTGTGAAAACTCTTCTTTACTCTTAACACCTCGTAAAGGTAATTATATAAATCACTGCAAAAACCAGGATAACTACTATAACGGCTCTGAGAGTAAAAGAGTTTTAATTACGAAAAGGAATCGCCGTAATCTAAAGAATTTCAATTAGCTGGGAAACTATAGTGGTTCACTAATGAAGTAATGCAATTTAGAACTATTTAAAATAAAAAAATTGTAGATTCACATACATTTTATCCGTAACGTACGATATATAGAGTATGGGCGTGAATTATAACCAAACAAAACAAGTAAAAAACTTATGTATATACTGTAAGTTTTCCACCGACTTCAAAGTATTAAATGTTGCAAAAATATTATTTTTTGGGTTTTAGTTAACTTACTTGGTGTTTTTTTGAAACCAGTTTTTGTTTCTTTTATTAGATACTAAACAAAATAGTAACAATAACAAACCTTCTAACTACAACCTTATATGAGGAAGATCTTAAGAATGTTGGGTCTCTGATTTTTAATTTGGTACATTCTGTATAAACTGAGCATTTTAACTTTTTGTGTTTACATTCACTATTTAGCGGTCGTTTTACGATTCTCTAAATAATTTTCAGATTTATTCGATGCGATTTACGCCATTATTTGTCCCCTAAATCTGTTATGAACCAGTACTTTTCATTTATATATAAGTGTGATATCTTTCTATATTTCAGATTAACAAGCAAATAAAGGTTTCAATTCAAGGGTCGTTCTTAGTTATAGCTGTTGTTCTGTCATACCTAGGTCAGAAAATATATCAAAATTTGACGAATTAACTGAACCTGTCAAAGCAAATTTGATGTTTTTAAACATTTGAAGGTGTATGCTGTTTAAAGATTAAAATTTTCTTCTTAGCTGCTCGACTCTAATAGTAAGTACTCTTTTATTTTATTCTATACATGTACTGACAAGTTGAATTTACTTGATACCATTATTTTCAGAAAATTCTTAGTGTCCTTATTGTCAGTAAGCCAAAAATATAGTCGGAATAGGACAATCAAAATAAACGGTTTGTTAAATGCTTGCCAACGTTTTTTTTAAACCCGGTAAACAATAACAAATGCAAGCCCTGATGAAGTGTTAAATATAATAAAGCGAAACGTTGGCAAGCATTTAACAAACCGTTTATTTTGATTGTCTTATTCCGACTATATTTTTGGCTTACCATTATTTTCAGTTTTTGAGTAATATAAGAAAATATAATTTAATTAAATAAGTGTTACCATTTTTATAACTTATCAATCCGTTAAGTATGTATAATATAAAATTCAGTTTAATGAATATGTATAAATTTACGTAAGTAACTTATAAACGTATAGCAAATTATATTCTATAAAACCAACCTGTAAATTCTATAGCTGTCTTATGTATGGAAAACTGCAACCTAATATTTGAAATATGCATGTTTGATATCTGTTTTATTTATTGTACTACAAACAAGTAATAATAATGCATAAAACTTGTCCAGCATATTACTTTTAAATTTTAAAATATTGTGTAATATAATAGAAAATAAAAAATATATATAGTGTGCCTACTTAATTTCTTTACAAATGAGAAACTTATTTATTACTAATTTGACGAAAAAAACTTATACTTTATGAAACGTTCTGCATAATCTGGAACCTTAAATATGACCATCAGATATCAAATTTATAATCCGTATTCAGGGGTTGTCTACAAATATAAATCTTGTCCTACAGTAAGGTACATTTAGTTTTGAACAAATCGAAAATTATTATTAAGAAAAGTTGATAAGAACAAAAAAGTTAGTTCAAATGTGTAATTATACACATTCCCGCGAAAAATCTGCCTCTGTTATGTTTTGCGACAGAAACAACTCTAACAAATTTGTTTTAAAATGCAATTCTAAATTTTGCCTATCGAGAGGACTCAAGTATGGAAACCTAGCGGACCACAAAGACTTCTGAAAAGCGTACTTGGGTATTGCTTCTTGTATTGTGACATGTTGACCAATATTTTGTTATTATGTGGCCCTATCGGTAGTTAATTCATAAAATTAAACAAATAGGTGTTTAAAAAATACTAACTAGGGTACACTGATTAAAATTTCTCAAAAAATAAATGATATTATATTATTATAAATGATGTACCACATGTTTGTTTTAAATAAATATTGATCACGTGATTGGACACAGATATTTGGATTAACTTAACTCTACCACAGACAGTTCTAAGAAAATGTTACTAGGAATTCGTTATTATTACTAAGTTTAGATTCTTGGTACACGGTTGTTGAAAAAATTTAAAAATATCACTTGTTAAACAGTAATAATTGTTTTTAGTATATAATAATTGAAACTAACAATCATTTAACAAATATTTTTGTTTCAAAATTGACCTTTTGATTGTTGGTGCCTGTTTTGCAATATTAAGTAATTGTTAGTTTCAATTGCGTAATAAACTGCATATTTAATGATCAACGAGTAATATTTTAGAAATTTTTTAATAAACGGAGTACCAAGAGTATGACCTTAGACAGTAACATTTCTGAATATACAAAACTTTCGTTGGTGGACTTAAGTTAATCAAAATGTCTTTGTCCTGACACGCGATCTACCTAAAGGGGCACGGATATGGTACCAACAAGTTGGTCAACATGTTACATACAGTACAAAAGACAAGACTTAATGGAAATCTTTTTTGGCCTGCTCAGGTTCCGGATTTGAGGCCCCTCGATTATCTCTTGTAGACAAAATATATACGTTCAGATGCCATTTTAACACGTTAGAATTGAAATTTTTTTAAAATAAATTTTTCATGGTAGATGAGTATAATTACCTCTCTGAACTGTTTTTAATTGTAATTAACTTTTCTCGATAATTTTCGATTTATTCAAAAATAAAGGTGTAACTTTTTTTTATTATTACTCCGTATACACTCAGCTTTAAAAAATGACATCTTATAGTCGAATTTTGGGTTTCAGATCATGCAGAACTTTTTATGAAGAATAACATTTTTTCGTAAAATTAATAATAAAGAACTTTCCTAGTTGTAGAGAATTTAAGCGGACACCCTGTAAAGCACAATTAAAACTGTTAATTTTTTAATGAAATCTGAACGAAACAACTGTGCATTGACTAATAGTGCAAGCAAAAACATTCTACAGTAAGCATTAGTGATGTATATGGCGTTTACGACATTCAAAATGAAGTTAAAATGACTCATGAAAATGGCGAATTAAACTGTCGAGCTTCAAAAAATTATGATTTTCACTGAGTTTGATGACAGTTATAAGATTCGGTTAGTTCAAAACAACTAAAGAACGTTCAAACACTGTAAAGCCCTGAGCCCGCAGAAGGTGCTGTTAAAAGATCTACATAAGCTTTCTGACATCACTTACAATTGAGCAAATTCCTCCAACTTCCGCTCAACACCTTCATATATCTGTTGAGGCTAATCGTCGTCAAGCCCTTCTTATCGATGTTGCTATCCGAATGACTTCGCGTTATAACCACTTTTGTGTCCCTGCTACCACGTCTTAACGAATTCGTATGAGTCAGTTTTTTGCACTTTTTTCCGCCACTATTCTTGGAGCTGCTTTTGAAGCTCGACATTTCGATCTCGTCCGCGTTTAGGATCTCATCCTCGGCAGGATCGCGGAAGCTGAGATACGTCGAAGACAGTAGAGCGTGATTGTTGGGATTTTGTTTGGAAGGAACGCGCTGCCGATTGTTTCCATTCATCAGATGACTTGATTTCTTGTTGGGTGGCAGCGGAGGTGGCCGAAAACAAATGGTTGCCATTTCGAGATTATTTTTTCTCTCCCTTCTCGTATCTCAACTTGTATCAAGGATAAATCACACCATTACCGGATTGATTTATCGGAGATCGTGGAAGAAATAAGTAAGAACATTACTTTCGTTCGATAGTGAGTGGTGTTACTAGAGGTGTGCTGAAAAATTTCCTTCAATTAGCTTGTATATATCCGGACATAAATTCGGGATTCACTAATTATAAAAACAATTTAACTGAATTAGCAAATATGTTTCAAATTGTTTTGCAAGTGGGCAAGTGTTGATTGATGGCTATCTTTATCAAAGACATTTTATTTTTATTATTAATTAGCAATGATTTAATTTTCCTGATTTAGTGTAGATGCCAAGAAGTTTCAGTTATCCACTTTACTTTGAATAAACCCTACATTAAATAAACAGTGGGTGGGTTTTTTCACTTTATTTATCCTTCTACTGAATATGGATTTTGATAATGAAATTCGCCTGAGTATTGATCACTTTTAATAGACGAAGGAAATAATAGAAATAATTTTATGGTTGAATACACGGTTGTTTAATATTTGTGAACAACTTTATTCTGAAGAAAAATAGATATCAAGTTAATTAAAATTGACCGTTTATTAAAAATATTTTTGGATAAAACTTGCCTGAGACCCAATTATTTGAAGTTTACAACGTCTTGTCAGTTTTACTAGATTTTTTATATACTTTTTTGATTTTGTTTTCATAAAATGTATTCTTGTTTGAAAAATGGTTGTTTAATATTGATCAAGATACGGTATTTAATTTTTTTTTATCTATGAATATTTTCAGTGTCACGTGAAAATGTTAGTAATAAAAAACATTACCAACACAAAATGTGAAGTAAAAGGTGGCCAAATAATATATAATGTGTCTTGCACACCATAATTATAATGTAAATTGATGTTATAATATGTTTCAATAAAACTGTGTGTTTTTATCATAAAAACAATATGAAAATCATCATTGAAATTTACAAGTTTCTCAGTAAAATTTTAAAATTATTGATGAAACTTATACACAATTTTTTTAAATTAAAATGGGTGTCATTTATTTAAACGTCAACATAGATGTTTTGTTGGTTAATTCATGTGTTCAAAAATTTGTTACTAATTAATTACTACTAATTAAGATATTGATATGTGTGAAAAAAATTATAAATGTAAAGTAAATGTGCTGCTATTCTGTTACATAAAGTGGGATGAAAAATTATTATTAGAGCAAGAGCTATAGATTTCTATGATCAATTAATAAAATAATTTGGTCAAGTGCGAGTTGGACTAGCATACTAAGGGTTCCGTACTACCGTCAAGATTCGCTTGATTTTTATTCAAGAATACATATGTATTTAGTTTTCTAATTTGGCCCCCAAAAATTAACATTAGAGTTTTATTTTACTAATAAACTTTCAGGGAAGCCTTTTATAATCTACTGTCTGAATTTTGAGGCTCTATAGATTTGAAGATAAAGGGCAAAATAGGTCAAGTTTTAAATTATAAATTATTAAATCGGTTATTCAAATTATTTAAAAACACAAATAAAATATATTTTTTAAAATTTAAATAGTGTAGTTTCTAAAATGGGTAAAATGGGAATTAAGTCGATGTTTAATATTGTTGCTAATATCTTTTAAACAAATGATTTAAAAATATGATATATTTGTAATTCATTTAATGAGCCTTTTATTTGATATATTACATGATACGTTTGAAGATTGAATTTTTATTTTCCATTTAATTGTATAATTTGTCCTTAAAATTACTATGGAGGTTTTCTAACAATTTTTATTAAAAATTTCAAGTGAGCCCCAGTACCCCTGATTATTTTCAAAATTTTAGGTAGTATGGTTTCCGAAATAATATTGTAAACAATTAATATTAAAAATATGAAAAATATATTTGTATTCTCATAATGAGCCCCTTCATTTGATATATTGCATGATGCGTTAAAAATATTTTTCTCCGTTTAATTCTATAATTCGGCCCCCAATATTTATATTAAAGATTTCTTCGCATTTTTCCTGTAAATAAAAAAAATAGGTCTTATAGTTTGGGGAATAAAGGAGGAATGGGTAATTTTTTAATATTTTTTTCAATACATTTTAAAATATTTATTTTAAAATTTTTTAAAAATATACATTTGTATTAGTCATAATGAACCCTGTGATTTGATATATTAGATACATGATCCGATAGAAACAAGTTTAATTTTTTATTTTCCCTTTGATTCTATAATTTGCCCCCCAAAATAAATATTAGGGGTTTCTCCTTATTTTTCCAGTAAAGTTCAGGTGAGGCGCTATAAATCTATTTTTTTTCAAAATTTTACAGCTTATAGTTTTGGTGATAACCGGGGGGAGGGTGGGTAAAGTTTTTTATATTTTTGTTAATATCTTTTAATTAATTTATTTTAAAAATTAAAAGATATTAACACAACCTTATTCGTCACTTGAATATGACGGTGTGCCAAGAGCTGTGTATTTAAAAAAAGAATTTTGTGCCTTTGATACTTTTGGGCATTAGCTTTTAATGAAAAACTAAAGAAAATTGAGTCTAAAAAACAATCAATTATAAAACTCCTAAAAGAATTTAAAAAATTATCATAAATAAAACTAAACTTGTATATTCAAATAAGTGGCTGGAGCCCTTTATTAAATAGTGAAGTGCCGTGTAAATTTGTAAGTTAATATTCATAGACATAAATTATTTTCAGACTCTATTTTTGGTGTCAAAATTAATTGATGGCTAATTTGAGATAATAAGTACTTTTAAACTACGTGATGCGTTGATTAGCTTTGGCAAAGATTATAACAAACAAATAATAACAAAAATGGTAACTTAGATAGTGCAACTGACCTAAAAGACAAGAACTTCGAAAAGGTAAGAATGCCATTAAAATCACCAATGCGAATAATGTAATTATACAAAAGATATTATGTATTATTTATTATTATATCTTGATAAGTTTTCTGTGGAATAGTTGTCGCATCTCTTGTAATTTATTTTCTTGGTTTGTAAGAAAAATACAAGATTATGAAATTATTAAAGTATTAGGCAGAGTTACATGTGCACATGAAGTACATCATACTCACTGATGTACACTAGGGATACTAAATATTTTATAAAAAAGAACTTTTTTGGACTATTCGATTCGGTATATTGTGATATATTTATTATTTATTCCAGTTATTCTTATTCCTCACTATCTATCAGGCTTCCTCTCTATTACAGTAATATTTACTTCAGCGGTTATTAATTTGAATCACTCCTAAATTATAACAATGATTTGATACTACAGAATATACTGTAAATTCCAAGGAATAAATTAATCTCATTTGATAGGAAAATATCAGTTTTACAAGCTTTTAAAAACAAGAATAAAAGATGAAAAAGAATACTAATGATAAAAATCTCATTTCTTTCTACATATCACAATTCAAATACATATTATTCACATATTTTATTCAATTGCTGTGCAGCAGTATAGAAGAGATATACGTTATATATTAAAAAAAAACGAATTATTTATGTTCTTATAGTTTTGGCTATGTTTTATTTGATTTAAAGAAAATAGATAAGTGATCTTGTGTGAACTCAAGCATACATATACTTTCTAGTTATTTCTATCGATGCCTTGAAAATATTGGTTTGTAGAAATGTTTCAGAATTTTCATTGATGGTGATAATTATTACCAACAAACGTCAACTATAGATTTATAATGTAGTCATTACACTGATCTTAAAGTCATCAAACCTAATAAACGTCGTAAACAACTCACATAATTTGATAAAATGTTGAATACAAAAATATACGAACAACTTTGAAAACAAATTTTACTGAAACAACAACTGTAACTTTACTCTCAACTCCTCTTGACATATTTATATACTACTTCCGAAGAGTTAACGACTTCTCAAAGACCACAATAATTTCTCTAAAACCATCGCCTGGTTTGTCAGACTTGCCCTTTATATTGTAACCAATGTAACCAATTCATTTGGTTGTTTATAAAAGAACAAAAGCGTCTTCTAATTGCTCTTCAACTTTGTTTAGCGTACAACCGTTCCCTCGAAATCTGTTTCACATTAATTCAATTTAACAATTACTCCAGTGTAGAGTGTCGTTCCCCTTTCGTCGTTCAATTAATAAAATAACAGTAAACAATAATTTAACTCGACGTTTGTACTTGTGAAGACCTTAATAAATCAGCTTAAGTATTGCCTCTTATGTCGATGATCCGTAGAGAAATCATTAAAAATTCCAAAAATATCCATGCCTTAACAAAAAGCACACTACTCACGCATATAGAAAGTCTTCAGATTTTCTTTAGTTTATTTCAAGCACTTGAAATGTTCCGTTTTAAATATAGAAATCCTTTAAAGCCCTAAGATACGTTAAGGAAGTTACGCAGCACTCAACATCTACCTGTCTAAAAGTATTTTTCTAAACAATTTAAAGATTAAACGGAAAATTAAGGACGTAATACAAAAATAGTTAATTTTACGGTCCAGGTATAAAGTGTTGAAAAGGTGAGCTGATGTTTAGGTTACATTTTAATGGAGAAGGAAAAATGTTTCATCATCATTATATCTAGCGGCTATAATTTTTTTAATGTAATACAAAAACAGATCCTTTTAGCACCTACTATTTAGGTACCCTATGAAATACATATAAAACTTTTACTAGACAGAACATCAGTCAAACACTGTATTGATTCGATTCATACTTGATGACAATTAAGCGAATTTCCACAACTATAAGTTTTGTATAAAACGTTTCATTATTTTCAATATCTTTATCAGGAACTAAGTACAGCATTTCAAGGTACAACTGTAGTTAGTTTTCGATAAAGATATTGGAAATATCGTAAGACATTGAACGTGAACAAATTTCAATAGAACTTACTTTCTGTTAATTGTCATAAGAACAGTCATTCACTGCATCATTTCTTCACCAATTGTTTAATGATAATGTAAGAGCTGAAGAAAATAAAACAGGGTAGTATGTATCGATAACAATTGTTTACGCTGGACTATGTAATTAAATACAGTATACAAATTAATTGTCCTTTATAAAATTTGATTTGGAAAGCATTCAATCACTTGAAGACTATGACGAAAGTTGAGTAAATTGGTATTATAAGCTTAAACAATCTCAGGATTCTACCTTGAACTGAAAACATGGAGAGTATTCATCCCAGTGGCTAGTCCAGCAGTGGGAACTTGTCTTTTTTGAGAAATAAAATGCTAAATATGCTCTAAGTAACTTTAATGTTTTACTACTTGATTCGGAGTACTGCATATAGTAGTATAGTAGATGATTAGTTCGCAACTTCTTTCGAATGAAAAGCACCTTATGTTGCTTAGTGGTTCGGAGGTCCAGGACTCAGGCGAAGATTATGAAGCCTTTCCTGTGTGATGACCCACATTTATTCACTAGGGAAGAAATATTAAATGCGAGCGACAGCTGTAGATACTAAAATACTTAACAAATATGGAGGGATATGATTTTTGACCTGGAAGGAGCAGATATGATAGTATCTAAAAGCTAAAAATCCTGAGATCTGACCTAACCTAGACATGGTTGAACCGTGGATCAACCTGTAGGCCTCTTATTTCACCACATCCATAATGAAGCAATAGTTACAAAGATGGACGTAAGGTGAGGATTGGCTACAAAGAAGGCAGAAACAGTTTCATCTGTTTGTCAGTTTATCACAGAAAGGAAAAACAGCCATTGACGAATATTATGCAAACTTATTACATAATTGAAACTAAGCTCAGTGGGAGTGGTAGTTCCAATTATTTTTGTTCACTAATTTGCAAAATGCCATGTTGTTATAGATTTGTTTGCAATGAAGAGGTGTAGTATGTGGTTGATAGCTTATTTGGCGACTTTGACCATGCTGCCCATAGAGTGCGTATAGAAACTATTGTCGTAGCTGGAAAAGAGTTTATCGAAGTTAGCTGAGACCATCTAGCACTAATGGCATTTTCGGTAAATGTTTGGTATTGTCGTTGTTGGTTAGGGTTTAATGTCGTAGATTCACGATCGGCAGATGACTCTGCAAACGACGTCGCCAATAGTCAACCACAGTTAATATAGATAGCTTTTTCTGATGAAAACTTCTTTAAAAGAAACCTCATTTAACATGAGATGGATGGTTTCTTCAGATTCTAGACAGAAAAGAGTGTAATAAAAATAACCAACAAACAAAAGCAAATATCCTCAAAATTACGAAAAAAGCAAAAACCTTTTTTTTTGATAGTCCATAAACGTGTTATTTACTTTGTGCATTTTAGGTCATATGGAAAATTCTCCCGCCAATTAACACTTTAAAAAATATAATATCCCGATTAACGTACAAATGTTTACATAAAGGTGTCATCAATTTTCAAAACATCTTATAAATCCATAACAAAGTAAATAGTTAAATATTGTAAACAAATAATCTATATATGTCGCTAGGAATTTAGATTGCTATTGGTCGTTACTTTCGAATATTAAGAAGTACCAGGTTTATATTTGCTCTTATCTTTTATAAACATTTTCCTTTTAGATTACTGTAATAATGTTGATAATCAAAAAAGTGAAGGAAATGTTGTAGAAGTATGACCGTTTTAAAACCATTATTGATAACCTACATTTTTAATGATTTATGTGAGGCTCGTTTATGAAGTTTTGGGAAAAGACGGTAGATGGCACTAACATGAGAGAGTAGCTTAGATAGTGAGTTAATTTCTGTAAAATAAAGAGACCGCGCGAAGAGTTATGGTTTTTGTTAATGACCATATCGTTTTTATTGCAGAGCTCTATAAAAAACGTGCCCATGTGTCTAGTTCTATTTCAAATATACATTATTTGGAATCTTATTTGCATTGCAGTCGTGACTTAGAAAGGAGAAGATATCATTGTTTTCCTGAAGGTTGAAGACTTGGAATGTAACGCAGAAGGTAATTTTTTTTTGAACTGAAGCGCCAATTCTAGGAATTGTTTCGGTTTTTGTAAACTAATAATGTTGAGTTAAGCTAGTCCCAATAACATCAAGACTTGACAATTGCCATTATTTACTAATAAATACATTAAGAGTTGCGTATTTACTATATGCTGCAGGAAGAGATTAATTCACGTTTAGGATTTATAAATGTACAGAATATTCCATTTGTTGAATTCTGGAGATCCACAGCGTCTAGGAGATGATAGGAGTAAAATAAGATTGCCACCTATTTGAAACAATACTTCCTACCTTTGGACCCTGACTTATTTAATGTATGCTTAGATATTTACAATTATAAAAAAAATAACTATAAAATAAATATTTTGTATGAAAAATTGATTTTTACCAAAACATAAATGCAGTGTTTCCCGAAATTTATGACCGCACGCAACTCGGTTGTTACTTAAAGTGTTGTAGTAGCAATTTTGAAATGTTTGTAGAGTTCTTAGATAGATTATAAGGTAATTATGTATAAGATCAATCAATTCAAATATTTTCAATCAACCTGACAACAACTAACGATACAAGTTAGAGCATGTATTTAGACCTGTGTGCATTGTAGTTGGTTTTACATATCTATTTAGATTATAAGCAAATTAAGCTCTTAGAGATAGCACTAAACTTGAAAAAAAAAACCAAAAACTGTTAAATTAATATTTCCAATAAGAAATTATTTTTGTTTTATTTAGTTTCACCTGTTAATTTAAATTAGTATTTAAAGTACTGTAGTCTCAAATCAAATGATTGAGGTTACTATTTGGAATGAATTTTGAATTATTTAGTATTCTTCTCAATCAGTATTTGAAAAATTCGTGATATTTTATTTTGTATATTTGTATATCATTTAGATACTTCCATTTGTTGGTATTTTTTGTATTTGTCAAATTTTATTTTGTTAGGGGCTAGATGTTATCCATAATTTAAACTTTTTTTTGATTTGAGTTAAATACGATAATTTAAGTTACCAACACTAGCCTTTCGACGCATGTTGATATATCATTTATAGTTATAGTATTTAATTGCGTTTAAATATCTAATATTATTACACATTAAATTTCCGAGATTTCCGTTTTCACTATTTTAGCGTTGTTTTTGTTTTGTCCACGTATCTATTTTAAGCTTTTTAATACGTGCTACTACTATTGTTCAGAAAACATTTGCTTCTTCTAAACTTTGTAAAGATTATTTGCCATTGCCATTTTTAAGGAAGCTATTTGTTTCGTTTAGATTGGAGATAGAAATTTACAAAATTAACTGTTGGCTGTTATATATGCCAAATTAGAAAATTCATTCATCAGACAGGTTACCAAGATAATTTCGTTTGAATAATACGAAATAACCGGTACCTATCGATTTTGAAAACAAAACGGTTTTGTTGCACGTACGATAAAGCTGTACTTGAAGTTCAATTATTGCGACTGACGTAAGTATAAAAAATGATTCTAAGGTGACTACACACTTGTTTTTTTTTTGGACATTGTGTTACGGAAAGGTGTTTTAGAGTGAACATACTATAATTTTGTTACTACATGGACGTTTTAATTTCCTGTTTGGTGAGACTATAGGGCAGTCGTCAGGAAATAAATTTGGTCATATTATTTACGTCCGAACCATTCTCATATATCTGAAACTTATTCGAGGCTTCTTTATCCTCCGTCCTGCATTTACCTCCTTGTACTTTGACGTTGTGATAATTTATACAACGAAGATGTCTCATAATTCCGTAACACGATAGCCTGATGTCCTCGTTAAATTATGATCGAATTTCCTTATAAAATAAGCATTAAAAATACGTAACTGAACGGAGAAGCACGGTGGTTAGATGGAAATATCTCGTTATATCTCTTTAATAAATCAATTACTTTATAAACTATTAAGGCAACAAAATTAAATTATGGAATCCAATGAAAACAGTCAAGAAAAGCTCTCCATTTTGTCTTGCAAGTATCTTTAATACCTTCATAGATTTCTTACGGGAAAGTAAATAAAATTTGTCTGGATTTTTTACAATTTTTCAAATTGCATGTTCAATAAATTGATTTCTCTAGGGTTTATCCTGAGCAGTTAACCTGCGAAATTTACCTGAATTTCTTTAACTGGAATATTTTTCTAATTCCAACAAAAATTAAAGCGTACGTACTTAGGCATCACACCAATTTCAATATTTGCAGGTTAACGCTCAAAGTTACAGATAAGTATAAATTCGTAATAAATGGGCTATTTTACAGCAAAAGAACAGAATTCTGGAAAAAGCTTTCCTTATTTTAGTAACAATAGCATTAAAGTCAGAACCTTGGTTTGGTTGGGTTAGTGATGTTGATCGAAACTTTAAACGTAATCTCTTTCAGAAAACCTTAAAAGCTGCGACAGTTTTGGGAGGTGCCGATTTTTTCAGATAGTTGGTTGAAGAAGTATAACAAGGCATTCTATTGTAAAAATGGCTGTTTGTTTTGCTTGATTATATGCCACATTACGATAAAATATGATATTTTAGTGGATTTTTAATATTTGATTATGAAACGAAGCAACATCTAAGAGTTTCAAGGAAAGCTAGCTCACAGAGCTTTCAAATAGGGAGTTGTGCTGTATGTTACGCGGTTCTTTGTGATTCCTAAGAAATAAATCATACGAAAGAAATCGTAGGTTAGCTAGACGCTTATATTAATTTCGCATTAAAATATTAAATTCAGTTATATAGACGGAATAATTAATCATTCGTGATTTCTGTCATTTCAGGGGAACGCAACTGATGATGGTTCTCGAACAGAAGTAATATACTGTCTTGCCTTTAATGGATTGTGAAATCTCGCAGAGTAAGTATTATAATTACTCTTATAGGTTTTAGTTAAGCTAATATCAAACAATGATCAGTAAGTGCTTTTTATATTGTTTTAGATTCTGCAGAAGAAAGAATTACTGTGTTGTGATAAATACACGTGACTTAGCCCATTCTGGCATTGGAAATACCCAATTTTGCTATGTATAGAGAAATCATTTCATAATAAATACAAAATAAATATAGTAGACGAATTGGTGGATAAAAGTGATGGAAACCCTAATTAAGAGGATTTTAAAGATTTGTGTAAGAAAAGATTCACTGCAGATGCAAATAATTCGTGCTAGAATAGATTTAAATAAGTTAAATGACTGAAAATATTTTTAAATACATCCATGTTGTTATTTCAGTATTAAATTCCAATTAAATTTAATTCATAATCTAAAGAAAGACATCATTTTGCACTTTTATCTGTGTACATACTATAATATATGATGAAATTCTTTCCGTAGGTTATTTCTTTTAAATTAATTCTAAAATCCTTTTAGCAACGAATTGATAATCTCAATCTACGTTTCAGAAAATAAAATTTAAAAAAGTAGTAGTGGCTAGAAGCATTTATATACGACAACTTAAATAAGTGTGAGAATAAAAAAGGTAATGAGTACGAAATTAAATGATATGGATTTTTTAATGAAAAATACTGGTAACAGTAATGTAGTGAATAATTTAAAAACAGTATACAGTAGTTATTAACCTTTGGTTTTAAAATAGTGAAATTTAATCTAAAAGAGGCCCACAGGGGACAATTTTTGCAGATGATCTTATGTAAATGTTAACCGGCACTTTGGAATGAGTGATTGTCAAATGCATTGCCAATTAATCCTAAATAGCAGTAAACTGCAGGAAACTGTCATTTATTAAATCGTTACTTACGAGATAATTGAGTAAAAGTAACAATTTAGAACAAATTTCATGAGTTTCCAATATCTTAGGTTAATAGATATCACCTCATCTTTCTCATCAAAAGGAAATGTAAGATTTAACTTACATGGCAGTTACAAACCGAACAACTATAATTATGGCAACTATTTGTCATGATTATCTTATCGTTCTGGGAAATTGCCGCATGAAAAGTTGTCTATATGTCCCTGAAATGACGCAATTTTCTCTTCTTCTGATAACATGGACGTTGACAAACTCAAAGAAATTTGTTACATGTCAAGGAATAGTTAGCATCGAATTGCGTGCAGTTTTTTTTGGAGGTAGTACGATTCGACTGAACATAATGATACCAACGTTTTCTTTCTTTAAACTTTAGACTGCCATTTAGTGCTCGAGGCTAGGAAGTTATGATGATGTGATAATAAAAAGTGTTTCAGATAATTATCGCTATGCCTGATATGTGAAAGCTTCTCACGAAATAATAATCTTGATCTCAGATTTAATGCTCGGTCCGGAAATTGACTTAATATGTAAAAAAGTTGACAATTGATAAGGAGTTAATTGGGTGGCACAAAAATTACTGATTACTATCGAATAAAGTATGATACCTAAATATCACTTCTGAAACTTAACGGAAATTCTACCATATCAATTTATTTACAATGAAAAAACGGACTTCGTTATAGACCTACAAATTAATTTAACTTTTCCAGGTGAAATAAATATTGGTGTGTAAAATTTGTTTACTGCCGTTGATGTCAGAAAAGGTTTCAAATTTGATGTGAACGGAAACTATATAAATTTTTGAGTCCAGTTGAGTCAGACGATTGTTTCATTGGTTACCTCGGTTGATAGAGCTGGTACGAGATCAAACTGGAGCTAAGACCCGCATTTCAAATATCTAAGGGGTGGACGTTTCGAGTTTGTAAGACCATCATTGCTACTAGCTCTTTACAAGTATGAGCTCGTCGAACACTCAAAGTGAAAAGTTGTTGAAATTTTAGTTCCGCTTCTACCTTGCAATTCCTATACGTAGTTAGCGGACTTAGGTTATAAATAAATAAAATAACAAACCATTTTTTCTTAGTTTCATAGCTAAATTTTGTGTTTAGGAGCAACTGATGTAGAGGGTGCAAAATATCCAATCCCAAAAATTACAAATACTCGAACATTGATGATTAGGATAACGATATCGTGAAATGAGGATTAAAGAAGTCATCGATTTATTTAGTTGATACCAGCAGTTTCAGTATAACAACATATTTGACCAAGAATTGCTTATATTAAGTTAATCAACATTTACGTAGAAAAGTAAAATTTGAACATGTCTAAAAGCAATTTCTTGTGGTATTTGGAGACCTGAGTGATGGCAAAATAATAATGCAATTAAGTGATACAATATCCAATCTTTCACAAATAAACTAAATCAAAATATATTAGACGAACACATAAGTACCGACACATTCATGATGCTTTATTGTTACAAAGTTTACATTAAAGTCTTGCAGCCATTTCAAAAAAGGGGCACACTGTCTTAAGTAAGCCAATACCATTTTTCGATTGATTCAAATAGAACTATATGCTCTAGAAATGTCTCACAAAACAAAGCTGAATTTACGTTAAAGCATCAAAGCGAAGTGATAATTTATTGTGGAACCAGGATGGGCTGATATAAAAGGGTCAGAGGGAAAGGAACAATCAGTATTAAGAGTCTTGGGTTATTTTCGGAATATGATTGAATCGACAGCAGTCAAGTTTTGTAACTGATTGATTAGTGAAACTTAAAATGCAAACAAACAAAGATCGTTTTATTTTTAGAAATAAAGTTGTATTTTGGAACCCAAAAAACGCCACAATATGATGAAATACAAAATTAAGAATTCATAATAATAGCTGATTTAATAAATTCCACTTACATAATACCAACTTAGTATTTTGTGGTTAATCATCATTATTGGTCATCAAAAAGTAGAAGTTATGATTCTTAGTATGGAAAACAATTTGTGAAACAATTTATATAGGGCGTCTATGAGTTTTTTCAAATTGGACAATTTGTATAAATAATGGATATATAATCAGTTTTGAGATTTACGCACGAAAAATAGAAATAAAACGAAACACATTTCTCTTCATTAGGTTACTGTGCAATATGTACTATTTGATATGAAAGATTGGGATAAGATATTAACAAAATAATCTAATAAACGAAAAATGAAGTTCCAAGTGAAAAACTAGTTGTGTTTCGATGACAACATAACAAAGTTGTTACATCTAGCGATACTGTAGGGTTTGTAAAGGACTCCGCCATATCCTTATGGAAAATGGCTTTTAGTCAAATTAACTGAATCTAGTAGCATAATGTTGTTTATGATGTGTAGATCAAAAGTTCTCATGGGCACCAAGTTCCAAATTTTTCCGTTCTTACCAAACAAATATTGATGAAGATGAGATGTAAGTTAACCAAGTCAATAAATAAGAGAATATATGGTTCCGAATGGCAAACCGGTCTGATCAGCCCTAAAATGTCCAAGTACATCCAAGTAGTTTATGTTTAATTATTCTACATATTTTTTACTAAACTTCAACCCATTTTCATCGATATATGTTCCCTTTCGGCGTTGGGGTAAAGGTTACGTTTTACCAAGAGTAACTTAGACAGCAACACTTTGGAATCCCATATCTTAAGAACGAAGCATTTTTTAACTTCGTGTCCATGATAAATTTTGATATTCAACATCATACTATATCAGCTAATTTGACTGAAAGCTTTTTTCAGTTTCCCAGCCATATGTGACAATTTTAGCAAGGATATGACTCTGAGGAGTGGATACACTAGACAATAGACGATTTTGTAGTAGTCTGTACGTTTAGAATGAGACAACGTAAAAGGTGGGCATATGGATTTGTTTATAGCTTAGTTTGTTACAGAAAATTTATTTAACACCTGAAATACTAGCTATTTTGTTGGAATTTAGAATATTTATATTTTAATCATGGCTAAAAATTAAATAAGTAAAAACTATCACAGCGGCAAGATGTGATATTGTTTAGTAAAATAAATCACTTTCGCTGAAAACGTTATTGAAGTAGAATTTTAGTGCTATAATCTGAAATGTCAATCATATAATCTGAGTTAGACCCTTTTGAAATGTAAATTGTTAAGGAGAAATTAAGTAAGTCGTAATTCAACAAATTTATAAGAAAAAACTATCTATGGGCAATATCAATAAATTTATTATCATTCAGAATGGTCAAAAAAATATACTAAAAACCACTCTGCCAGTCCCTTCGATAAATTAGATATAATCATCTTTTGTTACGAAAACTATCAACAAAAACATTCGTTCATGTAAAGTTCTTCTAAGCTGTGACATCGAGAGTTCCATAAAGGTAACAAACGATATTCTTGTCTTGTTGTGTGGTCCAAGACGTAGACTCGCTCGGTATAGGGCGGACACTTATGCATATTCCAAGCACGGGTACCAGTCTAATGGACGCTATTGTTTAGGGAATTGAATGGTGACAACCGACGAATATAACCGAATATGCCTTTTAATATTATTGTATTAACATAATAATAAGAATAATATGATACCCGCAACATTAAAGTTTGATAACACCTAGTTCGTATGCAGTGTAAATATTAAGAAAAGGCCTCGTGTGGGTAGACCGCAGCGGGCCAATTACGGGTCATAATTGAAGAAAAATAATGGTTGGACTGAAGCATGAAAGGGATTTATTACGTGGGATTTACAATGAATGATAACTCAAGAGAGAAATTTAAGGAATATAACTGTTGCTTCTTGTTAAGGTGTGCTGTTAGATTCAAACGAAAATAACTTATTACTGTGTATCATCATGTACAAAGAAAAATTAGTGTATCAGTTGTAGTCATTTATCAAATCTTTACAGAACCAGGAACGTTTATGAGAATATATGTATAAGCTGATATACAACCTTTCAAAGCACATCTATGGATATTCAGTTCCATATGCAGTAAAGTACAACTGAAAATAATGGTGGCCACCTACTAACATTTTAAATGAAAGCACACGTGAGAATGAGGATTTCTTAATGATCCGTTTAAAAAATATGAGAAATATTAATCATTACTGTAATGAATTTCCATTTCCTGGATAGCAGATATAAGTAAACTGAAAAGGAAAAATCCTTTTTGTTAATTTGTCAATAAAAGTAGTGGCAGTAGTTTCAGGTTTGAAATCATCACATCTTTTATATAGGATTGTCACCAACGGGTTTAATCTATCAGTCAACAAATAAATTTTCTTATTCTCCTTCACTTATTAGGTACGTTTTCCTGTTACTGTATCCATCTACCATACCGTCAATGTGCTCTTTACAGTTTGTTTTATCTTCCTTAAAACTTTCCTCTAAAAAATATTCATGGTTTTGCTCTGATGTCGTGATTTCTTATATGTTTCCCTTTTGGGAAGGTTTTAACCCTTCTGAGGATCTTCGTCTCTTGAACTTCTATACAACATTTCTGTTTTATGGTTTTTGTCCAGGTGTCACTTATATATATATATATATATATATATATATATATATATATATATATATATATATATATATATATATATATATATATATATATGTCTAACTGTTTATTGGGAAATAACACCACACTTTAAAGGAAATTGCTGTATATTCCAAACGTTTCGGGGTCTAGATCAGACCCCGTTGTCAATGGCTAAGAAACTACGGATTAACTAAGTTACGTAACTAAGTTACGTCAAAAATCAAATAATAAACATTGTCAAATATTTAAATTTACATCTTGGAGAAACTACGGATTAAAAAGGTACAATTCCAAGATTATTTGATTTTTGACGTAACTTAGTTACAAACATTGTCAAATATTTAAATTTACATCTTGGAATTGTACCTTTTTAATCCGTAGTTTCTTAGCCATTGACAACGGGGTCTGATCTAGACCCTGAAACGTTTGGAATATACAGCAATTTCCTTTAAAGTGTGGTGTTATTTCCCAATAAACACTTAGATATTGTTTCTTTTGTGATCCCGAAAATTTTAGTCTGACATTCGGAGATTATATCGCAAACATATTTGTTGTAGAAATGTATAGATTGTTGAAGAGCATCTTGATTTTCAGAAATCAATGTAAGAACGTTACGTCTATAAGTTTTGCCCAGTGTTTGGATTCCTTATTTGATGAACTTTTCATATTTGAATAATGTTAGTTATGTATATATTGGAGAGGGTGATTGAAATACCATAACACTGTGTTAACCTTTGGTGAGTTTTGATTGGATTTTTTGTATTGCTATCATAATTATTTCCGGGTTTACGTAGAGGCTCAATATGACATTGACCAAGTGTAGCGGACGAAGGCGAAATGAGTTTCCATATTAAATTCACCGTTTTTTTCCTTGTTTGCTGTACCTATTTGTTCTTTTTTTTCAATGATGGGACAACAGAGCATATTTGAGGTTATTTTAGAATGCACTATTTACCGACTGTTGAAAGCTATGACATTTAAAACTCTCTGGTGAAAGTATCAATGCAGCGTTTGCTTTCTTTCGAAATTTTAAGTTTTTTTCTTTCGCTGTTTATTGCACCGCTTTCGGTCTGGGGATTACAGAAATATCTTACCAGCAGACGGGCGAAAATAGTCCATACATTGTATTAAGTTGAGTATTTAAACTTACTGATGGGTGAATAGAAATGATTAATCCAAAACTATCGCAAAATACAATATAAATACTCCAAAAAATTAATTGGTTGAAATATGTATCATCCTGAGTGAAGAAAACATACACACCCCTAAAAACATCATCTAGGAATTTCATAAAAGAAGACTCCAAATAGATTTTTGGTGGCAGTTACTAGTTACAGAATTATTATAAATATCTAGGTTTTCCATTGCTTGAATGGAAAAAATCGAAAAACAAATGATAGTTCCAAAAGAAAATAAAGCTTTAGTTTGGTGACGTTATGAAGACCACACACTATTTATTTGGGAAATCTTACAGCGACTTCTGTCTGCTCAAGTTGACCGGTCACACAATTGTCGGTACAATTAGAGAAATCTGCGGTTTACATGAAAATTGGTATAATGAATGAAGGAATTCTTATGACAATTTTGGGTAGTTATTTGAATCATAAGACGGCATCTTGGGCTAATACTGGCAATGGATAACAAAGAACAACTACACAACTGATATTAAAAATTTTAACAAAGTGACAAGTTCTCTTACAAGTTGAAAATGGAAACTTAACCTTCATTCGGAACACATGGAAATAGAAACCCAACTCACGCCAACATCTTAATTTTAACTCATTTAATCAGATCACAACCAAAACACCAAATCAAACTCAAAAAATACTGAAATTTAAAAAAATGCGTTTACACAATTGATTGAATTCGTTTCTGACAAATTTTATATTGGGAACACCTCTAAGCTTCTTGATGTAAATATAAACAAACATAATAATTACCTAAAAATATAACGAAAGGATCAAAGTTTGTGAAGATCCTTGGAACATATCCCATATAATACAATTTAAGAATTCATCGACAACGAGTCTGACTTAATTCTATTAAATGAATTATAATTTCCAATTAAAGATAAGTTTAAATTTCACTGAGTAGTAAGTAATGTTTAACGAACTATATTAAAAATAAAAGTTCAACCAAGTCTGCGACCAGCTGTTCAGCTTTACCTTTTTTTATATAGCAGGAAAATGTAAATAAGTATATTATTCATCTAAATCTGATTCACCTCTGTGTCATACATATTATCCATATTTAATAAAATTCCATTTTTATAGGAACAACAATATTTACTACACATTTTCGAAAAAGCACCTTGGAAGCGTATAACAAGCTATTTTTCTTTTACTACCGAGGAGAAAAGGTAAAAAAATGTACATTATCCACAATCGAGAATTCTTACTAACGCTATATATTACTTAGGCTATAAAAGTTTAAATAAAATACATCGACTAATAAATATCATATCTTCGGTCGACAATCCGTTGGAATTTACGGTCGCCGTGATTGTCTGATCGTTTAAGACCTCGACGGCCTTCAAGATTATTCTTTAAAGAATTTCTTAACAATATAAAACGTTTACCTGTAGAGGTAAATAATCTTTTAGTGAAATTTTGTCGGCCGTGTTCGAGATTTCGTACAGGAAATGCACTTGGAATCGATGCCATTAATCTTAGGGAAATTATTAATGAAGATTGCTATAAAAAGCACACTTTCTTCAGGCTGAAATGAGGTTTTTTCTTAAATTCAGACATTTTGAGAAATGATGACAAGTATTACAATGCACAATAAAATTTTAATTATCCTAAAAAGGAAACCGTCTTTGAGAATATAATACAGCTATTAGTTCAATTAAAATGGGCCTACAAAGAGTTCAATTGTTTAGTTTATGTTCTTACTAGTCCTAACGATATTGCAAAAATTCATGCAAAATGTAGAATAAACCTGTTACTGCAGAAATAGGTTTAGACAATATGTAAAATAATTGTATCTAAGGTATGAGTTATGGAATTTGAAAACAAATAAATGGTGAAACCGGACTTCTTTGAAGTTTTTCCTTTATACCCTCGTTCCTATAGCTTGTACAAAAAATTATTAATATTAGTTATTTAGAATGAAATTTTATACAAGACTGAAAATATACGATTATGGAAAAAGCTAAGATTTCCTCGCATAATGGAAAAAATTGGAAAATATGTGAAAATTTTAAATTTAATATTCGATGTAGAATATTTGTTCCAATTTTCTCGAAACCCCGGAATATAACAGATTTTTTCGTTCTGAGTCTGTGTGTATCGATGTATTATTACGAGAATAACAAATTAATATTCGGTTAAAACAATGAAAATTGCAAGAAGTGCCAAATCCGAAATAACAGATGCAAATGTTTGAAATTGTTTGTACATATAAAGATATACAAAGGTTAATAAAACTAGATTTTTTATATTGCAGCGCTTTTTTCATTTCACAAATGAAAATTATGTAAGTAAATTTCAGTTATGTGGTAAGTTTTTAATATATTCAATTCCTGTAATATGAAAAAGAAAGACCTTTAAAGTCTGGGAAAGTTCTTTCTTTTTCCTGCTTTCGAAAAATGCATTTTGTAGAATTAAAAAATGTTAAAATTGGAAATAGAGAATTAAAGAAAAATGTAACAAATGCTTTAAAACCGTGCAAAAATATTGAAAAAAAAATCATTTTAACAGGGTAAAGGTATCCTAACTTTATAAACACACAAAATGCAAACAAATTTCAATTACAGATTTGCAGACAAAATTGCAATACATTTTCCGTATTAAATTTTAATTAAAAAAAACTCATTTCTTCGAATAAATCCCAATTTTTGGAAAAATGTGTCAATATTAAAAAAATTAACGGCATTAACTTTCTACAAAATTTTATTGTAACCAACTTTTTATTGATTTTTTTTCTACAGCCCATAGCAACGAAGTTATAGAAGAAAAACTATAATTGTTTATAAATAATTTTACACAACTTTTTGGAATGGCACAAATAGATAGGTACACATATTATAGATATTGTCCAGAACCCATTCATACAAAAAAACACATCGATTCGATAATTTGCAAAAAAAATCGCTTAATTTGAACTAATCTGATCGGAGTTTTCTTATTAACTACATGGGATACCTAAGAAATATAACATAGTCTCTTGAAAATGAACACAAAAATTAACAATTATAATTAAATACATATAAGCATCAAATATTAAAAGAGGTACACCAAGAGTCCTAATGCAAAGATTATTTCTAAAGTTTTGACATATCAAATTACAAGTGTTAATATTCTCGTATTATACGGTGGCAACGTTTGTAATCCAATGCAAACTTGATAACATGGTGTTATGGTATAAGAACAATAACCTGTCCTATCCTATCAGTCTCTGCTGTAGAGAATGTTGGCAAAAACATGTTGTAAAAGACGAAATTGTTCTGAGAGATGTTAGGTATACAAAAAATGATATAATTTATGGAATAAATTGGATATTCAAGGCAGCTTGAAAGCCAGCTCTTGCTAGTATAGATGGTTTTAACCAACCAACCTTTTGAGATGTTCTATGACGATGGTTTTATTAATATAGGAAACAACCTAAATAATAGGTTAATAGTATTCACCGTCACTATGAAAAATTATTTCGAGGCCCAAGAGGACCATGGCACACAAGGATATACATCTATGCGGACTACACAGCAAAAGCAAAAGCGGTATCATCAAGGAAGGTGGACAAAGCGATAAACTACCTGCAACATGAAATCGAGGACATGGAGCAATGGGCGAAGAAATGGAAAATCAAGATTAACGCGGGAAAAACGCAAGCAATAGGTATAGGAAGGAGGTTGACGCTGGATCACCCACCCACGAGACTAACGGTACGAGGATATCACATGAAATCGAGTCAAGACGTCAATATCTGGGAATACCCAGAGACAGGGAACTTACTTGGGAGAAACATAGAGAAACAGCCAACTCATCTCGATAATAGGAAGAAGAAGAAGTCTACAACTGAGGACGAAGAGAAACATCTACGAAGTGTCTGTGAAGCCAATCATCACATATGGAGCCATCACCTGCGGACAAGCGGCAGCAACGCACATCTGGAAATTAGAGGCAGTACAGAACAACGTACTAAGGAGAATGACGGACGCACCATGATACCTGAGGAACAACTAACTAAGAAGAGACCTAGAGAAGACCACAATCAAGGGAGAAATAACAAATAGATCGACGAAAACCATAGTCAGGGCGGAACAGTATGGAACTAAACTAAAAAAATATATGTAGGACTAGTGCAAAATATAAAATAAAGTCCACAGTGATATCCCTGAACAACTAACAAAGAAATTATAACAGTGTGAATGATTTATCAGTCAACTTGGTTATGCAATCAGCTGTAGCAAAAATAATATTGTACAAATGGTTGCATAACTAATGGCTTATTATTATTATTTGTTAAGTATCGTTTTGGAATTTTTATGACGTGTTGTTTGGAAATTTATAAATAAATGATTCATAGTAACTCATACCTCTAAGAATTTAACCGTAAAGTTTTAAACAGATGTAGGAACATTTCTGTTAAAATAACCATAACATCTACTAATATATATATATATATATATATATATATATATATATATATATATATATATATATATATATATATATATATATATATATATATAGAACAATACTAAAAAATATGTAGAAATTAAAGAGGTATCAGACGATTTGTCCGATTTCCTTGTATGATAACAAATATAAACGAAGTAGAAGAGGTAGTCGGGAGCATTAATTAAACGACAGCTGGGGAAAATCTAAGTGAAATATAACTAATTGCGAGCCACGAGAGCTAAAAATAGTCGTCGGGAGATGACAAGCGGAACATGTGCCCGTCATGATTTACAGGATTGTGGAGGAACGGTTCTAAATTATGCTCTCGGTGCAGATGTGCATTTTGTGAGGTAAGAAAAACGGTAGACGCTCTACAATAAGAAATAAACACTGCTAATGTGTTTACGGCCTTTCGTACAATGCAGTCTATTATGCGAATTTTATGTGTTTGTGTGTGCACGTTGTTCTTATGTTTTTCTTTTTCTTAATTTTGTTTTAAACAACAGAACGTGCTTTCTGAACCTAACTGAATGAAATTATTTGTGTTGTATATGTGGGCCTTGATTGTTTCATTATTCTTGTTCAAAAGTGTAAGATTTATTTACTTAGTAGGGATCTGATCTGTTCTGTTGTTAGGAAACCGAAAATTAGTACGAAAACCTGAAAGAACAGAAATGACCCTCATGCATGTTAACTGGTGAATTGGAATTTTGGGTTATTTGCTGATATTAACAGCTACTTATTAATATCCTGAAAATAAAACGTTTACAGTGGTAACAGTAGTTTAAACTGGACACGTATTAATTTATGTGTGTGTATTTTGTTCATATGTCTTTTTTTCCTTAAATTTGTTTTCTACATCCGAAGTGTCTGAAGACGACTGATATGATTTTTGATTTAGAAAATGTACCTTATTTATTTCCCATTATAACAACTTCTTGCTATAAAAAATATAACGTGATAAATTCAACGAAGTTATATGCTTAGAGGTTAAGTTTTCAATGTGTTATAATTTTATTTGATCAACAGGAATATTTTTTTGTTCAGTTTTAATACGTTTTTATTACCAAAAAATAATCGATCATATGAACAGTGATTATATGTTTGTTCGTACAAGATTATGCTTTTGTAAAAGTCTCTATTGTAATATTATTGCAAATTTTATGTTTTTTTTTTGTTTAGTCTGAAATTACTGAACTGGAAATGTGGGCTTAATAGGGATAGATCTTAAATAATATTTAAGATTTATTTAAAAATGATCTTAGCTGAAAACAACCGCCAGCTTTATTAAACTAAAAAAACTACAAGACTCAAAACAAGCAACGTGGAATAAATTTTTGGAATTTACCTCAACAAATAACTAAATACCAATTTGCTAGTTTTGTTGTAATAGATGATTAAGCAAAGTTCATTACAAGAACTTAAAAATGGCACAAACATCCATTTTTAATTTTGTGATGGTGAAATGTTATTTAAGAGTACATTACATGAACATTTAACTAGAGGTGTAGTTTCAAAATAGTAAACCAGGACTAAAAATTAATAAAAGACCATTTATATAATTTTGAAACAACGAAAGAGTGTCAGTCATACACACAGAAAGTGTTGATAGAGGTAGGTACTGTGAAAGAAGTGATACGAAGAAAAGTATATCGCTCACTGTTGGACTTACTTTTAGTAGATATTTGAAATGAAAGTCTGCCAAATTTGATAAGATTCAATTGTGGAAAATTTTTATGGATTAGGAATCATAAGTAATTTCGAAAAGATTGTTGAGGAGGTCTTGAATTATTTTATCTGTTCATTGGGTTTTCTCTCCTCTAAAATTTTTTCCTGCAACAGATAAGTATTTAGAAATTGTATATGTAGATCCTACGCAAAATATAGAAAAAGCCGCTAGAGACATTATAACAAAACACAAACAAGAATTCACTCCATTAGAACGAAAACACTTAACACCACACTATAGTAAACCTCCACATTTATATGGTGTTCCAAAAATACATAAAGACACAATACCAATGAGACCCATTGTAAGTTCAATAAATTCACTACTACAAAACATATCAAAATTTTTACTAAATATAATTAAACCTTATGAAAATAATCCAAACAATTTAAAAAATACTAATGATTTTTTAACAAAATTAAAAAGCATTATTATCAACCGAAATGATATACTAGTAAGTTTCGACATAGTTAGTCTTTTTACAAATGTACCTGTTGATAAATCATTACAAATTATAAAAAATAAATTACAACAAGATAATACCTTACACAGCAAAACAAAATTAAACATCGACACAATTATGGAACTAACCGAACTTTGCTTAAACACTACATATTTTCAAGTTGAAGAAGATTTCTATAAACAAGAATTTGGTATGGCCATGGGTTCTTCTTTATCTCCTATAATCAGTAATCTATTCATGACATATTTTGAAGAAAGATTCATAGGAAAATATAAGAATAAACCAAAAGTGTGGTGGAGATACGTTGATGACATTTTTGTGGTTTGGGAGTATGGTGCTGAAGACCTGCACTCATTCCTAGATTACATCAATAGTCAAGAACCCACAATAAAATTTACAATGGAGATGGAAAATTTGCACAAACTTGCTTATCTTGATGTACTTATAGATAGAACAAACAACACAATAAGTACAAGTACTTATCGAAAACCTACAAATACTAATAGATATTTGAATTTTCACTCCAACCATCCCTTGAATGTAAAGAAAGGTGTCGTAAAGTGCTTATATGATAGAGCAAAAAACATATCTTTATCCACCCAAATCTGTAACAAAGAAGTCAATATTATCAAAGAACATCTACTTCAAAATGAATATCCCCAAGACTTTATAAATAAAACTATAAATCAGCTAGAAAGAAAATCGCAACAACAAACCAGCACCAATAACCATCACAATAATACCAACCAAACACAAACAGACAACCAAATTATGAATATAATCCCATATATCCCAGGTGTATCGGAAAAAATTAAGCGGTTAGGAAATAAATACAGCGTTAAAACTGTTTTTAAAACAAATAATACCTTGCGCTCTCTCCTCACACATACCAAACCGTTTAACGCAACCCAGAGTTCTAAAAATTGTGTGTACAGTGTTTTGTGTGACTGTGGCCATTCTTATACCGGTGAAATTTCAAGACCTTTAGAAGTAAGGAAAAAAGAACATCAATATAACATTTCCAGAAGACATGTGGACAAATCAAATTTGGCCAATCATGTATTAACTAGCACCGGCAGCCATAGGATAGACTGGGATAAAACAAAGATTTTGCTGAAAGAAGAAAATTTAAAAAAGAGAAAACTTAAAGAAGCCAGCTGTATGATGATAAACAACACTGAAATCGGAGCACCTTCAGCCGACCTTCATTTGGACTGGAGGAATTTATTGCTAACAGAACAAAAAAACGGTAACCTCATCGTCAAGTGATCGCCAAACGACAAATTGTCAGTGTCAAATTTTGACAAACAAGAAATTCAAGATCAAAGCGAAAATTTTGTAGAAAAAACCTCGAAAACAACACTAAACGATTGACAACGACTCCAGACTCGGAGTTGAAACGTCTCCAAACACAGATAAGTATTACACAATATACAATACATTACTTATATACAGGAATACTGGTTGAACATTTTGTAGACATCTCTTTCTCTCAGAATAACTGTGAGGAAGAATCTCTGTACGGACAGCCAGTAATCCGGGCAATTTTACGAAATTGCCTTACTACACTTTGCTCTACGTATACAATTTCTAAATACTTATCTGTTGCAGGAAAAAATTTTCGAGGAGGGAAAACCCAATGAACAGACAAAATATTTGGAATCATGTTGGAAAAGAACGAGAGAAAATCTGTGCTCATGGAGAAAGAAAACAAATAGTTTTCTAAGGAAAATTAGATAAATATGGAGACCAAAATATTTGGATGAAACCAAGGTAACCAAATGAGATTTGATATGAAAATTTGTGGAAGATCTATTAGCTAAAAATACTAGCTAGTCATTGTCTAAAAGGTGAAAAAATCTAAACAGACAAAAAAACACAAGCACCCTTGAATAAGTTAATAAGTAACGAAATAGGGACAAGAGAAAAAATAAACAAACAGTTATAGTATTGTAAAGTACTACGAAAGTATGACAAATTATACATTTATGTGCATATTTGATGGAAATAATGTTTCCTTGTTAATAAAAATGATCCAGAACTTTTAAATTTGGAGCTTTGTATAATTAAATCATTTGTTATAATTGTTTCAAATACATTAAAAAACTGTATTTTCCGCTGAGGCATCAACGTTCTGATTTCTCACTAAACCAAAAAGCGAAAAAGGAACAAGGAGTCACCTACGCATCATCAACATTGCCCACTTGATGTCGTGCTCGAGAACAATAAAACACCAAAAAATCACGCTACCTATGTTGTGAAACTCGAACACAAACAAAATTCGATGCCGTCTGTTACGCACACCGCCGACTGTGGTGATTTCGCGATCGACGTTGACGTTCAATTGTCGATTTGAACGATCATATGTGCAAACGGTGACTGTCGCATAATAATCCTGACCGGTCTAAGATATTATGAGTGCTTGGTGGTATCCGAAAACCCACACGAGAATTGCACACGCAAAACGAAAAAGAAATTATTCGCCCACCTGTGGAGTTAAGTCACTTTAATGCACAGAGACGGATCCAAACGTATGTTTATTTACGGTATAAATAAACAATAAAGAAAAAAATCCTATGATATGTGACCGACATATTTGAATTAGCTGCCGTTATAATGTCACACAGTGCCGGATGCTGACATCGGACACTTGTATGTATAAATATATATCTATTGAAATTTTGGCATTTGGTAGATGGCTAAAAATTAATTGATAATTTTTGTGAAAATTCATATTCAGGGATTCAGTGACATATATCCTGAACACAATACAAAGAAAGGCCGAGCCTCATGTAGTGAGACAAAATAAAAAGTTATGCAACCGACTAGTCTTTTTAATTACGAATACCTACTTGAAATTTATTTATTTCATAATATATATATACTCTTAATTCGGGTACGAAAGTGCTTTCTGATTGATGTAGGCGTGTAAATAAAATAACTAAAATCATAAATTAAAATCGATAATTTTAATATTTTTATAATTATCAAGCTTAAAAAGCAATGTAATTTTTAACAATCAAAGAATCTGTTTATTATTTTGAAAATTTAAATCTTTTGAATATTTGTTTTTACCCTCAAAGGCTATGCACAATTTTGCATATTTGAATTGAAACAGAAATCCCTGTAGCCCGCGCGTGCCTTTTCTAATTGGCCTGACAGCGCGTTTGATGTCGAGTTGATATTGAGTTCAATGCATATATCATTTATTTGATCTTCGGTTTAGGTCTGCAACCAAACATACGCGTAATATTGGTTGCATAAGTACGTGTTTTCTTTCTACTAGAAAAGTAGGCTTAAATATTTTCATTACAAAATTTTGTCATATTTTTATTGTGAATTTATTATTTAAAAAACTCATCTATTTTACTCTTATAGTTTCTGGTAAGTTAATAGGAGAGTTTTAGTGACAAATGAAATGTATTAAGTTTAGTTCATCTCTGGAGGAATTATTAGCATATGCATATATACCACGTACATACTTCAGGAAAATTTAAAACAGTAACTATAATTTAATAATGGAACGGTACACAATGCAACGACGTGTCATATTTTTAGAAAGTAGTTTGAAAATAAATCGCGAATGATTCGATATTTTTAAGTATTAGTGTAAATTGAAAGAAATATACAAAGCTAAAATTTGAGAAAATTTTTAAAAATCGACGAAGGTATACTTCAAAAGTAGGTTAGGAACTGTAGTCGCGAGATTACACCAATATCATAATGCACTATTGTAGTTTAATAATCTGAATGGAATTTCGAGCGAAGTTAATAATAAGCAATGAACCCCTTTTCGATTATCGCGAAATCACAAATAACCAGAGTTCCAAATTTGAGGTGCGCAAAAAACCGAAAGACAGAAGAACGTCATTGAGCCCACAATTTTTTTTTGAAAATCATGAAAGGTTGCTGCTATCACTAGTGACTGATATCGACGTCTGCTACATTGTTTTGATTATTTTGGGGTAGATGATTTCTGAATGTCTGAATTCTCGTTTTGATAGTATACCCTGACCGGCCGTGTCACCAGATTTAACATTTCCTGACTGTTTTCGGTGACGATATCATAGAGATACAGTTTACAGCAACAAACATAACATAATCGAACAGTAGTACCACAATATAGGTTTTTCCTTCGAAAAAAATTGCAACTTACAAATTTTAAAAATTGTTTTTTTTTTCGAAATATGCCACTACGAACCTCAGTATTGAAATAAAATTAGCAGACATACTCGAAAAACATAACTCTTCGACCAACAATGCATTTACGAGAGCGATCCCAAAAGTACTCGACCTGACATGGACAAAATTAATTATCTTTATTTCTATACATAGTTTTCTTGGAACTGGATACGCTTTTTCATGTCATGTTCAGTACCTGCAATTCCTCAAAAGATCTAATAACAATAGACTTCACATCTTCATTTTTTATAGGACTTTCATCACTAAATATTTTTTTCAAGTTTGGAAGCATCAAATGATTCGAGTGGCTTAAATCTGGCGCATAGAAGGCGCCCGTTTGGTCGTAATTTCGTTCCTCACGTAATAAGTTCTCAACATACTTTTTGTTTTCTGAAGATAAACCATAATTATGTGCACCCCAAAAAACTGGTGCTATGATTTTGGCTGCAGTCGCCTATGTTCACAGTCCAATCCACTCAGATGTTGGATCCATCATTACGGCTTAGTTGCTGTGAAACTAGTCCAACTCCGCAATCATGTGGCGCAAACTACCTTAATGTACAAATTTTCAGTCAATATGCGACTTACAGCACTTTTCGGAAAACCTATCGTTTTCACTGGCTTGAGTCGACGGTTTTCCAACATCATTTTATGAAAATTCTTTGCTATTTTTGGCGTGGTTACCTCATTTGATCGATCACAACGATGTTTTCGTTACCGCAGATCGTTGTATTTATAATTCGGCATGGATGGTTCCTAAACTAATACTAATAATGTAGCACCGTGAACCTCCATATTCATCTGTTTAAGGTTGTACTTTCTACCAAAAGTCGTTCGTTGAAAATTACAAACATCTTCTGTGTCAGGTCTTAAGAAACAGTAAAGTGAATATGCTGGATACAAAATACGATAAAAAGGAAACTTTTACACCGGTACAGGTAATCGAAAAGTAATCTTAAAACACATGAATGAAGTAAATACCTTTGTTTAGGGTTTATGGAACCAAAATCTTAGAACCATGAAAGATTCTTACACAGATTTCCATAACACGCGAAGTATGTGAAAGAAGAATAATATACTTGATGAGAATCACAGAACAAAGAAGAAAAGAAGACCTTAGCAAAATAAAGTTTACAATGTAGTGGACAGAACAACTCTTTCATACTAATTTTTTTTATATAATTTTTCGACACTGTATATTCAGTTACGCCATTATTATTAATTAAGACACTCTTTCAAACTATCTGCATACAAAAATATGTGTATTAATTGCTGTAAATATTTTTAAAAGAGCATATTTTCAAAAATTTCAGGTTGAAGATTGACCAAGTTTAAAAGTATAAATAGTGCAGTCCTAAACAGTTTACTACCTTGCGGAACACAATTATCCAACCAACCCGAAAAAATTTTCTGGCTACGGCCTTGATGTAAATTATAGCAGCAGATTTTCATCTCAGGTTATAATTATACGAGTCTTAACACATATATCATTATAGACATATGATACACTTAATAATTTTTAAATTTTCATGCACATCTTTATTTACATTTTAGCCTGGAAGCGGTTTCACACAAACATTAAACTTATATTGTAGCCTGAGGTTATATTACAAGTCCGGTCCTGCCTCCCACAGTGGCGTGGCACGGAACACATCGCAGAAGGTCTTTTCGCTTCGACTTTTTCCGTCACTTGCATATCAGCAGGGAGTGGGATGATAGATACACAAGTGGAGAACATTATTTTTTTATTGTTTTTTTTTCTTCACACGAAGGATTTATTGCTCGGAGCATTTTTATTTATTCCCTACTTGGTATGTAGATTGTGGAAGGCGTTAAGGTATGAAGAACCGCTTTTATTAAGTTTTATAACAGATAAACAGAAGCGTGGGCATATCGTCGATTTGAGATAATTTTGGAATCACTCGGTAGTAAATAGTACTACTTCAGCAACCTTCAATATTAATGGATGCTATGCTGTAATTACTATCGATAAGTTTGGAATTTTAACTGACGTGCATTCGTTATGTTGTCATCGACAAATAACAGGAAATATTTTACGAAGGCGTCGACATATCAGGCGTTTGCAAATGAAGAAGAAAACAGTTATACAACTGATGAATTCCAATGATCCATTAATTTTGTCGCTTTTTTCAGCTTCAGTTATACTGAATTCAGTTTTTTTGGAGTCTCTCAGCTGCTTGGATCAAACTTCGATAAACCTCTTTTGTTTGGTCTCCACCTCTTTCTGGTCATTGAAAATCCTGTTTTGGTATGAAATCAGTTCATAAACTTCACTATAAACAAAATATGAATATATTTTTCTAGCATTGTTGTTGTATCTAAAAACAAGTAATTTATTATTATTCTCATCACAGTTTGACTTTTATTGTTATGTTTTAAAATATCTACGTCTCACCAAGAAGTGCGATTTTCTGCACTTCGTAGTGGATCTTGATGTTTGAATCATAGGAGACAGCTATAACCATCAAGTTTTATCTTTGTTCTGGTGTCCCAATATATATATTATCTGCTGAGATAAATGATATGTCTTTTTAGAGCCTTCATGATGAATATGTCTTGTCAATTCTAAGTACTTACTTCTTGTAAGGCTATTATTGCTGAACTTTGAAATGTAAAATCTGTCTTGATATACGATTTCCCCAACAACAGTTCGAATAGAAGTTTTCAGGAACCATTAACGACAAATTTCAGAAAGAGCTTCTGTACCGGGTCTGGTCTTCTAGCTGGGATTGTTTTGACCCGTACTGTAACTACCTATTATTTGCTATTTAATGTTTTTGATGTATACAAAGATTTTCTAGAATTTTAGTATGTGTTTGCACATACTCCCAACCTGAGGGATCTGCCCTCCTACATTTACTGTCTTCTGACCGTTTTAAGGTGCTATCTTGGAATGAAGTGTGTTGGTTCCTGAGCTGCATAGCCATTCCAAAGATGCAAACCTATCAACAAAGGGTTTTTCCAGGTTTTGCAAACACTGCCCGTGCATTGGCCTGCACTTCAGCAGATTCATTAAATATTTATATATATTTTTTAACTTACTCAACAGAATCGTTTGTTTGCAGGACATTTTTGATTATCTCTATAAGTTAATCCTGGTATAGCTGGATGGATTTGCCCTAACCATTGATAAAACGATGCCGTTTCAAAAACCTGCGTTTGATTTTTTGTAAAAGCATAAAAGAATTATATCCCATCATACATTTAAGAAATTCCTGGTTAAATATGGCAACTTGGAAATCTGTTACAGACAATTATATTTTTGAGAGTACAGAAGCTAATTCTCGTGTTCTTCATGTATATTTAGGTGAATAAACATTAAACTATTCTTGTATAGCACTCACGAAAATTTGTAAATTTTTGGCAAAAAATAATGAAAAGCAAAATAAACTACTTCTGTAAGAGTTGTCTGTTCATAATTGAAAGAGACATTTACCACAAAGATAATTAAGATGAAATTAGAACAATGACTATGTTGAGTTTAAGATTTGCTTAAAAAAATGATAATTACAAAAGTGAAACAGCAATATCTGGAAGTTTCAGGGAAACAAGTCACCTGAGACTCCCAATTACATGTTGTGTTTACATATTCAGTTAAGTTTGAAATGAAATATATAATTATTCGAAATTTAAATTATTTAAGGATATAGTCAAAACGATGACAGATCCTGTCCAGAAACAATATGTTGTCGTACGGTTGAAGGTTTCTAAAATCTCGAAAATTTTGTAAACATATTGTGCACACAATCTTAAATAATTTTCATACGTTACTAAAAGCGTTATTTCTTGTTAATTTCGCAGATTATACAAAACGTTGTGTTTTTCGTAATGGCAAATTTCAGAAACATAAAATTTTGCTATTAAATATTCGAGTAGTGTGAAATAACTGTTTCTTTATAATCCTTTAATATTTATAAAAAGAGTCTATCACCTATAATCGAGGATTAACACAGAAAGCTTCATTTCATGTGCAAATGTCGTTATTTATAGTAATACCAAGATTTATATTATGCAATTAGTACGAATGTATTTGATAATTGGTACAATTTTCAATTCTGTTAACTCGCCTAATAGGAACGGCCTAAGATTGTTAGCGTTTTAACACGGTTGAACAGGTTTTGTTTAAATAAAACAACAATTTAACTGACACGAGATTAATCATTATATATCGACAAGGAATTATTGCATATGCCAGCCTGTTTCGAATACAAACCATACAACAGCAAAGAACCTAGTGGGGAATTTCGCTGTTAAACGGAGACTAAATAATTAAAAAGTTGAGGCAAGTCACTTTTCGACAAAGTACACAAGAGCAGCTTAGTTGACTGAATTTAAAAAGTTGAGAAACTTTGATTAAGACTATTAAGTAAGGAGACAAAGTTTCCGTCAGAAATCTTTAATAAACTTTATTTACTTAGTGTTAAGAGCGCTTTGTTTATGGGGTTTCAACAGTTTCATTAAGAATTCATTAATGCTTTTAACGTGAGTTTGCCGAGAAAAAACACAATTCCCTCTTTTTAACTGAAGAAGGGCATTATTTGGTTCCCGAGAGAAAATGGAAGATTATGTAGTTATAAGAAACATGTAAAATAATAGATAAAAAAATGTGGTTTATATGTAGAACTAATGGCGAACTTAGAAGTTGCATTTAAACTAGTTTATTAGGTAAAATATTGCATTATATTGGAAATTTACAAGGACGCCCCGTCCGATATGGTGTCCAGTTTGCTTCACAGGGAAGTCATTATTAAAACTAAACATTTAACTATACTAGCTGTCGCCCAGTGGTCGAAATTCGACCAATTGTGTCAATATCTCTGGCAGGTTAAGTAACATGAAAATTTTATCGTGACATTCTATCCTAGGACTTTATGGAGAACAGCAATTACAGGGAAAGGATCCAGATTAGGAACCTCTGTGTGATAGTTTCCTCGAAAATCCTAGATGTCGGTCTTACATCTCGCTTCTACAAATAAGTAAAGAAATTCAAGTTTTTTTCAAATATAATTCATAGGACATTATTTGTGTTCAAATTCGTAATTCTTAATTTAATATGACAACAACGCAACTGCTAATGGGCTACCATACATATTTATTTTTTCTAACCTGTCTGTATAGCTATAATTGCACTCAATTCTCAAACATTTATTAAAATCCTCATTATAATAATTCCATCTCATTATATATTTCCACCACCCTGTATATGCAACTGCTCATGGACCACGCATAATATTTTTTAACATTTTTGAACCACCAGGTAAACCATTCTGTATATGCCACTGCCTATGAGCCACCATATTTACTCTTTGTTTATGAAATTTTTAACTATCTTCTGTAACTATAATTCTACTCTGACCTATATTTCAATCATCATACATATGAAACTCTTCGTAGGCTACTCTATAAATCATTTCCGTTTCTAACATTTTTTATCATTATCCTGTATATCTATAATTCCTCTCACCCTATATTTCATCTTCCCTATATATACAACTGCTTATGGGTTACAAAATGTTGCATTTCCATTTCCGCCACCCTGTATATGCATCTCTGTATAATACTCTTTACACCACCCTGTATAACCGTAATTCTACTGCACCTTCTATTCCAAGAGCACTGTAAATTCAACCGCTAATGGGCTTCCTTATATAATTATTTTATTAGTTATAATTGCACTTTACTCTGTATTTTAAACACCCTATATATACAACTCCTTATGTGCCACCCACGAAAAAAAATTATTTTGAACATATCTGAAATCGCCCTGTATAATTATAATATACAACGATTACTTTACCCACTAAACAATAACAACTCTTGCATGCCACTTCCAGTAGTACATGCTCTAAGTATAAACAGCATTGGTTCCTCTATATATAATTACTCAATGTTTTGAGTCTGGCGGTGGCGGAACGCGGCACATTCAGTTGTTTGGCGTTGACATTATGACGTAAATAATGAATTTTTATTAAATTTTATTTAATGTATGAACCATTATTATAAATTAATATTAGCATTCTGCACTGAAGGTCGTCAGTAGCTACGAAACAAAATAAAAATGAAGAAAATCGGTTGAGAGACAGAGGAGAAAATGGTACCTAATCATTTTGTCTTAGCCTATTTATATATAGATGTTGGAAGCATTATGTGTTAAAAATTGATTGAAATTCTCTGCATATTTTAATTTAATTTCGCATAAAAATAAAATATACAGAGCTAACTATCTGCGAGTAAGGACATCATTTACAAATTTCTTTATAGACAAACTCTTTATATTTAAGTTTTTTTGGGTTTTAAATTTCAAGGCGATTACAAAAATATGTCACACCTACTTGTGTTCTGCAATTGTTTTTTCGAAAAACTGTAATAAAATGAAAACAACAAAATAATAGAACACTAATACTAAATTGATACATGAAGTATTCGAACTGCCCCCTTCTTTAGCTTGACATTGCAGAAGTGATTTCCTGGAAATGTTATAGTTATAAACATAGGGTTTACTTATACACTATATTTTTGCACGACTCCGTAAAAACAAATTCAGTGGCATGAGATCTGGTGACCTTGGTGGCCACTCAATCGGTCCTTGTCTACCTTGTTTGAGAAAAGTTGATAAAGAGAATTTCGAATATAGGTACACAGCATAATGAGGCGGCGGCTCATTGTGTGATACCACATAGTTTTATCAATAGTTCTACGACTGTTTGCACTAGGGAATAAATTTGTTAAAGCTGGAATTAAAAGTTCAGAAAAAATTGTGAATAAGACTACATTTCCATAAAAAATAGATTATAATTATATCAAACGGTTCCTGACCTAAAAGATTAACATTTTCTGGGGATTTTGCGTGTGATGCTGGGTTATACATTTACACGATTTTCTTTTAGCCTCATATCTACAATTCCTGCCCTAAAGTTTATTATCAAATGGGATTGAGTCATGTGGCCTTCTGGATATTTATTATTTCATAGCGCGTAACTCTTATTGGGTAAGCATCTTATGCCTACAACCATTTCATATAAGAACTTCAATCCTTTGTTTTATAGATAAATGAATTTATTAAACGGGAGTATGCAAAAACAATAATGTAACTGATAATACGTTTAGTAGTGTCACTGTTTTTAGTATTTGTTAGCAAGGAGTCTACTGAATACCAGGGACGGCTGTCCTTTAAGGGAATTGCAGTATTAGCAAAGCAATGGTTTGTTTTGTTGCATCTTTGAATCCCAATATTTTTCAGTAAAGTGCACCACCAGTTTCATAACCCACCAGCCCCCACAGCTGAATACTAAACACTTTTATACATTTGACAAGTTTTTATAATGGGAAAACTATGGAGCATTTGGAGTGTAACAGACGTATAAACACAAAGTTTTGTGTACTAACACCAAACCTTTCTTTTTTCACTCAACGCAAGTTTTAAAAGCGAATCTGTCACCATTAAGGAGTAAACCAAAACAGTTTTGGTTTATAGTTTATGTAATATTGATTCTAAAAAGACATAGATGTACTGATTTTAAATCTAGTGCAACTTTAATAAAATTAATTACCGAAAATAAGTATTAACATATTTGGAATCTCATTAAAATGTACAATCAAAAAATATGTACAGAGTATTCCAGTTAAAAATATATCGATGACGTTGTTACTCACAGATGGTATATTTCACATCTATGTAAAAATATATTAAACGCAAATCAAAATTTTACCGGTCTCAGATTTAAAAAAAATATAATCATTTATTTAATCTATACTTGATTTATATAATGTATATAATCTTTCAAAAATAACATTAAAAATTAACTAATGATTTAAATGTAGTTTTTCAAAATTAAATAATAAATACTTTTTTTAGCTCATCACAGACACTTATTTTTCGAGAAGTTAATCATTCTAAATAAAAACCAACGTGCGAATGCGATAAAAACCGGCTGAATATAAAAAAGAGCAGCAACAATGGGATCTCGAACATGTCGTTGGTGAAAAAAAAAACTGAGTTCTACCTGATTCCGGAATCGAATATCAGTCTGCTAGTGACACCAGAAATTACCGGTAAAGTTCTTGAACTGGTTGAAACCTATTTAAGGCGATTGTGAACAGTTTTAGTTGAAAGCGGCGTGTAGCACATTAGCGGTATAGTATTACTCACTTTTGTTTTTGTAAATAAGTGAGACTACTTTGGTCAAATAAAGACGTTTAAAGTGAGTATAAAAAATTATGTATTTGAACCTACGGAGACTGTAATAACATCGTCATAATTAATTTCCTGTACCAATTTACCTTTAGTAGACAATAAAGCAAGTGCATTAACCTTATGTTAATCTTTGTAAGTGGAATGCTTAAATAAATTCATAGAGAAACATATAATCTCGTTTACATCAATCGAACATATCTTGTGGAAAGTATAACAAATTTGGGAAACAAACTTGTCACAACAACTTTAACAAACCATTAAAAGTTCACGTTTGAGTTTGTGATCAGTGAATGATTTCAATATCTCAGTGGGAAGTGATATTTTTTTTATTTGTGCTATTAAAACAGTTTCCAGCTGCGAAACCCAGTGGAGATACATTTTCTTCAGCAACACATAAATATCTGGAACTAGTAGAAAATCAATTTTCACATATGAATATTTATATATGTTCTAAAATTGTATTAAAACTACCAATATAAATCAATTTATAACTCTTGTTACATCCAAGATTTATTTCGTGGAACGTTGAAGTTATGCTACAAACTAGTATAGTGATTTTTCGTTTATAGACACACCATAACGAGCTACAAGAAATATTGTGACACGTTTGTTACATTTTTAAACATTTCAAGAGATACGGGGCGCCCACGTCCCACTGCAACTTGTTGCACGCGTTCCGATAGCTCTTATTGTTTCTCGAGAAATTTTTTAACACTACGTAGGCATAAAGAACAAGACTAGGTGTACCAACTATAACGAGATGATAATCTCTTCGGTTTAACATGTCTATATTATGTTTATCTATATGGAAATTCAGCTGCACCACAACTTCAAAGTTATTTAATAAAAGTCGTCGTATATTTTATCTAAGTCATGCTTCCTCCAATCTCTAAATACTTCTTGATCTTGTTAGATGCCACAAAAAAGGGCATACCGTTATAAAGTCGAGGTAGTTGTTGAAACGCTCAATTTGTTTTTATAATGATGTTTTTATTGACATCGAAACTGGTTACTTACTGTTGAGTAATTAAGTTGTATTTTTACTTACATATTGCATCCCTGTTGGTAATTTCTTTAAAAGCTCTGTCGGCAATATATAGCGTGACTAACAGCATGCGTTATGACCTGACCCTAACTTGAGCACAAATATGAGTATTTATTTTATAGGTTTTAGGGGTTTATTAATTAGTATTAGCGAACCTAAAGTAATAAGTGTGCTAGAAACTGCAATATTTAGAATTAGTTGTATGAATTTGACAAATATGTACGAGATCCCAACTTTTATAACTTTTTAACGGACCTCAAAGAAAGGATTTGGCTTTTTTCGAATTAATTTATTTATATACCTAAACCGCCATACAAACAAAGTTTTCCGACGTTTCGCCCACACTTATAAGGGGCGTTTTCAAGGGTGAGAAAATACAAATGCTACTTCTTTTTCTCACAAACACACTTTGAAACCTCACTTTGTTGAACTTGTCATGTTGGAGCACAAATTGTAAATGACTAACACTTTGGATCTATCAAATGATGGAATAATAATTGGCCCCCTGAAATTCCCAGTAAAAGAATGGTAGGAGGTACTTAAAGGAATTAATTTGCTTTGTTTTATGGTTATGATGATATATTCCTGGAATTTTATTAGTAGGTAATGTAAGGGATTTATTTTGTTGATGAGATTTGTTTTGACATGTGAATGCCGGGTTGCCAGATTGGCGAAAGTTTAAAATCTTTGTCTTAGTTGAAACTCTTGGGATTTTTGGCGATTTTAACGGCCTCACAGAATTTTCTGGTGAAATAATACAGAGATTTGGCCACGAGGGAAATTGTAGCACAAGACAAGAGAGGAATGGGAGGCTAAAACTCACGAGGAGTTGTGAAAGCCGCTCATGATATAATGAGAACCGCTTCTGAAGTCTGTTAGCTACCATTTATTTTTATTTAATTTCATTATATTTACAATTATTTTCGTTTTAGAACTCTACTAGATAAATACATCCAATTAATATTCGTTCCTTCGCCAGTTTTATCGTAAATTGATAACTGTTTTCCCAATTTTTCGGAAAACTATGTCTCTCATAAGTGGAGCTAATCCGGGATCCTTCTTATTGGAATATAGTTGAATCTAGTCAAATTAGCCGTTTTGGGAAATCACTGGACTTACGCAAACTCTTTTCTTTAAATTAGAACGTAGGTTTTCGCGGCGTTTTCAAACAACTTGGGTACAGCGTAGCCTACTAAACAAAGGTTACAGTAAACGAGAGATTCATAATTCCATTTCTTGACACCAAAATCCGTTTCTCAGAAAGAATTGTTACCGAGTAAATCAGTAGCATATTTGCCATATATCAGCAAGGTCACGGATAGGATTGGGAAGCTTCTCCATAAGCACGAGGTGAAAACAATCTACAAACGACTATCCAAAATCTCACCTTCTCCAAAGGATAAACAAAATCCTCTTTCATCCAAGGGTGTTTATTCCATCCCATTCTTGTGTGGGGCAGTATATATCGGTGAAACAGGTCGATCGTAAACACCCGTCTATGTAAGCAGAAACGTTGTTAGAAAACGGGCCTTCTTTCCAACTCTGCTGTAGCTGAACATCATCACGAAACGGGCCACCAAATCCTCTTCGACAGCAATTTCCCTTTGTTGTATCTGTTGGCCTATCCAAATATTAATTAGCATTAATGAAAAGCTCATCTCCACTTGTCATAACATATTCTGCTCATCTCAGTCTAGGGACCTTAATGAATCTTACGATGTTTTTCTAGTTGCTGGTTGTATCTACGTCTCCAATCGTATTCTTATCCTGACAAGTACCATAGATAATGCGTAGTATTTTTCTTTCCCATACAAGAAGTTTATTTATTTCCCATTTATTCAATGCCCAAGTCTCGCGGCAATAAGTAGCAACTGATCATAATATAGCTCATTTTCAAAAAGTGTCTTTGCTGCGACATTCATTTCTACTAAATTGGTATTAGTGATGATCGATCCCAAATATCTAAGTTAGATCTTTGAACTAATAAAGCTAGAAACCGTTTCCGAGTAATATGAATAATTAATATAATAATTTCCCAGTAATATAATTAATTATTCTGTAGAAAATGACGTCGGTATGTATATTTTTCCTCACCAATGGTATGAGAGATTTATCTATATACCTGTAATGTATTTACAGCTTCATTACTAACCTAGAAACAGTTCCATGTCACGCAACTGAATGGATTTTGTTATTTTATTCACACACTTGTTTTCTGCTTTTCTAACATGTCCATATTACAAAAGCCTCTTTGCTTTAATGCATTCTTGTTATCAGTTTCTACATGCATGCTTCTTTGTATCTCCTCGTTGGTCACTCTGTACATTTTTGTAAGACCGGACTTCTCCTCCAGTATTCCACCTCTGTTGCTAAGAGTTTTCCTATGTTCTTTTTGTTGATGACTACGGATGTGAATATCATGTTTTGTTGTTTTTTTCCCAACATTCTTGACTTAAATCACTGTAAGGAATTGTATGACAGCTGTTCATGCTTGTGTCAGTCTCCTGTTGATGTCTCGTTTTGTGAAAATAATCTTAGAAATTATGAATACTAATTATTTAAATGAGTAGGCTGATTAAATTTCCCGATTGTTTTCTATTTCTAGGTTCCTTACGTTGTTGGTAGATATGCGTTTTTAAACTTGATTTCTAAAGCAGCTCTTAGATGTTCTTCTTGCAGTTTCCTTATCATATAAGTAAGGTCCTCTTCATTTTGGGCTATTACCACGTAGTCGTCCGCTAAACATAGGGTGTAAAGATGTTCGTCTCTAGTACTAATTCCAATTTATTTCCATGGTTTAAAGTAATCTCCAGAAATATTTCCCTTTTGAAGTTTTAAATGAACTTATATACCCGTTTTTAGATTTTTGTGCACCATATTGTTTTTAAACAAGTATTTTGAGATTGATATATGCCAAGTAATCATCACTATTTTTTGTCTTCATATTTTCTATCTCGATTGTGTAAATATAACCTAAGCAAGACCTTGCTGTTGTGAAGCTTGTCTTTTCCTATTTTTCTTTTGATATTATTATTTGCTCCCATATTATTCGGCCATCCTTTATAATTTTACCGTGCAATATTTGATTAGTTTGGCTGTGATTCAGCCAGGTCCTGGATATTGTAATTTTTCATCGACATTATGGCCTTAAGTGTCTATTCTTGTTTTACTGTTAATATCCTGCTTATTTGATAACATGATAATAATTTAATATTTTATCGCAAAATGAATTCCGACATCCATGAGTTCAGGAAAATCTAGCTCACAGGGATTCCCAATTGGGAGTCGTACTGTATATAACGCCGTTTCCCTGTGATTCCTAGGATAGAGATCCCATCGAGACAATATATTGTTTCTAGTCGAAAACCTTTATCAGTTTCGGTCCCCTCAACTGATTGAATTCTCAAATAATTATATATGTATATAGTACATATAACTGAATAAATATTTTATCGCGAAATAAATTCCGACATCCAGAAAAAGATTGAAAAATCTCGAAAAGTTGGTATGATAATAATTGTATAGCTGCATACATCCTAAGTTTCTCGGGTCGAAGAACATTTCCTATTCAACTATCAAACAATAAAGTAGGTTTAAGACTGGAGAGGTATTTATTCATTGTCTTTTAATGACTTTGGAATAAATTGGGGTCTCAATTATTCTTAAGTTCTTTTAACGACGGATTTTCTACGAAATGCTGAGAGAAAGTTTATTTGATCAAATTCTACTTTAGTCATTGCATTGCAATAATTGTGGTATCAAATTTAAATAGTGATAAAATCGAGAGATTCATTAAACGTACTTATTTATTGACATCTTGTTTAAGAAACGTTATAGGATTGGCTTGCGTTGCTTAGTTGTTAATTTGTCGAAGCTTCACAACAAAGAATAGCAATATATTATAATATAAATCTATATCTATACTAACATATAAAGAGGTAAAATTTGTAAATTTGTTAGCAGTGAACCGATTTAAAAAAATCAGTAATAGAAAGCTGCTCTATCCTCGGATACCAAACGGCTATACTTTCTTTTGATTAAATGTTTGATTACTATGGGGGCGGTGGGGTCTTTATTGTTTTTACTTAAATTTAATAATTGGGAGAAAAAAAAGTGATTCAGACGTGAAAGTTGAATCATATACTCTTCTACACTAATAAAGAAAAAAAAGTTTCATCAATTTGTTAAAATTCAATTATCGTATTGGGGGCAGGTGGAAATTGGAAAAGTACGCGAACGCCAGATTTGTAATTTTGCGAAAATTGAAGTACTTAATGGGAAATGGGGGGGTGGTTACTATTGTCTTATAGGGAATTCAGTTTGTGGGAAATAGAAATTATTATTACTATGAATATTGGTAAATACATATACATTCTTCTAAAATAAATAGAAGCGAGTTTAATAATTTTCCTAAACTTCAGTTATTCGCTAGGGGGCAGTGGGGTATTTTTTACGATATGCTCGCTACTTTTCTTAACACTCCAAGTTATATATATATGAGATGTGACTTTGCGAAAATTCTATTCTTGGACGACAAGGCAATCATTTTTAGGATTGACTATGATGCACTCGTGAAATTTGGAATATATGCTCTTCGGCGGAAATGATTAGAACTGAATTTAATCACTTTGCGAAAATTCAAGTATCTAATGAGTGTTAAGACGGAAATTTATTCATCAGGTACATGAAAATTGATAAATTGACTCATGGAGTCAAGTATGGTACTTAAATGAGTAGAGACGTTATTCGCATTCTCCAATATTGAATTTCTGAGAAGGTGGGGACAGAAAAGTGTTCACAATCTGATTAATAGCAGATGAAATTTCAAAAACTTCGAAAATATAAAAAAGTGACAACTACTTATAAAATGGTAATTAATTCCAATCTGACAAAAATAACAAAAACCTCGACAAAATCTTAACCATTATTGTCAAAGTTATTCTGGCAAAACCCTAAAATGAGAAGATTCTCAAAATTCTAAAATGTACAAAACATGAAAAATGACCAAAAGTAACAGAAATAACAATATTAACTCACCGTAAATGGGAAAAAGATACCAAAAAAATCAAAAACGTTATAACGTAGAAACTGTCAAAAGTATCAAAATGGAAAAAACGTTAAAAATATCAAAAAAGTAAAAAAACTTGACGAAAATTGCAAAAATGTCAAAAATATTGAGTGTCAAAAATATTAAACAAGTCAAAAGAATCGAAAAAGTAAAATATGTCGAGAGACATTTCTTGAGCCTCTAACGTTTTTGACGACTCACTATGATAAATTTCTGAAATTGTATATATTTTTATAAGACAGTTATAGAAATCGGAGAAATAGATGTAATGACTTCTCATATTGACAAATCTATTGAAATAAAAAGAAAATAAAAATGTAATCAAATGGTACGAAATATTTTGACATGAATGACTCCCCAAATTTTTGCCTGGAACCACTAAAATATTATATAATAATTGGAAAATTGTTCTGAACCTAAAAGTTTTCGCCATTGACAAAGTCTTAAAGAAAAGAGAAGACCAACAACCCTAGGAGAACTTTTATGTTCATGATACGTCTGATGTTTCTTGATTCTTATCACGTCGCTCCATATATAATTACTCAATGTTTTGTATTTTGTTTTTGACAGTCTGGCGGTACGAACGTTTGAATTTTTATTACATTTTATTTAATGATACCTCTGATGTTTAAATTAATATTAGCATTCCACACTGTCACTTAAATGACGGTTCAAGAGAAGAAAATGGTACCTAATATTTATATATAGAAGATACCCTTGATTCTTCAAATTTCTGATTCTTGTGATCTGATGATGATGTTGATGGCGATGTGGACGACGAGGATAACCACGCCGATGACTTTAATATTGTCAAAATGTCAAAAGTGTCACAAATATTAAACTGAAATGTAATGCCCAAACATGTCAAAAAACCAAAAATGAAGTAATATTTTTAGAACTAGAAGAAGAGGGTACTTAAGGTCATAAAAGATTGTTAATTGAAATTATTATAACAAAAAAAATCTAAAAATGTAGGGAATGTGAAAAAGTAAAAAAACATATGTACAAGATAAGTAGGTACGTCAAATACATCGATTCGATTAATATACATAATACGCACAATTCACTTAAATCATCACTAAGAAAAGTACAAATTCCTCCATAAGAATCTTGAGGTGTTTCTTGGTTGCAAAGATATAAAAACTGCAAAAATTAATAACTGCTGATCAGTTCAATGTTCTCTCTTGTCACGCCAACGGTATTAATTATTAACATCTGTTTCGATTATTTTCATACAAAAAGGTCAGCTTTGAAGAAGAGACATAAGTAATATCCTACGTCAGCAAGTATCATACTTCATCGCCTCCCTTCCGCGAAGCTTCAGACGTAGCCAATGCACTTCCGTCAACCTCGGTGATTAATAACTTCATTTGTATCGTACATAAGTTTTCTGTGGAACTCACGATTCTATCTGCAGATCATTTTAATTTGTCATATCTCGTTGTTGAAAGTGTACGACGTCCAGTAATAGTATCTGCACACACGAAGATGAAATGTTATTAGAAAATTTAATGATCTTGCACCGAGTACAAAAACACATAAAGTTGAAGTTAAATAAAATGCATACAAACACGGTTAACGTTTTATTAAAATTAAACGTCTTGTTTGCTCGCAGCTTTTTCAAGGGTCACAGAACACGGGGACGCATCGCTAGCGTTAGGATCTTGTGATAAATAAACAGTGGAATTTTGTTAGATATTGTGTTGATAGGTACGTTACATGCTTGGTTTGGTTTAATAGTAATTACATGTAAATTTCACTTAGATTATTATATAATATAGTAGTGTTCTACTTTTACCAGTGTATGTATTTTACTGATTCCTTTTTGCTCTAATACGAGGGATTTGCTTCATTATCGTTGCTTATGTCTTTGCCATTTTAATATCTTTTCTTCACAGATCTTCTGAGAACAAGACAAAATTCTGCATAAATCATATGGGAATTGGCCCTCTGTCAATTATGCCCAAACTTCGCCATCTTTTGGTATTCAAATGTATTGATCAATAGTCCCAATAGACAAGAAGCCAAAAAATTACTCGCGTTTTGAGGGTGGGACACCCCGTGTAATATCACACGGCTTAGAGGCTCTTCAAGGGCACACAGGAAGGATAACCCTATTTAAAATGTGTAAATAACTCAGTGAAGGGAGCGTGTTTTTAACCTCAATATATCTGAGTTCTCTATTGGGCTACGTACGTTCGTGCTTTATAACACCGGAAATTAGGTAATAAGTCATCTGACCTTGAAATGTTCTTCAATATGACCATCATGGTCAGAATAATATCTACTAACCATTCCTAGTGTTAAAGCATAGGATATTGTATCTCTCTTTACTTGTTCATACATGTTGTCACCGTAAAGGCGGACTTATATTTATCACACGTGTCGTGTCGTGATGCTCTCTGACGTGATGATTAGTAGGTTATTCACATTTATACGTCATGTTTAGGTCCTAATGCTTTTCCAAGATTCTTATTATGAAGAACAGATGCAAATTAATGGTATTGGTTACTCTAAATTAAACATTCTTTATCAGTTGTCATATTTTGAACTTTTCGGAAAATAACTAAGTACTTAAAATTTATTTCAGTTAACTATATAGACTTGTGGCTTAAAAATTCAACTCTGAAAACCTTTCAACCATAGAGATAATACTTAAATATCATACATAAGTTCCCGAGAAAAAAGTAAGGCCCATGAGGAAGACACAAAACTTGTTGCTTGTTTGCGTCAGTCAAGTGATGTCTAGCTATTGCTTGCATCTCTAGACTGAGACAGACAGAATGTCCACTCAGTTTCCTTTCTCTCTCATACAGCGTTATGATTCTACAGACGCCTATACCTCAAGTACTCTATCGTTAGGTATTATCTCTATGGTCACAACGCTGGCGCATGCAAATTCGTTATATGCTGCTCTGACGCAGATCGGGATTTGATTTTGATGATACATAACACAAGTCAACGCAACACATGGGAAATTATTAATATTCACAGGATAACACAAACTGAATGAAACCGATACCGTTCTGACGCGTCGCGTCAAGACACGTCAGACCAAATATAAATCCACCTTAACACAGTTATTATATTGCTGTAATTTTAGTGGACTATAAAATTAATTGTAATCACAAAGAAACAGAACGTGCCTACTGATACAACAATTTTTAATGCACATATTAAAAAAGTTAGGTTACCCAAAAATTTAGGAGCATGTTATATTTTCTCCACATTGTTGTACGGTGTGGAGGCATGAACTTTAAAGAAGACAAACATAAAAAACATTGAAACATTCGAGATGTGGTGCTACAGGAGTATGTGGAAGATATGAACAAAGAGAGCAAAGAGTAACTAATATTTGAAGTGACTGAAACTATAAAAGACGAAAGATAGAATCTCGGCTATGCGATAAGAGGTGAAAAATATGAGTTACAGCTTATTATGCAAGGTAAAATCAAAGGAAAAATAAGTGTAGGACGCAGAAGAATTTCCTGGCTGTGGAATTTGAGCGAGCGGTATGCCTGCAGTTCGAAGGAATTGTTTAGACCTGCTGTTAACAAAGCAAGAATTGCAGTGGTGATTTCTAACCTCTGATAGGAGATGGAATTGAAAGAAGAAGATAAAAATTTATATTTAACTTCAGATAAGTTAGCGCATGAGTACTTCTATACAATACCACTTATACACTAAAGATAAAAGCAGCTCACTTTACTGATTTATTTACATGTCTGAGAACCTGGTTGACTTTGAAAACATTCAAGAACAATTATTTGTACGGATCAATTTTTCTACGTGGGATATTAAACTTGGCATGTCATCCTTAAAATTGAACAGCTTAGTTATCCTCACTAGGCCTGGGGGGTAGGTAGACAGAAAGACGACCCCTAAACAAATAGTTCGATTAATAGAGTCATAGAGCGAGTCTGAGATTCTAAACGTTCAACGTAATCACGAACTAGAGACTCACTCGTTCATTTCAATCTTTTGAGTCACCTCGAGAGTCGGGGAGCAAGAATCAGATGGTGGGTAGATAAGGCCAGGGTTGTTATTGTTTTGCAGTGTTTTGTTATATAAATTTCGATTAAGAACTCGATTTTCGTTATATTCGTATTTGATCTTTAAATTATGTTAGCAAAACTTTAATATTAATTCATTTAGAGGCATTATATAAATCCGCCAAAGGCTCTCGTTCAAATGAACGACTCATTGTGAATGACTCGTTTTGGTGAGCTGAACGAAATGAGCCGGCTCACTAAAAAGAGTCATAAAACCCAACGCTGCTGGGGGGTAGACAGATTGAGACCCCAAATTTGATCTGGACTCTGAAATTTTTTTAAATCAGTCTTTTAGTGAGACGTGGGGAGCAAGCAAATTCGATTAAGAACCCGATTTTCGTTATATTCATTTTCTTTTTCATTTTGTCTCTTGATAATGGCTCCAAAGAAGGAGTCGAAAAGTATTACATAAATTTAGACGCGATTCTTACCCGGAACCTAGTTCCAGTTCATTATCATATAATAATCGATCACTTTCACATTGCGAATACTAATCCATATCTGTATTTTGTACATTGGACATAGAACTATGAAAGCAGAAATTACAAGAAAAGAAAGAAAAGATGCACAACGTATTATGGGAAATGAGGTGGCAATAATCCAGCGGGTAAGGAATAAAAGCCATAAAATACTAAAATACGTGTGATTATTGCAATAAACTCCCTTAAATTGAATTGATTTTGGTAGAGGATGATAGATTGACAATACATATTCAACGTGAAAACAACACTGAAGTATGAAGATCAATGTTACACAATACAAATTAAAACAGATCAATGAACAAGTATTACCAAAAATATATAAAAGGCGGAGCCTTACATCTGGTAGAACTCAGACGTTTTTCTAAAGTTAATTTAATTAAAAACAGTTACAGTTGCGTTACTCGCGGTTGTCACCTGCCTAACAAAAGTAGCCTCATCAGCACATATAGTATGAACGACACAACTCCAGCTGGGGAACCGGAGCTTGAAACTTGTCAGCCATTAGCTCCTTTCTGGTTAATTAACATGGTCGTCACATGATGGTGCCACTAATCATTTAAGCTAATGCTCAACTGCTGCTTGACCCAACACACAATTCACCATTTCAACTTGAAAACGGCATAGATTCTCTTCTAAAATGAAAAGTTTAAGATTTGTAAGATTTTCGTGCATTTTTCTCATTGACTTCTTGATTGCGGATTATGGCACACTTCATCAGAGAAATTTAAATGTTGATAATGAATTTCCATCAATTATCGACTGAATCAATCACTATGCGTTTTTTTGGGAACATTTTACTCATTCAACAATGTTTTTCAATATTACGGTACATAGTTTTCTTTCTAAACAACATGTGAGAAAACATACAACACGTCTAAGTACTCGTTTGAATTACAACGATATTCACATTATTGGGAGTGTTCTTTCTATTTTCGTTAACTAGCCAAAGCCACTAGGGCACTGACCCACTGTGGACGATCGTAAATTTACAGAAAATTTCCCGACAGCAGTTGCGACGGCTTTACGCTGCCTAAGATCCAATAAATTTAACGTATTGGTTATAACGCTCTTAATACATTCAAATCGATATATTGTTGAGGAATACGATATCGCGAATTACGCAATTCGTATCCAGCTATTAAATTATCGAAACATGTGACACGGTCGATGAATGAATGGAACACAGCAGGGACGCCATATGGTGGCATTGGCATGCAATATTTTGAACTACGTCTATTAAACTTAATTACATGATGAGTCGTATCAAATTGAAGTGCAAATTTGCGAAAATGTTACTTAATTGTTATGGTATTCTCATGAGAAAAATGAACACAGCTGTTATCTCGTATATCTTATGTGGTATATTTTAATGCACGGTAAACATGGGATATTGCTTAATGAGATCAACAAAATCAGATATCTTGTTAAAGAAGGTCAATTAATTAAAAACAATCTTATTGTTCGGTGTTAGTCAATATTTTATACTGCACCGTAATTGCATATATATCGTATATATATATATATGATAATATATATATATATATATATACTCGTAGTTTCAAACGAGAAATCTCAAGGAATACCTAACCTTCAACTAATTTAAAGATGTTCAAACTGTGTGATGAAGTCATTCCAAAATAGTATTTTTCATATCTTATTTTAAGGCGTTCAGGTTATGTTGCCTAGTGTGTAACCATAAATAAAAAAAACTGTTTTTTCAAATTCTTCAAAATTAACAATAAAGATAAATATGTCGCGAATATAATGAGGAAAAACATCTTTTTACCTCAGAAGTCACATCGTCTTGGCTATAGATGTCTCTGGTCTTGTTCCAAATAATCCAAGAATCTCTGTTAATCTGAACATTTTTACGCGCATTGTCTTTGAGTTCATGACAATGATATGAAACCAAACCACAAAAAATACGATTTATTTGTTATAATGATAAGATTTTAAACTATCAGTTTTTCCAACAAAGTCCACCAGGTCATTATAATCATTTACTCAGATGGAACAGACAGACCATTTACTATAGGGATGTTTTGTCCGCAGAAAATAGAACTGATTACTTGACTAGTAGATGTTTGATCGACTAGACAAATTTGTTCAAAAGTAGTTGTTGCAATGAATGTAGCTCCGGTAGTACAGAAGATTAGCTTAGCTACAAGTCAAACTAAGTAGGGAAAGTGGATTCTCTACGGTTTTGGTTACACTGCATTTGCAGAATAATTGCATCAACCAAAGCCGATATTTGATTTAAACACACACAAATCATTTTTAATTCTTGGATGTAAGAGTTACTTTTGAACTCACTGATCGTGATCTCAATGGGCTCAATCACTCCTTCCCTTGGATCGGTCATGGATCCACCTGCACTTAGAGTTTGTTTAGCCTTAAGCCAAGATGAACTTGGCTTGAAATTGAGCTGATCTAAAGTTTACTAGATGCTCCAGCATGTATGCAATGTTATTATAGCAATTTTGAAAATAGGAACCTTATTTGTTTTTTAGTACATGAGCAGCCATTAAATCTTGGCAGTACTTCATAATATAAGTTATAGAACGCGCTGACAAGTGGGTACCAATGAAGGTACATAGGCGTACCATTACTTCATTTTAAATAAACTAGGAACTTAAAAAAATGTTGAAATTGAGGCAATTAAAAAAACTTCTAAATTTAGATTTTTATAATTGTAAACATTTGTTTGCAAATCCATGTAGTTTGATGGTGAAAATTTCACAAAAAGTGTCTTACAAAAGCTGGTTTAGGTCAAATATATCTATGAAGGTACCATTAGCGTCATTACTTGATCATTTTAAATGAACTTTAGGAAAAAATTGTTCTAAATTTCAGATCTATTCAATGCCATTGACAATGAAACCAGAATAACACTCGGAAATGATGGATTTTATTGAAAATGCAGCGTTTACCCAATTAAAAAACTTCTAAGCTTTTGATTTAGATTTCAGAAAGGCTTACAAAAGTTAATCTGTGAGTTGGCCTTGTATGCCCTTACAAGTTGGTCATTTATAAAAGTCAAGAAAGTGGCACGCAAGCTGTATACAATAACAGGTAAAAGAATTTATAGAATTGCAACAGACCTTACCAAAAACATATAATGTATAACTTACTCTATCAAATAATTCCAGAGTGTCTACAGCATCCCAAATCAATCAATTATATCAATGTGTTAAATATTTGATTATTAAAATAATTCACACAGAAACTAAATGAAATGTAAAGTTTACAACAGTACAAATTATAAAAAAGAAAGATTTTTTTTATTGTGATTATTATAATGATGGCATTCTGTCTTTTCCTAGTAAATTATTATAGTCTTTCAAATGTCAATTGAAAATTTTTATTGTGATGGTTTAGATTCGTGCTGAGATTCCGCTGCATTTCTTTAGCTAGGTTTCACAATAGTTTATGAGGCAATAAATAGTCGGTCTATTGGGTGGTAAAATCAGTTTGTGATTTACCAGCCTCGTGCCATCGGGTCTTTTCAGTGCAGTGTGCAAGTATTGTATAATAATTTAAAAAAGCAAAATTTGTTAGTTTTTATTTATGATACTTTTCTCTTTTATTAAATGATATTCCTGATGAAAGTATGTTATTAGCTAATTGAACGGATAACAATTATATACAAACAAACGAACGGTCTCACCAATGTCAATTACCCGAAAGAAATTCCGATCGATTAACATTTTATTAAATTTTATTCCTCTTTGAAAAGAGTATAACCTTCTTAGTACAAACAGCACTTGTTAAATTAAAGTATTGTTACAAAGTACATCTAAAACTAGCCGCCACTCCAAAAAGAGTGCACAATACAAAAAGATAAATCACCACAAAAGAAGCAATTTTCTAGAGTTCTCTGGTAACTAGTCTCTGGTAAAGGACCTAGTTAGATGGACAGCTGAATTCGAGAAGTTTTGAGTTTTGTGGAAGACGTGCTGAATTGACAGTAGTGATTTTGACGTATTTAGTATTTTGTGAATATGTAATTGTGTCTTGGTCAAAGAGTGTAGTTAGAGAATTTATTTTGGAGTTAAAATTATATTGATCTAACACAATACATAATAGTATTAATGATTTTTCATGTATACTTATCATTTCTGGTTTCATTTTCCATTTTTCAACAACGATACCCTTTCTTCTGGTGTTATTCAGGTTACTTTGATATATGGCCGACATGCCGAACAAAAATTGTAAATAATCATCATTCTCAAGGATTCGATAAAGTGGAATTTACACTGTTTAAACATCTGACAAATACTATATTTTTATATTTCTAAAAAGTTAGTGTTACGTCTCAGTTGTAAAAATGTCATTTTATTTGTAGTGTCTTTGTTTTAAACTAAGATGAAAAACAACTTTCTACTGCACAATGTTTGCGATTGTTTAGTTTGTTTATTTAAATAATAGAAATAGTACAGAAACATCAGTATCTCCTCGTTTACTCTTCCTTGAATGAACTGATGGTGAATACGAAGCTATATTAGCTTTACATTGTTATTAAATTGTCGTAGCAATTTCTAAGAAAGGAACCTTTGAATCATTGAAATTTTTCACGGTGTTCGAATACTAAACATCGCTTACTTTGTTGAACTCCGGCATACGAAATTATATACCAGCAAAATTCCTTCCTCTTTGCTTAACCGTTGAACGGCAACCAAACAAAAAATTGTGGCAGATTTATTACAGTACGTGACGCAAGGCCAAATGTGGTAGTCAACTCATCCAACAACTAACCGTTCGACCTTGACTTGACGGCCGCTTCACGTAACCTCTTCTTCTTCATCTTCACAGTTCACTCAAACATCTCACCATCATCAGTCAAGTCTTTGGACTTGCAATTAACACCATTAGTGCAACGCACTACTTCAAACTTCAAAGATTGTAGATCGTCCTTCTATCTGAGCATTAAATTTTAAATAAATATTTATCTTGGTAGGCAAGTTATTCCACTGCACTGAATGACATCTGGCTCTTTTCATAATTTCCTGTTGCTGTATTGTGTACCCTTGTTGGATATTTAACAGCACGAGAGAACTGGTAATGGGACACCGAATGAATTATTTCACTGCAGATTTTTCAATTTTTATTAAAAACTGAATATCTAATAAGAGACTGTAAATTGTTGAAAATTTGGTACTATTTGAATCTAATGGTAGCCATTTTTGTAATTAGTTTAAATAATACGATTATTTAAATTATTATTATTCCCTTTCGTTGGAAAATAGCAGAACTAAAACTATCATAAATCAAAATGTAGCAGAATTCAATTCCGGGAGATTAATCGAGTTTAAGATGTTTTGACATTATCCAACCCGTTGTTTTATTCATGTTTCTGTAGAGATATTGTTCAACGGCATATTGTGGACCCCGTTTCTCGAATGTGCAGACGGTGGTCCCGGTCTGCTAGCAGACCAGCATCTCACCGTGTTAAACACGGTTTTGAGAGTGCAGGTGTGGACTAAGGTAGAATTTGCATCGGATTCTAGACTGGTCATTCCCGTCAGGAACGGGACGCCAGTCCGACACCTCAACCTCCCCACATTACAAGGGTGAATCCGTTCGTACGACCGACCAACGAGGACCGACCATCCACCTAGGGGTACAATCTAGCTTTAGCCATTGCCCGTGCGAGGCCAATGCAATATGAAGAGCGACCGGTAACCTCATTCAGTGGGGGCTCATCTCTCCACCTGCACTCCCCATTTTGGAATCTTACGAACACCCCAGCTCGTTTAAGACGTCCATGCCGATGGGTGACACGTTCGACTCATTACAAGTTTCCCCCTTTTACTTTTCTGGACGGGACTGACATCCGCTTTCAAGGTGTAGGCACCTCTATTTGCGGGACTCTTTTAGGAGTAACAGGCAAAAAAGATCGGCAAAGGGTTCTCGTCTCGAATACTAGGTCGCGCTCCATACAGGGCGATGCCCCGACATCTCCAGCGACAGTCCTACTGTTACCCGCCAGTGTGTCTGGCGAACAAGATGTGTAAATTTTTGACAAGTCATACTAGAGGGCCGAGGCCCTCTCCTTCCCTAGTTACTAACGGGCAGTGCCTTTTCGCTAGAAACGAGGTCTGGAATCGACTGCCATTACTCCGAAAGTTTTATAGATAGCCACCGGGATGTGGATTTGACTACATTTGTTTGTACATGTTTTGGTGTAAATTGTTCTTCAATTGAATATAGACCTGGTCTCATTTGTAAAAAACTAATACGACTGGTTGCTGAGAGGGTACACGCGTTAAGGTTGCAGAAATATCTTCAGAATAATAAAAATAAATAAAAATAGAGGCTATGCGTACTCCCAACAATTACCAGAACATTGATATTTTTGCAACAATGTAAAAAAAATAAAAACAATAGGTTTCTTTTAATGTTTGTTGGCTCAAACTTTGAAAATACCTACTCCTATTAGGGAAAACTTTAAATGGAAAAAACTATGGTAATTCAATTTTACACAGGACAGAATTTCTAAAAAATGTTGAAAATAATCAAAATTGCTGAAAAATAAAAAATTAAGAAAAAAATAGAAGAAACTGAATGTATACATATTTTGTTCTTGAAATTGTACAGGGATTTAGTTTATATTTGAATTATTACTTTTACTTATAACAATTTAGTATCAAGTTTATTACGTATCTTTACTTTATATTCCAACTTTAGAAGTACATTTTTTTTCTGGCTACATTATTAGCAGTTTGAATAATGGCTTTGAGGAAGAAGAAGTAACTGGTTATTGTCAACATTTTAGGTATGCATTTGATGCTTGGCAGTCCCAACTATTTTGCACTGATTCTACCCTGTCTTCTGTTTATTTGTTCCATTGCAATAATTTTATGCAACATTTTCATAACTAAATTATCTTTTCATGTTGACATTTATTTCAGAAAGTGTGTAGGCCTTTCTGTTACGCCAGTGATTACTCGTTTCGATCTAATTTCATTAATTTCTGCTGAAGTAGTAATTGTATGTTGGCTATGATACACAATACGATTTGTAGTGATCTATATAATTGGTCATAAATGATTTGCAACAAACGTATTCGAGCAGTCTTGGTTCATACCAATGATATCTTGGAATGTAATGACACAATCCTTTGTTACCAAATTGTTTGAAATACCTGTAACAGGTAATAACCCCAAAAATAGTTGTGTTTTTTTTTACTCAAATGAAATTTTTAGGACATATATTTACTATTTTGTATATTTAGAATAAAGAACCAAATGAGCAAGAAATTTATTCATTTTTATAAAACATTAGGGAAAACAATTTAATATAGGAGTTTGCTATTGTTGGTTGAACCAAATACCATTCTACAGATCAGTTTTGTTTTTAGTTTCAAATTTCAAAGTACAATCACGGTCAAATAAGGCAGAACCAAAGTTATTCATTCGATCTGTTAAGAGATGAGTGGTACCAAGCAACGGTTGGTTTAGGAATTGATTTTTTCGCTCCGATGTTCTTTAATATTTATATTGATAATCAAATTAATAAATATGTATATCTTATATGTTATAATATTGAAATTACAGCAATATAATGTTGTATTATGGTTGGATTACTATAAAATTGCATTGTTATAGCAATATATAAGTCCATCTGGATTAACGCGCGATATTTCAAACAACTATTTAGGGAAGAAGGGAGTAACAACAGACAAGTGGGCCATGCAACAGAAACTTGAAAATATGAATTTTTCCACAAAATCAGCACATTTTGTATTGGGTGGATTTGTTAACGAGCAAATTTGTCGAATCTGGGGTGAAGCAAATCCACGAGAAATAATGGAAAGACCGATGCATTCATAAAAAGTAACTGTTTGGTGTGGTTTTTGGGCTGGTGGAGTGATTGGTCCAAACTTTTCTGAAGATGACAATGGAAATGTTGTTACTGTGAATGGTGATCGATATCGAACGATGATTACTAACTTTTTGTGCGATGAATTGGAGCATATTGATGTGCAGAATATGTGGTTCCAACAGGACGGTGCAACATGTCATTCAGCAGTAGAACAATAAATCTTTTGAAATAGAAATTTGGTAATAGAATAATTGCTCAAAGAGGGAACATTAATTGGCCCCCCTAGATCTTGCGATCTAACACTTCTCGATTTTTTCCTATGGAGTTATTTGAAAGAAAAGGTCTATGCCAATGATCCACAAACAATTGATGACCTAAAGGAGAACATTATTTACTGTTTTCAAGTAATTGAACCGCAGTTATGCCAGAAAGTTATCGAAAATTTTGGCAAAAGATTAAAGCTTGTCGTACAGCAGCAGGTGGTCACTTACAAGATATTGTTTTCCATTACTAAACCGAAACAATTGTACTATGATTTGAAATAAAAGATTTGATCATTCTCAGATAATTTGTGTATTTTATTAAAAATTTAAAAATTAACCAAAAATTGGAACACCCTTTACATATGTTGTTTCACTTCATATATTTGCCAAATACTATTCTATTATATAATATATGTTATAATTTGAGATTTTATTATATATGACGTAATATTAATTCAGTATACAATGACATACCAAAAGGGTCCATAGCGTTTCAGTATTCAAAAAAACTGATAACCAGAAAATCAAGATTAAGTTTTTAATCTTGACAATTCCATTTATAAACCTTCTTTCTTTCACATAATCCTCAGAAAAAAATATTTTTATGTAATTTAAATTACCCCAAAGATATTCCAACGCCCACTATTCTTAAAAGACGTCCACGAAAACCAGTAGGAGATTGTCACATTACGCAGACACTATTACCTAACCAAGGCATTTCATTTAAAATATTTTTCTGCTATTGTTATGGCGTTAAATATGTTACCTGTGCATGGGGACGACCTTCCTTTTTTTCGTACCTGGCTCGTGAAACAAAACAGGTGTATTTACATGTTATTTCGGAGGTCTATCTGGCTTTAGAGTTGGTCGTTTGAACAGGACCTTCATGTATTAAACATAAAGTCTTTTATTTTCATCCGCAGCACTTTGTCTTTTGAAGTGTGGTAATAAATAACAATAGTATCCTTTCAAGAACATAAATATTCGACTATGAGGCGGGACGGGAATTAATCGAAACCGTGTGAACAATACAAATTTGATTTCTTTATAGGCTCTAAAGCTCTTGGAAAGCAATTTTATGATATTTAATGACTATAAAAGCTAGGGTTTAGGAATATATACGAACAATATGAAAGTTTGTTTGAAATAAATGAATTTGAAATTCAACTTTAATGACGATAAGCTGAAAGATTAACTGGATGGGGGCATTTAAAAAATATAGTAATAACTAAAACCTTTAAATAATTATGTATACCTTCTATTTAATAATTTAAATTTTAGGGAGTCAATTTTTAATTATTCAAAATTAAAAAAAAAACATTTTTTATTACAATGTTAGTGGTTAGTTCTGATTATTCTGTTACTGAATATTGGATTCAGGAAACCTAGGAAACATAGGCAAGGATGAATTTACAAAGTTTATATTATATTAAGAAATATTTTAAAAGAAAAAAGCCATAATGTGATATTGCACAAAACACAGTAGTCTAGACAATTTTTGATAGAGTAAATCATGCCTACACTCTATATCAGAAATGTGAGTCACTTAAATATTAAATAATAAAATTAATGTATCCATAAACGACATAAATTCTAACACAATAATAAATTGCAAAAAATAATAGAAAATAAATTTTGGAAATGCATTTCACCTGAATAAAGTTACAGGCTTTATCATAAGTAACAGGTTATCATAAGTGTGCTTTAAAATGGCGCAATTATCACACAAAATTTACTACATTGGTTAAGTTTATATGACATAAAACACAATAAAAACAAGTAACAGAAATGATCCAATGATGAATAGGATATCTCATAAAAAAGATTGTTTTTTAATTTTGAAATATTTAATATTTACTCCATACAATTTTAATTATTAAATAGTTGCTTGCCTTTGAAAAAGAAACGTACTTGTTTAATATCATCACTTTTCTTAAAATATACATTTCTGTCACTTTTGTGTTTTGTGATAAAATGGGAATATTGCAATGCACAAATGTCGTGGTAAGACTAAACAGAGAGAGGGCAGTAGAGATGGTAAGAGGCTATTTCACTCGGTTTGGAGCTGCTTCCAATGAAATACGATCAGCATGTTGTTCATTGGCTGCTTCAACTCACTAAGTGAAATAGCCTGTTACTGTCTCTATTGCCCTCTCTTTCTAGCGTTGCCCCGATTTCTTCTGTTGTGGGTTATGTTTTCTCTCTGGCATGCTTGCGGAAAACGGTTGGTACAGTAACACGGTATAACTATATATAAAAGGTGTCTCTACATGACGATCATGACAGGCTATCTTTACTTTATCAAATATTTTCTAGATTATCGGGTTTTGTGTAATTTTGGTAGGTAGTGTGATATACCTTACCAAGCATGTTATGGCTTTTTTCTTTACAAATAGTTCAAACAGGTTTACTAAATTAAATATTCTTGGCAAAATTGAAAAACCTCCCGGTTATAGATCTCATATCGACTTCTACATCTTTGTATTCTATTTCATAAGCCTGTTTCCAGTAAGGGCGGAAGCAAAATTTTAAAATTATGCCACTTTTTGAGTAGAATACGCAGTATTGGTTTCATAACTTACAGGTAACTAATTACAGACACAGTTCCAAAAAATAAGAGTGTATTTATTTTACTCTGTTATTTATGATAAGCAATTAAAGTTTTTGGCGTTGATAAATGAAGCGTAATTGAGTTAAGTCATCTCAGAAACAAATTCTTGTGACCGCAAATTTCCAACTGCATATTTCTTTGTAACCATCTACGAAAATTTGAATTTACCAATTAAGTTCCATCGCCTATGTAGTTTAAAAATAGCTACAGTTATAGGTATCTGATACTAAAGCTGAATTATTGCCCATAAATCTGTGAGAATAATGCTACAAATCTTTATAAATTTTTGGTAAAAAATAGTTATAATATTGTTTATACCTACAAACAATAAAGAGAATGTTTGCAATTTAAAAATATATAGAATTAGAATAAATGTAATCAAAAGAAAGGTCCGGGAATGAAGTGGGGTTGATGACAACAAACTTGCCATTAATAAAAATCAATTAACATGCAAGTTTCCCCATTACTAGAAACAAATAAAATATGACTTTATTCTAATGGCTTATGACTAATGATGTATAAAATTATAGAATGATTAATGATTGGATGTTAATTTGACAAATTATATATGCGGCAAATCACGCGCTTGGTCTTGGACTCGAATAAAAGCAAAACATATATATGTATGTGTATCGGTTCTAACGTAACTCGTATCTATCCGTGTATTTAGCTGTCAACAACATTTCACGATATAAACGAAAAAATACTAATAAGGCCTAACTGTTAAATAACCGTTGTAGCACTTTTACTTTTTACAGAAAGCATTTTAATGGGCCGAATGCCTTAATGGTGGCTGCCGTTTCCTCATTTAAATCCCCCTCTCTGCGGCGCGAAATTTTTCGCCCACGGTTTTCTTCGGGATAAATAACCCACTCGGGGAAATCTGTGATCTCGTATTTTGTCCATTAATTATATTTGATTTATGTTCGACTGGGACGCATGCATTATTCTATAGATTATTGACAAAATCCGCGACATTAAGAGCTGGTTTATTGAATAATAATTGCATGTAAATACTTCGAAAATGGTATTAATTACTCAGCGAGAGGGTATGCATACGAATATGAAAAATTGAGTACCCAGCTTCGTCGCCATGGGCGCAGTACCAATCGGTGAAAGGAGGTGTCACTTATTCTAGAATCGGATAAAGTTAGACACTAATTGTAAGGCGCGATTGACTACAATAATTATAATTGAATATGTGGTTACGTGCTCTGTTTGTTTTGTGTTTACACCATACACATATACCGCTAAAATGTTTAATGATAGAAAATACTAATCAATACTTTATCTTATGAGATATTAAATTAATTAAAATGCGGGGGAAAACAATAATTAATCATTAACACACAACATTTCATATTAACTTTGTTTTGAAACAGAAAATTCTTTAGCATAGTGTGTGAAAGTTAGATAAAAAAATTAAATTTAAAAACATTAATTTAAACTGCTTTCTCACCCTCAAAGAAGCCAATTTTGATCAAAAATGACCAGAATCTATGAACAAGAAGAGCCTAATGTTAAAGTTGTAAGTGGTAAGGGGAACACTGGAAAGGAGCTTCACAAAGTAGTAAATAAGGAAATGAAGTATAACGAAATAACAAAATAACAATTTTAAACAAACTTCCAAATAAAAAGAGGCTTTTTTATCAATTCTGAACGATTACTAAAAAATGGCTGAAGCAATTTCGATGATTGTGTTAAGGAATATTACGGAATGGCTCAATCAAGATGAATATTTTAAATTGTATTCTACTAAGATCTATTCACACTTGATTCTATGTTCTTTTTTACTAGTCTCTAAAATTATGTCAAAATATGTTATAAAATTATATTGATGGTACAGCGTATTTGTAAGTTTTCATTTTGATACATTTGAAAGTCCGTTGTTTTTCTAAAATAAATTTTAAATTGTAATATATTGAGGTGGATTCAGAGTTGATTTCATACATTTTTCTATAAAGTAAAATATCCAATTTTTCGCCGTAAACGTCAAACTAAATATCACATAAATATATTTGATTGCACAGCGTGTTTAAACTGATTTCGTTTTGACTTTTTCAAGTCGTGTTTTTAAATATAAATTATTCATTCAGCCAATCAAAGTTTGTGTCATCAATATTTTAAAATTTAACATAAATTAAGTAAAAGATCAAATATTTATTGAAAATCTCACACGATTTTTAGAATTGCTCACAGAAGCTAGACATGATAACGCACTCACAGGATTCTTAACATAATTATATGGAAATCCATAAAGTAAATGGCAAATTTTGAGTGCCATGATGATATATGAAAGGTGCTTTCTTGATATAGTCATTTTATTTAGAATCCAGTTGATATACGTGAGTTTTCTAGTTACGCCAAAACTCAAAAATCGATTGATCAGTTTGTTGTAAGTTGATATCCTTTATGCAGTTTTATGACTATGCTGTTGATATTATTTTGTTACCTTTTTTGAGAATTGCCAGTTTTTCAGTTTCACTAAAACTGGAGCATTTTCAATTTAATTGATATTGACAATCGAAATATCATTACAGGAAATCTTTCATGTAGGCGACGTTTATGTTGAACTACCCGAAGCTAATATTTTGACATATTAGGTGGAAGCGCCTTAACAATAGCCCCTACAAACTTTCTAATTAGAATTAACGACTATAGGCAAGGATGTCATTTATAATTCCAACCAACTAAAACAATGAAAATACTTTATGCAAAATAAGACTAGTTTCTAGCATTGGGATCATCTGTAATAATTATAATGTTGGACTTTGTGTTGCAACTTGTTTTCATACTAAATAATCATTTTTGTATCTATCCTAAATGTAGCCTCTTATTATTAACTGATAACAAATATTTTCTTGGAATTTTCTATTAAATATACTTTTCCTTGCATTATAATGTTAACGATACCGAATAAAAATTACAATAATACTTCACTAAACTAATTGAAAACAATAATTCAATGCTAGTAAGCATCTTATGACGAATCTCAGCGAAATGAATATCTAAACATATATAATAATTATCACTGGATGTCGTTGATATCTAGCGGTTCATTTCGCCTACATTCGTCGTTTAAGGTGCTTACTAGCGTCTAGGAGTATCAGTTCATAACTACGTCACTTAGGGAACCGTACGTGATGAGAACTTTCAGTTCGTACTGGTCGTCAGGCGTTGAATGATGTAGCTATGAAAAGTAAATTTCATATTTGTTGGTAGAGTTTTACCAAACCGTCAGAGTGCTGGTGTATGTAATTAGCATGAGATTGCATTCAAATACTTAATACATACGCAGCATGACGCTAGATGTCGCTGGTTTATAGAGGTTTACTTCGCTGACATTCGTCGTATAATATGCTTACTAACTTCGAACAATATCAGTTGATTCGTTGATTCAATTCATAGCTACGTTTTTCAGGGAAGCGTACCTGATGAGGACTCCTAGTTTGAAATGGCCGTCGTGTGCTGAATGAAAAGCAATTGTTTGTATGTTAGACTAGTTAACTAAAATTAAAGTTACTAATAATATAAACGTTAAGAATAATGGAGCCACTAGTTGTGTAAAATCCCAATTTCTGTTTCAGATTCTGTTACTAACTTATCATATAGTAGGTGCCTAGTGTAACTTATTTTTTCAGAATTTCTCGAGTCAGTAGAACTACAGGAGCACAGGCAACTATACCTGTTGGTAATTTTCAATCTATATAACAAAAAGAAAACGATATACATTAAATTGAAGAAGAATGTCTGGTTACTTAATACCAAGTCGTAGGAAATTTGCCAAGCCAACCGGCAGGTAGGTTCAAATTTGATCAACCGCAAGGCCTCAGGTGATCACCTTCAGCATCTTCGGGTTAACCAACTTGGTTGTCGTGTGTCCAAGGAGTTATGACGTCGAATCTTTTGCTTTTTTTTTAAGTTAATAGCTATTACCAACTAATATTTGTTATTCAAACATGAGCATAATTTTCTTGCATAACAGTAGAGAAGAACAAGCCTTAGCAAATTAAATATACGCATTTGTGGAAAATCAAAGAAACACGTGAAATTAAGTTTGACGTTATTTACGAAAAACAAATACTAATATCGATATCTCATATTATCAAAACAGCTACTTTTAGGCGATGCTATTAGGTTTTATTTCTTTAAAGTGTTTAATTACTTAAATATCACTGTTTATAGTTAATTAATATAATCTGTGTTTGATACGCTTACAGCTGATGTTACGAAAGAAATGTAGGGCAAAGAAACATCCGCATTAATTAATGATCATTAATTTAAACTGATTGTTTACGTTATCGGATCTTCTTCGATTTTTATAGAGGTTCAGGGTTTCGACGTTTAACAAACAATTTATATTCATTATTCGAAATATTTCCCAATAACATTTCTCAACTTATAGACGGCCGCTATGTGTGAAGTTACATTTAACACCCAGTACAAATAATTTAGTTTCTTGTATGTTATTAAAAAAATCGTAAAAGTTTATGCGTCGTAATTCACACTGGGGTTCCGTGTTATATCCACCCCATGATCCATTAAAGCAGCACAATTTTGTTGAAAATAAGTGACTGGTGTTTATATATTACGAGGACCATTATTTTCTCGGATAGTTAGACCGAATTATATGACATCACAGCATATGAAATATCTTTCCTCAAAGTAGAGGTTATAAATGTAAAAACCGCCGCCGCGGTTCTTGGTTTCCGAACAGGGACAAGTGAAATTTCGAGACCTTTTCTTCTTTAATTTACATACAAAAAGAAACTGCCTTCTTGAGCCTCCCACATAAACACTTGGAAATGTGGACATGCCCACTTCTTGCAAGGGTCACTCACTACGTTTATCGTTTTCGTTTGTGCGGTATATTTCGGCACTCAACGTTAAAACCGTTTTGATTTATAGCTCATAATTTTTCTCGAACAAAAGAAAGAAAAAAATGGTCTTTTAAGTTTAATTTGATACTTTACTGTTTTTATATGCCTACGAACAACGATAACGCTACTCTGATGTTCTATCCACTTCTATTAATGCTTAAATAATGAAGATTAGCATATGCTTAATATATTATTACATAGGTCATTAATACATAGATGGCATCACCAATGGCATGTCGCTTTTCGTGACGCTAGATTTGTTTTCGAATAAACCTTGTTATTTAATGTGAAAAATATCGGTCAAGATTAGCAATGGCTTGAGAAGTTTTACAGGGAAAAGTGTCCATAGAAAGAAACTATTTGACGATGGTACATGGATATTAAACGACCGAAGACGCTGAATGCGAAGGTCGTCTTGTTGCGGTGGCTAGGCACAAAAACATCCAAAAATTAAGAAAAAGAAAGTTGCAAGAGATAGCTGGCATTCTAAAAGGCATACTATTGCATTGTGTATAATTTTTGGTATAAACAATTTTTTTTACAAGATAGGATAAAAAGGATTTTTATGTCGCTACATAATAATGGGTAAAACATGGAGTCGTCACTATACGTCAGAGTCAAAAAAAGTGACTAACTATATTGCGTTATTAGATCGATTGGATGACACAATAAAACAGAAAAAGTCTTATATGGCAAATAAAAAACCGCAGTATCACCAAGACAATGCACCGAAGAGCTTAAAATTCTAATTGGTTCCACATCTCCTATCTTCACCAGATTTGGCCCCACCTGACTTCGACTTGTTCGCAGATCTCAGAAAGATGTTCAAATGAAAGAGATAAAGTGGTTATGTCAGCAATTGAGGCATATCGGAGGCAAAAGACCAACTGTTCTTCAACAAAGGCACCGAAAATTTAGAAAAATGGTAGGATGTATTACGATGGAATGTGACTATGTTGATGAATAAAGGCGAAAAAAACCTGAAATAATGCAAACATGATAAATGTCATTATACGTGAGAGGAGATCAAATGAAACGCGAAAACAATAAACCTTCAATCTTATAATACTACACAAATACCAACCAATCAAACAGCTGACGCTGGAAATGGTGATAGCACGATGTGAACGCTAAATGCAACATGGGTGGATCCCAACCGGAATAAAGTTTCCGGTATGTTGAGTAAGCTTTTTGAAAATCTTCAAGTGTTGTGTTAAGTTGGAAAAGTAAACATAGGATTTGAGGATTTTTAAAAAGCTCACTCCAAATGCCAGAAACTTTATGTTAAAGAAACTATTAACATCATCGGGCCTCCAAGATGCTGGTTTAGCAAGTGTGAAAACTTCCAGATTTCTGGAGTTGAGGATCACGGTTAATAAGAGCTTTATTCTATAATTACAACTTTTATCAATAATGTTAGACTTCTCAAAGTTGTTATGAATTTTGAGTTTAATGGGGTATTGAATTGATGTTGCAATCCTGTCCTTAAATCTCTTATAAATCAATAAGACAATATAATGATTTTTGAGTTTTGATTTTGGTTATTAGTTCCTTCCTTTATCAAGAGCAGAAAAGCTTCAGCGAATTATTGTTTCTTCTTGGCTCTGGGTGTTGGGATTGTAAGTATTGATTTATTGTATGGTAGCTTGTAACCTTCCTTCTGTAGACCCTTGGTTCAAGTTAGTTGGTAATAGTCATTTATTGTAAAAAATATCTTAGTAAACAGTCATGAAATACGTAGCCAATGAAGATGGACTCCTATAATTAAAACTTACCTACAATATGATTATTTGAAAACCTAAATATAGAAATCAACATTGGTCAAAGAAACAATTGAGACCTCGAAAGGTTTCATAGTCTAAATACACACGATGAAACTCAAAACTTATAGCATCCTTGTAAAATTTTGCTAACTACCGTAAAGTCCCATTATGTAGAAAATTAACAAGCAACTACTACTCGGTGAAAGGTGTGTGATGTGACTGCATGACAAGGACAAAAATACAGAATCACTTAAAAGACTAAGTGTTAATTGTAGTGTATCCAGAAGCGTAAGCAAAGGCTTCGAGAACCGTTCAAAGAATCCTCAAAAAAGCAGAAATGGCGTTAATTCTAGTCATAACAACAGTTCATCAAAATTTTGTCAATGCTAACTTTTGCTATAAACATAAATATATTTACATTAAAAAATTTTGACTCCTCAAGTGCTTTTAATATTTCACAGTGGTGTGTTTTTTCCAGACTACAAAACAAAGACAACACAACGACCTAAAATCAACATAACGATAACAGCTAGTTGGGGTTAATACTAGACGCTTACGTCTATTAAGGCAGAAAACCCAAGTGTTCTCAGTTAGTGCGATACGCAGTAGTCTCAATATTTCTCTTAAGAACCTCCCGTTAGGATCATTTATTCCATACAGACGAAGCAACACACTCAATTCATTACGTTTACACGAGTCGTTTTAGGTATTTCAGCTGATTAGGTTATCAGACTAACGAGAGACTGTTCCAAACAGTGAAGTAATTTGGCTTGTGGTTCATTCATTTATCAGCAATTGAGGCTTTACGAATAACAATAATATGTAAAAAATCATGATTAATTCCAATCGTGTGTAAGTGAATATTGTTCAGTCTTTAAAGGTTTTTAGTTTTGTAGGTTTTGAGTTCTAAAAATCAATCTTTGGAAGTAGACCAATCAATAGAGGAAAAATGAAGTGATAATGTGTAAAAAATACTATCAGGAAACCGTCTGTGCCATCACATTAACAACGATTCGTAGCGATATTTTGCTATGTTTTCCACTCGCAACTTTGGTTTTTTACTTTGTTATAAACAATTGAAGCAAGAAAATTACGTTTTTTTCTTAGCATGTTTATAAAACTAATAAACTAATCCCAATGGTGCCAACAGGTCAATTGTAAAGCATGAAAATACCAATGAAATGAGCCCAGGCTCGATCTGATTGGGTCATTAGTAACAGGGGAAAACAAGAAATACTGGAAAATGTAGCATTTAAAAAAAATCGAATCTTCGTCACTTTAGAAGCTGTAGAACTGGGCTTATAAGAACTGATAGTAATTTATATCTATTTTATGTATGCCAAAACTAGGCGCTATCGGTTTCTTAATTTTTGAACAATTGTGATATAAAGTTTTTTGTTCCCTATTTCTGCTTTGTGCCTCCATGCGTCATAGGTAATCAAATTTCAATTTTGAAAAAAGGTGTTGAAAGTAGAGGTGACATTCTAGAAAGCCTCTAAATGTCTGTGAAATATCTGAAAAATATTAGCAAACATGACAAAAAATGGGCGAGCGTATGAATGTATCCAAGGAGTGGGGGAAGCACGGATATTGAGGAGAAGCGTTTAGTAATATATAATATAGGCAGGCTGCCTGTAATTTATAAATATTTTTATTGCTTTTGTCAGAAACTAATTTAGATATTTTCAAGACTTTTTTGACTTATTTAGTTCAGTGTTTGTTTCACTTTAATATAAACAAACAGTTCTCATTTGATATAATAAAATCGAACAAATCGCTCTGTATATAAGCTTTTTTTGCAATTAGATTCTTTCACCATCTGTCAGAGTGACAGTTACTATCGATAATAATTATTGTTAGCAGTTCCCCTCAACAACCGCATTCCCCCCACTACGCGAACACATTCAAACGCTCACCAAATTTTGGTGATGTTTGCTAAAATTTCTCTTATATTTCACAGACATTTAACGAAAAATGAAAGTAGAGGCGTTGCAGAATGATACCTCTACTTCCAATATCTCTATTCTGAATTGATATTTGAGGATCCATGTCGCATGGAGACGCACTGCAAGAATAGTGGACTAAAAACTTCATATCACAATTATTCAAAAACTAATAAACCGACAGCGCCTGGTTTAGTCACGCATAAGGTAGATACCAATTACTATCAGTTTCCACAAGCCCAGTTCTACAACTTCGATAGTGAGGGAGTTATGATAATATAAAGAAAACCGCTAAATTTTCCAGTATTTTTTTATTTTCCGTGTTACTAAAGATCCTATCGGATCGATCCTGGGCTCATTTCATTGGTATTTTCATGCTTTACAATTCACCTGTTGACACCATTGAGATTAGTTTATTATTTTTCATTTTAAAAACATGCAACGAAAAAAAAACGCAATCTTCTTGTTTCAATAGTTTATAATAAAGTAAAAAACCATAGTTGCGAGTGGAAAAGGTAGCAAAACAAAATATCACTACAAATCGTTCTTAATGTGATGGCACAGGCATTATCCTGATAGTATTTTTTGCACGAAAAAATCTCTATTGACTGGTGTAAAGAACTTCCGAGATTTACGTATTTCAAAAAGTTAATGACAGGTAACAGAATAACATGAAGTAAAGAGTTACTTATGCAACCATAAGTACTTACAAAATAATATTGAAATGGTTGCAAATATGCCATGTTATTGTTACTGAAAAAAAAATCTGGTTTAAAATTACATTTGTGCTGTTGTATTGGGTTAATTATTATAGATATATGTACGTATAACGTGATTGGCATTAAATTTTTGTGAACAAATGAGGGTTTTTGGTGAGGAAAAATTAAATGAATGAAAATCTTATTATGGTTTACTCGAACTGGGAACATTTTACAGCTTGATACTTCTTTAGCATTTTACTTCTGATTTTTAATAAACAAACAGCAAAAAATTAATTATCAGTAGTTATTAAGAGATTCTAAGTGTTAGGAGCAGAATGTGTATCTTCTCATCTAACAGACATTTAGAGTTTATACTTTTGGAGGTAGCCTGCAATGCACCAAATAATGATCGAGAGAGCAAGAGGCTATTTCATTCTTTTGAGAGCTGCTTCCAATAAAAGCATTTATTGGCTACTTCCACAGACAATGTGAAATATCTGTTACTAGTCGTCGCAGGATGATTGTCTATTGCACGTTACCCCCAGAAGTATATGCTCTAAGAAAAGACATAAAGTCATAACAATAAAAAAATTAACCAAAGTGGAATTCCTTGCATCTGTATTCCGCAAATTTAAATGGTGATCTTTACAAGGTTTGAAGTTTGACACATAGTAAGTCTTTTGTAAAGCTCTTTTATTTGTTCCTTTACTTTATAAGAATTGTGTTTACCATTCCAAACTATGTAATTCATTCAGGATGTGGAGGCTTCTAGGGTCGGTGTCAATGGATAAACTCTAGTTTTCAGGCTTGGTATACTGTGCTGTATCTTTTTCCGAATGTTTTATCTGCACCTGCGCAGGCATTTTCAGCAACGCGGCCGTTGATGATACCTCATGGTATGCTCAATGCATAGGACTGTCGGAGAGCGGGATAGCATATTTCTTAAGTTTTATACCTTTTTTTCTATAAAAATTATATTGATCCTGTGTTCGAAGTACGAATAATTCAAGTTTAATTTTCAACTATAAACAAAATTGTATTGTCTTACAGGATTCATAAAGACAACATCCTTCAATAAATTATATTAATGAAACTAATGATGTGAGACACAAATCAGGCACATATAAAACGTACTGCTTTTTTTAAATTTCACTTAAATTATATTTTTGATCAATTTTTTTAACGACAAGTCCGTGTGGTGCTGTTTAAATCATTAACTATTAACGAGGTAGTTATTTATTTCTGAAGAGCGTGTCATCATAACGAAGAGATAAGGCACATGAACCAATATTACCTAAGATGTCAGTAAATTGTATAGCAGTGCTAAACAGTTTAGATGATAAATCGTCATCTATTCCCCCACGGTACTGTTGTAAAATTGTAAGGTATATTTCAACGAACTCTTGTATGATGTATGATGTATTTGCCCTCTCGAAGTGAGTAGATAAGCCTATCTTGTTTCCCAAGAATACCTGGAAAATATTTGTACAGACGTTAAAAGATATTAAAAGTTGATAAGTCTGCAAACAAAGTTGGATCACAAGTTCCATATATTCTTTAGAAAAAACTTTAAGCAGAGAGTGTTGTTATATTAGTACAAATGGGGACTGTGTGTGAATATTTTGCAGAAGCTCTTGATAACTGCAATCTGTGAGAATCCACAGTAAAAAAGTTTAGATGATTGATAAAAATAGCAAATTTCAGTCCATTGCAATGAACTTCGACAAATCTTTCTGATTTATTTTTATTCATAGAGGGAAATATGCCAGTTACTTATATTGAAATTATTTAACTTGTGGGTAAATATATTATAAGAATAGATAGCGTATACGGTAAATCTAAGGATCTGATTTTCGCATTATTTTCTGAAATCGTACAATTCTAACACTAACAATGAGCCCATAATATCTCCTGCAGCTAATATTTCATCTTATATCATAACCCTACAGCACATCTAAATTAATTAGATTTAAAAACCATAGTATGGTGTTTAAACCATAAGGTCACATTTTTGTGTATCTATTCAAACTAAACTATCTTGATTTCACGTATTTAGAAAACTTGTATTTTGTCTTCCTAAAATAGAAACTATGAAAATTCAAAGGCATACTAAAATTGGTAAAATGAAATATGTTCTTTATTAGTATAAGTAAGAATATGTGAGCCTAGAAAAGCGCACATAATTCTCACTACATTATTCTATAGGTAAAAAGAAATTTTTGGTCATCATCAGAAAAAGTAACTGCCCTTAGCTAGAACTAATTTCATGGCGGTAACATATAGTGATGAACACCTTAATATTATTTATTATATAGAGTCAGAGATATATTATTATAACTGACGGATTTAGATTTGCTCCCCCCTTGATGTCACGTATGACTTGAACGTTTATATACATTTATAATTTACCCTTAGATGGACCATATATGTCCATTTAATGAAGGAGCCTGCAAGATGCAGCAACGTGTTATCATTGTTAAAACTTTCTATGGAAGGAAAGGTAAGCTTTAAGTGTCCAAGTGCTAACAAAATGTATGAGTGAAAGAATGAACATTAACAGAGCTCGTGAAAATGTAGTAGAAATTCCGAAACCTCGAATGGAACGTCGAAAAGTCTACATTAATTAACTAAACAAGGAACTACAGCTAGGAGACTCTCCGAGAGTCCAATAACTAGATATTGTGACTTAATAACAAATTTGACAATTAAGTTTACATTGAAGTATATTTTGGTGATGTAAGTGGACTTATGAATAAACATCCAGATTTGTGCTACACATAATCCTCATGCTATTCCAAAAGAGTCATCATATTGGCATATGGTTAGAGTTTGGTGTGGTCACTGTCACTGTAGGTGCTATCATCATATGCTGCAGATTTATTGAATAATAAATAGCGGGATATATCTAGAACACGGGGATTCAACAAGATGGGCCTACGAATCCTGAACTTTTGATTTCTTGTTATCGTGGATTTAACAGCCTTGGATTTTTTTTATCTATTCTATCTATGACAACAAACTTAAGACAACAGATCATTCGTGAGGTTATTTTGTGAGGGCTCGAATCTAAGACTGCCGGGGCTTAACATTTGTTTGCTGTTATATTTCATAAATAATTGTAGAGATATAATTAAATATAAGGTTTTTAATTTCAGTCAGTTATATATCGCTTTGGCTGTTTAATATTTTGTGTTTGCATTAAAATACCTGTAAATAGTTTGAGTGCATATATTTTAGGTAGGGATAGTAAATACTAAATAAAAAACACCTCTTATACCACTTAAGGCATATAGGCGTTAATAACCAAGAAAATCTAAAATACTAGTTAATTAAATTATTGTCACTGCGGCCGCGAATTATAATTAACTATAACTCCATTTAGTATTAGATTTATATCGACTAGAAGAAAAAAAATAACAGAATGATTTACAGCTATTTACATATTATTATCTATTATTTCTGGGTATTTGACTTATTTTCACCTGATCTGTCATTTCTCATTAAATTTGCACTCATACCGCTTACACTCTGTATATTAGCAAGATAAGTCAAATACATATTAAATGGTACCTTTGATCTGCTTTTTAATCAAAACAAGGCATGAGGCACTAAACGTCATTAAAATTGGGAAAAAGTGACTATTTCACTTGGAGATATATAAATATTAGTTAGTGGTATTTAATTATACAATAAACAAATCACATAATTTTTTATTTTTCCGAGGCAGTTAGTAACAATTCAAGTTGTTCATGTGTTACATTCAAAAGATTATAGTAGTATCATGTAACTGTGTGCAGTTATACGAAAATTCAGAATTTTAAATAAACCAACATTCGATAGTAGGATTTAGAAAATAACAAATATGAAATTAAAAAATATTTTAAACCCTACAAAAATACACAAAATAGTATTACAGAATTAAATGGAAGTTATACTTAAAGTCATATCCATTAGTAGAGTTAAGTTATTCAGTTTAGGAGTCATTCTTTGCAAACTAGTAATTCCGTTTTTATTGAATTAATAAGAAGTTTAACATACTACTATCCTATCGTAATTATTGTTTCATATAGATAAATGGACTTAAAATATTAATTAGAATCTTATTGTAAAGGGTCATGTGTTTGAATCCGTTCACAGAGAACAGCTTTGTGACAAAGCGTTATGGGCTTTTGTTGCGAAACCCACATTGCTTATCTACATTAACATCTCCACAATTTTCGATGAATAATCTATTGCCAAACTCCAGCGGGGTCGACGAAGTTGTTCCAGCTGATGCCTAATCAATTTATAATATAACTTGCACAGACTGCTAATGAAGTTTCGGCTTTGTGTATCAATCGCAATTACGATCCCATTACAACATGGTTGGCAAGCAACTGAGGCAAAGTCTGAAGCGGTAATGATGTAGAAAAGATAAAGTAATAAAAGGTCATCTACCGTGACACCCAACCCTAATTCCGGACTGCGTACACGCCTAATAAAATTTACCTCATAGACTTTTATCAAAATGATTATTATTCGAGTGCCATAATGCTCGTTTTGTTCGAGAGATGCACTTATTGCCATCCTTCTCGACCAAAACCGGCGTAGAATCGAATGACGTAGAAAATTCAACGTATTTACTTCCTTAAAAGGCCTATTATGAATGCTGATAATGTGATCTCTATTCTTTAGTGGGTTTTCGTGATTAAAATATCGAAGGTATAGTTAACAAGATTCATGGGAATAACGTGGCTAAATCAGATTAACCTAATTGAAGGTATTATACGGGTAGCCTGAGCCTTGCATGATGGTTATCGTGCTGTCTTTGCATAATGGTCAAATACAAAAGCGATTTTGTTTTAGCGAGAAAACCTATTTGCGAGGCCTTATCGAAATAGAGTTAGTAACAGCTAATGGAATTTAATACTTACTTTGAAACTAGATTCGTCGGATTCACCTCAACCCGAGATTAATCGGTCTTCGAGTTCAGTAGCATGGAAATGGTTAATTAACTCTTTTGCGGCTTTATTTTTCAGACTACGTGGTACTAATGTATACTTGCAATTCTGCAATTATTCAGTTTCGATTTTATATTTTTTTATGAATTTGTGCAATAACTGGAAACATTTCATGACTGTTCAAAAATAATTTGCAAAAAATTAGTCAGCATATTCATTAAAAATTGTGTACATTTTTGAAAGATTGTTTATATTATATATATTTTTCCTCTGCATATTTGTAATTTCCTAAATAGGCTGTAGGTAGATATTTGCAAAATGCATAGTTAGTAACAGACTTCTAATAACTTATGGTGTTTAGGCTTTTCCAAAGCATATCGTGGAATTTACCGTTTAAGACAACCCTAGAGGCTGGAATCGCATAATTACATGATAGATACTTCTAGAATCTTTTGATGCGACATATAATGGAGAACTTGAATTATTACTGATTGGATCGAAAAAGTCGAAACTACATAATTAATACTACTAAATAATATTCATATATCTACAAATAAAACAATCTTATGTCACTTTATCCCAATTTGAAGGAACTTTAATGCCCCATGCCTTGGTTGGAGTAAAAAGCAGATTGAATGTATCATTTAATATGTGGACTTTTCTTCATACATTAGACTTGTTTTGTTAATATATAAGGTATAAACGGTATGAGTGCAAATATCTTGAGAAGAAAAATCATACGAATATCGTAGCTGATTCTGCTTTTTTGATTGATTTATGTATCTCAACCAACACATATACAAAGTTTTCCGACGTTTCGTCCACACTTATATCGGGCTTTTTTTTGAAACTTTGCTTTATTAAACTTCTCACACTCAAGTACAATTTGTAAATGATGATGAAATAATAATTGGCCTCACAAAATTTCAGGTAAAAGAAGGTTAGACAGTAATTAATGGGATTATTTTGGATTGTTTTATGGTTGTGATGATATTTTTGAATATATTCCTGGAATTTTATTAGTAGGTAATGTAAGTGATTTATTTTGTTCTTGCGATTTGTGTTTAAATGTGAATGCAGGGTTGCCAGATAGGCGAAAGTTCAAAAACTTTGTCTCGGTTGAGATTCTTGGTATTTTTGGACATTTCAACCGCCTCTTGGGATTCTCTGCTGAAATAATACGGAGATTTGGCTACAACAGAGGAGCTGTCGAAGAGGATTTGGTGGCCCGTTTCGTGATGATGTTTAGATACAGCGGAGTTTGAAAGGAGGCCCGTTTTCAAACAAGGTTTCTGCTCACATAGGGTGTTTATAGATCGACCTGTTTCACCGAGATATACTGCCCCACATGAGCATGGAATGGAATTAACACCCTTGAATGAAAGATAATTTTGTTTATCATTTGGAGCGTATAACACTTGTGAGATTTTGGATAGCGGTTTGTAGACTGATTTTACCTCGTGCTTATGGAGAAGCTTCCCGATCCTATCCGTGACCTAACTGATATATGGCAAATATGCTACTGCTTTACTAGGTAACAATTCTCTATTAGGAAGGGTGTGTTGGTGACGAGAAATGGAATTGCGAATTTCTCATTTACTGTAGCCGTAGTTTAGTAGGCTACCCTGTACCCAAACTAATTAGCTTGGGCTCCGTATCATCTCAGTAGAAAATTCCGTGAGGCCGTTATAACCACCAAAAATCCCAAGAACATTTCAACACAAATCTCATCAACAAAATAAATCACTTACATTGCATAATAATAAAATTCGAGGAACGTATTCAAAAATATTAAAACCATAAAACAATCCAAAATTATCCCATTAATTATCTCCTACCCTTCTTTTACCTGAAAATTCGAGGGGCCAATTCTATTTCTTCGTTGGCTAGATCCAAAGTGTTAGTCATTTACAATTTGGCTTCAGTGTGAGAAGTTTAATAAAGTGAAGTTTCAAAGTGTGTTTGTGAGACTAAACGAATGTAGTCGCCGCAAGGTAAGTAACATTTGTATTTCTGATCCTTGGAAAAGCCCCTTATATGTGTGGGTGAAACCTTGGAAAATTCTGTTTATATCTTGGTAAAAATAAATCAATTAATTCGAAAAAATTACGGGGTCCAAATCCGGAAAAAGCAGAATCAGCCATGGCCGTGAAAAACCTACGTTCTCATACGAATATCGTACCCATTTTCACACCGAAAAGCAACCTTAATTTCGCCGAAATGGTGTTTTCTCGTAACCAGCTGACTTACAATTTGCAGGGAATGTTCAAAACATAGTTCATCGAAATGTAAATAAAAAATTATTTATAACTGTTCAAAAGCCTTTAACTTTTGAACAACATTTCATAAATTGTCATTATGAGATTCCAGCAACAAGTACCAAACTTCAACAATGAACAACATTGTTCTTATACCAAAGTTAGACAGAGTTGCAGCATTTAGAATCAATAAATTAAAACATTAAATTTACTACCTGGTGAAAAGAAAATATTAATCTATCTCAAAATGAAAAAAAATCAATTAGATAATGGGACTCATAACTAATACATTATTTTTAGTTTTTGGTAGTCATTTTAGCCTCACAATTAATATAAACTCAAAGTATTCTTAGTGCCATACAAAATCTATACACTACCAACAATTATTTTACAAAATACTCAAACTGGAACAGTTCTTATTTCAAAATTAATATTAAATCAATTCGAACGTGTTTAAAGCCCGAAACAAATTTCTCAACACATTACTAACATCTAATTTCACACGTGCGTTCCTTAAAAGGAATGCAGCCTTTAGCATTTGATAAGCTTTCTCGATTTGCCGTACTCTGGGCGCCATAATTCCATTATTTCTGCTTTATGCATACGCAACGTTTGGATGTTGTTTTACTCTCCTGCGTGCTCTTACCAGGCAAATTGAATATGATAAACTCTTACGTTTTCATTGTTCACTGTTTCGTTTAACAAATGCGTATCATATATCTGATACATTTATAATATACATACTTAGTATACCTTTGCATTGTTGGAAGACTTGCTAATTATTGAAGTTTACGAAAATAGAAGAACCTAGTAGTGAAATGAAAAAATTGCACTTGTTTGACTTTGAAATAGCCATAAAACTTAGTTTTCTAACTAAATTATAGTATATAAGCAAATATAACATCCGATTATTATGCAATAAGAGCACAAAAATTGTTCATTCAAATAAACATTCCAATTCTATGTTTGGGGTATTTTAAATTAGAGACTTGACATACGTCAGAAGCCAATTCTTAGACCAGACAACAATTATTCAATTCTTCTTCGTTTCTGATGGCAATTTGTAATAGGGGTTATCTGTTGCAGTATTACTGGCTAACTCCAAAACTTGAGAAGCCAGAACAGCTGCTAAATAAACTGGTCCATCGGCACCGACGCGTTCGGCATAATTTGCTTTTTTCAATAAATGGTGGATACGTCCTACCGTAAACTGTAATCTGGCACGAATTAAACAACAGAAATGGAGATAATGCGATAACGACAACTACACGTCTTCGAGTGTCTCAGCATTTAAGGTTTCTTTTTTTGTAGTGTTCGTTAGGGTATAAAACACATGATAAATATTCAGTATTATTTATCAAGTACTTAGTGTATTTTCACATTTCATAGTAAAATCTAATATCACTAGGTTAGTATTACTAATGGTTAAATCATTTCGGTTTGAAGCATTACCGACTAATTGTCAGTCATGAGGACTGTTTTCTCAACATTAATATACAGTTTATTGAAGATCATCTATTGTCACTTCCTTTAAAAAAAATCAATTTGTCTTATATCAAGTATTTACTATCAACAGGTATTTGGGGCAATCATTTGCATAGGACAGTTTCATTTTCTGTGGCATATGAAATAATAGATCACATACGATTAATAATAAAGGATCCAAGCTCACTTTTTACTAATTTATAGTCACTCCCGATGTACCAATTCTTACTTTCTGAATCAATTGTCAATATATTTAGTAGTTCGATGTAGTTAATCTGAAAATATTACTATGGGTGCTTTATTGTTATATAACACAACTAAATTATTTACGGAATTCCTGGAATCTGGTATGTAAAAAGTGTTCAAAAATGTTGGCTGCACTTTAAACAAGTGAGATCTGTAATTAGAAGTATTTGAGTTATTTAATAGATTTTTCTAAACTTAGTTAGCGATTATTTAAAAATTGTTTTGATAACTTTATTGTTTATCTTATCAACACTACAATTTAAGACCTTTAGTCAGCGATTATTTCATAAATTTCAATTTATCCAGTAGGTCGGAAAATGGAGGGATATTATTGGGTTAAGTTCCCATATGAGTATGGTTATTTGTCTATATACGATAAACTATACGTTACTACGAAAATTTAAATAAAAATCAAACTTCATCAATATTATATATTACTCTTTCAACAAAAACACTATTCCCTTGAATCATGTGCTGAGATAAAGAAGAAAATAATGATATCTAACAGATATCTGGACTATTATATGAAGCGGTAAAATTTCTTTGTACGTTTGAAGGGGATATCTGGAAGCAGGGAACTGATTTTAAAAATTCTTTGACTAATAAAAAAATTCACTATCCGCGAGTAATATAGCCTATATTTTATTTGGATAAAATGTTTTATTAATCGATGGGAGGCCAGTGAAGTGACTATTGTTTTTACTTAAATTTAATCTTTGGAAATAAACAAAAACGAGTTAAATTATTTGCAAAAATTAAATTAACTCATGGGGAAAAGTGGAGAAATGTTTTTAGAAAAATTTAACATTTTTCGGGGACTAAAATAGTACATCCATGAGTATCAAGCGGCTGATTCTTTAAGTGAACTAAGGTGATTTGCCATTTTGCGAAAATTGAAATACTGAATGGGGGAAATAAAATAACTATTATTTTACAGAGAATTCAATATCTCTGACATAGAAAGTAATATTGGTGTGAATCTTAATATATGAGATAATCTTCTGAAATAGAACGTTTAACATAGAAACGGGTTTTATAAGTTTGTGCAAAATTAGTTATCGGCTGGGGGCAAATGGTCTATTTATTAAGAAAAACCCACTACTTCTCGGTAACTCGGTAACCAAAAATAATACAGCTATTAGGATTATGATATTAATTTCTTAAAGGAATAGACATTTCTTGTGACATTTTTGGAAATTTGTATTATTGAATGGGGAGACGAGTGTCAGTAATTTTTACGAAACTGAATATGATTCTGGCGTTAAAGTTAGTATTTAGGGTCTTCTCTTGAAATAACAAGAATTTAAGCACTTTAGAGGAGTAATTTTTGTTGCAGAGAATTGATAAGCTAATATACTGGTGTTGCCTCGTAGTCTATGAGGTGACACGCTTCCACTGAGAATCTATTCTTATAGTGTCAAAGTTACTCCCACCGTTTACCCGCGCTTGCCTAGCTTATATATTGATGTTGCCTCATCCTAGTCATCATAAATGAGATTCTATTAAGTGATTCTATTAAGTGTCAAAGTTACTTTCACCGTTTACTCGCGCTTACCTAGCCTACATATTGCTGTTGCCTCGTTTTCTATGGGGTCACACGCTTTCACTGAGAATCTATTAATAGTGTCATAGTTACTTCCGCCGTTGACCCGCGGTTGCCTAGCCAACATATTGTTGTTGCCTCATCATCCATGAGGCGACACGATTTTACTGAGAATCTATTAAGAGTGTCAAATATACTTCAGCCGTCTACTCGCGCTTGCCTAGCCTACATATTGCTGTTGCCTCGTCGTATATCAGGTGACACGCTTTCACTGAGAATCTATTAAGAGTGTCGAAGTAACTCCCGCCGTTTACCCGCGCTTGCTTAGCCTACATATTGTTGTTGCCTCGATTAAGAGTGTCAGAGTGACTCCCGTCGTTGACCCGCGCTTGCTTAACCAACACATTGCTGTTGCCTCGTCATCTATGAGGTGACACGCTTTCACTGAGAATCCATTAAGAGTGTCAGAGTGACTCCCGTCGTTGACCCGCGCTTGCTTAACCAACATATTGCTGTTGCCTCGTCATCTATGAGGTGACACGCTTTCACTGAGAATCTATTAAGAGTGTCAAAGTTACTCAACTTAATTATTTTAGTTAAATGAATAGAAACATTATTTGTCATTTTGCCAATATTAAATTTATGGAGAAGAAAGAATGAAAACTGTTCTACATCTGATCAATCGCAGGTGAAATTTCAAAAAAGTTAGAAAATGTTGGAAACATGAAGATGCTAAATGGCAAAGACTTATAAAATGAAAAGAAAATCTTAAACATGACGAAAATATAAAAATGTCGAAATGTTAAGACAATTACTTGCACCAAACAACAAAATAATATAAAAATTGACAAATCTGTCGAAATTGTGTCGTCAAAAATCCAAAATGCTAAAACTAACTGAAACAACTAAAAATGTTAACGTCACCGTAAACATAAAAAAAGTAAAAAATGTTAAATTATCAAAAAGTAATAAATGTGACAAATAAAAATTGGCTAAACCAGAATGATAAAGTAAAAAATTTTTGGACACGCCATATATGTCAAGCTTAATCAAATCCCAAAATAATGTATTTTTCGAAGCAGTTGCTGCTGGTATCAACTTCGCACATGAATAAAATGTTAAAATGGATTTGACATTTTTTTAAAAAAAGTACAAAATTTGCCGGGCGGGTCAGCTACTGTCAATAAGTGACGATCCACCTTTAATGACAATCTGAAGTAACAGTTTTACAGATGCTTTTCTTAAAATTATAATTAACAGCGGTCTGATTAAGACTTGTCAGGTGTTTATAGGTTTTATCTGAGTAGAACTTTTGTGCAATTACGTATCATCAGAAAGTTTTTGTATGTCTCATATGAGAAGTTTTGCAAAAATGGTGGTGCTTGACAAAAAGGCCAATAGTAACAAGACATAAAATAGTTCTGATTTAAATCAATCAATGTATTAAAAATACAGTTAGCAATATTTGGGTTGTAAATACTGGAACTAGGCTTTGACAGTAAACCCATTACTCTAAGAATAGTAATATCCTGAGAGGCAACGCTTGGCCAAGAGATGTATTCCAATATTACTAGCTCGCATGGTGGTCTAAATTTTAATTACGGATATGGCAGCAGTAAAAACTGTTGCATCATCACTTCGTTACGTTAGGTGTCAGCCATAATATTGGATAATTTTCGAGGTTTTACTGCGTCCAAAACTTTGAACCGAAAAAAATTGTTTTCTTTCCACACAAATAACCGTTTAAACGCTATGGCGTACATAAATTTATTCCGGTTTAAAAGTTGTGTTCGTTGTATTGTTAAATATAATCTTACTTTATTAAATTTACGGTTTAATAATGCTGGAGAGTGAAAAAGGAGAAATTAAGTTCAATTAGTCCTACGAAACGATTACTGGAACGCTCGTAATAAATAACTAAAAAAATTTCATGCTGTAGGATCGAGTATAAAGTGCTCGTTAACACTTCGCTGCACTTTTAACAAGTTTTATAATAGTAGTATTGTGTTTTTGGTTCTTCAGCGGTACACGTACGGAGACTGTATTAGAAATTTTCATTCGGTATTGCCGTCCTTGACCTCTTCAGGCTTTTGTTGTGATCAAATAGCGTTTGAATAGTTATGAAGTAATGTATACTCAGCTGAGGTCTTTATTGAATATTGAAAATTAACATATATTATTCTAAGAATATGATCAGCGTAAGGTATTTTGTCCAATTAACATCTCAGACATTTTTAATAACTGTATCAAAAATTATGCATTAATCCATGTCTGTTGTATTTTTTCCAAAGATTGTTAATTCAAATATAGAGTAAAAGAAACAAATGAAAAATAGAGTTACCGGTGACTTACGTGTACATAGTACCATGAGATCATCAGTAACTCTCAATAACGAAACCAAATTTTTCTCTTGGCGGGTTTGGTTTATATACTGAACTGGACGGTTGAATCAGGTAAAAATAAACTTAGTACTAGAGAACACTTAATACACAGAATGTATTTCATACGAGGAAACCAGGCCCAAGGTTCAATTTCGATGGAAAGAGATTCCCATATATCGCTACAAAATGTTTAATCTACCCAATTTCTTTTTAGAAACAAGTTCAGACTTCCAAAAGCATAGATACCCGTGTTTCAGACATTCCAAATGATAATAGCGTCTATGAAGAATATAAAAGAGGTATGAAGCGTGACAAAAATTCCACTACTGTTGTACCCGTGTAGAAAGATCTACATTTAACAAAGAAAATAAAATGTTAAAGGAAATTTGAAAAACACTCAATTTGTATGGGTAGAGACAAACTCTAGTGATGTAAATTTCGATGAATATTTGTATATTTATTTATTAATGTCTAAGTACTTCTTGGGAAATAACACCACAGTTTAAAGTAAATTGCTGTATATTCCAAACGTTTCGGGGTCTATGTCAATGGTTAAGAAACTTGGATAAAAAGGCATAATTCTAAGATGTAAAGTAAAATATTTGACAATGTGTATTATTTGATTTTTGACGTAACTAAGAGAATTTTATTTGTAATATACAGGGTAGCACAAAACTTCTAAAGATCATATAATCATAAAGTTCCTTTCAAATTGGAAGAATTTTATGTGGAGCGACTTTGTTATAAAATAGCGCATTCGCCAAAAATTATATATAAATACTATATTTTTCAAATTGTCGTTTTTTATGTAATTTTTGTGTTCGTTTATTCAAACATTCGGAGGTCTGGAGGTTTCTCCAAAACTGGGACCTTGGTCATAAAATACAGTTTCAAAATTCAATTATATTACACAAAGAAGAACACAACACCAAAAGAAAACTAAAAGAGTCTGCTTTAATTTTGTTAAATGAAAACGATTGTATCGCTAATACCTCCTTGGAATTCAGTCGCTCCTGGTTGCCGATGATTAGGAAAGAAATTGCTAATGGTCCTGTTCTTATGAACAAACCAATATCGGGATAGTTCAAAAGGCTTTTCTTAGGTTTCCCTTATGATTTTAATGGGATCACTGAATCAACAAAGTTCTTTGGTCGCATTTTTGGCGAATGCACTATCTTATAACAAACACCTAGGAGCGCCACATAAAATTCTGAAGATCTGCCTTTCAAATTCTTCCAATTTGAAAAGAACTTTATGATTATATGATCTTTAGAAGTTTCTGTGCTATCCTGTATATTACAAATAAAATTCTCTTAGTTACGTCAGAAATCAAATAATATACACTGTCAAATATTTTAATTTACATCTTAGAATTTGGCCTTTTTTATCCAAGTTTCTTAACCATTGACAACGGGGTCCGTCCTAGACCCCGAAACGTTTGGAATATCATTCAGAAAACAATATTTAATTATTATAAAACAGCTGTAAAATAAATGAATATGTTACGAATTTCGCAATCGTCTTTAATCACCAACAGATAATATTGCTTTCAAAGCGCTTGAAAACCTTCATATGTAAATACAAAATAGTTTATATATATTGTAAATATGCTAGTCAATGTATTATATTTGAGCAAAAACAGTTTCACACAAATAATTTTGTTCTAACAACTTTTGATATTTATACTTTTTTGATATCAGTACTGGTAATGATGGTAATCGTCTGTATAAAATGACAAACTTAGAGACATCTGAACAGTTTCAAAAAGTGAAGATCCTAGGTGATCATATGGACATGGACGAGTCCATGGTACCATTTAAAAGTAGATTGATATTGAAAGAAAATTCTCCTAGATCAAAACACATTGTGAAATTATGTAAACATCTGATTTGAATTGTGACACTTAAATATAAAAATATGGTCAGCCATACATGGCTTAAATATGTGATATTGAATTAGGGTGAATTTTAGATAGTTTTAGTTGATAATCTTTACATAAATATTGTTTTAGTACATTAGTTGCTAGAAGAAAATACTAACTTAATTGTGATTCTGAAGAAAAATAATTAGCATGCACGTGAAAGAATTTTTAATACTGAACTGGAAAACAAACAAGGAAGCGCTAAACAGATTACAATTGGAAGAATAATCAACTTGCATATAAGGCTTGCAATAAGTATGTTAGGTATATATAATGAAAAAGAAGGAAACTATTAAGTCTGAAAACACTTAGCGTTGGCATTTCAGATCAAAAGTTTAGTTATTTTGCACCTGTGCCAAGAACAATTAGATGATCCCATAAAGTAATAATAATAAAATACACTATTGTGTACATAAAGGTAATTGGGGGTCAGAGACTGGAAATTGCCAAAATCAAAAAGTACTTGTCTTCTAAACATTGTTTGTGGCATATTCTTGATTACTTTTATGTTTTTTTGGCAATAACACCACAATCGAAATAAAACGACGTATATTGAAGGAAAACCAAACGTTATAAAGTCTATTCTGACTTTGTTGTCCATGGCTTTATATTTATTATATTATTAATTTTTAATTTTGCAATTTACGTCAATAAATATAAACCCATAGACAACGAAGTCAGAATAGAATTGGGAACGTTTGGTTTTCCTTCAATATACGTAGTTTTATTTCGATTGTAGTGTTATTGCCCAAAAAAACATAGAAGTAATCAAAAAGTACTTGATTGAGCAGTATTGAAAAAAATCATAAAATGAACTAAAGTTCTAAACGTTCACGTAAGTAAACAACATTTCTACTGCTCCTATATGTTAATTATATATCCAATACAGCTAATAAAAGACAGTCCAGTAGTAAAGAACCTCCTTTACGTATGTCAACTTGTTGCACTAAAAGTGTGTCTTTTGTTTCAAATCCACTCCCATTCATACTGTATGCTTGTGTCCATTTAAACCGACGAATCCCATTCTTTAAATGAAAAACAAAAGTCAGAAGGAAAAACTCCCGACAGATGTATACTGCCGAACAAGGTATTTAGGAATTTTAAAGCTCAAAATTTTTGTCTGAAGTCAAATTCAAGAAAATTTCGTCTAATACCGCTATATATTAAATATTTGTACATAAAATAAAGAAAAAAATACTAAACAGTTATTAGTAGGGATTGATTAAATTAGAGTCAAATAAAAGGTAAAGTTATCCTGACTCTTTAGTATAGAAATGAGCACTGTAATTTTTAGAGGCTTGAGCGCAGTTGTGAGCATTACCATATTGTAGCTACAATACTAGTGCGAGCAGAATAGTTACTAGGTTGATTAATATGGAAGACTTAATGCATGTATACATGTATACTGGTAAATAATAACAAGATGTAAGTTTAAAAAACTCAGTGAACAGAAAACCTTCGAGTGAGTCAGTTATGATTTTTCTCCAGGCTTTTTTCTCCCACAACTTGTGTCTGAGGTAAATTATTTGAGAAAAAAATTGGTACTGATAACATTGTTTAGTTTGGGAGTATTATACACTTCCAAGTATATTGTTTAAATAACTAAGCTCTATAAAAGGACCTGTAGCTGGAAATTTAGAGAGATATTCGAAAACAAAATTTAACCGACTAGATATACATATTTAGAATTATATTATTATTTGGTTCCTCAAAGCTTAATAGTTGATATTGATATTGCAAAGTAGTGAATGTGTGAAAAGATATAGTAATGAAAAACCGGCAATTCATTTTATGCCTTCAATAGTAAATACACTTGGGTCAGTAATTTTGTTGTTACTGTTTGAGAAATAATAATGACCCATACAGATTGTTTATAATTCATTTAGGTGATTTTTAATTTAAAAAGTCATATAGATTTTTAAAACTACACAAAATATCAACTAATCATGAAATAATAATTCTGCAAATGCCCACCTGTCGCAAAATTAAGGCAGTCCCCGTCCACGAACGCGAACATGTGTTCCAATTTATCCGGCTGCGAAGGACCAAAAAAAAAAAAAAGAAGCGAAATCGTATCCGCACACTCTAAATATCTCGCCGCAAAGAGAGATCAGGCTTCCAAATTCTCAATAAGTCACTAACATAACTATCCGAGTTGGTTGTGCACATGGGATCAAGAAACAAGAACTGAACGTAACAAGCGAAGATCGACTATACGCTCCGCACACAGAAGTCACCAAAGACACAAGACACACTAACAGACTCACGTTCGTCCACTAACTATGACCGAATGACAGACTCTCGGCCTCGGCGGTCGACAAGCGAAGTACGAAGGACCGATTCTAACTTGTTTGTTGTGAGCACGGCTAACCACGATGTGCATCTCACGATTGGCCATCCGAAGCCGAAGCGAGAAGCCTGCCTTGCCTGGCGGGATGTGCGGTGTTGCCGAGCCGACTCGGTGGTTTCCTTCGGCTGAAGAAATCATTTAGCCAGACTACATCTAATAAATTGACATGAGGGTTGTGAGTGAATAGGCTTCGTTAGCATTGTTTTTATCAGAAGCGGTTGCAAATAAACATAGAAAGGTCGCTTAGCAAATCACATAAATAATTGTAATAGACATTTAGTCTGGGAAGTCTGCGGGTTTATCGACCTAGTGATAAACAATCATAATGTGTGCCATTAATTATGACTGAAGACACTTTGTGAAAGATAATATAGTCATTATCTTATTTAAGACATTAAAAAATGAAAAATAAATTATCACAGGAATAAATTCTTAAGTGATCAGAATCACAATATGAAATGATGTAAAATATAAAATGCTTGAAACGAGTATTGCTTATTGCAGGTATTTAGTACTAACGGCAATAGAGGGAACGAAGAATCCTGTTGAAAAAGACAATAGTATGAAGACAGTTTTGAAAGTAATAAATAAACCAAAGACACCTATAATTTAATTCGGATGAAGTGGTAAATAAGCTTAATAATTATTTCGGAAATAGTGTAGAAGAAATACAATCTACCCATTTGAAATGACTATAGCTGTTTTTGCGGTATCGATTCCGGATGCATCCGGAATGGATGCGTGACGAATCCTGGATCTGCTTTATGCGCAAGTGCAGTTACGAACACGTACTAGACTTCTCTGTACCACGATCAATTTCAGAACTGTAATAAAACGACACTGTGGTAGTACTTAATTCGAAAAAGGAGATTTTGTATTTATATACAACGCAACTATTACTTCAAATAAAAGAGGTTGTGAATACAAGACACAAGCTAGCTAACACATATCAAACAATCCGACAAATATGAATACAATTTGAAGTCGAGATCGTTGACATCTAGGATTTTCAAGAGAATCAGTACACAGAGGTTCCGAATCTGGAGTCGTTCCGTGTAATTGCTGTTCTCCCTTAACTCCTAGGACAGAATGTCACGATAAAATTTTCAGGTTACTTCACCTGTCAGAGATATTGAATACTCTCTTCGAGGTGTCATTCCTTTGTACGCAAGACAATATATATTATATATAAATATAATATATATTGTTTCTGGTCGGGAACCTTCATCAGTTGCGCTTCCCACAATTGAATGTCCTCTCGAACACTTCTTTATGCATTTGATGCATCTCGTTAAATTTGAAGACGCGAGATGTAAAACTGATTCTCTTGAAAATCCTAGATGTCGGTTTTACATCTCGCGTCTTCAAATTTAACGAGATGCATCAAATGCATAAAGAAGTGTTCGAGAGGACATTCAATTGTGGGAAGCGCAACTGATGAAGGTTCCCGACCAGAAACAATATATATTATATTTATATATAATATATATTGTCTTGCGTACAAAGGAATGACACCTCGAAGAGAGTATTCAATATCTCTGACAGGTGAAGTAACCTGAAAATTTTATCGTGACATTCTGTCCTAGGAGTTAAGGGAGAACAGCAATTACACGGAACGACTCCAGATTCGGAACCTCTGTGTACTGATTCTCTTGAAAATCCTAGATGTCGGTTTTACATCTCGCGTCTTCAAATTTAACGAGATGCATCAAATGCATAAAGAAGTGTTCGAGAGGACATTCAATTGTGGGAAGCGCAACTGATGAAGGTTCCCGACCAGAAACAATATATATTATATTTATATATAATATATATTGTCTTGCGTACAAAGGAATGACACCTCGAAGAGAGTATTCAATATCTCTGACAGGTGAAGTAACCTGAAAATTTTATCGTGACATTCTGTCCTAGGAGTTAAGGGAGAACAGCAATTACACGGAACGACTCCAGATTCGGAACCTCTGTGTACTGATTCTCTTGAAAATCCTAGATGTCGGTTTTACATCTCGCGTCTTCAAATTTAACGAGATGCATCAAATGCATAAAGAAGTGTTCGAGAGGACATTCAATTGTGGGAAGCGCAACTGATGAAGGTTCCCGACCAGAAACAATATATATTATATTTATATATAATATATATTGTCTTGCGTACAAAGGAATGACACCTCGAAGAGAGTATTAAATATGAATACAATTAGTCGAATCGTTGAATGAATTACAGATCATATAAAGAGAAATGGATTCTATCTCAGCTATCTCGTAGTTAGATTCTATTAGGATGCATCAACAGCGAAAGAAATATTGCATGCAATACCACAAGGAAGTAAAGTGGTACAATTCTGATTGATATTCTATATAAAAGATCTATTAAAAGTCATAAAACGTGAAAAAGTTATTTAATTGTGGATGATATATTGATTTATTTCAATGGCAGCAATGTAGGTACTGCGATTGTAACTATAGACTCACTAAGAATTGTATTCAGTGCGATTTAATGGTTGAGAAAAAATTCTCAGTGCATTAATGTAAATAAAAGTATGGTGACGGGTATGTAGGACAGGGGTAGAGTTCTAGTAACACAAAAAAGATACATATTACACACGGGAATGGGCTGAACTGTAGTGAATTTGAAGTATAATGTTGATAATATAAATAGCTATACACAGTAATTTTCTGTATAAGCTCAGAAGAGTTCTTCAAGATCAGGAACAGAAGTATTATTTACTAAATATGATACATAAACAAAATTTACCCATAACTGCAAAGGGAACGCGAGCAGTACTGAACAAACCCAGAAATAAAAATATTAACATGTTGAAGGAAATGGAATATTTATAATAGAAAGAGATGTACTCACTAATCTTAATTTACAGACTGGAAAATGCATTATTGCCGCAATATTTGGATTAGGAAAAATAAAACTGCCCATCAATGTTTTGCGAGAAAAACTGACCGATTCTATATTAGCCAAAATTATAAATCATACAAAAAGTAAGTTAAATTATGACTCCGAAATAAAATAATCTGAAGAATTATAGTTGACCTAAAATGTAATACCATTTAATCTACCTATTTGAGTTATGAAATTTACTTTTATGGAATGTAAACATTTACTATAAGAACAAATTAGTAAGAAATGTTCTAGTGCTAGTTAACAAAAAAATGTCAGTTGGAATACTTTCTAAGTACATATTGCAAAGAACTGAAATGAAATTTTTAAAATACACTGTAAAAATACACATCATACTGAAAGTAATTATGGAAAGTCATAACGTGTGTAGAACTAGATCAAAATTTAACAAGCACGGGAAACGAAATTACGTTTAGCAGAAAGAAATTAGTCATTAACAGTACAACAAAAGTGAATGTTAGAAATTTTATTAATTTCATTAGAATACAAAATGAGAACATGTTAGAAAATTAGAAGAACTTTTATAATACTTCACCGCTGATATTCAAGATATTCAAGAACATGTTTTGCTAAATTTTCTTGTAGAGTGTAGCATCAAAAGATTTAGCTACTAAATCTATACTAGTGTGGACAGTTTAGTACTCCTATATGGATATAAAATAAAATTTGCCTACACTAAATAACTGGTTAATTAATTTATACTTTGCATCGATCTTATTCGTTTTGATCCTCAAAAAAATAGAAGGCAGATAATAAAATGTCAAATAACCCTAACAAGGATATTGAAATAAATAATTATATAAATTCAGTACAAATACTATTTAAATAAATAAATCGGTTCTTAGAATTTGTTCCACATTAAATCAGAGGTTTTTTTGGGATCAGTTATTTCAATATTTAATTCTATTAGAGAACTTTAAATTGAAATAAAAGACAGGAAAGTGTTTTCTCTGTTCCTGAAATTGCCTGTATTTGGCTTCTAAGTGCTCAATTGATTCCGTTTATAAGCGTACACATGCTATTTTACAAATCCCTGAGAAAATATTCTAATGACGTCAAATCGTGCGAATGAGGTGCTAGTTTGCCCGTTTCGTAAAATTATCACTTGCCAAATGTTTCTTTCAGTAAATTAAATCTATCGCGCTCGTTTGGTATGTGGCACTATCCTGCTGCAAATACATATCTGCAAAATTAGTGAAATATGGTAATGTTCCCACCGGCCCAAAAAGCACAACAAACGGTAATTTTTTTGGATGTAATGATGTTCCGAAAAAGAAATGAATGTTCATTTCTGCAAATGTGATATCTGCTCATTGAAAGAGCAATTTAACTAAAAGTATGCTTCATCACTGAATAAAATTTCAAATTAAATTGTGGATTAATAGCAATGCTTCCCTTGTCCCACTCACTAAATATACGATGCGAACGAGAATTGTATGGCTTTCAATTCCTGTACAAATTGAATTTTGTAAGCACACGTAGATCTTTAATATTTTTATGTTGCCTGTTTTGTTTCATGATACGCTTGGTTAACTATTTAGCGTTATCTGTCATAATAATATTTATCTGAGCCTTCTAAATTGCTCTACATCATATAGTTTGTTCGATCTCATAAGGCTACCCATCTGGTGTGGAAGTTTTCAAGATTCATTTATTTTTAAGCAGTAAGTTTAGGTTTATAGCCATCTTTCGTTTTTTACTTTATTCAGGACGTAGCCCTTCAACCATTATCTACATGATTCCTCCTCGTTTATCAAACAGAAAAGTAAGACTATGACTTTTCTAAAGCAGCAAAACAGCATGTCCTGGATATTCAAGGGGCAATTCATACACTAAATGCAACAAATTAAAAAAAAACAGAGTTTTGCACCCTAACACCAAACCTTTATTTAAAATTCTCAACGCAGTTTCAACAATTCTAAGTTGTCATCATCAAGGAGTAAACCAAACTAAATCTATTTACAATTTTAGCTAATTTATACCTATCAGTGAATCTATTATACAAATTACAGTAACCAGTACAATGGGCAAATCCCAAGTACCTGTATTTAAATAATAGAGTTCACAGAAATTTTAAAGATAATGCAAAGATTCTGTATAACGAAATAATGCAAACTGCCATAATATTTCATTGCCACTTTAACCTGGCTGTATAAAGTAATGCTATTTTAATACAGTTTTTATGAATTCTAACAAAGTAAACTATACAATGAACTCTATGAGATAGGACCCCTGTCCTAATTCATTAGTTTATTATTTTTACAAATCATTATCCTTTCGTAAGAGTTTAGTTCCCAACAAATATTTACTCAATTTATTAATTCATTAAGAACATGATATCCAACACTAGATCTTTGAAACCGGTATTTATAGATCTGCGTGTTTGTCCATAATACTTTGGATCACAATCGTTACATTTGATTTCATACAAGACAATAGAGATCCCGTGGAGACAGTAGGTACGTATTTTACTAAAAAGATTTTCCACAAAAAAACACTTAAACGCATAATATTAAATTGGTTCCATAAATTCAAAAGTGAGTAGGCATTACCGTCTTCGGTATTATCTTTATTCATTCTCAGGAAATATTTCTGTCAAATGCAGGTTTAGTACCTTGTATAACAATCGACAGCTATACGTATTGATTAGAAAGTTTGTGAGAGTGACATGGACATGACATAGATGGACATGGATGGATCTGTTGATAGCGTTTTGCTACTTGAAACTAATATAAACCTGAACCCTCTACCCTAACCTGAGAAAAAGGACCATCACACCAACATACGAAAATCAGAGTAACTGAGCTTTTTGGGGTTCGGAACCTTAAAATTAAAAATTTATGTTTATTAATTTTTTTATATAATTTGCAACTGACGAAAGAGAATGCAGTGTTTTACTAATTGCACTGTTTCGAACAGACCGAGCAACGTCTTCAAGTTCTACAGATAGGACAGTCGAGTAAAGAAAAGAGTTTGCAGGAACATTTTTTATTTAATTTCATTTTAACTAATTTCAAACTGATAGTTGAGGAAATTCTTGATTAGATTCACTGTGATTTTTCCGGCTGTTTTCTGGGGTCTAGACGAATTTCTTCCGAACGTTTCATATGCACATGCAGAAGGCGTCTTCAAGCTGGTTAATAATAATACCCTTATTTGTAGACAGGAAGGCTAGTTTACCATACTGTGGAGATTTATTTCTCTTAGAACCCCTCTAAGTAAAGGAGAACTAGTATTCCTGACAAAATTTCAAAATTGTCTTCTACACTGTTTCCATTACAAATTTCAAATGCTTATCTATTACAGGGAATTAGTGAGGAAGAGAAATGCTAAAAGAAGAGGCAACATAATATATTTTAATTGTAGAATACTCTAATAATGTAGTTTAGTTGTTACATATTATTTTCGCTTTCAATAATTAATTCACTATAACGGTTTTCGGTAAATGCTATTTCGATAAAGGAAGTCGTTTTATTATGCCTAATCATCCAGAAAAATGGAATTCTGCAGGGAAAATATGTTCGATTTGGCAACGCTGTCTCCCTCAACAATGGCCAATGGGTCAGCGGTGGTTGGTATGTTGTGACAGAGGCAAAAATCGAAAAAAGAAAAATGCACATTGTCGTCTTCTGCGAGCGAAATTTGTGTCTATATGTCGCCTGAGCCTCCGCACTCAGGAGTTTTTGTTCTCTTGTGTGACAGATGAAATTTGTATCGGAATTTTACATTATTAGATGACCAACACCAGCACTGCGAGTTTTGTTGATAGGTTTACTTGAATCATATGTACTTTAAAGTAGCAAAAGTTGTTGAATAGAAGCCTTATTAAACGCTAATATGTACCATACTCAAACGTGTAATGCTTAAGAGCAAAGGTGGCAACATTATGCAATTCCATAACCAGTTAAATGAGTAAGAATGAATGATTGGTTGTCATGCTGTATTGTTGGGTGTATTTTCTTGATAGTGGGTCGTTCAAATTGATAAGATTATGTTCAATTTACAAATTTACATGTTATATTGATGACATTTCGACCATGTTTTTGGCCATTTTCAAATCTACAGCGTGAGTAATTGTGAATTTAAGTTTGTTCTGCTAACATTTTTACATTTTGAAACACTTGACACCAAACTAAACTAACGACAAACGATGTGAGTATGTTCAAAAAACGATAAAAACTTTTATCGTTCTTTAGTGTAAAAAACAATAATACAGTTCGCAAAAGTAGCCGAAAATCCGGAAAGCTTAGAACGTTCAATTAACCCAATTGCTACAGCCTCAAAATAAGGTGTAGTATGGCAATTTAGAAAAGTGATCGGATGACTCGTTACCCTTTACAGAGCCTTACTAACAGTTGTTCTGAGAAAAGGGGGTTGACGGCTAGAACGGCCGCAGACAAAAATTTTGTGCGGGGTGACGCAGTTTTAAAAATTATTTTGAATACCCATTTTTGATTTAATTTGCGTAATTTTCTTATTTTAACAGATTAATCAAGTTGACTTAAAATGAATTAGAATTCAATCGTTCAAAAAAAATTTCGGCGGGAGGGCTGGCAACAGCTTTGATTATTACGAGCCGGTTCTTAAAAACAGGGAAGTGAGGAATTTCCTTAATTTTCAAAAGAGAGTCTATAAAACTCCAGGGGGGGGGTTGCTACCCACATTAGGAAATATTAAATATTATTAAGAGTTAAAATATAGTAATATTGGGGCTCGGGAACACGTGGTTTCGGCCAGACGAGATATGGAAACACATAGCAAGGGAACCAAAGCAACACTCAGACGCAGTTGTTTCCTGAATTTTTTGTTTTGGTAACGTCGGCTTGGCAAATCGCCAGATTTAACGACTCTTGACTTTTTTCTTTTGTACAATCTTAAAGAGGCTGTTTGTAGTAACAAACCTGAGAGAATTGAAGCCAGTGTTGGACACATTTGTCTGATATTATAATTCATTCTAAAATATTAGTATGGAAATAAAAAAAAATAAAAGTATAAAATAAACATTTTTGGTTATGTGATTTTGAATATCCAATATCGATTGTAATTTGTTTCGTTTTAGCCGAGAGAAGCAACCGTTTTCAAATTGAACGGTTTAATCCATTATTTAAAACAATTTAGGGATTGTTAATCTTCTAAAGCAAAACAATTTATTTTGCACTATTAATTTAAATAACTAAAAACGAATTTTGTATTCAAGTGTGGGAACTGCTTGTAAACATCCTAATATCGAAGTGCTTTATTGTTTGGCAAACAGGACGAAAATATATGTTTACCTTTCCTCAACCATAATTAACCGTGTTATTTGTTATAACACCGTTGTAATGTTTTTTAAACTGATGTACAAGAAGTTCTTTCACGCGCTGAGATTATACAGTAAGTCTTACCTTTCATTTTTGGTGATTTGAAGTGTTGATGAAATCTTGCAGCGATTTGAACTGGGCACTTTTTATGGGGCCCTGTATGATTTACGTTTTCGGACAAGGTAATGATCACTCACCTGAAATTAAAAGAAAAATTTATAAATTAACCAGTTGTGGGACATTAAAAATTAGACTAGAGTGAGACATTTTTAGTAATTAAAACTTGATGCGGATCTAACTGTAATTCATTTCATTTGTAGCTTATTTTAAAATTTTACGTTAGATGGTTTATGGGATAGTACGCATAGACAATTGTCTCGTGAGATAGTATGTTGTTTTTGAGAGACGACACTGTTTGTCACAGAATCTTTGGCAGCATTCGGTGCTTTTCGGTGATGTTAAATTTTGAAGTTAGCAATATTTAATTAATTTGTTAGGTTAAGGTTAACTTAAGATCTGCATTATATTAATGATCAACAAATATTATTTTCAAATAGAGTATTTTACCAAAAAGTAATTAATTAAATTACAGTAAAACCTTTCAAATGTCCATGATTTTATTTTTTAGGTACAACTGGGTTATGAAACATGCAATAAGTATGAACACAGTTTAGTAGTAAGGTTTATTAATGTACATGTATGTATTGTACTATGTAGTGAGATTGTATTGCACATTTGTGATATATTGTAGGATTTTTATAGTGTAACTCTGTAATTATAACGCACCATTATACTTCATAGGAACCTAATGCAAATTTAAAAAAATATCCCTTTCAATTCCAATGCTTCAGCATGGAAATTTGACAGTGATAGTAATATTGAAGGTACAATCAGAATGTTGAAAAATTCTCATGCAATAGGTCAATAGCTGGACCAGTTAAAATATCTTCTTGATTAGATAGAAAAAAATAAGTCAAGTAAGCAGTACACCCGACTATTCACAACACTATTGCCTTCATACAGATTTGAGAAACAAATGTTTCACTAAGGTTATAACAACAAATAGGGCACTGTACCTACTGTATAATCGAAATTGTAATTTTGCCAGGTCTTGGTAGATTGTAATCTCCAACAATGAAAAATGTAGCATTAGGTCCTGAATATCCAGGGCATGAAATAAATTTTTGTAAACTCCTGAATGATATTATATTACTTCAAAATGAAGTAATATAGTACTGCAACAATTTTAAATGGAATTTTCCATTTACATTATACTTAAAGAATGTAGTTATACAAATTTATTTTTATTCTGTAACAAACAGTGTCGTCTGTTTTTGAGAACGTATTAAGGATGGTTTCGCTAGATACCCGCACAATGTATGGTTCATAATGTTACGTGGAACTGAATTTTGAGTACCTTTGTGTTTTTGTATATTTTATTGATTTTGTCGACAAACATGCATATATAATATGTGTTTGTATAATTGTTTCCACCCCTACCCATAAATTATCTTGACAGTGTCCAAGTCAAGATTTACCTTTTGCATTTATCAATTAACAAAAAACTTGAATCTCTACTGTCTGAAAGCATATCAACTTTACAGATCTTTATAAAGCCAAGCTGAGTTCTCACCAGGGGTACAGTTGTCGGTGTATGCGTTGGTAAGATTGGTAAGTATTATCAATTTATCATCACACTGTTTCGATTTCACTTAGGGGATGAATTTGACAAAAGAAAATTAATAGCTGTAGCTTAAATAATTACTGAAAACAAAAAAAAGTTCTATAGAATTATATATTAAATGACCATACAGGGCGCGCCGAAGGCAACTTAGAGGGGTAGTGAGACAAACCAATGCAGTGTTGGATAGCTGTGTCTCCTATTATAATTGTCTTCTAAACATTGTTTGTGGCATATTATAGTACGAAAACACGTTTTAGTCGTAGCAGTGGTATTTTTTCTATAGAGGTTACAAACAAATTGGTTTTTCCTCGTGCAGATATAATAATAGGTGACAAAAAAACGAGCGACGGAACAATGTAAAATTTCTCGTTAAAGTAAAAAAAAACCGACCAAGTGATATAATTTGTTGAAAGAAGCCTATCGTCAGAATTCTATCTGTCATTTTGGAATGGCATAAAAAGTTTTTTGAAAGCCCGAAGAGAGCACCGAAAATAACCAACGTCTAGACCTACATGTGTCTGTTTCAACTCCGTAAACAGTGATCAAAATCAATGAAATTATGCGCAGAGTTAGTCGTATGAGCATCTGGATGACTGCTCATATTGTAAACGCCGATAAAGAAACGATCCGAAAAAAATTACATAAAGAATTGAACATGGAGAACGATTGTGTGAAATTAAAATTTGACCTCCGATCAAAAGCTCGTACTTCAACACATCGGCTTTGATTTTCTTGAGAGGTTAGATGAAGAGCCTGGAAAACGTCAACACTTGAGATGAAACTTAGATATTCCAATACGATGTGAAACTGCATCGCTGAGACTGAAAAAGCAAGGATGTCGAAATCAAAATTTAAATCCATGTTAGCCTTTTTTTTTCGACATCAACGGCATCGTGATGAGTGAATGGAATTATTTCAAAGTTTTGGCAACAAGTCCAACCAGAATATCAAACCTGCCTATAACGGATTATATGTGAAGCAGTTAGAGGCTCTCCAGTGCTCGAATAAACGCTGTACTCCCCTGATTTACCACCCTGTGACTTTTCCTTGTTTGTGAAACGAAAATCCGAGGATTTCCTAAATGCTCTTACAAAAGAAGACTTTCAGCACTGCTTTGAGCAGTTGTTTCCACTGGTCAAGTGCATGGCAAGGGAGCATTGGACTGTAGAAAAACTTTTAAAATATAGCTCTTTTTCATAAACAGTCTCGCTATTTAATAGCTAGACCTCTTATGGTGAAACTGTAACATGTGAAACCCTATTAACAGGCATAAAATAGTAATTTTGAAATTTTTTTATCAAATCTTCGGCAGATAAACTAATGTCAATCATCATTATCTTTCCAAGTAAAAATATTTTCATCCTTCGTTTCTTAATTTCTTCTTGCTACCACGTCGATTTCAACTTAACTTCGATGACACTGATCAATCCGATTCAATCCCATTCCGACCGCAAACTTAAAGAAGTAATCACACAAATTGCATGAATCATCCTTAACGACTTTCTTGCTATATCGTGTGGAAATCTTTCCTGCAATTTATTCCGTTCTCCTCTTCTTGCCATTTTAGGGAGGAAGCACACGATGACAAAAGAAACTCAACTATAATGCATACTAACGATGCAACATTGTCCCATCCGGTGGGTGTCGATTTTTTCTTTGAAGCTTGGAGGTTAACGCATATTCATGCTTTGCACGAGCTGGTTTACGATATAGAACACTAAATGCATTCAGAAACAAATTTAAAAGAGAATGAATGCTTCATTTTGAGCTCGTGTGAAATTTATCAAATTAATGTAAATTGCTGCTTTTGATAGAGCACAGTTTACGAAAGAAATAATTTTAGAGAGCGTTAATAGTATATGTGGCATTTTGAAAAATTGCAGTTACTTTTTTGTATTAATTTGTTCATGAATTACATCAACGAAATGTTTTTCGTTTTAGAAATAATAAGTCACAGCAACCAAAATAAACAGATTTTCTCGTCTTTGTAAATCTTTAGGGCTTTCCTTCACAAGAAAGACACTGGTTATTGCCTTTCTTACATATATTTTTAATTAATTTTATTTTCCGAATTTACAGTAGGGTGAAAAAATCACATAATTTACTTTAACAAGAAATATGCAAAAAATTAATAATAGCCCAAATGTTGAACATCACTTCTACAGCAATCCTGATAGTTGGCTGTGCGAACACTCGGTTCGCGAATAATTCTTCAAACCGTTAGAATGATTAGCCACCGAACAAACCAAAATTTGTTGGAAAAAGCAATCACAGCGAATTGTAATCTGTAACATATGATTTGAAGTAAGCGTTGCAGAAGTTTTATTGTTAGTAGTTATGAAATTGAGACTCAGTTTACGAATGTTCGGTTATGAATATATCGATGAACCATACAATTTGTTGTTCCGACATTCAATTGACCTTGAAATACCCTAACAACTTAGTTTTCTGAGTAAGAAACAGAGACTAGGGTACATATATTAGAAGTCTCTTAGTATAAGAAAAACTTAAAAAATTATAGTAAATAAACAAATCTAACATCCAATCAATATACAATTACAGCAAAGAATTTCATTTTCGTTCTAATACAATTCTAATTTTCTGTCGGAATACCACAAAAAGGGTAAGATTACTAGCTGTGGTTACCAGTTATTTACGTTGCTATAACATTTATGTGCTGACCAAGTTCAGATTATAAAGTACATTAACACTATCGGATAATATTTTAATTTGGCCTATTTTTAAATTACTCGGTTTCATACTATAGAGCATATACTTCTGGAGATATCGTGCAATGCATATTAATAACGGCCCTTAGAGCGGAAAAAATATTATTTTATCGTTTTGTGGTATTAGATATTTTCAAAAAATACTCTGAATTACAAACCAACGAACAGTTAGTTTATTTGCATGTTTGTCTCTGTTTGTGTGTCAAATTTATTATTTAAGAAATCATTTTGAATACCTTGTGAATTTACACAATTATTACCATATTTATAATAAATATTTCATAGGAATTAAATTATTTTCTGTAAGGTAAGTGAGAGCGGGTTTTAAAAATCAGTCATCTGAGGAAAAATACGTTCATATAGAGCTAACTTTGAGAAATTTCGAATTTCAGAGCTGCGTTTGGTGGCCCAGGTACTATTAATTATTAAGTTTGTTCTAAAACAGATAGTTGCTTTAATATTAGTAGTAGATGAAACATACTATATCAGCTATTTTGAAATATCTACAACAAAGTCCCCATAACTTAATCTGCCATAGTTAAAGTGACCTCGTTTTTTTTATCAATGATTTGAAACCTATATCAAAAATGACACTGTCAATCATTGCAAAGACCTTTTACATTATATGACAAACTTCAGCTTTTCAAATAATAGGCACCATCAACAAAACAACCTATTCAGTAGTATCATTTTGAGTTCCACTCTAGACAGCTTTCGCTGAAAGAAACTTCAAAACATCAAAATGGTTAAGACCTATGTAAAAAGTATCATAAGCCAAGAGTTTCTGTCTTATTCAGTTCAGTTCCATTAATTGAAGTTAAAATAACGACCGGTGTTATATATAGTATAATTTTGAAAAAATTTAGTGAGGCTAAAACCCCAAAAGCCTATTTTACAATAGGTTTGATTATGTGATTTTAATTACGATTTAATTAGCAATACTATTCACACAAGAATGTACAATTCAGAATATTTATAAAAGAAGGTTTTCTTGCTGACTGGATAATGAAAGGTGGTGTAGCTGACCTCAACTTTTGGTCTAGAGCCGTCACTGTTGAAACATACTGTGCCTAAATAAAGTAAAATGTAAATTTACACTACTAAAAAGATATCGTTCTCGAAATTAAACATCTGTAACACAAACCATCTCTGAAAAAGTATTTCTTGCACGTACGATGGCTGGTATAAAAAAGCGCAGACATTTCCAGTTTCTAGAGAGAACAGGAACAATCGACAGTGACTGCGATAGATGATATAGGCGGCCGTACAGCAGCAATAGTTAGTAGGACGCGAATCATCACCATCATATTCGACTGACTTAAAGTATCGAATTGTTGATATAGTCAAGGAAAGTACTTGTGACTTACTTTTGGTGTAAATAGATTATTTGAACCCACAAAGTTCTCAACAGTATTCTTAAGTACTTTAACAATGGTCAGATTTTCTCTATAAAATATATAACTTGGTTGGCATTGCATCTAGAATTTTAGGGGAAACAACACATAGAGGTTCTTAATTTGGAGCAGTTCAATATAATTGCTTAGATTGTCACGATAAAATTTTCAGGTTAACTTCACTTGTCAATGCATACTCTCTTCGAGGTGTCATTCTGTTATACGCAAAACAATATATGCGGAGTTCCGGTCAAGATGGCGTGGTGGCCACACACTTGTACAGTACATTATAAGAATTCATAGTTTATTTTAAAAAAATATAATTTAAATATTCACAAAATAGTAGAAAGTATTAGTTTGGAAAGTGTTTAAGTATTAAAAGTTTTAGTTTCGGGAAAGGATGTTTAAGATAAGTCTTGTATTACTGAAGATGTGGATGTTCCAATTTGTTAACCATTTAATAGCATAGAATACCCCTAACTCCCTGTTACAAGAAAGTTTTGTGCCTAATAGTTGATAGTTTAGTCTCCCAAAGACGCTCAAGTAGTGAAGGACGATTCATAAGTGATCGATATTTGTGTGAAGTCTCTAGCGATACATGTTTAGTATTTTTTTTTTTGTGAGGCCGGAACTCCTGTGGCCGCCAATCTAGTATATAGCTTTATACAGTTGAAGTATTAACCTGCATTAACCCTACAGAATTTATGTTTCAGTTTTACGCATATAAATATAGAAAAGGGTGTAAAATGGTTAAGGGATAAATTTTTTACAACAAGTAAAACTGGTAGCTGGTCAATAAGGACCCTTAGGTTCAAGAACATATTCGCCTGTACAACAGGCACCCTTGAAGAAGAAGAAGAAGAACAATATATGCAATATATATTATTTCTGGTCAGGGTACCTTCATCAGTTGAGCTTCTCACAAGAGAATGTCCTCTAGGACACTTATTTATGTATTTGATACATATCGATAAAACTGAATACTCTCTTCGATGAATCGTTTTGTTGAACGCAATATCTCTGACAGGTGAAGTTGACCTGAAAATTGTATCGTCACATTCTAACCCAGGAATTACAGCATGACAACTGCCCCAGATTCAGAACCTCTATGTGCTAGTTTACCAGAAAATACTATATGTCTGTCTTCACATCTGGCGTCTACAAATTTACCGATATGTTTCAAATATAAATAGGAGTTCGAGAGGACGTTCTTTTGGGGAAAGCGCAACTGTTGAAGGTTCCCTGACCAGAAACAATATATATTATATACAATGTCTTGCGTACATAAGAATGACACTTTGAAGAAAGTAACATAAGTAAACATAGAACAAACGATTTGGTATTTTATTTATACGCTTCATTTTTACTCCTGATACTTTATTTAAAGAAAAGTAAGGTTTTCAAGTTATTATTGAATGAAACTCGCATTTAATAACGAAATAGTGCAACATTACTGAGTGACAGTGACAATATTAGTGCGCAACTTTGTTATAAAGTCAATGATCTGAAGAAGTGAGCAACTTGATGAAAACAATGAAATATGTAATCAAAGAAATGTCCGACGAGCCAGAAGAAATCCTTGGCGAAAGTATAAAATTCGACCATTCATTAAATTAAAACCCGAAGTGACCTTGACTGAACGAGGTGAACAGACTTTATATCCTGAGAACAAATCTGAACTCATTCATTTTGCTCATTTACAACTAGCTAATATGCTAACATTAAATCTGACAGTTTTTAAGCATGTGCATAAAATTAACCGTGCTCAGCGTATTCTTGTTAAGCAAAATTACGACGTAGTGTTTAAATTCCTTGTTCTTTTTTTGCAAAGAGCTAGTCAAGCAAATTAGGAGTGTATCATTTCATTTGAAGGTGGAAAAAATTCCCACCCACTAAAAAATACAATGTAAAATGATTTGATAAGAGAAGTGTGCATTATACTTCTATAGAAAAGTACATTTCTTTTTAATATATTTTTTTTATGGATTAAGTCTCAATAAATTGAAAAGTTAATTGGTTAATTGACAAAAATGATCCATGCATGTATTAATTTTAGTAATTTTGTTATGAATTAAGTCGTATTTGAAGAAAAGTCGTGTGGTTTACCACTAATTTTAATTTAAAATGAATTTGGCAACTACTGAATTAATTGAATATAGATGTTGGTTCTTCAGATAGGTGACAATCAACAATTATTCAAACTGGCGAAATAACAAAAAGCCAGGTGCACCAAAGGATGTTTGTACATATTTGCACCAGATGCGTGCACGATGGGTGCCGAGTTTGAGCGTGATTTGTGTGGATTTTACATCAAGGTACTTTTCGCATTGTTTTTGTAGCGATGGACGAAATAGGAGTTACATTTCTAAAACGAAGAATAAATCTAAACAATTGATCAGTATATTTTGCCTCAGGAAGAAAGATTGGTGCCTTTATTGACCATTAAGATTCTGGGTTACTGAATTAAAACTAAATATATTATTTTGTGGGTATGAGCGTTCATGAAGACGAATAATTACTTTAAATGAGAAGATGAAGAAGCTATTTAGGCACTTGGTCGACCAAGGAAATTAATAAGGGATTATGCATTACAGTATTGAATTACCGGAAATTATTTGAAATTAAAGAGAAGTTATCTGAGATCAAGTAAACATGAGGTAACCTAGAATTTTTTTATATGAGAATGCGTACCATAGAAATCTAAAAAGCGGTCAATTTGGGGTACATACATAATATTGAGGAATGACCTTCCAATTCCCTCAAGGTAGTAATAATGAGGAGTATTTGAGTCATAGAAATAAGTGGTTTGTAGAGAAGACCATTTCATGCTGATTTGAAATTTAACATCGTCACAATTCAAGGTCAAATTACGGTCGCGCCAATTTTTGAAATTATCACAGAACTCACAGGATGGACTCATCACTGCGATGTTTATCCAGAGGTAGCAATCATACAGAAACACCGATTCACAAGTTCAGGTGAAGCTCAAGTTTGTCAGTTATTACAGTAAAATATAACTTGTTCAAACCTGATAAATGAAATGAAACCCACGGTTTTTTCATGAACGAGTCAGTTTAGGCAAAATTTTAAAGCACGCTCTCCAAAGTAATGATAAAATTTCACGTGAAATTCACAGGTGTTGTAAATGAAGACAGTTGAACGGTTATTTGAGATATTGGGTACATACGAGACTACAGACTAAAATATGTACATATTGTTACGAGAATTCATCCGACCGCTGGTGCAATCGGCCATCAACCAGTTCATGGAAGGGACATTATTCCGATAAATTCTGGGAACCCGTAATGTTTGTCTCTCAACCGGCGGACCGCTGCCGTTACTGGGAATTCCTTTAAAGCTTCCAGAACGTGATGGAATTTCCCGATGGTTCGTGGACGTACGAGACAATTCCAAGATAAATGTATAAATAAGAAGAGCTAGCGATAGGAGGATTCAGTTTTCGTCGGTCGTTTGTACAGTTAACATAAAATGTAAATAGTAGTTTCTGTGAATATAAATTTGTGTAAAAGTAGTGGAAATAAATTAGAGTGAGTTAGACTGGGTTTTTAAATAAATCCAAGAACTGAACTGAACCCGACTGTGAAAATAAAAACATTACAGTGGTGTCAGGTGTGGGGTGTATTTGTGGAACTTAAGAACTGAAAAATAAATAGACGGACAATGTTTAAAACAGTGAATTTGGACCAATTGAAAGTGACGGACTTAAAAAAAGAACTTGAGGAAAGGGATTTAGAAATTAGTGAGAAGAAAAGTGAATTAATACAACGGCTGCGAGATGCTCTAATAAATGAAGGTAACGATCCCGATACTTATTTGTTTGAAGTTTCTGGCAATGGAGACATGAGCATGCTATTAAAAAAAATGGAAGAAAATTTAAAAGAAAATTCTAAGTCTTTAGAGGACAAATTGCTAGAAAATTCTAAAAACTTAAAAGAGGCGTTAGAAGACAAATTAGCAGAAAATTCTAAATCCCTAGAAGAAAATTTGAAAAGCATGGTACAGAAAAACTCAGAAATGCTGGAAGAGAAAATATTAGAGAATGAGGCTCGGATGGAAGAGCTAAGGCAAACTATGGTCGAAGAGTCAGACAAAAATGAAACGCGGATAGAAGAGCTAAGACAGATAATGGAGAGTGAGATCGGCAAAATAAAAGAACAGGTTGTCACAATACAAAGGGGAGAAACTCAATCAAAAACCGTAAGCAGAAATAGTCCAGAAGTAGTGGATTCAAAAATTGGCCTCGAAGGAGCGAGACACAAAATGAAACCTCCACAATTTGATGGTAAATCGTCATGGACTAATTATAGGCGCCAATTCGAGGCTGCAGCAAAGTTAAACGGATGGTCGGCAGAGGAGAAGGCAATAGCATTAACCCTAGCCTTAAGAGGGATGCTACAGATATCTTACAAACGTTGAATACCTCGGAGCAAGAAGACTACGAACAACTAGTCAACCATTTAGAACTGAGGTATGGGCAAACCCATTTGGAGCACGTTTACCACTCCCAATTGAAAAATCGCCACCAGAGATCAACTGAATCCCTACAAGAGTATGAAGCTGACATTGCCCGTCTGGTTCGCCTTGCCTATCCAGCCACACCAGAAAATGTAATAGAAAGGTTAGCAGTGCAAGCATTTTTGGATGGACTTCGGGACCACGAAGCCAGACAAGCATTGACGTTAGCTCGACCGACTCAATTAGTGGATGCACTGGCTCGAGCTTTGGAATTCGAGGCTGCGAAAAATACCTGCAGAGGTCAAGCCAGAGTCCGAATCGTTGACGGAGAGTGCGAAGATGACGGAAAGGATGAAGCCTCTGTAAGAAAGATAATAGAAGAAGTCCTTACAAAAAAAAGACTAGTGAGATGTCGGAAGTGTCGTAAGGTAGGACATCTCCAGAGTCGTTGCAAGGAGAGCAACGGAGTCCAGAATTCCTCGCCAGGGAAACTAAAGAAGGCCAATGTAAAGGGCCCATCGTCGACCTGTAGCAAACAAGTGTCAACTACCAACGCTTATGTCGCTTCGCTACGCAACCACGTTAACAGTGTATTCGTAGATGGCCTGATTAACAGGAGGCAATTTGCAATGCTGCTGGATACTGGTGCGACGAAAACAGTAATAAGGCCCAACATTGTTTTAGAGACAATGATAAAACCAACAAAATGGCAACTGCGAACAGCGACAGGAGAAGCAGCGAAAGTCCATGGTGAAATAGAGGTTGAAATGACCTTGGGAAACACAACCTTCCTACATCGAGCATTAGTGGCAGACATCGAAGACGAAGTAATCATTGGAATGGATGTCATGAGCGCCAAGGGATTCCAGTTAAACTTCAAAGATGGAATTCTGCGAGTGAATGACGAAGAAGTGGTGCTTCATGGAAAGGATGACATAATGCTGCGAGCCATCTTAGCAGAGGATATCAATGTTCCGGAAAGAACTGAAATCATTATAGATGCTTGCTTGGATGGGAAAGCTCAAGCTGGAACAGTAATGATGTTTGATCCGGAACTTAACGACGGAAATGTAGGCAGAGGAGTCGCACTGGGGAAGACTCTGTTTCGTGCCAGGGAGATTGTTCCAGTAAGAGTAATGAACCTGAATAATTATTCGGTCATGCTAAAGAAAGGAACAACTTTGGGCCATTGTTCAACAGTGTCCTCTGTAGTCAGAAGCACACAGCATGCAGAAATACCACCAGGTAAACTGTCTGAGGAACTGGAAAGACTTATCACCGATTCGTCTAAAAATTTGAAACCAAACCAGAGAGCAAAATTGAGGAACATCATTAGAAACTACCAGGATATCTTCGATGTAGGGAATGGCAAAAGAGGACGAACTGATCTGGTGAAACACAAAATTAATACTGGGGACGCTCAACCTATTCGACAGTCGGCCAGAAGACTACCTCTAGCTAAAAGAGAAGAAGCCGACAGGATAGTCCGCGAGATGGAGGAAGAAGGTGTTATTGAACCAGCCAATAGCCCTTGGGCTTCTCCAGTTGTGTTGGTTAAAAAGAAAGATGGTTCGACCCGATTTTGCGTGGACTATCGGCAATTAAACCATGCTACAAAGAAAGACAGCTATCCCCTTCCAAGAATAGACGATACCCTAGACACGTTGGCTGGATCGAAGATGTTTTCCACCCTGGACTTGAAGAGCGGTTATTGGCAGGTGGAACTTGCTAAAGAAGACCGAGAAAAGACTGCTTTTACCATCGGCTCAGGACTTTATCAATTAACGGTGATGCCGTTTGGACTGTGTAATGCTCCAGCAACGTTTGAAAGATTGATGGAAACAGTGTTAAAAGGACTTTCATGGAAAACTTGCCTGGTGTATCTTGACGACATTATCGTGGTTGGAAAATCTTTTGAAGACCACGTGAGGAACCTGGAGGAGGTATTTCGGCGACTTCGAAGTTCCGGACTAAAGTTAAGCCCGAAGAAGTGTCAGCTGTTCCAAGAAGAGGTGCAATATCTTGGACATGTAGTTTCCGCACAGGGAGTAGCTGTTGACAAACAGAAAATCAAAGCTGTCCAGGAATGGCCGATACCTAAAGATATCCATCAGTTAAGAAGTTTCCTGGGGTTATGCACGTACTATCGTCGGTACGTAGCCGGATTTGCCAACATCGCCAAGCCACTTACTAGACTGACAGAAGGGAAGGTGCAGTACCAATGGGACGAGGAATGTCAGCGATCATTCGAGACATTGAAGAGAGCTTTGACGAGTGCTCCCATATTAAGTTATCCTTTGCCAGATGGAAACTTCGTATTGGATACCGACGCAAGCAATGTCGGAATTGGTGCTGTGCTTTCGCAGATCCAGGAGGGCCAGGAGAGAGTCATCGGATACTTCAGCAAGACCTTGAGCAAGCCTGAACGGAATTACTGTGTTACTCGCAGGGAACTCCTGGCTGTGGTAAAGGGGGTAGAACATTTCTACAAGTACCTCTATGGTAAAAGATTCCTCCTGAGGACTGATCATGCAGCACTAAAGTGGCTCCTGCAGTTTAAAAATCCTGAAGGACAGGTGGCAAGGTGGATTGAGCGGTTGCAAGAATTCGACTTCGAGACTGAACATCGAGCTGGAACAAGCCATAAGAATGCTGATGCTCTATCGAGAAGACCATGCCCTGATGATTGCAAACATTGTCAGCGAGCAGAAGAAAAAGGGGCTGTTCTCGGTAGAACTTCCGCCATCGATGACCATTGGCAATCTGCGGAGATCCAAAAAGACCAGAAATTAGATCCAGATCTAAAAGAGGTTATCCGGTGGAAGGAAGAAGACCGCAAACCTACGTGGCAAGAGATTTTCCGATACTCACCAACCATAAAGTCGTACTGGGCTCAGTGGAACTCTCTCATCCTGGAGAATGGACTTCTGAAGCGCGTCCTGGAAACCCCAGAGGAAGGCAAGGACAGAAAGCAGATTGTAGTCCCTAAAAATAGGAGACCAGAGGTTTTGCGAGAACTACATGACGGTACAACTGGAGGACATCTGGGAGTAACGAAAACCCTGGGGAAATTGAGAGAACGCTTCTATTGGGTAAACTGCCAAGTAGATGTTAAGGAGTGGTGCCGGAAATGTACGGTTTGTGCAGCAAGTAATGGGCCTCAGAAGCGACCAAAAGCTCCTATGAAGCAATATAACGTGGGCAGTCCATTCGAAAGAATAGCCATTGATGTTGCCGGTCCATTTCCTGAATCCGACTGTGGAAATAAATACATTGTGGTGGTTATGGACTATTTTAGTAAATGGGCCGAAGCATATGCCTTGCCGAATCAAGAAGCCTTGACCGTTGCTGATGTCCTTGTCAAGGAATGGATCAGTCGTTTTGGTGTTCCCTTCGAGTTGCACTCAGACCAAGGTAGAAACTTCGAGTCTACTCTTTTCCAAGACGTCTGCAAGCTCTTGAAGATCAATAAAACACGGACGACAGCATTACACCCGCAATCCGATGGAATGGTAGAGCGGATGAATAGAACCATTAACCGCCATTTGTCAAAGGTAGTCTCTGACCACCAAAGAGACTGGGACCAGTATCTGCACTTGTTTCTAATGGCATATCGTTCGTCTGTGCACGAGTCCACGGGTCAGACCCCGGCCAGTATTATCATGGGACGAGAATTAAGACTACCATGCGATTTGAAGTTTGGATGTCCCCCAGAAGAAGAGACCGCAGATGAAGACTATGTCAGCCAGCTACGTCAAAAAATGAACGACATCCATGAACGAGTCCGGTTAAACATCGAGAATGCCAGTGCCCGAATGAAGGAAGCCTATGACATCAAAGCCGAGGGCGGAGGATTCCAAGTTGATGATCTTGTTTGGTTGTATAACCCGCAACGTCGTCGTGGATATTCACCCAAGCTACAGAGATCTTGGGAGGGGCCGTACCAAATTGTGAAGAAAATCAACGATGTTGTCTACAGAGTAAAGAAGCTGCCTCGGGGAAAACCAAAGGTCGTACATTTCAACAGGTTAGCCCCTTATGCCGGAAGTCATGACAGCGAAGATGACCAAGCCCAAGTCCGCAGCATCCAACCACCCGATGACGAGATGACCTTCGAACAGTTTATGGCACTGTACTCTAATGGGCAGAAAGTGCAGCACGACGTGACCACAGAGGAACCCCGAGATCTGTTTGAAGTGCCCATAGAATATGCCCTCGCTCATTGTCTTGCTCGAGATCTCCGGATGTCCAGAGGAATAGCCAAGGTGTTTGCCAAAAAGTACGGCCAGTTCCAGAAGCTGCGGGAGCAAGATCTAGTGATAGGGAAGGTCCTTCATCTCGAAGATAAACAACCAGTGGGTACCAGAGACATCTTTTATTTGGTAACGAAAACATTCTCGCAGGACAAGCCAACATACAGCGATCTTTGGAAGACTCTGGTAGAATTGAGGAATGTAATGATGGAGAAGAATCTGATGAAATTGGCGGTCCCAAAGATAGCCTGCGGGTTGGATGGACTGAATTGGAGGGTGGTGAGAAGTATGATGGAAACAATCTTTCGATTCAGTGGCGTCGACATCCTGGTATGCTGTCTCAATACTCGCAGCCCAGATTCGAAGACCGTTGATTGTTACTTCCACCAAACTTCACGTTGTCGAAATGGAGGGTCCTGCAAATATCGTCACACCAGGAAGGATTCTGCGACATTCCGGGACGAAATGGTCTTAAGGAGGGGGCAATGTTACGAGAATTCATCCGACCGCTGGTGCAATCGGCCATCAACCAGTTCATGGAAGGGACATTATTCCGATAAATTCTGGGAACCCGTAATGTTTGTCTCTCAACCGGCGGACCGCTGCCGTTACTGGGAATTCCTTTAAAGCTTCCAGAACGTGATGGAATTTCCCGATGGTTCGTGGACGTACGAGACAATTCCAAGATAAATGTATAAATAAGAAGAGCTAGCGATAGGAGGATTCAGTTTTCGTCGGTCGTTTGTACAGTTAACATAAAATGTAAATAGTAGTTTCTGTGAATATAAATTTGTGTAAAAGTAGTGGAAATAAATTAGAGTGAGTTAGACTGTGTTTTTAAATAAATCCAAGAACTGAACTGAACCCGACTGTGAAAATAAAAACATTACAATATTTTAAAGTCATTGACAACAAAGTCAGAATCGACTTTGAAACGTTTGGTATTTTCTTTCAATATACAGCTTTTTTAATTCAATTGTGGTGTTATTCCCAAGAAAACTTAAAAATAATCAAGAACATGTCACAAATAACTTCTTTTATATGGTTTATATATTCAAAACTATTTACAGCACCTCTCAAGTATTTAAATGAGTGACCCTAATTTAACGTTTAGGATCATCGTTAAAGTAAGATTAAGATGTCCTATTATTTGTGACTGCAATTTTTACTAAACACTCACAGTTTTCAATTATAAATATACCAACTCTGACTTGTATAATTTATATTTAAAAAAGAACCGGCTTCAACTGGCTTAAAATCTGGCTTAAAATAAAAACCGTTAAGAAACCGTGTGCAATCAATAACTATTTTGCTCACATATATTCTTTTTTATCTGATTTAAGGTACAATTTTATTGATTATTTTAGCGTATTCTTTCTACATTTTTAACTTTGTTATTTGTTTTGTTATTTGGACCACTTTCTCTAAGTATAACTCTAGTTCACAATATATTGCAACCACCCTGTATATGTTTCTGTGTATTGGTCACCCAATATATAATTATTTGTCTATCATTTTCTGAATCACCCTGTATAACTATAATTCAACTCTACACGATGTTGCAACCGTTCTGTATAAGTATTAATCCTCTCCACCCTACTGACTGTTTGTATTTTTCTATTGTTTAAATCATACTGTACACTTATAATTTTACTTCACTCCATATGTCAGGTATAAGCAACTACTTATGTTCCACACTATATAATATTTTTGTAACCACCCTGTATAGGTAACTATAATTCACTCCACCTTATATTTCAATCATCCTATAGATGAAACTGCTTCTACAATTTTTTGAACCCTCCGCCCTTTAACTCGAATATCCTTTTGCATAAGCGTATTTAAGCATTTTTTAAAAGTTTTTTGATCCACTATATGAATATAGTGTTACTTCACTCTTATTTCAACTAACTTGTATACGCAACAACTTATGTGCCACCCAATACAATATTTGAATCACTCTGTATAACTTTAATTCTATTCCAACCATCCTATATATGAAACTGCTTATGTAGCATCCTATATCAAATTTTTTTGAATCCACAAGTCTAACTGTAATTTTATTTCGCCCTATATTTCAACTGCGCACATTGCTTGATGCTTGATTTCAATATACACATGCACACACTAACACCATATAGAAAAGATGGCTCACCTAACAATTTTCTTTTCGATATACCAATGGAAAAATTTGTGATATTTCACTCGACTGTAAGCCCTATAAAATGAAAACAGTTACAAACATCCTGTACGAAATACATTCGTGGCATATCTTGACATTTAATCTAGATATTTAGGATAAAAATTTCTTTGTAGAGTACAATTTGAAATATTCAAATTGATTGAGCCATTTTAGAGAAAACAGTGTAGATTCATTGAAATTCACTGAAGTGTAGTCCCTTAATTACTGCTTTTTCTGATTTTCTGGAAAACTGCGAACCTCACATAGAAAATTATATGATACTTTTCTGTAATATTCCTTAATACAACGCCGTTTAAATCATCAAAATTGCCCGAGACGTTTTTGAATAATCACTGAACATACATAAAAAAACATGCCCACGAATTGATAACCTCCGCCTTTTTGGAAGTCGGTTAAAAAATAAAAAATTACAGTAATACAAATTTATTTGTTCTTTGAAGGTAAAGCGCCCTACCACACAACATTGTAAATATCATTTCATTATGTGTCATTAAGAAATAGGTTTGCTTGAAAAAGAACGAAATTAGTCAGGAATGATGGCTTCTCAAAGCGGATATTTTGTGTCATTAGTGTGTTGCGACGTTTATTAAATTTTGTGTGATGCTGGAGAAATGTTGCATAAAACATCCTAAGTCATTGGAATGGTTTTCTAAACTGAAATTAGATGTATCTATTGTATATATATATTGTTGTAAATATAATTGCAAGAGATACAAGATATGCACTAAACTTTTAAAGTTAACGTAATAACATGTGCATGCGATTCACAATTAAATGTTCAACAAATATTAGAATTGTTTTCTTATAATTTCCAGAGAACTAATCCATAAATCCAGCCAAAAAGGAGTTGAAGGTCATCGGCGGCAAGTTAATAATATCTAACGTAACTAAAACTAATTAGGTACCTAGTTATTTTGAATATATAAAATATTATTTTGTCTATTCATGGGTTTTCTCTCCTCCAAATTTTTTCCTGTAACAGATAAAATTAAGCGGTTAGGAAATAAATACAGCGTTAAAACTGTTTTTAAAACAAATAATACCTTGCGCTCTATCCTCACACATACCAAACCGTTTAACGCAACCCAGAGTTCTAAAAATTGTGTGTACAGTGTTTTGTGTGACTGTGGCCATTCTTATACCGGTGAAACTTCAAGACCTTTAGAAGTAAGGAAAAAAGAACATCAATATAACATTTCCAGAAGACATGTGGACAAATCAAATTTGGCCAATCATGTATTAACGAGCACCGGCAGCCATAGGATAGACTGGGATAAAACAAAGATCTTGTTGAAAGAAGAAAACTTAAAAAAGAGAAAACTTAAAGAAGCCAGCTGTATGATGATAAACAACACTGAAATCGGAGCACCTTCAGCCGACCTTCATTTGGACTGGAAGAATTTACTGCTAACAGAACAAAAAAACGGTAACCTCAGCGTCAAGTGATCGCCAAACGACAAATTGTCAGTGTCAAATTTTTTGACAAACAATAAATTCAAAATCAAAGCGAAAATTTTTTAGAAAAAAGCCTCGAAAACAACACTAAACGATTGACAACGACTCCAGACTCGGAGTTGAAACGTCTCCATACACAGATAAGTATTACACAATATACAATACATTACTTATATACAGGAATACTGGTTGATCATTTTATAGACATCTCTTTCTCTCAGAAAAACTGTGAGGAAGAATCTCTGTACAGACAACCAGTAATCCGGGCAATTTTACGAAATTGCCTTACTACACTTTGTTCTACATATACAATTTTTTAAATACTTATCTGTTACAGGAAAAAATTTGGAGGAGAGAAAACCCATGAATAGACAAAATAATTCAAGACCTCCTCAACAATCTTTTCGAAATTACATATAAAATATTGACAAAATATTATCAGTTGCAGAAAACCAACAAGGTAGCAAATTTTCCAGAGGTCTGCCTTGTATTAATGCTGTCTAGTGTGAACGTTTCATAGGAAGAATTCCCTTGATGGAAGTCAAATTTACTTATTTCCTGAGTTCCGTCATTATGATTCATTATTGATTAGTAAATATATTTTTTATGATTATTCTGCCTGCTCATTTTGGTTTTGTGTCGTCAGTTATATTATTGTAATGTAGTAGAGGCATTTTAACGAAAAATTATTCGGATTAATAGTGTTCTTTTACAGAATGTCTCCCTCACAAATGATCAATCAAGTCTTCTTGCATACAAATAGGTGAATGTATATTCTCTATATAATATATTGTGGGAACCTTTGAACTCCACTCTGGAGTCGTTGTCAACCGCTTAGTATATTAGTTATGCCCCAATTCTTGAGTATTAGCTGGATGCACAATTTTTTGTGTTGGTCAATTTTCTTTTTGACAGTCACTATTCAAGAAATAACGCGTAACTAATACGTACATTGATGCTCAATTCAACTAAAAATTCCGAACATTTGCCCCTTTTTCCAAATTATCAGTCCCTCGTGGCTAATCTTAAAAGTTATAGATGACGCTGTTCAATTACCGTTTCAATATCTAATTGGATCAAGCATATGTCTGAGGGCACGCAACTGACGATGCGTACTACCGAGAAACGATTTGTAACATTGCAGAAGCACTTATTTCAATTTTTAGAAGTCCTGAGTGACTTTGTCTTTGTCCCTTGGTCGAGCAAAAGTTGTTCAATTCTTGAACAGGGAAATAACTTGACTACTATACCACCTAATTATCATTACAGCATAGCTATGAACCATCGTCTCAGTAAAACAAAGAGATTGTGTGAATATGACTGCAGTAGGTCAAGTCATTCAAAACATATACAATTACTCCGTACTGTGCCATCTATCGGATCGAAGTGTACTTATGAACCAATCACTGTGTAAATATGACCTCAACCGGGCAAATTCTTCAAAAGTTACATGATAACTGAGATCGGGTACAGCGCCACCTGTTTGATCCTGGCTTAGATGTAAACCATCGCCTCGACAAAACGAACTTAGTCGGTAAAGCAGTTCTAAAGTAATACGATAACTGATATCCATACATCGCCATCTGACGAATACTAACGTAACTATGAACCACTGCTTCATAAAATGAATATGACACAATCGGTCAAGTCGTTTAGAAGTTAGGCGATCTCTAAAAAATGGGTAAAATAATTCGATAATGATGCTTCCTATCCTGAGTTAAATAGCCAATGACCTTCCTAAATAAATAGGTGATAATATACAAATGGAATTTTTCAAACGCGGCCGGTAGTTTAGAGAGATTGGACCATTCAAATAAAAAAAAAACTCTTCAGCATTATTAGTTTTGTATGGGTGTATTTCTAGTGTCATGTTTGTAATAAAGTTACATATTTTTTAAAACCTTTGTTAGAGTTCCTTCACATGTACATTATTGACTGTACTCCAGCCAGACTCTGAGGTTTTGAATTTTCTTGATGACACCATGGGTATAAATCTGCTGAATCATGAATTTATTTTATAGTCGTATCTTAATAAAATTGAGAGCCTGAGGTTATGGTCCCATCAAATCCATCCAGTATAAAAAAGAAGAACAAAATTTTTCCAAATCACTGAGTTTTTTAAACCGACTTTAGTTTGAGACTTTCGTTTTCTTTTAGGTAACAAAACACACGCCAATCTCCAGTAATGATCTTTGCATTATCTACGATCTTAATGCGTTTAGACTGAGCCGAAATTCTCTTCGACTGTTTGGAAGATCACCAGAAAAGATTTGAGAAAAAAATATCGAGAAAGGATGCTGCGGCTAATTGGTTTTTGAACAGCAACATAATGTCTTGTAGAGTTTCATTTAATTAGGTAAAATTAAGTAGCAGTGTGAGTAATTACAGAAATATATTACTGCCCATTGTTGTTTGTTTTAAGCGATTAAAAGTTTTTAATGGTTTGGAAAATTAACAATGATGGATAGATGCAGAAACTCTATTTGAATAGATCATCAGAATTAACTGCTGCCGTACGTTGTACACGGTCAGTTTCACTGGACAAAATCTGGTATGAACATTTTACTGAAATAATTTTAATTTATAATTAAGATCTTGATAAAATTATTAAATCATCAGGAAACTATATTCGTAAGTTTGTAAAACAAATATTTTAGAATTTAAATAAAATTGTTAAGTAAAATTTAAAAGAGTTACATTAGAAATCAAACAAAAGCATTGATAGGTAACGCAAAATAATTTTAGTAGAATTGTTATGGAATAAGATGGACTGAGATACAAATTTATGGAATAATTAATAAACAAGGTAGTTGTTAGTATGGAAAATGAGTATTAAATCAAATAAACAATAGAAAATGTTCAGAAAATATTTGTATGAAATAAAATTTTAGCTGCAGATATAAAGGTCTATGATAGATAAAATTTACTTATTAGGAAATTGTATACTGTGATAATCAGAAAGCTTTGTAATAAAGTTGTAAAATTTTTATGGGAGTTTTGAATTCAATCACTGTTGTGTATATATCAAAATTATTTAAAATTGTTAAAGAATATATACACTGTGAAACTTTTTAAGAAAAAATTGAAATGGAGTACAGAAATGTCCAAAGTAGATTTCAAATCAAATAAAACTTTCAAAAAAGGTATAACTAAGTAGATGTTGAAAAACTCTCGAATTTCATTCGAGAATAAAAGAAAATTGTAGATTGTCAATATTAATTCATCATATATGTATTATGTGCTTTCAAAATTAATTGGTACGCCTTGTGAAAATAGATCACTGACATAAGGCAAAAAGCAACCCGCAACGGCTAAGCGCCGGTATCACTTACCGGCCCATATTTTCAAATATTATTCCTAAGGTTGAGAAAGTCACCCCACCTTTGCCGATCTCAGTATCTTTCCATTTTTATGTTCTGATAACCACAGTAAAATTTTGGCGACATATTATGACATCTTCAAGCTCAATTGCGGTATCTGATACTTGTACGTACATCCATCTCTGTATCCTGATGATCCCGGTTTTCAGTCATAGAAAAAACAAATTTATGGATGAAAAGTATGAAAGGTTTAGCGATGCTGGTGAGAACGTTTTGTTACTAAGTAGTGAGCATAAAAATTAATCTGAAATATCGGAAAATGAAGCTGATATTATATGAAGCCTGCAGAAAAAACTTCACTATGGAACTGACTATGGAATGCAAAGCTCCAGCGGGTAGGAACATGCCAACTGAATGGAAATTGTTTAAACAATTAAAACAACAATTTTATATACTGATTATTATACCTAATTATAGGTTACAAACACCACAAGCTTATTGTGTTATGAATAGTAATGAAAATAACTAAAGAATATCTAAGTTTTTACATAGCACTTTTCATTTCTTATAGCCAATACTCTTGAGATAGGCATTATCTATTTTTGAAAATCAGATACAGCTTAGATTTTAATGATATGTTAAATAATTGAAATTTTTGTTGAGGGTTTTAATAATTTGTATTTACCATAAATTAAGAAAATATTTTATAATTTTCCTATAAATATATTTGGTTAAAGATTTTGTCAATAAAATTCCGTCAAAATAAAATACAATTTGTTTTAACGATACTCTCTAGACCATTTTTTTGTTAAGGGTTATGTCAAACCGGGGCGTAGTTTAAGTGCTTGAATCCTTCACAGTAGCCGTTGCGGGTTAATTAATGTTTGCTTTAAGCTTTACTTTAGACAACTAACCATTTTTAATTAAATAACCTCAAAATTGGCATACATAATGTCTTACAGCCACAGTCTTTATTCGACTTATTGAAATACAATTAAGTACAGTTTCGAAATTTTTATTCCGTTCCGTTTGAAAGGTTTTCGGGGTTGTTTGCTATATCTCATGTAAAATTATAAGTTTAGTTTGGCGAATTACTGCTCGTCTCAATCCGATGACGCTTCACCTTGGTATGAACCCAGGCAACCCAGATGGCCTTTATCTAGGTTCTTAGGTATAGGTGTGATCACATACATCATTAAATTAAATAACAGTCTCTTATGAATTGCTTTATGCAGCTGTAAACTTTGGTGATTCGTTTTACTTCTTTGAAGGTTGAAGCAATAATCTACTTATTTCTCGGAATCTGGTAGATTTGGCCTTTAATTCGAGCTGCATCATCTTGCCACTGGTAGTTAGTACATGTGTTTACGAAATTTTATAAATAACCAACATGCTTTGCGGTAATTGGCTTTCATAATCGTTATTTTCCGTAGGAATCCTTCAGGGCTGTTGAAAGGCATGTCGCATGGTAGCCTGAGTTGTTTTTTCTGGCTATCAGAATGGAAAGAGTTATATGATCGTAGCAGTCATGTTGATTTTGCATGAACAACTTTAGGTAGGTACTGTTCCATGGATCATTCAGTCTGAAAGTTAATCGTGAAGAATAATTTTGGTCTTATTAATAGCCACATGTATTTCTAAATACGTTGGAATTGAAATTTCGGCCCTTCGTGGGGTGGACCTTCAACGACTCCATAATGCTTTAAAAAAACTGATGTTAACGGAGAACTCCATGCCGATGCTCTAACTGTTTGGGAATGGTCTAGTTATGTCCAGAGGACGGAGAGTTTCCAGACCCTTGATGTTTGACAAGAGTCACGTTTAGGGCACAAGGTACTCTTTTCAGTCCCTTCAATTAGTGAACATATCAATAAACAACAACTTTCATATTAAATTTTGCTGCCTGACTGCAATATGTAATTTTATTCAAAATAAATGTACATGTAGTTCATAAATGCAGGAAAAAATGAATTGTTTATATACCTGAGCGATTTTTGCAAAATTAAACGAAATTATCAAAACAAGATTTATTCCCCGATAAATATTCACAGCGATAATAATAAAAAATAATATTGATCAGACAATTCACTGACATTTGTTTTGGATTTTTTGCATCCTCTATAGGTAAAACATGTCATTTATTTAAATCAATATCTATTGTATTTAAATTTTAACATTCACTTTATGACCTACTATGTATTAATAATGTTAAAATTGTCCGAAAGAAAAATGCGAACTAATGCCTGTCATGTTATTTACATTGGATGCAACTTAAAATGCTTCAGAACGAACGCATGTCTCAATCAGACTGATTCGAGATTTTTTGAAATTTTTTAAACACACCTTTCGAAAGTAATCATACATTTCAGATTCGGCCCCATTTCAACATCGTATGGTGGGTAATAAAGGTGTAGTCTTCAGTCATCTCGAGAGATTGGAGAACTATTTAAGTACTAACCCATCAATAACTTTTCAATCGGTTCTACTTTTAAATTGTATTAATTTAAAACGTATCTTCCATTAACCATTTATTACTTAGATCATTTGAGATAAGCTTTTATTTTATGAAAGGACATTTCAATGAACGAAATAAAAGATAATCTAATCAAATAACACTCCTAAACTATTCAGTAACTTTTTTAAATAAAAAGGGTTTTGAAAGTCATGGTCCATTTCAACAGTTAGTACTCGTAAATTATCATAATACTTATAGTTTTTTTGCATTCTTTTCAAAACTGTTGTCTAAATAGTTTAGAAGATAAGTAAAGAATAAGTTGGTTAGGTTTTCTTATTTCTCTTAATACGTTTTAAAATTATAAAAAAACACAGTGTTAAAATTTAAGAATAGGATTTCAAATTTGAAATAATTTCCTTAATATGCTGTAGTTGTATTTTTCATGATAAGGATTTCATTTTTTATATTTCGCGGGGCGCTTGAAATTGATTTGTTGTATTTTTCATTTAAATTTATAAAAAACTGAGAGCAATAAATATTTAGGGTTTTCAGATAACTAATAGTAATATCTCGGCATCAAATTAACTAAATCAAATGTAGGAAAGCTTATTTGATGTGAAACTGAAAAACTTCCTGTTTAGAATCATAAAAGGGTTTAGCTCTGTGGGAGCCCTTGTCAGGTTTTCATGCCCATGGTTGGAGTCGTGGCGGCAGTTTCCCATGAATTTCCTGACCGTCCGGGCTGTTCCTAAGAGGACGGCTTTTTGCGTTTGTTGGTAAAGTTGTTCGTCCAGACCGAGGTATTTTAAATTGTTTAATATATGTTTTGGGACTATTCCTGTCGTTGACATAACAATTGGAACAGTTCGTGTGTTGTTTATGTCCCACTGAGCCTTTATTTGAAATTCCAAATCTCTATATTTGGTTATTTTCTCAGCCTGCTTGATATTTATATATTGTTGTTAGGAAATGCTGTCAATTAAAATTAAAATAAAAGTTTTTCCGAGCGACTTTATCTACCAAAACTATATCTGATCTATTGTGAGTAATAGTCCGATCAGTCAGTATTGTGCGGTCCCAGTACAGCTTGTAGGTTTATTTTCTAAAACAGATTCTGGTTTGTATTTATAGTATGGTAATCTCACCGACTGTGATAGTTCAAGTTTTAGTGCTAGTTCCTGGTGCAGTATTTTTGCCACACCATCGTGTCGTTCTTTGTATTCAGTTGCAGCGAACGCTTGACAACCTCCTGTGATATGCTGGATAGATTCAGATGTTTGGCAACCGTACCTGCATCTGTCGTTGTTAATAGAAGGGTCTTTAACGATTTACTTTAGATAGTTCTTAGTTGCAATAATAATTATTATTATTAATGTTGCAGAAATAAAAATTTCTTGACTAGTTTATAGAGTTTTTGTATAAATAAGAAAAAGCTAATATCTTAAAAAAGGTTTGTGAACTGTTTTTTATTTCTTTAAAATATTATTTTAGCTTACAAAATAGATAAATTTGTTTTCGCCAGGTTTTAACCTCTGTCATTTGCTAACGCACAGTTTTTTAATTAAAAAATTACATATAGACTGGGCTATATTTTTAATGAACGAAAGATCGATTAGAGTAGTTGTTACTTTGTGCTGTTAATTATATATCTGTATTTACAAATGCCGGAACTTTTATAAATAGTATATGGGACAAAATTGTTTGATAAAAGTATGATCTGAACGTTGATTTATTACGCCTTACATATCTCATGGATTGTCAATTGGGCTAGGGGATTGTGCTGACCGTCGATGTCTAATCATTTGATAAAATTAAGTAGGTGTGTGGTTGAGCATTATCATGTATTACGTGGATGTTTTGGGGATCAACAGTTGCAACAAATGCTGTAGCGTGGATTATGAAGGATTGTATTCTGGACTATTGCTAAGTTTGGTTCGAACACCTTGGAACACCAGAATTAATTACGGCTATAGAAAGGGCGTAAAATATAACTATCGGCAAAAATTCTGCAAGACTACAGTGGTATCAAAAACGTCAGAACTTGACAATCTGGGAGTACGGAACATTTAGAAATGTTCAGAAAGTATAAAAAAAACATTGGTAGTAAAGCGTTTAAGTCCTGGATGTTGCTAGGCTACAGTAGCAGTCTCCCTAAAGTAGTTCGATAACCGACTTATGATATTTTGGAGTGGGGATGTTCCGATACGGTGACAAGTATCGATATTTCGTATCGATAAGTTTTAAAAAATGGATCCATGCCAAAAATCGGAGGATTTGTATCGATACTTTTAGTATCGATACCTAAACCCCATCTTTTTTTGAGATTAGGCTTAGATCTTACGAACATATACTTATTAGTATCAAGTGTATGCTTAGAAAGGAACCTTTTAGTGTAAGCGTAAATATAAAATGAAATAATAAATGAAAAATGAACATTAAAAATATTTACAATTCCTAATTTTTCAATGGCAGTGAATTAAGAAATAACAGTTTCAGTAATCTTTTGCCAAGTATACTATTACGTCCTTGAGTATTTCATTCTTTTGAAAATAGCCTCTCTGAAGGTACTGACGTACCAACAATTGATAAATATCTAAAAGCTAATCTTTTAAGTATCTTGCTTTTACACCTTTGACTCTAAAATGCTATTCCATCTGTATTAATTTCTACTGTGGCTGGCTTAGGTAAATTCTTAGTTCCAAAGATTTGAGCGTTCATCAGATTTACTTTTTTTCTGAATTAGATGCTAAACTCTTGTGGAATGTCCATATATTGAAAATATGGTCAGAACTTGACTTCAGTTGAACTTGACTAGTATCAGTTAAATCAGCATGTGTTTCAAAAGTTACATTGGAGTGAATGTTAGTCGAGTTTATTGCTTTGGCATAAGCAACATTGTTACTAAATGACATCTGGGATCGATTATGGTGGAAATAATTACTTTTTCAATAGCTCCAAATCGCTTTTCTAGTTCACTCTGTGTATTAGTAACAACAATTTTACCAAAATCAGTTGAGGGTGTCAAATTTTTCAAATTGTTGGAAAGGCAGTTAATAATTGGGATTCTTTTGCTAGATGTTCAATATTTTTCAATACAGATCTCCTTTGACACTGCATCAATTGTTTTAAAACAGTAAGTATTTCCTTGACCACTCCAATTCTGATGCATCAATAATTGGTGGAGATTTAGGATATTTTAATAAGATTGGTGAAATATTTGACCATATCTTTAAAAACCCCACTAACATATATAAAGTCGAATTTCATCTTGTTGGAACTGACTGAAATAGTTTTAAGATATTTGTATCCAGACTCTTTCTTAATTCATCTTAAGCTACCACTGCCTAAAATACGTAACTATACTTTTTACCTTATCTATAATTATTTTTATAGCTTCACTGTCCTCCAAAATGTTAGAGTAACTAAATCGAGCGTGTGAGCAAAGCAAGGTAAATGTGGCTTTTACCAAAAATGTCCCGGCAGTTTTAACTATATTATACAACACCGCTGAACATTCTTTCGATTTCATCCATGACTAAAAAGTATCAATACGAAATATATCGGACAGTAAAGTATCGATACATAAAATCGCGTATCGATTGCTAAAATATCGATACCTTATCGAACATCCCTACTTTGGAGAAGGGCTAAGGCTAAAGTGCAACGTAGCTGTTCTATGGTAAAGCACATATTTTTAAACACTTAGTAAACGACAACAGTAACAAATGTTTAAATTTGAAACTACCACATACTTTAACGAAGTCTAGAATTTCTACCCTCTTTTATGTCTTTTAAATTTTTCTAACAGAAATATTGTTAGTGAAATTGTAGATAGGCAACAACTTATTACTTTTCAATTTCTAATAAAATAAAATTTGCTTGACAGAGAAATTACAGAATGGGGATCACTGTACTTGATACTTGTTGAACGAAAAGCCCCATAATATTTTATCATTGGACATTTTGGCACAAAGATTGATAATAAATCTCAACAAGGCTACCTAACACACTATTAATTTCAGGTGAGAAACTGCGAATTTAACAGATGATAATAATGGTGTCCTTCCCAGCATGATTTAATATCTTTGGCACATCTTTAAAACGATGTCATGTTGTTTGAGATTTGTGTTTTATTGTTCTACAGGGCAAATTTGAATCAGGTACATTTTTATTACTGAACAATGAATGTAAAATTTAAGCAAGCAATGACACACAAGGAATTTGTTTTTTCTTTTATAAAGTATAAAAAGTTTATATACTGTAAATTTAAAATAAACCGCAAGTTCTTATATTTAGTAGCTACAAAAAAAAAGAAAAAGCATATTTCAAACAGATTGTGTTTCTGGTTGATCATTTCGGAACTGTATATCAAAGTTACATGTTGAGAACAAATACAGGTAACAATATTTTAGCTCACTTCAATATATACCTTTTACAAACATAACGTACACTGTAAAATGTGGAATTCAGCATATCAAAACAAAAGTACTCAACCATTTTCTAACAAAACATACAGAATAAATTAGACAACAAAAATATCAATACAAACAGAAAACCTGAAAATAGATAAACCCAACGAAAACAATAGCTCTTATTCGCTATGAGTGTGACTGCAGCGCCAAACAAAATATGAACTATGGGAGGCTATCAAAGCATGTTTTTATACGTATGTCAATAGCAACAAATCGAAAAATAAATAAATATTATAAACAATAGTAAAAAAAATATGTGGCAGTTTTATAGTGATTCCAGTTTGTTCTTTCAATTAAACGAATCAACAACAAGTAAGTATAATGATAAAAAATAAATAAGAACGCAGTAAATATTAGGTTAAGTTTTTTGAAATTCAAATTAAAGTCAAAAAAGAATGCAAAGGAAAAAATTAAAATAAAAAATAAGTAGTTAAATAAATATCTGTTGAATTAATGTAATTTTTTTTTGTAGCAACAAAGAAGCCATGGATATTATAATAAAAACTGGATTTCAGTCGATCACTCATCAAATAGAATTTCAACCAGCAACAGTCACCAAGGGTAAAAATCTTGCTCTTGCAGAGCATGTAAGAGACGTCGAGGAATATATATATATATATATATATTCTTAATAAAATCTCGTATTATTCGACAAGCCTCGGTCCACAGTACACCATATATTACTTCATTGAACGTAATTAAAAATTTGATTATTTATTTTGTCGTGCTAAATAATGTTAGAGTATTGTTATTAACAGGTTTTTCTATTATTTTATTTTAGATAAATTCGGTGCACCATGTGACAGATGTACACTGTAATTGTGTGTATAATCAGAGTAAAAAGTGCAAACACATCGCGGCTTTAATTTATTTTATTAACAATGAAGAGAGCGCTTCAAAAACAAGTCATGAGCAGCAGTGGGGCAAGCCGAGTGCACGTCATGAACCTCAAAACGTTTCCATCGCTGAATTAAACGTTGATTCACCCTTAAAACTAATAATACAAGCACAATTAAAAAAAGATAATAAACATACTGTGAGAAATGTTATGAACTCTTTATTAGCGCAAGTCGAATTGAATTTGGAGAAAGAAGAATGCGCTGTGTGTATCGAAAATTTATTAATTTACTGTGAGGAGTATTTAATTTACAAAAATGAGTACCACATGGATAGTAAAATACGAGAGTTTTATCAAAAAAACGTGCAATTATCAGAACAGGAAATCGTCAATTTGTCTTGTCAAACTGTTAAGCAGTCTTCTAGTATCAATTGGTTCAAAGCTCGACGGTTAAGAATTTCCGCAAGTTCAAATGTTCATAATATTAAAGTATTAAGCAAAAAACCAGTTGAAGCTTTAGTTTCAGATATATTAAACCCTAGTAAAATTGACAGCGCTTCAACCAGATATGGTTTAAAAATGGAAACTCATGCCAAAGAAAAATACCAAGAGTTGACAAACTGCATTGTTAAACGGGTTGGTGTGTTAGTTAGTAAATTTCAGCCATGGCTTTGTGCAAGCCTTGATGGTGTTGTCACTGATGATGACTGTATTTCTAAAATTGTCGAATTTAAATGTCCAAGTTCCTGTGAGCAAAAATCGATAATCAATATTGCTGATAATTCAAGTAATGTCAAGTATTTACAATTTATTGATAATAAGTTAGTATTTAAAAAGACTGATATTTATTATACGCAAGTTCAATTTCTTGAATATTATAATAAATAGCAAACAAAATTAATAAAAACTGCACAATTAGCAAATGAAACAATTTATCCGTACGTTTTAATTATTTAAAATTTTTTATTTTTCATACATTTCTTTCATTTTCAAATATATGTGTTTTTCGGTTTTTTTTTAATTTTTGAATTTAAGGATTTATATATTAGATTATTTTGCTTACAGAATTCCTAAAAAATGATTAACTTTTACAAAAGTTAAAAATTTTGCAAAGGTTTGCAATGCTCCAAATTATTGTTATTGATAAAATTAAGGTTATGGTACTACTTACTTTACCCTTTTAACTGCAGCTATCCACTGATTCCGTTGATTTATTTTCCATTTAGCAGTCGGAAATTTATAAAATTTGCACCTACTTTTTCTGCTGGTATTCTTGCAATTCACAACACAACAACTTTGGTGTCTCATTTTTTTTTTTTATTAAAATTAGAACAAAATAAATACTTTCACGTGTACTTGCTTACAATTTCAGTAATAATAGCCTCCCGTAATGCTCAAAGTGACCACTACGAACGCGTCGGTTGATTTTATTTCCCCTACCATGACTTCGCTCAGAGCGAATAGAGGACACGAGTAAACATTGTATATTAATTAGTTTGTTGCATATTCGCAAATATTTACATGGTATATAAATAATTTATTTCCCGATTTAAAAGATAAGGTAATTTAATAAGTCAAACCGTATACCAGATTACTTTAAATATGGCACTACTCAAATTCGGCAGTTAACTAAAACTTTCAAAGCAATTATGTTTTTTTTCTCAAAATATTAAACAAAAGCACAAAATGTACTTTTGGGGTAAGCCTATTATCACATCATGTACTCTCAAAGGTGTAAAATTTAGAAAAATTATTTTCATTGGTACATCAGAGTTGAATAATGATAATGTCACTACTGGCTTCGAGTTTAGAATCATTTAAGATAGTGTAGCATGATGAAGAAAAGGTGGTTCGAAAGAGCCCATAAGCAATCAATACTTGCCACGGACCAGGGCAATTTACCACCTTTAAAATTCGTGAGATTAGAAAAAACAATGATAATGTACATATTGCAAAATACAACAATTTTTGAAGAGAACCTAGTTCTAATTAGAATCGCCCCAGACCACAGTCTGAGATGTCTCAATTTGTGGAGAAGCCAGACCTCAGTGTGTAATCAATGAATGCGTTGAAAATTCGAAGTCTTCCAGGTATACTGGAGCTGTATGGAAACGATACAGGAGAGACTGTAGTCAGCAGGGTTGGGAGACAAGGAGGTTTAACTCTGTGCTAGAAGCAATGCGCTGAGACTGTAATGATCCACAAAAACGAAAAGACACAATTTGTGCGAAGAGATCAGTTTTGGAAAACTTCTAGGGTGGAACTGGTGAAAAATTACAGCACCGACCCTCAATCTGGCTGTTGCTAAAATACTAAGTAGCAAATGCGTTGGTGGAATTCTTAGTACCTGTGAGAATCAGATTAGGCAATACTTGCTCATGGATATAATGCAATCCACACAACCATGACCTGAAACGGAGCTCTCCGTAGTCTGAGAGAGAGTTGACTCCCTACATTACAGGCGAGAACAATTTATATGCTTCACAGATATTCTTGAGCAGACTGCTGAGTCCCTGAGAGTACCAAATTAAGGGTTCATTACGGAGTTTTGTAAGTCGCGTTGAAGAAAACGGAATACAAGTGACCTTTACTTTTGACGACTCATCGGTGGAGACTAAGCAGCTGTTATGGCAGCAACCGATGGTTTAAAAAGTAAATTTTTAGAATTAAGGGTAATTCAGACACTTTAACTGAAACTCAGAAGATAGCAGAAGAGTCAATAGAATAGACTTAGTAAAAGAATAATATGTCAAGTATAATAAATCTATAGAAGAGACAACTGAGTTATATGAACGGATTAGGAAGATATAAGTTGAAATAGACGTTCAGAGAAGAGGCGTTGTGTAACCAATTTACCTGTCAGCTGGTAGCTTTTATACAGCTTTTGGGTTGGGAAAATAGGCCTTTATCTTCCACCAATGAATGTGCGGAAACCACTCTGAAAATTTTTGGGAACTATCCTATGATTATGCCAAGTTCCAGTCGTCAAGGAATAAATACATACTAAAAAGTATTATTATTATATGATGTTAAAATTAACAAGCAAAAGTGATAAAATATATGATATCCCAAGAACATTACAACATTGATGATTGTTTGTCTTCTCTTGATGAAAATTCATTTTTAAGATTAGTTAAACAGTTGGTTAAATTTTCACTATTTATTTATTTTTCTTTGACATATGTTTCGCCAAGTACAATTTCTGAAGAAGCCAGACATATGTTAAAGAAAAATAAATAAATAGTGAAAATTTAACCAAGTGATTGGTATTTTTAAGTAACATTACAACATTTCATAACTTCTAATGTATCCGAAAATATATTTTATTTCAAGTGTACAAAGTCTAGTAAAACGCTTAAAGTTATACAAAAGACAGTTTTTAAAATATAACTACAACAAACGAAACTAGAACAAAAGTAGGATATCTTAAGGAGTTTCCCTGGGTTACAAGTGTAGAGTCAGTAGTAAATGTCTTATTTTAGAAGGACTAAAATATTTAGCTAGTTTGAAAAATGTACTAGACTGCTTACTCTACACTATACAGTAGTCTGCGCATTGTCAGTGATACAAAATATGTTAAATTAACCTAATAAATATCTGAGATACAATCAATGATAAAAAAAATTACAAACACGCTAATTAGGGAAAATGTAATAGGGTGAGGAAAATTGTAAAGACGAATGATAAAAAAAATTTAGTAAGTAATAAAACAGTAATAGGTATACTGAAACGGATCATTAATAATCTGAAAACTTTAAAAAGATAATTCTAGTGATGACTAGATGATAATCTACACTAATGACTATACAGTTCACTGGCTGGTCCGCAGATCTCATAATTATTCTGTAATCGTTCTTAAGTTCTTAAGGAAAAGTACATTGACGACACAACTGGTTCACTAATTGAGGCACAATAGAATTTGAAGAAAAAAGAAATATATAGAAAATATCCCTCATTCCTAAACAACCAAATATGGAGTTGACTAAAGTATAGTTATTTGTGGAAAAGAATCCATACTAGCGAACAAGCACAAAATTACAAAATATATACCGAAAAAGTAACTTATACACATTTGTTTTGTATACAAAGGTACTGGTAATTAAACATAACATATCTAACTGTCAAGGTTTGCGTTATTATTTTGGTATAACTCATATTTTTATTTGCTGCATTTCCAGATGCATCAATTGTTTTCTTCAGCTCCTGTTGTTGAGTTTACAGGGAAAAGTTGATTTATCCTAATGAGAAATTTTACTGCGAGCATCTCAGAAATGCTGGAAGTACTACTGAATACAATACTTACGGAAATATTTCAGAAATAATACCTAAAACACGGCCTAAAACGTTTATTGGTTCAATCTAAGATTTTTTGATAAAAAAAAATATTAATCAACTAACAGTATTATTTTCCTTTTATGGCAGTTTTTACAAAATAAATTTTACTTATTGCAACAATAAACCTGACAAAATCCATTTTTCAGTCGTAATTCCATTAAAGTCTCAGCCGACAATAATAACAAATGAACCCCTTTCATATGATGTGTTACGTAAATTTGCGTTGGTAAGAGTAACGGTTTCGTAGCATGATGGGTAACTCCCACTTAGCACCTTCAATGCAAATGTAATTTATTGTGCGCGTTCGCCTTTGTTTACAATTTTAATAAAAAAACCTCATCATGCAACTTGTACATGCGGTAGGTGTGAGTAGTACAAATTCTGTCACGAAAGCGCTTATTAATAATAATTTTATTCCATAACGAATTTTCTGGAAAGTGGACAAAACAATTCTTGTCGACATTCATTAATCAAGAAGTGAACTGAAATACCACAAAAACAACTAATAAAACATTTCTTAAACATTAACCCATTTCAAAGTAGAATTAAAAAGTTAAAAATAATTTACAAAACATAACAATAGATTGCAAATTAACTCTAGTTAGGTACTTACATAAAATAATCTAAGAGCTGCCTAGATAAAAAATTATGTATAACGTACATGATATTCGAATAGCTGGATAAGTTCTATTAATGTTCCCGAACAATAAGCACCTGGTCTGTCTGCGCGCCTAGGAAGACTAATGTGGTAGTAGCCGTCCAAAATCGATAATTTTGGAAAGAAAAAATATGACAAGACTCACTGATAAAAATTATGTTAATATTTACGATTTGTTGCTAGTAAACGTGTAAATTATTGGCAGACAATTTCATGGAAGTGAAATAGTTGGCAGACGGCAACAAAGTGGCGTTTTTTTTTGTTAAAAAAATGATAAAGCTCATGAATAAAAATTATGGCTTATAATTATTTGACGTTAAATGAAATTATAAGCAAAAAGGCAGACAAAAATAACAAAAGATAACGATGACCAGCGCGGTCTCGAGCAGGCTCCACGATCATTTTTTAAGAAACAAAATTCAGGGAGGAATAGTTTTTAGGCTAAAAACATATCAATATGAAGAGCTAAATGGGAATTAAGTATTGAGTGTACCTAATGAAGCGAATTTGTAAGATGACCAACTATTTTTTTATTAAGTATTTCATAGGTGAAAGAAAAAGAAGAAAAAACGCACGAGTACACCTCAAATCTTGTTAACTTGAACAAATTGTTGGTTTTCTCTAACCTCAAATTAATTAAACAGAAAGGGAATTCCCATAAAACTTTGCCCTACATACTACACAAGGTACATAAATATTGGAGAGATAGATATATCCATCTCTTTTCACAAATGTAATGTTGACTTGTTAGAAAAAGAGGTTGTAGTATCTATCTATCTCTCCAGCAACATAATACATCCTCTCAATTGTGCCGGAAACGGCAGCCATATGTGCGCGCGAAATTCCAATCAGTGTCAAACTCGTGCCTGGTGTTTGCCCTGACCTCTGACGTGCCGGAAACGGCAAGCAATATGCGCGCGTGAAATTCAAATCACTGTCAAAATAATTTTAAATGTTTAATTAATAAAATTGAAATAATCTAAAAAAAATGTTTTAGAAATACAAATGAGCATAAAATTATACAAATGAGTACTTTCAGAGTACAGGATTTGAAAAGAGTACTGTTTGCGAAAAAAGAGTACAAAACTCAATAAATAAGTATAGTTGGTCACCTCAGAATTTGTGAAATAAAATAATTTTCTTTTTTTAATGTTAATTTTTGTAATAAATCTGAAAACACTTAATATTTCCGAAGCAGTTGAAGATAGGTCTAGGACATTGTACATGAATTATGTCTAGAATGTTCTGGAGAATGCAAAAAATAAATAATATACAGGGGCTTGCATTGAAATAAGAAAGTTGGCATTGCCCACTGTCACCTGACAAACACGCCCTCTTTTATTCTTTATCGAATTTATTCCATTTAGCTGTTCCACACTGTATGAACAGATTACTTTTATTTGTCATTGAATGGAGAGCGCAGAACACCTGGAGGCACTATTTTCTGTATAGGATGTACAGAGGAACCGATTGTGACAGATCTCAATACTAGCTCCGATTTTTTAAAAGCAAACTGTAGTGACTAAAATATTTACGTTATAATAGATCAAACCAATGATTTTCTATCGTAATATAAAAATAATATGAAAACAGTTGACAGAAAAATAAAAGTTGTAAATTTTGATGAACTGCGTCACCTTCATCATACTAATTTACAACCCTCACTCCCCTGTATGTGAACATATTTTATGAACGACCCCTAAGAATGTAAACACTCCGTCTACAGGTTTTACTAATTTCGTTTTGAAATCCTCAAGTAGACAACGTCGTTGATAAGATTAAACTGTGATGTGACGAGCTGCTAGCTGCATACGTTCTGTTTAAGAATGCATTTCTTTCACTACAGGTCATCGTACCATCAACATCATTAACGAGTGCATTTACTAACGCCTCAATAAATCTGATTATCGACACTCTCGGGTCCATGCTAGAATAAATGCTGGAACAAATTTCCGAACAATGTTTATTCCTATCCCAAAGACATCCTACTGATATAAACTTTTAGATAGAATCTAGAATTGAAATCACTACAAATTTAAATAAATTTGGCCTAGAATTAATTTCAACTGTCCAACAAACTAAACTGTTATAATAGTTTAGTTATTGCTTTCAGGGAGTATTGAAAACTGGAGTTTTTTTTTTCAATTTCGACGTGCTCTTTGGAATTTTGTTTGGCACCTCATATTTTTGCCGCTTGCACACCCATATTGGAAAAATGGAGTCTCAAAACAGTTTTTTGATAATAGCTTCATTTCGACTGATTGTTTCATTGAAAATAGTTATGTAATAAATTAAAGTAGAGAAATTTCCTATAATATACGTATTACTATAAAATTTAGCGCATTATCCTCTTTTACATTCCTGGTAAAGTAGAAATGTGGAAAAAGGAAGTCAAAATCTAATTACCAGTTTTCAAAACTCCCAGAAAACTTTCCAGGTAACCCCTTAGTGAGCACCAATTGATTGTAATATAAGTACATCCAGTTGACTAGTAATTAGAGATTTTTTAAAACATTTCTTATAATTTAATTGATTGTATATTTGGTAATAGATAAGTTTTATAAAATAATTTAACAGATATTTTAGTCCCCTCATTCCCGAAGTACCGAATCCAAACTTAATATTTTTTAAATTCTATTATATCTTCATATACACGGTGTTTAAAAAGAGATCCTCCGTAGCTCAGCTGGATATTTTTCATCCAAAAATAAATATTAATGCTTAGTTTTCAGAGTTTTAAACAATTTTAATAAATCAAATCGTCTTGCATAGACTGTAGAATGATCTTAAATATAATCAGCCAAAATGTTAAAGTTTTCGCCTAACTGTATGATAAGATCCTTGGATTTGACCTCCACCATGACCTTGAAGGTCATGCGAAGAAGAAGGTAAATGATATTAAGCTTCACATGGCTTTCAAGGGCTTCGTTAAAGTCAAACTCGAAATGCATGCTTTACATTAAGAAAAAAATGTGAATATGAGGGTACCAATTAGAAATTAACACCTACACATAGAAGCCTCATCCCAAATAATCAAACTGCAATCCCTCATTAATTTTCCGGCACTACTCTGTTTAGAAATATTGCAAATGCTAGTGACATCATCACTACATATTTTTAATGGCAGTTTGAATTTGGAATGGGCGGTTCGCTCACCTTCCAAAAGTGTGGCTGCTACCTTAAGGTCTGCGGATAAACAAATAAAATAGCAAGATATATTGAAATTTTTAAGATTCATAATGGATCAAAATGTCACAAAAGAAGAATAAAAGGGGGTCAACAAATTCCCTAGTTTTTTAGAAAGAAAAAAGAGTAAATTAAAGTTCTTAAAGAGAAGTGAAAAAATCTGAATATTAGATTTCACTGGGGTCCGATTCTCGAACTATTCGACAGCTCTACTATACGACTTTCGACGTAAGTCGCATGAAAAGTTGAGGTAAATGAAGTTTAACCCATATATTCAACTTCATTTATGTTAGATTTCATACGACATAGGTCCCAAGTCGACTGGTAGAGCCGTCGAATGGTTTCAAGAATCGGGGCCCTGATTGTCTGTCCCTTGTATCATCGGCTCTACGCAATTATGTTAAACACATTTATTATAGATTGTTAGACAAGCGTTCCGTATAACACAAACTTATTGAACAGACAGAGTTAGCATTCTGGAGATCTCAAGTGTTGCTTGAAAACAAGCTCAAACCAGGGTTGTCAGATTTTATAAAAATGCAAACTGACCATATTATAAGCACATTTTCTATTAAAAATTATCATAACTGTAGAGTTACCAAAAAATACATATTATCAAAATTTGTTTTACACAATAATGGAATAAATGGGTGGGATCACCGTCACAAAGTGCCAAAGTGCCAAGGAAATACAATGTGCCTAAAACCAAATTTCATTTAGTACAAGATCTTCCTCTTCCACAGGTAGATTAATCCCCTGAAGTACGAGATTCTCCCCTGAAGCATGAGATTCCCCCTGAAACACGAAATTAACGCCTGAAACTCTTTTACGCTTTTTAGCTGTATATTCGATCATATTTACAAATGGCAAGACTGCAGTAGCTAATGACGGTTATTAAAAAATATATTTAAAACTCTTTCATCATAGGATTTAATCCATCCACAATTGTATTACAAACTGACCCCACTGACTGTTTAGAGAAAAGTATATCGGTAATTGCAGCAGAAAGCAATATATAGAATAAACAAATATTTTGACCTAACTTGTAAATCAGTAGGTTGAATCTATATAACACATCAAAAAAGTTTATCTATAACAGCTTTTCGATACAAGTTTGAAATTATTAATGCATAACTATAACTACTGCTGCTATTTTTTAAAGAATAAAGACGTTCTACGGTAATACAAACCAGTATTGCTTTTGATTTCCTTATTTTGGAACTTTTATTTTATTTTTTGATATTCACATACGATCCCGCCTATTCATAATTATAATGATTACCAGTTATTTATTAAAACAGGAAGAAGACAATTTGTTTCTTCTGCAGTCGTTTGAGTGTCGTTTTAAATTAAATTGTAAAACTTGTTATGATTGCATATCGTGCAAGATAATTTGTGTGCTGGAAATGGGGAACGATTCAGCTCATATGACTATTTCTCGTGAACTAACATTCTTTTAAAGACAATAGTAAACGATTGGTACGAGTATATATAATACAATTGATTGAAAGGGCACTGTTGTTCTGTAATTAAAATACATTTAAAAAAAACAAGAAAATCTATATTGACACAAGGTATTTTACTTTTTAACCAATATTAATATTTGTTCACCAACCTAGTTGAATACAAAATAATAACCTGTAATAAGAAAGTTTTGCATATGATTCCAACTTAGGGTGACCCACTGTATTGTATACTAATTGAAAATTTCCTTTTTTAACCGACTTCCAAAAGCAAAAGGTTATCAATTCGTCGGCAACTTTTTTTTATGTATGACTAGTGATTATTCATAAACGGCTTGGACAATTTTGATGATTTAAACTGTATTATATTAAGAAACATTATGGAAAGGTACCACATAATTGTCTATAACATGAGATTTACGGTTTTCCAGAAAATCAGGAAAAAAAGTTAATAAGGGGCTACATTTCAGTGAATTTCAATGAATCTTCACTGTTTTGTCTAAAACTACTCAATCATTCTGAATATTATAAATTGTATTCTGCAAAGATATGTTCCAGCTTGATTCCGTATATTTTTCACTAACGTAAAACATAACATTTTTATAAAAATATATGCAAAAAAATTCATCATGGCAAATGTAAAATTTTCATCATAAATATCTAGTTTAAATGTCAAGATATGCCATGAAAGTATATTATCGTACAGGGTGTTTGGAATGGTTTTCATTTTGATTCATTTGAAGTCAGTACCTTTTAAAGAGGAAGTTAATTTAAGGGGCTTATAGTCGCGTGAAATGGCAGAAAATATTCCGTAAGTTTATCGAAACGAAAATTTCTTATGTTGGCGAACTCTTCTATAAGGTATATGGTTGTAGGTGTGTGCGTGTCTGTTCAAGAAGGTTTAAAAAAATTATATAATTTGAAACATAAGTATAGTTGCTTATACAAGGTGTTTCAAGTAAAGGTGGGGTAAGATTATTTTTATTCAGGGTGTATCAAAAATTTGTTATATAAGCATAAGCAGTTAGGATTTTTGAATTATAGGAAGTAGGACGGGGTATATTTATAGACATGGGTCCAACAATTTTTTCAAGCATTTGCGTTTACCGAGTGGTTGAAATAAATGGTAGAGTAAAATTATAGTCATAAAATGTGGTTCAAAAAGGTGAATTTTGTTATATAGGGTAGAACATGAGCAGTTACATAAATGGAGTACTAGACATATGGGGCAAAGTAAAATCATTGGTATACAGGAATAATTTAAACAATAGAAAATTGGAAATAGTCAATAGTGCGGAGAGGATTTATACGTATACAGGGTGGTTTGAAAGATATCAGGACCGTTGTAATATTGTGTTGAGTTGAATTATAGTTGTACAGGGTGATTCAGAAAATGATGCACTAATAAGTTATATAGGGGTGACCAATAGATAGAAGCATGTACACTCTGGATGCAATATAGAGTGAATTATAGAAAGTGATCCAAATAATAAAACAAAAAAAGTAAAAAATTAATTTGGAAAATATAGACACAGAATAAAAATTAGAGAGGGAGAATGAGAGAGGGAGATAAAGAGAATAATCTAAAATTTCCAATTGAATTGTACCTTAAATCAGATAAAAAAGAAGATTTGTCTGAAAATAGTGATTGATTGCACACGGTTTCTACACGGTTTTTATTTTAAGTCAGCTGAGGTAGGTTCTTTTTTAAATATAAATTATTTATTTATTGTCTTCATTTTTGAGACAATATTACTGTTACTTGTCTTCTAAACGTTGTTTCTGGCATATTCTTGATTACTTTTATGTTTTTTGGGCATTGACAACGAAGGCAGAATAGACGTTGAATCGTTTGGTTTTCCTTCATTATACGTCGTTTTATTTCTATTGGGGTGTTATTGCCCAAAAAAAACATAAAAGTAATTACTGTTAGTATTCAATAGATTTTTAATAAATTATTTCAAAAAAAGCATTTGGTATTAATAACTTACTCGTCTACATTGATATAATAAAAAAAAAAAACAATAAATCAAACAAAGTCTAGGTACCCAAAACATATCAACTTCACCAACATAGAATTGAGAATTTTTACGAGTAACATCCATTTGCAATGTCATAAAAAAACTCACCAATAATTCAGTTGTTTTTTATTTCATTAACATTGCCACATTTATATTTTGAAAACATAAATAAAAACTTCACAGTTGTGTTCGAAGTAATAGCAGTGGCATCTTTACTTAATGTTTTTTTAATTAACTCTCTTAGTTACCACATGATATAATACATTATTAACAAATAATATCACCTTACTTTTTTGCAGTAAGGAATCATAAATTTCCGCAATAATTCCTTTACTACGATCTGCGCTTAATGAATCAAAGTAAATTTAATCCCAAGTTGCCATGATTTCTGTTTCATTAACTCCGTTGAAATTTAAAATTATTTTTTTAATTTCAACGGTAAGAATGGTAGATAATTTTGTTTATTATACTGTTCAGTTGATAAAATTAGTAAATACATACATAAGTGCGTACTTTGGTTGACAAATTTCAACAACCATACACTTTTTGACAAATGTTGTATAACATTTGTATATTTATACTAATCAGTTCTACCAGCTACCAGAATATCTCCACTGCATTATGTTAAACCATTTAGACAGACGAATTCAGAACCTCCTGCTGTTTTGTAGTCGGCTAAAAATCTCATGAATTCTCCAAGAAAAAATGATACTAAGTTTATTATGATTGGAAAACAGTAGAAACTGCTTTTCAAGTGGGCAATTTTCAATGAGGCGAATTGGGTTTGCCAAACGGTAATACTTTGTGACCGTATTATTATTTCTTGTTTCCGTCTGCAATTGTTGAAAATGGAATTATACTAACATTTCAACAAGTGGATGGTCTCAGTAAGATAATACTTCACTTATGTAAGTAATTTCAACAGGTGTGGAATAATATGTCCGAAGATACTTCCAAACGAATGGATAGCTCACAGTTTAATCGACTAGCTCTCTCACTCGATTTGACCACAATTGATTTTGCTTATGGTATAATTGAAGTCGGAAGTATTTTTAACCAAGCCAAACGATTCAAAGTTCTACCGGAACCATTATGTCTTTTGATACATTTCCGATACTTATTAACTTGCACCTAAATAGTTTCTGTACTTGTTCACAACAAATTTCTGTAGTATTTAAAACAAAAAAGGCAGGTAAAACAACTGAACCAAAACTGTTCGAGCGGGTTAATAAGTCTCTCGTTTTGTTAAAATTTGTGCTGCAGTTTCCAGCCACTAACAGACTTCAATGTTGAAGTGCCTCCCTCGAATTAAATTCACATCTAATGCACATTTTCATTAAACTAAACTGACAGTTCTATCCTGTTAACAATAAATCTCTTTCTGTTTGTTACAGTCGCGTTTCAAACAGGACGGTTCTTTCACAGCTGATAAATTGTCTCTTTAATTGTTTACATAGACGTTAACACGAGAATCTTTGTCGCGATGACATCTCAGATGGAGTGCAGTGCCCTAAGTGCCGAAAGCGAGATAAAATTAAAAGTCGTTTATGTCAGGAAAAGGAAGATTTTTATCAAAAGCTTGTTATTTAGCTGTATTACTTTCCATCAAGCATATTAAAGCGGTCTCCGCTGCGCAGGAAAATACGACGTCACGGTTTTCTTACAATGTCGTATAGATAGAGAAATTCTAATTATCATAAGATTACGTATACAAATATCATAAAATTTATACATATATTCGATTTTAATAAATAAGTAGTAGACACGCCTGTTGGATATGTTTATTTATGGGTGATAATAAAAAATGGGAATCATAAAAGTGAGTAATAAAATAATGAAATATTGCTTGTGTTGAACATGGTAATAATACTATCATGGTGATTTCTTGAGATGTAAGAACTCGGATTTTTTTTCAGATAATCTCTATTTTATTCAACATGTTTTAAAGGAATTGAAATTGTAAGTTTTATAGTCTAAGACTGATCTGATGAGTAGCTTGGTTTAACATCCTTTAATATTTTCTAGCGGATCCGGAATTCTGAATGATCGTTTAGACTTTTGCATTTGATTTATTCATTTTTATTCTCTCGTATTATGAATATTAAAATTTAGTTCTAGATTTTTGTACAATTAGTTGTGAAAGACCTACATTTTTAAAGTAATTTCGGAATAGTTGTTGAAGATGTCTCTGATTATTTACCTATACATTAGGATTTTCTAACCTCCCTTTTAATTTCTGCAACAGATAAGTATGCGAAATTTGTAAATGGATTGTTTGGATGTTTGTACGGAAATTCGTCCACACCGATATTCGGAGAAAAAGAGGTGTCTACAGTAGCATCAAACAGTATTTAATACTTAACTGTGCTTGGAGACGTTTCAACCTGAATTCTGTAGTGTATAATTTAAGACCGGCGAGACAACTGAACGATATTACGACTTGTAAGGAATTTATTTGTTCCACAATTTTAGATGGTATAAAGTGAGATAATGGTTTCCATGAGATAGGGCCACTTGCCACACCTTATACCAATCGTCTATAGTTGTTAATGAACATTTCCCGGAAAATCTCCCGCCGAGGTACTATGTTAGATTCCTTGCTCATTTCTTATGGGATGCCTAAAATCAATTCTCCTGCAATTGAAGCACAACACCTCCACCGAAATGGCTGCCCTTTTCAGAGATGTGTACGCGCGTGGTACACAATTTATTTGACAAAAGTTAATAAAAAAATGATTTATCGCGAAATCTAGGAGTTTCAGGAATCACAGGTAACCGGCGCTACACACAGTACGACTCCCGATGTGGGGTCTGTGTGAGCTAGTTTTTTCTGAAATTCCTAGATGTCGACATTCATTTCGCGTTAAAATTTAAAATTCAGTTATATGTACTAAATATATAAATTATTATAAGATATTTTAATCAGTTAAGGGGAGCGCAACTGATGAAGGTTCTTGACTAGAAACAATATATTGTCTTGCCTTCAGGGGATTGAAAAATTTTGAAAATCAAAAAAATATGGTGACTTGTGATCATTTTCTTTTAAAAATTATCTCTTTCGTTTTGGACATCTCATCTTTACCGATGTTATATACAGTCTATAAAAATGTCAAATCTACATTAGGGGGCATTCAAGTATTATGTAAGCACCAAAGGGGGTGACAGAGTGTTTGTTTTGCTTAGTTTTGATAAGAAAGGGGGCTTTTATGCGAAATTAAGTAGATTCTGGTATGAACAATTATGGCAACCCTACTTGTCTATGTTTGAAAGCGAAAAGTATCTTAGAAAGAATCGAACTAGAACGCGCGCTATTCACTTCTAGATTTGTTCGGTCTACATACTGGTTCAGTTCGTTATCATTGGATTTGAGGTCTTCTAAGTAAATGTTTATTTTACCATTGATCCAGTTCAAGATATAGCAAAAAGTTGAAAAATCTCACACAAATACAAATAGTTAGTTCAAGTGTGACGAAGCAAAGTTTGACCAGGATCTCCATATTATTACGTCTATGAGAATTGAAGAAGATTCATCCCCTTCTGATAGGAATACGGTAAATAATAAACGCTTTAAAGACTCTCTTCTTCTTCTTCTTCAAAAGTTGTCTCTTAGGAGAATAGAATGGTATGATCAAGTGATCTTATTTGCCAGAATATATATTAAGTGTAGATATTTTTTAGCAATTATATCTACATACGGAACATCCTTATTTATATCAATTTTCTGTTTGGATTAATTATATCTCCCTATCTTTCACTTAATTGATGAAAAAAAGAACTCAAAATTTGGAATCACTTGTCATAAACCACCCCCACTGTTCTGGAGTCAGACTGTGTGTAACGCCGTTTCCTTGTGGTTCCTAGAACAGAAATCACACGAACAAATTCGTAGGTTAACTAAAACCTATAAAAGAAGTTATGATACTATATCTTCGAGATTTTTCAATGCAGTCAACGCAAGACAATATATTGTTCCTAGTCGAGAACCGGCGTTATAGAGGGCATGACTCCCGAATTCTCCTAGATGTCGAAATTGACTTGGCGATAAAATATTGAATTCCGTTATATGTACTAAAAACATAAATAATTATTCGAGATTTCAATCATTTGAGAGGAGCGCAAGTGATGAAATTTCACCACTAGAAACAATATATTGTCTTGCATTCAATGGATCGAAAAATGTAGAAAATATAGTACTACTCTACTAATTATCAACCTAAATGAAATATTTATAGTAATTTAAATAACTGAAATGTATTATTAGCTAAATTATTTGTGTGGTGGTCCCGCCATCTTTTTTAGGTTAGGTTATAAAGTTGAATTCTTAAGCAGATACTTTTGATTATCTCATATCTAAAGCAGAACGTCTGTCAGGTTTTATATCACTTATACATTCAGCCCTCGGTCAGTTGCATAAAAAGATCGGAAGCTTGAAAACATTTGAATTGTATTTCTTATTAGCTGCAAGTTGTCGAACATGCTAACCTTGTAAACACTGCAGCTCAAAACAACACATACACAACAGTCGATCGTGCGTGTTTTGCAAATTCAAAACAGAGCCAAACAGAGCACGGAAGCCTATCTGATGACGATGCAATGTCGGCAACGGCGAAACGGGTCTTTTGCTAATCCACTAAACTTAGCATGACAAATGTTGGTTTGAATTCGAACCGAGTGGATATTATCGTATGGCTTTGGCTTGTAATCATCCGTAATCCATTCGTAATAATTAGATTGGCGTGACTGGGTTGAGTAAATCAAATCGCGCTGTTACCAAGTTGCTGGATACTTTGTAGATAGAGCATTGTTAAAATAATTGGTTTTTATGTTTCAGGGTATATTTATTAGACGTAGAACACACTATTTTGGTAAACTTTATTTACTTTATAGATACTAAACAATTTAATGATAAAACGTTTAAAATACATGATATTTTTGATGATTTATTTATTGGTTGATATGACAATTTGACAAAGAGCTCCAACAAGCTATAATGAGGCAGTAAGCGGTACTTACTCATAAATATTTTTACAAACATTTGGAGAGAATGTCTTGCAAGGACCGCTCAAAAAATAAAGTGACTGAAACTTGTATTGTGAACTAATTCACATCCTGTTCAAATTTCCTCAAGAGCACAATGTTTGAAAATCCGCGTTTTTGAGATGTGAAGGGCCAAAGTGACATGGTTATTTACGATAAAAAATTGTTATAAAGCATTCGCACGTATATAAATTCTCTCAAATAAAATTCTTTGTTCCATCATACCAGTAAAGCATGAACTCCACGTTAGGGTCAAAGTCATTCAAGGTCAAACTGATAAGTAATTAAAAAAATAAAATCCACTACTCATGCGCATACCATAAGAACCATAATATTCTTTAAAGATGTGTACAAGTACTGAATCCAAAATACTAATACATAGATTTTTATTTGTTTAATGTTTTTTCTCAGTTTGATCTTGAAATCACCTTGATTTTGACATTCAATGCATGCTTCAAGGCTAAGTGGGAACGAAGGATTTTCTGCTCGTGTCTCAGACTGGCTTCACATTTATGAATGTTCTTAAATAACAAGGTTAAATATTGCGGATCCCGTGTGTTCACTTAGACACATGTTGTCCAATTAATACTGCTTTATTAATGATGAAAATAAAACCTTAACCTTCAGTATAAATCCTTAGAATATACAACACAAAACACACTCACTGAACTTATGGTAAGACTAACTAACTAACGCTCACAGCACACCTACTTATATACAATATTTACATTAGAGAGTCCTCGAGATTACTCTATCGCGCTAATGTCGAATTATGTAGATCTTTCCCGAAACTTGGTAAGTATATACAGGGTCCTCCCTCTTTTATTTTTTACCTCATGTTAATTTAGTATACTTACTCTCCATATAAATAAATCTGCACCCACGAAAATGTAGAGGCATAAGAATAGTCCATGAAAAAGTGCAAGTGCTACAACTAGGAAATATGGAAGACATGTTCAAGACCGGTTCAAAACAGATTAATTTTGGAATTTTTTTATAATTAGTCATTAAAATATGCTTTTTCAATTTTTTCTTTCTTAAAAATGACTTCCGGTTAAGACGGCGAGGTAGCCGCATATGTGTGAGTGTGTGTTAGGATTAGGAAATTTAGTCCTTTAGTAGACGGAGAGGATAAAATTAACTCGACATTCCCCCAAACGCGTTTAAAGTGATAAAGACCCTCAATAAGTGATCGGTTTGTGTTAGTTTTCAGTGAATAAGCCGGAGGTCCTAGGCTGCCTCGCATTGCAAATATACTGTGTAAATAAACTAATTATGATTTTTGTCACGAAAAGTTATAGAACTACGTTTTATTAAATTTCAAGTGTTGGTTTAAATATGATTAATCTAATTAATTTCTTGGTACGCCAAAGAACATTTCTTATCTCAATATAAGAGAGTTTTTTCGTTCATATTTTTGCTCTGACTTTAAAAATCATCGGACAATGGTGAAATATATAAACAATTCATTACTTGCATATGATATCAAGGGTCTTTACCCATAGCCATTCTTAGCAGAAAAACCCTAACAGAAAAAGAAGAATAACCTTAAAAATGATGGTGTCATAAACATATTACTTTACTTAGGTTGATTAGATAATAATATAAATGCTAAACTTTAAACATTATTTTTTAAGATGCTTGCAAGAAAAAAGTTTTATTTATTTATAAGATTCGTCACCCAAAATTTTGTATTTAATATTTGTATTTTGGTCAAAGTATGAATTGAGCATTTTCTATAAGGGATTTTAAACTTGTATTATATAAAATGTTTTAATTAAATAGAATTTGAATTATGAAAAATTAGAGTAAAAATAAAGGATTTTTTTCCCTTATAAATATTTTGCCGTCCTAACCTACATGGTGTCAGAAAGGAGCGTTTGATTATTAAAATTATATTAGAGTACTTCGGAGTAGTTTAGTGAAAAAATTAAGCTCGTATAATTGCAGCAAGATGGTGCTCCACCCCACTATTTTCAACCGGTGCATTATTGTTTGACGAACAGCAGAGAGTCGAACGAGTAACCAGCTAGTTCACCCGAGATTAACTTATTTGATTCTTTCTTGACTGCAATATTTGATTTCGAAAATCTTTGCTATCATGCGAAACGGCATTTAAAATTAATTTCCACTTTTCATTCCATTTAAAGAAAAGGCGTCGGTTGACGTTGCAGCTATTTCTGGGATATACTTGTATACCATATGCCCAAAAATTTCTTTTTGATATTCAACAACAAGTTGCCGGCTACGATTCAGTGTCAGGGGACGCTTCGTAGCTTTAAGAAAGCTATTTTTGACTATTTAAATGAGATTGAGCCTTACACTCTAACCGAGTACTTGGAGTTTTAATTTTTTGCTTACTACCTTGTAACCGTTTGTTTGTTGACGTCTTTTCTTTTTAATTGCTTGTGTATTCAATTATTTTGGAATAAAGAATAAAGATAGTTCAGTGGTTCGTGAATTCATTGGTGGGGGTACTTTATTCCTTCAGTAGACTATTGGTTCGCTGTTTGCAGTTTTATGAATTTTTGGTACAAATATAGGAAAATTAACTATGGTTTTCCATCATACGGGAAATTGTATAACTAAAGTGGAATCTTAAATATATATTTTAACGTTACTTTTATGCTTTTTGGGCAATAACAGCACAAGCGAAATAAAACGACGTATATTGAAGGAAAATCAAACGTTTCAAAGTCTATTCTGACTTCGTTGTCAATGGCTTTATATTTATATTTCGATTGTGGTGTTATTGCCCTAAAATTTACATCAATAAATATATTGACAACGAAGTCAGAATAGACTTTGAAACGTTTGGTTTTCCTTCAATATACGTCGTTTTATTTCGATTGTGGTGTTTTTGCCAAAAAAAAGAACTTAAAAGTAATCAAGAATATGCCACAAACAACGTTTAGAAGACAATATTTTAACGTATTTCACTTATTGTTCCTCCTCAAAATAATAACACATTAGGGTCAGTATCAAAGTAGGATTCCAATTTAAAATGTGTTGTTTATCTTTTTTAAATGAGACGATTCTAGTTTAGTTTGCCAGTAATAATAGATATAAGTTTCACCAAAGAACTGAAGAATTATCTATGTAGGATAATAAATACTGTGGTCAAAATTTGAAGGGAATTGTTCAATTGATTACAAGCATAATTAATAAACCATATAGCAAAAATCAGGAGGTAAATACCTACCGTTTGAACTATAACCCACCGTTGTAGAATTTTCATTTCAAAAGTAAAACATCAGAAATATTGGATGATGGGCAGGTTTCAGATCAACTCATGACATAATAAGATTTAAGTTATGTTGGTTTCAATTAATATAATGTTAAAGTGTTACTAACTGTTTATTTTTCATACCTTGTTTAGGAATTTGTCAAACGATTTTGTATCAAACGGTTTAGGTAAGTAGTGTTCAAGGACAATTTTTTTAGGGAATAATCTGAAAATTCTGCAATTGTTTTTAATGATAAAAGTTTCAGCAGAATTTTCGTGGTCCATTTAAAAAATTGGCTAGATTTGATTATCAACGTGATGGTCAAATCCAAGACCACTCCAAGATTCCTCGTTTTATCTTGTACAGTTTATCTGTATAGTTTTCTTAGTATATTCTGAAAATTTTGTGATTTCCTTATTTTTTCCAACCGAAAAAATGCTATTTTAAAAGATTCTCTTTAAACAAGTCTTGTATTTTGCTACTTTGACAAATTGACTAACTAATTTAAATATTTGTTATAAAGAGTACGATACTTCCAAGATATGTTAAGACACTATCGTATGTCCAAACATATCCAACTTGTAAAATTCAAGAACACACATATTTGTTGATTTACGAGCAGAGTAGCAGCATATTTGTTATGAATCACTTGGTGATTTGTCATATTGTTAAAAGATGACATTGCTCTTTATAGAATGTAGTAGATTTAGAACAAGGAAATCTCTTGTAGACCTTCAGCAGAGGTCTTTAACAATACTAGGTGAAAGTAATGAAATTTCTTATTGAAATATAAAGAACCCCGTTATTTATTAGGTTTCGATATCTGCTGCTATTTACCACATCGCACAAGGAAATGACAAAGCAGTAGTACTTACTACACACCCCAAGTAAGAGCTTATAAAAACGCAGTTTAAATATATGGCTTTTGTTTTGTCGGTTGTTGTTAACAAATGCGATTCGATTGTGATAACGACTCCACCACACCCCGTATTCAGTCTGAATGATGCGATCAAATTATGACTTCCTTCAAAAACGATCAATCATATATAGTCGCACCCATTTATACTGTTTGTCTTTGATGGATTCATTCATGGCAGCACACCATCCGAAGGATCGACGCTGGACTGCCGACTTTCCCTCGGTTCAACACCCCGTGATGATCATTCGGAAAACCCCTTCGACGTAAAATATTAGTTCGTAGTCTCGGCCGGAAAATTTATGTTGTCTGAACAGGAAGAGATAAAGATTATTTAGTCCATGTGATCCCGTCGCGATCTTTCATATTTCTCTAACGTGAAATCATAGAGCAAGAAAAGCCATTGTCTTGAGTAGAACTGGTCATAAAGTAAGACGGAGTGGATAAAGGGAGAACTTTAGTTGATAAATTTGTTATGATGAGGATTACTATTGATTTATATTCTATTACCGATATTGGTTGGAGTCGTGATTCATTGTAAAATTTCTCTCTAATACTTATGGACGTTTAACCGATAATGACAGTGGAGCTTCTGAGAAACAAGTCATCTATAATATTTTTTTCAGAGAATAAGACAATAGTTGCTGTATTCCCAGTACATATGTTGTTTGTAACCTTCGCCATTGTCTCAGATGATCTGATTGCTTGATTCTGAATTTGAACTACCAATTGTTTTTTTACTGTACACCAGTTTATAGAGCAAAATTTAACTCATTTTCGGACATAAAATTCAATAGCAATTCGCTTATACCATTTCGTCAGTAACAGTTTATAGATAATTATTGCTAAGATCTTAAAAGCAAACTCGTAGAAATAAACCATTTGAATAATTAAAACCCACAAAATAAGAATTTCTTTTGTTTTTTGCTTATATAATAAAAAGTAATGAAGGCATCATAATGCCGTCTACAGGAAATTTGTATAGAATAAGAAATCCTTCTTAATGAGTGTTTATACATCTTGATTGGATCATTTTTGCCGAGTGTATTCAAAAAACTGGTCACAAGTGTTTTTTTCTCAAAAATGTATAACTTTCTGGTAACTAATACTGGAATATTAGTCATCGTTACAACGATAGTTTATGATATTAAGTTTATATGGGCTCAAGATGGATACAATTGAATAAGTAGTTTTTGAAAATTTGAATTTAAATAATTTAGAGAGCTATTTTGCACATCCCACCGCATTGACAAGACAAGTCCGACCGGGATATACTAACGATATTTTGAAAGTTCATAAATGCCACGTCAATTTGTCTATCTTGATTTTTCGCTATAATGCCGAGAAATTGGTTTAAAATAATAGTGAATATTGCATTAAAAGTACGAATATGCGACAGCCAGCCAGCAGTGCACTGACAATAGCTGTCAAGGCACATGGACGGATCTAAAATTTTCTTAAGGTGGGGACACGAGATGAAAATTATGGTAATTTGTATTATTATTAGACTGTCAAAAAAAAGAAAAAAAAATTACAAGTAAATATATGTAAAAACGTTTTTTTGACGCAAAAAAAATCTCCTAAAAGTTGAGCTCGATTTCGATAATTACTTAACTAAGATCCAATTATGATTTAATTGTTACAGAAAAATATTATTTCACTTTTATGTGACTTTTAAATGTTTAGAATTTGTTTTTTTTTTAAATTTAGGTATATATGAAACAAGTTTACCCTTCCCTGTGTAGCACCGGCTAGACACATCGGCGTTTTTGTCGTATTTAGTTGAAAAAGTTTTTTCATTTGGTAATTTTTACAAATTTGAATATTTTTATATCATCATTATTTATGAGCGAAATTTATATAGCAACAACAGGGTCTAAAAATACTTAGTTTTGGTATTTAATATGAAGGGTTTCAGATTTTTAACATTTGATATTGCAGTTCTCCCGTTTTTCATTTGAATTTTTTGACCTTTCTGACATTTTCAACATGTCTAACATTATTGACATGGAATTTTTGATATTTCTGTTTTTTTTTTGACATATGGACTTATTGGACATTTTTGATGATTTTGAGATTTTAGAATGTTTTGAACATTTTAGACATTTGACATATTTGACGATTTGACATTTTTGACGTTTTTGAGATTTTTGACATTTTCTACTTTTTGGCATGTTTGATATTTTTGACAATTTGACATTACTGACATTTTGATCATTTATGACTTTTTCCACACACAGTGACATAGACATTTAAAAAACACTGTCATTTTTTTGTATTTTTAAAATAACTACACTAAAATTTGTTAAAAATTATTGTTTGCCACTATCATGTAGGAAATTGAATTCTCTATAAAATTGTTTTAGTCTATTTTTCTCTAAACTCAACACAAATGAAGTTACAGACCAGCCATATTTTCGTACATGATTTTGGAACACAAAAGAAAACGATAATAGTGTTACGAAAATTCATCCGACAGCTGATGTAATTGGCCATCAACCAATTCGTGGAAGGGACATTATTCCGATAAATTCTGGGAATCCGAAATGTTTGTCTCTCAACAGGCGGACCGCTGCCGTTACTGGGAATTTCCTTAAAGCTTCCAGAACATGAAAGAGTTTCCCGATGGTTCGTGGACGTACAAGACAATTCGGAGATAAATATATAAATATGAACAGCTGGCGATAGGATTCATTCAGTTTTCGACGGTCGTATTGCACAGTTAAGATAAAATGTAAATAGTTTCTGTGAATATAAATTGTATAAAAGTAGTGGAAATAGAGTTAGTTGGACTGTGTTTTTAAATAAATCCAAGAACTGAATTGAACCCGAGTGTGAAAATAAAAACATTACAATAGGTTCGAGCAAGTTAAATAAGAATATCTTTACTAACATTATTAGAAATACATTTAATATGCTTTCTCGTGTTTCAGAGAAATTGTCCCCACCCCTCTTTCACTTCTCTATTCTTTTACTCAATATCCTTCTCTTTATTTCACCTGCATCCTGGTCTCATTTGCAGCGGGCTTATAAATTGATTGTTGTTCCATGATTAAGTTTTGTTTTGGTGGATGAAGTTGAATGAAAGGATCATGAAAATGGCGTACAGGACTAATCATTTAAAATGGTAACATAACAATTACAATAGGTAAATTGGTTATTAAGTAAATAAAAATTTGTGATACCACTTTCTTAGAATAAATCTTGGGGGGATCATGTGCGTTAAAATGTAAGCCATTCCTTTAAGTTTCACTTCTTAATTCTTTCCCACTCTATCTTTCTCTCTCCTTCTCTTTCCGTTTCACTATTCATTTCGGATTCTCTTTCTACTTCTCCTCCACTTTCTCTGTCTACTTCTCTTTCGTTTTCTGTTTCTCTTTCTTTTACTCTCTCTCTCTCTCTCTCCCTCTCTTGCTCTGTTTGTCTCTGTTGGAGCATGCTTATAATTCGATTGTTGGTTTGTCATTAAAGTTATCTTTGGATGATTGCGTTAAGTGAAATGAAAACGTGAGTTTGGCGGAGTATAGAATGATACAGTTAAAAAGATAAAATACAACCGGTAAAACCTTTATTAAGCAAGCTTCATAGTTGTGGTTATCGTTTAATGAATAGCATAATAATGCATAATTAAGCACTGAAATTTAACTACGCAATTAGATTGTTATGGATTTCATTTAGCTGATTAGGAACATTTATTGCATGACAGGTCTGTTTATAGTGCTTATCTTCAAAATATCTTGACAGTTATGGATTTAGTATAGCAACATTACAAGCGAATACTCTACAATTTAAATCAAAGAATCATTCCATTATGCATACAAATCGTTTACAAATCCAAACTGTATTAGTTATTTCGAAAATTCTTTTCTATCTTATACCAAAGTATTTCAGCAAACAAAATTATAGTTGATAAAATCATTCCAGCAAATAAAATAATATAGACCAAGAACAATTCATTTTTTCCAACAGATACAACTCGAGAATTTTGTAGGCATTCTGGTTTCTGCATTATCCAAACATTACGCTCTCTCTGAGTGATACCAGCTTCGATCGCCTTGCATACACTAAAATGGGAGAAAAATTTGACATGAATCTAAGAAGTTAAACAATTTTCTGAATTAATTGCCTTATTATTATATAGTAAGAAGTTTAATTACCCCCCTCCCCAGTAGCTATAATTAGGAATATCAAATAGGAATTATCAACTTTTTAAAATTGAATGGGTGGACTTGTGAAGCTTTATTTAATAGATATTTTTATTACCCATTCAATGCTTTTTGTTTACTAAAATTCGATAAAAAGTTATTTGTGTGTTTCATTTAATATGTCTGATGATTAAAACGACTTGCTATTTAAATTAATATGTTAACTGCTCAAAATGTTGTCCTGGTGCCTAATGAGAATAAACTGGGTGTCCTGCAATTCAACTCTCACATTCTTAAATATTTTGGGTGGGGTATTAGCACACATGTCTATTATTCTGTTATTTAGGTCATCTACTGATTCCGGTTTCGTAACGTACACCTTCGATTTTAAATATCCCCACACGAAAATCAAGAGACATCAAATCAAGTGAACAAGCTGGACCTTAGATAGAACTGCGTCAACCATTCGATTGGAATTAGTTTCGTTTAGGCAATTTAAGACTGGTCTAAAATAATATGTCAACTTGTTGAATTACAACTTACATATTAGACTCGTCAGGACTGGCATTAACCTCTGGTCGTTTGATTCTGAAATATGTTATGATCCTACGGTCCTGTTAATTTGTCATCCCGAAATATTGGGCCTAAAATATGGTTCCCATTTTTTGTGCCCATACATTAACTTTAGAGGAATTTAAGTGTGATCCTCCCATTACTGTTTACATTAGTCAGCTCTAAGAATAACTGATCCAGCTTGGACGGGCTGTAATGAGATCGCAAAATGGTATTCTTCAGCCAGGGTCATTGTCTGTTAGTTGATGCAGTATGTCAGTTTATAAGGATAAAACTAAAGTTATTCAAATATTTTTGCACCGGAGTTTTTGACGCTTCACTATTCAGGCGGTTATTGTTTGGGATTATTAATAACAGAACCGATAATGTCCTGTATTTCTTTTGAAATTGATGGTCTTCATACTCCACTTCCAGTTCTATACAATTTTTCACAAATTCTCCCACATATTCTCGCTAGGGATAATTAATACTAGAAAAACGATGTTGACAACTGTTAACATTGATTCAAAAGTATCGATGTGCGATAACTATCGATGTTCGAAAACTTCGAAGTTTTTTTTGGTGGATTCAAAAAACGTAATTTACCAGAAGTTTTTCTATGAATCTGTTTATTTTGTTGATATAGAGGTTGACCAGGTTTTGTAAAATATTTCCAAAGCTTTGACAGAGATAAATTCTTCCACTAGGTTTTCTTTCTCTGTCGCCGAACATTACGTTTCTCTCGAGACACCACTATATTAAGTATTACCTCTATGGTTCTTAATACCAGTGCCATCTATGAGATTACTCTTATAAGTAGTAAGCACTGATTATGTTCACTGATAGCCTATATGACTAGATGTCGCTGTTGCTACTACTTGTCTGCTATAAAAAGAAAATACTCTGTCTTATAGCCCAACTTAGCGCCATTACGTATGTCATGAGGTATCTCAACTGGTATAATCAGGGGCGGATTTAAGGTGGGGGTGATCACCTCCTCCGTGGGCCTCAAAGCAGTACTATTTAATCTAAACGGAGAGAATCTAAACTCCAAGACGTTGGAGGTAAGCTCTATAGGTTGAAACCTCAGATCGAGTCCAAAACACGCTTTGCTTTGTGAAAATTACGAAAGATATAAAAGTCGTCACTGTATTGTCATTTTTCTTAGTAAATAATAAAGTTTCGATTTGTAGCTTCTACAAACCCATAAGTTTAAACTAAGTATTACCAAATGGGCTGTAGCATCAATGTCAGTCAATATATTTTTGCAGTTTGAAATTTATATATTTTTTTGAATAACTTTTTTATACAGTTTACTAACAAAACACTACATAAGAGGTATTAGGACATTTACCTTATCATAAATAGCTCCTTATATTCAGAATCTTTTGGCAGAAACAAACTCATAGGACCTGGTGGAACAAAGTCGATCTCATTCAGATCACATATTTCCTTCTGATTGAATATCCCGGCAATTAGTGGATATGCTGTTGTAGTTTCCGTATGGTATGCATATCCCCCGTTTTTTACTTTACATATTCCGTCTTCAGGTGACAAAAATATGGGTTTACCAGTTAAGTAAAGTTTCGAACTGTTTAATTTTTGTATGTACAAATTACTGTTTTGTTGTAGCATATAGGTGATAGTGTACGGTTGATCTTCTATGCCAAGTTCGAGGTCGCTTTCGACCAATTCTTGAATTGTTTGGAATACGTCAGGTTTAGAACTTAGAAGCGAGGAAACCAAACTTGAAGTATAGTAATTGTAAAGCAGAATAGACAGGATAAGAAGATTTAAATATAGTATCCTTCCTCCCAAATGATTGGGAAAAATCGTCGAACCTGAAATAGATATTTTTTTACAATATAAAGCATACAAAATATCTTTTGTGATTGCTGTGCTCTTTCCATTTCCGGTGGGATGTCTTTTTGCATGTATTGGAACTAAAAGTAGGTAAGTAAGTAAATGAGGGTATGATCTAAAGAACCGTGACTGATTTAATGAGCCTTTCGCGATTTCACCTTGTACTGAGACATAAATGGCTTAATCTTTGAGACAGGTATATGCCAGCTACCAGTATCAACCTGGGAGAAACAGGTACAAAAATTCAGGTGTTTTTACCAACTTATCAACATGTTAACCCACTAATTTGTTTTTATTCTGACGCAGTTTTCCCAGGACAATTGTTACACAAGAAAATATATGTTTAATAATACAGATAACGATATTAAAAACTAACAGAAAATTTTTAATTTATAAAGATGTTTATATTGATGTGTAAAATTGTTGTACTTCTTGTCTTGAACTAGATATAACAATTTATGTTTAAAATATTCAATGAGTTACTGTTTTTTTCTTAGTGTGATTACTGTATTTATGGTTTGAAGTCAGTTGGCTCTTTTAAAAGTATTATACAAAAGCGGAATCTGTTCTTAGTGATAGAACATATTAATTAACATGAGCTTACTTAAAACAACACTCATATTTTTGGACCAATCTCGTATACTATTGAATGAAGTGATATTTGACAATTCTGATTTAAGTTTCAGGGTTTGCAGTTTCTTTATTTAGAACAACTTTTTTTATATATTATTTTCCATTTGAACCCATCACTGTACATGCAGATGAACTGAAATCCCTCCCATCTTTCAAAGTCTGTTTGTTAATTAGCATTTATATCAATTTAATTCCAATATATATTGAATAGTGATACTATCCTTTCCTAATGAGTTCATGATCAATAAAAAATTACCTTGTTGAGCGAAAACTGAAATAGTGATTACTAATGAAGTAACAGTACTATAATTAATCCTAGACCTCAAGAACCTGTACTCTATCCAATAAGCAAGTTTTATAGCAAGTCCCATTAGAAGGCTTGTAGCTACTGTAGCATACCAAGTTTTTGCTGAAAATGGTTTCAAAACTTCTGCACCAGGTTCAACAAAACCAGGATCTATGAAGAAAAATCGAGCCCTACAAAAAATAGTAATAGTTATATTGTATTGGTTCTTTTGGAAAATGTATCTAAACACAGTATTCGACATATGTTGTATTTGTAAAGATAACAGAGGCTGTTTGTATTGTTTCAAATTGCTGTTCATATTTTTCAGACAATTTTTTAGTGCCGTGTCGTGTATTAAACATCAAATTGCTTTTATACTGAAAAAAATACCTAAATTGAAAGTATGTAGCTAAGAAGTCATAAGTTGGCATCCTAGCTTCTCTTAAAATTCCACCAGCAGCACTTATATCTACAAGGTTTTTATCGACTAGCTCTGCAATTCCTCCATCATTACCGCTAGAGTTGTTCCCAAACCAAGCATCACGAATTGTTGTATTGTAACTGAAACAGTCCTTTCAATTACGACAACTTTATATAGAGAATACGGGATTAGTGCAAGCAAGTCCAATTACTATTAAGTTAAACTTCGAAGCATGTTTTAAAATTATTTTCAATTATACAGGGCCACTCATATTGACAGGTAGAATCAAACCTATATTTTTCTAGAACACACTGTGTATTTTCTCAATATTCTCATTTCTACAATCTAGGGTTTTGCAATGTCAAACGAAATAATTCAAACATTAAAAGCATTTTTATATTAGTTTCTTAGCAACATTAACAAACATAGTTATAATTAAACCGGACTATTTAATTTTTGTATACGGAATGTTTTTTGTAATGAAATGCATATTTATAATACTTTACTATTTCTTCAGTATTCCTTATACCTAATTGCGTTCATTTGTTTATGAGTGATTCTATAATTAGTGGCTAAGTTTATTGGCTTGTAAAACATTAATAAAGTACAATATATTTTGTCTGGCTATACCCTTGACTAAACGGTTATTATCAATTATCCAATTAATATGATACAATTTTATATCCATTAATAAACAACGTATAATGTTAAATTAGAAGAACTAAAATGAAATGTAAAACAATGAAGGTACTATACAATAAATGTTCATATCTCCTTCAGTTGTAGGAGGTGTTTTATAAACTTGACCCTTAATATAGCCCCAGAGTGAATCCAACTGCCTTCCTCTTTCAGACCATCTTCTAGAACATCTATTTGTCTTTATATGTTTAAGTCATTAAAAAATAATTCAACGGTACTGCTTCTAATGATTCTGACAAATCGTTGTTCAGATCTCCGTTTATATTATCCTACATGACTGTGGACTGTCCGGATTAGAAGTCGAGTAGTATTCGAAATGATGTCTCTGTAGAGTGTTATTCTTATGGAAAGTATCCTCATCTCAAAAAAGTAAAAACTATTTCAGTCTGTTACTAAAATCATTCTCATGAAGCTCTTGATTCCACTGTGCATGATAAATTATTCTTTTTCAAGTTCTGATTACATTATGACCACTAATTTCAAAGAATTTGCAGTCACTCTCATTATAATACCTAATTTTCCATTGACACTAAGAATTATATTGAATTCATTTTCTTTGATTACAAACTTTTTATTTTCTCTCAATCTACGTGTCAGACCGTTCAACCGTTCTAATTTTGAAATGCTTCTGTTTCTCAATCTTAACTATTGTACTTACGTATTTAAATATATTAATCAACTAGGATCAGCAGCGGAAAGCATTTTATTAAATTAATTTTCAGGGCAACCTAGTTTACTGTCACCTAATTTTGTTTTAATGTTTGGTTCAAATACTAACACAATTAGGTATAGGGAATGTTTATTAAACAATAAAGATTCATCAAATACCATACGCTACAATACCAAAATGTAGGGTGTTGCATTTAAAAAATACAGAAAACATTTCGGGTGAATAAAAATTAAATACTCAGCTATAATAATAATTACGAACAATACCACTAACTATACTTATTAAATTTCTGATTATTAATGTTGCTAATGAAGTAATATGAAATTTGCTTATATATTTCAAACATGCAAAACCCTATAACGCAGAAACGACAAAAATGAGAAAACTTAAAAAATTTATATTAATACCGGATGTTCTACTGAAAAATAGTGAAGGTTGGACCACCCTGTCAATATGAGTTGCCATGTATAACTGAAAATATTTTTAAGTAAATACTAGATTTATTTAACAGATAATTGTGAAAATTGGTAATCATGAATTTCACTTGACTATATTTGCTATATACTCACTGAAAGTTATGTATTTCTTTCAACACTAAAAAAATGGCGAAATGTAACTTCCCAAAACTACCTATTTCTCGATGTCGCAACTCTTTATTATACTCTTCAGGTATCTCAAAAGTATAGTTGACCTATTGAAATATAATTATTTAAATGGCTTTTTATATTAGTTAAATAATAATTATTTTTACATAAATATTTTATGTATATGACTAAATGAGGAATGACTGCAACGTTATTGTATAACTGTCATCAATTTTAAGGGTTGGTTTGATTCTGAATGCAGAAAAGAAAATTTTTGCGGCGAAAGTAGTTAAGATGCGATAACTATTTAACTATTTAAATTCCATACAGATTTCCTGAAGGAAAGAAAATCCTGAACACGTTTTTAGGTGAATAAGCAGTATCTATGATTTTCTACCTGGTTTCAATTCTTTAATTATTTTGGATACGTTTCCTATTGTTTATAAAATGATTCCTTTAGCCGCTATTTAGGGAAATCTAGATTAATGCAAATTAGCATTTTAAACAATTAATGTTGAAAACGAAGATAAGTTTAGACTAGTTAGTGAAGTCTGATAGAGCTAAAATTCTCCACTCAGGCTTGATTTGGATGACAATGTATGACTAGCTAGGTGACATCTTTCTAAATCATATAACTCCTAAAGATGGCGAACCTAAAAGGTTTGCTGAGAACAATCCGAAAAATGAAATGTCACTATAATTCAATATTCCTATAGCTATAGATACATTATACATTATACATATGGATATCAAATGACACGTTTTATTAAGAAAAAATCGAACGCTACTCTAAATTCAATATGATGGACGCCTATGATAGCGGAAACATTTTCTTGTGTATATAAAAGGATTCGCTTAAAGGAAAACAAAAAATAAGATGATGTTACTATAAAAAAGTGGCTAAAGCCCTAAGATAGAGGGCAAGATTTTCATATCTACCCTCATGATATAAGGTTCGTTCCTTCAGCCTAGATAACCAGTACACAACGGTTGCGTACCTGCGCACAAGAAAAATAGCGTTCCTTCAAAACAATATCCGTTTAGTGAATGGTTCAATTTCGTGTTCCAAGTGACACGGCAATTGATTCGCAACCAGTTAATGTAGGGTAATTTCGATCACCGATATCAGGGAAGAATCGGTGGTGCAGCCATGCACATTAATGAGGCGGTATCGTTGCCGACTGGTATATGGATCGAGTTGCGCAATAAACGGTTCATGTACCGATGCATTAACCAATTGCCGATCGGTCGGCAATGGGCTGAAGGAATGAACCTATAGGTATCAAATGAAATATTTTGCTAAGAGGAGTATGAAAAGTAAATGAATATATAAAAAATAAAAACAAACCTTTATATTGATAACGTAGGTTTTCGCGGCCAGAGTCGAAGCTGATTCTGCATTTTCCGGATTTAGACTGACTTTTTTCGATTTCATTTTTTTATATATCTGAAACCAGCATATAAACAAAGTTTTTGACGTGTTGCCCACACTTATAAGGGGCTTTTTCAAGGATGAGAAGACTGAAAAAATGTTACTTACGTCCCTGCGACTCCAGTAGTTTCGTTTTTTTTCTCACAAACACACTTTGATACTTCACTTTTTTAAACTTGTCACAATTATGCACAAATTGTAAATGAACTAATAGTTTGGATCTAGCCTACAAAGCAATAATAATTGGCCTCCTGAAATTCCGGGTAAAAGAAGGAGGCACTTAATAGGATTACTTTGCATTGTTTTATGATATGTTTGAATAGCTTCCTCGAATTTTTATTAGTTGGTAATGTAAGTGATTTATTTTGTTGATGCGATTTCTGTTGAAATTTGGTGCAGGGTTGCCAGATAGGCGTAAGCTCAAAACTTTTGTCTCGGTTGAAATTCTTGGGATTTTTGGCGTTTTTAACGGCCTCATGGAATTTTCTGGTGAAATAATACGGAGATTTGGCCACGATAGAGGGGTTGTCAAAGAGGATTTGGTGGCGCGTTTCGATGATGTTCAGCTATATCAGAGTTTGATAGCCGGCCCATTTTCAAACACAGTTTGTGCTCACATAGACGGGTCTATGTGAGCACAAACTCTGCTGTAGCTGAACATCATCACGAAACGGGCCACCAAATCCTCTTCGACAGCTCCTCAGTCGTGGCCAAATCTCTGTATTATTTCACCAGAAAATTCGTGGGCAGTTGAAATCGCCAAAAATCCCAAGAATTTAAACCCAGGCAGAGGTTTTGAACTTTCGCTCATCTGGCAACCCTGCTTGCACATTTTAACCAGAAATAGCATCAACAAAATAAATCATTTACATTACCTATTAATAAAAATTCGAGGAAGTTATTTACAAATATCATAAAACAATCAAAAATAATTCTATTAAGTGCCTGCTACCCTTCTTTTACCCGGAATTTCAGGGGGCCAATTATTATTTCTTTGTTGGCTAGATCCAAGATATTAGTTCATTTACAATTTCTGCGTCATTGTGACAAGTTAAAAAAGTGAAGTGTCAAAGTGTGTTTGTGAGAAAAAGACGAAACGAATGGAGTCGCCGTAAGGTAAAGTAACTCTTGGTTTGTTTTCTCATCCTTGAGAAAGTCCCTTATAAGTGTGGGCTAAAGATCGGAAAAGTTTGTTTATATGCTAGTTTCATATATACAAATAAATTAATTCGAAAAAAATTAAGCGATCCAAATTAGGAAAATGCAGAATCAGCTAAAACTTTTATATTATTAAAAATTATCCAAAGCTTTTTAAAATAGTAAAAGATATTTATAAAAACAAGCTATCATCAAGAAAGGAATTCATAAAATCTATGTTGTGTAAATCTCAAACCAAAATATGGCTGCTCTTAGAAATGTTCCTTTCTTTTAACCCTTTAACCTAATTTTGGCAGATTTTGGAAAGTGAAGTTTTTTTAATATGTTACCTTTACTCCAGTTCTGAGTAAAACATTTGATAAATCTTTTCTTGATTCATAGAATGACCTGTTTGTATTCCAATATTCAAGTTTGTTTTGAAAAAATATTCCTATTTTTCTGACAGTAGTATCAACTTTAAGACCTGGTTTGTAGAGTTCAAATATTTCGTAACGGTTTGAAGAGTTCAAGCATGCAAAATGTACGTTACTGTCAAGTCTAAACTGAAGCTTTTTAGATATATCCATTACAGTCGTTTCTGAGATATTCACATTGCCAATTATTAACCAAGTGAATTTTAGACGAAACTGTTTCCTCTGAGATACCTTAAAAAAACTGAGTTGTAACTCAATATAACATTATTTTTTTGTACCTTGTGTAACATATCAGAGTAGTTTTCACAGAAAGTATCGAGAACAACGCTAATTTGCAAATACGGATATTTATTTAGGATTTCTAATAGGTGTTCAGCTTGTTCTATAATAAAAGCAGTTTTAACATGCGGATTTTCAGACATTAGTGCATTTTGAAGTTTCAGTTTTTCTAAAAATAAACCAACATAGTAGATTGCACCTTCATAAGTTTCTCATTTTATAATTGTTCATTTTAATTTGTATTATAAAAATTTAATTTCTAAGACAGATATTGATTCTAATACTAGTAAAATGCCTTACCCATACTATTCCAACATAGCACCAAAAAACAGTATTTTGAATTGTTCTGTGCTAAAAATTGTGTAATTAGGCTGATTTTGACTTCATTAGATTCAATTGTGAGAAAGACATTTAGGATTAGAAACGTTTTGATCAGTGACACCATTATTGTAAATAAAGTAGATAATATCGAGAGATCTGATTTATAGTCTCAGATTTTATTAAAAATTCTCTTTAACAACACGATAGAAATGCAATGGAAGAAAATTTCAAGAATAATTTAAGAACCAAGTTGCTTTAGAATTTCAGTGCCATATATTTCATTCTCTTTCAAAATAACTGCATTTCATATTTTGTCGATTATCAATACGTTAAGTATACAAAATGCTCTTTGTACTGACTTTTCTAAAATTGTTTTGTTTTTCTATATTCAGTGTTCTTCAAAACGTAATCGGTTATTGATGTACCTTACAATAGATTTATGGAACTCACAGTATTAGATGAATATATTGCATATGCGAACCTCATAAATAAATTACAGTTTGTCAAAATATCAAGGATATATGTTGTTGCAAACTTTAATAGAATCTGGAAGTTAAGAAACAGCGAACTATTTATTCATCGTAAAGAACTAATTAATGAATCGGTACGACGGCTATTACGCATAAATGTGGGATCGAATAAAATACAATAAAGTAAATGTAAAAAATAATAACACCAATCCATGTTGAATGAACTGAATAAATGTGCTTCTATCTATCAGTCTGATAAAATAAAAGTACCTATACAGAAGATGTAAAAGTTGCTCAGCGCCATCTAACGAATTGTTATAGTATTTTAGTAAAAATGAGAGTTTTAAGTGATATCACTGCAGAATACCAAACTAGGTACAACAATTTTAACGGGTTAAATGACAGAACTGTGTTAGCTAAAGGTACTTATTTTAAAATAGCAATTTTGACTAAGATTTTTACATATGAACTTTGCGAGCCCCATTTCAACCCCTTTAAGAATTAGTTTTTTTAACTAAATATGCCAATCTTGATTCGAATACCATCAAATTTTTTTAGCAAAATTTCAACCTAATCAGCTGGTGTGTATTATCTGACAGTTGCCGATTTACCAAATTTTAGCTTCATGAATACGATATTTTTATATTATCTTAACAACCTCATTTTACCCCCCTTTTAAGAGTTGTTTGAAAAAAATATATTCTTTAATAATTAATTTTTGGTTGTAGGTGTGAACAACTAAATAAACAGACTTTGTTGATATACAGTGCTTTAAAAAATCATGAATAAAGTCATTATTTCTGAATATGTTGTAGAATTCTGCCGCCAATCCTTTGAGGAATCGAATAACCTCTTCCTTGACTTCATCATCGGTACTGAAGCGTAGACCACCCGAGTGTTTAATTTTGAGAATAAGTCACTTGCTGTTAGGTCCCCGCTGTAGGGGGGGATGGGCACAATAGTCCAGCCAAAATTTGTCAGCAGTTGTTGAGTTTGACGTGAGACATGAGGTCGAACGTTGTCATGGAGAAGCCTCACTCCACTGGATAATCTACCTCTCCGGAGGTTTTCCCCATAAACTTCGATTAACCGACAATGAATTTCAATAGGTGAAATCTGTTTTGCATTTAAAAAACGTATCACAGCACAAATTTCGCATCTGGCGGTAACAGCTATAGGGAGCTCCATCTTTGAAGGCAGCTAGGCAGGCACTGTTGGAAGTAGCGAGGCGCGAGTGGTATGGATATAGAGAGGGACAGCTGATGAGTAAAACAGTGTTGTCAGATTTCACCTAGCAAATCGCATTCTGTCTCGGCGACATAGGGAACCTTATTTTACTAATACCCCTCGTAGAATAACGTATCATTTTTTCAAAAATCTTCTTTACTCGTGCTTTAAAAAACATTGGATAATGGTGAAGTAAAGGTATATTACATTTCAATACTGGGATATGGTATCGAGAGTCTTTACCAATACCCATTCTTCACAGACGAACCCTTGAAGAAGAAGAAGACAAGCTCTTTTAATTAGCATAGTCGAAATTGGGTGACACCATTTAAAAAAAATATCGATGACGTCAGATGCCAAATAACGATAACGTCACAAATAAGGGTCGTATGTCAATAATTTATATTTAAAAAAGAACCGACTTCAATTGACTCGTTTAGAAATCAAGTACAATTAATAACTATTTTCTGACATATATTCTTTGTTAATTATTAATTGTTTGTTAATTATTAATTGTTTGTTATTTAAGGTACAATTCTATTGATTATTTTAGCGTATTCTTATCTCTCTATCTCTCCCTTCCCCCCCCCTTCTCTCTCTAATTTGTATTTTTTTCTGTTTTCCAAATAACTTTTAACTTTTTTATTTGTTTTATTAATTGGACGTCTTTCTATAAGTGTAACTTTAATTCACCCTATATTGTAACCCACTTTGGATAGGTTTCTGTGTATTGGTCCCCCAATATAAATTATTTCCCTATCATTTTCTGAACCAGCCTGTATAACTATAATTCAATTCGACAGGATGTTGCAACCACCCTGTATAAGTATTAATCCTCTCCACACTGTTTATATTTTTCTATTGTTTAAATATTTTACTTCGCCCTATATGTCAAGTATAAGCATCTACTTATGTTCCATACTGTATAACCTTTTTTTAACCACCCTGTATAACCATAATTGCCTTCCACCTTATGTTTCAACCATCCTGTATATGCAACTACTTCTAAGATATGTTGAACCCTCCGCCCTATATCTCAAATATTCTTACTGCATATGCTTATTTAACAATTTTTTTAACTCTGTATAACTATAGTTTTACTTCACTCTTATTTCAACCACCTTGCATACGCAAATACTTATATGCCACTCTATACAACATTTTTTGAACCACTCTGTATAACTTTAATTCCATTCCATTGTATATATTTTCAAGCATCCTATATATGCTTATGTACCACTCAATATCAAATTTATTTGTAAGATTTTTTTGAACCCAACTGTATAATTGTAATTTTACTTCACTCTATATTTCCACTGCGCACATTACTTGCTGCTTGTATTTCAATGCACGCACTCTCACACACCAACCACCGTATATCGTATAGAAAAGATCACTCACATAACAATTTTTGTTTTCGATATACTAATGGAATATTTTGTGCAGTTTCACTCGACTGCAAGCCCCGTGAAATGAAAACACCCTGTACGATACACCTTCATGGAATATCTTGACATTTAAGCTAGATATTTTTGATGAAAATTTGACTTTTACATTGATGTTTACCGTTTTTGCACATATTTTTCCGCTTTTTAGAAAAACGCTATGTTTTATTTTATTGAAAACTATACGGAATCAAGCTGAAACAATTGTAGAATACAATTTAAAATATTCAAATTGTTTGAACCGTTTGAGAGAAAACAGAGTAGATTCATTGAAATTCACTGAAATGCAGTCCTTTAATTACTGTTTTTTTTCTGATTTTCTGGAAAACCGTAAATCTCAAGTTATAAAATATTGGAACCTTTATATAATATTCCATAATACAATGCCGTTTAAATCATCAAATTTGTCTAAGCCGTTTTTGAATAATCACTGAGCATACTGTGTTAAAAGTACCTTTGTTTAAAGCAAAACGACATGTCAGAGGAAGTTTTCTAGAATCTCTCACTTTAAGAAATAATGAATTTAGTCGTTACTTCTCGAAAGCACTGTATAGTTTATGAATTTCATCTAACAAAAAACTGGTATGATAAATTAAAGCTAACAAAAATAATTTTCTAGAAAAAATTGTAAAACACTCTCACTGAGAATATATAATTTATCAAATTTTTCAAATTACATATTTTAAATATTAACACCAAGATTGAGACTAAGTGTGTCAGACTAAGATCAAGAAGTCTTGGTATTGGTTGATATTTTAGACAAAGGAAATAAACCATGTAGCGCTACATATTCACATTATCAAAGGATGAGAAGAATTGTTTGATAATAACAAAATATAATTACCAATATTATTTTCGATACCCAAGCGATGTTATTACACATGACTAAGAATATGTGTCTCTGTAAAATTATTAAGTTGGCTTATTTCTGATACGTCATTGGTAGAAACTATTTAGCAAAATCCTTTAATTAATTATCTCCCATTAACTTCCTGAACACATAAGTCCTCAATCTTTGTCAATTTTCTGTATGTTCTATCTTAAATCACCAAGAACTAGTGTGGAATCACATAATCCCGCATATTAGTTTCTATCGTCCAGACGTTAATTAGTACTCATTCAATAAATTGGAACAAATATATCATTCGTATCAGGACTGTCGCGTACTGGCAATCATTTCTGTGTATCTGTCAATAAATATTTATGAGGACATTTCCAAATGAACTGCACTACCAGATTTTGTTTGTTTTTGTTTCAACACAGTATGGTGTTATTCTTGTTTGGCCATTGTGTTATATTTATGAGTAAATGGGGGCTATTAATAGATAAATCACATAAAAACGTCTTGTCTGCAGTCTAGGAATTCTATTATTGTGTCTTCATTAATAATAATTTATTTTAATATTCTGAATAAGATTTATGAATATAGATGAAGAAAATTAAGTTTTAATGAAGCATTATTTCAATTTGAAATTAAGGCACTGACATTTAATGTAGCTTCACTTGCTTAAACAGCGCATTTTATACAGTAAGATGAAAAAGTATGGACAACGAATTACAGTAGTTCAAAGTTGTAAGTATAACTGAAATAACTGGCAATAATTTGGTTTTAAATTTGGCTATGATTTAATAGAATTCTGGAATCGAGTAATGGGAAGCCACACTAGATTGTTTGAACATTACATACTACATACAAAAAATGTACTGCAATCATATATATATTATAAGCCAGTCAAATATCTTGCAAAGTTGGCATTGCAAAAATTCTCAAGGTGTCATTCCTTTGTACGCAAGACAATATATATTATATATAATATACATTGGTTCTGGTCAGGGAACCTTCATCAGTTTCGCTTCCCACAATTGAATGTCATCTCGAACACTTCTTTATGTATTTGAAACATTTTGTTAAATTTGAAGACGCGAGATATAAGACCGACATCTAGGATTTTCGAGAGGAGCCGTTCCGTGTAATTGCCGTTCTCCCTTAACTCCTAGGACAGAATGTCACGATAAAATTTCTCAGGTTACTTCACCTGTCAGAGATATTGAATACTCTCTTCGGGGTGTCATTACTTTGTACGCAAGACAATATATATTATACATTATATATAATATACATTGTTTCTGGTCAGGGAACCTTCATCAGTTTAGCTTCCCACAACTGAATGTCCTCTCGAACAGTACTTTATGTATTTGAAACATTTCGTTAAATTTGAGGACGCGAGATGTAAGACCGACATCTAGGATTTTCGAGAGAATCAGCACACAGAGGTTCCGAATCTGGAGCCCTTCCGTGTAATTGCTGTTCTCCCTTAACTCCTAGAACATAATGTCACGATAAAATTTTTCAGGTTACTTCACCTGTTAGAGATATTGAATACTCTCTTCGAGGTGTCATTCCTTTTTACGAGAGACAATATATATTATATATTATATATAATATACATTGTTGCTGGTCTGCGTACAAAGGAATGACACCTCGAAGAGAATATTCAATATCTCTGACAGGTGAAGTAACCTGAAAATTTTTATCGAAACATTATGTCCTAGGAGTTAAGGGAGGACAGCAATTACACGGAACGGCTCCAGATTCGGAACCTCTGTGTGCTGATTCTCTCGAAAATCCTAGATGTCGGTCTTGCATCTCGCGTCTTCAAATTTAACGAAATGTTTCAAATACATAAAGAAGTGTTCGAGAGGACATTCAATTATGGGAAGCGCAACTGATGAAGGTTCCCTGACCAGAAACAATGTATATTTTATGTAATATATAATATATATTGTCTTACGTATAAAGGAATGACACCTCGAAGAGAGTATTCAATATCTCTGACAGGTGAAGTAACCTGAAAAATTTTATCGTGACATTCTGTCCTAGGAGTTAAGGGAGAACAGCAATTACACGGAACGGCTCCAGATTCGGAACCTCTGTGTGCTGATTCTCTCGAAAATCCTAGATGTCGGTCTTACATCTCGCGTCTTCAAAATTGCAAAAATTGTTTAGTCAAAACCTCTTGAGGACAATAGGGGTCATCTTCTTGTCGTATCACTTTTGACCTTGAGATTATGTCATTTAGAGGTCAGTTGATTTTTTAAAATGGCAACTAGTATTTTTGACACCTAGTCCTGAAAGAGCGGGAAGTTTTACGTCCGAAATGACTTCTTAAACTTATTTAGGATATCGTTTAGATGACCAAATAAAGGTTAAATATTGAAAATTCGTTAAAAACCATTTCGTCAAGCTTTAAAGGATTTTGAGAGTAAAAGTGATCCAATAACGTAGAAAATCTTGACCATGAGGTCCAATGTCAAGTTCATTTGAAAGTTATAGTGATTTAAAAACATGAAAACTACGGTTTTTTAACCGGATTCTGAATTCATTTTTGAAAAACTCGGTTAGAAAGTTAAATAAAGGTAAAATGTTAAAAGTTACATCGGAAGCCGTTTTTTCATATGTTGATTGATTTAGCTCTAAGGGTCAGGGCAAAAACAATTAAAATATTAATCACTAAGTAAAATATCTTGCTCTTATGGGATACGGTGTCTAAAATAGAGGTAAGTTTATAAAAAAATCACTATGATCTTCAGATGACTTTGTTTATCAATCTCAATCTCAAAACTTTTCTCAACAAATTTTGTCTAAACAAAATCTTCATATTTAGTAAAGATGTAAATTTGAAACTGGTGACATTTTGGTTCGGGTAAGCCTTTAACAAACATGTGCTAAATCGTTGAATGTTACATTCCAATAGCCTAAGAACAATAACTGTTAAAGAGTCTGGGTCTAATCTCGTTATCAATGAAACTATAAAAATATGTATGTCAAAGTATTTTTCTACAGTAATTTAAGCCTCCATTTAAATTTCGACGAATTACAACATTACATTCAAGATTTTTATATGTGCAGTTGTCAAACAATAAATATGTACTTTGGTGCAATAAGATCCATAAGATACGATAGAAGCACACGATATGAGACCAAATGAAATATAAGAAAAACAAAGATATACATAATACCAAAAAAATGAACCAAAAAGATATAAAATATCTCTATTGATTGTAGTTTCGAAACAAATGTATTTAAACCCCTAGAAAAGTAATTAATATTTATTGTACTCTTGATTGGTGTACTGGTACTGTGCTGAAAGGAAATTAAAATGACTATAAATTTTACTTCACGATTGAAGATATTTTATGACATGTCCTTATAAGGCTATAGGTAAAACTGGTAGACAGAACTAACCTTATCTTGTACAATTATCTGTATTACATAATTATTTTTAAATAATTGTCTTCTTTGGAAACTCAAAGTCACTGAAACCATCCAAATTAAGTCCATGCAATGTCATGAAGACGATTATAGTATTTCAGCAAGACCTTATTACCAACATAAAAAAAGTGAAAGGCAAAATCCAGAACCATTTCCAAAATGTAGGAACTTTTACCTTTCTGAGGCGTATCATGTGTCATAATTAGTACATTAACAGTAAAACAGTAAAACGGAAGAACTGACTAACGGAAAATTGGTAAAACGGAAAAAACGGCAAACTGACAAGGTGACAAATATGAAAAATAGCAAAACGGAAAACCCCTATAAATAGGGTTATATCTTAAGTGTTATAAATTCAAGACCATCCGTTCATTTTGAATTTCCAAACGACGAAATGGAAGAAACGCCCTCCAAAAACAATATTTTACCATGGAAATTAATTTTGTGCTATCAAAAATTCACAAACATAGTGAAACTATAAAGTATAAGTCTTCACATCAGTACCGGGCAATATACGAAGAATTCTCTCGACTCGTTGCTAGCTTGAATTTTTCTCCTCTATTCTCTAACAGAGAATGTTAATTTTTCTGTTTTTTTCGATGCATCCGAGAAGATTACAGAACGACATGTTCTAAACGGATAATATTCAATTATTGGAGAAGAATAATTAAAAAAGTAAAGAATGTATATTTCATCTAACCTGATAATTCAGATTTTGTAAACAGATGACTTCTGAAAGAAAACAAATAGATTTTACTTTAATTCACCTTAAAGAGGTTAAACACCTTTCAGAAAAATGAATATAAACGTGTTTGTCATAAATATTCAAACAACAAATACGTTAACAGAGATTCGCATCGCAGTTTTATCACTCAGAGGATAAAAATAATCCAAAAACAACGGGATACAGGGTACTCTGGGGCTACAAAAAAAGCTCCAGTCATTAAACTTTTATAAATTTGCTAGACATATCTTTTTTTACTTCACGCTATTCTTCTTGATTTATTTTGTGATAGTGACTAGTTAAGTTTTAATTTTATTAATTAAGCTTTAAATGTTTCGCTATTTTAGGTCATCCGGCTCGGGTATTTGTGTGTGAACTTCTTATAATGCATCGTGATGATGCGACAATTTTTGGCCGAACCGCCTTTTCAGTGCATCACACACCCAGTCAAGAAAAGCCCAATATATTCGACAAACATCACTGCACAAAACCTACTGATTTGAAATTCAACACCTCGGGTGACCGCTTAGAAGTACATTTTATCGTTCCTAGTGCTCAAAGGTCTCTCGCTCTCTCTTTCTCTCTCTCAATCGGTAAAGAGGCGAGCATTATGAGATTGGTCGACGCTAAATCATGCACTAACTTCCCCAATGAATATTTCATATTCCCAGAAATATTTCGTTCGGTTGGGTCCTCACTCTGTACGTGACCAGGTTCGGTAATAAACCAAAACCGACTTCGAACGGATTCGGAAGCTTTTTCTTATCAGGATTTTATTAGTTTTCTAAATTGCGTTTTAACCCTCTTCCAACGATTATCTGATTAGCTGATTTACATTAATCGCTTCAAAAAAGCGAACCGATACTTCGGGTTTTAAGAACTTTTGCTCGCAACTCTCTTTTTTAAGAACACCAGAAAATAGAGTTAGAGACTGGATTTATAAAGGTTACACTGTGAACCATTAAACAGAGACTCTGTTTAGTACATAATTTGTAATTTTAAAGGACTTCAAAAAGACCATCGATTATTTTAAAACGTTCGATTGGGATAATTTAAAATATATTCTGTTAAGGAATATCGCGAAATAATCCCAAAACTGGAACAAACGATTCAGTGAATCTCCACTGCTATTTCTCAAATATATTAATTGATTTTGGTAGTTTATACTGTATTCTATTAAGGTACTCTTAGTCCTGGATCCATATATTTTTTTAAAGTAAAAAACAGTGATTTTCATATAATCGGAAAATTAAATGCAATGAATCATAAACGTGAACGAACAGTAACATAAAATTTCGCCAAAACTAACGCAATTTAAATGTCATTTTATATCAGAAAATAATTATTGATCATAAAGGGTTTTTGTAATTGTTTTTATTTTTATTACATTGTGGGTCTGGCCAATAAATTATGATATAAAATGATATATAAAAACCGTTTATATTAAAATAAGCAAATTTATTTAAGTTATGACTTAAGGGGTCCGGTAGCTCAGTGGTTGAAGCGTACACTTCATAAATTGACTCCATTTTGGCCGTGGGTTCGAATGCCGTCGATGCATTCGCTCGCATTAACACTCCACAACGCAGTGATGCTAATGCCAGCAAATGCTAATTGAAAAATTAAAAATATATAAAGTGGCGAAATGATCGCTAAGATCAAGGCAATAAGAGGAACGCTGAATGAAATGAATTTATGGTTTTGATATTAAAAAGCTTTATACTTATATGACATTGAAAATATATTGAGAACATGAATTGGAAATTTTTCACAAAATTTCTTTTACAAGTATAAAGCTAGAAAAATATTTCCATACATGTAGGCCTAATAATATTTCATTATTAGACTTTAATATTTACCGTAGAATCAAATAAAATGCCTGATTATATTAGAATATTCCTTGGAGGAAAACAAATTCACATTTGGTTACTAAAAAGTTTAGATAAATGTTTAAAGAACTTTATCCACATATATAACCTAGGTTGTAAAACCAACTGGTTGCTGAATACAAATCTATTAAATCTCCTATCAAAAAGGAATAAAGAAAAAACAAAAAATATGCAAAAGTGAGGGAAAATATTATATATAGGCGGAAAACGTAGACAATTTCATAACAGAATATCAGAGCAGAAACGAAACAGAATAAACCAGGTTTATGCCTTAGATTTATTTATCGAAAATTATTAATTTAATGACGAATTTCTAGAATTAGTAAAATAAATAAACTCAAATATTCGGCTAGTTAGAATTCAATCCAGCCGCTTAAATTAAATTATAAAATGATAGATAGATAAACTAGACTTGCACTGTTTGAAATTGGACTTTTATATGTGACGATTTCATAAAACAGTGAAACACACATATTGTATCGCAATGTGTTATTATGATTATTTTTGTACTAAATCAAACACTTACTTAAGTGCCATGAAATAAAATTCAACTTTGTGACAACTTGTTGCTTTACCGTTTCATATCAATATTCACATTGTCATTAATTAGGTATTTTTCTGTAATTGCTTAACAATCGAGGTATTAGATAATGATTTTTGCCAAATTCTACTTAAAAACTTCTAGTTGTAGGTAATAACTGAACTAACTACTAAAGGTTCTGTATGATTTATGGCTAAATCATCGTCCTGATTGCCTATTATTTAAGTAGTCAATAACAATAATGGTACTTGTAGTTAATGCTGCAGTTGACTAAGTATATACTAAAATGAAATACAGCTAGATAATAGTTCTATTTGTTTACTTAATAACAATAAATTTTAATGCGTTTCGGTTACTACATTTATAGCTATTTAAAGACCGAAATTGTTAGGCGATCTCAAGCATTTCCTGGTCATCAACACACTAGTGTAAATTTGGATTTATTTGTTAAAAAAAAATGTTACTAATTTGGATTCTCAACACTTTGTGTATCAACCTGCGATTTCTTTGCCAGAAATTCAGTTAGAGTTTTAAATAGTTGTACAAATTTGGTTGGGAATAAGTATTGACACCTTAAAATATCTTAAACTATGGGTTTACCTTCAAGGTTTATTATTGGAAAGATAGAGAATGAGCAACTTTAAGTTAAGATACGATCTTGCAGAAATCCGTATAAACGAACTCAACACAACCGCTTTATACCTCAGAGGTACGTACTGTGATGATACTGAAAACTGAGTAACAGAAAGAAATGATCTTTCCATAAAATTTTGAATAATTTCCTAGCTATAAGTAACTGTTTTAATTTGATTTAATTTCGGGGGTCAAAAAAGAAGAAGAAAACTGTGTTGATATTGGTTTGACTTTTTATACTTTTCTCCAAGTTGCTACAATGACAATATTTTATAGAAAAAGACTTTCACGTGATGATACCATGTAGTTTTGAAACAAATGAGGCCTTCACACGTGTAGACACGAAAATAAGGGGCACACTGCGTTAAATAAAAGTTTCAATCAAATGATCCGATCGCCGATACCGCGATCTCGGCACCTATCATGGAGAGTGTAAGTAAGAAAGACCTCGTTGAGGGTAGACACGAGGTCTTCCTTCCTTCTCAGATTTTACAAAGCGTCCGTAAAATCTGTTAAAAAAAGAAGTATAATATCAGACTAAGGTACAACGACAACAAATTTGTTTATATATAGGTTTATGCGAGTTTTCTCTCTGTTATGTAGTAGATAAGTAGTTGAATTTTGTAATGGAGACAAAGTCTAGTAGAGGCAATTAAAAAAATGCTCTGCAATATGATCATCCTGTTTTCCGGCATACAAATAGGTGTACTGTATATTGTGTATACTTATCTGTTGCGGAGACATTTCACCTATAAGTCTGGAGTCGTTGTCTATCATTATACGTATTAAACCTGGCCTTCCTACTTTAATGTTCATAATTTAAAATAATAATAATAAAATTGCCCCTATTACACCTTGCGTCCATTAAAAATTTCAAATACTTATCTATTACAGTAAAGAAGTGACAATGAACGTATAAAATAATCAAGGATCATTACGAAAGTTAAAAACTGCAAATTCTCCAATAATTCATAAAGAAATGTTGAATAAGAGAGCAGCGCACCAATTTCTTTAAGATATAACTTATGTTTGGACTATACAATATCACAGTAGCAAGATTAATATTACAAAAGCATCTTAATAATACTAAGCAAGGTAAATGGAAAATGTGGTCTATTAATTTTCTTTAGCATTCCTATAGCATATGTTCTAGGAATTTTCGCCAAAAAGTGTAAGATGCGTTGAAATAGAGCAACAAAAGTTGCAGTTCTTAAAAAACTACCACACAATTTTATCCAAGTCTCATATTGGTGGGAGAAACAGAGACATTTTATGTGAACAGAAGCGGGGATCCCCGCCGCACTTGAGCCTGGGAAAATTTTCAAGGTCACGTCCCCTCACTTAAGAAGATGACACCACCCACAGTCATCGATACGTGCCATGTTACGTATTCGCCTGGGGGTCAAGGAAATCGCCTGTGTTAATGACCTCGAGCCACTATAGGACGGTTGGCACGAGGCGTTGATGTATGTCACAGAACGACGGCACCGAACGTTGACAGGTACACCATAGGACGACTGGCAAGGGCTGTTGACATATGTCATAGAGCGACGGCATGGAACGTTAACAGGTATGCCATAGAACGGTGTTGACAGGTACACCATAGCGGTACGGTACTTTGACAGCTGACGTACGCCATTGGGTTGGGTCAGTGGTACGGAAAACTGGTGGTGTGGCATGCGGATGACAACAGACGTATCACAATGTTGTACTACCGGCAATATGGCGGGATTTAAATTTCTATCATTAATTTGTCAACCCAGATTGACGTAAAGAGTATTTTATTAACCTTACTTATCTTCTCGGATAGATTTACCAAAATATTTTGTAAAGTTCTCTTTAATATAGAAAACAAAGCTTTTTTCCACGTATGGGCGAAATCCACTTACCTGTTATCCGTTCGTGCAGAATCTCTTTCTCCTCTCAACAGGTACATAATTCGATTTAGAAAATTGATTCAATCCTCCAGTATCGCTTTTCGCAATCGAGGCCGAACGTTCCCGTGCAGTCTCCCATTGTTCCAATCAAATCAGATTCCATAAAAAGTAAAAACACGAACGCAGATATCCAGCCCCAAAAACAAACGTGCCCCATTCCGGGCATTTCCCGATGAATCCCGCCTAAGTGTCATCATTTTATATTAAATTTTCTCCGCAACGTAGATCGTGATGAAAGCAAAGTTGTTTCAACTTAACGCTTGGAAATTTTTATGCAAAATACAGCTATAACAACAATTTGTTGTATGCTTGAGAGTTCAACTGGAACGACTGCCTGAACAAGAAGGCAAATATTTACGAGAAGTGGCGTGGAAATTGTGTATTTTCGAGCGCGATTTTGTTGCCTCCTTTCTGACTTCAATTGCGACGTAATAACAATAGACGATAACGGTTATTGTTTTGATTATTCCCTTGTGTTTGGATAAGAATTTGTAACGCCTTTTTAGTTTTCATAACGCTGCTTTGGAAGGAAAGATTGGCTGCAGTCATTAATGATGATTAACGTTAAAATATTTACGTTTCTGTGAAACACACGTATGTGTTGTAACAAAAGCTAACAGTTAATTCCATTATAATACAAGCGGTAGAGAACGTATATTGTTCGCAATGGGATATTGAGTCAAAAGCTTGTCAAATGACACCCGACCGGTGACTACTGACTGATAGGGCACGGAATAAAAAACAAATAGCTGGTCCAAATAATAAAATCAGGGATTTTAGTATCCCCATTTATTATCTTTATTGACTGATTCCATATATTTACTTAGAAGAATCATGACAGGCGTCAAGTAGTTATTCGATACGTTGACGACTACAATATCACAGTTATGGCTGCTAATAGTCCAGACCTCAATCTTATTGAGAGTCTTTGGGCCACACTAAAGACAAAACTACAATGTCGTCCACAAGTAAACTTTTGAAGAAAGATTATTCGAAGCCTAATAGAGTAGTCTGCCAAATCGGTCTGTGGAAGTGTGCAAAAGCTTAATATCTACGGAACATATTGGAAAGATTAAACAAATAAACTCTTCGTTATGTGTAATATACATACGTTTTAATTTTGCAGACTTACTTTGGTCCTGCCTAGCAGATTAGCAGCTCGGTTGGAGTCGCTACCAGTTGCAAGAATATATTTTCAACAATGATTTGACTTGTGTGGTTACCTGTTACCTGGTCTAAGATCAACGACAATAAAAAGAATGTCAGTCAAAGAGTACTATAACGTAAGGAAACATTATAAATGCCCACTGGTTTCTTCTAACAAGGTGGGGCGTCACCACAATATGCCTTAACATAATTTACTGCATGTGATTTGTGGTTTTGATAATTGTAAAAAACATGTCTATTGTCATTAATGACCTCTATGAACCTATAACAACAGTTGTCTGCTCTATGCCTACGGACATGTGTCAACAAGTGACATGACATGAATGGTAAACAAATTGTGCACATGTATTGAGATTGAAACCCAAGGAGTACCAGTCGAATGAATGCACAACCTTCCATTTGGACTTGTATCCATAGTGTGTGTTATTAGATTTGTAAAATAAAATGTAATACTATGTAAGTTATATATAAACCTAAAGTTTAGTATGCGTACACCTAATCTTAATTTTTAATACTCAACGCCATTTCAAAGGCAAAACTGTATAGAATAACGGAAAATTAGAGTTCAGAATTTGCTTTATGAGACAGTTACAAATTCTCAAAAGGTATTGCAAATCAATGGTTTGTAAAAAATGACTGCTTATTGGAATGCCGGCTATTTACTGTCACGTCAGAGCTTTTCCATTCTTTACCTACCGTCCGCAGCCAAAATTTACAAACAAGACTGGAATTCAGATTCTATTTGGAAATGCATCATGAATGGTCAAGCATGAGAAGGTTGCGTGGTGAAAGGTGTAATCATCAGTCTTCCATAGAAAGACATGGGCATCTCAATGCAGCAGTTATGACATGACGGCGTGTATCCAGACTTAAGGGATAATAAGTCACCAAGCATAGGATGAGATTCCTAAGTAGGAAACCGATCACTCTATCACAAGCCGCCGTGCATACAGATTTTGTAACTAGTTAAGGTCGAAACGAAACGTATTAGGTTTGTTCCTAGAGACAAGCTGTCAATAATTCTAACGGTTTGAAGATTTCTCCCCAATTAAGTTTTGGCACCATCAACTGACGAGGTAGCTGATTCACTCCGCCGAAATTATTGGCAGCTGGTCTTTTCTAACCTGCAATTTAGAAATATCGTGACAAGTCTAGAAAGACTTATTTGCCACCCAATATAACATTTTTGTACCACCCTGTATCCTTAAAATTCTGCTCCACCCTATATTTCAACTATCCGGTAAATAGAACAGCTTGTAGGTTATAACATTTCCTTATAATATTTTTTAAACCTGTATAGCAGTAATTATATTCCGCTACAATAGTGGATATAAAATATTTTTTTAATCACTCTATAAACTATAAGTCCACTCGATCTCATATTTCAACTACCCAGTTTAAACAATTTCTTTTAACATTTTTTCATCCCATTTCATAACTATAATAACTCAAGAACATAATTCACAGATCCTAACTCCTTAAATAACACATATTTTCCTAAAATAATAGTATCCACCCTGTATAAATATTCTACCCTTATTTCAACCATATTATATCTGCAACTACTTATGACCCGAACAATATATCATTTTGTTATCCACCCTATATAAATATAATTCTACTTCTCCCGTTTATGAACCACCAGATATATGCAACTATGTATGGCCCATTCAATATAACTTTTTTGAACCACCCCGTATAATTAATTCCACTCCTCCTTATTTCAACCACATTGCATATATGCAGTTAATGATACACCTAATATAACTTTTTTTAAATTTTTAAATCCACGTCATTTTACTCCGCACTAAGTTTCCTATCTATAAAACAACCTGTAAAATTATGGTTGATATATCAGTTGTTTTTTTTAAATCCAAACATGTTACTTTGGCATATTACGAATTTTGAATAAAAGCTTATCTGAGTCAAGTATGTAATATTTGGTGCTTGCTGTGGAACCAATAGAAAAATTTTGTTATCCAACATGGTAGAAGTTTTTTTGCTTTATCTATCGTTTCTGTCAATTTAGGGAGATAAAATATTTACCAGACTTTAAGTCAAACTATAGGTTTTGCAGCAAAAAACGATTCAGCAAAATCAGTTTAGTAGTTCTTATGTGATGCTCGAACAAACAAACAAACAGACAAACTTAGAATTTTATAATAGTATAGATACAAAAGGCGTATAGAGCATAATGAATAATTACGAAGATATAAAACAGTAGTCAAAAGCTCGCCAAATATCACAATGCCGTGTCGACACTTGACATCTCGAACTCCTCGTAAATTTAAGGGTCTACAATAGACGAACTCAAAAATACCCAAAAGTAGGGAAAAGCGGGTTGCCAACTCAGGACACTTCATATTGATCACTCGGTATATATTAGAGATAAAAAACAAAAATTCTTCTCCAGAGACATATGTTTAACACTCCCACCCCCCATTAATGTATCAAATAGTATTTATACAAAACAGCCCTTACAATTACAATTTCGCTTTTGGCACCCCATTTCAGTAACATAATTCAGCAAAGGAGAGTAAACATCATTGTTTATCTGCACGAACCGAACACAATATATAACGAATTATGAATAAACAAGTGTCTCATCTTGGCTACATGGAGCAGCCATCATGTGGGTTGGGCAGAAGACACTTGAATCATATCCAATGTTCAGAGCCGAGCTGAAGGGAGAGGAACGGGAAACGACAATAATGGTTGAACTATAATAGTAGCATCCATTATAATTGACAAGTCATGAGCCGTAACAGTCATGCGATATGGTAGTTGTGACGTTGATGGTGGAATATTGCAAGTTCATTACTGATGGTCTGCATCAAGTGACGTGAGTAATTACGGTATATAATGCAAATGTAGGTTATGATTCAAGAGGTTAGTCGGTTATTTTGCAATCCGGGAAGACTGCGGAAGTTGCTGAGAGTAATTTTACACAAATTTTGAGTAATTGTCTGTTAAATTGATCACAAGAAAACATTTTTACGTAAAATATAGTGAAAGTCATTATTAAATATGATATAAAAATCAGAATACCAGATTATAGCAAATTTATTTCAATAATATTTTGCATTAATTGTTTTGGTTATAACAAAAAAAGAGTAGGTAGTAGTATAAGCGTTTATTGCTTGTGAACAGTTTTCAGTTTATTGTTTACAATGTTACAATTAAAGAAGATTTATAATGATTAAAATGAGCCTGGTCGAATATATATTGTTTATTAGAATTTGCTTCGACATTCATTCATTCAAAGCGGTAATATTGTACTTATATAATATTGAGTAGTTGCTGCCCAAGGAAAAGTACATCAGATATCAAGGGATGTACCGTATTTAAGTTTCTACTTTAATTTCTTTAAATTTCAAAAGTACCTGGGTGACCGAGCTCCACTCGTAAATTTAATCATAAATGAGCATATATACAAATAATCGGACATTTGCTATGTAAATTATTTTGAACTACATAATTTAACTCTTTGTAATTGCACGGTATAACAAAATTCTACTGCCCCTATATTTTAACCACCCTATATATGCAACTGCTGATGAAAAACACATTCATTTTTTAAATCACCCTGTAGAATTATAATTCCACTCGTTTCCATATTCCGATCATTCTGTATATGCTACTACTTAAAGGCCACTGCCCAAACACTTTTGTTTCTTAAATCTGTAAACCACCCTCTCTAACTATATTTCAACCATTATATATATGCAACCTCTTGTTGGCTACATATAATCCATTTATTTTCTAACATTTTTTAGCTACTTTGAAATATTATAATTACGCCCTTGTCTCCAGTGGTCGCTTTCTCTCTAATGTAAAGATTGCCACATTCATAATGTATGCTTTATATGCAGTTATTTGGTGTTGATGGAACGTACGTCCTGCCTCGTTCTTGTAATCGTGCTCCTCAAGGTGTTGCTGCTTTTGAAGATCATTCTGGCTCCATATCTGTGTGCAATTCGACTAAGTTTCTCCGAAAAGCCTTTAGTATATGGTAATAATAGCGTTGCTAGCATGGTTTCCTCTTGCTGCCCAGATGGTTTGTCCAGTGACGTAAAATCATCTGCACGAACGTACAATTAAACGAATCTCTAGATATAGTCAGAAAGAAACTCGAAACGACGGAACTGCCAATAGATTCAATCATGAACTTACTTCAATCTTGCCTTAAGAACTATTTTCAGAAGATGGACCTGTTATTGATGCAAGAAGATAGATTGCCCCGTTATCGCCACTCATCCCCAACATATACATGGAATGGTTCGAAGAACATGCACTGAAGAGGTACGAGAAATAGTCTAAGGAATGGTCGAGGTATGTCGATGACACCTTCATTTTGGCAACAAGCAGAGACAAAACTGCAGCCATTCCTGGAGCACCTAAACCGATCCGAACCACCCATTAGATTCACCATGGAGATGGAAGAGAGTAGGTGCCTGCCATTCCTTGATGTAAAGTGCCAACGGGCTAGGTCTGGAATCCAAACAAGTCTACAGGAAGGCTACACCTTAAGGATTATACCTACACTACAACTTTAAGCATTCATCAGCAACGAAAACTGGCATCATGAAAACACTAAACCACAGAGTCAAAAATATCTACAGCATAGCAGAAGTCCTGAAAGAAGAACAAGTGAAACTTAGTTAAGACCCTTTGGCGAATGGATGTCCGGAAACCATCACTTATAAGACGTTTCAAGAACTGGACAAACCACCTAGTGTTGTCGGACAAAAGAATTGAACACAGATATGGAATCAGAATGATCTTCAAAAGCAGCAACGCCTTGAGAAGCATGATTACAAGAACGAGGCCGGACGCTCCAGCAATACTAAATAACTGCATAATATACAGAATACCTTGTGAATGTGGCAATCTTTACATTGTAGAGACAAAGCCACTAATGAACACCAGGGTTAAGGAACACCGCATACCTACTCAACGGGCGGAGCTAACGAAGTCTGGGTTAACTAATCACGCATGGACTGAACACCATAATATCAATTGGGACCAGGCCAGGGTAATTCACAAGGAAGAGCACTGGTATAAAAGAAAATGTAAAGAGATAGCATATATATTCTAGAACGAGAATATAATTAGCTAGCCTAGCATCCAAATTAGAAATATTTGGGCCTTCTTTGGCCACTGCCGCCACGCATCACCGACAACCAACAGGTACGATGACACTGATTGGACCGGATAAGACCCAATGACCATGACCAGCGACGCATGACTGGTTAAGGATATAAATAGGAGGAATAATCTGAATTTCCCATCATTCACCTAATGACGATAGCAGATACTAAGCTATTGAAACTTTGTGACACCGACCATTTCAAGACGATGGAAGTCCAAGGAAACTTTAAGGAATAACATTTTTATGCTTACATTTTTTGTATCACACTGTATAATTATAATTCTACTTCACCGTATATTTTCACTATCCTGTCTATGCATTTGCTTAGAACACCCAACGTAACATTTTGTTATCAAAAATACACTGTAAATGATGCCTTGATAAGGATCAATTAATTTTGCTTCCATTTAGGAAGATAAAGAGGATAGACGTTTTTAATAGGTACAAAACGCATCCTCCTGTATGTCTCTGTGTTATAGAGACAGTATTATTCTCTTCAAAAAGCGTACGTGTCAAACCCTTATGCGGGTAAATGCAACAAGTTTAATTTTTAAGTCTGGTGGTATATGTTTATGTTGTCTCGTATTCCGGTTTTTTATTGCTTTTCATTGTCGTTGAGATAAAGTTTCGAGTATAGAAAAGGCTTTGTCGGATAAGGTACTCATTCTTATCTGTAAGGTCTCTTGTAACGATTTCAAGGAAAACTAGGTCATTTACCTGGCATATATAAAGAACTGTCTGTAATAAGGAAACCGTACATGTAAATATAAAGACAATAAACGAGTGTAGAACATAAAAAGGAAATAATACATGAAAAAATAAAATAAAATGTATGAAATTGTACCTAATTAATAAATACATAAAGAGCACATGAATTCTGACTCAATATTACTATACAGCGTTCCTATTACCTTATATATTGTTTTCTTTTGACTTATTTTTAAACCAAACTTCTTCGTCTCTGTCCCTATTCTTCCTATCACCCTAATTCATTCGTTTTTATTCTTTGCAATTATTGTTACGTCACCCGCAAAGGGTGTTTTCACCTTTCTTCTTATTATATTTGTTTCGAGTATCAAGTTGTACAGGGTTGATGATATAGGGCCCCTTGTTTGAGTCTCTGCTCCACTTCAGAAGTATTTGACTTTTGGGTCTTTCATGCTACCTCGTTTATAGTCTGTTCTAGCGTCATTTGTGTGAGGTTGATTATCTTGCTTGGTATTTTCAGCTCTCTCATCCATTTGTAAATCTGTTTACTGTTGATTTGGTCGTAAGCCTGTCTAAAATCCACAAATAGGGCATACACCGCGTTTTTGTAACCATAGCAGCGATTTTGCATTTATTTCAGTGTGAAAATGTAGTCTGTTACAGATCTATAGTGTCTGAAGCCTGATACTCGCCTACTCATATTGAATGCAGAACTGAAATTCGATTGCAGATACGAAATTGGTTATAACCACCATTCTCAAGACTTTCAAAATAGCCTTTCCACCTCACTTTTACTCTTATAGATGCCGACCTTCAAATTAAGCAACAATAACAAATTATCGCTTTATGAATGGCATAACTATACAAAGGGATTCAGTAATTTTTTTGATCGGTGGATTCACATATTCTCAACTCTACTTGTTCAGCCTTGGCTTGTACTAGCATTTTTTCAAATCCTAGGTTTAACAATGGATACAACAGCGCCAATGTCCAATATGATGTTTTTGCCAGTGAAGGCACCCTGAGGGATTAAACTGCCATTGTTTTTACAAAATCCTACGTTGCCTATTGTCATCAGGGCAGATGGATGACTAGAATATAATTGGCAGTCTCAGGGTGGTTAGGTAGCCCAACTCTACACTCCCTTTGATGGGCAACAATGGCTTGGATGTTCATAGAGGAAAACTTCCAGCCTGTTGTCACTAGACTTGAAGTATTCTGTACGTCTGTATCGAAAACATTTTGATTTGGTCGGGGTGTATTAAGGAAGGTGATCAGACGATGACTTTAGAAGTGGACCCAAACTTGCATAGTACCGGAAATGACCAAAAGATGGCGCTGTGAATACTAACTATTAAGTATGCTATGTTTAAAAAAAACTACCTAAGTCTATTATTGTTTTAATTTCAACAATATTTTTCTACGAAAATCTGCCGAAACTAAAAATAAAAATCTACAAATGTAGTTTTTTGCGTTTCTTGAGCTAATTTTGAGGTAACGTGAAAAAGTCACCAATACCAAAGTTGTAGATCTCAAAAAGATCTTTTTGAGATCTACAACTTTTACATTTAACTTTTTTTCTAGGACCTCAACTTTGGCCGGAAATCGCAATAATGTCTTTTTCCACCCGTTTTTCCAACTCCCAAATCATCCCTCCCACATCTCAGCTGTTGCATTTATTTTTCCTCTGTTTGTAATAACCCCCTCTACAACTTGAACCTAACTTTAGATAATATTTTTTTTTATTTACCTAAAAAGGAGCTAATTCGACTGTACAATTTCTAGCTTTTCTGTGTGTGAAATCCTTAATAGTTTCGTGTATATTGTGGCTAAATTTGTTAATCTTTTCTGGCTCATTGTTGACTGCAGGTAAATTTTTATAAGTTTTAATGTAGAAAAGTACCTTTCCGCGTTTCCTACGGTAACTGGTATAGAAGCAAAATTCGTAATGTTATGGTTATGTTAGGGCATACAGCTGTCAAATTGTTTAAATATATAAATTCGACAATTTTCACCATATCAATATTTAATTTTTAGAATAAAGACTGACTTGATAATTTCTTCACACAAATCATCTGCGTTAATATCCAATGATGACAGCTATTTCTTAATCGACTTGATCATGGTCATCAGGTAGTTTAAATAAAAAATTAAACACGTCAATTTGATTATTCAATACCTAAATGAAATCTTTCGTCTAAGAAGGATAAAACTTGGTCCAATATATAAAAAATACATCAATTTTAAAAGCAGCGTTCGGATCATTTATAGTGTGGTCCTCATGTTCATAATCAAACCTCTTTGGTGACTTACGACGTCTTAGGGCTCTGGATCTGGAAGTTTCAAATTCAGACTCGAGATCCAATTTTTCGGCAATTTTGTGGGCATCATTTACAATTTCCTCAAAATTTGTGTCGGTTCTAATTTTTATCAAAAACTTCTTTAATTCCGTTAAAGCATCTAAAGCAACTTGCATATTCATATCGATGGACTGCAGAGTTTTGCTCACAAAATTTACTTTCGTCAGTATTATATGCCATATTATATTTAGTGAACAAACGAGCATTTTTTTTCTGCTAGACATTTAGCGTAATATTTTGCCATCTAATCATATGATGTACCATTTGATATTTCATAGGCATCATCAATTTCTGGTACATTTGTAAACAGCGGTTTGATAGCATCTATTCTGCTTGACCATCTTGTTTCAGATTTAACACATATATTTTTTAATCAATCCCCTCGTTTGGTAGAGGAGGAAACATATCTATATGATATATAAAAAAATCCAGCCGTAAAATGACAGATTGGAAGCGTCGTTTACTATTAAATTTAAAATATGACTAGCGCCCGGTACATAGAAAGCGCGGAAATTTGGATCCAGCAATCTTTTTTGAAGAGCATTATTCTTTCCGCAAATGTTTAATCCATTATCATAGCCCTGTTCCCTTAAGTTGTTTATGTCCAAATTAATTTTGTTTAGTTTTCTATCATAAAAGACGTTAGTCCAGCGCCAGATGTATCGATAATTGGTCAGAAAGCTACGAAGAGCTCCATTATTTCCAACTTCCTAGTTTCTGTGGTAAAATTGACAAATCTTATAATACTAATTTGCTCTACGTATAAAACGTCAGTACAATCCACTATTATTGAAAAATATTTATCAATTTGACATCAATTTAAAATAAAATGTTGAATTTGGTTACCGAGTATGGTCATTATTTCATTTACGATCTCCAAGATAAGTCGTACGTAATAGCGTTGTGTATGTTCAGTCCTTGAAAGCTGGAATTTTCCTATCATTTCAATACATTTTAAAAAATTACCAGTGTTATAAGTCTTCAATCCTAAGCTTCCGTTACAGTATTAAATACTGAACTATATGCAATGGATTATATTACTTCATATAAAATACCATCATTTCTATTAAAAATGGCTACCAATAACCATTTGCACAGAATGCATAATGCAATTCGACAGTACCGACCTACTGACGTGATTCTAGTCGTAGTTTTTTCTCCTTTAATTTAATATGCATGACATTTCGTAGAAATACGAACTCGATTGAATTCTAATGACGCATCTACCCAAACGCTAGATATCTCTCCCAAAACAGGTAATCTACACACATTTTCGACCTGATTACATAACCGATGTCGGAGCATAGCGAGTTGACACTACACTTCTTCGAAAACAAATGTAAATGCCTATCTGGTGGAATCTTTATCAGTCGAACGGTCCATATACCATTCGAATTACCATAAAAAACCGCTCAACTCGATGTTGAAGTGATATTTATTCAATGTAAATAATTTCACAACCAGGTGGCGCCAGCGAGATTCTTCAACGTCGCGGCAATGTCAAGTTTGCCGACCGTCATCCGTGTCAGAGAAGAGAAAACGCGTTTCATAATGACGCGATCGCGTTGTCATTTCTAGTGTTTTTCTGTCGAATTGATAAAGCTTCTGGAATTTATTTAATGACGAAATAAAAATTTATGACTTGTAGGGTAGAAAAAAATCAGACACCGTTGTTGCTAAATGAAGAAGAAGAAATGATGGTTGAACTATTCTTCAGGCAGTAACGAATGCTGTTATTGAAACAAAATTTACATTTTTTGTACAAAGGAAAGTTTTTCCGTATGAATAAATAATGAAATGCGGGACCACTGGCGTAGGTTTCCAGCTTCCTGAGAATTTTCATTCCTTCACCTCGATTGTCTTGAAGCAGTGGCGGATGCAGGATTTTCGTTTGGTCGTTTGGGAGGGGTTGCCCTCGTGGTGGTGGGGCTGTTTACCATAGCAAATAACACCACGTTTATGTATTGATAAACTGTCCATTGAGCTTTGCAGTGTTTAATTAGTAAAAGTGGAGATTGGAATAAAACACTTTTGTTTGAGCCCTTCTAAAGGCACACAACTTGTTAAGGATGCGTTTTAGGGCATTTTATCAACAGGACGGGACACCTTCGCATTATTCCTTTCCTGTACGATATTGGCTTAATGAGACAGTTCCAGATGAATGGAGAGAAGGGGTGTTGTAGAATGGCTAGCAAGATCACCCGATCTAATGCCTCTTAACTTTTTTATGGTGACATCTAAAAACTGCAATGTATAAAACTCGCGATATCCCTGAACTTAGACGTATAATAATGGAGGAGTGTGTGAACGGATTACATCAGAGACGCTTCAAAAAGTGCGGGGAGAATTCGAACTGCGATTTTACCATTGTCTTATCAACAATGGCGGATATTTTGAATATGTAATTTAAGTACAAGGTAATTTCTAACGCTAATACAATATTAGTAATGTAAATAATTATTTTAATTTGAATGTTTAAAATGGCATTAAATAAATGCCAATAGGTTGAACTGCAAATATTGTTCACCTGAAAACCCATACTGGATGATAGAAGCACATACACAACGCCCACAGAAGGTCAGCATATGGGCAGGGATTGTCGGCACTGCAGTTATAAGCCCGTTTTTTTATTGGAGGGGCACTAAATGATGTGAATTATTTGGAACTATTACAGAAAAATATTATACCAGCAATTGCAGGAGTTCTTCCAAATGCAGAGAATCCAGGCATATAATGTTCTATGGTTTCAGCAGGATGGTGCACCGTCACATTATTCACAACCTATTCAAAATTATTTAGATACCATTTTCCCAAACGTGTGAATTGGTACCTAGTAGAGGGCCGATTGAATGGCCTGCTATATCTCCGGACCTAACTCGGCTCGATTTATTTTTGCGAAGCTATCTAAAACCCGACCAAATAATACTAAAGATTGAAAGATAAGAATTAGGAAAAATAATTTGAAAATCGCATTATTCATTGTGTGCTATTAAATGTAAATGGCAGTCAATTTGAATACTTGCTTTGATTTTTGTTACATTTAAACCTTTCTCTTGATTTTTTTTTGGTTTAAATGACTAAAAGAGATTTTTTTTATAGAAAAACTTTTTCATGTAACCAATTTGATATTTAAACGTCCTTTATGCAGAATTACTAGATCTTTCAAATATATGTCAAATATTGGGATTACTATTAAAAAAAATGTGTATGACGTTATACTGACCCCATAAATGACATCATAAGAAATCTATTTAGGTCCAAATTTGCGCATTATTAAATTAAGGTCCGAAGGTTTTTTCTTATTCTATTTATTCCTTTATCAGCTCTAAGAAAATTTCAGATCCAGTCTCGTTCTATGGGAGTATTTCCAGGTCCACAGGCTTTCTCAATTATGCAATTTGGATAAACTATATAATATTGCGAGGTCATTATCACCGTTCATATAGAAAACAACTCGGGTTCATTCGTACAAATTCGTGCGTTTTCGAGGGCTGACAGAAAATTTCGGCTTCGGTCAAACCTAATTTTTGGCCGAAGCCGATTTTTGGCTAAAACTGCATGTAATCAAATATGTTTCAGTCCCAGGTTACTATATGATTTTTGTTCTGGAGTAGTTGGGTTTTTTCTTTAGTGATATTTCTTTGTCTTTTATAAGGTCACTTCACCTCACTTCTGTCTTTAGTCGTCAGGTCTATAATTACCGCAAAAAGAAAACAAAATGCAGATCAAATTTATCGATGAGTTGCCTAACAACTATTAACTTTTTACACTTAGCATCTTTTCCTACATCATGTAAGTGCTTCTTTCAGTCCTTCTTTCTAGCCGAACTATTATACCATGAAATCGTTAGACAATTTTTTCTTCCTGTAGCGTAAAGAATGCCGGCAGAATTTGTAACTTTCTCTAATATCGGTTTTCCGTGACTGATCCTTTTAGAAATTTTTTCCATTCACGTGATTGCAGCTATTTAAAATGTTTATCGAATTCTTTATTCTGGTACGAGTCACGTGGGATTCGTGAGGCATTAGGGACTGAAAATTAATACGTTGAAGAGCACGAAGGAACTGTAAAGTAAACTTGTGAAAGCGAAAAAATATAATATTATGTTCAACGAAAATTAGAGTAAGGCCACTTTTATATTAAATTTCTATTTTACGTTTACAAAATTATGGTCAGAATTAGTTATGATGCAGTGACTTCAAAACTGGCAATTATTCAAAAATGACGTTTTGTATTTTAAAGTGGCTTTTTACAATAAATACAACTCGACATTATTTTTCTTTGCTCTTCAGTTAAATTATTATGCGTGGAAGGTATTGTGCGTGGCGAGTTTTCATAATAAAAAAACCTTTTACCAAATACGGTTGTGGACATTGTAGAACTTGCTTCATCATCAGATTTTATGTAAACTCAGTTTTGATATTTTGATAAGATCTGAAGGTCTCATACATTTAGGTAACTTACGTTTAAATTTTTTGAGCAGGGCTTGACGTGGACTTACCTGAAAATAAAATAAAAGATTATTTTAATATTAGCTGATAGGGTTTTCAAACATCAACTAAAGTGTCATTCATTTATTTCTAAGTTGTTATAGCATTCATAATCTTTAACAATTTCTTAGTGTTATTTGAACTCCATTTATAACTAAACAGATCTACAACTTTTTTAGTTAATGCTGAATGATTATATATTTTGGTATTTAATAACGTAAATTTTTCTTATAAATTCAGTATGTAATATCAATTTACATTTGAGAAGATTTTAATGGCTACCTAGTAAAATATTTTAGTATTTTACAGAATATTAATTAACAGTTGTTTCCTATCGCTGGTATTTGCCAATTTTGATTTGTTGTTGAAATATATAAGTAAATTTGCGAATTTAAAGATCTGCTGTATTTTTGGATTTTTGGGAATAACATTACCTGTGATGGAAATTCTGCATATTTCAAAACATTTGACTGTTTAAAGCAGTGTTCTTAATGGTAATTAAATAAAAGAAAAATAATTTTTGTTTAATTTCAGATTACCCAAAGCTTCAAACATAATTAGAGTAAAGAACAGAGCACATTAAAAAAATTCCAGTAAATTTGGTTATCCTGAGAAACGTAAAAAAACTCTCAAAAAACAACTGACTGGAAAATTCCATACAAGAGATAACGAAAGCAGGCAAATTCTGTGCAAGATGTTCCTTACAACATTAAAGAGAGTTACACTTTCTGAGTTGTCTACCACATCATACTACATTAAATACGAAAATCTTATTCCAAAGATTTATTTGTAAAATTCTCCTGAAAGGTAAAACTAATGTTTTTAAAAATGTAGCTGGTGTGAAATTTGAAGTTTTCATTTCAAGAATCCCTAAAGCCTCGAAAAGCGAGTAACATTTCGCGCATTACACTAGAACGACTCCCTATTTGGGAGTGTCTAGTGGCTCATTTCCCTGAAACCTATAAATGTCGCTATTCAATTTGTGTTTCAATATCTAATCATATCAACTACACATTTAAGTTACATAAATATTTATATATATATATATATATATATATATATATATATATATATAAATGCTGATGAAGTAAATGAGGATTTGTTATATTTCGGAGGAGGGAGGAAGTTAAACCTCCAAATACCTTTCTACGGATACGTCTATGCCTTGAAAGGTAGGGCTACTTACAATGGATATTCCTTAAAAACCACATATACTCTTGCGTTCAAACGTTGGTAAAATCATAAGCCTAGTAAATCATTTTCAAAGTTTATCAACATCTCACTGATTCATATCGACAAATTATAAACGTCAATTGCTTTATTTATTTCTGTACCAAATTTTATTATATTCTTCAACTTTAGCTTTTCTGAACATGAAGGTTCAAAGGGACGCGGTAAGGATAGATTGTTTAACTACGTTTTAAGGAGTTAGCAACCAGGGAAGTATAGCCGAGAAACTATCGCGTTGCGTGGGATTGCTCCTATTACTGCAATCGTGATTCGATAGTGATAATTAAGAGAATATATCGTGCAGAATTTGGTGCATGGAATGACCATCAGAAAATGGATTCAAATGTTTTGGAATACCGGTTTGACTATAAACATCACAATTATAGATTGCCCGCGCTATGTCCGAACCCAACGAGCTACTGAAGAAGTGAAAGATACAATGCATAAAAAATATCCCAGTAAGTTCGCAAACGCATACAAGAACTTGACCTTTAAAAAAACATAAATACACAGCATTCTGATGCAAGACTTACAGCTCACAACTTACAAAATTCAGTTACCGACTATTCTCACCGAATAATTTTGCAAAAGAAAAGCTGCACTCTACTGACGAAAAAAACGTTCACCTAAATATAGCATAAACACACCAAAAAGCCTCTACTGGATCAAAGAAAATTTAACATGAACAACCATCACATAGTTCAAAAATTATTATGTGGGTTACCATGCCTTATTTTTTTCATGACTGACGAGGGAGGACCACTTATCATAACCAGTCAACGGTACTGGTACATGTTAAGGATTTTTTTGTTCCAAAACTGCGGGAGTTTGAAGGTTTTAATGTGGAAACAGGAATTCAATAAGATGGGAACACTTGCCACACCTCGAACTAGTCGCTTACGGTGCCAATAATTTTTTCCTGGAAAAAGTGATATCTCGACGAGTCCCTATCAATAGGTCTCCGAAGGGTCCTGATCTGATACCACTTAATTATTTATTAGGGGCGCGAGGTGGTTAATTCTGTTTTTGGTGAGCGGGAGGAGTTAGCAGCGGGGGAGAATACATTTGGACTGAATATTCTTTGACATTTAAGTTTTCAATACAATTTGGTATTATCTATTTTCGGAATAGCACTACATTTGAGCAACAGTCTGTATCTTTGAAAACTTTCAAATGTTCAGGGTGAAAATCAGATCCCGTTCTCAATGGAAACTAAGAAAAAAAAATTTCACAGAAAACAAACATTTGGAAATTTTGAAACATATTGTGTGTTATATTTATTAACCAACTTCCAAAATGAAGGAGGTTATTAATTCTTCGTGATGTTTTTATGTTTAATTTTTGGCGATGAAACTCCATCAAGGACCACTGTTTATCGATGGTATGGTGAATTCAATCGAGGTCGTAGTTCACTCCAAGACGAATTTCCTGAAGGTCCAAAAACAGTTGTTGTTCCGGAAACCATTGATGTTGTGCGCCAACTGATATTGCAAGATCGTCATGTGACCTATCGTGAGATTGAGTCAACCTTACACATTAGTGGGACCAGAATACATTCAATATTGCATAAACATTTGAATGTCAAAAAAAATTGTTCGCGTTGGATCCCACACAATTTGTCAATCGTTCAAAAAAAGGCTCGTGTCGATTGGTCGAAAGAAAAGCTTAAAAAATACGATCGCGGTGCTTCAAAACACGTTCATGACATAGTGACAAGTGATGTATCGTGGATTTACGCGTATGAGCCCGAAAGTAAACAGCACTCGACTGTATGGGTGTTTCAAGATGAGCCGAATCCAACAAAAGTTGTTCGCGCACGAAGCACTTCCAAGCAAATGATTGCCTGTTTTTTCGGAAAAACTGAACATGTCGCAACCGTACCACTAAAACAACGCAGAACAGTCAATTCTGAGTGGTACACAACCATTTGTTTGCCAGTTGTCTTCCAAGAAATGAGAAAAACCAACCGCCGTAGACGGATCATCTTCACCACGACAATGCGAGCTCTCACACATCGGCTCCAACAACTGCATTTTTGACCACTCAAAACATCGATTTGATGAGTCATCCGCCGTATAGTCCTGACTTGTCACCAAATGACTTCTTTTTATTCCCATACATTAAAAACAAACGTTTTTCGACACCTGAAGAAGCGGTTGCTGCGTTCAGAATGCATGTTTTGGAGATACCTCAATCAGGGTGGAAAAAGTGCTTCGACAATTGATTCAAACGCATGCAAAAATGTATAGATCTCCATGGGGAATAGTTTGAAAAACAATAAAGCGATTTTCGATGATTAATATTTGTTTTTGTTCTCTAATCCCGAAATATAAAAGGCAGCCCTCGTATGTTACCTGTTATCTTCTCAGATTGTGAACATATTTAAATTATTATTGTATTTCTGAAAATAAATAGATCAATACATGAGTTATCTTTGGGTCACTTCTATTTCCTCTTTTTGCTGACACTGGTAAGATTTTTCTGAGGAAATTTACATGAACAACATCAGTAATACTATCAGTATATAAAATTGTATACTAGATTTGTAGACGATATCTTTAACATTTGGAATGGTACACAGTACAATTTAACCGTATTTCTAGATTTTTTAAATTTATGACATGGTACACATAAATTTTACTTTAGAGTTACAACACGAGTATTCTATAAACTTTCTTGATCTTACACGAGGGATAACAAACAATGAAATAGTTTAATAAAAAATACAGAAAGCCTTCTAATACAGGTATAATTATCCATAATAGCTCATGCGTCCATTGCAGCATTAGCAGCCTTCCATAGTTATACACATAGACTTTTAAATATCCCTTTGAATGTTTAACATTTGAATATAGAACTCGGTACTAATAAGTAAATTGCTATACTAACTGGTTTTTGATCCATTCTTGGCACAATAACTGATTTGCAAACATGTAACGAAGATCATGGAGCTCTCAGTATACTTATCAATGTTTGAAGACGGTGTCAAGCTACAATCAAGTTTGATAAAGTAATATATATGTACGCAATGCAGGACTTTTGGTTTGCTATTTTCTGTATAGCGTTATGTATTGTCAATTATTTTCGACTTTTTAGTTCTACTTTGACGTGGTTCATATGTAGGTATTTTTAACGTTTTTACATTTCAGTTTCAATGTTGCCTTTTTACCTTCCGTATCAACCATAATATTTATTTTGTAGATTATGTTATCATAACAATAAAAAAAATATGTTTAGTCGTTTCGTATTCTGTAATAAATCGTATCTCTCATTCATAAACCTTCCAGGGCAGTTATTTTATGCCGTTATTTGAGATCATAGAGCACATCCAGCGAAAACCCAATATAAACGAATAAGATTAGGTCTCGTATGATCTAGGCAGCCGTGGTCACAAATAAAACGGAAAATATGACATCTGTATGGATGTTGTATTTATTTGGGGAACGGATATAAGGCAGTTTGGCACACACACCGACACGAGCGACCCGACAGACGTTTAGCAACCATATATCACGAACGTCTGCTCAGCATAAATTGGCAGATTTATATTTATAGACATTTTCGATCGTAATAACTTTGACTTTTCCAGATTTCGCAAAATGATGAATACGGGAAGCAATAAAATGGAAATCTTGGTAAGTCGAAATTTAAATGCAACAATTTGATTTATTTTAATTTTATAAAATGATAATATTTTTTATTTAGCACTTTGTATATCTACATTTGCAAAAACATAAAATACATATTAATATAAATAAGGTAAGTGCGAGGTTTCACAATAACTACAATAAAAAAATTTTGAAATTGAACTTCAGGGAAGACTTCAATTAACTTCAATTTTTTAACAGAAGTGGAATTTAAGACACACAATTAAAAAAATCAAACCAGAAGCAATAGCAATGTAGGGAAGAAGGATAACCTACTTACACCAGTCATTTGAGCTTGTATTGGGAAGGAAAATTTAACAGCAAGTCACCAATGCCAACTTGTGAAAACGAAAATCCCTGGCGAAAGTCGCTTTTGCTTTTTTTATAAACAACTAGCTGACCCGTGCCGGCTTTGCACGGGCAAGACAAATGAGCAATAATATTTTCATTAAAAAAAACATGGTAAGAAAAACAAATTCTTTTATAAATCCAGAACATCCATGTATAATTTTTTGTTTAAGTTAAAAAAGTTAAGTAATTTCCAAGGAAATACAAGTACTACTTGTTTAGTGTAATAAAAGTTTAATAAACAAGCAGATTTGGCTCCCAATTTTTTAAAAATTGTTGTAATGTTCATATTTGGCACTTTGGCTAATAAGTTTGCCGAGCAATGCCCTGCATTAAAAAAAATTAAAACCATTTTAACTTCATTATTCATGAGTGAAATTTATATGGCTACAACGGCTTATAAAAATAAATTATTTTGAGATTTATTGTGATGAACTAAACAGATTTGACGGGTTTGAGATATTTGAAATTTTAATTTTTCCGTTTTCCCTTTTACTTTTCTGACATGTGTTATCATTCCCATGTTTAATATTTCTGACATTCTTGACATTTTTTAAATTTTTGACATTTTGACATTTCTTTATTTTTATGACATTTTGACAATTAATATTTTTGACATTTTTACCATTTTTGACAGTTTTGTCATTTTAAACATTTTTGACAATTCTGACGTTTTAAATATTTTTTGAAATATTTGACATTTCTATGTTTTTCTGACATTTTTGATATCTTTGTCATTTTTGACATTTTTGAGATATGATATTTTTGATATTTTTAATATTTTTGATATTTTTGATATTTCTGATATTTCTGATGTTTCTGATATTTTGGATATTTTTGATATTTTTGATATTTTTGATATATTTGATATTTTTGATATTTTTGATATTGTTGATATTTTTGGATATTTTGGATATTTTGGATATTTTGGATATTTTTGACATTTTTGATATTTTTGATATTTTTGATATTTTTGATATTTTTGATATTTTTGATATTTTTGATATTTCTGATATTTTTGATATTTTTGATATTTTTGATAATTTTTGATATTTTTGATATTTTTGACATTTTAGATATTTTCGATATTTTTGAGATTTTTGATATTTATGACATTTTTGACAATTTTTCACATTTTTGAGATTTTTACTTTTTTTACATTTATGGCGACGTTGAGATTTTCAAGTTTAGCAAATTTTATTTTTTTGAGATTATTCTCATTTTAGGTGGTCCACAAAATAATTTAGACATTTTGTCAACTTTTATATGTTTGAGATGTTTGATGTACTTAATATTTTTAACATTTCCTTGTTTGTAATATTTCTTTAATTTTTTTGGAAATTATTTTCATTTCATAGGTCTTTGTCACTTAACTTTTTTTATATTTCCGTCATTTTATATATATTTTTTAAATTCATCTATGATTAATAGGATATTTAACGATTTTCAGTCCCTATGGCTTCCATAAATTCAATATTGGGAAAATGACGATTAATCTCTACATTCAATTTAAGAATAGCGTCAATTCTCATCCAATGAATAAATACTCTTCTTGAGACTTATCAGGTACATTATGTGGTTACATTCAGTTCTAGTCATTTTAAGAGAAAACCCTATATACCAACAATCACACCTGCATCACTTTCTGTTCCCTAAAAATTACTAAAACCCGCACCCTATTCAATTATAGAATTTTTGGAGAATTTTACATCAATTCTCTATTAATTTTAAGTATCAATATCATAGTTTTCATATCTGTATTATATTCGGTTACCGAGAAATACTGAATGTTTCTGTAAAAATACCCACTTACCCCTATCGGAAAACTGATTTTTCACATGATCAAACCCGCTTCTATTTATTTTAGAAGACAATATGTATCAAGATTTGCACTCATATTACTTTTTATTTTGAAGATATTCAATTCTCTGCCAAAAATAGTGACCCCCATTTCCCCCATTTAATATTTTAATTTTCGAAAAATGATAAAACCCATTTCTATTTATTTTAGAAGAATGTATATGTCAATATTTACACACGTATTACTTTCTACTTCGAAGATATTGAATTCTCCGTAAAAGAATAGTGACCCCCGTTTTAACAAGACGCCAGCGCATTAGAAAGGGTATAAAGATCTATTAAACTCCACTATAATGACAGAAGAGGACATAACATCTTAGGGAATGAAATATCTTAGTAAATGAAGTATGTTAAGTAATAGCGTAGGGAAAATTGTTGTAACAGCTCAGGGAAAAATTGAATGTAACTTTGAAAACTAATTTGTAAAAACAATTTAACTCTGACAATAAAGATATGACTAACTAACTACAATGGAAATTGGAAGAACTCTATGCTCGAACGTACATCAACAAGTATAGAGAAAGAAATATTTGAGAATAACCTAAATTTGACATGTGAAATCATGATTTCTACAGTCATCATTTTAATATAGGTCACCAAAAATATTCAGTTTCAGGTTATTATACTTTTATATGTTTTACATTTCGTTACACTGTAATATTTTCACAGACGAAAATGTAAGGAGAATTGTCTGGATCAAAATCTTGTGTCTTCAAACTGACGGTAAATTACTTAGAAGTAAAGCGTTCTACAAATAATCCTTCTTAACTTCGCTGCTTCAAGATTGAATCGGAAAGAGGAGGAGCCCATAAAAAAATCGCATTACACAAAACTCGGAAAAAGTAACGGGAATCTACTCGTAAAACACAATCATAAACTCTCTTAGGACTGATAGAAAGTCAGCAAAAACTCCTAACACAAAAGCGGGGCATTCTCTCTTAGAAACTGGAAGCAAGTTGCAAGTAGTGCCTCATTTATGACTCTCTGAAAGTTATTACTTAAACGTATACAATTGAATTTAAAAAAAAGTGAACGAGTACTAAGACTTAGTTGCAGTTTCTCTTTATTTTTCTTTAGTGCTGAATTACTCCCGTTAAATTGAATTAGTGAAGGTACAAAGGACTAACTGTCGCAGAATTGAGAGACTTGTTACATTGTTAATAGTTGCAGATAGCGGAGATGAATCTTCAGTAACATTATTTTTCAGGATAATTTAATGCGAATGGGAGTTTGGAATATGAGGAGTTGTAATCGCACTCTTTTAGTCAATTTCAGTATAATTTCCTTCATTTACTCCAAAAAAAAAGAAGAGAAAAATATTAACTCTATTGTTTTTATTCTTTTATAAAGCATACAACGAAACTTTTGCTATTACGACAATATTTAAAATAATATTAATTAATAACGAAATGAACAATAATACGTTTATCAGGAACATATTAAAAATACAGGTACAGACAGGGACGAAACCAACTTCATTTAAATTGTTATAATAAATTATTTAAAGAATATATAACAATGTGGTAGAATTCCAAAGATTATTGGATAGACTCTGTAGAATAACAGTTAAGAAAGTTGAATATAATAAATGAGCATGCTCCATCAGAGCAAAAGAACAGCCCAGAGATTAAAACCAAGTTTTATAAAGATATAAAAATAGTAGCCGGGGACATGAATGTCACCGTAGGGAGACAGGAGGAATACAAAAAGGTTACGGGAGGAAACGGTAGACATAGTACTAGTAATGATAATGGGAGAAGGCTGATAAAATTTGCTATTGAAAACAATTTGGAAATTGTCACTACTGCTTTTGATCACAAGAATACTCACACAGAAATATGGATATCACCATATGGGTTGTTAAATAATCAAATTGATTATGACGCAATCGAAAGAAAGCATGCAAAGCATGTAATTAATGCAAGAACCTACAGGGAAGCTGATAGAGACTGACATTTTAGTTGAAAAGATGAGACCATATATAAGAAAAAAAAATAGTTTGAGCACAGAAGAGATATAGTATAGCAAACCTGAAGAACTTATCCATATCTAGGTAGCAAGAAATTATAGGGAGCCTGAAAATAAACCCCCCTAAAGAACTGATAGGGGAGAAATGGGTGCAGATTGAGAAAGTTGGGGAAACGGCTGCAGATAAAATTCTGAGCAACCCCTCAAAGAAGGAAAAATATATGTGGTTTGATGAGTGCAAAATAATATTGGCAAGAAGGAACAAGGCACCCCTTAGATTATGGAAGAAAGTAGTTAAAAGAACAAAGCTATATACCACCGCATAAGCACGGAGGCCAACTCCTGGTGTAGGAAGAAAAAGAAAGCACATTTTCAAGAAATATTAAAAGCATTAGAGAAGCATACACTAATAAAGAAATAAGAAATTTGAAGATTTAAAGGACATTAAAATTAATAGCGAAAGAGTAAACTGAAAAGATTTGCAGAATATTTCGTCGTTAAATGGGCCTGAACAAGATAATAATTGGAGTGGGCATGATGTATGAGTGGGAAGTGTAAATTATTTTTTTCTAATAAAGGAACTCTCTAAGAAAGAGGTATTAAGCGTTTAAAGGACAACAAGAGCGTCGGGGAAAATAACCTAACAGCAGAAACTGTTAAAGTGCGGTGGACTGACGACAATATGCAAGGTATGGAATCTAATACCAATAATCTGGAATGAAGAAGGAATCCCGGATAAATGGAATAAAGCGTTGCTAATACCCCTTCATAAAAAGTGAGATAAAGAGAAATTGTAATAACTATCCAGACAATAACGATATAGGATATGACTTGCAAGGTCTTAGCAAAGTTTGAAAAATACCAAGAAAATCAAGAGGCGAATATCAAAATTCAGGAGAGGAATGTAAGCCACAGATATTTATCATAAACCGATCGAGCAAAACACTTATTCAGCACATGCTGAAAGCTGATAGAGATGACCAGAAATACAGAATATATAGTTATTATTGATGGAACACTCTCTGAGGAGTTTTCAATATAGAGTGCTTTGCAACAAGGAGACCCACTGTCCACAGTTTTGTTTAACCTAGCACAAGTGATTCTTAGGGAAATTGGCATTAACTCTAATGGCTCTAGACATCACTGCCTAGTTTATGCTATCACATTCTGCTGATGGCGAGATCCAAGGAGGGAGTTATAAGAACGTTCAAACTATTGAAAGAGAAAGCCAGATAATACGGTGTTGCAGTAAATGAAAAGAAATCGAGACATACGGTCGCGAAGTACAGCCCCACATGTATTCTAGTTATTAACGTTGATGGGAATATGTCTTATATATTAGAGAAAGTAAATCATTTTGAATAAATAGATGTAACAATAACATACAATAGGAATGAAGAGGTAAAAGTAGAAAAGCGACTAGCGAGTGGAAGCCTGTCCGTTTTTATTGTTCCATTATCTCCTCTCAGTTTACACATTTCATTCCAGAGATTTATCTACAGTTTCCATGCTGATTTCGGTATCATATCTGCTAATGCCTTTACTGATCTGTTTTAATATAGTTTTATTTAGGCTTTTATATTCTTGCGTTTCACTAAAGTTCCTTCTCTTTTCTAAAAAGACCACTACAATGTTACTGATTTATTCCTTGGTGTGGTGGCGCTTTTGCAGAACACAGATTGCGCATTTGTTGTGGATTCTACTATCTTGTGAGTTTTGATAATCATATGTTCCACATTAGATTGCTGCAGAGTCCAAACAAAGTTCTAAACATTTGGAGTCTGTTCTTCTAGTTCCTTGCCAGGCTTTTAATTACTTTAGGGAGGCACAAGTATAACAGGTAAAAGTAATTGTGACATTTGAGGTACTAGCCATAATAATTATTAATATAATTTTGAAATCATTACATTTGAAAACAGATATATTGCTATCCACCCAGGTGGAAATTTAAACTAAACCCTTATTGCCAATAACGAATCTCACTTTGACAGTCACGAATAAAAATTATCAAACGAAACACTTTTATGGCATACATCGTAAAATCAAAGCGACACTGAATTGGAATTTTCCAATTTCCTTCCAGTATTTGTATTATCATTTTATTATTGTTGAATGTATCCGATCAGTATTATTACATTGGCAGATTCAGTGTACAGATTTAAGAAAATTGGGCTATAAAAGTTTTATAACTTTATATGCATGCGAATGTTGGTATTGGCGTAAATAAATTTAAATTCTCCATCTCATGGCTAAATTATAATAACGTAGTAGTAAATACTTCTAACCACAATTTTATTAAACTCTAAAATCTGTATACCTGAGCATTAAATAAATATTTAATTAAGTAGTAAAATCACTGTTATGCCCCTGATACAGCCCCTAAAATTATTTCATTAATGTCTATGGACAAAAGAATTATTTTCGAATGCAATTAGAAACACAGCGTATAAAGGGTGACATAGCTCTTATGGATAATGTTCCACCCAGCAAGGACTCCAAAGCAAGAATGGTAACTAAAGTTGATCTCAGAGATATGATGTAACGTAAGGTGGGTGAATCACACTATAAGCATAAAAAGGAAAATAATCAAAAAAATCCAAGGCCTGCATCTGCTAGAAACGCTTGATTTTCTTGTTCAAAGATATATTTATTACTTTTTTTTATTCAAACACATATATATTACTAAACATGATTGAGAAATGTTAAATTCAGTAAAATCAGAATAACAGCCAATGATTTAATTAGTTTAGTTACGTATCCACCATGTTGTACCGAGCCAGCTTTAATAATGTCCAAATCAGAAAAATACCGAGTGATACACAGGTTTCTATATATGAGCTTAGCAAATCTATAATAATCTATAAACCGCTGAGCAGATTGTGATGGAATTTTGTATGGAGGCAGCTTGAATATCGGTATCGATATTTTCAAAGTTCGACCCCTAAAGGGATGAAAATAAATGTCAAGGTTTTTACGTCACACACCTGAAGCTATCTTTGCAAAATTGGGTTGGTTGGAGTTACAGATGGTACTATTGTTTGCCTTCTGGAAATAGATTTTCCATCCCCCATCCAGATCAATTGAAGGTGCCCCGATTTCTGAGTTATTTACCCTCATGTAGCTGGTCTCCTAAACTTGTCTCTTTTATTTTTTTTTCTTTCGACAAGACCTTTGTTTTGACCTAGTGTATCCTATGAAGGTTGGTTAAGGTTCATAGATAGTGAGCCAGATTTGATTTGTGCATATGTCTTTTCCTTACTTCTACAGGTCTTGAAGTTTCAAAGATATTTATGGCCTTAATCATAACTAACTCAGTACACACAATTCTTCTTTTCACTTCGTATTAATTTCTTAAGCGCTTAATTTTAGCAGATACACTCGGTACATATGGAATCACTTTCATAATTATATTTTTTGTTTGTGTTTGGTTGGTATTAGAAGTGTGTTGGTTGTTTCTTCTGTTTTGTTGTTGGACTTTCGTTCTAGTTCAGTTATAGTTATATTGATAAGAGCATCTGGATATTGATTTTAAACTAGATATTCTTTAATAATGTTGGTTTTGTTGCTTAATATTTTGGAGGATGAAGCTATGTTTTTTACTCATCATTTGAAGACTTTGCAACCCCTTCCTTTGCATTCAAGGGATTTTTGTAGTTAATATTTATATTTCTGTTAGTATTCGTAGGATTTCGATAAATGATTGTATTTATGCTGTCGTTTAATTTATTTATATGGACATTACGTAAAATTTCGATTTTCAAAAAATTATCAATATCTCGGAAACAGAATTTTGGTCTAAATACTTTTCGTCAAAAATAATTAGAAACTAATTTAACAATTTTACGAAAATATAATTATCCTATAGTTTGCAGGTGGGATATTATTTAAAAAATCTCAATATTTTCCTGTACTCGAAAATAATAAAGGCTTGAGAATTACATTAATTGTTTAAATTAATAGGGTCGAATATTGAACTTATTTATGTGAGAGAGCGGACAAAAATGCCAGAAAATGAGGGAAACAAATAAAAAATGTAAAGTGAAAACCTTTTCTATATGAAAATATTGAGAACCTAAAAACTGTCAAAATTGACAAAATTTGCTTACATGTCAAGCATGTCAAAAATTATATAACATGTCAAAAATTCAGATATTTCATGAATGTTAATAAGACGGGTCAGCTGATATTACCTTCAATAGGGGTCTTTCTAGCCGAGTGCCACAGAATTGACCGTATCCTATCAGACACTATATCAACGGAACCCGCGACAACCTTACGAAGAGATGTACGAAGATATAATCTCTTTCAGCTCCACCACCAGTTCTCATAGCCCACGGACAGGAGAACTCTCAAAATCCTTTCACCCATTATTTAACCTGTGAAGAGCAGAACATCTTCCTATGTCAAGGACTCGAAACATTTTGTACAAATCGCCAAATCCAGGGATCTGGGGATAGAACATTGACTAGTGAGTTTCCACGTCGAATCTCTAAATATTGTGAGACAGAAAATTACACAGGACGAAGCTTAGGAAGAGGACAGATCTGCCAATAAGTATAACAATGGATTTATTACAATGTTGGCTTAAGAACTACTATTTAACTTAGAAGGATCGGCTCTACATGTAAGGGCACAGGCGCTCTCTTATCTCTTAACTTAATCCTTAATGACCTTATGTATTTTCATGGAATGGTTCTTAAGGACAGACGCTGAAGAGCTATGACAAAAAACCAGACCTCAGATATATTAACATTTTAATTATTTGGCAACACAACACGGAGAAAGAGTACTACAACGATTCCTGGAGCATCTAAACCATTCATAACTACCCATTCAAATCACCAAAGAGATTAAAAAGACCTTAAGATCGTGATGTGAGGTGCAAAAGAAACGGAATGCAAACAACTTTTACAGAAAGACTACACAAACAGAATTATATTTCAACTACACTTCCGAACAGAAATCTTAAAACTCTCTGAACAGAGAGAAAAACATCTGAAGCACACAAAAGACCTTTAATTATGAAAAAGTGAAACTTAGAGAAGATCTATTCATTAACGGAAAATCCGGAAATATTTTTTGAAGAATACAACAAAGATAAAAGACATAAAGGAAACAACATTATGGCCTTTCTGATTTTCCAGTGTAGTAACAAAGGGAAAGCAGGGTAACTAAATTAGTATTTGAGTAATGATAAGGCAAGACTATCTTGTTCATCATTTGAAGCAATGCCAGTCTGCAAAATGGAACACTAGTATAATAACAATATCATCGGCAAACTCAGTGTCCAAATTAGAAAACCGTGGGCAGTTATAATCATCAAAGGCGACCCTGAGTGGTTCATCTCAAAATAATTAACTCTTTCGAATTTCACCGATATCAAAACTAAGGCTATCTACACGTTTACACCTGTTTATAGAGCAACATTTAACTCATTTTCGTACATAAAATTCAAAAGCAATTCATTTATACCATCACTTCAGTAACAGTTTATAGATAATTATTGCTAAAATTTTAACAGCAAACTCGTAGAAGTAAACGACATAAATAATAAAAACCCGCAAGAATACGAATTCCTTTTGTTTTTTGCTTATATAATGAAAAGTAATGGAGTATTCGTAATGCCGTTTACAGGAAATTTATAGAGTGTTTATACATCCTGATTGGATGATTTTTTACCAAGTAAACTCAGACAAACTGGTCAAAAGTTGATTTAAAAAAAAAGTTTCTGGTAACTAATACTGGAATATTAGTCAACGCCAAAATTATTGTTTATTATATTAAGTTTATATGGGCTCACGATGGATACTTATTGAATAAATAGTTTTGAACAATTCGAATTTAAATAATTTAGACAGCTATTTTGCACATCCCACCATATTAACGAGACTAATTCGGCAGGGATATACTAAAGATATTTTGAAAGTTCATTCAATTTGTCTATCATGGTTTTTCGCTATAGTGCCGACAAATTGGTTTAAAATAACCTTACATTATAGTGCAGGGCATAGTGGCGCATTCATTTGCAAAATTGTTTTAATTCATATATATTTTTTAAATGTCCGGGAGGTCTTCTTGATTATAAAAGTGTAAGAAGGCACTTGACAGTACTGTTTAAACAACAAAAAACTATATAGCTTAGAAAAAATGCATTTTTTGCAATTAATTATTTTTTTTATATTCTTTACAATATTTTGAATGATAAAAACCCTCACATCCATCATCGTATCTCCAACGCATTAATTGTTATGAATTTTTTAAAATTGGAAATCGCCGAAATTCCTATTTCTTGAATTAAATAATATACCTTAAAAATTGAAATGCTATAATTTTAATTTTTCATCAAAAATTTCAACTATATTAAACAAAATAACCTAAATAGATTTTGTTTAGTTGTATGTTTTTTTTTACATTATAACAATATGTTTCCTATGCGCATGAGAGAGGAGTATCTTTATCTCACATCTCGATGTATAAGATGAGTAAGAGAAAGGCAAACGAGGCATTTTACGCGGTATTTCAGCGGTAATGCGTTAAAAAAATAACATTACTGTTTCTCATTCATTAATATAAAATTTTTACATTAAATTATATGAGAAAAAGTAATGTTATTTTTTTACATATTACCGCTGAAATTCCGCCAAAAAAATTTACAAGTGCCTTGTTTGCCTTTCTTTTAAGGCTAATTCAGACTACGCTAGTAGTTTAGTGGCGAGTTATTCCAATGATTACTGCCCCAAAAACTTTCGTAATGCGGTCGAGTGCAGTACACAAGTTTAGTGTATTCTGCAAGTGGAATAACCTGCAACTTAATATTCCATACGCACTCATATTGTAGATATTTGAAAACAAATTTTAAAGTTGTTTCTTCATTTCAAAGAAACGAAATTTTTGCAATACCTAACCAACAAAACGGTAGCTAATAACTCCACAGCTCAACCAATAGTTGAACTCGACTTATTGAAACGTTGGGACTTGTTTAGCCGATGAACCAGTGAGCAGTGACGCGTGGTGGGGGACGCTACTCGATTTTCGTTGTTCAGACAGGGATAGTTACTAAATTACTCTCCACTTGAATAAATTACTAGCACAGTCAGAACTAGGCTTTACTCATCTTATACATTGAGATGAGAGTGAGATAAAGATACTCCTCTCTCAAAAGTGCATGCGCGTAGGAAGCATATTGTTATAATGTAAAAAAAACATAGAACTTAACAACATTTTTAAAATCTATTTAGGCTATTTTGTTTAATATAGTTGATATTTTTGATGAAAAATTAAAATTATAGCATTTCAATTTTTAAGGTATATTATTAGAAAATAAGGAATTTTGGTGATTTCCAATTTTAAATAATTCATAATAATTAATGGGTTGGAGATAAGATGACGGGAGTGAGGACTTTTTTCATTCGAAATATTGTAAAGAATGTAAAAAAATAATTAACTGCAAAAAATGCATTTTTTATAGGGTATATAGTGTTTCTTTGTTTAAACAATACTGTCAAAATATATCAAGTGTCATCTTTTACACGCTTATAATCAAATAGACCTCCCGGACATTTAAAAAAATATAAGAATTAAAACAATTTTGCAAACGAATGCCCCGCTACGCTCTGGTCTATTAAATGTACAGCCAGGCAGCGGTGCACTAACAATAGCTGTCAAGGCACATGGCAGATGTAGAATTGTCTTAAGGTGGAGGCACGAGATGAAAATTATGGTAAATTGTAATATTATACGTTTTCTCAGCAGTTTATTACGTTTTTATTTACATAACTATTGCTTGCTCATATTGGTCTATTTTTCATTGGATTACTAATACTTTTAATTTTCTAAATTTTTAATGTCTTGTTCAATTGTGTTAATACCATTGAAAACAGGGTTTGATTTAGACCTTGGAACCTTTGGACTTTCTTGAAATATGCCAACTTTCAAGTGTATGAGGTGTTATTCCCAAAGAACCCAGAAAAAATACAAACATTTTACGGCACTATGACAAACATCCAAGATATACAAAGTGAAGTAAGCTTTCAAAATATATTTTGCATACCGCTATCGAACTATAGTGGTTAATACGATACGTCCTGCAAAATATTTCTACAAATTATTTAAATTGTAATTCTGCAAGATCTACTTAACGCACAATATCGATGAACAGCGTTATTAATCTCAACAATATAAGCTATCACCAGGAGGCAGATTAAGGTTCCAGCTGTTATTAGAACCAAGTTATGAATTTTTTAAAATTACTAAGTTTACATCGGTTTTTCCAGCTTTTCTTTTATAAACAGATATCACTCTTTACACTATAAGCAAAAAACTAAAATACCCCATATTTTTTGGGATTTTTAAAGCACAAATAATTTACTTCTACGAGTTTGCTATTAAAATTATGTCAGTTCTGACTTATAAACTATTATTTACGTGATGGCTTATGCGGTTTGTTGTTGAATTTTATGTCACCTAAAAATCTCTATTGACTGGTGTAGTTAGGAGATCAAATACATTTAAGACCTTAGAAGTCCAAAGAAATTCAATATATTTTATTTTTTACATGTGGGTTATTACTTAAACCGTTTAGTACTGACTAAAAATATGTTTACGCTATTTGTCCAGTACTTTAAATTTTGTTTTTTTTAATAATTCTGTTCTGGATCAATATTTCGAAAGTCAAACGTTACATGAAAGTGATATAAACTAATACTGTAACGAATACTCATTCGATTTTATTTATTCGATTCCAATGATACGCAACGAACCGGACAAGTCCTCTATAAAACGATATGAGGGTCTCTTTAGATCTCCGAGAAAATACGAGCCAAAGAGGATTTGCTTTTTCTAAAAGGGAAGCATATGCAAGGTCGAAGAAAAAAAGTAAATTGGATTGGATATTTTTGCCTTCGTAACTTCCCTCTGTTCGAGAACGGAACATTTTTCGTCATAGATTGACGTGAGGAAGGTGGTGAAAGCCGACCGAAATAATGGCTAAGATGGTGAGCTTATGTATAAGCGGTGTGTTGTTTCCTCGACAAATTGGAAATACTCAAGTTTTCCATGGCGTCCTTTGGGGTTTTGAAAGTGATAGTATTTCAGTCAAAGGCTATTTATCCGCTATATGGTGTTGATTAACAAATTTTAGTGCATAGCGCTCAAACGAAATTCTCTACTGCTATGTAGAGTTTGACTTCGTCATTTGAAAAGGACATTAGGTAAGTCGTAATAAAATTAAGGACATTTTTATTCTATTCTATTCTCTACTAATGTTAAAAGATGGGCTGTAACAAACCGTATGTATTCGTTAATAATACTGAAAGGTCCGACTCGCACATCTTTAGTTTCGTTACTTCCTTAGATACGGTATGATTTCGTATGTTTCGTACATACGATTTTTTTTGTACGTTTCGTATATACGAATACTTCGTACGTTCAGTGGTCTCGAACCTACCGTATTTCGGTATTTCTACAGAAATGGTGTCTGCCCTGCCGAACCACCCAATTGTCATGATTGTAAGATAAATAAGTCATAACTCATTATATCTTCACATTGTTATTTATAAATTATATAATTTGCTGTTATATTTTGAACAGTATTAATGAGTGTTTCTTTACTTTAAAGATTTCATTAATCATTGAGATCTATAAAAGTATATTATATTATAAGAAATAATTTGTAATGAAAATTACATGTTTTAAAGCCATTAACAACGAAGTCAAATTCGACTTTGAAACGTTTGGTATTTTCTTTCAATATACAGGTTTTGTAATTCAATTGAGGTATTATTCCCAAGAAAACTTGAAAATAATCAAGAACATGCCACAAATAATAATTATTTATATTACTCTCTACTTTCTAAGGAGGCTGATATAAAACATAAAATATGTGTTTAGTTGCAGTGCTTGAGTGTATATTTATTTTTTTCCTTATTGATTTTATATCTATACCTGAAGAAAAATGTTTTTAATTGTCTTCTAAACGTTGTTTGTGGCATATTCTTGATTACTTTTATGTTTTTTTGGGCAATAACAGCACAATAGAAATAAAACGACGTTACAACTATACCATATATACAGGGTCTGTCAGAAAGATTGAAAAGAGTGGGCAACAGATTTAATGTTAAAACAACATTCCAAACAAGAAATACACTGAAATCTTTAAAATCAAAAATAAAACCAAGAACTCAAAAAACTGCATATATAAGATTCCTTGCGAATGCAATAAATTTTATATTGGAGAAACATCGAGGCCATTAAACGTACGAATAAATGAACACAAGAATTACATAACGAAACGACAATTTGAAAAATCAAAAATTTGTGAACATGCTTGGGACCTAGGCCATAAAATACAATTTGACAATTCAACTATACTTCACAAAGAACACCATAACACAAAACGAAAAATAAAAGAGTCTGCCTTAATTCTTTTGAATGAAGACGATTGTATAGCTTCTACTTCTTTAGAATTTAATCGTATCTGGTTACCGACAATTAAGGAAGAAATTATTAATGGTAACCTCCTATTGAACAACCCAATATCGGGATAGTTCATAAGGTTTTTCCTAGGTTTTCCCTTATGACGTTAATGGGATCACTGAAACAATAGAATTCTTTGATCGCATTTTTGGCGAATGCGCTATCTTATAACAAAGTCGTACCCAGGAACGCCACTTATAAATTCTAAAGACAACTCTTTCAAATTCTTCTAATTTGAAAGCTGGTTAACTATAATTCATGATCTTTAGAATTTTTTGTGCTACCTGTATATCTAAAAACAACAAATTTTCTAATGTCAATTTTAAATAACATAAATCAAATTTTCATTTTGCAATCTACATCAATAAATATAAAGCCATTGACAACGAAGTGAGAATAGACTTTGAAACGTTTGGTATTCCTGCAATATACGTCGTTTTTATTTCTATTGTGGTGTTATTACCCAAAAAAAACATAAAAGTAAAAATGTTTTTGTTCATATTCCATAATTAATTATTTCCCTTTTAATCGCAAAGTATTGTATCGGATAATTATTTAATTATTATAATAGGTATGCACTCATTAGTACTCTATATTTACTTGCCACTACTCAAATTACAACTAACGAAAGTAACGAGTAACGAATACTTTGTACCGGGTAGTCAGACTAACAGTAACGAATAAATACGAGTATTCATAGTCGTTACTTTTAGAGCACTACGTCATAGGGACACTGTAGCCACTATTTCTAAATAGCAGTTTATGCTAAGTGATAGCTCATTTGGTGGTATATTGAGAATACTTACTCGCTTTGGTCTGGTTTTAGGCCAATTTGAAGGATAAATGAAATAAATACTAAAATTATTAATTCACTTTTGCACTGTAATTAATTAAAGGAATTCTTACGGCAAGTGTTCAAAATGTGCTCCGTCTGCTTCCTGATATAAACTATTAGTAAATTCTTGTCGTACTCGTTCGAATGTGTCAGCTGAAACTGTCCTGCATTCTTCAATAATTCTTTGCTTTTGAAAAGTAAATATTTTCGAGTTCCGAAGCGAAAACCTTGGACTTCAAATAGTCTCACAGTAAAAAATCTAGTGGTGTCAGGTATGAGTACCGAGTTGGCCATTCTAAAGGACGTAGCCGTCTAAACTATCTGTCACGATACTCTTCATCCAGATAACCTCTTACTATGCCATAATAATGCGCAGGAGCACCATCTTGTTGAAATGTTGTAACTTGTAGAATAATTTTATTGATTTACGAAACGAAATTCTACAAGTTGATTATGAAACAGTCTCCTGACTGGCAAGTAAGGTTATATACTCGTAGTATAAACCACTCCTGGCCAAGTACCTCATACAGTAATAAAAATTATTAAGATTTAATCCATAAAAAAAAACGCACCACGTACCACTAGAAGTTTTCACTTTAAAAACAAGAAACTCGACTGCTTATGAATAAAATCGAGAATTATGATGTATCGAAGTTTGAGAAATGTAGAATACCTCATAAAATGTTTTTTTCTTGTGATTCATACTAAATCAAAAATTGAATATACGTAATATAATAAAATCTAACTTGAATGTTTTTAAAATTGCAGGAGTGGGCAAAGTACAGAACGAAACACTTTCTTGTACAAACTGGAAACCATCATCAAACACACTCTGGCTGCTGGTTTGTCCTCGTCTGCAATTTATATCGAAATGTATCAAAAGAAAAAAACATTTTATTATGCACTGATCTTTTAGTATCACATTAATTTTTTTATTTATGTGTGCGTAAATATTGAAACAAATAGATAATAATAAATTGCAGATTATAAGGATGAGTTGTTTACTTTTATCGAAAAAATGGTAATTACAAATTATTAATAAACAGATGAGTTGTATGTTTTTTGTATTGGTCTTTTAAATCCTTTCACTTTAATACCCTACTCTATAAGTTTAGAAAAATAAAATTAAACACCGTATTTCTTAACTTCCGAAAATTTTGTTTTTTCTATACTCGTATCACAAATGACGGGACATTTGAGTTTCCAAAACGCATCTAATGACATCTTGATTGAAGAGTTGTACAGGTGATAAAGAATATTACATACACAAATACATACGCACAAACACAACAATGACAAAGCTCTATGACAATCGTAACGATATTTAATACATTCTAATATTTAACAATTAATTACTCGTATAAATAATCAATTAGACTGTATATTGCGACCAGATAGTAAAGATTAATCATGTTTCATAACAGTTTAATTTGTTGCTTAAAAATTCTTAAAATTCAGTCACCAATAATAATTTGTAAAAGTCAAAAGTAGCGTGAAAACTTTTCAGCGTAAAAGTTGACACCTGAAACTGGTTCTTAAATACGTGATCGATTTTTTAAAAAAATCTTGTGATAGTATTATTGCAAATGAGCTTAGCTTGTATTGCAGTACAACTTTTACATTTATATAAAGAGGTTGTTTCTAGAGATAACATATTCAAAGAAGTCATTTCATTTTTTAATACATTTTTCTCACTCATGCGATATATTTTGACCTACAATTACACATGAATTGCGATTCCTTACAGATAGAGGATTACTTTCACAATCTCTTTCTTTGACAGGAATAATTAAGCAGAATTACTAGTATGATTAAAACGAATGCACTATCTAGTTGCTTTTTGCGTAAAAAACCTTTACGTCCTTAAATATTATATATTTTTTATAGTAAAATAAAAAAGTATATGACGGGCTATAGTTATCGAAGTCATTGTTTTTTTGGGCGGTTACATGTTTACATAATAAAATATAACTAGAGAATTGAATGTTTGGCAGTTTTATAGCACAACTGATGAAGGTTCCCAACCAGAAATAATATCTATCATATATATTGTACAAAAGAATGACACCTCTAAGAGAGTATTCAGTATCTATGACAGGTGAAGTAACGTGAAAATCGTCACATTCTAACCTAGGAGTTACGGGAGAACAGCAATTACACGGAACGACTCCAGATTCGGAACCTCTGTGCGCTAGTTTTTACAAATTAAAGATTACAATTTTCTTCTTTTTTATTTCAAAGAATAAAGACTTTCATATAAGTTCAAAATTTATAGGTGATCGAACAAGAATTCTTTGGTTGAGTTTAAATTTGACTTCATTGAATTTGTTTAAATGGAAATGCATACTCACTATAATAGGAAGTTAATCATTCAAACAGATAAGACGTCAGAAGCTAAATGTTTCAGAAAAATATAAACAGGCAAGAATTGTAGATCATCAAAAAAGAAATCTTTGAATTAAATTTGTTTGTCCTTGACAGCGACTTCCACGCACAACTGAAGGTTATACAATTTTTTTAGTTCTTTACAACCTAACCGAATACTCGATATATTAGGGGTGCTGTGATAATACTGAAATGTATGGCTTAGATTTTCGACATCATTGCAGTACCCCTGGAATGTCGTATCTTTTCACAAGGTCATGTTTGAATGTCCAGGTGCACCATATATTTTGACTTCCGCAATCAAACTTATGAGTTTCCATTTAGAAAAATTGCGTAATCTGGATTGGACGTTGAAGGTCATCGTTAAGGTCAAACACAAAGACGCGTGATTCACTGTCCAATTTCTAAATGTTGTCTACTCAGTTTTTCCACAGAGACGCATAGTTTCCGATATTTTCATACTTTATGCGGTCATTGAATGCGCCATGCATCTTAGCTAAGTAAAGACTGAAAATAGTAGAATGCATGAGACATTTTTTATAAAGAATTGATGAGGATAGTCAAAAAATTTCAACATCGACTAAAGACAATAGCGGACTTCTATTCTTGTTAAGAAATTCAGGAGCACGTTTGTATAACTTTTCTATAGAAAATATGATATTTTAGGTACTGCTATCACAAATCTTTCAAAAAAATAATATCCAAAACACTTTCAAATAAATGGAAAAATTACAGTTATACAGCATTCTTAGGTGTATTGTGAGTTGTGAAATTAAGTATAACTTAACCTCATAGAGAATGAGTAAGAATTTTGCCTGGAACCAAACAACGTTCTTGATACTTTTTACTTTATTACTGTTGGGCACGCTGGAATACTTACTGAACAAGATAATAAAGTGAAAAGGAACCCAGAAACTCAGTTGGTTTGACCAAGCTCTAGAGATCAAAGCAACTTATATTTAATTCCACAACTCACGATGCTTGTATGTAGTGGGTACTGTCCCACCTATTAATTCGGTAAACTAATTATTGGAAAATTTAACGTTACTCGTGTTACTTATTGATGAACTGGGAATTGCAGAGGTCAGTCATCTGAAAACTTGATTGCAGTAATCAATTAATTTTTGCGAATTCCTTTTGCCATATCGAATCATCCATCTTAAATCATGAAAGGTCGACTTTGATTTGGAGAATAGCCTACGTATTGGAATGCACAATTTTTTGAGGTTATGTGGAACATAAAGTGGTTACGTCAGAAGATATTGTCAAACTTTATAATTTTACATTTTAGAATTGTGTCCTTTTTATTCATAATTTCTTAACCATTGACAACGGGGTCTGGCCTAGACTCCGAAACGTTTGGAATATACAGCAATTTTTTTCGTGACTTGTGGTATTATTTCCCAATATGTACTTAACCGTAAACTGGTACCTCAAAACGGACTTCAGGTTAGTAATCAGTTAAGTTAATTGGATATTATCAGTTTGGTTTGTGACATCCTTTGTTTGTGCCAACTATTTTGAGGTTAAGAAAGGCGTTTTTCGCAAAAAATCAGATGGGATTGAAAACCACACTTTAAGAGAAAATTTTGACATCCGAAATAACATCAATTTGACAAAAGAAAAATGGGCAGTGGATTAGCTGACTTTGTATATAATTTTTCCAGCGTCTTTGGCAAAAAGTTTAAGTGGCATTTTGTTTTCATACAATGTCGTAAGAGATCAGACTTTGACATATTTGCCTTTTATAAAACTTGATTGAAAATAATATGCGGTTTCGATATTGAAGTATTTAGTGATTTGAAAAATACAGTCAATCTGTTCGAGTTTATTGAAAAGTTACATTGGGATTGCAAAAATCAGAACACAAAATTATATTTTTTGAATGTCAAGAATGGGTTAGTGTATAGTTAAATCAAAGTTTGTGGGGTCGCAACCCTTGTCCACCAGCCGCCATCTTGTAAAAAGATGTGCGAATGGTTTTTACGTTATGTCTGGCAAGCTATTCGTCGCACAGAAAATTAAATTCTATACAACTTTGATTCTATAACTTATTAACAAAATTTGGAAACAATTTAGGAACAAATTTTCTTTTGGTCGTTTTTTCAGGCATTTCACCTGAGAGCATTTTAATAGAGTTGTCTTCAAAGAATTTTTTTCATTACAATTTTTTTTAAATTTTATTTCTTTATTACGATTTTACAGAAATGAGAAACTCACAATAACAACCGGATGAAAGTTTGTTTCCAAATTTTTATATATTTTCGTTAAAAACTTTTGTTATTTTCGGTTATACAAAACATTTTACACATTTTCAGTGCCCTCCTTTTTACTAGATGGCGGCCCCGGGACATGTGTTGCGACCCCACAAACTTAGTGTTAACTTTACACTAACCTTCTCTTGACATCCCAAAAATAAAATAATGTGCTCGGACGGTAAGTTAAAAAGAATATATAACATTTCAATGGACTATATATATCAGAACTATCCTTTCGGAAACCACTTTTATGAAATAAATAAAGTTGATGTTTAAAAAAGAGTTCCTTTGTTTGCAACATTATTTCACCGAAAACCGGGGTTATTTATTCCTGAAAAACGATACGCCTCATTATTGCGACCAGCCGCTCAAGCCCATTTTATTAACTTGCATCAATTCCAACCCCTTATTAGCAGCTTCTCCGTTAATGCGCTAAGTCAACACTTTTTATTTTTCCCCATCAGCTGTCACCGACATTTCAACCCCAGTTTCTCTCCAACACTCTCACTTTGATCTCTGTTTCTTTTGAAACTTGACGTTTCGAGGCGATGCAATCCCCGCGACACGTCAACCTAATTGCCAATTTCCGAATGGCATGGCGCGCCTAATAACAAGAAACGTCAAACTGTGGCGGCCGGCGGTAACGGCGGCCATCGGGAGCGGTCGTTTTACCAAACTGACTGCTCCCTATTCGCCCCGCAATTAGATACTTTTATTAAAAGTTTCATTTGCCAACAGCAATTATTTGTCAAATTTAATAAATTTGCTAACAGTTGTATGTCAATAAGAACAGAAATAAGTTATTTTAAAATATTGTCTGCAATAACTAGATAACTCGAAATTCACAGTTTTGAGACAATCAGCTTTAAAAAATCATCAAAAATACAACTGTTAAGAAATTAAAAATATTTAATATCAAAATATATATGTTAAATACAGAACTTTGATGTGCTAATTTTTCAGGTTTTTTAGGTTTCATATCTTTCTATTATTTGATAAAGAACTTAAGATATTTAGTTGTTGCAAGAACTCCAGTCACAAAAATAAAGTTATTTACTTGTAAACGTTACTAATTAAATGCAAATTACATATTAAGTACTACTTTACTCAGAACAAAAATTAGCGAACTTACTTTAGTTGAAACGCATTAAATTCCTCAATTTAAACAACAAACGGTTTGGAAATTTCTATGTTTTGAGGCCTTTTACGTTTGACCCTTTGGGATAAGAAATCAAGAAATGGTTTATACTCGCCAGGGATGGCTAGAGGATTCATTTTGAACAAAGACATAATAAGGTCGTCAATTATTAGCTGACTTGATTCAAAGGCTCTAGGTTAATATTGTCAGAGGATATTCTTGTTTTAATTTTGCATATCATTTAAATCTCCCTCAATTGTGAAAAGTTTAACTAGCAAAATTTGTGCCTACTAACCAGATTATCATTTCATGTCGGTGTCTAAAATTTATTTTTTATCTACACCTCATGATTGGTATCATTAATTTCTGTTTTAATACTACCGGGTAAGCTGTAACTCATACATGTATGGATCCATGCTTCCAGAACGAAACAAGCCCTTCTGAAAATATTTTTCTGCATATTGACGATTTTGTGAAAGGTGTATTTTTCTGCTCAATTTTCTAATACATTTTGTGCACTATAGTAATATTAAGACAGATGCTAAAGCGTTCTCGTAAGTTTTTTTAATGACAATTTTGGGAGACTATGTTGGGGGACCTTTCAAAATACTTTCTTACGCCTTGTAAATACCTACACATGTGTTTTTTCCGAACGGTTGGTGTTTTGTCTGATGGAATTCTCTTTGACTGTCATTTTTTTGTTTATTTCTACGTGTTACATATCTGCAATATTTTCTTTCCCTTTGTTTACACTATTTAAAAAATGGATTAGCAACATTAAAGTGAACCTCTTGCTTCAAGTTTACACCTAGATATCTCATAGACTAAGAAAGTACCAATGAGAAACAAACTTATACCAGCAAGAACTACTATGTAACTCATATGTCAAGTTATAGAATCTACATATTGCTTTTGTTTTAAGTGATTTTTAAATTTTTTCCCACTCTTTAAATAAAGTTCGTTTGGTCGCAGAATGTAACTGATTATTGCACCATAAAGATCACACAAAATAGATTTCAGTATAGATAACTGAAATTACCTAAATTTTTGTTGCAGTAAGGCGGTGATAATATTATTGCAGAGTTTAAATTAAACACAGTACCGATTTGTTAACTTCATTAATTAGTTAGATTGGATAATTTTGCTAAATGATGGGTGATAAATTAGGAATTTTGGAAGCAGATTACTTTAATGTATTAAATTCTGTTTTATTTTTTAAATCCAGTCAATCATCTAACAGCAACATAATGAAAAAATACAAAAGTCAAAGTAGTACAAAATACTGAACAACTTCAGATATCTGGAGTTTTTAGAAACAATTTCAACAATTCAACTTTAACTCTGATCATCTAAATACTGTCAAAAGAGCCAATATTATCTCTTTATACGATAAAGCAGAAACCAGATAAACACTAAAAGATTATTTATAACGAAATCATATTAAAAACAAAACAACAAAAATAGAACTTAGAATCAGAAAATAGTTTATACAAATTTTTTTCGAATATGTAATGAATTTTATATTGGATAAACCTCTAAACCTCTAATGTATGAATAAATGAGCATAAATATTACATAAATAAAGAACAAATAAAACGTCAAAATTTATGAACATGCCTGGAATCTATGTGATAAAACTATATTACATAAAGAAGAAAATTAAAATAATTTTACTTAATTGTATTATCGATTCTACTACTATAGAATTCAGTTGTTCCTGATTGTCGATATTTAAGGGTGAAACTAGTAGTGGCCATATCCTTTTGAACAACCTTATATCAGGGTAATTCATAAGGATTTACCAAGGTTTCCTTTATGAATATAACGGGACTGATAACTCAGAAATCTTTATAGCACTTTTGGAGAATACATTATAAAACTAGGAGAGCCACACAAAAATTCAGAAAACAATTCTTTCAAATTCTTCCAACTTACAAGAAGCTTTTTATATGATTTTTATATACATCAAATAACACTAAATTCTTTAAGATTTCAAATTGTCGTAATTTTAAGTCTTACATTGCCATTGTTTACGGAGTCTAGTCTAGATCCTGGAGCGTTAGGTTAACTGCTTAACAATTTAGAAGTGGCAACAGTACACTGTTGCCAGATTCAATCTGCAAGCAATCGTATATGTAAGAACTTCGTTATTATACCATAAAACATCGATGATGCTTAAGCCTTATTGCCCTGATTTCACAACAAGTGACTTTTTTATTTCATCATGTCGAAAATTAGTAGCATCTTCAATAGCATTTTGACGCTTGAAAAAGAGTTTGACGCTCTCAAAATGCATGTTTGATAGTAATGCAATCGGGCTGCAAAAAGTCCTTCCAGAGCATTACATGCATTAATAAAATTGCCTAGATTTAGAGAATGTTGAATATTTTATAATTTTCAAAGTACTATACTTAAGTATAATGCCTATTTATCTGTCTGTTTGCCTGAAACTGATAAACTCAAAAACTACAGAATGGATTTTCATATCATTTTCTGCAATAAATGAATAAATTAGTTAAATTTTGACTATGTTGAAAACACTACCTATTCCCGTTGAGATATAACAACACAATGTATAATGGAATATTTCCCTTTCATAGTTCTATACAAAAGTTAGCGATGGCACAGGTCGATCTTTTAAAAATATTTTGTTATCTCCATTTTAATGTTATAAAAATTGGTCACATATAATGCTATTTAGACACATGTGATATTAATCCTTATAAAACTATCTGTAAGTGACCTTAAACATTTCATGCACACTATAACTGTCCTGTACACCTTACAATTTAATATTTGCAGGAGTGGAAATAAAATAAATAAAAAATATTAGAAGTAAGATGAACATAAGTTCCACTTAATTCTAACCCACATGTTCGACCCAAAAAGTTGATATGAGATTAAGACAAAAAATGTAGACATATGATCCGCTTAAAGGTTAAATGTAGTGATTCAGAATTTCAATATCTACCGCGTTTATATGGGCAGTAGTTGATCCAGGATTGTGGGTTGGGGAGGCTTGACCTCGTTTCGGGGGAGGGGGACCTCCTTTGGTGGGCTTGACCACGCTGAGTGTAGGTTTTTAGCACAATAAACACTAATATGCTTACAACTCAGTTTTCTTTGGGGGTCTTGAGCTCCGTAGGCATTATTTTGGATCCGCCAATGTATATGAGCTTTTTTTGAGAATGTTGGTGTTTTCCAGATTTTGTTATATTAATTAAACAATTTTTCCTACTATAAACCCGACAAAGTTTACCTACCAGGATGGTGAAAACATAATATGTTCATTCCACATATGTGTTGTCAACTTAGTGGAATTCCCTCCAAATATAAGGGGAGGGGAAATTAGAAAGGGGAATTTTATGAGGAAAAAATTTTTAGGGAGAACAAAATATAATTTACATTAATTTTTTAACTTATTTGAAATCGATATGTTTACAGAGTTCTAATTTTTTTTATTGACCAATGAAAGAAAGTAGGGTCAATAAAATAAATATTTAAAATGTAACATGGTGTCCTCTATGATTAGACTGTCAAATTTGAAATTACCTTTTTGAATTACAATGTTTATTTAACTAATTAATTATGTTCAATATTGAATCGTTATATATAGAATGTGTCACGTTTAAAGTTATTTTATTTTTAATTCAGGGGATTTTGAGTTGGGCATGGGGAAAAATTACGGACAGTTGGTTTGCTCTTATTTATTTCTAAATTCAGTCCCTCCAACTAGGGAGCTATTTCATAAATTACTGTACTTTTAAACAACGACATACAGTCTGCGAATTTGATAAATATGTATTGTAAACATTGCTACATGTATTTAATTAGTGAAAACATTATTAAATTTGTCCTTTGATAAGTCTTTACAAATGCGTAATTAAGGTCATCAATGTCATAAAAACAATATCAGGACTTGGATAACAAATTTGTTTATCTCGAATCTGTGTCAACGTTTATGAGTATTTGCAGAAATTATCGCAAGTTTCCTCAAACAATACCGTTCGTTGTTGATCTTTGCCATAGCTCGATACAGACAACTAATTTCGCTAAGCACATTTTATGATCGTTCTTGCATACCTTCACAATGACAATTATTGTTCAACTGTTATTTGAATGCCCACATTCATGGGTTAGGTAAACGATTTTTTCTCAATTCCTTTTTTGTAAGTACAGGTGGCCTGATTGGGCCACCCGGGGTCAACGCAAATTATTAGAGAAATCTGACCTCTTTGATTCTTTATGAAGCTGTTACGGTATTCGTTTAAGAATCTCAGAAATTGTGAAATAATTACCCTAATTGGATTAATAGAAATCGTGCTCCTAGCAAGAAATATGAAATATATTTAACTTTAAGTTGCAATTTTGCTTTTCTCTTATTAATCTCAACTACTGGTCGCCCAGTGGTCGAAATTCGACCCTATTTCAGAAATTGTAAAAATCATATTTTTATAAGAAACACAGTTGTGGAGAAATCAGAGAAGTAGATGTAATAATCAAAATTGTTCACACTCATATTGACAAATCTATTGAAATAAAAAGAAAATAAAAATGTAATCAAAATCGGTATTCGAAATATTTTTGACAAATGAATGACCCTCCAAATTTTTGGTTGGAACCGCTCCTGGCAAAATATTTGATATAATAATTGGAAGATTTTTCTTTGCAACCTAAAAGTTTTCACCATTTGTGGTTTCAATCAAGTTCAGGAATTTTAAAGAAAAGTTACTGCAACCGAAAAATCAATACTGACCTACTACATTGACTATTTTACCACTAAACAATAACAACACTTGCATGCCACTTCCAGAAGTACATACTCTCAAAATAAAACGATCGCCCTCTCCATATATAATTTCTTAATATTTTGACCGTCTGGCGGCGGCGGCACTGTCAGTTGTTTGGCGTTGACATTATGAACGTAAATAATGAATTTTATTATATTTTATTTAATGAATGAACCAATATTATAAATTAATATTAGCATTCTGCACTGAAGATCGTCAGTATCTACTAAACAAAACAAAAATGAAGAAAATCGGTTGAGAGACAGAGGAGAAAATGGTACCTAATCGTTTTGTCTTTGCCTATTTATATATAGATATTAGAAATACATTTATAATGTAGTAGAAATAAATAAAACTTTGGAAAAAGTTATGAACCTTGACTGGTTCTGCCGTGGGACCTTGATCAACAGAAAACTATTGTTCAATTGCAAAGTGAGGCCATTTTGGCTTCATAGGGTATAACGATGATACGAGTCATAAATAGGAACCGGATATCGAATAGAAAGTATCGATATTGTACTCCTGAATAGTGTCGACAAGAAAGTATCGTACTCGTAAAAGTACCGAAACAAAAGTATCGATACCACATAGTATCGAATACTTTTCTTAAAGCCTAATGCCTACACAACTAGACATCATGACTCAGTGGGTCCATTCAGCGAATTGTACCATTAAAGCAGCAAAGCGTTGCAGCGGTTTGCTTTCGCTGGATGTAGATTGAGATTTATTACAAGTAGTGTTGACATTAATAGAAAGTTAACAACATTAATGTAATATAATAATAATACAAATTATTATAATTTTCATCACGTGCCCCCACCTCAAGAAAATCCTAGGTCCGTCCATGAGCCTTGACAGCTGTTATCAGTGCACCGCTGGTTGGCTGTCGCATAATTCATACCAGGGTGTATTATTATTAGTACACTCTGATTCGAACTATTGTTGTAATATTTACTATTATTTTAACCCAATTTTCCGCCATTATAGCCAAAATCCAAGATAGACAAATTGAAGTGAAATTTATGAACTTTCAAAATATCTTTAGTATATCCTGATCGGACTAGTCACGTTAATACGATGGGATGAGCAAAATATTTATCTAAATTATTTTACCCTTTTGGATCCAATTTTTTACATCTTCGTAATTTTTTTTTTTATAAAATATGTGACATTTTCGTGACTAGTATTCATTATTAGTAGGTTATAAATAATAAAAAACATCATAAATAAAATAAATAATGTGGGATTCATACGTCCCAATAGAATTTTGGACCGGGAGATATTTGTCCCAGAGGGGTGATAAAAAGATTAGTTCATCTTAAAAAAGGGTTTTATTTAGAGATAAAAAATTAAAATCAAAGATTCTAGATAAAAGGCATGGGTTTTGTCAACTTAGGATGTATGATACAGGGTGAAATAATATTCCACATTTGACATACAGTTGTTGTTCTTCTTTCTTTACCTATTCCTGACCAGCGCGCACCCCACCGTCTTTTTGGTGTCTCAATTGCCATATGTTCATCTATATCATTTTTCAACATCTTCGCCTTCTTCGAAGGTCTTCCACAACTTTTGTGTTGCAATTTTACAGCAGTTTGTGCCTTTCCTTTTGCAATTAAATCTTCTGGTTATGAAAATAATTAGTCTAGTAAGTCTCATGAGCATAACACGTTTTCTGGATATGTTGCAGCTTCTACATCATCTCTAATATCTTCAAATCTGTCTTGTTCTACGCTTTCACGGACGATGGTTCTGATGAAGCAAGTTCATCAGAACCATCGGAAGGCTGAGACAACTGATCTGACTTGTCACTGATATGAAACGTTTCTTGTTCTGGAAGCGAATATTCTGACTCTGATTCTATTATTTCTTCTAAAGATATTTCGTCCAAATTGTCAGCCAAGTATTGCAACTCATCAGGAGATAAATATTTTCTTGTCACGCTAAAAATACCGGTGGTATATTATTAAACCACTCAAAAAACCCTCTGGGACATATAAATCCTCCATTCTAAGTACCATCGTAATATTGTGAACAAAATACTATGCTCACTAAAATATGAGTTCATAACAAATGTAACTGCTAAACAAAAAACTTACCCTAAAATACATGAAAATCCTTATTTTTATTGCAAAAAGTGTAAAAATTATTTTGGAATGTCGGACACGTGTCGTATAGTGTCTGTTTATGAACAAACTGGAAGCTGAGAGCGTTGTGATCTTTATCAAAAAAGCTGCGGTATAACATGTTTTATTCAAAAATCCCATTACAGCCTATTTCCAATGTAACGGGGCATATAAGAGACAGTAAGACAACTCAATTAGTCCCTGGGTTCTATGTGTCCCATTGGGGCCGAAAGGGTTAAATGTCAGTTCTTCAAAAACTACCTACTACTACTATTACTCATTATGAGCCCATATAACCTAAAAATCATAAACTATCGTTTGACGATGACTAATATTCCAGTGTTAGTTATCAGTAAATTACCAATTTTTGAAAAAAAAAATCACTTTCGATAAAGTTTTAGGTTTTTAACTTTCTCGATGAAAAATGATCCAATCAGGATTTCTGATCCTATACAACTTTTCTGTGGGCGGCATTCAGATTCCTTCATTACTTTCCATGATATGAGCAGAAAACAAAAGGAATTCACATTTTTGCTGGTGTTTATTGTTTAAAGAGTTTACTTCTACAAATTTGCTGTTCCAATCTTAACAACTATTCTCTATAAACTGTTACTGACGGGATGATATATAAACGAATTGCATTTGAATTTTATGTCCGAAAATCACTTCAATTTTTCTGTGTAAACTGGTGTAAATTTAAATTAAGAAATATCATACAAAATAAGTGTTTTGGGGAATAGTCGGTTCCTTCTTCGAATTGGCTATTGGCGTCAAACAACGAACCTAATGGGGAGATTCATACTGTTCATACATAATATTAAGGGTTTGGCCTTTTTGCAATGACAGGGTTGCCATGCTAAACCACGAACAAAACAAAAACAAAGAAATTGATAGGAAATACTCTACATTTTGATAATCGATTAAAATTGTAATCGATTGTGGTATATTATTTTAATAATCGACTAATAGATTATTGATAATCGATTTCGCATATCACTAAATTTCACCGAACATCGGTTTTTTCAAAATTCCCGCTACTAATGCAATAATGTTTCCGAATAATAACCAGTACTTCAATGAGTTCAATGAGACCACGTCGATTTCAAATTTTCCTATTTCACATTGTCCCAATAGAAAAATACTCATTTCGTTCGCAATAATGGACGTTCAATAGGCATTTCGATTTCATTTTTCGAAATTCGGCCGAATCCTATATCATAAATCGCGAACCGAAATGAAATACAATTTAACGTCCGGCACTGGTTTAACGACGTTATCTTCTTTGGACGTGGACAGTGCACGCGGCTTCCGATGGAGAACGAATTCGACAAAATCCGATCACGATAGAAATAGATACATTAACGAAGACATGACACGAAACAACGCAATAATAAAGAGCGGGAAATCAACTGTGATTAGAGTTTGAGTAAAATGATGTCTGATTGTTTATAGGTCGGTAAACAAAGCGAAATTATGGTACATTACCTGACAGCAAATAAAAATATTTTATATTTTTTTAATGTCATCCTATATAGTCCAGGAAATGACGCTCAAAAAATGGCAAAACTTCGCAACTTTTTCGTCCAGCATCGATTTGTACAAAAATTTGGGATTAGGCTCATTTTACCCTCTAGTTCATTTTCAATATCGTGCCGTTGTACGCTTTGTTTTTAAAGGATGAAAACTACCCCTAATTGTAAAAATTATCAAATAACATTTTAATCCTAATGTGTAAAATTTGGTTTGGATTAGTTAAGTAAGGATTGTGTTATGCTTTAGTATACAATTTCTGTCTTTCTTTGAATGGAAAAAGTGGAACATGAATGAATGATTGATTTTTTAAACATAGCTCCTTCATTTTTGGTGACACAAATTTTTTGCAAAAACGTTAGTGTAGGGCTTTTCAAGCGCTATATGACTATGTGAATTAAATTCCTTAAGATCTCGTACTTTTAAATTGGGTGAGCTTAAAGGGTTCGAATAAGTTGGTGTTCGCTCGTAAATAAAGGTTTTAAATGGCTATATCTCCCCAAATATTCACTGTACAGAAAATCTACGCAAAGGAAAATTTTAGTCATTAAAAAAAGTTACAATTTAATACACTATCATTTTTTTCGTATCTCCAGTTTTTTCGGAGATATTTTGTAGAAAATGCAAAAAATACGAAATTCGAAAAAATCGTTTTCTCTTTCAACTCCATTTTTTCTAAAATTAGAAATTTTAAATTGGTCAAACTTCTTGGCTGTAGAACATATAGGTATAAAGAGAAGGGTGATTAATTTTAATTAGGGGGGTGGTTAGGGGGTTGTTTTCACATATTTTTTATTGTAGGAAAAAACACCTTATTTTGAGTTATTTTCATGTTAGAGACTTTTTTTAAATGCTTAATTATACACTTTAAAAAAGATTCTACAAGTTTTCCTCGACAAATGCAAAGTTTTCCCGTGTTATTTGGCTTTGAATTTTCCAATTATGCATTTGACGAAAAAAAGCTAACCATTAACAAGCCTTATCTTGGTTTGTGTTAGTCCTAGGAAAATGATAAATAAAGAATTTTATTTGGTTTTTTAAAAGCCACAGGTTTTTGATAAAATGCATATTTTTCGAGTTATTCGCAAAAACCCGTAAAAAACTCCATTTTTCGTCGAAAAACTGTTACTTTCAATCGCGAATAACTCGAAAAATATTAGTTTTATAAAGAAAATGTAAACAACAATTTTTTCTTCGAATTACGTTTTCCTATAGTTAAAATGTAATAAAAAATTGCCACCCCCGAGGTGAGGTAGCAACCACCACTAAGGTTTTAACGTATAGCGGCATGATATAGAAAATGATCCTTGAATTATTCCCTACCTTCTGTGAAAATTTCAAGTAAATCCATGCTGGACGAAAAAATTGCGAGCCAAAATGCTTCATTTCCTATACTATATATTAAAGCTGACAGGTTCTACTTCAAATTATGTTTAAAAATGAACTGAACCAGGTTTTTTAGCTATAATTATCATAGCTAATAGATATGAAAATACACAAATCCCATACAGCTAATTGTACATGAATTTCAATTCGTTGTTGGTTGAGTTATTTCAGATGTCAAGAGTATCGTACAAGGAAACAGTTTAGACCGGAGGCTATGCCCCGAGGTACCTTGAAAAGTAAACGGCTGGGGGCCGCGAAGTGTTCCTGATTTCTGTTTTAGAGGAATCTAAAAATGGTGATAACAGCGGAGGGAAAAGAGTGGAAAACAACACTATATCCGCGCTCCACTCCTCACTTTGAGACGACACAAACAAAGCTGGTCATTTGTAGATATTGCAGTGCATACAACCACTATGATTGAGGCTGAGCATTGGATATTCATGTTATGTGCGACAAGACGAGTACTTGTAGTTTAGCTCATTTATATGGGCGTTGCGATACTGACGACATCATCAAAACTGGTTTGAAATGGAAATCATCTCTTGGGATAGCAAATTTACGTAACGGTTCAGGCCTACCTAGTACAAGAATGAAGACATCAACAGACGAATCTTGAACAGCAAATTGTTGAAGGCCAGCAATGCTTTCAGAAAGGGAATTAGGACCATTGTCGACCGAAACTGGATTGCACAGTGAGATCAAACCTTCTCATGGAAACTAATGAAGAAGTCGAGATGGCGATCCAATCTTTAGAGGAAAGTATCATTGTATCTCCGGAAGTATTGGAAGATAGTACAATAGAAAGTATACTGACCTTTCAGATGACATCAAAAAGCTAATGTAAGAGAATAATAGAGGTAGAAGATGGGTACAGAGAAAATATATCCAGACAATAAGCGTAGACCCAATATATAGAATTGACCAGTGAAAGAAGTTCTCAGTACGGATAAGAACAAACGATGGAATAGATACCTCGAATAATGAGACATGCAGAAACAAAGCGTCGAGAATCTGCAATAAATCTTAAGAATGGACATCCGGTACCTACGAAAATATAGTCTATGCTGATCTTGAGAAAACCGAGAAGTATTCATTACTCAGAGTAGAGTAGAAAGGTTACCTAGAAATCGTTCAATCAAACAGTACCACGACTTCGGATGTGGTATGAGTTGAGATCAAGTAACGCAAGTAACCAAAGGCTCTGAGTGGTGAGGGCCGTACAAAGGGATGGTGCCTTCCGTAGAAGATCGCCATCAACGAAAACAAAATGTAAGTTCTGTGTTTTCAACGAGGACGAAATATCATTCCGAGAAGTAATGGGAACGACAATGGTAGATCAATTCTTTGGAAGGAGGAGGTTAAATCCCTAGATATTACAAAGTCCCAGCAATTTGTTCCAGATTTACCTCGTAATAACAAACGAGAGCAAACTGGGTTTGAAGAGCAAACTAACTGTCATGTAAGGCTAAGGTAACAATGGGGACATAGTAAATACTGAATTGATCCGGCCGATAGTTGTTGGAAATTCATTATAATAATTAACTGATACTACAATTGGAATTTCCACAATTTACGCTTTTTTAAAAACTGTCCAACGAGTTTCGACTGATGTCTTACATAGTAGGACATAGTAAATTCAATAACTTAATGTCTGCCTAAATAAAAATAAAGGTCAGAAAGGCCTAGACTAAATTGGCAAACTATCCCAACTGACAAAGATTCAGCTCTGCCTTAGTAGATATAGAAGACACGTAACTCTATGAATGAGGTACATAATAAAAATCATTTTCATAAGACATGAAGAAGGGACCCTGATGGAATGTAAGTATTGTTCCATCATTCCGAGAGCGCACAATGGCGCCTGGGTCATGACTGTTGAGATAATAAATGTTCTGGCAATGGTCAAACTATTTGTTAGTTTTATTGATAACCCGTGCAATATTAATGGCTTTTCCATAGATAATAGGGGATTTTTTTTGATCGATAGCTGAAGTATCTTCAAATACCATTAAGACTAGGTAAACTTTTGCTAAAGATAATACGCGCGTTATAGACGGAATCATAATGTTAGTAAAATAATTAAAGTAAGAAACAGTTTTATACTTCAACTCTCTCCGCCATCGCCTCTGCTGTTGTGCTTTACCTTAAATAGCAAAGTGAGGACACCCGTTTTAAAAGCCACTAATAAAACAACATAAATAATATAATTATTTGTTAGCACTGATATACCTGAACCCAGTTATTAGCAATCGCGAAATGTAACACAATTTTAAATATTCCTAAGCCTTTTTAGGCCTTTATGTGACTGGTATATAAGGAAGAAGAAGTTGTATAGTCGCTATCGATGTAGGAGGTACTGGAAGTTAAACGGACGTGTTTAGAGATAATCTTGGTACAAACCTGTCAGGAGAAGTGATGTTTTCGTTTATCACGAAGAGATTTTAGTTTCGATCGAGTTATAGCATCAATCATTTACGAATAAAAATTAATGGAACATTACAAATGACTTGCACCTTGAAATGTAAATGTTTTAAATAACAAATATCCACTGTTTATGTGTGCTTGATTAATTTGGGTCAAAAAAATTGCGATAGACAATATCCACAACGTAATATTAGTTTATATGAGAATTTTTAACATCCTTTAATTCAAAAAATATCAAATATATTTTTTTTAAATTTTGCTTCACATTACTCAAGATGTTAAGTGAATAAATAAATCTCCTAATTGCAAATGATTCTAAGTGATAATAATTTGGTCAAGTGCGAGTTGGACTCGCATACTAAGGGTTCCGTACCACCTTCAAGATTCTAATATTCCAGTTTCAGACAAGCAGGGAAAGAGTGAAATTCCTTATATTTAACCTAATATCTTTTAAAGAAAGCGTTTTAAATTTATAAAATATATACACTTTGATTTTCCACACATAAACTTTTTATTTTATCTGCTTCAAGATTCGCTTGATTTTTATCATAATACATATGTATTTAATTTTCTAATTTGGCCCCCAAAAATTAACATTTTAATAGAATTTTTAGAATCTACTGTCTGAGTTTTGAGGCTCTGTAGATTGGAAGATAAAGGGCAAAATAGATCAAGTTTTAAATTATAAATTATTAAATCTGTTATTCAAATTATTTAAAAATACAAATAAAATATATTTTTCAAAATTTAAATAGTGTAGTTTCTAAAGTGGGAATTAAGTGGATGTTTAATATTTTTGCTAATATCTTTTAAACAAATGATTTAAAAATATGATATATTTGTAATTCACATAATGAGCCTTTTATCTAATATATTACATGATGCGTTTGAAAATTGAATTTTTATTTTCCATTTAATTGTATAATTTGTCCCTACAATTACTATGGGGGTTTTCTAATAATTTTTCTTATAAATATCAAGTAAGCCCCAGTACCCCTAATTATTTTCAAAATTTATGATATTATGGTTTTGGGAAATAAAGCGAGAAATGAGAATTTTTTATATATATATATATATTTGTATCCCTCATGATGAGCCCTTTCATTTGATATATTGCATGATGCGTTAAAAAAGATTTTTTTATTTTCCGTTTAATTCTATAATTTGGCCCCCAGTATTAATATTAGGGATTTCTTCCTATTTTTCATGTAAAAAAAATTAAGCCTTATAGTTTGGGGAATAAAGGGGAATGGGTAATTTTTTTAAATATTTTTTTTTAATATTTTTTTAAATATATTTTAAAATATTCATTTTAAAAAAATTAAAAAACATATTTGTATTTATGTTATTTTACAGCTTATGGTTTCGGATCTTTTAATTAATTTATTTTAAAATTATAAAAAAATATATTTGTTTTCGTCATAATGAGCCCTTTCATTTGATATATAACATGATGGGTTAGAAACAATTTTAATTTTATATTTTCCATTTAATTCTATAATTTGCCCCCCAAAATGAATATTAGGGGTTTCTCCTTATTTTTCCAATAAAGTTCAGGTGAGAGGCTTTACCTCTATTGTTTTTCAAAATTTTCCAGCTTATGGTTTCGGAGATAAGGGGGGGGGGGAAATGGGTAATTATTTTAAAATGTTTGTTAATATATTTTAATTAATTTATTTTAAAAATATGAAAAAAATATATTTGTTTTCGTCGTAATGAACCCTTTCATTTGATATATAACATGATGGGTTAGAAACAATTTTAATTTTATATTTTCCATTTAATTCTGTAATTTGCCCCCCAAAATTAAAAGTAGAGATTTCTCCTTATTTTTCTAAACTTCAGGTCAGACCCTATACCTCTAATTTTTTTCAAAACTTTACGTTTTATAGTTTTGGAGATAAGGGGGAGGGGGGAAATGGGTAAAATTTGGTATATTTTCATTAATATCTTTTTAACTATTTTTTTAAAATATGAAAAAAATATATTAGTGTTCCTCAGAATGGGACCTTTCATTTGGTGTATTACATGATGCGTTTGAAAAAAAATATATTTTTAAATTTTCATTTAATTCTATAATTTCCCCCCCAAAATTAATATTAATGGATTCTCCTTATTTTTCCTGTAAAGTTCGGGCAACATTCTATATTTCCTTTTTTTTTAATTTTAGGTTCAGTAGTTTCGGAGATCAGGGGGAGGGAACGGTCGATTTTATTAGTTTTTCCCCCCAGAAGTACCCCTAAAACCAAAATTTCTTCTTTTACGATATCTTCTCCTGATCGGGTCACCAACCTATACACTGATATCAAATTTCAACCTCTTCCGTCCAGTAGTTTAGGAGAAAATTGCTGTTATGTGACAGGGGCAGAAATCCGGAGTGATATTATAATTTCCGTATATTGTATATACGGAACCCAGAAATTAACGATTGAATTCTAGAGAAGTTTTTATTGCATAGCGATGACTAAAGTGTGAAACCTCTTAGTCGAAATTTATAAATTGTTGTTGTCATACAGCATTTATATTATTATAATTGATTTGTGAGTAGTTCCAGTCTATTAGATATCTACCATTTCGAAAATTTCGAATTAAGATTAGTTGATTTTCTTAATAACAAATTATTTAAAATCAGTATTAATTTGATTTACTAATTTAGATTGAATCAAATACTTTTTTGTGGTATATACTTACAACGACTGGAGAAAATTTAAGCAAACTAGAAGCAAGCTGCAACTAACCTGAAACAAAATAAAATCTCTATTATGGTATGGAAGGAAGTATCAATAATCAAATAATTAATAAAACAAACTAAATTATAATCAACCATTTGTGAACTAAATAGAATTTCGTTTATATTGTTCCAAACAGAATTAAAATTTCAGGTTCGCATAGGGTTTTCTTTGCTTTAAATAAAGAAACGAAGAGTGGTGCACTTGTACACAACAAAGCAAAGCTTGGAGAAGCTTTCAGAAATTGGCTTTGTAGTCGGCTCGAAGGCAAAAGCTTCCTGAAACTTGCAAACGTGCTAGAATCGTTTTGGAAGCTGACACTCGAAGTTTTGGTGATAGCGCCGGTTTACGATACACACTGATCTTTCTCTTTTATTTTGCTATTCACATTGTTGTACTTTTATTATAAGGGTCCTTTTTTAATAAAAAATAACGTTCAATTAAAGTTTTTTGAAATGTAATCTACAATTACTTTGATCTTGTGGATTTCGCGGATAATCGAGTTGGCTTCTATTCACGTACGTACAAGTAAATATTCGTAAATTTCGCACGATTTCAATCGTTTTTAACAAATAATACCGACCATAACGATTTTTGGGGCTGACTTGTAGATGTTAAATTTTAGTTTCTCCTAGGTTAAAAATAGGAAAAAATCCTTTTGTCGAAATTAGAGGAGTTTTTGGCTAAAATCACTGATTTTCATTTTTTTTATAAATTCTCTCTAAATTATGATGAGAAAAGTTTTTGCTGCCATCCTGTTCTTATTGTACTGGCCTTGATGATAGTGTTGTTCAAAATCCATCATATCTTGGTGAAAATGTTCTCCTTTTTCGTCGGAGTAGGCACTCATGTAATCTTCAAATTCGTCTAGATGAGAATATAGCATATGAAGTTTATGAGACATTCTGCTGCCTGTAATTTTCAAGTTTTTAAGAATGTTTGCAATTAATTCACTATAGTTGTTAGCTCCATCAACTACTGCTGTAAAACTCATTATTTATTTGTTAGTCGGAATCTGGTAAACAATGTCCCTCGTTCCTCGAAGTTTCCTTGAACTTCCATCGTCTTGAAAAGGTTGATCTCATAACGTTTCAATAGCTTTGTAATTTGCTATCGTCATCAGGTGAATGATGGGAAATTCAGTTTATCCGTGGTATTTATACCTTTAATCGTACATGCGTCGCCGGTCTCGGTAATGCGTAGCGACAGTGGCCCAAGAAGCTGGGCTCGCTAATTATATTCTTGTTCGAAATTATATATGCGGTCTCTATAAATTTTCTTTTATGCCAATGCTCCTCCTTGTGAATTACCCTGGCCTGGTCCCAGTTGATGTTGTAGTGTTCGGTCCACGCGCGGTTAGCTAGCCCAGACTTCGTCAGCTCCTCCCTTTGAGTACCTGTGCGGTGTTCCTTAACCCTGGTGTCCAGCGGTCGCTTTGTCTCTCCAATGTAAAGATTGCCACATTCACAAGGTATACTGTATATGCAGTTATTTGTTATTGCTGGAGCGCCCGGCCTCGTTTTTATAATCATGTTCCTTAGAGTGTTGCTGCTTTTGAAAATCATTCTGATTCCATATCTGTGTGGAATTCGTCTAAGTTTCTCCAACAAGCCTTTAGTATACGGTAATAATAGTGTTGCTATCGTGGTTTCCTCTTCCTGCCTAGGTGGCTTGTCCATTTTTCAAACGCCTTGTTAATGATGGTTTCACTTGTTCTTCTTTGAGGACTTCTGGCGTACTACAGATATTTTTGGCTCTATGGATTAGAGTTTTGATGATGCCAGTTTTCGTTGTTGATGGGTGGTTAGAGTTGTAATGTAGATACAGTCCTGTGTGGGTAGCCTTCCTCTAGACTGTTGTTTGGATTCCGGTCCTAGACCTAGAAAAAGATTACCAGAGAAGAGGATCACATTAAGTTCCTGCGCTACGTCAGAGACCTAAAAATCATACCAAATGGTTTCAATCTGAAGTCACCAATCGAAAGGAAACAAGCATATAGATACTCGACAAGGCCAGTCACGCTTTAGTGAGGTCAGAAATTAACCATCATCGTTGGAAGAAATCCCAGCTCCTGAAGGACGTGGAAGAAAGGTTTCAAGAATTCAGAAGATGCACACACGAGGAGGACCACATGCCGATTTTTGCTTCGATTCAAAAACACTGTCACAACATCAGACGAATCGGCCAAAAGGTGCACACACAGAAACTCAATAAACTTACCAGGAAGCAGTTGCCGAAGGATACATCCAACAAGAAAACTGTAGTGAACTTGTCATCCAGAGTTCTCACAGCAGTAGAAGAAACATTGCTTTCTAAGGGTCTAAACTACGCTGTAGCTCCAAACAAGATGCCAGTACTAGATATCATCAGTTCAGTGGAGTCCACAATAGGCAGCAAAGATGCACCGAAACTGGAAGAATTTGGATGGAAAGTCAGAGCCGCGATTGAGAAAACACAACACATCAAACAAAACATCAACGAATCCGAAAGGACAATCATAAAAACACTTCAGGACGACAATTCTATCATCATTCTACCAGCTAACAAAGGAAATGCCACCATCCTGATGGACAGAACGGAGTACAACAAGAAAATCGAGGACGTACTGTCGAAGGGAAAATACAAGCCACTGCCTGCAGATCCAACTTCCAACATAGAACAGAAAACTTACAACACTCTCAGAGATCATGCTGAATACATTCCACCCGAGACAAGGAGAAAATTGACGCCACATCACAGCAAACCACCACATCTTTATGGACTACCCAAGAGACACAAGGCTGGAGTACCTCTCAGACCGATTACTAGTTCACGCAACTCGCCAACAGCACCACTATCAAAATTCCTTCTACCAATCATCCAACCTTTGGAGGGCAAAAAACATCGCACGTCAAGGATTCAAAACATTTTGTTGAAGTCATCGGTGCCATGGAGCTTGGACCAGAACATCGCTTAGTAAGTTTCGACGTTGAAAATCTCTTCACGAACGTACCACTAGACGAATCTCTCAATATAGTGAGGAAGAAACTTACTGAAGACGAAACCTTGATGGAGAGGACGGAGCTACCAATAGACTCAATCATGAACTTACTTGAATGTTGCCTCAAGAACTGCTACTTTCAAGAGAAGGACAGGATTTTCATGCAATAAGATGGATTGCCTATGGGCTCCCCGTTATCGCCAACCGTCGCCAACATCTACATGGAGTGGTTCGAAAAGAACATGCACTGAAGAGATACAAGAAACAGCCCAAGCTATGGTTGAGATATGTCGATGACACCTTCATTATTTGGCAACACGGAGACACACCTACAGGCATTCCTGGAGTACCTAAACCGATGCCAACCATCCATTAGATTCACCATGGAGATGGAAGAAGGTGGGTGCCTACCATTCCTAGATGTAAAGTGTCAAAGGACTAGGACCGGAGTCCAAACAACAGTCTACAGGAAGGCTACCCACACAGGACCGTATCTACATTACAATTCTAACCACCCATCAGCAACGAAAACTAGCATTATCAAAACTCTAATCCATAGAGCCAAAAATATCTGTAGTACGCCAGAAGTCCTCAAAGAAGAACAAGTGAAACTTAGAAAAGACCTTTTGGCGAATGGATACCCGGAAACCATCATTAACAAGGCGTTTGAAGAACTGGACAAACCACCTAGGCAGGAAGAGGAAACCACGAGAGCAACACTATTATTACCTACATATATATACCATATACAGATATGGAATCAGAATGATTTTCAAAAGCAGCAACACTCTAAGGAACATGATAATAAAAACGAGGCCGGGCGCTCCAGCAATAACAAATAACTGCATATACAGTATACCTTGTGAATGTGGCAATCTTTACATTGGAGAGACAAAGCGACCGCTGGACACCAGGGTTAAGGAACACCGCACAGGTACTCAAAGGGAGGAGCTGACGAAGTCTGGGCTAGCTAACCGCGCGTGGACCGAACACTACAAATTCAACTGGGACCAGGCCAGGGTAATTCACAAGGAGGAGCATTGGCAGAAAAGAAAATTTATAGAGACCGCATATATAATTTCGAACAAGAATATAATTAGCGAGCCCAGCGTCCAAATTAAAAACATTTGGAAACCACTTCTTCGGCCACTGTCGCTACGCATTACTGACAACCAACCACCAGATACGACGACGCTGACTGGACCGGATGAGACCCAATGACCATGACCGGCGACGCATGACCGATTAAAGGTATAAATACCAGGGATAAACTGAATTTCCCATCATTTACCTGATGACGATAGCAGATAGAAACTTTAGCTTGAGATAATTTAAAGTTAATAAGCGTGATATAACTATACTGTTAGGAAAACTAAAATTATTTAAAACTGCTTTACATTTAAAATCTCTCTCATTCTCAAATATTATTAACAGAAGATTGCCATTATTAGTAAAGTTCGTCCAACATTCGGTCGACAGAATGTTCCTAATTCATTTATTGTGACAAGAATAATAAAATTCGACAGTACTGGTTCCGTTAGATATGTAAAATACACGACCCGAGCTCGTAGAGATCGTTCACAACAAAACATCACGGTAGTTTGCCAGAGTATGGCCGGAAGTCCAGAGACGTCCATTAACCATCTTGCACAAGAAGTGAACCGTACAACAGTCACTTTTCGGAGTTTTCTTACTAAAGATTTACAACTACTTGCCTAAAATTGGATCCTTGAGCAAAGAGAAGTGAATGCCGACCTTACGAACAAAATCATTTTAAGTGATGAGGCTCATTTGCACTTCCATGGCTTCGTTACTGGGCAAAATTTCAACATTTGGGCTTACAAAATCCAGGACAGATTCCTTAATTTAGGTTAAGAAACTGTGAATAAAAAAGGTACAATTCTAAAATATAAAATTAAAATGTTTGACAATATATATTATTTTACTTAACGTAACGTAACTAAGAGAATTTTATTTGTAATATACAGGATAGCACAGAAACATCTAAAGATCATCTGACCTAGACACCGAAACGTTTGGAATATACAGCAATTTTCGTGACCGTCCTTTATTGTCGAAAAATTACTTAAACTTTGAAAAATATGCCACAAATATCATTCAGAAAACAATGCGTAGAAAACGTGTCACTGTTTGATATATATGGTAGTCTGGAGAAATTATGGAACCGTATTCCTTTGAAGATGAGGAAGATAAAGCACTGACGGTGAATGGGATATCATTATAAAAATGATGACTTCTCCATCATTTAAAATCTTATATTATACAGAATATTTCTAGCGTATATGTATGTATATAAAAAGGTGCAATTAATAATTATATGAATACAAAATGAGCTGACTTACCGGAAAAGAAAAAAGTGTAGTACAATGTATATTTCCTATTAATGTGGTTTCGCCACAAAATGTGCACATCTGTCAGTGCCGGATTAACTGTATAAATATCGAACAGTAGTTCGAGAGTCGAAACGAATCTCTTCTCTAGTTGCCCGTCGATCTAAAATGCGTTATTTCCAACAAATATGTATAGTACAAGAAAAGAAGGAATGTAAATGAATTTAAGGATGTCAGCATCCAATACAAGTAAATGAACAAAATAGTACATTCAGTCTAATGCACTAAGTTCCCAACTTATATAACCCAAAAGTAACTAATTACTTTTAATTAAATAAACACTGAAGAAGAACCAGTTCTTGACTTGAAGTTTCAGAAGGCCCGTGCCACAGATCATACGGTTCGTGAAACTATCTTGAAAAAACTTGCTCTTGGTCGGGTCATTTTTTCCTGTTTGGTAACCAGGATTGACTGCCATAGTCATGATTTAACAATTCTGGACTTCTGGCTGTGCGGTTATCTGTAGTCAGAGGTTTATACCAATAAGCGGTGAGCACTGAACCATTGAAGGTGGAAGTTATAAAATTCCACCATGTGATATAACAATATTATTACAATTTTTGTCAAAAGGGTACGCATGTGCCAGCAAATTGTGGGAGTCCTGATAATTACAAGACCAAATAGGTGCAGCCGTTCTGAAGTGATGAACTTACAATATTTGCGATGTATTTTTATTTATATAGAAGAATTTTAATACGTTTCCTTTTGGTGCGAAACACTAAAAACTTTCCCAGAAAAAAATTAGCCAAGCACCAAGTCAGGTAACTTCGTATGTAACCCCAGCTTACCACCTAATAATAAAACCCATTTATTTTCCACTATAATTTAAATTTTAAATGGTATCTCAATTTGGAAAAAGACTTATAAAGTAATCTTAAGAAGAAATTAAATGATCAGAATGGAATGTGTATTTTTGAGGTCATTATTTTCAAATTTATTAAACGAATCCGCAAAAATGTAATAGAGTCTTCGTGTTCTTTGTTTGAAAAATGTAACGTCTCTTCGCCTTGAAGGTAAAGAAAATTCTATTATTATTTCCACGTTTCGGAAATTTACTTAGAAGAAACTTGTTCTCATCACAACCTTGAGCATTCTCCGCATTTCTAACAGATCTCCTTTTGTACGAAGGACGTCTCCATCAGCCAAACGACTGTGTGGTTGTCAAAGAGAAAAATTCTGAAATAAAATTTATCGTTTCCGAACGTGACAAAATATGAGTATAATTTGCCGTTAAGCAAGAACGTCATGCATCGCGCCCGCAGAGAAAATAAGAAAATAAATTGATTGCACTAAAATGTCACAAGTAAATTTTAATGTATAGCGTAACTTGAATTGGCGTTTCTTCTTGGAAACCGAAACGTTAAAAGACACACACTGCCCATCGAATGCCACGGTGCTGCTAATGCTTTGGTATTTTCTTAGAAATTGTTTAATAGCGTTCGTAATAGGTTTGAAATTATCTATTGTTACAAGGATTATGTCGTTCGAGGAAGCTGAATAAATGTCACAGTAAGAAATATGTTTGTGCATTATTTAAACAGATAAGGACACGTCATAGCAAACAGTTTCTATGTATTTATCAAAAATATCTTTTTGTGAACTTTGGGAAATAAGAAAACGTTTCCAATCAAAATTACGAAAACTAAGCTTGAACAATAAATAACAAAACAATAGTACATAGTTATGATGCTTTCTAATATTAAATCATCATTATCATCAATATTATTAAGATCCATGAAAAATTGAAGAATAGCTTCTAGAACTGGGGAATCTGGGAACTCAAAAACACCGAGAAGAAGAATTTAAGGACTTAAGAAGAACTAAAGAATTGTATTTAAAATTGAAGAACCGAGAAGAATTTATTTTTTAACAGAATTTCCAAGAACTTGAGGGCAAGCGATCGATAAATTGTCCTTGAATAAGCTAAAGAGCGAGCACAACTAAGCTTAAGAAAAGAAGAAGAAAAAAGCAATACCATAGAACTTAACGCTTTGAGGCAAGCAAGGGAAAAACGCAATAGCTTTCTGAGAAGAACAGAGCTTGAAGGACAGAGAAGAGGAAGAAGACAGAAATATTAATCGACTTATTTGACATATTTTACGACGTAAGTTCTTCAAAAGCTGGTATTTTTTATTATAAATATGAATTAAACTAGGTTCCCCTTGAGAACCGCGTCTAAATTTATTAATTTGTTGACTCTATATAATTAAAATAAAATGTAATGTAAATTTCGGGTATCAATCTGTCTATTTTTCAGCTCTCACTAGATGATTAATTTAAACCGTTTTATATCGAAGTCATGGCCTCAATGTGAATATTCCCCAAGTCACTCTAGAGTACTAATAAGAGTTTCATGGTCAAGATCGAAGTAAAGATCTCAATGTACCTACTCCCCATGTCCATGTCTTACTAGACGGATGTCTTTTTTCCTTTATTTTATAGAACTCAAGGCAAGAAATTTATGTTAATAAAATTCCGAATGTTAGAAAAAGTAATGGCAATTTAGTTTTTTAAATTATATTATTTAATTGAACTGCTTTCAAATCAACAAGTTAAATAAACAATTTCGCAATAATCTTTAATCCTAAAACATTTATTCATTACTTGCACTAAATTATAATTAACGAATGTACTAATGTGAAGACAGATTTACAATTAATAAAATTACATTAATCACAGTAAATAAGTATAAATTAATTTCTTCTTATGTCTTTTCTTCTGTCTTGACACCCTAACGCCTTCTGATGACGAAAATTTTAAATTCAGGATGATAGAGGATGCCGGGAAATCAGTGGTTAAAAACTGGTAAGGCAGTAAACAATGTTGGTATAACGGTTGATCTACTGCAAAACCACGAGTAAAACATGGTAAAGCTTGGACCAAATAAATTCCCTCGTCTAAGAATTAGACAAATACACATGGTAGTCGAAATAAAAACCATCAAATAATACTTGCTTTGGTTTTCATAGCCAAAGACAAAATTAGAATAGATCAAGAACACAACAATTTACTACTATCTGAAATTTTCTGATGAAGAAAATTCTGAAGAACAGCAACAACAAATAATTAAAGTTAACGTACTAAACACTGAAATAAACCTAAAAATAAATATCAATGATACAAAATAACAAACGAGTAGACAACCATGGCATCGCAATAACTATAAGCAGTAGTAGAATAATATAAACGCCTAGGTCAATTAATACATATATCAAGTCCGCTACTACTAAAAATACACAAAACGATCACACTTGTATAGGTACATGACATCTGGAAGGAAATCAATAGACTTCAAGTATAGAATGCCATTCCTTAATTACACGCAAATGTTACTCAAAGGTCTATGAAGACTTGTATCATTGGAATTACAAAGATACCAAAAGGTAGTATAGTAGATAATAAAAAAGCTCAACGCCATAAGCCATATACAGAGTAAAATCACTGGAAAGGCAATGGGCAGAAAAATTGTTAAAACAATAAAATCCACTAGTTAGTGTTCTCCAGGAAACTAGGATTACATAGTCCCAAAAAGGTAACAACACAACACCATGGAAGGAAATGAGAAACGAACACGTGAGGTAGGTTATACGATAAAATAATGGTAGAATATAGTCTAAATATGATGAAGATATGACCTTTTTTATTGAAGAGAAAGCGTTTTAACAGAGGTCCATACTTACGCAAAATAAAATAGATTAGTATGGTAGCAAAATGCAAAAATTGTATTTGCTTAGAGACTTCGTTCCGATCGACACGACACTTCTACGACTTTGATTATTATATGGATATCCATATAATTTAGTTTTCTGTTTGTCAGAATATCACAAAAGGAGTAACCTTATCAGCTGTGGTTACCATTTAAAGTTACCAACTTGCCACTACATTTGTGTGCTGATCAAATTCATATTATAAAGGAAGCATTTTACATTAACACTTCTGAATAATATTGGAGTTTAGAGTAAATACTCTGTTTTTAGATCTATTTTTAAACTACTTAATATCGGAGAGATTAAGGGTAGAAATAGGGAATTCAAGAAGATGAAGGATTTTACATATTTGGGGGTCAAAGTCGAAGAAAATGGAAGAGAGATTAGAGCAAGGATCGCAAAAGGAAGCAGGAAGTATGGAACGCTGAGGGTTTTGATGAAATTCAAATTTGTCTCGAGAAAAACTAAAGAAAGAATATATAGAGCAGTAATTCAAGCGACAGTTACATACGGAAGTGAATCATGGGTTTTTATCAAAACAGAAGAAGAGAGAATCGATCGATTGGAAATAAATATTATGTTAAGGATTATTTACGGAGGCATAAGAATGGAAAGTGTGTGGAGGAGAAGAAAAAATGAACAACAAATATGGTAGACCAAAAATATCTTCTTTTGCAAGAGCCCAGAGACTCAGATGGCGAGGACACGTAGAGCGAATGATGGGATTCAGGATGCCAAAATAATCACAAACAGAAATCCAATAGGAGAAAAGAAAAGGACGACCTCGGAACAGATGGCTGGGCATTGTAAGAGAAGATCTACGGAGAATGGGCCTCGAGCAATGGAAAGCCATAACTGACAATAGAAATGAATGGAGGCGTTACAAATAAATATAATATCGGACTTTACGAGCAAATACTTCTGGCGGTAGCCTGCTATACACATTAACTACGGATCTTAGAACATATACGTCATATGGCTAAAAGAGTTTAAACAAAAAATTAACGTTCTGTAGTATCATTTCAAAAAATATTGTGACTTTGGAAATAAACGAAAATTTCTTGGCAGATGTGTTTCTGCTTGTATGTCAAATTTGTTATTTATGAAATCAGGTTTGAGTGCCTGGTTAATTTATACACTACTTACCATAGTTATAATAAATATTTCATAATAATTAAATTATTTTTTAAAAAATAATCATTTTAAGAAAAATATGTTTATGGCAGCTATTTTCAAGAATTGTCTGGAGATGCTGTGATATTTAAACCATATTTACTTAAATAAGGTTCCTATAACTAAATCTGTTATAAATAAAGAGACCTCATTATATATTGTCAGAATATTAAATAGATTAAGTACGTGTGAATTATTATTACTGAACAAAGTGTATATTTTGATTAAAATTTATTTACATGTCATATGTTCCTTAGCAGTTCATGTCTATTCTAAAAGTAATATAATAATAGAGAAACAGAAACAGGAAAATAACCAGAGAATATTATTCCGTAAGCTGTAGCTTCCATCGGCATTATTACTTATATTGGTTAATATTTTAGGTATTTACATACGTTAATAAAAGAAACAAATCTTGTCATTATTAGTAATTTTTTATAGTAATAAAGGCATTCTTTAAATCTTAATTAAAATCAATTCCAATATTTTTTTGATTTTTACTCACTTACCATAATAATTCAAATTCAAAAATTACACAAAAACACTTCAGGTGTATTTCCAGATATTAGATATAATAACTAGCAACGTTACAAAAATATTTTTGAAACACAAAAACGCAATTACTTCCTTATTCGGTGTATTAATCCGTTATTTTAAGATGTCCAAATAATATTAAAACGAAAAAAGTAAAACGACTACGGAAAAGTATATGTAACAATAGAATCCAAAGAGCAATTTTCTATTCTTAAAAAGATTGAAATCGTAACCCCAGTACATCCAGCAGCCGTTAAATCTAAACAGATAAAACACAGTGAAACGGAACAAACCACACCGCCGACACTAATCTCGATTACAAATTGCACTTGAAATGTACAATTACGTAACAGTTGCATCAATTTCTTCAGGCAAACGAGATTCGAGATTTCTAAGCTCCTGATTTTATCAAGTCATCCACCGGATGTTTCGAACTTTTCATAGTTGTTAGTTTTACTGCACCGAGAATTAAAGTTGCGAAAGTGGATGAAGTAGTATAGTTTCGAAATTTTTTATTTACCATCAAGTGTCATAAAGATAAACGGAATCCCCACCGAAAGCAGTTGACAAGAAGTTGCGACTCTAGAGTTTACGTCAAAATTATACGGAAGTGTACTTTATAAAACTCGGAGTGATTGTGAGGGAAGAGGAAGTTTTAAGTACCAACACTGTGTGGTGCGAATTTCTACTGTGGATGACAAGACGTGGAAATAAATGGAGGTAGCACGGTCGTGTTGACAGTCTCAACTGTGTTGATGCGTAGCAGACAAAAATTAATGGTGCGTGTCTTACGAGTACAAGAGTTTTAAAAATTAATGTAACTATGCACTTAGTGTTATAATACATGTTGGATATAATTACCCACTGAATATTTTAATAGTAATAGTAATAAATGATATTGATACATAAGATTTGAAAATATGGCTAAAAGATGCGTTTGGACAAATACTATCTTACTAATTTTATATTTTTTTGGGCAATAACACCACAATCGTAATAAATCAACGTATATACAGGGTGAGTGTTTTTGGATGATCAGTATGGGGATCTCGGAAACTAGCGGAGATAGAGTAATGGTTAAATTGGGAAAGATTTGTAGTTATACTGGCCCAATTTAATGACACGTTTTTGTAAAAAGTCATGGCTTATTAGATATATTGAAAAAACGAAATTCTGTTGATTTAGTCAAATCCCTCTAGCTCATTTGTTTTTGATTTCATAAAAAAAGTGTAAATATCAAAATTGAAGGGAATTGTATCCCGAAGATGATTGGCATGTCCTCGTTTGCGTGACAGCTCTCGTTTTCGAGATATGACAAAAACTTATCTTTTTTTGAATGGAAACCATAGTTAGTTATGACCTCAAAAAATCGGACATTTTTAGAGCTTTTCGACGATATAATACTCGATATAGTTATTTATAAAAATAACGGAGTTATGGATGCTTTTCTCTCTTATTTTCACTTTTAACGTAGTTAGCCATGAAATAGATTGATTTATTGATAACTATTCCAAAAACATTGAACGATTTTTTTATTAGGTATATCAGATATAACGAAAAATATAAATAAGTAGATACTTACTAAAAGCTTAAGAAATTAAATTAAAGTACATAATGATGGTTACAATTTATATTCGAAAAGTCCACCATTGTTATTTAGACAAAAATTGCATCTTTTTAAGATTGACATTACCGCTTTCCTCACAGACCGCCTATCAATTTCTTCAATTGCTTGTAATACCGCCTTCCTTAGGTCACTAACTGTCTCATACTTTCCTTTGTATACTTTGTTTTTTAGCGCACCCTATAAATAGAAGTCTATAACTGCCAAATCGGGAGACCGGGGTGGCCATTCGCTTGGGCGAGTTATGAGCAAATGCTCTATCATGTTGGAACCACTCAATTTCTAAACAACTTCTCAAATTCAAATTATGCAACATGTCTTGAAAAGTGTATGGCAAGAAATGCAAGTAGCGCTCCCCAGTAAGTGATTCGTCATAGATAAAAGGCCCCAGAATATTAGACCCTATGATACCACACCAAACATTAAAACCAAATTGTATCTGGGGTCGTCTTTGTTCTACATGGAAAGGGTTTTCTTTAGCCCAGCTCATTGTGTCTATTAAACATACTGCAGTTAGTAAATCTAGTTTCATCTGACCATAACACCTTTAATGGAAACTGTGGATTGTCAAGGCACATATCTCTAAACCATGTACAAAACAAAATACGTCGATGTTCGTCACCAGCGTGCAAAGTTTGAGAAACTGAAAGTTTGCACGGGTGGAATTTGTGCGCTTTCAGTACCTTAACTACAGTTCGTTGAGATGTGCCAGCTTCTGCTGCAATCTCACCAGTTGATGTAGATGGATTTTGATTTACCATTGCCAAAACATTTATTTGTGCTGCTTCGTTAATTTGATTACGTTCCTTTGGTGGTTTAGTAAAAGATCCATATCTGCGTAAACTATCCTAAAGCCTCTTAAATGTACATAGAGTAGGTTGACGACGATTAAAATATCTATGAAAGTATTCCTCAGATACACGAACTGAATTTTTATGACATATGATATAACATTCCACCATATTCAGTTTTTCTTCGTTAGAATAGTTCATGTTATCACGAAAACTTGTCAATATCGACTGTCAGTTCAGCACTACTAATGGAATTACTCTCAACTGAAGGAACGTCAAAGTGAAAACAATCTTTTCTACGTTAAAAGTGAAAATAAGAGAGAAAAGCATCCATAACTCCGTTATTTTTATGAATAACTGTATCGAGCAGTATATCGTTGAAAAGCTCTAAAAATGTCTGATTTTTTGAGGTCATAGCCAACTATGGTTTCCGTTCAAAAAAGGTAAGTTTGTGTCATATCTCGAAAACGAGAGCTGTCACGCAAACGATGACATGACAGTTATATTCGGGATACAATTCCCTTCAATTTTGATATTTACACTTTTTTTATAACATCAAAAACAAAGGAGCTAGAAGGATTTGACTAAATCGACAGAATTTCATTTTTTCAAAATATCTAGTAAGCCATGACTTTTTACAAAAATCCGAAAGTGTCATTAAATTGGGCTAGTAAAACTGCAAATATTTCCCTATTTAACAATTGCTCTATCTCCGCTAGTTTCCGAGATCCCCATACTGATCATCAAAAAAACTCACCCTGTATATATATTGAAATGAAAATTTGATTTATTTTGCAATTTACGTCAATAAATACAAAGCCATTGACAACGAAGTCAAATAGACTTTGAAACGTTTGGTTTTCCTTCAATATACGTCGATTTATTTCGACTGTGGTGTTATTGCCCCCAAAAAACATAAAAGTAATCAATAATATGTCACAAACAACGTTTAGAAAACAATTACTATCTTACTAATCCCAACTGAAAGGTGCTCCTTGCTGATTTTACTTTCCTTGCGGCGACAACATTCGTTTAGTCTTTATCTCACAAAGTGTCCGAAAAATCAATGCTGATCTCCTACATTTGGTTATTGTACTACTGAAGAATAAACAACGCTTGATACTGAACTATGAAAGATGGTCTTTGCATGATGGTTTAAAAGATCGTTAGCCTGTGACTGTCAACCAATCTAACAACCTCTAATGGTCCCTCTATGTAAAATTTACTCATGGTTTGAGCCTTAAGTCCAGATTTCGAAGGAAAAACATGTTGAATAAAAATATATTTAATTCTAGAATAGATGTAGGTACCTATCTTACCATCAAAATCACTAGATGCATTGATTTTTTTTTATATTTTAAATACACATCTTTAAAATTTATCTGTGAAATAAAATACATGTACAGAAAACATAACTGACCTACTTAAAATCACATACTGACACTTTTCAGTGTTTTGTGAAACTTGATAAAGGCATTGTGTATACCAAAACAAGTGTCGTTCTGTAAAAAAAAAACATGAATATCGGTTGAGAGACAATAGGAAATGGTACTGAACAGTTTTGTCTTTGCATATAGATGTTTATAATTTTTTCGCAAAAGAACTTAAAAAATGTAGGCAATATGAGAATGCCAAATGAAAATATGTAAGACAATGTAAATGTTAAAAATGTCAAAATGTAAAGTGTCTAATGTGATTTTTTCTTGATGTTGCAATTTGTTTTTGGAATCGACACTGAACACACAAATACAGACAATATAGTGAAAAAATGAATTTAAGTAATGTTTTTAAGTATAACTTTTCATAACGCTGTTTTTATGTTTTACATTGTAGACCTAATTGTATATGAAATATTTAAAATGATTTAATTATGCAGACTTAAGTAACATTATGTTAAACAACTTAATTAAATTATTAATACTGTAATTAACACTTGCTCTTTCTCATGCCTCATTACTGTTGGTAAACAAGACACAGGTTATATAACGTTCTAAAACATTAACAAGACTTTATAAGCTTTGCATCATTAGTTTGTTTTTTTACAGTAAGCAACAGAAAATTTATGATAAATATGGTGTTAGAAATATCTAATGACATCTAGTTATTGCTAGAATTAGCTCCAGTAAAATTAATTTGTAATAATAATTCTCTGCGACCTTTGATAAGCAAATTCTTACATCACTTTCAGGTATTCCGAGATTTCAAAGAATGTTCAACTAATTTTAAAATGACAGAAGAAGCTATTAAACGAGTAGACGCATCTAATTGTACTCAAAACAGTTAGATATATAAAAGACAACTGGTAGACACCACATGACATTAGATATTTCTGTTTTTTTTTCTAATCGGCTTATTAATAAATAAATGTTTATCTCATTTGTTATCAATTTGTAGCAAAGTTGCAAAAAATTACCATTACTGATTTACAAACAATTTTGGAGGCAATAGACTGACTTCTTCCTTATAGGTATTACTTAAACATGTAGGAACTACGACACATGAGGATGAGAAAACTCTGACGGACATGGGAAAACAACACCAACCTTTTATGTATGCCGCAGCTGTGTGGGTGATCCGCGATCGCTTGTTACCTGCCATTCGGGAGTAGTTAATGAGATTTACTCTAATTGGTTAAAAAGTAGGGTGTAAGTCTATTTTACGTTTGAAATTAGTATGGACTAGAATTACTTATTGTCAAATTTGAACAACAGTTAAGTTCGACATGCTCCAATTTCCAATATTTGCTCAAGTGGAATAATTGATTTTGAATTAAGCAAAAATACGTAATCAACTATGAAGCTACTGCCAAAATACTTGAAATCGTAAGTTTATTGCTATATTAATTATTAAATAATTTCAAAATATCAGCCAACGTAATAAGCATTTATTTTTCATTTATTGACTTCAAAGCTTAAATAGAAGAACACTTATATGTTTCCAGCAAAAACCGTCAATTCATAGGGTTACAGATAAGTTTGTTAAGTTGTAATGTAGCCAAAGTGTAGTTGGAAAATTTCGAAAAACTGCCGGAGTACTGGCCTACAGAAAACATTCGTCATAGATGTTTAGAAATCTCTACAGTCTGTCTGTAAACAAATAGGTGTGTACCTCAGCCAATATTCAAGAAATAATGCAAAACTATACATACATACATACATAAAGTGATAGATAACGACATGAGACCTGGAATCGACCAGACAAGTCAACAGGCAAAACTCCAATAAACAGGCAGAATATTCAAGCATCACTTCATCGATCACATCGAAATTATTATTTACCTGTTCCCCTAAGTGCAACTGTGTTTAAATTTATATTTCAATAGGAAACAATTTTCTTCCATCCTTTAAAATTAAAATAATGGGATAATTGATATATTTAATCGTCTGTAAACTTAGGATTACATATACATTGATTACGTATATAGCTACTATAATATCTGTGCTTTGTATTCTTTTGGTCTATCTCAGACTGCTAACTGCTTACGGAATATTCTTTTGAAGACCACCAAGGGACATGTGTAGACATTGTTTGCTTGAGATTTCGTTTATTTGTTACTCCTTTAAAGTCTTGAATACACCATTATCATGAACATAGAGCAATAAATAAAAGTAGTCGCTTTTGTTCATAAAGATGTGTGTATGTACAGAAAAGGGTAAGAAACTCATGAAGTAATTCGTCGTAATTTAAGATTCAATAGAGTTACTTCTGTTAGGTTTACAGTCGAGTGAGTGAAAATTTCTTAGGTGAATTTAAACCAACGGTTACGGGGCATTTAATATGTTTGGGAAATGTCTAATGGTAATGCCAGGGTATATAGAGAAATGTAAATTTTCTGAGCTTATTATAATGTTATTGCTGTGTATGTACCCTAACACAAAAAGTTGAACTTTTATAGAAGAATCAGTTTGAATAATTATAGACCACAAGCTCTTTATTTAAATTAGTAAGCATTTTCAGTAATTTAGGCTGTACTCTAGTACCTAAAACCAACAAATCCTTTGAAAATGTTAAGAAATTTTACATAATTCCCCTTTTCTACCTGAGTTAAAGTGTATTCTAAGTTGTGGTGAATAAAATTTGTTAAACAATTTCAGAAGGTCTTTATATCTAATAAAAAAATTATCCTAAAATATTAACACTGGTTTACATGGTAAATGAAACTGTTGAAATTGTAATAACAAATACTGTCAATTATTTTACTACAAAAACCTATTTTCAGGCTGTTGCTGGGACATACTGTTAGCGTAGTACAATAAAAGCCATTTATATAAATCTAATTAAGTCTTCATTAAATTTTAATGTCAATTAAAGAATTGGAAAGACAAGTATTGCCGGATTGTGGACTAAACAGTAAATATCGCTAGTCCATATAACTTTGTCATCGAGTGTGAGAATAGTTTAGGCGATATTTCTAGTTATTATTGAATTGCACAGCTTTTATTATATCAACTGTGCTTTTTTATTTTATCTCATATTTATCAACAGAAAAAGTATCAAAAAATAACGAATACAATCTACAACGAATTGTTTTTACTGACATCATAGGACTGTGCTAAAATTCTGTTGTGTGCTATTAGCGAGTTTAAAATAATAGTTTAAGAGCCTTTGTGAGTCCCACAGGCTGGCTATTTGTACCTACTTTTCTTTTTAATAATAAGTCTTAATGATTAATTTTATATCTACGTCCAGGTACAGTGTCTAATGTCAATTATCAAAAAGAGATGCTAGGCGATTAAGATGAATTTTATTCTATTTGAAAAGACTAATAGATAATTAACTGATACTACAATTGCAATTTCCACAATTTACGTTTTTTAAAAAAAACGTAAATTGTACGTAACGTAAAGAGTTGTTACAAGAAGCGCCCTTATATAAGATGGAGCTATGCTCTCAGAAAAATAACAGTCATAAACGACCGACAATTGATAATATTGAAGTCTCTGTAAAACAACAGTGATGACATTTACTTCAATCAATAATTCAAGTTTAGGAAAATGACGAATCACGTATTACTTCATATAAAGAAAGGAATCAACTCCTTAATTCTCATAGCTGTATTACTTTAGGTTTTTTTTTTCAAGAAACATTTCCCACTTGTCTCTCAAGTTTATTTAGGGAGAACGGTATATATATTTTTAATCCAGTATCACTTTTTGTTTCCAAGATATTTAATTTAAGTGAAAACAATAGATACTCAACTGTCCCTCACCGCGTAATAAAAACAATTAATCAAAGATTTAGTTTTAATAATTTTAAAACCAGCTCACAACGTCGAGAGATTACTCCCGAACAAACAAACAAATTTTAACTCTTTCTTTATTAGTATGCATAGTGTTTTATAAAAGATGGGATTATTTGGAAGACTGTAGACCACGGGTGAATTTAGAAAATTGAAACATAACAAGTCTATTATAAACTTGAATAATTTTCCCATAGAGGTGAGAATTTTCCAAAAATAGCCGTTTAAATTAAGTACTTAAGAAAAAAAAATAACGAATCGTTCTGGTCATAAATCAAGTCAAAAATCTATTCATTTTGCATCTGTTGTTCTGACGGATTCCAAAATCGTCATCAAGTAATTCAATTCCTAAAGTCCTAATTATACTTTAACGATAGTGAAAAGCCTCCAAATAATTTGTCAGTTTCGCCTTAATTGCTTCTGCCTAAGTAAAATGAACTTTTACAGTTCGGATATCGTAAACTAAGCATCCGAAATAGAGACCAAGAGACGGTGGAGTTCTTCTTCCACTCTTGCGTTCGAAAAGATACATTTCAAAGTGCCTAGAATAATTAACGTTGTGAATGGCATCTCATTCATTTAATCTCCTAAAGGAGAATTAAAATAACGAATTTAAATTCGGTTTCAATTTTCACGTTGCCTTCTGAGGAAACGGAAATTCCACTTAAGTCGAAATGGCTATTATAGAATTTGATTGTCTTATTTCTTAGCGAATTCAATTAATTATGACAATGACATTTAGCAGACTGTGACAGATAATAATAATTCAGTTTCATGGAAAAAAATCACGTATTCAGCCGGGTCAAATCATTATTGGAATTTACGATTTTGATCCGCATTTTTATACAGATTCGAGAGAGTGATGATATAATATTTAAAAATTAAACAATAGAATTTATTATTCCTTAAGTGAGGTATTTTGTGTACTTAAGTTAACTATACATGGTAGTTTAATTAAATAATTTTACTAAAAATTTCAACCTTAAACCATAACTTCAAAAAAGTTACAATTACAAGTTATCAATCCTGTAGCTAGCACTCTTTTTGAATTTCATATACTACAATGGAGGGTTTGGATGTGCCAGCGTTAACAAGACACTGCCAATAAATTTTATTACAATGGTGCCACCATTAAAAAAAAATACAAATAATTGTTACAACATTTGTATGAAATAATATTCTTTAACACCTTGTATCTAGAAAACGAGGCAGTTAGGAATTTCTAAGTAGACCCCATGTATTTCTGGCTGTTTTACCTCTCTTAGTACGTTTTTTTTAACTCCTCTATAAAACAAATATAATAGCACATATTATGTAAATAGTTTATTATTCAAAGTGAACCGACTGCAAATAAATAAAAATGAATACAATTAGAAATACCCTGAGTAAATATTTTTCTAAGTGACACTTCGTTGACGTTATTACGTATTATTGCAATTGTTTTTTAGCCGTCTCAGGGAAATCAGTGGAGATTCATTGAATGACAATTTTAACTTTTTTCTTATTTTCTGGCAAAGTCTGGTTACTCCTTAATAAAATACAGTTTAAATTGTCAAACCCATTAAATGCTTTTGGTGTGATGGGTAAACAGTCCTAAAACAAAATCGACGAATTAAGCAACACATACTAAATGCCAGATATAGTTTATATCTTTAGAGCGATCTACAGAGCGTGCTAGTAAGCGGAAACAAAAAAATTTCTAAACCGAATTGTGTCAAATTTTTTTAATATATAGTAAATATTAATTTCTTGCATGAAATCTGAGAATAAACATTACATTCTCTTTTTGACGTAATAAACATACATCTGTATATATTTCACACAAATGACGTCATGACAAACTTCGCAATTCATATTATTAGTTCTAAAAATAGCCATATAATTGAAAAAAAATGGGACTATTTCGGAATCCTTATTAACAGTTATTTAGTTTAAATGATTCAAAATAGTTGTGCCAGTTTTGAGTAATCGTGGCAACCTCCTTGTTTGAAGTTGAATAAAAAAGAGGATAGTAACCAGGAAGTTATAACATGTTTAGGACTTGTAATGGAATGGTTTGCGAATTGGCTTTGTTTACTACATTTAGGTTAAAAATAAAAGAAAAAATTGAGTATATCCCAGAGAAGTGTGTTATTTTCCTCAGTAAACCATTTCTTTAGTCAACCATTTCTTTAGTCAACCATTTCTTTAGTCAACCATTTCTAGTATTAAACTCTAACGGAAACTGCAGTTTCTTACTCAATACAATGAATTAGACCATATTTCCAACATTCTAATATATGTATAACATTTAAAACTAACCAAAAATAATATAAAGACCGTATTGAATTTGACATAAAACATAGATTTATATATTGAATATTAAGCTAAAATAAATTAGACTTTAGTATTTTTGTGTGTTAAATTACAAAATATGTATCTAATAAATGTATTTGTTTAAGGTATTTTACATATTGCCAAGTATTTAATACACAGCAGGATTTTATGAATTATGAAAAGTATACGAATCATCATCTTTACATAAGAGAAATTTTGAATAAAAATCCCTTGTTATTTTCTTTGTTATCTTGTCAAGCACATTATGTGATTTAGAGTAAGATAAAAAAATGGAAACGTACAACGAAAATTTTGCAGCTTGTGCAAAGTAATTAATGAAAGGTTTTGTTGCTTTATGTGGTCAGGAAAATTGTATTCATCAAACACCCAACCCTCATATTGAATTGTTTAATTTAACAAGTACTTTATTTATTAAAAGAGCATAGTTTTAGATTGAATGGTATTAAATCACCTATTTCCATATATATGACATCGGTTAGCCTCACAGTAAATGTAAAATACTTTGTACGTATTGTCTGATTGGGTAGAAGCAGAATAAATTGTTTAGCGATAATTCTCATCACGTTATAGTCGTTAAAAATTGATTACTTCACAAAGTATGAGAAACGTATATCACTGAAGCTAAACCACAATATAACTCGAAAGGTCATTGACATTTTGAGTGAAATAAGTGAACATGGAAAATTCATGTTAATTGCCATTTGCACATAATCATATAGTGATAATATACTTTTATTTCTATGATCTATCACTGAAATTATATACAAAAACACATTGTATTGAAGAATTTGAACAGCTTTTCAATCAATTAATATCTAATATATTCGTACATGATAAAAGTCTAGCTAATTTTTAGCCGACTTCCAACAAGGAAGAGGATATTAATTCGGCCTAATTTTTTTAATAATTTATCTCGAAATATTATCACGCACCCCCACTGGTATATAATAGCATGTTGTGCAGGTACAGATACTACTAAGCATTAATTTTATTTTCGCAAGCCTGCAGAATTATTATTTGTCAACTTACTAGACCATGATATATAGAGCGTATTGTTTCCTGAAGGATAGTTGTGGCATAGTTTCTCACTGTTTAAGCATTTTTTGGGAAATAATACCACAATTCACTAAATTACTGTATATTTCCAAATTTTTCGGGGTCTAGGTCAGACCCCGTTTTCAGTGGCAAAGAAACTATGGAAAAAAAAAACACAATTCTAACATTTAAAATTAAAATGTTCGACAACAGAATTATAAAGAAATTCAAAACATTTTAGTATCTAGGCATCTTGATCATGAATTGGTGTAAGATGCTTTCGACCCCAGCAAAATAATAAACTTAAGATATTATATACAGTGTGGAATAGCCAAATAGAATAAAGAAGGGCGTGTTGGGAAAAACGCTTGAACAGGTTGATTTGTATTTTTAAATGCGCAGTTTTTCACCAAAAAAATATTATATAGGGTGTATCATGTGACAGAAATAAGAAAGTTGGTATTGGCCAATGTCAAATGACACACCCTATATATTTTTTTGCGTTTTTGCCTATAGCCCTCCTTTATTCGTTATAGAATTTATTCCATTTGGCTGTTCCACACTGTATAATTTTCTGCACTTTTGAGAAAAATGGAATTTATGTTTGTGATTTTCTTGAGTCTCAAGATAACTGTAAAATATTGTGTATAGATTCGGTAATAACATGTAAATATAATTTGGTCAAGTGCGGGTTGGACTCGCATACTTAGGGTTCCATACTACCTTCAAGATTCTAATATTCCAGTTTCAGACAAGCAAGGAATGAGTGCATTTTCTTATATTTACCCCCCTGTCTTTTAAAGGAAGCTTTTTATATTTATAAAAAATATACACTGCTTCATGATTCGCTTGATTTTTATCAGAATACATATGTATTTAATTTTCTAATTTGGCCCCCAAAAATTAACATTTTACTAATAAACTTTCAGAGAAGTCTTTTATAATCTACTGTCTGAGTTTTGAGGCTCTGTAGATTGGAAGATAAAGGGCAAAATAGGTCAAGTTTTAAATTATAAATTATTAAATTTGTTATTCAAATTATTAAAAGAGTACAAGTAAAATATATTTTTCAAAATTTAAATAGTGTAGTTTCTAAAGTGGGAATTAAGTCGATGTTTAATATTTTGTTAATATCTTTTAAAGAAATGATTTAAAAATATGAAATATTTGTAATTCACATAATGAGCCTTTTATCTGATATATTACATGATGCGTTTGAAAATTGAATCTTTATTTTCCATTTAATTGTATAATTTGTCCCTAAAATTACTATGGAGGTTTTCTAATAATTTATATTCCGTTTAATTCTCTTATTTGGCCTTCAAATAACAGACTTAGGGATTTTTTCATATTTTTCCTATAAAAAAAATGTAGGCCTTATAGTTTGGGGAATAAAGGGGGGAATGAGTAATTTTTTTAAAATATTTTTTTAATATATTTTAAAATATTCATTTAAAAAAAAATAAAAAAATATATTTGTATTCGTCATAATCTGTGATTTGATGTATTACATGACTTGTTAGAAACAATTATATTTTTTCATTTTTCATTTAATTCTATAATTTGCCCCCCAAAATGAATATTAGGAGTTTCTCCTTATTTTTCCAGTAAAGTTCAGGTGAGGGGCTTTACCTCAATTTTTTTAAAATTTTTCAGCTTATGGTTTCGTAGATAGGGGGGTGAATGGGTAATTTTTTTATATTTTTGTTAATATATTTTAATTAATTTATTTTAAAAATATGAAAAAAAAACATATTTGTTTTCTTCTACATGAGCCCTTTCATTTGATATATAACATGATGGGTTAGAAACAATTTTAATTTTATATTTTCCATTTAATTCTATAGTTTGCCCCCCAAAATGAACATTAGGGGTTTTTCCTTATTTTTCCAGTAAATTTTAGGTGAGGGCCTATAACTCCATTTTTTTTTTAAATTTCCAGCGTATGGTTTCGGAGATAAGGAGGGGGGGATGGTAAAATTTTTTATATTTTTGTTAATATCTTTTAATTAATTTATTTTAAAAATATGAACAAAATATATTTGTTTTCGTCATAATGAGCCCTTTCATTTGATATATAACATGATGGGTTAGAAACAATTTTAATTTTATATTTTCCATTTAATTCTGTAATTTGCCCCCCAAAATTAAAAGTAGGGGTTTCTCCTTATTTTTCCAGTAAACTTCAGGTCAGAAGCTATACCTCTAATGTTTTTCAAAACTTTACGTTTTATAGTTTCGGAGATAAGGGGGGGATGCGTAAATTTTTGTATATTTTCGTTAATATCTTTTTAAATATATATTTTTTAAATATGAAAAAATATATTTGTGTTCCTCAGAATGAGACCTTTCATTTGATATATTACATGTGTTTAAAATTTTTTTATTTTTAAATTTTTTTTTAATTCTACAATTTGCCCCCAAAATTAATATTAATGGTTTCTCCTTATTTTTCCTGTAAAGTTCGGGCAACGTTCTATGTTTCCTATTTTTTTCAAAATTTTAGGCTCAGTAGTTTTGGAGATGAGGGGGGGGCAGTCGATTTTTTTTAGTTTTTCCCCCCAGAAGTACCCCTAAAATCTATTTTTGTTCTTTTACGCTATGTACTCCTGATCGGGTAACCAAACTATACAGTGATACCAAATTTCAACCTCTTCCGTTCAATAGTTTAGGAGAAAATTGCTGTGATGTGGCAGAGGAAGAAATCCGGAGTGATATTATAAGGGTATCCGTATATTGTATATACGGAACCCTAATAACATGTATTCTATACATAAATCTATATTAATCTGTTTGGGCAGTTGCGCTTATAATTTATTTTATTTAAAATCTGTTTATAACATATCAAAGACGTTTTATAGACATGGAGAAAAACTTGCGTGTTGAAATTTTCGGCCTGTGAAGTTTTTTTCTTCGCCAAACCTTTCGATTCCATTTCAATTTCGCTAGAGTTTAATTCTATTTCTTGAAACTTCACAACAACGAAATTACCCATTTCGATTTGGCTCATGGGGCCAAAGAGCTAAACATCAGTGAAGTTCACGAGAATTCATTCGAAACTTGCGGAGATAAAATCAATTCTAATGCTAGTCACGTACTCACTGCTGGAGTATCGACTACTGTATTTTATTTTGGTTGCCTTAATTTTCAGGAGTTCTAATGCTGCTGGCAGACTAGTCGTATGTCTGATTTATCTAATTATTCGAAACTGATCAGCTAATAAATGACAATCCAGCTATTCAATGATACATACTGCAAACAAGATTAGTGTCTATCATTGAAGGAGATTGAATCAGACAATTAATGTTACATGTACGTAAATACGATAACAAGCGCTGAAGGCTTTATACAATTTTTTTCACATTCCTAATAGCATTAAAACGTGCAGTGGAGTCCAAAAAAATGTATTATAATGTTAGTAAACAATATTAAGATAAAATTCTGCACAAAATAATTTTTTTTATATAACGCCGAAACATGTCATACAATATTTTTTTACCGTTTGATTAAAAAGGTTACATAATAATTTTAAAAAAATCAATAACAATTAATATTGTATTAGTAATAATACATTTATCGTGTGATGGCCGGGTTAGAATAGCACCATGGTATCCACCGCCTGTCGTAACTGGAGTCTGGTCAATAAGAACTCACTGTTCAAGACCATAATGCTCCCTTATGGGATCGCTTGTTGAAGAAGAAGATCAACAAATTTCTATTTTGCGTAGTCATTTCCAGAAACTCGCACAATTTTCTGATATACACAGAGTCATGTGGCAGGTTGATCACTCAATACCACTGCGACTAACACAACAACAAGTCCAATTACACCACCAGAGCACTGATCAGAAACTGCTGAAATAGAAAGAGAAGCCCCTTCATGGAAGACATATAAATGACGTCAACGAAGATTATGTCGACAGCAGCCGCATTCTGTAAGTCGTTATGAGTCGAAACGAAACGAAACGGTATGTCATTTTCACCTATCCAGTCGATAGTCGATAGTGCGTATAGTGTCAATGGTGTCAAACAAAGTGAGGTTAACACTTAACCGTGATAAATTAAAATTATTATTATTATTGTTCCTTTCGACGGCAAAGATAATGATGCACAATGAGAACTACGGGCGTTGGCACATGATAGAAATAATGGCTGAGAGGTTTCCGAATTATGCAGACGCAGAAGCGGACTAACATGTGTCAATGGAGAAAAGTCCATTACTGAAAATTTTCGCCCAATTTCAGAAATATGTATCATTGGACATATTTATAATATATATATGCAATTCGGATACCAACTCAGTTTAATGATGTTAAAGCTGCTAGGCGTTCTACTACATCAAGTTTGATACTGATATTGTGGACTTTGGAGAAGTAACAAATTGATGTTGTGTATACTGACTTCTTCAATAAAATTGCTTTCACGTCGAACCTCTCTCAAGCGGTGCATTTAGCTCTAATATTATTTAATATATTTGTGAATGATATGGTTAATAAATTTGAATACTGTGAATGTTTATGCTCAATAAATATGTGTTCATGAATTCTGTTTTGTTCAGTTCCATTAAACTAATTACAGTATGCACAGACCTATAACTAGGCTGTGTAGACTTGCAAATAATGATTGTAGGGAACTTCATTTTTATGGTACAAGTGTGAGTTCTTTCTAATGAAGGCTAGATTGGTCAGTACTTTAATAGCATCAGGTACCATTTTTTGTTTTATTTTCATTTCATATTGCTTTGTCCTCTCAACAGTTGCATATTTATGGCAAATTGTACTAGTTTAATAATGGGAAACCATTAGTAAATTGTTTATTAAATAAATATAAACACAATTTTTCAAGAGTTTTTTTTATTCAACAAAGAATAGATATGTACATTTTAAACAGCGAAATATAAACTACTATTTATTAATATCACAAATGTAACATTCTATTCCCATCTAATATATAAATTTACGGAGTCTAGTATCCATGAGACTATTTTTGAGAGTGTCTCGATTAGAGAACTGTGAACTGCAAGAAACTTTTAAAATTCGATTTCTCTCTCTCATTTTCCACCATTAATTTAAATGTGTTGGCAAACTTAAAATCTGTTTTACAAATAATTCAAATTTGAATTTTTTGTCAGATCTCAAGAGTCTTGAGTCAAGACAATAGTAGACACGGAATCACAAAACAATTACAAACTTTGCGTTCTAAGAATTTTACACCACGGAATGTCCATTCCGTTTCATTCGAAATGATAACGACAACGTCGTTTGAGTATCGATAAAACATTCGATATGTTTTAAAGTTGCACTACATTCTTGCCAAACTGAACTATTTATCGCGAATTGGGCGATTTTGTCTACAAATAGCAGTTTAGCCACTTTTTACTGACAGTCTTCGCAATTAAATTGAAGTCTTTTTTAATTATATTTATATATAATTTGAATTAAATTCAAATTTGATTTACTAAGATTATTTAGAAAACTCAAAGGATAATCATTATTCGGAGGTGCAGTTGAGTAGTATTTGTTACCATCTCACTATCGTTGAATTAAAAAATGTAAGTACGGGATATTTTCAACTTTTTGTCTACATATTTTAAATGTTGCGCTACATGGTAGGTACATCCGAAATTTTTCAGGTTTTAACATCTTATTATTTCAATATTTTAAATGTTGTCTGACATACATTTCGATAATCAGTCATATACAAATTCAAAATAAATGATAATATATGTTCATAATAAGAAAGAAGTGTGCTTATTTGGTACTTTAGGGCATACATGGGACTTCGACGAAAATCTTCTGGCAACCCTGTCGTACATAACGACAGTCGATACTCATATCGAAACGTTACGAAGATAACGAGTTACAGAATACGGCCACAGAGCAGCGTCGAACTACTCTCTGGTCATATATTTCCTGAAACGGAGGGGTTTATACTGGCAATCCAAGATCAAGAAATTCCAACAAAGAACTATCTAAAGTCCATCGTTAAAGACCCTTCTATTAACAACGACAGATGTAAGTATGGTTGCCAAACATCTGAATCTATCCTGCTTATCAAAGGAGGTTGTCAAGCGTTAGGTGCAACCTGAATACAAAGACACGATGCTGTAGCAAAAATACTGCACCAGGAGCTAGTACTGAAACTTAAACTATCAGAGTCGGTAAGATTACCATACTATAAATACAAACCAGAATCTATTTTAGAAAATAACAACTACAAGCTGTAATAGGACCCCACGATACTAACTGATCGGACTCTTGCTCACAATAGACCAGATATAGTATATAAATATCAAGTAGGCTGAGAAAATAACCAAATATAGGAATTTGGAATTTCAAATAAAGACTCAGTGGGACATGAACAGCACACGAACTGTACCAATTGTTATATCAACGACAGGACTAGTCCCAAAACATCTATTAAACAATTTAAAATACTTCGATCTGGACGAACATCTTTACCAACAAATGCAAAAAGTCATACTGTTAGGAACAGCATAGAGAATCAGGAAATTCATGGGAAACTGCCGCCACGACTCCAACCACAGACCTGAAAAGCTGGCAAGGGCTCCCACAGAGCTAAATCCTTTTGATATCTAGGATATCTGGGGCTTAATGAATTTTCCCCTAAAGGCACGCTATGGGTGCCTTAGCGGGAGTGTGCTGCCATACATTGTATGGTCAAGTTCGGGGATATATTTCTAATTTGCGTAGTCATTTCCAGAAACTCACAGAATTTTCTGATCTACACAGAGTCATATGCCAAGTTCATGACTCAACACCACTGCGACTGACAGCACAAGTCCAATTGCAGAAACTACTCAATTGGAGAGAGAAGCCCCTTCATGGAAGACTTGTAAATGACTGATTTCTGGTCATATGTTCCCTGAAACGGAAGGCTTTATATTGGCAACCCAAGATCCAGTAATCCCAACTAAGAACTATCTAAAGTACATCATTAAAGACCCTTCTATCAACAACGTCAGAAAATAACAACTACAAGCTATATTGGTACCGCACGATACTGATTTCTGATTGATCGGATTGTTGCTCACAATAGACCAGATATAGTTTTAGTAGATAAAGTCTACAGAAAAACAACCTTAATTGACATAGCAATCCCTAACAACAATAATATAAATATTAAGCAGGCTGAAAAAATAACCAAATACCGGGATTTGGAATTTCAAATAAAGAGAGAGTGGGACATGAACAACACACGAACTATACTACTTGTTATGTCAACAACAGTCCCAAACTTCTATTAAACAATATAAAATACCTCGGTGTGAGCCAACATCTTTACAAACTAATGCAAAAAGCAGTTTGTTAGGAATAGCCCGGATGGTAAGAAAAATCATGGAAAACTGCAGTTACGGCGCCAACCACGGCCTGATAACCTGGCAAGGGTTCCCACATAGCTAAACTCTTTTGATATGTAGTGTTCTGCCATACATTGTATCGTCAAGACGAGGGATACATTTCATTGAATAAAATTAATGTATTTTTCAAAAACTCTTTAAATTGTTCACCGTTTGTAATTTTACATCTACCCAGACGATGATATATGACATTAAACTTTTTTTAATATTGTACGATTTTGGATGACACGGTATTCGCCTCCAGTCTTAGGCGTTCTATCAAATCATGCCTACATCTGCTTGGTTCATAATTGGGCCCACAAAATGAAATCTATTGGGGTCAATTCTGGTGATCTTGGTGCCAGTTAATTGGTCCATGTCTACCAATTCATCTTCCATTAAAGAAAGTGTCCAAAAACGTTCTTATTTGTACAGCAGGGTTGTCATGTTGGTAGATTTTTCCGAAAAATTACGAGAATTCAGGGGAAAAGTTAGCTAGGAAATAATAAGAATAGTTTTAGGTTTAATATTTACAATTGTACCACATTGTATATCGGGATAAATTCTATAACGAATATATAATGTTTTTTTCATCGCACTTTTTAATAGATATTAGATATCATTGACAAAATGATAAAAAATATATAATTATCCTCACTTCTTCAAGAATTAATGTGTTGCGTACAATAAATTTCATTTTATTAGACTTAGACCTGCTGAAAGAGTAAGTATATGTACAATGTAGTTATAACAGTATAACATTTTTTTTCCATGCTAGGTATTTTGTAATATGAAATCTATTATAAACATTGACACGTCCGAGATGTTACAAACATATACTCAAAAGTTAGAGTGTTGTTTACAATATATTTCATGTTATGAGACCCGCTGGGACCTCAAAATATGAAAAAATTGATATTCTCCTTACTAGGCATTTTAACTCGGCGATCGTCCAAAACCGTTTTACGGAAAGAAATATTTTTAATCAGATGTTAATTTTATTTACTTTGCTTAAATTATAATAATACTGGTTCTTGAGTTTTCGATTTATTAAAGAGGAATGGATATCAGTTTTAGTAATTTATTTGATTATAAGGAAAATAATTGTCATTAAACTTTTACTTGTTATTTTAAGTGTTATTTTGAAACCCTAATTTGTTTGTCTTATAAACGTTGTTTGTGGCATATTCTTGATTACTTTTATGTTTTTTTGGGGAATAACACCACAATAGAAATAAAACTACGTATATTGCAGGAATACCAAACGTTTCAAAGTCTATTCTGACTTCGTTGTCAATGGCTTTATATTTATTGATGTGATTGCAAAATGAAAATTTGAGTAACCTAATTTGTTTTTTACAATAAAATTTAGTTATATAATTTTTTGAGGATTTTTGCAAGTAATCCCTAAGCTGGGAATTTTGAAAAAATTATTGGGGAAATGAAGCTAGTTAACCTGGCAACCTTGTGCAATGGTGCCCCATCTTGTTGGAATTTAAGTGTTTGGTAATTTCTAAATTAAGGGGATTTTCATACTTTTTAATATTTCAATTTGATCTCAATATTAGAATTTCTTATGAGATGCACGAATACAAATCGGATTGATGAACTTCAACCTAAAATTAATTTATATATTACACTTTATCTTTTAGAATGTAATTAGTATGTAGTGTTTTTTATTTTTTTGTTAAAATTCTGAAAATGTTTTTTTATTATTTTATTTGTATTAATTTTTTAAAATATTTTCTTATAAATTATTCAGCAGGGGTAGATTATATTTTTCTGTGACATGTTTCTCAGAAAGTAGGAAATTTTAATCCAATAAATCATCACTTTTTAAAATTTAATGATTAATATATATATAGTGTTTTGTAGAAGGCCAAACTTGCTGGGTGGATAGATGGGCTCATGTGCCATATTATGTAGTACATATAACATCTAGATAGCTTACGATTTTTAATTTTTTTTTTCTTAATCTCAGATTTTTCCTTATAATCTTTTGTAACTTTTATTTTTCACTCTATCTTGCCCAAATAAACTTAAGTCGAATCTATGATGTTTGATTGATCTTCTGCAATCGACTGGAGGTTCAAAATTCCTCTCATTAACGAGTTGCTTGACCCTTCCCATACAAAAAAAACAAAGGGAGTCAGGTCTGGAGATCTTGGGGGCCAGCATAGGGTCAGCTCTCTCAATCCACGCGTTTGGGAATGAATTGTCAAAGAGCTCTCTGATGTTGGTCTATTACGTCCTGGACAGTCAACTTTTTTGAATATTGCTCATCTGTGTTAATGGGATCGATAAATCGTTCATTAAAAATTTAAGTCGAGATAGAAATAGAAACTAAGAAGTAGTTAACGGAAAGAGTCAATATTGTGTTCCAAACAATGCGAGATGAATCGATCTTATTAGATGAAATCTCATTGGAAGACAGACCAGTAATATTCAAAAAAGTTGGCTGTCCAGCACGTTATAGATGAACCATCAGAGAGCTCCTGGACAATTCAGTCGAAACGCGTGGATTTGGAGGAACCTTGTTCTATATTCTAGCCTCCAAGATCCCTAGACCCGACTCCCTTTGATTTTTTTGTTTGGGGACAGGCCAAGCAATTCGTTTATGAGAAGAAATAAAAACCAAGGGCAGTTAAGAGAAAGAATAAATGTTACTTTTGAAACAATGTGGGATGAGATGAGACTGTAGACTAGACTGTGGCAGTCAGAAAAATGTGTCGCGAATGCATCCGTAGCTTATTGGAATTTGATGTATTTTTTGTAGTTCTAACCTTGTAATTTACAATCTCAGATTTTATTATGATATTGATTACTTTCCAATACGTATGATATATCGTTGGAAAGGGTTTAAGTAGAAAAGTTTTTGTAAGCATTCGAAGTTCTCGATGTGCTTCTTAAATTATTTTTGTAATGTGATAAATTGTTTAACTTAATGACTTTTTTATGGAACCTCGCCATTTGTGGAGTCATATCATTTTCTCAACCAATTATTTGTGTCAAATATCGAATGTAGAAGACCAAACAAACATCATAGATTAAGAATAAATTAATTAAAAACAAAATGGTAAGCTATCTAGATGTTGTATGGGCTAGATAATATAGCACAGGAGTCCACCTACCCGCCCCTCAATATTTGGCGAACCTGCTACAAAACACCCTGTATACCAGAAATTATTATTGATTGTAAAACCTGTTTGTACTGTTTTGCTTTTTGGTTATTTTGTGTGGTTTTCTTTAAGAACCATGTTAGTTTTCTTTTCTCTAGAATGTGTTCTTTAAATCTTTGATATTTAAGGGTACTTTCCTTTAATTGTTCTGGGCTGCCGTTCCTACATACAATTTAGGATGTCGATTCATCATTTATGCTGAGATTTGGCTACTTTGTTCACATCTTTTGTTCTTTTCGACCCTGTAACTAAATTTATCTTTTAGCCTTGATATCAAATATTTGGAAGATTTTCAGTTTTTTATTACCTCGTAATAAAGTATAAGAACAATTTATTACTCTATTCCAGGAAGTAATAAAAAAACATCCAGAAATTAAAAAAAAATAATTTCATTTTCAGGAAGTCTTTTCTACGAAAGTCCGCCTACATCTGACAACGATTTTTTAACGCTCTTCCGATTATGCGAAATGCAGCTCCTACGTTATTCTATTCACCTCGGCAGATAGGGAAGTTCGTGGAAAGGAAATAACTGCAATTTTAAAGGAAAACCGCGAAAATTCTCGGTTATTTTATAACAGAGGTACAAACAAGTGTTAGATGGAAAATTCCCGACTGAGTTGGTACAAAAAATCTCGAGAATTATTCAGATTTGAATTCCATCTCAATTTAAAACTGTAAACTCAGTTAAGGAAAAGTTAGTTTTTGCTTGTGAATGTATCTGATTGTCGGAGTTGATGCTTGGAATTTTAAAATTACAGATTTACGTGACTTCGGAGGGGAAGTTAAGGAAAAGTTTATTGGGTAATGAAACTGAGAGTGAAATAAAGAAGTATATTTAGTAGAAATTCTACTTTCTGAAGAGTTGTAATATTATGACGAATTTTTGTGTAGATTAAAGTCTTGTTAACTAACAGTTTATGGTATAGGACGTTACAATAAACTTTGGAATGAAATTTTTCCATGTAATGAGCGTTTATTAGACAAACCAAATATTTTATTTCTTATGAATAAAATAATGTCGTATGTTCTCAAGTAAATCTTTTATATCAGATTCAAAACGACAGTAAATATTTGCAACACATAAAAAGAATCTAAATATTTCTATGTCTGAAACAATTTATTAGGAGTAGTTCATATTGGCATTGGTTGAAGTGGTTCAGGAAACTTTTATTCTCCCCCCCCCCCTTCACACTGTTCTCAAATGTTGAATGTGACATAAACCTTGCTGAAGCAGTGCTTGCCTAGTTTGTTGAAGATATTTACCGAAAGTTGGTAGCCCTTATACTTTTCCAACTGTAACAATTTATAAGATACCATTCTAACAAGTCCCTGAATGTGATCACTCGGCGTTCTATTGAATCCAAAGCAATTTCCCCTTTGGGCTTTTTCCCTATCGGAAGTGATACAGTTGGAAATGATTTAGGAAACTTTTACACCCACCTCTCTACCGAGTTGTGACGAATGTGACGTAAGTCTTGTTGAGGCTGAGTTTGACCTATTTGTTGAAGACCTTCAATGGATGTTTTTCGAACCATTTCATAAAGATGTTGCTGATAGTTAACAGTTTATCAGACCACACTCTAACAAGTCCATGGATATGTATTGTATCAATCCAAAGTATTTTACTGCTAAGTGAGGTTTCTCTCTACTAGAGAAGATAAAAATAGCTTTGGATAGTCGGGTCAAGGAGAACCAAGTAGCTACACAAAAGGTGGCGAAAGAATGGTTAAGGTCATTTGTACTTTGTATCAGTAGGCACATTATTGTTATTCGAGGATTTGGATCACGGTTGAGTATAACGGGTTGAAGTATAAATATGACAACTTCTGGATTTTCTAATTACCACAGCAAGCCTAAAGCTGTTGAACAGATGAGTTATCAACATTATTCAAGAAGATGGAAGCTTGAAGCAGATATTTGAAAAAAATGCATAGTATTCATCTAATCATCTGCGCCGTGGATAACTGATCTTGCTTAGGAAAGTAACAGTGTGCAATTTCACCGTATATGCTTTAAATTAATATAATAACTTAATGAAGGGGGGGGGAGCGATATTATTATGGACCTTATTAATTTTTCCTGCAAATACTTTGTAATAGACTGTAAATTGTTTATCATGCTATTTTGGAGGCATTCTCTTCATTTCCTTTTGATGATGTTTCTTTTTAACCTATTTATACTGTACCTAAATGGGTAAGTAATGTGGTAAGTTTTGCTTATTAGTGTCTCCTGTTTTTCGTCCTCTGACCTTGGATTGGAATTGTGAACTGACTGTATATTTCTGGATTTAACATTATCATCCTTAAACCGCTTAGTGTTAACTTTCCCGTTGATTGCTGTGATCGCACTGTAAAAGTCTTATCGTAGAGTATTGAGCCTGATAATAATATAATTATCATGGGTGTATTGGCAGGTAGTACTTAGTCCCTTTCTTGCATACAGTATGACTTATGTTCCATTTGCTTCAGTTTTTATTAAAACGTTCATCTCTTTGTAACCGACATCCAAAAAGGAGGAGGTTATCAATTCGTAGCGTAATTTTTTTTTTCGCTTTTTTTTTGTATGTATGTTACCTGATTTTTTCTCCTGTGGTGCACCATTTTGAATAAATGTGGTCTTATTTAATAGAGTATATATCCGGATTGGTGAAACTTGAAATTTTGGAAAAGAATTCTATTGGTAAAGTGATAAAATTTGTGAATGAACACATGCGTGCATGGAAATCGACCAATATCCCTAATATTTTAGTCGATTTTTCGATAACTCCTTATGGATGTGTATAGTTTTTTAACGTTTAATCTATTAAGGAAGATTCTTAGATGATCTCATATAATTTTCTGCGACGTGCAACTTGTAGTTTTGCAGAAAATCGCCGAAAATTCCAAAATTCTTATCAAAAATTTTATCGAAATGAGATAACGGACATTTCCTCATATATATTTTAATTCCAACGTAATAGTGCGGTAATTTTAGGCACTGGAAGTTTTAATTGTGAATTTGTACATCTCAAGCATGTAGGTAGTAAAGCATAGTATTTTCGGCTCCTTAAATCAATGAGCACCAAGCTCGTTTTGTTTGTATACCGGGCAAATACCTATTTAAATGCAATTTTTTTCATTTTGCGAAGACGGTGCTTTTGGTTTACTCATTCTCCGGGCCTAATAGAACATTCAGTAACAACACATGTCAAACTTTAAACTGCTATTTGGTACGTTTATAGACAGGGTGTTTAGTTATAGCAAACAAAATCACAAAGTAAAGTGATAGAAGGAGTTGCATTTTTATGAAGATTGAAATATAGGACGGACTAGAATGATAGTGGTCCCTAGGCAGCCTTATATACAGGATGGTTGGAATATAGGGTGGACTGGACGTTTGGTGGTCTAAAAATGTTGGAAAAAATGTGAAATTAAAATTATATAGGGTGATTAAAAAACTGTTATATTTTGTTATATATAGCCCATAAGAAGTTGCATAAAGTGTGGAGAGGAATTAATGTACAGGACGATAATGTAAAATGTAAAAAATGAACTAATTTATGGGCTAGCCCACAAGGAGTTATTACTATGGTTGAAATATAGGACGGATTTGACTCCGTAAATATGGGATGAATTCTACACCGTCCTATAGTTTACAGAAGGCAGCGAACAAATTTAAGCTTGTCCGTGGGCAGTCGTATGTACAGGATGGTTGGTACATAGGTTGGAGTGGAATTATCTATAGTTATACAGGGTTGTCAAAAAAAGTTGAAAAAAGGTTACATGGCGTAGTCCATAAGGCATAAATATATTTTGGGCTTATTAAGTCAACGCGTACTAGTACATTTTGTTCATAAAGATTTACCTGTCAATTTAAATGAGAAAGTATCATTGTGTAATGTTGAGGCTTTCGATGTTACCTGGTTCTGTCTATTAAGGTTATACATACAAAATAAAAAATAAAGAATAAAAACTACCTGACATCAAAAATACTAAAAAGTTGAAAATAAAACATTTTTGAAAAAAAAATATAACCGACTTCTACCTATAACTAAAAAGCTAAAAATAATGATAACAAAATACAACTCTAGCAAATAAATAACACATTCAATGTTGTTAGGTACCTACCCAGGAAGTAAAAAATGTAAACATTAAAAGGTGCTCATTCTGTACAAATTTATTACCTACCAATCTAGTATATTTTTGACGTCTGTGCCAAGCAAGATTCAAGTGTGATGAATTAGTAGATAAGTACGCAATGAAGGATTTTAGATTTATGAAAAGTAATAAACTGATTATCATTTCGTTATTAATTTTCGTCAGAAAAACTGGTAACGGGTGGATATTTTCCAAATATTGTAATATAGACGGTACATTAATGTTTTTCCAATAATTTAGAGGTTTGTTTTGCAAAACGTATCGTATTAACTAGAGTCATTAGAATGAAATATACAAACAATATTGCACTCCACTATACATATGTTACATTTCCAGTAGAATACCTAATATTTTTAAAAATGGTTGTGGATTTTGTATTAAACTGGCCATTTGTTGCAAATTTGCGCTTTCAATGCAATATTCATTACTTACTACTATTTAAAACACATTTCATGATATTGTAACGAAAATCCAAGATAGATAAATTGAAGCGCAAGTTGAAAATATCTTTGGTAGCCCGATCGGCTGTTTTTTACTTCATGAGACCTCTTTGTAAGTCATATTCCTAAATTATTTAACTTGCAGTTCTTCAAATACTACTAGTTGTAACAGTATTTATCTTAAACCAAATTAAACACTACAACATGAGCTATTATTTAAGATTAATGTTCCAGTTACCATTATAAGAAACTTTTTCTCTCCAAGGTTTCTGACTCTCTACAACTTTTTCCAATATCAGCAAAAATGAAAAAACATGTATTGTCGAGTTTTTATTAACATGTTGTCGAAAAATTGTCTTCAGTTTTGTCCAACTGATGCATTTGTTTCAAAAATGATTGCTAAAACTAATTATCCCAACAGATATATTAATAAACTTCTGGACTTAATAAATATTACAATTTCAATTTATTAATATTAAAACATACTTTATATAAATAGATTATTTATTACTGCTATATATAAAGCAGTAATAAGTTATATCTTTATCTTTCCTGTTGTAACATTTAATTAAGAACTATTAATATGACACAAAAAATATCTTGAGCAATTCAAACAAGTATATAAATTATCTGAATGCGTGCATATTTTAAACAAACACAATTTTATTTCTAAAATAATGTTATAATTTTACACAAAAGATGTCATTGTGGGTCGCTCATAATCTTCTACATAATTTATTGGGTTTCAGCAGTATATCAAGATTCCAAAACAATTTCTTGCATCGCTTACTTAATCCAAACACTACCAAACAAACGATTAGAAACATAAATTCCATGTATTAAATTCCATTTAATATAGTCATCTCGATTTTTGAGCAGCATGTTTACAAACATTGTACCAAGGCTTGATAGAAAAAAAAAACAAATTCCAACGACAGCTATGTTGCATTAGCATGAAATAGCTTTATTGGGGACATAACGGTGCCACCTACACACTTACTACGTTATAATTATAACTTTAATAAATTTAGATTTTATTTAAGTCCATACGCTATATCTTAGAATGATCGCATGGTTTAGTTGACGGTAATCGTTGCATAATTGCACCAAAAATAATTTAATGCAGTTATGAAACACATACCTCGATTACGATAAAGGTCACAGAGGTCGTTATGTCATGGGGTTTAATCGATACATTAGTTTGAAATATACAAACCTTAGACATTTTTTTTTTTGGAAAATTAACACCATACTTGGAGAGCCCAAAATATTATCGTCATTGCAAAATTGTCAAATATTTAATTCCAAATTAATACTTGATCATAAATTCAGACCTTAATGCCGTGGACAAGGTTGTCAGATTCAGACCAGAAAAGTTTGGAATTTGGTTCTTCGAATGTAGTGTAATTTCTCCCAAAAACCTTGAAAAGCAATAGTCAACTATTGGCAGGATTGCTACAAAAAATAGGTAGCCAAAATCTAAGTAACATTGATAAGTTTTACATAGTTCATCTTTTTATTATACTTTTTAATTTTCTTACTATCTTCATGAAGGCGCAATTATTATAGGTACAGTCGAGAACAGTATAAAAGCCCAAATATTTTAATTTAATTTGGTAAAAACAGGAATACTGGTTGGTCATTTTGTAGACATCTCTTTCTCTCAGAATAACTGCGAGGGACAATATTTGTACAGACAGCCAGTAATCCGGGCAATGTTGCGAAATTGCCTTACTACACTTTGTTCTTCATAAACAATTTTCAAATATTTATCTGTTGCAGGAAAAAATTTAGAGGAGAGAAAACCCAATGAATAGGCAAAATAATTCAAGACCTCCTCAACAATCTTTTCGAAATTACTTATTACAACATTACATTATTACAATATAATTTTGGAAAAAAATTAGCATAAGTTATTTTTTGTCACAAATTCTATCAACGAGGAAAGAAGAGAAAACAAAATTGTTTGAACGCGCCGCTATCTTCTCTTATAACAGTACTGCTCCCCTAGTCCAGCCTGCTCAACTATGTTTTATTCGAATGAATATTATTGGTTTATTTTCACCGCTTTCGTCTCCACTTTTATCTCCTCTCTGCCCACCGCTCGACTATGTGTTTAGCCTAATTCCTCCTGGTGAGGTTCTTGACTTAGTAGATCGTTGTCCAGTTGTTAGTTAAGAATGCGTGCATAAAACCTTCTCTTATCGTGATACTCGTGGAGTTTTCCCAAGGATGTAGCATTCTTACAGCCAATCTAATATGAATTTACACTACACAAGACAAGCGAATTCCGCTGTAGCAAGTAATAGTGCTTCCGCAATAAATCTAATCACACAGGAGTTACCTTAAACGTACTAGTTTCTCCAGGATTTAGTTCCTGGTTGATACCTGGTCGGTAAAATTTCTATATTAGGGATCCCAGCAGTATTATACCAACACATTTTGATGATCCAGGTATTGTATAGTGATCCTGCTTCAACGAATATGCAGTTACCATCTGGCTGCATGTGTCTTCGATGAGTTGATATTTACTAAGATTGTTACGTAAAAAGCTACTTAATGGTGTCATATTTTGCTCAGAGGTCCACTAAGACAACTTGGGTTAAGACCGTTTCTTCGAAGCCTCTCTAGATGTGCCTTACTACTGCTAATAATACTTTTTCGCCGAAAAATTTAGTGTAGGATCAGTTTTTGTTCTACAAAACATTTTTTGACTATCAGCTATTCGTAGAGTTTAAATAGCTAACATGGGGCAGAGGTGGATCTGACAAGTATTTTCTGTTTTGATTGATCATTTGGGATTTTCACTCCTCACAATGGTTTCTGAAAAATACAGATAAGTTAAGTAATTGAAAATCGAGGTGTAGTATCTAGGAGCAGTTTGTGGAACTTGCCCGGAACATTAGTTGTTTTCTTATAGAAAAAACTCTTTTACAGGATTAACTGTAAGAAACTAGGTCTACGAATTTGTCAATTATTTTTCCTGTATATGTTAGGATGTATTTTGTGTCATATTTATCTGTTTGAGCCGACGTTTCGATTCCTTATCAGGCATCTTTGTCGGACAATTTAATTTCAAATGATTTACACAACATTCGTAGGTTGACTTTTTGGCAATGTCAGTTGATTGATCAATTGACTTTGAAGTTTTCTTTTTGATGTTCATTTACCAAGAGCTGTTGCCATGATATCTCAAAGCGTGTCCCAATTTTTGGAACTTTGAGTTACATTTTCCGGTTTTCTTTTTGTCAAATTTGATCTTAATGTATTATTTGTTTTAAATATCCTTTTTACTTGATAGTTATCGCTAGTACGTTTAATTTTACGGATAAACCCGAAACATAGAGAATAACGTTTATAATTGTAGAGTTTGAGTTAAAACAGATAAGTATAAGACAAAATACATCCTAACATATTATACAGAATAACTAGTTGACAAATCCACAGACTTACTTTCTCACATTTATTTCTGCGAGCGAGTTTTTTCTATAAGAAGGCAACTAGAGTTCCGGGCAGTTTCGACAAACTGCTGCTAGATATTACACCTAGATTTTCAATTACTTAACTTATCTGAATTTTTCAGAAATCATTGTGAAATGTGAATATCCCAAATGAACAATCAAAATAACTATTTGCCTCCTCAATTATTTAGAAACTACTTAAGAACATCGTATTTTCTAGCCAAATCTATTGTACTGAGATTAAGACATGTACCTTGACGAATAAAGTTATGTTTTGGGTATTTCTGTGAAATTTACCCATTCTATGATTTGTATAAAATTTTTTGCTTGGCAATATGTGATGGGATATCTAACCGGTTGTGGTATTAGTAGACTATTCGCGCTGAGTAGTCTGATCAAATTCCAAACTATTGTACGACTTTCTTGCAGAGCGCGGCCTAGCTATGTAAGGGGACTGAGTTGCCTGATTTGCCACTAAAAGGGCAATTTGATTCTTACCTGTTTATTGAGTCAAAAGATTCTTTTATCTCGGGGATAAAAGAGAGACGCATGCGCACTCTGGAGATTGTTTCTCTCGAGATGTTATTCACAATTTCCAAAGGCTGAAGCGTCTTCTAACGATCATCTTTTGTAGTCTTATATCTGCGTAGATGTTCAGGGCAACTATGTGCAACTTGCATCAAGGTCCAGTGAAACAGACATCCGGTTTTGTACCTGGGTTCAATATTTCAGTATTTTACAGTAGAAGATTTCCTATTTGTCCCATGTTGTCCCAAGACAAATTGATTTTCTTGATTGTTAAAATTTTCTTTTACAAAAACAAAATTTTGAGGAGAGGCTTGAATACTGATGTAAGGTTTGTATCCGTTCGGTGAGGTTGTTTCTATTTACATCATCAATTTTTGTGCTCGCTATCCCCAGGTTGTTTCTGAAAACAACCTCCCTCTATTTGGTATCACCACCAGTTAGGATTGGTGTTTTATCAGGGCTTTACTTGAACACTGCGGTGGGTTTGTTTTGCTTATCGTATGTTTCACTGTTCATGTGGGGAGCTTTCCTTGTACTCCTATATATACAACAGAAATGTCTTTCGATATAATTTCATTATTATGGTCACTTTTATGTCATATTTGGTCCTAATTTTAAATACTAGCTGAGAACGAAAGCGTCTACCCCAAGAATCAAGAAAATCATAATAAAACTAAAAACTCAGCGAACACGAAAATACAAAACAAGTTATAATATATGTTATTAAAAATAAACTTATTAGATTTGCATTGCAAATGGCATTACCTGTGGTCAGGAAATAATTTTGAAACCAGGTACTTAGAGCTCGATAAGTTTATTTCTTGTGTAAAACAGATGTTGGTTTGTGAATTTTTGGTATTTCAAATTACTCGTATGCTGAAACTAGATTATTTTTATAGCAAATTAGGTGAACATAATATTTTGGGAAAAGGCAGGTACTCTTAGAAAAAAAGAACAACCATGGAGTAAACTTAAAGTGGATCTGGTTTATACATTTTTCTTTTACGTTTCTGTTTAACAAACAAAAACGAGAACTTTGTAATACAATTTAATTAACTAAGGCAAATTTTAAAAGATATGTAGAAAAGCGTCTTCGTAACATCTATGACTTCATAATTCTTTTTCTTCAAGAATGTTGTCCCTTACGAGACTGTTGTGGCTTTGATCTTTTCGGTCTTATTAGCCAGATACCAGTATTCTATTTATTGAATGGTTTATATACAATCGAATTTACCGCACAGGACAGGCTTGGACTTCCGGCTATATCTCTAACCTAACACATATATTCACTACTAGTACGTCTTTGTCACTTTAAGCGTCTTTAATCAATAGGAAAACTTTTATCCTTAAGTGGGACATTATAGAGAAACTTGGTTCGAAGAAAAATCACATAACTTAACACACTCAAACATGCAGCCGCTCTGCCATCTTAAGCGGAAGTCCTTTCATACTTGTATTCAATTTCTGTAGACCTATAATTTGCAGAATTACAATTTTCAGCTGGATGAACCTGGTAAAGACACTACTACAAAATTTGAAATTATTATATTGTGATTAACATGTGAGCAAATTTTCGACTTAATGTTGAAAACTATACTAAAAGATTCCGTTTAATTGATAAATACAATACCAAATAATAATAATGTTTTGAAAAATGTAGGAAACCGATCCCCGTAACAAATGAAATCAGCCACTTCGTGGGAATTAAATTTAATGTTTAACTATTTTATAGGATAGATTCACTTCAATAGCATCAAGTTATTAGTGAAATTTCAAGCGCGACTTTGCCGCCAGTTGTGCATGTATCCTCATAGTTTAATCCTATTTTGTAATTCAATATGGTTGATGATAGCCTGAAGCTCAGATTCGGGATTACGTTTGGGTTAATTCATATACAATAGATGCTCAACTGTGGTAACGATAATGTAAATTTTGGGTTTTGAGGAGGAAGCAATCGATTTTATTGTTGTGGAAATCACACTTGGTAGTTAATAAGGTATTTTATATGGTAATAGCAACATGGTACTTACGATTGGGAAACGCAAAAGTTCTTGGAATTACGACTCACCTGAAAAGAAATGAAGAATATTAAAATATTTTATAGATACAAGCCTGAATACTTCAATTTCAAGATTATACGAAGGTATTAAAATTATAAGTGCTAATAATTTGGTTTTAGTCTTTTTTCTTGTAACTAAATTTTCACATTATACTGTAGTTCTTTAATATATTTTTATGTGAGCATTATTTTTAGAGTGTCATATAGATATTCATCGTCTTTTTATCAGCTCTCTCTACATCTGCGCTCTCTGAGGTGTCTTTTTCCTGTCCACTAGCGAATCTTTCTAAGCTAGGATAGTTTCCTCCTTCCTATTTCCTTTACCCCTTAGATTTTACATTGAAGAATAAGGCGTTGAAAGTGATGCCTTTCTCTACGTATTATATGACACAGATATGTAATTTTTTTTATTATATCGAGAAGTTGCCGATCTATTAGTTCAGCTCTTTGGATATTTTGAGCATTCGTCATAGGGTCCACATTTCGAACGCTTCGATTTTATTAATTGAAGACACAAGATGTAAGACTCACATTTAGGATTTTGGGGGAAACTAGCACACAGAGGTTCCGAATCTGGGGCCGTTCCGTGTAATTGCTGTTCTCCCGTAACTCCTAGGACAGAATGTCACGATAGAATTTTTTCAGTTTACTTCACCTGTCAGAGATATTGAATACTCTCTTCAAGGTGTCATTCGTTTGTACAAACATCTCTTTGGTGATGGCAGTTTTGTACTAACGGTGGCACTGTGAAACTAGTATCTCTGTTGAAAGGTAATTGGTTCCGCAATTTTTGTAAATTCTTATGTGTAGTATACGAACAAAGTGCTTTAGGAAATGACTTATTGAGCTAATCAAGTCTTTACATGTGTTTGCATTAATTGTCTTCAGCATTGTGATAAAAGTAAAGCGAAGCCAATCCTCAGGGAAATGTCTCATATCATAGATTAGGTGCAATATTTCTTAGTATGTATTGCCAGGTACAGCTTTGTTGTTTTTCATGAGTGTCATAGTGTATCGTATTTCAGCATCTATTACATTTGATGCTGAGTAGAAGCTACTTACTTCCAGTGGGAGTGTGTGTGTGGGGGGGGGGGGTGTTTGTCTGATCTATCGTCATTAAAGAGAGTAACTATTTATTTATGCCAGGTTTCTTCTATTCCCTTATTGTATTCGCGTCTCGGATGAAATTTACTGGTCTTCTATTGTATAACCCAGAGATTCCTTTAACTTTTTTGTGGAGGATGAAGGCTGAAGAATTAGTTTCCTTAAATTGAAAAAAATAAGGAACTAGTTTTAAGGTAATAGAAGAAGAGGTTACTTTAGAGTGAATTGTTTGAATGTGGTACTGAAATTCTACTTTTATAACGATATTATGTGACTTTCTTTCATGTTTGCCTACTTCATCAAAAATTGTAACCGACTTTATATTAATCACGAGGATTGAATAGCGCCTTGAAAGTTTAATTATGAATCTAACCTAACCTAAGAATTACTGTATCGCAACAATACCATGGAATGGCTAATGACTTGACAGTTCTCCTGATTACGCTAAATGTCGAACATAGTATATCAAGCCAACAAATAAAATCTAATTTAGAGAAAACGTACGGAAGAAACAAAATCATTATTAATATTAATAGTAAATAATGCATTTGAGACAATTTCTACGATGACCAAAAAGCAGCCACCCAATGCAGGAAACACCTAGAGAAGGAAAGTGTTTAGAACGTTCTATAATTATATAATTTGCTAAGAGAAACCCTTTATATACTTTGGAGTTTGACTTGCCGGTAACTCAAGAAAACGTTCAGTCTTCTCGCTCACTGACCACGTGTTTACTGGTTCAGTATTATTTCTTTCCCAAAATCTTTGTGGTCTTCCGAACGAGTCCCACAAAGTGTGTCAACTATTTGTAATCATAGTTCTGGCTAATAATAGCTTCTCGTACCCCAGGGTTATAGACCGAGAGATCTGAATTAGAAGTTCAACAACGATTTTCTGAGTCCTGCCTTCTGGAGTACTGAAAGGTTATATGAGGTAGGTACTTACAATTCGTGAAAAAATCCTTGAGTTTCTTAGGGGATATATACCTAGTTAGAAATAGAAATTTATGATAATGTGTAAAAGAATGTTTTAATTTTGAGGGGGAGTGTTGAGTTTATCATTTGTTAGTATAATTAATATTCAAAAATAAAGCCTTCATTGATAATGTCACACGCAGTCAGTGATCGCTTTATGATGTCTGAGCATTTCACACTTGAGGAACGATCCGTATAAGTTTTTATATTTTCCTATATAGTTAGTTGAGTAGTAGATTTCATAACTAAAGGACTAAATAAAATAATATCGTAATATTGTTGTGTGTGATTTTCATACCCATAATCCTAATAGTTTTATTAACATGGCAGTACTCAGAAAGTCGTTGCAGCACCTACTTTTTTTCCAAAGGAAAGTCCCCTCCGAAACCCTACGATTTTTCCATGAATTGTAAGTACCTCATACAACATTTTAGTACTCCAGGACTCAGAAAATCGTGGTTGAACTCCTAATTCAGATCTCTCGGTCTATTAGGCCGGCTAGCAATTCTAGGATACAGATAATATATGGTCTTCTGCAGCTTTTACTCATCATCTAATACGTAGATAAGATGACATTTTTTTTATAAAATGCAATTGAGTTTTTTGTTTTCCATATAGAACCATTTCAAAATTACAGTTCAGTAAACCCCCAAGAAAAAAGCAAAAACGAAAAGGACAAGAAAGGCTTCAATAGGAATCGGCCATTAAATCACAAGATCTTCGATTGATAAACTTCATTCACACAGTTCACGGTGACGAAGCTTTGGAAATGCCAAGTGAGACTTTGCGAAACGTTTGCGAGATTCAAACTGAATCATACCACCGCACGGATTTATAGGTTTGAAAAGATCTTGTAACAGGGAATTGGAAATATTGCTAATTTCAAGGTTTCAAATCGGCTTAAAACAATTGGTGCAACAATTTGAACTTTTAAGCTAAATCTTGATCACGAATTTCTAAATAATCATTCATCATCATTCAGCCGATACAAAATAAGACTTCAGTTTGAAAACGAACGCCAATTAGAACATATATTTCCACCAATTTGATTTAATTATTTAAACATTTTAACCCAGTGGGCACATGAAAATAAACCTAGAAGTGTTCTAATTACTTAAGACAGAACCGATAACAAATTTTGCCACAGTAGAATAAAACAAGATTGACTTGGAAATAACCAGTTCTAACATACTTCTATTATTAACGACTGTAAATCGTATTTTACTAAACTCTGTAACGAATTTACTTCAAACTCAAACTCATTACTGTCTTAGCGACAATATCGCGAAGATTTACGGCGACATGTTAAAACCTTGACCTTAAATATCGTTTAGTAATCAGTTAAGCACTCAGCTTGTCCTACGCCTTCCTCGTTAATAAACATAAAAAGAAAACTTCTCTCAAAGTATTGTTCGGTGCTTCAGAACCTCCTATATCGTGCTGTGCGTAAGTTTATATCAGATTTAAGTTCGTACGGACATTTTAAATTGCGTCTTCTTTGATAACCATATAGCTCCAGATGAATAAACGGAGGGAACATACGGTATACACATAGAATACACGAGCGGCACTAACATCGAGATTGTGGGGAAATTCTTAAATATACATTATTGAGTTTGTTATATACTGTGTTTACTGTTATTTAGTTTGACTGTGGAATATCAAACAATCTAGGTACACAAATCACGGCAGCTCCTCATCTGGTGCATATTATTAAAAGGGACGCACAGACAATTAACTGTAAACTGTTTCTTTTTATAATTTTATAGTTAGAAAGGTTTGGATTTTTTGGAATATATAACATTTGCTTCTGAATTGTGGAGTTATTATATATTGTCTTGCGTATAAAAGAATGACACCTCGAAGAGAGTATTCAATATCTCTGACTGGTGAAGTTAACCTGAAAATTTCACCGTGACATTCTGAGTTAGGAGTTATGGGTAACAGCCCTTACATGGAACGGCTTCAGATTCGGAACCTCTATGTGCTAGTTTCCCCGAAAATCCTAGATGTCCGTCTTTACATCTCACGTCTTCAAATTTAGCGATATGTATCAAATACATAAAGGAGCGCAACTGATGAAGGTTCTCTAAACAGAAACAATATATATTATATAGGGTGTAAACGGTTTGAGTGCAAGATTTTGGGGATCAATACTTCAGGGCAAAACAAATCAAAAAGCTTTATAACATTTTCAGAAAGAAAGCCATAAAAAAGTTAGAAGTTAGGTAGCCTGATTATAGAGAATAATAGACTATATCCGGTTTCAAAATACTTGTAAAGCTAAATATGTAAATACTCAATAGCTTATATACTTTTAATAACGGTATTAACAAAGAAAATTAATATTTAAACTCTAAATATTCTGTTGTAATTTGCCTGAACAGATGTGGCAACATAGCATATAAGATGCTTTACTGCGTACTACAGCTGCCATGATTGCTTTTTTCTGATCGGTTCTTGTAAGAAAGTGAAAGTGATTTTTGCGTGACATTCGACGTAGCGTTCGTGATTTGACTTTTATTTAAAAAAATAAATTGGGGAAATAAATAAAATCTGTTGTGAATTGTGAGTTCGAGTGTATAAATTTGTGACAAACAGTGACAATTATAGAATTAGGTAAAGACCTGACATGCTATTAATTTGTGTGGAAAGCAGATGTAATAGCAAGAATGTTAAATTTTGAATATTTACTATAAAGAATCCGTTTGTTCTCCAGAGCTCTATCATAATGACATCCTGTAAGTACATATGTTTTTATTTGTCTAACATCTATTATAGACTACAATACTCTTAAAAATATTTTTCAATAGAAATTATAGAAAAAATAAGAATATCCACTCTAATTGGGGCGCAGTCTATAATAAATACCTATAAATATGCATTTTGATAGTAAAACTAGAAATTCAAGTACATTGCTCTAACAAATCCTTATTGGAATAAGTAACAATGTGGGGATTACAAACTGCTGTTCTATTGTATTTGATTCAAATTTAACGAGAAAACACATCTCGTCAGATAATAGAAAGGTGTTTAATTTAATTAGGCCCGTCTAAACAATGTTCATTTTAGAGCAAAATCTCCGGCGCTACTGCACAAAGGTGTATCACGGAGTTATCTTTCTTTCGCAGTGGGGTCTCAAAACCCTCTAGCAAATAAACCATGTTCGGCTAGATATCTTGCAATGGCTTATCTGTCAGGCACGGAGGAAGGTATATAAAGTTTGATATTCTGAAAGGAAATATAAGGGGACAGACCAAGTAAAGCACACGCTTGTGTTGAAAACTAATTTAGTTTAAAAGCTAATAACAAAATACCACGCTTTGTAACCCAGTATGATTTTTTTATTATATATTATTAAGAATACGGTTGATGTGAATATTCAAAAACAACAAAAAATAAAAATTAAAATTAGTATATGTAAATTCTTCAAATTTATGTAGATGTGACAACATGAGAGTTGTTAGAGTTTATGAAACTATGATTTTAGACAATTTGGAAATTTCTGCTATATTTAGAGTAGTTTATCAAAAAATTATGCGCAAAAAATCGGTGGTACAAAATACGAATGGTGTTTTAATCAGTGTCAACACAAGTAGACGTACCAAAAGCGTAATGTTATTCCAAAACGCATATATAACTTGCCACAATATGGTTAATACCTGTAAATAGGAAAGATCAAGCTACTTTCATTCTACCATCGATGAAATAAGATTTCATGGCTATATAGCAAACAGGGGGTCTGTAATACAAGCCAATAATATTTATAATATTTGACTCAAAAATCGCAAATTCTAGAACTAGTATTTATCTCTTATCATCCTATAATGGCCATATCGTCAATGCAATAAGAGCTTAAGCTATGGGTAACCATAACTGCTACCGGTCCTAAAATCCACAATTCTTTTTTAGAAGGAAGTAAAGAAATCTTGTTTTACTAAATACAGTCATTCCCTACTTCTTTAACCTTACTCATAATAATACCAGTTACGAATCTGATTGCTTACTAATTCCACTAGACAATATGGAAGACAAACAATAACAACCTAATCAATAAATAAATAGAGTCACGAATGAGACAACAATATCACAGATTTTTATTTTTTCTGAGTTCTTTGGGAATAAGACCACATAAACTTGAAAGTTTGTAATCCTCGAAGTTTCTTTGGACTTCCTTCATCTTGAAGTGGTTGATCTCACAACGTTTCAATAGCTCTGTATCTGCTATCGTCATCATTCACCTGATGAGTGAGATTGTGAGATCAACCACTTCAAGACGATGGAAGTCCAAGGAAACTTCGAGGATCGAGTTACATTGTCTATCAACTTCAGACTAACACTAAAAGTTTGTATATTTCAAAAGTTTTAAGGTCTAAATCAGTTTTCCATAGTATGACACAAACTGAACAAGAAATTAAACAAACAATATCACCGAACAATAGCAATGGTAAAGTAGCACTAAATACATCTCTAACAAATGGAATATAAGTGACATGTATAACTAGTGACGGATAACGTTTTTCGCGAATGAACAGGATGAATTTTCTGATTTACCCATCATGCACCTGATGATAGCAGACTCAAAACTAGCGAAACGGTGTGAGATTAAATCATAGACGATGCAAGTAATAAAACTAGTTCTCAAAACATATTTTATCTTTGTTTATTCTATATAATACAAGGTATAAACCAAATTAATAAAAATATAATAGAATGCACGGTACAGAAAAGAACCATTACCTTAAAAAACAGTTAAAGGAAAACGTTGAAGAACATATACTGATTTTTTAGTTTGGATGCACTGTACTAATGGCAGATTTACTGTTTCGGAACATAATCAATAATTGTAAGAATTATTATTTTACATCCAAATTGTCAGTTGAACATTCTTCAAATTTGGTTCAGCAGATACCCACAAGTGTAAACATACCAAGAGACGTTAAAATAAAAACGCCTATTAATATGTATTGTATTACAACAATCAAAGTCTAACTGTCAAAATTTGTAAGGAAATCAATCAGAATTTTTATTCATTCAGTGAGTTTTCCGAAATGAAATACCTGCTTCTCTCAGGCCCTCATATTCATAATAAATTCATGAGTAAACATTATATTCATCACCCTCACTAGTCTATCCTGTCCAGTTCTGGACAAAAGCCTCTCTCATATTCCGATATGTTTTCCAAGCTTGAGCGACTAGTAACTTGATAAAGATATTGTGGGCAGCCATCCCCAGTTCTTATAAAACTTTTCTTGGCTTCTATTTTCTCGAGTAGTGACTCCTAACACTGATATTTTCATTAAATGTTGCATCACTTTAAGTTTCTTCATTTTGGTCACATTCATGATCAATTTGTCTGCGCCATATGTACGGGGTAAGCGAATCTATTTCCCGCCAGATATACACAAAACTAGAATTAAGCGATTCCAGAGTTCTGGTGACAAGGCGGCGCCCGTTAGTGACTAGGGAAAGAGGCGGCCCCGGGTCTTGAGTATGACTTGACAAAACTTTACACAACTAGTTCGCCGGACACAGTCTCCGTCAGGATTGAGTGAAAGAGTGAAACGTTATTAGGCTGACTTGTTAAAAATAAGGTCTTTTAGGTGAGTCAAACCAGTCACCCATCAGCGTGGACCATCTTCAACGAAGGGATGTGTACGTAAGATCTCAAAACGGGTAGTGCAGGTGGAAAGGAACCCACTGGGTATGCTACCAGTGCTTTTCCGACTTAAAGTGTGGGAAGGTAGACGACAGCTGTTTGAGGGGTTGAGTCGGGCTGGAGATCCTCGTCCTGGCAGAAATGACCAATCTAGGATTACAGGTCTACTAATAGACCGGTTCCATTGTCTATACATTAGAATCATAGATTTCGAGTACATTCGAAATAGAGGCGAGATGTAGAGCAGGCGCCTGTGGCAGACTGCGTCAGCTTTAGTGCTGTAGGTTTAGAAGAAGCTGTAACAGTTGCTAACACTGTAATGTGGGCCTTCCTGCTGTGTCTTAACCCAAAATTTAAATAAAACATGTTCTAACTAAACTATTGCACATTGGCAGATGTCTACACTGTCATTTCAACACGAATTAATCTGTAAGTAAACCCTCGATTATCAAATCAGAGAATTCTAAAATATTGTTGCAACCCTCAAAACCCTATGAAATTTTCTGCAGGCGTTCTAATTAACGAAAAAGGTATTCTAAGTATGAGCCAACTCCAACAAGGTGGAAGTGTTGAAATATTTCTCGGACGATTTAATACCTTCGTGATTTCCACTGCTCGCAGCATTGCACCTTAAATTCCTTTCCTAATTGTTTAATTAAACTTCCGCTGTTCTTTCCCGTAATAAAACTTTCAAAACCGTTGGCGAAATATATTTAATCAATAAACATCACTGAAAATTTAGTGCGAGAACTTTTGGGTTGAAATTCGTGAATTTTTTTTTAAGTTAACTATTTGATTCTCTGAATAAATTTAGCTTATGCACTTATATCTCTGGTCAGCCTTTTAATAAACAGGAGACAATTTTGCACCGATGAAATCATACTCTCAGAAGACACTTTCATGCAATGTAATTATTAAAGTTATAAACAATAAAAATAAGAACACACGTCATGTTTTTTTCATAAATGAGTTAACACATCAAAAAATTATTAACAATTGAAGATCCAGTGCAGTGTCCAATTCTAACACGATATATAAAGATTTCAGATTTAAAAAACTGGGTATAATAAAATATGCTTGTGTAGAAAGCAAAGCAGAGCTATTTGTGCACGCGAAAGTGTGGAATTAGCTGTGTAAATAATCATAAGGGATTGAAATACGGCCATTTTGAAACGGCTGAGGACATAGCGAGCTGGACTTATGACCATTAACATTTGAGTTGCCATCATGGTCAAAAGATGAATGTAATTAAGCCTTTGGTAAAATCTGCGCATAAAATTATCTGATGGCGAATTACTCTATATATAGATTGCATTACAAGTTAATGGGTACTCTGCACAAGAAATAAATATGTCTCTTAAATAGACTCGGGATCTTTTCACAAGAGTAAAACGAGTCTTATGTTGGTTTTATCTATGAAGATGACAGAGAGCTTGTCTAAAAATAAAAATTGTTAGGGCACAAAACTTAATGTAGAAACATTTTAAACAGTTTAATAAAATAAATTATTTAAATTTGTTTAGATATTTGAATTTGTTGCTGGAATATTTAAGTTTATTAATGAAGAAAGGTTTTAATTTTACTCCTATAATGTTCTGAAAAATCTGAATTATTTTGTGTCCAATATCTTGTGGCTGAATATCATATTAGTGGATATTTCAACTTGTTACAAGTCACAGCGACTGGTCTGATTCTCACCCCTTGTCTACTTAATCACCAATGGTCCAAAGCAAAACTCCATAGGTAGTAAATCGCAAGATAGTGGAGACCAATTCTTATCACCAAAACCAGAAGCAGCAATTTTTTTCTGGTCCACATCCAGACCACAATTCATACCAAACAGAGATGTGCACTTATTTCTCATAAAATAATTCTTAAACTTTCTTAGTAATAAATAGGCCTTGTTTCTGAAGATAATTTTATCTACAAGATCGTTATAGAGGAATCCATAATGATTTCATATCCATCGTTATTATATTGAGCTACAATCTACCAATATTTCATACCTAACCTAACCTAACCTAACCTTCTCTACATATTCGTTTCTCAGTTCTTTCCATGTAGTTCTGTCATTAGCATTCTAAAACCGGGTAATGCCGGTGTTTCAACCGTATGTTCGGACTAGTGGAACACGTTGAACACATATTTTGTTCTTGAGATTAAGACCATTGAGCCTTTCCCAGTTAATGTACAAAATTTTACTGCTTTTGTTCATTTCTGACTGTAGTGAACCTGATATATGCCCTAATTGTCCCAGGTAAATATAAATATTAGTCAACTACTACCAGAGTATGTATTATGATGTGCTGACTGTCCACTAATTCGTTGTACATTGTACTAGTACGCGTTGACTTAATAAGCTCAAAATATATTTATGCCTTATGAACCACGCCCTGTAACCTTTTTTCAACTTTTTTTGACAACTCTGTATAACTATAGATAATTCCAGTCCACCCTATGTACCAACCATCCTGTACATACGACTGCCCACGGACAAGCATAAATTTGTTAGCTGCCTTCTATAAATTATAGGACGGAGTAGAATCCATCCCATATTTACGGAGTCAAATCCGTCCTACATTTCAACCATGGTATATAACTCCTTGTGGGCTACCCCATAAATAATTTCATTTTTAACATTTTATATTATCGCCCTATGTAACATTAAATTCCTCTCCACACTTTATGCAACTTCTTACGGGCTATAAAATCAATATTTTTTTAATCACCCTGTATAAATATAATTCAACCCCAGCATATATTTCAACCATCCTGTTGTATATGATTTGTTTACGTCCACATCATATAACAGTTTTTGAATCACCCTATATAATTTTAATTCTACCTTTTTTCCAACATTTTTATACCACCAAACGTCCACTCCACTCTATATTCCAACCGTCCTGTATTTACGGCTGCCTATGAACCACTATCATTCTACCCCATCCTATATTTCAATCATCATATAAATGAAACCCCTGTATCACTTTATTTTGTGATTTTGTTTGCTATAATTAAACACCCTGTGTATAAACGCACCAACTAACAGTTTAGAGTTTGACATGTGTTGTCACTGAGAATGTGACAGCCAAAAGCACCCTCTTCGCAAAATTGAAAAATTTTCATTTAAATAGGTTTTTGCCTGGTATACAAACAAAACGAGCTTGGTACTCATTGATTTAAGGAGCCGAAAATACTATGCTTTACTACCTATATGTTTGAGACGTATATAGAAAATTTTCAAATTCGCAACTAAAACTTTCAGTGCCTACAATTCCCACACTATTACCTTGGAATTAAAATATTTATGAGGAAATATCCGTTATGTCATTTCGATGAAATTTTCGCCGATTTATGCAAAACTGCAAGTTGCACGTCGCAGAAAAATATATGAGATCAACTAGGGATCTTCCTTAATAGATTAAATGTTAAAAAACGATACACATCCATAAGGAGTTTTCGAAAAATCTACCAATATGTTAGGGATATTGGTCCATTTCCATGCACGCATGTGTTCATTCACAAATTTCAACCAATAGAATAGAAATTTGAAGTTTCACCATTCCGGGTATATACTCTATTAAACAAGATCATATTCAATCAAAACGGTTCACCACAGGAGAAGAAATCAGGTAACATACATACAAAATACTCGACGAATTGATAACCTCCTGCTTGTTGGAAGTCGGTTAAAAAAGAATTTCTGATATTTTTAAGAAACTGAAATTTTGAAGAACAAAAAAATACAAAACACTATTGTTTCTGGTGTGACACAATTTAGATTTTTACCGACATTATTTAATTCAATTATTTATTTAAATGTGACCAACATAAAGTTGTCTGTTTCCTTAAATATATTCAAGATTTCTTCTATCTATTTATTTTAACTTTATGCACTGAACAGAACTGCACAGCTTGTACCTTGACAAATAAACAACCAAATATTTTTATACGATCCTTTTAGCGTTCACATAACTCTTTCTAATCGTTCGAAGTACCTATAAAATAGCTTTAGCCATTCATTCGCCAGGAGAATAACGAACAGGATTTTAATAAAACGTATCCACAGGCACGGGCACTGGCAAAACGGCTATTCATCAAAAATGTCGCTTCTTCTAATCGGAAAAAACGCGATTTCTATCAAAAAGGCCTTCGTAATTGATAGCGTACGTGAATTCCGGTTTTTAGGAATAGATAAGGGTAGCATACACTGATTGATTGTTCGCAAGAAAAATGCCGTGTTATAGCAGGTTTTTGTGTCATGTTTTACCAAATAGCTGGCTTTATTTACAACCCCTTTTATTTTATAATTAGAATGGACAGTTATTAATGGACGTTTTTGGTGTTATACAACAAAGTTTAAAAAAGAACTTTTACGCTCCCTGATTAATGATGGCAACTATAAAAAAGTTTGTTTCGTTTATCATTACCTAGTATAAAAGAACAAGTTCATGTAGGCGCTACGGTCAAAAGGTTTTGCTTCATTAATGCGTGTTTTACATAGACAAATAATATACGGAATAATACCGTTTAAAAAAATAATGGGCTCCGTTTTTCAATCTGATTTATTGTGAAAAATATACTTTTTATAAGGGGGTCCTTTTTCTTAGATGAAGTTGACACCCCAATTTTTTAAATTTATTTAGAGAAAATATTTCAAAAATAACGTTTTTAAGAGTAAGTCTTTGGGTTTCTTAAATTTAGCACTGCAATTTTTGAAGTTCAGTAGAAACGAAGTATGCCAGAATGTGTAAACATCATTTTTGAAATAATTTTTACAATGCAGCACGTGTCGGGTACAGATTTTGAGAACTCTAACTGAATTTCAAAACTTGCGGAGGTAACTTCAAAGAGCGAAAACAAGGACCTGGTCTTAAAAACGTTTTATTGTTAAAAATATTTTACAATGTAGCACATGATAGCACATGCCAGCTACATTATGGCACACTTTACTTCTAACTGAAATTCAAATCTAACTTCACAGGGTGGGAATATATTCCAGCTCCTAAAAACCCATATTATGGCCCACTTCAACTTCAATTAAAGGTAATTTTGGGGAACAGAATTAAAATATCTAAATTTGAAAGTCAGGTACCATGTATAAAAATTCAAGGGTCAAAACAGAAAATCAATCATATAAATGGGGAAAAATATATAAAATTCTAAAATTAGACAACAAATTGAACACATAAAAATAGTTATAGTTAAATTGATAAAATAAATTGTAACAATATAACAGCAAAGATAAAGGAAACTAGTTAGAAATACTTACAGAGATTCAAATAGTACAATGTAAACAAGAATAGGTCAAGAACAGTCCAATAAACTTAAATTTTGGGAGAAATATTTAAAATAAAAGTTCATCAGTAAAAGGGTGAATATGGAGCAGAGAATAACTACAAATACATCACAATAAAAAGTTGCAGATGTAAAAAGACCAAACTATAAAAGATTTTTACCAATAATGCAGTAGCGGAGCCTTGGAGCAACAGAACACGACCAAAGGAGAGAAGAGAGTTTTTAAAGTCGGATGCTTTAAAAGTGATAAAAGGTATTTACCACAAAAACTGTTTTAAAAATAAAAACAATGATGAATGTGTCTTAATTGAATTTTGTACATATGTTTGATTATTTGATAAAGGTTTATTGTTTGATATTACATGATTTAGTAGTTAGGTGTATATAATATATAAAAAAAGTAATATGGTAATTTTTGATTTTGGAAAACTATACATTTTTGAACACTAGTATGAATAGAGATTTGCACTGAAATAATTGTTAAAAAAATAATTAATATTTGAAAAATATTTATCTAGTTAAAAAATATTCAATAAAATTTAAAATAAAATTATAATTCAAAATCAAACCATTTCATTCATTTAAAAAAAATAATTAATTGCAAAAAAATACAAAACAAAAATTAATATATATATATATATATATATATATATATATATATATATATATAATATTTTAAAAATTCCCCCCCTCTTTATTTCCAAAACTGCAAGACCTAACATTTTGAAAAAAGGGCATATTTGTCATCAATAATCAGTACATAGGCATGAAAGAAATTATTTTAACCAAACTAGCCAACTCCAAAATATAAATCGCTATGTATGACATATTCTAACACACACAAGAAGATATGAACATTGCACTACGAGTTATTTGGGTCTACTCCAAAATTTATAAACCTTTTATTAAATTATACTTCATTCACTGAATTTATTGGATAGGGGTGGATTCACTGAAATGTTAGATTCGTCGCATTTGTCTGGATCATTCGTAACCACTTTATGAGGTTGCCTTCTAGGAAAAAGAAAACCTTCCTAGCAGGAATCCATCGTGGGACTGTCCTTCCTTTGACGAAATGCTAGCCTGGATGATAGACACTAACCACTAACTGTGTTCGTTAGCCAAGTTCTTTCCCATTTCCTTTTGTTTTCATGTTGTATGTGATTTATTTAAAGATGTAGACTCAGTAGGTTTGGGACCTAGGGCTAGTTTCATGTTCGGTCGTTATCCTGCTTCTGCACTAACTTTTTGTCTCCCATTTGTTGTCAGATTTTCTAGCCCCAAACTGTCGCCATTATCTTATCTTTTCCTGTTTTCTTATGTACTTTTGGAGGCAATTTTGCCGAAAGCCTCAGATCAAACGTGAACCCATGCCGTTTAATGGGACCGTGACCAGAATGAAACGATATCTCTACCATTAGAAGCCTATACCGGATACCGTAGTTCTACCTTTTACTCACCCTGAGAGAAAAAAAGGTCAATAGAGAGGGCAAGAGGCTATTGCACTCGATTGGTAGGTGCAGCTAATAAGCTCATTCGATGGAGTTCCCAATCGAGTTAAATAGTCCTCTCTTTCTAGCAGTGGCATGATATTTGTGTATTACAGGCTATCTTTAGAATGAAGATGCTCTAAGCTGAAACCTTATTATTCTACCCTGCTGTTACTAGTTTAACAGTCCCAAATCTTCAACATTACCGTTATTTTCTTATTAATTTTACATAACTGGTTTTAAAAGTGAACAAAATCATGAATAATATTAACTTTCTTTTACAAAACGCCTGTCACTGAAAAAATGTATAGTAATAAAAATCGTTCAATTATTATTAAAGTAAAAATTACTTGAAATACAAGCAAAAAGCTCTATGCTAAATATACTCAAAACACGTAGTTGTCTTTTTAATGCCTCACAATATTTCTCTGAAGTTGACAATTAAATCAGGCCAAATATTCAAAAAAAATTCCCTTGGATTTAATTCAAAAATATCTACCTCAAGAGTTTCTTCACATGCATAACGGGGCTCTTGGCAGCTGTTTTCTCCCCTTATTCTTATAACGTCGAGTTAGTGGGAAGGTTTTTCTTGTTTGTTTCATGCAAATACATTGCGATGGATTTGTTCATATTTCCTGCCGAGACGTTTCCTGTTCTCCGAAATGGAAAGCACATTCGAGATAACAAGACAAAAGAATGATAACATGTTTTGTGCCCCAAAAGCCTTGCAAACTCCTGTTGGGGGATATATAATACATCTACATTTTTATTACATCCTCATTAAGATGTGTATACTTGATTGATTTTTCCATTCTGCAGTTCTCTCACTTCTTATTGTCAGTTTTTAGTATTTATGACATTTTTTCTATTTTATTTTTCTATATTCATAGAGTGACCGTTCTCTTCTAATGGCTAACTATATATATCTTCTTTTTCTCATCAGTATTTTCCAATTAAATACAAACTTTGATTTGTACGTACTGTTATTTTGGAAGTGTCAAAAATTGAATGTATATACTAGATGAATTAGTAACTGTCAAGATGATCAATCAGGTGAGTTAATTTACAGGAAAAACAATGATGATAATAACATAAATTGTGCTTTCCATTTATAACAAATTTAGGCGTAGCAGTATTCCTGGGAGAACAAAATAAAATAAAAAGACATCAAACTTATAGAAAGATTGTAGAAAAACGAATTACTTTGTTTTATATATTTTATGTCATATAAAAAAAGTAATTCGTTTTTCTACAATTATAATGATAGTATATCACAAAGTAATGGCTTCCACCATCAACTACTTATAGAAAGAATCAATGAGAAGAATAAAATGGACTTGAGAATAAATAGACATATTCATCAATTACGGTAATACGAAAGTAGTTTCTGAGTAATTAAGGAGTTGAATAGCTAGAAAATAGAAAAGTTCATAGGCATGATTAACTAACAGAAAGTAGCACTAAGGATTTGTCAACTAGTTTTGTTTGTATGTGAATTGTATGATACTATCGGTGTGATGTGATGTTTTCATTGTAGAAATATTCGTTTACTTGACTTTTCTTGCAGTTGTCATTGTTTGTTTAATTGACTTCCAAGTCAGCTAATCAACCAAAATACATCCAGGCATATTATTCAGGAAAACAGTTGACAAATCCATAGCTCTAATTTCTCTCGGTTAATCCTGCGATAGAATTTTTCTGCCAGAAGTTAACATGAGTCCACAAATTGCTTATAAGTATTACCTTGATTTTCTATTACCTAACGTATCGGTATTTTTGAGAGGAGTGAAAACTCAAGAAATGAACAACTGAAATATCAATAATGAACTGGGAAAATATATGATGTAATAGATATGCGCTTTCAAGTAAATGGAGTGTTTGGTACAATTCTGTGTTTATGACATGCGTTGAAATCAAGACAAAAAGAGTGGAAATTTGAGACAACGTGGATTACAAGTGTTTAAAAGAATATATCAAGGCATAGACAGGAGGTTACTGTTTCTCGGATGCCGTGTTGGTGGAGGTTCTAGCATGAGATGAATTGTAGAATGGAGAGGCAGTTGCAGAAGGCCATTGTGTGTCGGATGCCGTTTTGGTGGAGTTGCTAGCGGAAGGGTGATGGGTTGAATCAATTATGTGAAAAAAGTCATTTCGACGTTTGTAATTTGAGTTAATATCATTCATCAATCTTATTAGCGTATGCATATGTGTTTCGACGTATTTTTCAGGTCGACGAATCATTTTTATCCGGGTTTGTTGTATTCAGTTCCTTTTTCCATTACCGTTTTGGAATTGAGATTTTGTTTCTGAAGCTACTGCAATAGTTGGTCTTCGCATATATCTATTTTCTATCTTATGCTTTATTATTGCAGTTAATATTTGCATGTATCATTTATTAAGCTGACGCCTCGGTAATTTTCTGTTTTTTTTTAAGTATCGGTTTTAAGATACTATCCTTACACTTGCCAGGAACATTTCGGCCATTCACTACATAAGTAAGCTGTTTTCGGAGTTGTATGCATAATATTCTTTTTTAATAAGTTTATTGTGTATTCATTCACATTTGGGCCCGGTGTCTTTTTGTTCTTTTGTTATTTTTTCCTTGTGCTTAGTTGTTCATTATTATGCTGCATTTTTCCAAAATAATCAACATGTAATCTTTATTTCTTGTACGAAAAGTTTGAAGGAATTATGAAAATCATGGATAAATGATAGGCGTAATTAAAGCTTACAGTTTTATTTGGAGCAAAAACTTCCTACTGCGGCTCATACGTGTTTTTAGTCTGCCCTATATAGATTCATAATTCAACTTATATAGTCTCAGAGTGTTCGTTTCGTTTGTTTAGAAGTAATTGAAGACTAAGTGAATTCGGAATACAGAATATATTTAGATTGTCCGGTTTGTTCAAACGTTGCACGTAATTTCTGAAATTTCAATTAAAGAGCTCGGTTGTGAAGTTACGTCAATGATTTGCACGCAAAAAGGATCTGCTGAAATAATGTCAACAAATCTGTTGGGTGCCCAATTAGGGTTTTATAGGACTCGAAAATAACAAAAAGAATGCTTCATTTATGTGCTCTGAGATTTTAATATCCATTATGTTACTACTATTCTGTTGAAGAACTTCTATTGTGTATAGCTTTTTGAACAGATCAATAACATCGGTTTATTTATTATTAAGTTAACCGAATTTCGTTTCTACGTAGTGTCATCAGCTTAGATTAGGTACTGTCAATTACAACAAATTCTGTAAAGATTAATTCACATTTGCCAGAAAACAGTCAGAAAAAATTTAATAAATAAAATTACAGGGATTTTTATCGTCAAATATGCATCTTCCCCACCTTAATAACCGAAATATAGATGCTACCGTCATCATTTTATTTCATTCTTCGGTCCCCTTTAACTCGGCCGTCAAACAGAGCCGTCTTATTCTTTCTGAAAAGGAATAACTCGCATTCTGACAAGTTGTTATGGCAACGGAGAGCGCTTCCCTAGGGCGACATGGGCTCCAAGAAACGACCTACGATGCCTACGATGTCTACTCTTATCCGAAACACCCAATTAGAGATCCACAAGTGGAAATCACGACGTTGCGTCCATTTTTTTCTCGTCTTTTTTTCATTTCCTTTGTACATATTTATATACGTGTGTGGAACAGAAAATGTCTGCTCGAACAGATAACAAGACAAGAAGTAAATGCAATATATAGCCAAGTTTGCTAAGAGAGGAGTTTTGAAGAAAATGTTCTCAATTTAAATTTGAAATATTGCCCAAATACTTATCTTAGACATATTATTGCATCAAGTTTTTATTTACTAGATATATTACGAGTTCTGGATAGGCTTAGTCATCAAATATCTTTTATTATAAAATTTCTGTGTGCTACATAAAATACATCTTGTACAGATCCTGCTAGTTTAAACAATAAAAAAATAATTTGATCAAGTGCGAGATGGACTGGCATACTAAGGGTTCCGTACCGCCTTCAAGATTCTAATATTCCAGTTTCAGATAAGCAGGGAATGAGTGCATTTTCTTATATTTACCCTAACATTTTTTAAACGAAGCGTTGTATATTTATAAGGAATATACACTTTTATTTTCTACACATAGACTTTTTATTTTATCTGCTTCAGGATTCGCTTGATTTTTATAAGAATACATATGTTTTAATTTTCTAATTTGGCCCCCAAAAATTAACATTAGAGTTTTATTTTACTAATAAACTTTCAGGGAAGCCTTTTATAATCTAATGTCTGAATTTTAAAGGGCAAAATAGGTCAAGTTTTAATTATGAAATCTGTTTTCAAATTATTTGAAAATACAAATAAAATTTTCTAAAGTGGGAATTAAGTCGATGTTTAATATTTTTGTGAATATTTTTAAACAAATAATTTAAAAATATGATATACTTGTTATTCACATAATGAGCCTTTTATCTGATATATTACATGATGCGTTTGAAAATTGAATTTGTATTTTCCATTTAATTGTATAATTTGTCCCTAAAATTACTATGGAGGTTTTCTAATATATTTTTTACAAATTTCAAGTGAGCCCCACTACCCCTAATTATTTTCAAAATTTTTGGGGAGTATAGTTTCGGAAATAAAGGGAGAAATGAGAATTTTTTATATCTTTTAAACAATTAATTTTAAAAATATGACAAATATATATTTGTATTCCTCATAATGAACCCTTTCATTTGATGTATTGCATGATGCATTAAGAAAATATTTTTTTATTTTCCGTTTAATTCTATAATTTGGCCCCCCATATTAATATTAGGGATTTCTTCGTATATTTCCTGTAAACAAAAAAAATTAGGTCTTATAGTTTGGAGAATAAAAAGGGAATGGGTAATTTTTTTAATATTTTTTTATATATTTTAAAATGTTTATTTAAAAAAACATAAAAAAATACATTAGTAGTCGTCATAATGAGCCCTTTGATTTGATATATTACTTGATCCGTTGGAAATATTTATAATTTTTTATTCTCCATTTAATTCTATAATTTGCCCCCCAAAATGAATATTAGGGATTTCTCCTTATTTTTCCAGTTCAGGTGAGGCGCTATACTTGTATTATTTTTTAAATTTTACAGCTTATGGTTTCGGTGATAAGGGGGGGATGGGCATTTTTTTATATTTTTGTTAATATCCTTTAATTAATTTATTTTAAAAATATGGAAAACATATATTTGTTTTCTTCATAATGAGCCCTTTCATTTGATATATAACATGATGGGTTAGAAACAATTTTAATTTTATATTTTAGATTTAAATCTGTAATTTGCCTCCCAAACTTAAAAATAGAGGTTTCTCCTTATTTTTCCAGTAAACTTCAGGTCAGACCCTATACCTCTAATTTTTTTCAAAACTTTACGTTTTATAGTTTTGGAGATAAGGGGGGGAATGGGGGGTAAATTTTGGAATATTTTCGTTAATATCATTTTGATTATTATTTTTTTAAATTTAAAAAAATATATATTTGTGTTCCTCGGAAAGGGACCTTTCATTTGATATATTACATGAAAAAAAATCATTTTTAAATTTTTATTTAATTCTATAATTTGCCCCCCAAAATTAATATTAATGGTTTCTCCTTATTTTTTCCTGTTTCGGGCAACGATCTATATTTCCTATTTTTTCAAAATTTTTGGGTTAGTAGTTTCGGAGATCAAGGGGGGGGGACGGTCGGTAGTTTTTCCCTCCAAAAGTACCTCTAAAATCAAAATTTCTTCATTTACGATATGCACTCCTGATCGGGTCACCAAACTATAATATTGACGCCAAATTTCAACGTCTTCCGTCCAGTAGTTTAGGAGAAAATTGCTGTGATGTGACAGAGGCAGAAATCCGGAGTGATATTATAAGGGTACCCGTATATTGTATATACGGAACCCTAAAAAGTAAAAACGAAGTAAAAAAAAACAAAAGTAAAAAAAATATATTTTTCAGCAATAGTTAAATACTAAATCACAAGTCGGTTCCCGTTTAAACAGAAGCGCATTAGTTAAGTTTACTTTTAAGTTATACTTTGCGGCTTTGCTGTTTAACAGTGCACCAAGTTCAAAATAATGTAATACTTTATCGCGAAATGAATTTCGACACCTATGAGTTTCAGGAGAAACAAGCTCACGGAGACTCCAAATCGGAAGTGCTGTATGTAATGCCGTTTCTCTGGGATTCCTTGGATAGAAATTACAAGAATCACAGGAATTTGGAGCTTGTTTTTCCTGAAACTCATTATAAAAATGTTTTAGTGATGAGAAAAATTCAAAAAAAGTGTACATTCTTTGACAGGTAATGTTAACTCAATTTTATTTTTTTTTAGCTTAATAATATATATTTCTTTTGATTTTTATTTTTGGTTTTCATCATAATGGTTTCTGAAAAATAAGGATAAGTTAATTAACTGAAGTACCTAATGGTCATTTGTAGGGACTACTCGGAACACTAGCTGCTTTCTCTTAGAAAAAGCAGGATTAACTGAGAAAAGTTAAGAGAATTAATATTTCTCCAAATTGCCTTCAGAAAAAAAAAACAGTGTTCGACAACGTATCTGTATTTTTCAGAACCCATTGTAAGGAGTGAAAACCTAAATTAAAAAAAAAGGAAATCGATATTTACCTCTTTAATCTACTTAATAATGTAGAGGGTATTTAAGAAAATGGCATGCTTGCTAGGAAAGGTAGAATAGCCACAAATAAGTGGGCTTTACTCAGAGTTTTAAAGAATATATTTATACATATTTTTGAGAATCACTTGGAAACCACTGGCACAATTGTAATGAAATTTGTTGGGAATGTTGTGTTAAAATTGAATATAGATAAATTTATTAAAAATTTCGACCAAAAACAATAATGTCGAAAAAATTACAATTATAAGTAGGTACTCTCTATTAATTATGTTAAGTATCAGATGAACAATGGAGTGTTCGCCTGTCCCAGCTTTAACAACATATTCCCAAAAATTTTTATTATAATGGTGCCAATAGTTTTCCTGTAATTGTCAAAAATATTTAAAATATTCTTTAACACCCTGTGTCTCGAAAACAGTGACAGCTAGGAATAATTTTTACTGAGTAAACTGCACTTATTTTTGGCTATTCAACTTGTCCTAGCAAGCATGTCATTTCTTGAACACACTGTATATTTATGGAAAATGCCCCCTTTAATTTTTGTCACAGAATTATTCCGTAATTTTTTAGCTGTTATTTAGATAGGCACTATATGTTGAAAAACTTTTCAAGATGAGATATTTCTACTCTACGTTAATTGTATTAGGTTATTAAAACATATACTGTAAACCTAAAACATAAACAGAGGCATACATAGTTTCTCTGAACATAAGTCGATAAATATCAAAAAAGATATCTCGAAAAGATTGTTGAGGAGGTCTTGAATTATTTTGTCTATTCATTGGGTTTTCTCTCCTCCAAATTCAAAATCAAAGCGAAAATTTTTTAGAAATGAACCTCGAAAACAACACTAAACGATTGACAACGACTCCAGACTCGGAGTTGAAACGTCTCCATACACAGATAAGTATTACACAATATACAATACATTACTTATATACAGGAATACTGGTTGATCATTTTATAGACATCTCTTTCTCTCAAAAAAACTGTGAGGAAGAATCTCTGTACAGACAGCCAGTAATCCGGGCAATTTTACGAAATTGCCTTACTACACTTTGTTCTACATATACAATTTTTAAATACTTATCTGTTACAGGAAAAAATTTGGAGGAGAGAAAACCCAATGAATAGACAAAATAAAAAAGATATCCACTAATAAACTTGGTGTGCTATATATTGCTTTCCTTACGATAAAAAAAATAAATTACGCCAATAAGAAAATTATTTTTATGGTCAGCAAAAAACTAAAAACCAACCCGTTTGAAATCAACGAACAAATTTATGAGACTGCTAGTACTCACTTAGAATTAAAGTTATAAAACGTTTCAGCTTATCTCATATCCTAACATCGTGCCCAAGTTTTTCCAAGAAATATCAAAAAATCGTCAAACGATAAACGCTAACTGGTCCCAAACTTCAGCGACGCCACCAACCACAAACTTCCCATCTGAGTTAAATAAGATTTTCATAACGAAATCTTTTATGATAAAAGTAACCTTTAGCCCCTCTTAAACATAAACATACTTTATATTCAGCAGTAAATAAGCGCTCAGAACTCAAAGCTGGAGAAACGGACCGGGAATGAACTGCTTGCTGCCGTTTCCCCCAGATTTCTAATTTGATACGTTACTTACGATTCGGCGACCCCGGAATTTCAAGAGATATATGACCTGGAAGAACACTTTAATGCCAAAGGGGGAAACAGGGCATATGAAACGATATTTCCGCGCAACGACGACGGGATATACGATATACCGCGGGGGAATTATTTCGGTCATCAGGGGCATCATCAGGTTGTAAAAACTAGCGGTGGATATTGAGAACTGATACGAAAGATATAAAAGAAGGTTTAACATTATTTTTTTAATTAAAAAACATAGATACTATTATTTTCTCCACATTTCCATAAAATGAACGTGATTATTATTTTTTAAATATTGAGTGTTCTTTACATGGGTGCTTAAAGGTCCTAATATTCACCTTATTTTTTGCTTGGCACCGACTTCAAAAATACATTAGATTGGTAGGTAATTAATTTGTACAGAATGAGCACCTTTTAATGTTTACATTTTTTACTTACCTGGGTAGGTACCTAACAACGTTGAATGTGTTATTTATTTGCTAGAGTTGTATTTTGTTATAATTATTTTTAGCTTTTTAGTTATAGGTGGAAGTCGGTTATATTTTTTTTAAATTGTTTTATTTTCAATTTTTTAGTTTTTCTGAACTCAGGTAGTTTTCATTCTTTATTTTTTATTTTGTATGTATAACCTTAATAGATAGAACCAGGTGATATCGAAAGGCTCAACATTACACATTAATACATTTTCATTTAAATTAACAGGTAAATGTGTACCAACAAAATGTACTAGTACGCGTTGACTTAATAAGCCCAAAATATATTTATGCCTTATGGACTACACCATGCAACCTTTTTTCAACTTTTTTTGACAACTCTGTACAACTATAGATAATTCCACTCCGCGTTATGTAACAACCATTCTGTACATACGACTGCCCACGGACAAGCATAAATTTGTTAGTTGCTTTCTGTAAACTATAGGACGAAGTAGAATCCATCTCAAATTTACGGGGTCAAATTTGTCCTATATTTCAACCATAGTATATAACTCCTTGTGAGCTACCCCATAAATTATTTCATTTTTAACATTTTATATTATCGCTCGGTGTAACATTAATTCCTCTCAACACTCTATGCAACTTCTTATGGGCTATAAAATAAATATTTTTTTAATCACACTGTATAAATATAATTTAATTCCAGCATATATTTCAACCATCCTGTATATGATTTGTTTAAGTCCACATCATATAACAGTTTTTTAATTACCCTATATAATTTTAATTACACATTTTTTTCAACATATTTATACCACCAAACGTCCACTCCACCCTATATTCCAACCATTCTCCGTCCTATATTTCAGTCATCATATAAATGCAACTCCTTCTATAACTTTACTTTGTGATTTTGTTTGCTATAACTAAACACCCTGTGTATAAACGCAACAATTAGCATCTTAGAGTTTGACATGTATTGTCACTGAATTTTCTATTAGGCCGGGAGAATGTGACAACCAAAAGCACCGTCTTCGCAAAATGGAAAAATTTGCATTTAAATAGGTATTTGCCTGGTATACAAGCAAATCGAGCTTGGTACTCATTGATTTAAGGAACCGAAAATACTATGCTTTACTACCTATAAGCCTGAGATGGACAAAGACAATTTTCAAATTCGCAATTAAAACTTCCAGTGCCTAAAATTCCCGTACTATTACGTTGGAATTAAAATATTTATGAGGAAATGTGCGTTATGTTATTTCGATGAAATTTTTGATAAGAATTTTGGAATTTTCGGTGATTTTCTGCAAAACTGCAAGTTGCACGTCGCACAAAACTATATGAGATCACCTAGGGATCTTCTTTAATAGATTAAACGTTAAAATTAAATTAAATTAAATTAAAACTATACACATCCATAAAGAGTTTTCGAAAGATTGACTAAAATATTAGGGATATTGGTCGATTTCCATGCACGCATGTGTTCATTCACAAATTTCATGGCTTGACCAATAGAATTCTTTTCCAAGATTTGAAGTTTCACCAATCCGGATATATACTCTATTAAACAAGACTATATTTATCCAAAACAGTTCACCACAGGAGAAGAAATCAGGTAACATACATACAAAAAAAAAACAACGAATTGATAACCTCCTCCTTTTTGGAAGTCGGTTAAAAATAATTGAAATTAAAAACTCCACAATAAGCTATTGATATGTAAAAAATCAAAACGAAATAAACTGAATGGTGGCAATATCAACAGATAAGAACAAATTTTCAAAATTAGTACTTTTTAAAGCAAAAATTCTAGTAGCTAAAAATGTTACTACATAGGTCAGAAAATTTGCATGTCTCAATATTCAAGGTATGTAAACCAGAACTACCATAAATTGACTTTATTTATAATTTTAAGCTCTACGTCTATCTTAAATTTTATAATAGTCTTCATATAGGAATCATAATACTGATTGGTACGAACCAAAGTAAATAAATATGCAAAAATATTATGTATAAAGTTAGAAGAAAATTTGAAAAGCATGGTACAGAAAAATTAAGAAATACTGGAAGAAAAAATAGTCGAGAATGAAGCTCGGATCGAAAAGCTGAAGCAGACGACAGTCAAAAATGAAACGCTGATGAAAGAGTAAAAGCAAACAGTGAAGAGCTAAACAGATAATGGACGGTGAGATCAACAAAATAAAAGAACAAGTAGTCACAGTCACAATACGAAGGGGAGAGAAACACAATCAAAATCTGAAAGCAGAAACAGACCAGAAATAGTGGATTCGAAAATTGGCCTCGGCCGGATAAGACATAAGATGAAACATCCCCAATTTGATGGAAAATCGCCATGGACTAATCATCGGCACCAATTCGAAGCTGCAGCAAAGCTAAACGGATGGTCGGCAGAGTAGAAGGCAATAGCATTAACCCTCGCTTTAAGAGGGGACGCTACATTTATTTTGCAAACGTTGAATACCTCTGTGCAAGAAGACTACGAACAATTGGTATGAAGGCATGTTTGTCACTCCCAACTGAAAAATCGTCGCCAGAACTCGAATGAATTCCTACTAGAGTTTGAAGCTGATATTGTCCGTCTGGTTCACCTTGCCTATCCAGCCCTACCAGAAAGTGTAATAGAAAGGTTAGCAGTGCAAGCCTTTTGGATGGACTTCGGGACCACGAAACCAGACAAGCATTGACACTAGCTCAACCCACTCAATTAGTGGATGCACTGGCTCGAGCTCTGGAATTCGAAGCTGCAAAAAATACCTGCAGAGGTCAAGTCAGATGTGAAGGGACCATCGTCGACTTGTAGCCACCAAGCTAATCAGCGAAACTCTATGGTGAAATAGAGGTTGAAATGGTCTTGGGAAGTATAACAATCCGACAACGCGCATTACTGGCGGACATCGAAGACGAAGTCATCATTAGAATGGATGAGGATGAAATGAGAAGTGATTCGATTAAAGATGGAGTTCTGCGAGTGAATAACGAAGAAGTGGTGCTTCATGGAAAAGATGACACAATGCTTCGAGCAATCTTAACAGAGAATGTCAACGTTCCGTAAAGAGCTGAAATCACTGTAAATGCTTACCTAGAAGGAAAATAAATTGTAGATAGTTCTGTGAATATAACTTAAAGTAGTGGAAATAAATTATTGTGAGTTGGACTGTGTTTTTAAACAAATCCAAGAACTGAACTAACCCCGAAGTGTAAATAAAAACATTAAAATATTTCTGGTTATAGGCTGGTTTGTTCCCGACGAGTTAGATCTCTATGGAATTAAATGTAGAGGTCAAGTGAATTAGAGCTACAAAAAAATAAACAGAAAGACATGCTTAATTAATTTGCCTATCTTTAAAAGAACTAGTATTCCACTGAAGAAATTTTGGGAAACCTGCGACATATATAAGGGAAAACTTTAACGAATTTTTTACTACGCGATTTTAACAGATGCGGAATTGCAAATAATGCAATAAATCACGAAATACTCATATCGAAGACGTGCGTTCGTCTCACAAACAATATTTTACTTTTTTTCCCCACCTACATGATATGGCATTTACGAAAATGGCTCACGCACACCCACCAGTGTATGCACTTTCTACCATCCATTAAGACGAATCGTCTTCCTCCGCGCGTTTTGCTGAATTACATTTTTAATAAATCAATTTAGGCTTGTCGAAATCCTTCGATACGTTCATCTGTATGCCGAGAGAGAATTGAATATGTCTCATCAATGTCGGAAGAATTTTTGTGTTCATATAACTTGTGAAATATTGAAAGGCATTTTAAAAGGGACCCATAAAACTTTTAATGTTTGAATGGTATTTAAAAACGGTGTACGGTTTTGAAACGATCCAGGTGTAAAAGCGAAGTTATGCAAGTAAGAAACGAAGGTGCTTAATATAATTTAATCTTTGCGTATAATCCGATACAGGATGTGCCAAGATAATAGAATTTTAAAATGGGGTTGTTACTAAAGAAATATACCAAAATTTGTCACAGGAAATAGTTTAATAGTAGGAAGTTAGAATTTTATGCCCCATTGGACATTTTTGAGGCATTCTCATTTGGGTGGTCTTATTGGTGGTAGGTATTTTACTTTTGTGTTAAGACTTTATCAGTCTAGTTCCCGAATCTTTAGTATCCCTTCACTCCAGTATAAATAGTGGTAGAAACAAGAGAAGTAAAATTTAAATTCAGCAAATTATAACAACAATAAGAACTTGTACATAATTGGAAAACTAGTGGAAAAAGTTAATAAACATAATTGTTTGTATTTTTTAGGTACATCAAGAAATTTGATAACCAAAAATGATGTTTAACCAATTGAAGAATGTGATATGGATATAAAGAATGTGTTATGTGCTATGGATATAAAGTGTGTATGTTTTAGTGTTACTGTGTAGGATGGAAGTTTGCATGCTGTCTTGTAGAAGCATTTGACATCGGCATGTAGGAGAATTTTTGTAACAATGCAGTACTGAAACGCAATAGAAAAGAAAATTAAACAAAAACAAATACTGTGCTGCAGTACGTAGATCAAGTGATGAGACGTAAGTTATGATTCGCTGCAGATAATTATCAAAGGAAACATATAAGGAATAATTATATAGGGTGTTATGTGACAGTGGCCAATACCAACTTTCTTATTTTAAATGTCCCTGTATATTATTTATTTCTTGGATTCACAAGAAAATTCTAGACATAATTCATGTACAATGTCCTACACCTATCTTCAACTTTTTCGGAAATATTAGGTGTTTTCAGATTTATTGCAAATATTAACATTAAATTAAGGTTACTCAACATCTCAGGCGTGACTAATCTAATAGCAAGCGTGATTCGTCTTTTTAGGTCATCTGAGTTGAGAGTTTTAGTTTTGTATACCGTAGTTTTGACATATTCTCACAAAAAGTAGTCTAATGGCGTCAAATCAGGAGATCGTGCTGTCCATTCTATCGATCTGTGCCTCCCAACCCACCGATTTGGAAAATTTTCGACATTGATTTCGTTATCTTGCTGAAACCATATTGTATTGGCAGGAACAGTTTACTGGATCAGGATATAAGTTCGTCATAGTTGGCACAACATTATTTTGGAGCAGTTCTAAATATTTATCTCTATTCAAGTTGCCATCAATGAAAAAGGGACCTACGATACGATTTCCAACAATTCCTGCCCAAACATTAAAATTTCAGGATATTGTGTATGTTTTTCTATCAGTGAGAATTCTTATTAGGCCTATAGCGACAATTTTGACAATTAACATGACCGTGAAGTGTTAATTTGATCTCATCAGAAAACAAAACATCTTCTAATTGGATCACCTTGTTATCTAACTTTACCATCATTTGTTCACAGAAATACGTTCTCCTATCGAAATCATCTTCCATGAGCGCCTTTTATAGGGATGCATTTTACTTTCCTTTAATACTCGAAAAATTGATGTGTGGCTAACGTTGGGGCTGCTTTTCGACCAGAATTATGTGGATTTTCTTGAAACTCAAGCATAATATCCAATTTCGTATTATCAATTAGAGCATTGGCAGTTACTTTTTTATCTGTCTTACATGACCAAACTCGCGAAACTGCTTTTCAATTTTGCTAACTGTTCCTTGGGATGCAAGCGGCAAATTTGGAAAATTTGGTTATTTTGTGCATTTCTGTTAAATGAACCATTTTTCTGATATTATTACGTACAGTTAACGAAATTCAAACGATAATAGCACTGACACTGATCACCACATGCAGGCAGACAACTAGATGCTAAGGCTATGAAAAATAAACGAAACTGTTTTTTTTTCAAATTAGTAAAAAGGAACGCAGGAATGGTTTTTGCTTACTATATCAATATCAAGAGTTAAATGAAAATTAAGTATTAAGTGTAACGTATCAAATTTGTGGAATAAAATAATTTTCTTCTTTTAATGTTAATTTTTGTAATAAATCTGAAAACTTTAAATATTTCCGAAACAGCTGAATAGAGCTGTAGGAATATACATGAATTATGTCTAGAATTTTCTGGAGAATTCAAAAAGTAAATAATATATTGGGGCTTGCATTTAAAATAAGAAAGTTGGTATTGGCCAGTGCCACATGAAACACCCTATATACTTTTTTGTTCAAAAAATGCATATTTAAAAATATCAATCCACGTGTTCAAGCGTTTTTCTCTACAAGCCCTCCTTTATTCGTTATCTAATTGATTCCATTAGGCTGTTCTACACTGTATAAGAGCGGGTACACTGGATGCTATTCTGAATTTTGCAAAACAGTCCAAACTGTTGATTGTCCTTAATTTCTTAACTTCATTAAAAATGAATCAGCATATCAGAGAAGATTTATTAACAAGATCGGTATAAATAAAATTAAGGACTACAATCGAGAAGAAAAATATCTGTTGAAGAGAAAATCCGATTCACAATTGAAAGAAAATATTGTACTAAATCAATTTACTTCTTAGTAAGATTATCTGAACTTGCGATAAACATAAAATTCATATATCTCTAATTTTGAATGAACATCATTCTACCACTTTACCTGCATTTTTATTCATTACATCCAGCTTTATCAAAAGATCAACGACCGACCCTGAGAAAGTACACATTTAATAAGTCTGTTTAAAAGCCACTACAACGTAGAACAAGAAGCAAAAGCATCAATTATCGCCAAGTAAATAGACAGTTTACAATGTCTTACGATGTTCACTTCTTAACTCTTTGGTTCATCGTCGATAGCTAAGCAAACTGGGAAAGCGACCTATATATCCTCGATGCACGCCATGTTAACATCAATATTACTATCTACGCTGCTGATACACACCCTAAAACGATGTGTTTTCATTTAATATTTTTTTCCTATCCAGGACTACACAAGCGTATAACACACCTTTTTTGTTCTTGTAAATCACCACACCCCTTGACGTGACATTGAATTTTTACTCTATCTCTTGTCGTTTTGTTATGATTGTTCGTTATGCAAATGAGAAAAATGTCTTTGGCTATGAATTATTCATTGAAGTATATGTTTACATCGATGTAGAGAAAGTGCAATGATGGCATTTATGAACAGGGTAGGTTTTTACAACTGCATCTATTATGCATATACAGGGTAATTCAAACTCGACCCTCACCACTAGGATCTCGAAAAATACATGAAATACGAAGAAGTTTAAATTTAAATTTTCCGAATACTTCCGAGTAAAATATAGAAAATTGGTAACTTCGTTTGTATTTTTTGTAGTGCTATACGTTACTAAAGTATCTTTGACAATAGATATTTGCGCCATCTCGTGTTTTATTTGTGGACGCTGGTTCTGCCAAGGCCGTAATTTATGCCTGCTGTGTTAATAGATTAAAATTTAGTTATCCCATAAAATGGAAAGAAAAACATCAAACCCAAAGTGCGGTGTAGTTGATTGTGAAAATACACCAAGAAAAAACTCAAAATTACAATTATAACACTTTCATGGATTTCCATATAACTTAGAGATGAAGAAAAAGTTGCTGCACAGTTCGATATCATGGGTAAATAAATTTGATTTCCACGTTGTTAGTCATTATTGTATGTATAAAATTAATCATAACTGTTGTTCTATTAACAAAACTGTGATTTTTAATTACAGCAGTGGGGCAATCCATCTCAACCAGAAACAAATTCAATGATTTGCATTGGTCAAATTGTTTGGGAAAAAAGTAAACAATGCATATAACAAAAGTTACAATCCAACAAATTTCCTGCAATATGTATATAATAACGCAAAATCTTCATGTTAGTTTGTGAGCTGAAAGATTACGAGTACCTACGACAAGAAAAAATTGCATCTTCGATGAAGCTCCAATTGAGATTAACAATAGTAAGTAAATATATATAAAAAAAACAAATTAACTTTATTCATTATATATAACTTATTGGTCGATTTAACTGAAGATGAAGTTTAATTGGATCAACATGTAAATTTTGAAGTTGGAACAAGGATAAATAAAGTAACATCAGTTGCAAATATACATGTTAATTCATAAAGAAATGAATATTGATTATATATAATTTATAGCTTTTGTAATAACTAATAATAAAGAAGCGGTCATAAAAAATAAAAATAATGAGAATCAAAAGTGTTATTTATTTAAAGGAGTATAAATATTGATATATTATCGGAAAGATAGTTGAATTGTAAATTTTGTTATGTCTCTAAATTGTTTGATTTTTCTGCACTATTCTGGTTGCCATAGCTTTTCATCCCTCTTGTAACTAAAAAGTTACTTTTTTTCTTTATTGCTAAAAGAAAATATTAATTAAAAAATTAAAAATTGTGTTAACCTTAAATTACAATTTATTTTGGAAAGAAAATTATTTACAACTTTTCTGATTACAAGAGTTATTGAATCTTATTTTTGTTAACAGAACAACAATTTTATGTATTTAGTGCTCTTGATGACGAACTGCTGTAATCCATTTTTTTCTTCCACTCCGATTGCTATAGAAATCCAGGAAAACGGTAGAAATGTAATTTTTGATTTTTCCTTGATGTATTTTCAAAATCAACTACACCGCACTTTCGGTTTGATGTTTTTTTCCCATTTTATGGGATAACTAAATTTTAATCTATAACACAGCAATCATAAATTACGGCCTTGACAGAACCAGCGTTCCACAAATAAAACACCAGATGGCGCAAATGCCTATTGTCAAAGATACTTTACTCGTATTTGAGGAGGAAATGCAAAGCCATTTTTATTGCCACTTTTTTTCAGCTATACAAAAACCTTTTCATTCGACGTTTCGTTTCTCGGCTACCACCACCAAAAATTTTTTTCTGATGGACGCCACACTAGATTTTTCCAATCTGATTTCATTGATATACAACTGCAATGGCTACAAACGAATAAAGAGGCAAAACTCAGTGCTTTCCCATTTGTATTTCTCAGCTGTCTTTGATAGAGTCGTTGCGATCACATACTTGGTGTATCAAGTCAACCGGTGGCCTCCCCGCGGCGATCCTGGCGGCTGCTGGCCGTTTTGGTATAACAAGAGTTTCTGACACCGGTGGCGAAACGACTTTCCGATAGACTAAACATTGGCAAGAGGTCCAATACACAACCACCAGCTCATCCTATCATTTTCTTCTTTGTGGGTGGGAACTCCCTGCGGCGGCAGAAAAAAGACAAGTCTATCTGTATTCGAACACAGGTCTGTGAGAACATTGCCTACCGTACCCGGTAGGCTTGTTTTTTGACCAGACCAATTAGTCAATTCTCGAAACTTTTTTTAAAAGCCATCAATAATTATTTCTGTTGGCCACTATTTCTGGTCCCTTTTACACTGCAGGATAAATCAATCTGGTGTTGCAAATGATGCGGTCCTGCAGACTCGTTTACAGTGCAACCGCTGTTGACTGCATAATCAGGAGACCGACCGCACTTGTCCCATATGCTATTGGGTCTTTCACTGGAATGCGCGAACATATGAGAAAGTCACACCCCAGTGAACACAACTCAGATATGAAAGAGACGATGATGGAACTCCACCTGAATGGACGGAGGATGATGATTTGCGGATGGCACAGTTAGAATTGGTGTTCACAGGTAGGTTCATTAATGACCACCTCTTGACGCAGTTCTCTGGCCGGAGCAAGGATTTTATCAAGAATAAGCGGTGTAGATTACTATGAGAACCTCAGCTTATTACGTCACATTTCCGAGGAGCAAGCGCCACCAGGTGACGTTCCTGGTCAACAGAGAGTCTTAGACAAGGCGAGCTCACAGATCGTGACTTGAACAAATACTTAGATAAAAAGAAATATCAATTTACTTGGCCTTGAATCCACCGACGAGGAAGGTACTAAAAATAACTAATTGGCAGATGTAACATTAAATTTCATAAATTAATTTTATTTAAAGAAAGTAACATAATCAACTTATGAAGGTTCGTCAGATATATATGTACCACAGACTAACGTCTAAAGTAGTTTTAAACAAAGTGGTTTAAAATGTTTTAATTTCTCATAAACTATATCCTGGGGCCTGTTTCATAATCAACTTGTAACTTGTAGTTTTGTAACTTGTAAAATTAGCAACATGAAAATTATTCTACAAGTGACAACTTGTAAAATCCAAAATATTAGTATTCTAAATATGCAGGAGAATAGCACAGATCATGCAAAAAAGAGAGAATAGCGCCACCTAATATGCGCAACTATTGGCGAATATGTCAAATTTGTCCTGACAATTAAAGGTTGATAAAAATGAACTACAAATTTAATTTAGAAATATTATAACACGTAAATACTTATTAATTTAATTGTTAATATAACTATCAAAGAATATATGTCAGACAAAATTAATTCCTAAACCAATATATAGGAATACTAACAAGGTAAGCTTTCCCAATTTAATTTCTCTACTACTACTTGACGCAAAAACTGTTAAGTATGAAACAGAAACTACAAGTGTAAGTATTTTGTAACTTGTAAATTGTATTTTTTTACTAATAATATTAATGTGATGATTATGAAACAGACCCCAGGTGATCATGATTGAAGAATAGAGTATTGCAATTGGCTCGCAAATAGGGCCTTTACGTATATAATTCAAAACACATCTAAACTGTTTTCGTACTGTTACCAACTAATTTGTAATGCACGCTTAACATAACTAGTAATCTGCATTTGTGAAACAAATTGTGTGAAATAAAATGTTACTCTACTTCGGTAGAGTCGAAGTCAACTAAAGTGATTTTTCTTTTTATTTAAGAATTTTTTCTTTTAAGAAAATAAACTATAGCAAGTTGTATATCAATGAAGTCTAAATGAAATGCACTATTTTTCTGCAGAAAAATCTAACGTGGCGTCTATAAGAAAATAAAGTTGATGATGGAAGCTGAAACGTTGGATGGCAAATTTTGGTCTAGCGTTTCTTCCTCACATAGCAGTATAAAAAACTAAAAACGAAATCTCGAATTTCTCCAAGCATTAAATTACAGAATTTCTCCCTCTCCTCATGACAACTTCTTCGTATCTCCTGTAGTTTCCGAGATCCAATGGGGATTTACGTTGTATTACATTTAATTTTACGCTGCTAGAATAGGAATCCTTCTCGAGATTATTTATTTATAATAAAAACTGCTTCTCCCAATAAACAAATTGGTGACAAAAAATACAGACAAAAACCATTTCGCAGAATGCACAATTAATGATAAAAAATACCGAAGATCAAATGATGTATGTTAGAAAGACATGATTACTATGAGAACGTTCAAGAGCAAATGCGATAAGTAGGTAGGCCGAGACACTAATATTATTTAAGAAATTAATGAGTGAAATAGTGCCATATTTCTAAGGATATTAAATAAGGACGTTTCGACAGAGTCGCATCTGCCTCATCAGGTCGGTTGGCATGATTCTGGTTTCAGTCTACGCTTCGAGTAACAAGAAATGGAAAAATTAATGAAGCAAGGCAATAGATGCATAATCTATTTTTTTACTAACAATTCGAAAAATTTATGAGATTGAAGTAAATTATTGTCGAACACTTTATGTAGAGATTTTTCAGTCACGTAAAAAGTCACGTCGGCAACTATATCAGACCTGTGCATCCAAAAAAATTAGTTCGTCATTCGCTTTAAAACAGCAGAAAAGCTGAAAAATTTGGGGCATTTACATTGGTTTCCAACTGCGCTTAGTATATTCAAAACACATATATGTTTCCACAAGTGAATGAATGGATGATATACATTCCCACAAGTGAACATCTAATGGATGATTGAGAAACACTGATAAATTACCTGCTATCGTAATGATCACATATATCATTTATGCAACTTGAATAATTCTGTAGCGAAGAAGAAAACATTTGTTGGCTTGTTAAGAAAGAAATATATGACTTATTGTAGCAATTTTAGGAATTGCTAGTTAAATTAACCATATTCCGAAATTGGATCTCAAAGGAATTGCGGTATGAACGTAAGTTTTGCTATAACGAGACTCTAGAAGCAGCAACTGTATACTTACCAACACCAAATACAATCTTTATAACGAGAGAGTTAAACTCCGGAAACCAAAGAAACTCTAGTGAATTTTTGAGCCATAAATTGTTTGGAAATAAACATTACCTTCACATGGCATAATACGAGTGAGCAGCAGTCGACAATAAGACAACGTAATATCAAATAAAACAATTAACTGAACTTATAACTGCGGCTGAAGGAGGACCCTGTATATAGAAACTAGATGTCACTGTCAGCAAGTTCAGTTGAGTATTGCGTTCAGTTCAGTCTCAGTTTGACATTAAACGTCAGGTAATAATTGGAATTTATAATTTGTGCTGTATTTTTTAATTTAAAAGTTGCTAAGTAGTTTCTAAATGATTGAGGAGGCAAAATAGTTATTTTGGATGTGGGTTTTCACACCTCACAATGGTTTCTGAAAAAACATAGATAAGTAAAGTAATTGAAAAAGTCAAGCTATAATATTGTGTAAATTATTTCAAACTACTTTGTTCGACAAAGATTCCTGATAGGGAATCGAAACGTCACATCAGATAAGTATCACACAAAATACATCCCAACATAGTATACAGGAAAACTAGTTGACAAATCCGTAGACCTACTGTCTCACAGTTAATCCTGCGAGATAATTTTTCTATAAGAAAGCAACTAGTGTTTCGGACAGTTTCCACAAACTGCTCTTAGATCCTACACTTTGATTTTAACTTACTTTACTCATCTTTGTTTTTTTTTCAAAGAGGAGTGAAAACCCACATAAACATCCAAAATAATTAAAAGTTGTTATTATTGTTGAATAAAGTTATCATTAAATGGACAACCGAAATGTAAGTGAAACCCATAGTATAGTAGTTCCTAACAAAGTCGTGTCAGAAGTGAGATCATAAACTGTCATTTAATTAATGGTGAAGACAAGAACCGAAGAAAAAATGGAGAGGCAAGGCGAAGAGATTTAGGGCTAAATTACAAATTACAATAACTACTGCAAAACTCATAGTACAAGTATCTCATAAGAATTGATCATGCGCCTATCAAATGGCATCTGAACATGAAAACACCAGAAGGACAGTTCACTAAGTGGATCGAAAAATTACGACAGTTCTGGTTGTATTCATAACATATCCGACGCTTTGTCGAGAAGACTCTATCATGAAGACTGAGGACATTGTAGAATAATTAAACAAAGGGAAGGAATATCCATCAGACAAATTAGAGTCACTGCGACTGACGACTGGACTCCAAACCAGTACAGAACATGCCAATTGGAAGACCAAACAGGGGAACAACAAAAGATCAGTATAAATTAGTAAGAAAACTCGTTTTGGTCTAATTCTGTAAAAGTTCAGTGTGAAGGTATAAATAACTTTACGACCATTAGGCACACCATTTAAAAGATCTAGAGACTCATGGCCATAAATATTTCAAGAAAGGTAATCCGGAAATTAGAAAACAAAAAATCAACAAAAAAAGAAGACACAGTATTCAACACAACCTACTTGTAGTGTTGACTATGTCCCACCTATAAAGCCATTTCTATCTTTGCATGTTGCTAGAGAAACAGTTGGAATTTGTGGTTTTTGAGCTTTACGGTTCTATGAAACAACCTAGTTGACATATGTCGCTCATATTTAGAAATATCTAAAACAGAATATGTAGAACATAATAATGAAAAAATATACTTTGCCAAGAAAACTGACACCACCTTTCCCTTCAGATGATCTTCTGATCGCTCTGGTAATTGCGTATGCCGAACGTGTATTTCTTTTGAGTTACAAGCATTCCAGGAGTGTTTTCCTCTCATCGAGCGACGCACGAACATGATATTCAGTCGTGATGAGAAAAGTTTTATTTACATATAAAGGAGTTTTTTTTCATCTTTCTGTCGAAGGGAGGGATCTAAAGGTGTGCCATATCCCCGTTGTCAAATACTGTATATGTAATATATTAGAAATGGGGTGGAAAATTGGAAGTATATTAATAAAAATGAACATTTCTTAGGCATTGGATAGGGGCGTGAGAAAATGCATAACAAGTATATGTTCAATTTGTTAAGTTGAAGGTTTAGCAAAGAATTTTATGTAAAAATTTCAATAAACTTTAAATCAATTATGCTGTAGAAAATGTTAGTTCAGGCAAAATAGAGCAGTATCCAAAAATACAGCATGATAAGGCGGAGTGTATAGAAAGATATAAGAAAATAACAATTTACACCAGAAATTATCGAGGAATAACAGATAAAAGTATTACATATCATTATATAATATCTGAGGCTAAGATCTAAAAATTTCTTACTTGAAGCAAGCTGCTTATAGTAGAGAGCTCTACCAAAATGCATGAAATTGTAGGTATGTAAAAAAAACGGATGCATTTCCTTTTAACAAATGAACTGGTGTATAATCAGAATAAAAATTTTTAGATATAGTTTTGATAAACTCTTTGAAAATGGTGCGTTATTCTTCGTTGCAGGAAACATTTGCAGGTAATATCGGGCATTTGAAATAATATAAGTCAATTACATACTTGTTTTCGTAAGCGAATAGGATTACAAAGAAGTTGGTGAATCAAACTGATATTATCAAATTGATCGAATAAGATTGACTGAAAAATCTACAATAAAAATGAGTTTAAATTTATTCTGAGTTCTTTGGGAATAATACCACATAAATTTGAAAGTTTGTATATGTTAAATTGTGATTACGATATTTGTCATTGCGATTGGACTTTTGAAATATACACTTTCAAGTTAATGTGGTATTATTCTCAAAGAACTCACAAAAAATAAAAACCAGACCTGACACACTTATCATTTAGAAAACAACTAAAAATGAGTTTGATCAGTATGCACTTTCAGAGATGGCGTAGAATTGAAGAGTCAAAGCTATGAACACAGAAGTCCTAAGACAGATGTATGATAGGAATGAGATTATAAAAATAAACAAAAATAATATCGTTCGTAAAATACCTGTGGTGAGACATTTGACAAGAGAACAAAAATATTTTGTCTGGGAACATTAGAGGACTTAACGTACCAAGAATATTATAACGAATTGTGGGAATGACTTAGTTAACGATTTCCAGATTCTATTTGAATTTTTCATAAAAGAGGAGTGTGAGAAGAAAATCGACTTTCTGCCCGGTCCACTGCTTTTTAGTTTATAAAAAGCAGATTTCGACCTATTATAGTCTATCAAATTTTTCTGAACTTTTTCCGAATGTCTTAAGTTCTTGCTCACGTCTCTTCGACTTCCTTCCTGAACTCTATTTTCTACCACCTTCAGGTCTTCGAGACCAGATACTCAGTCTCCAGATTTTTAATTTGTATTTTTTATTAAAGTGCATTCTTCTTATTCATAGTCCTTTGAATAAAACAGTTTTCACAAAAAAAAGAACTTCACCTCATCAGTTATCCTTCCCTTATGTTATTTCTGCAAGCCAAGTTTTCTTTTCTCTTCGATACAATTCTTCAGTCCTCTAAAGTTCTCTGGTTTCCATTACGTAAATGAAACTGCACCTTGCAAGCTCCACATCCATGAACGAAGAATGATTTGCAGCTGAGAAATAATTATCAGCATCAATGAAGATGTAGGCTGAATCAACCCAGGGCAGAAAGCTACGCCAGACAAGAATTTTCTTTAATACAAATGAAATATTCAAACTCAGCAGAAAGACATTCAGACTACCCTTCAAAATATTTGCTGTAATATAGATTAATCTAATACATATTACAAAAGTGTGGATTTTAAACAGCACGTCAAAAGTTTTTCATGTACTTCATAGATATTTAGGAAAAAATATATACCACCTCAATTCCGGTCATTTCTTGAACATGTTCTTTAATGCTTTAATCTTTCATTTTAATCTCCATATAAGTTTGTCATCCTTGTCTTTAACATCTACAAACTTGGTAACGATGATCGTTTTTGGGGAACTCAAGTTTGGCATCCTTGTTTCTACCCTCCATAAAATTGCCGTTTTTGTGCTGTTCTGACATATATCAAGTCTCTAATTTAAATTGTTGCAAACAGAAAATTGTAATCTTTAGCAGAACGAAAGAACGGAATTTGGTGCTGGTATTGTTTATTAATTCGGTGTTTATTTGTTTATTGGATATAATTTATTGATTTTCAACTCCTAAAATAACTGGTCCCTATTTCTTATACAGAAAACTAAGTTGTATGGCTATTTCAAGGTCAAGGGAGTGTCGGTCGGAACGAAGTGTCGAAACAAATGCAACTTCAAGTTTTGCATTTCATACTCGTTAAATTTCATATGTGTAAGTGTGGGCCGCCATTAAGAAGCTTTCGCTTCAATAAATAAACAAACAAACAAATTTTACCTCTTTAAATATTAGTATGGATATCTATAGATAGTGATTTATACCTATTTCCGATCTTACTAGTAAAATTTAACATCGCTAACACTAAAATCCAAGCAAAGAAAATGTCGGAAATAACAACGCCATAACGCCACTTGCACCTGTCAAGAATGCCGGGCTAAAACCTTTGCTGCTTACTTCGCGGAATTACATACGACCCGTTGAATGTTCACCGTTTTACTCGCTGAACGTCCCATATATATTCGCCGTACGAAATTATTCAAGGAGCTCGCAAAGTGTATCAGCGAGATGTCACTGTTCGCCATTTCGGCACATGAATTTCCTTTCCTGTGTGCTGAATATCGTAATAAATACTGGCACGACTCGACGTGTACCGCCGGGACATAGAAACTCAGACAAAACTTTAACTTGCCTTCTAGTGTCACATTACCGCCGAGTTTCTTGTGAGAATTTCAGAGATACGTCTGCATATGGAATGCCTTTTGAAATTTGCTTTATACGTTTCGGTTTCTGACAGATTCATCCACACATTACGTCCGCTTTTATGTCGGTGTTGGCAAAGTGAAATTGTGAAGTTTTTGATTTCAAATAAACTTTGAAGTTGGTAAATATTTATTAGCTTACAAACCACACAATTTACATAAAGAAACTAGTAGTACACATTTGGTAAAACTTTCTTTTGTCTAAGGATATGTTGTTATACTCCTTTCTTATATGTTTTCAAATGATGCAGTATGATTATGTAGGTTTACTTTCTGTGAAACTTGAAATACTTTTTGAATTTTTTTAAAATATTTTAGCAACAATTCACCTAATCGTAAGCTCAATAAACAGTCAGTGCTAATATCTGCAAACGCTGATGTGGACGAATATGACAGGGTAACAACTAGATGTTTAATAAATTGATTAATAATTTTTGGGGGTTTTCATCATTTACTAATTGGATTTTGGGGAAAACTTAAATATGACCAGGAACGTACATGCCGAAAAGCAAAAATTGACAGTTGGAATGTACAATTTGAACAGAATAGGCGGTGTTTCATCCAAGAAAATCGTATATTACTCAAATAATGATAACAACGGTAAATAACAGGAAAAGCTTATTCGATCCGGCATGTCTAAAAGAAGTATTAAAATAATAAAACAAAACTAGCAGTGTATCTCAGAATATTTTGAGAAACTAGTAGACCTCTAAAAAAATAGGGCGATTGCACTGAACTCTATAAAGACAGCAAACACCTAGTAGACTGTAACCTAGGGGGTTTATATTCATGGATAACCCCCGTTGATTATCCAGTCAAAATATTCTGACATTTATTCGATACTATACAATAAGCGTTTTAAAAGAGTTTATACCGATACACAGCGAATCTTAATGCTAAAAATAAAACAGTTCAGAAATTAATGTAACAATAAAACATAAAACCTAACAACGATTCAAATAGGCTATGATATGACTAATGCAATAGAAAACGTCTAGGATTCAAGTAGAGAATAGGATGCTGCACTGGATGACAAACTAAATCAGGCAAAAAGTTCGACGACAAAACTAAATGACAGACGAAATCCTGGCACTGATTGCAAAACGAAGGTAATACAGCGAAAAATGATAGGCATACATGGAAAGATGAAGAGTTCAAACACTTATAAAAGCTACACGATGATCTAATTGAAAGATAAAATATGCTGAATATATAAAAGACCTTTCGTTAGCGCAGAAAAAGAGCACAGAAAAACTGTACAAAAGATTAGCAGAGAAAATTGTAGCTTTCAGAACATGCCGTCATAAAAGAAGAAATAGCCCAAGTCGAGAATGCCAAGTGAGACCTTGGCGAAACGTCTGCGAGATTCAAACTTGAATCATACTAATGAACGGTTGTATTCCCGGATAAATAGTTCTGCATATATATGAAAATGTAGATGTTTTGTCATTATTTATCAATATTATCTATTCTATTTGTTTTCTCATTGCACAATTAGAGTGAATCGGAGGTGAATTGTGAGTGAATAGTGAAGTGGGAGAAATGCCGTTGAATCATTAGGATAATTAGTAAAAAAACAACTCTTTTATCAAGAGAATAAAAACGTATGATTTTTAAATGTTTGATTGTTTGTCTGTCGCTTTAAAATTATTTCTGTAAAATACAGAAGTTAAATAATTGAAAATCAAAGTTTAGTAAGGACTATTTGGACACTTCACTTCTCTGATCTATGAGGAGGGGAGACCTAGAAAAAGAATCACAACTAGTGATGTACCGGATCATTAAAAATGTATATCCACGGATACGGATCTGAATACGGATACTTGGTCCCAAGATCTGCGGATACGGATACGGATCTTAACTTTTTTAGAGTACGTGGCGGTAAATATTGCACATAAATTTGGAAAGTGACAATCTGTTATGGACAAAAGTTATTGACATTGATAAGAGTTAACTCTGATAACCATATTTATCATTACCCTGCGACAAGCGTTGCAAGCAAGCATTTTTTTAGTGCTGCAGAAATTGTTTATGAGCCACACCGTAACAGACTTTTGTGAGACAAAGCTACCAAGTTGCTCTTTTTGAAATACAATTTATCATAACTTAATTTTAATTATGACTTAACTTTTTTTAAATTTCTCTAATTGTCACTGTGTTTTGAATCAAATGTAAACACTTTATGTGTCACGCAGTATAACATTACTTAATTAGAATTTGAAATATTAGGAACATTTAAGTTTTGTTTTTTTTTTCTCAATGTAACAGTGATCTATAATACTTAAATATTTCATTATTTTATTAAGCTTAAAACGTAGATTTAACCTTATTTATCTCATAAAGATATTTTAAAATATATTTTATAAAAACTTCCTATAATAAATGTTTAAAAATATCATCAGTTAATAAGCTTATTACCAAGAGGTGTGATTGATCTCATTATAAAGATCGTTGATTTAGTACCTTTGAGTTATGTACTACTAGTATGGTACTCACTTCACTACGATAAATGTTTGCAATATAAAGGTGCCAAATACGATGTAAAAAAATAAATAAAACGGTTTATCATAGTTGCCCTATCACCTATATATAAAATTTCATCAATGAATTAAAAATTAATAAGGTAAAAGATCCGCCAAAAACCAACGGATACGGATTTTTCTTCTCTCGCGGATACGGATACGGATATCAGACACATCACTAATCACAACAATAAATTCATTAAAATCCAATAAAAAATATAATTCAAGCTCCTACTCTTCACTGACAAAAAATCTGTTCAAGTATAAAATTATCATTACGACCACAAAAGAGATGTTTTATAAATAAGTTATAGTTTTGGTATTGAGTTTATTTCCCATCACATCAGCAAGTCTGGATAATATTAAATAAACGGATATTGACTCTAATGACTCTTAAAAATACTTTATTTCTGTTCAAAATGTATTTTGAAACTGACACATAAAAAACTTTTCTGTTTCTATAACGCGGTGCTTTTCGCTTCATTACTTCTGAATTATTTATTTGTGCTGCTATAAATTTCAGCAACCAAATACAGGAAATGAAGCACGCTAACTCACTCTGCTTTAATATTCTTAAAATTTACACTCATGCGGTCACCGCTACATTGTAGAGCAATATTATTAGATCGTTTTTGAATGTAATGACTATGCATGCTCTAAAATTACGTTGGTAGTAAATATTTATGGGTCGACAGTGGTAATAGTCTTTTGTTGGATTCGGCTCATCTTGAAACACCCATACAGTCGACTGCTCTTTACTATCGGGCTCATACGCGTAAATCCACGATTCATCACCCGTCACTATGTCATAAACGTGTTTTGAAGCATCGCGATCGTATTTTTTGAGCTATTCTTTTGACCAATCGACACGAGCCTTTTTTGAACGATTGACAAATTGTGTGGGATCCAACGCGAACAAATTTTTTTGACATTCAAATGTTTATGCAATATTGAATATATGCTGGTCCCACTAATGTGTAAGGTTGACTCAATCTCACGATAGGTCACATGACGATCTTGCAATATCAGTTCGCGCACAGCATCAATGTTTTTCGGAACAACAACTGTTTTTGGACAACCTTCACGAAATTCGTCTTGGAGTGAATTACGGCCTCGATTAATTCACCATACCATCGATAAACAGTGGTCTTTGATGAAGTTTCATCGCCAAAAATTAAATTAAGTTCATACATGCACTCTTGCTGACTTAATATACGTCGAAAGTTGCAAAACGAAAATGTTCATGATTTAATTCCATTTTTTGGCCAAGATGAATCCTTTAAGTTACTGTAAACAACACATAGCGCTCGTATATCAAAACGTTCTCAGTACGTATAACCTCAAAAATGTCAAACTTTACGATAGAGCTGTCAGTTGTCAGATTGCAACACTAGGGTTGTCCAATCCCGAAATATAAAAGGCAGCCCTCGTATGAATGAACCAGCCTAAATTAATGAACCCTTAAGGGTTACTTTGAAATACTATGGACACTATAATTCTCTGTACACTTTTTCACTAATGTCTTTTCTATATTGTACAATTGTGCTGTGACGTACTAAATAGCCATGTATCACAAAATATCAAAAGAGATTCTTAGAGTAAGAAGTTTGAAATAAAAAGTTCTAACTGAACGTAAGAAGCAAAAAAAAAATTGAACAGACTCCTCGGCAATAATTAAACATTGGCAAACAAGGTGATTACAATTAAAAAAGAACCGACGAAAGTGTAATTCTAATTCAACCTATATTGCAACCACCCTATATTCGTTTCTGCGTATTGGTCACCCAATATAAATTATTTGTCTATCAGTTTATAAATCTATAATTCAACTCTACAAGATATTGCAACCGTCCTGTATAAATATTAATGTTCACCATCCTTTTGACTGTTTCTATTTTTCTATTGTTTTAATCACCCTATCTACCTATAATTTTACTTCGCCCATACGTCAAGTATAAGCAACAAAATGTTAAATAGTGTGGAACATAAGCAACACTATTTAACAATTTTTTAATCACTCCAACCTATATTTCAATCATTCTGCTTCTAAATTTTTTTTGAACCCTCCGCCCTATAACTCGAATATCCTTACTGCATATGCTTATTTAACCATTTTTTCAAGTTTTTTGATCCACTTTGTGTAAGTATAGTTTTACTTCACTCATATTTCAACCAGCTTGTATACGCAACTACTTCTGTGCCACCCAATACAACATTTTTTGAACCACCCTGTAGAAATTTAATTCTATTTCACCTTATATTTCAACTATCCTATATATGGAAGTGCTTATGTACCACCTTATATCACATTCATTTGTAAAATTTTTGAACGCACCTGCCTCACTGTAATTTTACTTCGCCCTATATTTCAACTGCGCACATTGCTATTGATGTTTAAATTTTTTTGTACATATTTTTACGATTTTGAGAACAACGGTGTGGTTTACGTTACAAAAAATTATACGAAATCAAGTTGGAACATCTCTTTGTATGATACAATTTAAAATATTTGGAACCTTTATGTGCTAGTTTCCCCGAAAATCCTAGATGTCGGTCTTTACATCTGTCGTCTTCAAATTTAACGATATGTATCAAATACATACAGAAGTGTTCGAGAGGACATTCGATTGTGGGAAGCGCAACTGATGAATGTTCCCTAACCAGAAACAATAGATATTATATATATTGTCTTGCGTACAAAAGAATGACAACTCGAAGAGAGTATTAAAATATTCAAACTGGTTAAAAACAGTTTAGATTCATTGAAATTCACTGAAGTGTAGTCCCTTAATTATTGCTTTTTCTGATTTTCTGAAAAACTTTAAACCTCACGACGTTATAGAAAATTATATGGTACATTTCTGTAATATTCCTTAATACAGTGTCGTTTGAATCATCAAAAATACCCAAGCAATTCTTGAATAATCACTGAGTATACATAAAAAAACGTGCCGAAACTCCATTTCTCAAAAAAGGTGACGGATTATCTGAGGTGTTAATTATAGTTAATATTGTAGTTAATATTATTTGATTTCCAACATATTTAGATTTTATTGATTAAAATAGAACCCATTTATTAACGAGAGTTATATTTTTTTCGAGCTAATTTTCATCTAAGAATTATGAGATTAAATTTGGGTACCCTAATGTGGAAATTTCACAACAGACATGTTTAGTTCATTGACAAAACTATTTCATTTACGGGAGGTAAAAGTAAACTGTTTGTTTCTTAATGATCTACAATAACTTATAAGAAAACTAACTAATGGTTTTCTATTAAGCACTTGTTATCTTAATTTCATCTGAAAGCTAAAACACGGACTACGAAATCGAATTAACATCTACGTTAAAGAACATGGATGATCTTAATTTAGTTTGAGTGAACTGTTAATGCATAAACAATAAAAATGATGAAAAGGTTTAATCTAGCTTATTACACAATACAGCATTTGGATGTATCTAACTTTCAATTCAAAATATTGTGCAATTTGGTTGTAAGTAATTGTTCCAAGTTTTATTCAGACAGACAGATTATTTATGTTAATAGTTTATAAATACTAAAAGGAACCTATTCACTTTAATTAAGAGAGAAAAACTGTTTTAGTTGAGGCTCTTTATTGCATCGCTTCAAGCCTATTCTGAGGCTAAATAGAGAATTTAATGTTGGATCGACGAGATGGCGGATAATTACTATCTTGGGGGATTATTACGAAGATGCTGCTATGCCTGAGTATTCTCATTTATAAAGGATGGAAAATATACAGGGTGTTTAAAAATAAAATCGGAAAACAAAGTTAGGAAATTTTAAACATGATTTTATGCCGATTTGGGATCTCTGTGAGTTAGATTTTCCTGAAACTCCTAGATGTTGATATTCCTTTTGCGTTCAAATAATAAATTCATTTTTATATATACTAAAAACATAAATAATTATTCGAGTTTCTATTAGTTGACGGAAGAGCAACTGATGAATATTCTAGACTAGAAACAAGATAATTGTCTTACTTTCAATGGATTAAAAAAATTCGCAAAGATTGTATCCAAAATAAATTATAGATTAAGAAACACGGTTTTATAGAAGATTGAACTAAAAAGTAAACCATAATTTTTCATTCATTCACAGCGATAGAAAGTCAACTCTATAAAAAATAATTAATCTAACCAGAGTTTCAAATAATAATACAGTAATAAATAAACAAATGTATTATAAAAATGCGTGGGGTGTTTGATTAATTTTTTTTCAAATAGATATTTGATATACTGATATCTATTTCATAACTGGAGTCAGTATAAATAAATATAATAAAGCACCCCACGCTTTTTATATGTTCTTGTATATTATTGTATTATTATTTTAAATTCCCTTAACAATATTTTAATCGAGTTGACTTTTTATCGCTGGTGATAATAATTAAAAATTAATTTTCACTTCTTCGTTCCATCTTCCATCTTTTATAATTTACGTTATGTTTTTCAAGTTTCGTACACGTTTTGCTAGTTGCTCGTACTGATTCTAGCTCCGCATGTATAGTAGCTACTACCAGTGGATATCTGACGAAGTACGAGGGTGAATCAAATATGAACCGGACTTTTGTTTTAAAAATTTTATTGGTACGATCAATACAAATTTTAATACATATTATTTTTCTACATAGTCTCCTCTCTTATGTATACATTTTTCCCACCGAATCGGAAGTTTTTTAATACCTTTCTCAAAGAATGAAACTGTTCGTGTCGATAACCAATTGCGCACAAACGTTTCTACACTTTCGTTGTCCTCAAGGTGGTGGCCTCCCAGTTCTTCTTTAAGTGGCCCAAACATGTGGTAGTCACATGGCGACAAATCAGGACTGTAAGGCGGGTGTTCAAGGGTTTCCCAATGCATTTTGTTCAATTTTCCTTGAGTCAATGCAGCTGTATGTGGCCGAGCGTTGTCATGCAACAGAATAACACTTCGGATAGACATATCCCGCCTCTTTTGCCGATAGGCAAGTTTCACTTGTTGGAATAGTTCGCAGTAATACTCAGCATTAATTATACGGCGTTCGTGCAGAAAATCGATCAGCAGTACGCCTTCAATCAGCTCACGAATTGCGTAGATATTCGCCTCATTGATGCTTGTCGTGGGACGGCGTCCATGAGGCTCATTTTCCACTGTCTCTCGGCCATCTGAAAACTTTTTGTGCCAGTCGTACACTTGGGTCCTTGAAAGTGTTTCATTGCCGAACTGTGCAGATAGTCGACGCAAAGTTTCAGACGGTCTAACGCCCTCCCGCGCCAAAAATTTGATAACAACACGTTGCGCAACAGACGTATGCGCCTCTTGCTCTGACATGATGCTACTAACAGCGCATCGACTACGCCTCGCCAAACCGACGAACTCCCCTCTTCTTAACATCCCTGCCTAACATATATCGAGACGTCACGCCACTCGAATTACCTACAGGGCGAGAAACAGAAAAGTCCGGTTCATATTTGATACACCCTCGTAGAGTTAGTTAAAGAGGCCCATATTTTGATTTAGGAAAGAATCTAGTTAAATGCAATATTTGACTAAACAGACATAGGTACGCAAGTACATCAAACAAGTTTCAAATTAGCTGCTGATAATCTGTAAGCAGACTTTAATACATATTACACACTATAAGTAAATATAAACGTAAACAGTGGTGACATTTATAGATCTATTGTGTACTGCAGAGGTAGTCTTCGGATAGATAAGTGAAGCGTTAAAATAGAAGTTGCACCAATATAAGGTAAAACAGAAACTATTCTTTAAGAAGAAACAGCTCCAATGCTATAAGAAATCATGATGCCGGAACTGTAAATGAATTTGAGCATCCAAAGTAACAGCTTAATTATACGATTTAATTTTGAGTTCTAACCAATGTCCATATCTCTTCCAACATCTTTATTCCGGATATGAAGAACTAATAAGTGCAGTAAACACTACCTGGAAATGGTGTCTATAAAGATCAATTTCTAGTTAACTGTCCATGCTTCGCAATCTTTCAGGTTTATTGAAGCGAAAGCTTCTTAACGGGGGCCCACATTTACACATATGAAAATAAATGAGCAAGGGAATGAATTGGATTAGTTAAGATTTCATTTGTTTCAACACCGACACCGACAACACACATTGAAATACCGATAAAATTCAGTTCACTGTCTAAGAAACACAGACCAGGTAAGATACATTATGTGTTTCTTCTTTTATGAAATATCAATAATATATAGGAAATAAACTAATGTAACATCCAATCATTAACGAAAACCTACAAAAAATTTGATTTTCCAATAAAAACTCCGATACTTTCTTTGCGATAAATTACATCACCGACTTAACATATGTCAAAAGTCAGAAAGAACACTATTAATTTCATACAGTTTTTGTTTTTGTGCCTCAAGTTTCAAACTTGCAAGTTAATAATTCAACAAATTTTATTTGGCAATTACAGAAATTTAAATTCAGAATTAAATTAGACATTAGGATTAATACTTGAGTCAATTTTAATTCTCCTGAAATATATAACCAGTACTAATGATAACACCCAAGGGAATAGACACAGAGACAGGAGATAACAAAAAACGGGAAGTATAATTCGTAAGAAGCTTTCGCTTCCATCGTTCAGTCTCAAATGACTGCCGCTCTTTTGTTTGACCCAAACCTCTGATTAACTAATTATAAAGCAATTCTTATAGTACATAGTACATAGATAATACATTTTCTGATATACCACAATGCTGCGGAACGTCCTTGTACATATTTAGATTAACAATATCCATAGACGTCGCTATATAAATTTATTATAAAACAGGTAACTGTAAAATTAATGTAACTAACGATTTTTACAATCTTGCATAGAATAACACTGACAGACGGAGGAAGAAATTACGAAAAACTTCCAGGAATCTAATTATAAATCCAAATGAGAAGTCGAGATTATTTCAATCCTCAAATATCTTTATAAATATTTGTTAGAGAACAAGAAAAGAAAACCCTAAGGTAATGGGAAAGCGAAACGTTTATCTTATTTGTAATAACACAAGAGCTATCACAAACATTTACTTAGCATTCTCACAAAAAAAAACTGTTATTTTACATTTAATAAACACAGAGTAATATACATTTCCCTTGGATATATAGCATTTCGTGTTTCCGCCAACTGACGCTTCTGGCCAACTCAACAAATTCCTCTTAACTCTCTGAACTGTGCTGAAAAACAACCTTATCCCTTGGGCTGGGGTTTATCTGTTCCCCTTTAGCCATCCGGTTGAGTTTCAAGACCGTACTTTAATGCCTTAAGCTTTACCCGGCCAATGTGGTGGAAGATCAAGAGAAAATCCTTTGACTCAAACGCCCCAAAAACAAAAGAGATACATCTGGTGCTGTTCCTTGTGTTGTTATCGTATGTATAATTCATTAATACTTCTTTGGCTAAAGGGGAAAAAAAAGAAGTTTTATCAAAAGATGTTAGATTATTCAGTAACAACAGTAATGTAATTCAGTCTACCCAGAAAAGAGTAGAAATTCAGGTTTAAAAGCAATTTGTTTTATTAATATAAAAATTACTTATTTACAAAATATAGGAAACGCAAAAAGTAGTACCATATTTAGATAGCAAATATTATTTTTACCGTTTGAAGCAAGTTCTGACTAAATAATGTTAAACAATCAAACTCTCTCAAATAACCTTGAAAAATGTTTTTACAATAGAACAGTACCAATAAACAGAAGAACGAGGTGGGCCTCCAAAGGGCGTTATATATACTCATTAATTCATCTGGGCATTCTTGTAATATGTTGAGCCATTTTTTCAATTCATCTCATGCTACGTACCTAATGACAAAATGCAGAAAGTTATGTAAAGGATGGGGTAAATTTTGCAATCGTCTATCCATAATACGGCAGCCGTATTCAGTGGGCAACAGTTCGAGATATGTTGGTGGACAATGCAACAATTCAATTTGATGATACTCAAAATCGCATCCGGTATTCTTTATCAGGTTTCAATTTCCACTGCTGTCGATTACGTTAATGCTTATAGGATTTAATGGAGAGATTCTAAACAACTGCCATGACCAAATTCGACGTCCTAGCCTACTTTGTTGTAGTACTTTGTTTGATAATTTTTTACTCTCTCTGCTTTATTATTAGATGAGAAGTAAAAAGAGCAGTAAACGTTTTTTCTGTTTGGTTGAACCGCCGAGATTATATGGAATAATTTCATGCCCCCCCAGATTTTTTTATTACAAAAATCACACATTATTTATTTCAATGACTTTACTTTATTTTAGTTGTAAGTTAGGTATAAAAAAAACTTCAAACCAATTTAAAGCCAAACGAAATAATAAAAGTACTAATGAGAAACTTAAGGTTGCACGCTTTGTACCAGGTGGTTGATTCTAGGTTCAGTTTTTGCTAGAGCTATCATCAAGTCTCTATCGACAGCCAGACGACTTCGCTGCTTAGCTTTAATTAAAACCAGAGCTGAAAAACATGTCACACTTAAATAAGTTGAAGAAAAGTGAACAAGTATTCGCAAAACAAGAGAGGCAACTTTTGAATTAACAAGGACTCGTTTGATCCAAAATTTATACAATGTCAACTGATGGAAGACAACTTTCGTGGTAGAATCAGCCTTCATTTCTAGAAATTCATCCTAAATTTATTCTGGTAATTTCGAGACATCGACTGCAAATGATATTCGGATGTTTAATTTTCCCTGTTTAAATACGTTGGCCACAAATAAAGCAGAGAGAGTAAAAAATATCAAATAAAGTACTACTACAAACTAGGCTAGGACGTCGAATTTGGTCATGGCAGTTGTTTAGAATCTTTCCATTAAATCTAAGGAACCATATAAACATTATTTAATGTTGCAGCGGATATTTGTTTAAATACTTTGGCCCCTAATAAAGCAGAGAGAGTAAAAAATTATCAAACAAAATAGGACGTCGAATTTGGTCATGGCAGTTGTTTAGAATCTTTCCATTAAATCTAAGGAACCATATAAACATTAATTAAAGTTGGTGGGGAAATTTGTTTAAATACTTTGGCCCAAAATAAAGCAGAAAAAGTATAAAAAAGTGGTACAACAAAGGAGTCAAGGACGTCAAATTTGGTCATGGCAGTTGTTTAGAATCTCTCCATTAAATCTATGGAACTATATAAACAGTATTTAAAGTTGGTGCGGAAATTTGTTTAAATATGTTAAAAGTTTTGATAATGTTAAGTGAAGCCGTGAATATATTTGCTCGAAATGTTCTTTTTAAATGTAAACTGTAGATCATTACTTGTGAAAACGTTCTCATATTTGCATGTCTATTATCTTGTTTTGAGTAAACACAGTACTTTAAAACTTGTCTCATCACCTTCATTTATTTTTTTATAACAAGATTGTGAAACAAAGTGTAATACAGTTTCCCAAAAGTTGCATGGATTACTTTGTCGTGTACGGACAGTCTTCCTCACAAATGTTCTGACAGAACGCAATATCTATCATATAATCAATTATTGTCACGTAATACTTGGATTTTAAACTCTAGAATCAATATTTGCAGTGAATATTGTCTAAACATGATCTCTCTTTTCAGAGATCACTATGTTCTTCTCCATGGTTTACACTATAAATATTCCTGCACACAAATCCTCCCAAAATCGGTCCAGTCGTTTTTTAGACTATCGTGGACAAACAGATGTACCAACAAGAATTTTACCAACACGGATTTACCTTTAGTATATTGGAAACAACTATATGGATTTAGATAATAGCAGGTATGTTTCAAAGATAGACACTTCAACTTTATTTGGTAACAAGAACAAGAATTATTAATTCTTATGTTTTTAATGACCTACATCATTTTAAAGGAGTTTTTGGCTTCAGAAAATATTATGTCCACAACAAGTAAGCCGGTGTTGCCTTAACGGCTGTTATTTTCGTTTACCAGTATGTATAATTTATACATGATTCCAATATGTAAATTTGTATTGTATTCTATTATATTGAATAATCTTATTCTAATGACATAATATGCATAGAAAAACATTAAAATAATAAATGTGTTTGAAAGGTCATGGATACACAAAATACGACAGACAATAAAATTTCCGTGAAACTAAAACAAGCTTTTATTTCGAGGCTATTCGTATATTACGGGCTGATATCTCCAAGGAGGCCATATATATTAAAATTTACCTATAAGGGGACATCTGGTCGATTTAGGTTTCCCTAGTCGATTCTAAAATGATGAGGCTGACTTAAATATCGTTATTTAGAAGATTGAAGATATGTGAATTTGTATCACAATGTAAATTGATTCAAAAGTTTTAAGGAGGAAAACTGTGGTAATTGGTAAGAAGATTAACAGGTTTTAAATGAGCAAAATCACTATGTCGAAGTATAAGTTATTATTTACAGGAGACCTTTGGATATGCATATCATATAACGGTTCTAAGGAACCATATAAACATTATTTAAAGTTGGTGCGGAAATTTGTTTATATACTTTAGCCATAAATAAAGCAGAGATTTAAAAAAAAACATCAAACAAAGTACTACAATGAAGTAGTCTAGGACTTCGAATTTGATCATAGCAGTTGTTTAGAATATTTCCATTATATCTAAGGAACCATATAAAGATTATTTTAAGTTGGTGCGGAAATTTGTTTAAATACTTTGGCCCAAATAAAGATCTTTGGCTTAAAGAATTTTGTTGATTCAGTGATCCCATTTTTGGCACCTAGGAGCGCCACATAAAATTCTGAAGATCTCCCTTTCAAATTCTTCCAATTTGAAAGGAACTTTATGATTATATGATCTTTAGAAATTTCTGTGCTACCCTGAATATTACAAATAAAATTCTCTTAGTTACGTCAAAAATCAAATAATACAAATTGCCAAATATTTTAATTTACATCTTAGAATTGTGCCTTTTTAATCCATAGTTTCTTAACCATTGACAACGGGGTCTGATTTAGACCCCGAAACGTTTGGAATATACAGCAATTTTCTTTAAACTGTGGTGTTATTTCCCAAGAAGCACTTAGACATTGAAAAATATATGCCGGATGGAAATGTTACAAAATTCGTGTAAAATTTCTAAAAAAAGATAGTTGTCGTAGGTAATAACTTTTATCCTACATTGGTAGATTTTGTTGGTCAATATAATTGCCATACCTTACATCTTGGTACATTATCATATGCCTTTTCCAGGTCTATAAAATAGGTCACACGTCTTTCTATTGATTTATCTCTGTTTGTCTCTATAACATGCTTAATGCATGCAAATATGGAGATAAGAAAGTAATACAATTTTTAGCGAAATTATTTAATAAAATAGATGAAAGCGACGACATTCCTTAGGAATAGAAAGAATCTTATTTAAGCTCCATATACAAAAAACGAGATAAACTATAGAAGAATAGCGGTAACATCATCAATAGCCAGATTATTTGCAAGTACGATCAAAAAAAAAAGAAAACGAGGGTGTAAACCATGGAGAAGAACATAGTGATATCTGAAAAGAGAGATCATGTTTAGATAATATTCACTGCAAATATTGATTCTAGAGTTTAAAATCCAAGTGTTACGTGATTGAAACGTGACAAAAATTGATCATATGACAGATATTGCGTTCTGTCAGAACATTTGTGAGGAAGACTGTCCGTACACGACAAAGTAATCCATGCAACTTTGGGAAATTGTATTACACTTTGTTTCCGTTTCACAATCTTGTTATGAAAAAATAAATGAAGGTGATGAGACAAGTTTTAAATTAAAGTACTGTGTTTACTCAAAACAAGATAACAGACATGCAAATATGAGAACGTTCTCACAAGTAATGATCTACAGCTTACATTTAAAAAGAACATTTCGAGCAAATATATTCACGGCTTCACTTAACATTATCAAAACTTTTAACATATTTATTTACATTTATAGTTTTCAATTATCCATTATCATCTGTGTGAAGCAATTTGGTTCACAGGCAAGATTAGGGTACGCACTTTAACGAACGTTGTTGGGTCACAGAAATATTAAGTTATCAACTTCGTCGCGAAGTGAAAATGGCCCGATTCCATTACCTGGAAGCCGGAATGGCCGATAAATGTCAGATATTGAAATAACGACATTTGGCGGAGGCGATTGGGGATCGAATGAAATCAGCCCCATTTTTTGTAGCATTTAGGAAAGACAGTTATTATAATAGAATGTTTCCAAACTTAAAATGAATTTCGTTCGGCGCGGTGAGGAGGCATTATAAATTCAAATGGAAAAATATCAGTTGATGGAATTTGTTTGTAAACTGTATAAAGCAAAAAACGATTTAGTGTTTGACTTTATGAAATAATTATGTTCCCAATTCTGCTGAAAATTACGAATATGTTAGATTTGTTTCATTAATTAAGCTTTTACCCAGGGCGTCTCTAAAACTGTTGCTACACTTCTACCGTTCTTCAACTGCAGGTGTAATTAATTAATCACAGCATGACACGAAATCAATTTAGCTTGGAAGAAAGGAAGTTTGTTCATGAATGTTATTGGAAAACCGAAAATACCATTAAAGTGCATAGGAGGGAATTAGCAAACCACAACCAACGTGTCGGACCATTGCTAGCATCAGGGACAGATTTCAAGCAAATGGAAGAGTCCAAAATCTCACTAAGAAACGTTCTGGACGAACAAATACATCCTTGAGCCCCGGAAAAGAAGAGCTGGGGCAGAAAATTGCTTGGGGAACCCACATCTCAGAAGATAGTGTCCATCGTGTCATGAAGCGTCTGCACAGGAAATGTTCAAACATTAATCCATGCTTCTAGCGAAGACGGTATTAGTCTGAGAGTTCAATTATGTGAATGGTATCTGGCACAATAAGTAGAAGATACAGGGTTTCCACACAAGATTGTGTGGAGCGATCAGACATCGTTTGAATTAAATGGCTCCATTAATCGCCATAACTGCACTTGGTGGGATCCTGCAAATCCTCATATAACACTTGAACACTATGTAAACTTACCAGGAGTAACAGAGTGCCGTGGAATATCCAGATTAGGCATCATAGGACATTTTTTAACGGAACTGTCACTAAGAATTACAGAAATGTTTATTGATGACGATGAGATTTACATTCAGCAAGATGGAGCACCTCGCCACTACAGTCGCGATGTACGAACTCACCTCGCTGCAAATTTTTCAGACATATGGATTGGACTAAGGGATACGAACCATTGAGTACATTGTATGTTTCCCAGACCTGACACACATGGACTTATTTCTGTGGTGGAACTCTCAAGACAACGATTATCGCACCAAATAAATAATTGATGCATTGAAATTTGAAATTGAAAGACAATGTCGCGATATTACTAATGAGCTATTCATCAATTTGAACATCATTCTTCAATTATACAAAGTGTTTCTAAAATAGGGTTTCAAACTTCTGCTGTGTATATCACTCATTAAAATAAGTAAAAAAGTCCCTATTAATATGTGCCCTAAAATGCACCCTTAGTAAGTAATATGACCGTAAAAGGGCTGACACAAAATTATTTTTAGGGTTCCGTATATACAATATACGGATACCCTTATAATATCACTCCGGATTTCTGCCTCTGTCACATCACAGCAATTTTCTCCTAAACTACTGGACGGAAAAGGTTGAAATTAGGTATCAATGTATAGTTTGGTGACCCGATCAGGAGTACATATCGCAAAAGAAGAAATTTTGATTTTAGGGGTACTTCTGGGGGAAACCTAAAAAAAATCGACCGTTACCCCCTACCCTGAACTCCGAAACTACTGAGCCCAAAATTTTGAAAAAAAAGGAAATATAGAACGTTGCCGGAACTTTACAGAAAAAATAAGGAGAAATCATTATTGTTAATTTTGGGGAGCAAATTATAAAATTAAATGAAAATTAAAAAAATTAATTTTTTTTAAAACGCATCATGTAATACATCAAATGAAAGGTCTCATTCTGCGGAACACAAATATATTTTTTTCATATTAAAAAAAATAATTTAAAATATAAAACTATAAAACGTAAAGTTTTGAAAAAAATTAGAACTATAGAGTCTGACCTGAAGTTTACTGGACAAATAAGGAGAAACCACTACTTTTAATTTTGGGGGGCAAATTACAGAATTAAATTGAAAATATTAAATTAAAATTGTTTCTAACGCATCATGTTATATATCAAATGAAAGGGCTCATTCTGACGAAAACAAATATATTTTTTCCATATTTTTAAAATTAATTAATTAAAAGATATTAACAAAAATATAAAAAAAATTACCCATTCCCCCCCTCTTATCTCCGAAAACATAATCTGTAAAATTTTGAAAAAAAGTTGACGTATAGCGCCTCAGCTATACTTTACTGGAAAAATAAGGAGAAACCCTTAATATCCATTTTGGGGGGCAAATTATAGAATTAAATGGAAAATAAAAAATTAAACATGTTTCTAACGGATCATGTAATATATCAAATCACAGGGCTCATTATGACCAATACAAGCATGGTTTTTTTAATAAATATTTTAAAATATATTAAAGAAAAATATTTAAAAAAAATACCCATTCCTCCCTTAATTCCCCAAACTATAAGACCTAAATTTTTTTGTTTACAGGAAAAATACGAATATTAATATTAATACTGGGGGCCAAATTATAGAATTAAACGGAAAATATTTTTTTTAACGCATCATGTAATATATCAAATAAAGGGGCTGATTATGAGGAATACAAATATACATTTTTCATTTTTTTTTTAAATTAATTGTTTACAAGATATTAACATAAAGATATAAAAATTTCTCATTTCTCTCTTTATTTCAGAAACCATACTACCTCAAATTTAAAAAAAAATAGGGGTACTGGGGCTCACTTGAAATTTATAAGAAAAATTATTAGAAAACCTCTATAGTAATTTTAGGGACAAATTATACAAATATAAATGGAAAATAAAAATTCAATTTTCAAACGCATCATGTAATATATCAAATAAAAGGCTCAATATATGAATTACAAATACATCATATTTTTAAATCATTTGTTTAAAAGATATTAGCAAAAATATTAAACACAGACTTAATTCCCATTTTAGAACCTACACTATTTAAATTTTGAAAAATATATATATTTTTTGTATTTTTAAATAATTTGAATAACAGATTTAATAATTTATAATGTAAAACTTGACCTATTTTACCCTTTATCTTCCAATCTATAGAGCCTCAAAATTCAGACAGGCCTCCCTAAAAGTTCATTAGTAAAATAAAACTCTAATGTTTATTTTCGGGAGCCAAATTAGGAAGCTATAACTATAACTTCTTATAAAAATCAAGCGAATCTTGAAGGTAGTACGGAACCCTTAGTATGCGAGTCCAACTCGCACTTGACCAAATTATTTTTCTGTTATAGACAAAACGGTCGAAAATAAATAGAAAAAAATGTATGGGTCTTAGATAACTTTTTATGTTAAATAAAATGTGATACTCCGTTCTTCGACATGCAAATCATAAGCGTCCTGTATAGGTTGGTGAAGGGGGTTTTCGGGCCGTAATTTTTTTTATTTCAGTATTTTTACAATTTTCTTTACATATTTCTAAAATCTTAAAAATGGGACAAAGATATTTTTTTATCATAAATGACTTGACTTAAATAAGCTATACCTTGAACGATTTAAGGATACTTAAGAAGGAACTCTTGCAGGACAAAATTAAATTCGGGATTTAATGTTGTTTAGAGTGATGATAATAAAGACACGACCATCATGGTATACTTAGTAGATAAGACCGCTTTTAGGTGTTAAAGTTGTCGATTTTAGGTATATTTTCCGACATTTATACAATGTTAATAAACCTGTCTGTACCTATAAACACGTTTTCTTTTGGGATCGTTATTAATTTTAGGGAAATTCGTATATTTCAAAATTGTGCTATGAAGAAATTCAATGATATATCTGTGTTGATCCTCAGCTTAAGTATGCAACCAAATATACTGCGGACTATTGAATGCATAAGTATGCATTACTTTCAATAACTTTAAAGATTGTTGAAGTTTCTGACGATGAAATAAAATTCATTTGTCATCTCGGGAGCACCCATTTTTTCCTGATAATATGATATCTTACAACGGCTTATATTTTATAACAATATTCATAAATATTTCATTAAATAACTTTCTTTCTGTTAACATATATGATCGAAAAATAAATATTGTTACGGAATTCACCTAAGCCGGCCCTGGTTTCATTCCAATACGACATCGATCGCTGGGAGGACAAAAAAATTAATCTCGAAATAGCTCGGCAATTGATAATGGATGGTACGAGAGGATTCGATGCTGATTATAAAAGGAGCGGCCCAACATCGCAGCAGGCAGTTAGTGCGGCGAAGAGCTTATATGGTATTATTATTGTGATATTCGAATCAGCTGTTGTGTATATTTGATGTAAATAAAAGTTTCTAGAAAGTGAGAGTGAATATTAGTTTTTAAATTTTAATTGAACCCACAGAGTATATAACAATATTTATTTTAAAGCACCAAGAACCTTAATTCTTGGTGAAAAGTACTGATCAACTGTCAGTTGTCAGGTATAAATTAAACGAATTATTTTGGTTATTTGACTCTGGCGATAGATTTTTTTTACTCCACGGTATCAAAATGTCCATATCCTTTGACTGTAACTCTACAAGTAACTTCAGTTAATGAAGTTTGGAAAAATAATTTATTTCAAATTTGGATCCACACACACATTACCTAATCTCGGTTTATAATTGAAGTTTGCTCATCCCAAATTGTAAAAAAATCAAATTAGTTATATAAATTCTTATTCCCAGGAGACACCTACTCTGCATAATTGGAAAGATCGTTACTTACTTATATGGCATATTGAAATATTCTACCATTTCGCTTACCTGAAACAAAAATAAAAGAACGTAAACAAAGAGGTTTAGAATAGTAACAATTTCATAATTAAAATAATTTTGCCTTTTTAATACATAAGTAAAATATCATTATGGTTAAAAAAATAAAATGTTTTCATTAATTATGAGAAATATTTACTACTGCCAGTATCATTTATATGGGCAACAATTATTTTTCTTCAAAAAGCAATAAACAACTATAAAGTGTGATGAAATAAAAGTTGATATGGGAATATTTTTCAATTCGGGATTGTCACTGTCAATCACACCAAACAGAAATTTGTTAATTGCTATGGCCTCAATTTTTGGGATCAATTGTTTGATTTATCGTCTTCTTCGTATCCTTAGGTTTATATTTATTTAACGCTCGGTATCCTGACACGCAAATTGCACATTGCCTTGTACAATCGGTCAATACTTCATTTATAGCCCTAACTTTCATATTTCCACACCCTCAATCAAAGTTCTAATTAGTTTTGATTGCCTTCGTCCGTTCACTGGAGTGTAGTTTTGAATACCTGTTTTCTGTCCTCCTCCTTACATGAGTTAACCATATGAGTTATCTTGTATCATTTCTCTCAGTTTCCTTTTGTATGCCTCCTCATTTCTTCGCTTGAAATATGTGCAAATATCGATACGTAACTGGCCATTATGAGAAACTGCATGTCTGCAGGTTCAATCTTCTCCTAAATTTACAACAAATAACTGCCAACCTTCTAATCCATAAAGTAATATGGTCTCCACAATAACTTTGTAGAGAGTCACCTGTGTATTAAAATTGATATGATTAGACGAGAGTAGCGAATTTAATATACCTACTAACATACTTTTGAGCTCGCTGGATTAAATATCCCTTTCTGATGTTCCTTCCCTTAATAGAATACTTCAAAAGTATTTCTCATTCTTCGTATTTTTTAGTTTTCTTAGTTTTATTTTGTACATTAATATTTAAATACCGTGGATCAAAATCTTCCTCTAAAGTGTTCTTAACATATAATCTAGATCTTCTTCATAAATGACAACAATAACTTGATCAATTGCACAGAATAAACTGGTCAGGGAATGACCACCAATCTCTACCCCAAATCCAACACCAGTTCTTCAAAGCTTCTTGAACGTGTATTTTAAATAGGGTGGGTGACAAGCAACAACCCTGCCTAACACCTTTTGATACCCTTCACGCTTCTAATATTGTGTTTCTTAATCTGATGGCACTTAATTTTAAATAGAATTTGATAGAGATTTCACGTATATAGAGGGTTTTTTGTAGGTTTTCGCTAAACATGGAGTACCGTTTAACATCTAGATAGCTTATGGTTTTTGTTTTTTTTTTTAATTTAATTATTTTTTCTTAATTTTCAGATTTATACATTTAAACCATTGTAACTTTTTTATTTTTCACAGTATCTTCACAGAATAAACTTAAATCGAATTTATGATTTTTGTTTGCTCTTATGCATTCGATATTTGATACAAATGATTCAATAAGGTTCAATAAAAAAGTAATTAAGTTAAACACTTTATCACGTTACAAAAAATTATAAAATAAGAAGCACATTGAGAACTTCGAATGCTTACAAAAATTTCTCTATTTCAACCCCTTTCCAACAATATATCACACGTATTGGAAAGCAATCAGTAATATAATAAAATTTGAGATTGTCACTTACAAGGTGAGAACTACAAAAAATAAAACATACACATATATTTTGTTCAAACCGACTTCTACCGCTACGGATGTAATCGCCAAACCTTTTTCTGACTCCTACAGTGGTAGTCTCTAGTCGCATATCATCCCATATTATTTCAAAAGCAACATTTACACTTGCTCTTAACTGCTCCTTTGTTTTAATTTCTCTTTCATAAACGAGTTGCTTGGCGCGTCCCCATACAAAAAAAAACAAAGGGAGTTAGGTCTGGCGGTCTTGAAGGCTAGAATATAGAACCAGGTTCCTTCAAATCCACGCGTTTCGACTGAATTGTCCAGGAGTTCTCTGAGGGTTCATCTATAACGTGCTGGACAGCCAACTTTTTTGAATATTATTGGTCTGTCTTCCAATGGGATTTCATCTCATAAGATCGATCATCCTGCATTTTTTGGATCGCAACATGAAAAAGAAAGAATCATTCCCTTAACTACTCCTTGGTTTTTATTTCTGCCTCGTAAATGACTTGAATGTTTAGTGAATGATTTATCGACCTTATTAGATGAAGTCTTATTGGAAGACAGACTAAAAATATTCAGAAAACATGGCTGTCCAGCACAGTATAGGCGAACTGTCAGAGAGTTCCTGGACAATTCATTCCCAAACGCGTGGATTGACAGAACTGGCCCTATACTTTGGCCTCCAAGGTCTCCATACCTGATTCCCTTTGATTTTTTGTATGAAGACGGGCCAAGCAACTCGTCTATGAGAGAACAATAAAAACCAAGGAGCAGTTAAGAGCAAGAATAAATGTTGCTTTTGAAATAGTATGAGATGAGATGCGACTAGAGACTGCCACTGTAGGAGTCAGAAAAAGGTGTCGCGATTGTATCTGTAGCGGTAGAAGCCGGTTTGAACAAAATATATAAAAAATATTGCAATTTGGTGTATGTTTTATTTTTTGTAGTTCTCACCTTGTAAGTAACAATCTCAAATTTTATTATGATACTGATTACTTTCCAATACGTGTGATATATCGTTGGAAAGGGGTTGAAGTAGAGAAGTTTTTGTAAGCATTCGAAGTTCTCAATGTGCTTCGTATTTTTTTTGTAACGTGATAAATTATATAGCCATATAATTTTTTCAACCAATCATTTGTCAAATATCGAATAAAGAAGAGCAAACAAGCGTCATAGATTTGATTTAAGTTTATTTGGTGAAGATATTGTGAAAAATAAAAAAAGTTACAATAGTTTAAAGGTAAAAATCTGAGAATTAAGAAAAAAAATTAAATTAAAAAAAACCGTAAGTTATCTAGATGTTATATGGCCTACATATTACAGCACATGAGCCCACATATCTGTCCTCCACCCTGTCCAACAACCTGTATATTTTCCTATTCCAGTTTTGTCACGTTGAAAGCTGTTTTTTTGTTTCTCTATTGCCAGCTGTAATATAAAAACATTATTCAAACATGAAACATTCAGCTCTGAACCAGCTTTGCTCCTCTATATCTTCAAAACTCTTTCAATATACTGCAAAAAAACTTCCAAATAAGCTGGTAACATTATACCCATTATATTTATTAATAGTCAATACCCTAAACAGTTTCTGCTGCTATTTTCTTAGTAGTTATTTACCATTAGTTTTGTCCATAAAAAACGTATCCTTGAAATTATCGGTACATAATTATGCTAAAACTGAACCCGTGTATTCTTAAATATTATCTCATAGAAACGTCACATTAATACCTTGTACACCAATTTATTCCAAGTATGGGGGGTCCGTTAATTAAATTTTGATTGACTAACAAATTGGTAAACGTGAACACTCGATAATTCGGTCGTGCCAAAGCACACATTTGGTTTTGCCATGAATTCGAATCTTCGAAGAGCATTTACATTTAAAATACACCCACTGTGTGTCGTATTCCATCAAGAGCTAACAAAAGGACAAAGCGAATCATAATAATCCGTATTAACAAGTCAAACACGCACCCAGAACACCAAATTCGATCTATTTGCTATGTATGTGGTCCGCGGTCGGTATAATGAAGTGCCCGACAACGTTCGTTTTCGTTATGTCAGTGTAAATGACATCATATTCTACTTGGAGATGTAATGAAAATGGTAATAATTTTATTGGTTCAGAGGTATAATACGCAAAAGTTAGAAATTACACACATCGGAATTATCTAGGCATATTTTTATAAATGGTCGTTTTATTTCTGAACTTGATTTAAGGAAAATTAATAAAGGTACAGTAGTACTAAGTGTTTGAAAATTAAATAGTTTTCTTCAAATAATCCTGAATCATAATATAAACAATTTAAATTATTGTACAAAGCACTAATTTTAGCTTGTTACAAACACTCCCGAGTATATAGAAAAATTGAAAGAACTGTTTTGTACAAAATATGACCTCCACTGATCTACATGTATTGTTCATAGATAATACAAGATTATCGATATTCCTTATAGTAGGAGAGATAGAGCGGGAGTTTGCTCTTCATCCTGAAAATGGACAGAATGTATCGGTATTAAGTTCAATTCCTGAACTACATTATGTTTCTAGGCAGGCGCCAGTGGAAGTGATAACCGAGGAAAGTTACAGGGTGTAGAAATCGTAATTTTTGTGGTCATGCTCATCATCGAGTAAACGTTCCAAAATTGGCTGCATACAAGATTGTGATATATTTAAGCAAATTCCCGAGAGGCGTCTGCCTAGAGCGTTACCATCAAGGTGGCGGACATAAGTCACAGCATTTTGATTTCTTTTGTATTGCTTTTGTAGGTGATTTATTGTATGGAAAACAAGCGAAAATAGACGGTTACTGCTGAACATTTAGAGATCAATGGAACTTTCAACATTTCCTGAATGAGCCTTATGAGTGATTTGCAATGAAAGGATAGCCGGGCTCGAAGACATTAAATGTCAATATGAACCATAATATTTTATAAAAGTTATTCACAATGTACTGGCAATTGATCTGTAGGCTAGTTGTTCTTTTTCATTGGAATTCATTGAATTAATATTGATATTTAATTATATGAGTGCTTTTTTGTTGAAGAAAAATTTTTAATTGTCTTCTAAACGTTGTTTGTGGCATATTCTTGATTACTTTTATGTTTTTTTGGACAATAACACCACAATAGAAATAAAACGACGTATATTGAAGGAAAAACAAACGTTTCAAAGTCTATTCTGACTTCGTTGTCAATGGCTTTATATTTATTGATGTAAATTGCAAAATGTAAATTAGATTTATGATCTTAATGTCATAAAAAATGAAAATTTGATTTATGACATTTAAATATCATAAATCAAATTTTCATTTTGCAATCTACATCAATAAATATAAAGCCTTTGACAACGAAGTCAGAATAGACTTTGAAACGTTTGGTATTCCTGCAATATACGTAGTTTTATTTCTATTGTGGTGTTATTGCCCAAAAAACATAAAAGTAAAAAATTTTAAGTTCTTGATATACAGAGTAAGACAAAAGATCGGTGGAATCTAAAATTAAGTCGCAACATAGCATATCAACATGATAATGCTTATCAGTACTAGGCGTAATTAAAACTGAAAATTAATTTCTTTCACATCATAGTCATTTTCCAAATGATAAACTGCTATCAATTAATCTTATAAAAACACACTGTTACAATTCTTATAAAACATAATTTCATCTTGATTATAAATCTGATAAGTGATGTTATTATCCAAACAAACACTGTATTTATAGTACATATTATCCATTTAGTTTTGACACACCCTTGTACTAATTCAATCCAATTGATCCGCCCGAAACACTTGTGTCCCATAAAAACCTAATAGAAACATCTTCATTCATAACCTTTATTTTTGTAACAGTATATTTAAAAACTATCCGGCCGAATATTTATGAGACCGACTTCCTTTCCCACTTGACAAACAATTTAGTGTTTAGTTTGAATCTTGAAGCGACTGAATTTCATAACTTTTGGTTGTCTTTATTGGTTAAGTAATTTCACATTTATTTAACCACACCGAATATTAATAAACATATCTAAAAGTTGGCATTAGAAGGGATGATATAGGAATAATAAATAATATAGATAATGTTAAAATTATTACATATTATCAGTGAAAATTATATTATACTTAATTATATATTTTTGGATAATACCAATACTTTAAAAAATATTTTAATCGTTACTATTTATTTTTCATATATACATATTTATAAAGTCAGATTATATCTATTACAATTCTAAGCTGAATAGAATAATAAAACCTTTACATATTATGATAATAATTATTATGTTTATACACTATTTTTAAATTCTAATAATTTTGGTAAACTACAATACCGAAAAATGCTAGACTTATCAGACGTTTAAATTTGGATTTAGAATAATGTTAAATATCGTATATTAATGAATTGATAGAAATACAAATATAATATATTGTGTTGTTTTATAAGAAAAGGAGGATTTGGGGGTTCAAATCTCCCCCCGCCCCGAAATTGAGGAAGACAATATTCATTACAACTGGATATACATATATCCATATATAGTTATTACTAAGTGATCATAACGAACAAAAGTAATTCTATTCCATTTAGAACTACTGTACACGATATTATTAATAAAATATAGTTACTAAGTAAAAATCCTGTATTCTGTAAAGCCTTTTTTTAACATGGGCCGATCCCTCTCGAAATACTGACCTGGATGCGCCTATGCTGACATTTGTGATTTTATTAGAAAATTTCCTGATGAATAAAATTGGAACAGAAATATTACTCTATGTTTTTCTGGCTTAGAGAGAAAAGCATATTGATACTTAAAAAATTCTACACATTTCATCGAAACGGTCTCACAACCAAATTGTCTTCTTGTAAGCTTTGACGTAGTGTCTCTTTTCACCAGCATCCCTATACAAACCATCTCAATACCTTGCAGACTTATGCACTGTCTAAAGAACACTCAGTTTGTTTACGAGTACCAACGATACAAACAAGTGGCAAGAGCTCCAATGGGATCACCACTCTCGCCAGTAATAGCAAAGTTTTTTATAGAAATCCTTGAGGAGTTGGCACTAAGAACAGCAAGTGTTAAAAACCAGTTTGTTTACGATATGTGTATGATACCTTTCTGATTTGCTCTCATGGAAGGGAACAACTCAACATATTTTTAGATAAACTTAATAGCATTCATCACAAAATAAAATTTACCATGGAGGTTGAAGCCAATAATCAATTGCCATTCCTTGATGTTCCGATACATAGGAAGGAAGAATGGTCATACAGTATCTAGGAAAGCAAATTTAACAACAGATACCTTCATGCTAATTCTCATCACCATCCAGCCCAACTGCAAGCCGTGGTCAAGACTTTAGTAACCAGATCGCAAAGACTAACTGACAAGGATAACATCAAACAGGAAACGGACAGTTTAAAAACAGCTCTGAGACAAAAAGGATTTACAGACCGAAATATACAAGCTCAAAACCGAGACAAACAGACGAGGAGAATGAGGCACCAATAAACAAAGCTTATTTACCCTATGTCAAGGGTACCACGGACAGTACTGCGAGATTTTTTCGGAGACACAATATCGATACTATTTTCAATACCGACAGAAAAATAGGCACAGTGTTGAGGAATCCAAAGACGAGTATCCCTTTAGAACAACAGGGAGTGTACGAAATTCCATGTGCAGACTGTTATAAAACTTATGTGGGGCAAACTAACAGAAGAATTCAAGCTAGACGTGATGAACACCAAAACGCCATAAGAAAGCAAGAAATAACAACATCCATTATGGAGCACGCCACCAAGACGTCACACCGAATAAACTTTGAGAATACCAGAGTACCTGTGTTTAATAGAACACCAGAAAACAAGATTCGTAAGAGAGGCAATTGAAATCGCGAAGAGGTCTCATAGTCTAAACGCACGCAATGAAATCCTGAACTTAAATTATTAGATAATTCTATTAAACACAGTACCCACCCGGCCCCGCCCTAGAACAACTCATCCGGAAGTAACCAATCAACAAGAGAGAGGCATGGCCACTGAGCGCTAAAGTCCAATCACATGCAGCCGTTCACGGTACCAACCGATTAGCACCGAACCAGGACTATATAACAGAACGGGCGCTTCTGAAAATCTTAGTATTCGAGTAACTAGAAGCGTAAGCAGAAGGCTACCTGAAGAATGCAGATGTGATTCTGCCGAAACGTCGTCATTTTACCATCAGTCCCGGCAGGGGTCACTTATCAACTTCGCGGATGAATTCCCGGAAATCACCTAATCTAACACAGAGTTATTTATAATTTTTCATTAAAAAGATACATCTACAAATCAACGACACCGACAATATTGCTTATTTAGAGTACAAGTCAATAGCTTAGAAAAGGTAGTCAACAAAAGCTTTACAACACATATCATAAAGCTAGCCAAATACTGCTCATAAAATGAATAATTATAAAATAAAATGAAGTTTCCCCAAGGCTAATCGCTACTACCAGTAGTTGCTTTCATTATCTCAAAATACTCAACAGACATTAGTTCATCAATGAAGGTTTACGTACATTTTTTCTGCATGTAGATTTTTGTAAAACTTATTTATTCAATGATTAATTTTGATATTTACCAGTTTGCAAATTCGAATTTTCAGTGATTCTCTATTCTTTATTAGCAGCGTTACCAGAAAAGATTCACGAATATGCTGAACATTTCCTTTTTGCTAATTTTGAGTTCGTTAAAAAATCTCAGCTACCTAGTAAAATTATCTCGTTAACTAAATCAGTGCACATGTTTATCAATTTACCGCCATTCAGAACATACTCTTACAAAAAAATGCGGAGAAGTTTTAAAATGCTTATTTTCAGATGCTATTACCATGTTTAATGACGTATGAATACGGGAAAATTGTAACTACCAACATAACGTATTAAAAATTCCATTTCAAACGATCCATTCGTTTCTGTAAATGCTTCCTCTCGACGTTGAAGCTCATCGGAAACTTTTGGTAATTGCCCTTTACGTACCGTACATACCTAATTAAAATAACTAGTATAATTTCGTCGAATGGATGTTTAGCACCCCTCACTTGAAACTTCATGTTTGTTTTGTGTAAAACAGTCCGCTATCGTTTCCTTTTGGCAATTTAACTTTTAAGCCGTAGTACTGTCGCTCGTTCGTCGACATCAGAGCCCGTTAATAGAAGCAAAATTTCTAATTCTAAACAGAATTACAAGTTCACCGCTCGAAGTGGAAGCCCCATGAATTATGCAGAGGCTGAAAATGCTCAAACTACAGGCGACGAATCGAAATATAATTCAATTAGTTCGTCATCATCAAAACGATTAAAAAAAAAACGAGGAGAAAATTTCGTTTTCGTCGAGTAATTAGTTCTGTATTTTTTCAGGGTAAAGTTTAAATTTGGTAATTATTTTTAGCAAAAGAGAGCAAATGGCCTTGGGCGAGGCCTCCTTTATGAAAAGCGATATTATTAAATATTTAAAAGACCATGGAAACCAAACTGGTGCAGTAAGTTTAAATTTAAAGTTTAATTGTATTATTTTAGAATGTAATATAAATAATAATTTTACTTTAGAAGATATCCATCTTTTACACTCAATCTACAAATTAATAAAGACGAATCGATTGACGTCATTTGTTAAAATCGGTTCACTAAGAGGGACGCTAGAGCGGAACATCTATACATACACACATACGTACATAGTGTTAAAATCATTAGACTTCCTTTGCTTCGCCGTAGTCGGGTAAAACTGAATAGATTTTTGTTGTTAGCATAACTTGTGAAGGGCTTTGGAGATTCTGGAAAAGAAAAATCACAAAAGTAACCACGAAACTAGTAAAATTGTGAACAACAGAAAGTGTTTTTTTCTGCAAAAATTCTTTAAGAACCCAACCCTATCTCACGAAAGAGCACCGATCCAATATTAACTGAAAACAAACAATGAGTGAGAAAAAGAAAGAGCTAAACATGTTGGCTGCTGGCAAAAATGTAAACCGTGCAACTTGTTATGGTATAATCTCTAGTAGCGTAATGTTATAATATTAACAAAATCATTTTTAAAAATTTGAATGTATTACAACATTATGTAATAACAGAAAAAAAATATTGTACGTCCTGGTAAAAACCTATACGCATTAAATTTGATTAAATTAGCCATAATTAATTGATAATAATCTTTTATTAGTATTGTTAATGAAACGTTGGGACAAATCAGTAAAATAATATTAACTTCTTTACTATCTATCGTTTGACATTAAAATGGACATGAAAAAGGGCTGTATGAATTCCAGTGTAGTACTGAATGTAAAAATTTTACTATATTAATTTTTCTGTAGATCCTCTAAAAATATTACTTTCCTATAAAAAACATCCCTTTTTCAATAAATAAGCCTTTAGTCCTTGTTAAAAAGATATGAACTATTGATTTTTCATAATTATACTTGTGAAATATAGCTTTACATGTACGCTCCTAGAAAAATCCCGGAACAAGTGATCTCCTTTTCTACAAACTGCACAACCACCATAATTTGCCATTAAATAATATATTTTTCTATAAAACCTAAAAAAATTACACCAAAAAGTCGTTTAACCTCAACGCAAACAATGTTTTATGCCGGCAACACTGTAAAGTTGAAATTCATTCATAATTCGATACTGATCCTTTTTTCATCGTAAACGTAGTAAAAGTGTTGCCAAATGCATCTATTTTATATATTAAACTACAATATGACAATAATTTTAGATATTTTTATAGTAAATATTCTAATGCCACATTAAGCCTTTTATATAAACAAGTAGTGGCCCAGTGGTCGAAATTCGACCCTATTTCATCAAATTGTGAGCATTATTGAGGTTCGTTTGTCAAAAGTGTATGTCTATTAGAAATAAGGTGGAGGAGAAACCGGAGAAGGCGTCATAACCCCCCCCCCCCAAATCTTTCATGCCATATTGACGAATCTATTGAAATAATATATATATATATATATATATATATATATATATATATATATAAAATGAGACTTTAATCAAATATAGGTATTCCAAATAATTTTGAAAAATTCGTAACCCCCAGTTTTTGGTGGGATTGTACTTTTTAACCTAAAAGTTTTCGTCATTTGCAGTTTCAATCGAATTCATAAAATAAAAAATATATATGTCCAACAACTTTATAAAAATTATAATCTTTAATATGTTTTCTGTTGTGAGCTTATTGTTAATTTGTTACATCACACCTTCGGAATATTGTGAAAATAATGTACTAATAAAAGATTTAAATTCACAATAAAAACTTAAAGAATAATTAAAACGAAAGTTACTGCTACTTGTCCAAAAAATCAATACTAATCTACTACATTAACTATTTTACTGCTGAACAATCTAAGATAGTCTTCACCAATTTAACAGCAGATAACGCTTCTTCCATATATAATTGCTCAATAATTTGACTATTTTCGAAGGAAAAATATGTTCAATAAAAATACATTTCTTTGTAGAATCTATAACAAATCAGTAAATGTATTTAATTTCTTTATATTTTAAATACACATCGTTAAAATGTCAATGACATGTTTATTCTAGGTAATAAAACCAGGATTTTGCAGGAAGGGAACCATCTATTAATAACTAAATTGTTTATTAGATAAAATACGTGAACATGAAACAGTAACCAACTGATTCCCTACCTAAAAATAATTGAAAGATTCCGCCTTTAAATATATTCAAATATGTAGTTATAATTTTAAACATAAAAAATAAATCCTACATTTATCAAAAATATGTTTTGTTTTGAGACTGAAAATTTTCAATAGTCTTAAAGTAAGAAATAAAACGAAATATAACCTTTATTATGGCATTTCACAGTTAACGATTTCAGCTCGAATGCAGAAATTGAAATCAACCAACTACCAACTCAAAAGTTAGTATGAAGGTGTTATACCTACTGTTACATTCCAAATAACTGCAAAACATAAGTATATATTAATAAACCTTCAACAAAAATCTTAAGAATCAATATAATTTCATTCTCTTAAATGAAACACAATGACAATGACTATTTCAGTACTGTGTGGAAAATATAAAGAAATATAATGCACCTGCTGTTAATTAATGATAAATAAGTAATACTCAGATTTGTTAAAAACTTTTGGAGTGAATGAAGCTGAAATCTTGAACTTACACCTTGAATTTACATCTTACCTGTACCGGCTTTACCATTGTGCTGTAATAAACGTACGTCAAACAATATTCTGAAATCTCAAAATTCAAACCAAAGCGCTACATCAAAGATAGCCTTAAGGATAGCCAGATCTAACTATTTGTCTTGAACATTACAGTTAGTGCATTATTTCACATTTTTTGTAATCTTATTCAAATTATATGAAATTTATACGGTATAAATTAAAAGACTCTTTAAATTAAAAGTATAATATCAAAATTAATCAAATATTATCAGAAATAATTTCATCAATTGCAACTTACTTCTTATTTTAGTTGACAAACCATAGTTACAAACCAATGAAAGTTGTAAACTTGCGAGAGCCCAATGAATGACCATTATTATGTATTATAAATTTTCTTGGGTTCTATTTCAATAGCATGACGATGTAGAGTAACTTTAGGGACGGTTTAAAAACTTTTTAGTTTAATTCCTCTTTCACATGCGGGTCAATCCATGTTATGATTTTCTCTCCAAGCAATCTAGCTACACTGTTACTGTTATCTGGCACTGACAGTATAGATGTAATACTGTTTTTTTATTATATTTTATTTAATGAATGAACCAATATTACAAATAAATTTTACCATTCTGCACTGAAGGTCGTCAATAGCTACTAAACAAAACAAAAATAAAGAAAATCGTTTGAGAGACAGAGGAGAAAATGGTACCTAACCGTTTTTTCTTTGCCTATTTATATATAGGTAAATAAATATGCTTTATATTTTCTATTGCATGTTATATGTTGAATGAAAATCACTCAAGCAATTTCTTTTTTAAACTGCAGTCAATTAGTTCCTGATTATTTAGTTAAATCTGGCTACAGTGTAATGGGAATTAAAAGAGCTAATATGCAAGATTTTGGATGCTGGATCGGATAAAAATATAAATAATTGGGTCTATTAATTCGTAGGTCTGTGCGAAAGGGTGATAATCTTAAGTGATCCACTTTAGGTCTAAAAACAAAGTGTAATCTACATACCAGGCGTCTGCAATCAAGATCACAGCATTACACTAATCTGAGTGGCACATCTCTAAAATTGTAAAGTAAAAGGCCCAACGGTTAAAAGGTTGATTTTGGTTGATTATTGACCCATGGCCAAGAAAAGTTGCCGACCCCTGGATTAAAGTGTGGTATGTATTTTGACAGGCGTATTCACCAGAATCGAATATGACAACTAAGATCAGACCGAACCTGGTTTTTTAGTCCCAGGCGAATCTGAGAAGATAATAAATTCTCGACCGAGACAACATAAAATATTTTATTTTGTCTATTCATGGGTTTTCTCTCCTCCAAATTTTTTCCTGTAACAGATAAGTATTTAAAAAATTGTATATGTAGAACAAAGTGTAGTAAGGCAATTTCGTAAAATTGCCCGGATTACTGGTTGTCTGTACAGAGATTCTTCCTCACAGTTTTTCTGAGAGAAAGAGATGTCTATAAAATGATCAACCAGTATTCCTGTATATAAGTAATGTATTGTATATTGTGTAATACTTATCTGTGTATGGAGACGTTTCAACTCCGAGTCTGGAGTCGTTGTCAATCGTTTAGTGTTGTTTTCGAGGCTTTTTTCTAAAAAATTTTCGCTTTGATTTTGAATTTATTGTTTGTCAAAAAATTTGACACTGACAATTTGTCGTTTGGCGATCACTTGACGCTGAGGTTACCGTTTTTTTGTTCTGTTAGCAGTAAATTCTTCCAGTCCAAATGAAGGTCGGCTGAAGGTGCTCCGATTTCAGTGTTGTTTATCATCATACAGCTGGCTTCTTTAAGTTTTCTCTTTTTTAAGTTTTCTTCTTTCAACAAGATCTTTGTTTTATCCCAGTCTATCCTATGGCTGCCGGTGCTCGTTAATACATGATTGGCCAAATTTGATTTGTCCACATGTCTTCTGGAAATGTTATATTGATGTTCTTTTTTCCTTACTTCTAAAGGTCTTGAAGTTTCACCGGTATAAGAATGGCCACAGTCACACAAAACACTGTACACACAATTTTTAGAACTCTGGGTTGCGTTAAACGGTTTGGTATGTGTGAGGATAGAGCGCAAGGTATTATTTGTTTTAAAAACAGTTTTAACGCTGTATTTATTTCCTAACCGCTTAATTTTTTCCGATACACCTGGGATATATGGAATTATGTTCATAATTTGGTTGTCTGTTTGTGTTTGGTTGGTATTAGTGTGATGGTTATTTGTGCTGGTTTGTTGTTGCGATTTTCTTTCTAACTGATTTATAGTTTTATTTATAAAGTCTTGGGGATATTCGTTTTGAAGTAGATGTTCTTTGATAATATTGACTTCTTTGTTAAAGATTTGGGTGGATGAAGATATGTTTTTTGCTCTATCATATAAGCACTTTACAACACCTTTCTTTACATTTAAAGGATGGTTGGAGTGAAAATTCAAATATCTATTAGTATTTGTAGGTTTTCGATAAGTACTTGTACTTATTGTGTTGTTTGTTCTATCTATAAGTACATCAAGATAAGCAAGTTTATGCAAATTTTCCATCTCCATTGTAAATTTTATTGTGGGTTCTTGACTATTGATGTAATCTAGGAATGAGTGCAGTTCTTCAGCACCATACTCCCAAACCACAAAAATGTCATCAACGTATCTCCACCACACTTTTGGTTTATTTTTATATTTGCCTATGAATCTTTCTTCAAAATATGTCATGAATATATTACTGATTATAGGAGATAAAGAAGAACCCATGGCCATACCAAATTCTTGTTTATAGAAATCTCCTTCAAATTGAAAATATGTAGTGTTTAAGCAAAGTTCGGTTAGTTCCATAATTGTGTCAATGTTTAGTTTTGTTTTGTTGTGTAAGGTAATATCTTGTTGTAATTTATTTTTTATAATTTGTAATGATTTATCAACAGGTACATTTGTAAAAAGACTAACTATGTCGAAACTTACTAGTATATCATTTCTGTTGATAATAATGCTTTTTAATTTTGTTAAAAAATCGTTAGTGTTTTTTAAATTGTTTGGATTATTTTCGTAAGGTTTAATTATATTTAGTAAAAATTTTGATATGTTTTGTAATGGTGAATTTATTGAACTTACAATGGGTCTCATTGGTATTGTGTCTTTATGTATTTTTGGAACGCCATATAAGTGTGGAGGTTTACTATAGTGTGGTGTTAAGTGTTTTCGTTCTAATGGAGTGAATTCTTGTTTGTGTTTTGTTATAATGTCTCTAGCGGCTTTTTCTATATTTTGCGTAGGATCTTTTTTGAGCTTAGAATATGATCCTGTGTTAATAAGGTCCATCATTTTGGTGTTGTAATCATTTTTATCAAGTATAACCGTAGCGTTACCTTTATCGGCAGGTAGAATTTTAATTGTGTTGTCTTTTTTAAGTTTTTCTACGGCATATTTCTCTGTAGGAGTAAGATTGTATTTCATTTTGTGTTGCTTCTCTAGAAGTAATTTATTTCTTATTCGGTATTCACTTGACACTTCTGGAGGCAGTTTTTGGGCTGTGTCTTCAATCGCAACTATCAGATCTAGTTTAGGTATATTTTGTGGAGTGATTGAATAATTTAATCCCTTAGAAAGTACGTATTGTTCTGTTGGTGTAATGTGTTTAGTTGATAAATTAATCACAGTTTTATTGATGAAATTTGTATTTGGTGTAAGTACAGATTTTTTGTGTTTTTCATTTAAGAGATGTTGAAATTTATTTATATTTCTGTTTTTACATATTTGAAATTCCAAGCTGTATGAATCCTTTAAACAATTAAAGATGCGGTTATAGTCTGATGGAATGTGCGTTTCTTTGAATTTGTTTTCTAATATAATGATGTTATTTTTAAGGCTTACCTTCAATTTCCGATGGTGTTGTATTCTATTTCTAACTAAAGCATTACCTGTTTTCAACTGAATTCTAATACTACCTCTGTCTGTGAATGGCATTTTTGGTAACAACCCCTTTGGAATTATTCCCTCATTTCGGCATTTTATTAGGAACGTTAAGCTGTTCTGTGATCGTGCTAGTTTCTTATTCAGGTTTTCTAATTTTCTAAAATTTGTTGTTGAAATTGGCCCATACCTCATTCGTAAGTAATTTCGAAAAGATTGTTGAGGAGGTCTTGAATTATTTTGTCTATTCATGGGTTTTCTCTCCTCCAAATTTTTTCCTGTAACAGATAAGTATTTAAAAAATTGTATATGTAGAACAAAGTGTAGTAAGGCAATTTCGTAAAATTGCCCGGATTACTGGTTGTCTGTACAGAGATTCTTCCTCACAGTTTTTCTGAGAGAAAGAGATGTCTATAAAATGATCAACCAGTATTCCTGTATATAAGTAATGTATTGTATATTGTGTAATACTTATCTGTGTATGGAGACGTTTCAACTCCGAGTCTGGAGTCGTTGTCAATCGTTTAGTGTTGTTTTCGAGGCTTTTTTCTAAAAAATTTTTGCTTTGATTTTGAATTTATTGTTTGTCAAAAAATTTGACACTGACAATTTGTCGTTTGGCGATCACTTGACGCTGAGGTTACCGTTTTTTTGTTCTGTTAGCAGTAAATTCTTCCAGTCCAAATGAAGGTCGGCTGAAGGTGCTCCGATTTCAGTGTTGTTTATCATCATACAGCTGGCTTCTTTAAGTTTTCTCTTTTTTAAGTTTTCTTCTTTCAACAAGATCTTTGTTTTATCCCAGTCTATCCTATGGCTGCCGGTGCTCGTTAATACATGATTGGCCAAATTTGATTTCTCCACATGTCTTCTGGAAATGTTATATTGATGTTCTTTTTTCCTTACTTCTAAAGGTCTTGAAGTTTCACCGGTATAAGAATGGCCACAGTCACACAAAACACTGTACACACAATTTTTAGAACTCTGGGTTGCGTTAAACGGTTTGGTATGTGTGAGGATAGAGCGCAAGGTATTATTTGTTTTAAAAACAGTTTTAACGCTGTATTTATTTCCTAACCGCTTAATTTTTTCCGATACACCTGGGATATATGGAATTATGTTCATAATTTGGTTGTCTGTTTGTGTTTGGTTGGTATTAGTGTGATGGTTATTTGTGCTGGTTTGTTGTTGCGATTTTCTTTCTAACTGATTTATAGTTTTATTTATAAAGTCTTGGGGATATTCGTTTTGAAGTAGATGTTCTTTGATAATATTGACTTCTTTGTTAAAGATTTGGGTGGATGAAGATATGTTTTTTGCTCTATCATATAAGCACTTTACAACACCTTTCTTTACATTTAAAGGATGGTTGGAGTGAAAATTCAAATATCTATTAGTATTTGTAGGTTTTCGATAAGTACTTGTACTTATTGTGTTGTTTGTTCTATCTATAAGTACATCAAGATAAGCAAGTTTATGCAAATTTTCCATCTCCATTGTAAATTTTATTGTGGGTTCTTGACTATTGATGTAATCTAGGAATGAGTGCAGTTCTTCAGCACCATACTCCCAAACCACAAAAATGTCATCAACGTATCTCCACCACACTTTTGGTTTATTTTTATATTTGCCTATGAATCTTTCTTCAAAATATGTCATGAATATATTACTGATTATAGGAGATAAAGAAGAACCCATGGCCATACCAAATTCTTGTTTATAGAAATCTCCTTCAAATTGAAAATATGTAGTGTTTAAGCAAAGTTCGGTTAGTTCCATAATTGTGTCAATGTTTAGTTTTGTTTTGTTGTGTAAGGTAATATCTTGTTGTAATTTATTTTTTATAATTTGTAATGATTTATCAACAGGTACATTTGTAAAAAGACTAACTATGTCGAAACTTACTAGTATATCATTTCTGTTGATAATAATGCTTTTTAATTTTGTTAAAAAATCGTTAGTGTTTTTTAAATTGTTTGGATTATTTTCGTAAGGTTTAATTATATTTAGTAAAAATTTTGATATGTTTTGTAATGGTGAATTTATTGAACTTACAATGGGTCTCATTGGTATTGTGTCTTTATGTATTTTTGGAACGCCATATAAGTGTGGAGGTTTACTATAGTGTGGTGTTAAGTGTTTTCGTTCTAATGGAGTGAATTCTTGTTTGTGTTTTGTTATAATGTCTCTAGCGGCTTTTTCTATATTTTGCGTAGGATCTTTTTTGAGCTTAGAATATGATCCTGTGTTAATAAGGTCCATCATTTTGGTGTTGTAATCATTTTTATCAAGTATAACCGTAGCGTTACCTTTATCGGCAGGTAGAATTTTAATTGTGTTGTCTTTTTTAAGTTTTTCTACGGCATATTTCTCTGTAGGAGTAAGATTGTATTTCATTTTGTGTTGCTTCTCTAGAAGTAATTTATTTCTTATTCGGTATTCACTTGACACTTCTGGAGGCAGTTTTTGGGCTGTGTCTTCAATCGCAACTATCAGATCTAGTTTAGGTATATTTTGTGGAGTGATTGAATAATTTAATCCCTTAGAAAGTACGTATTGTTCTGTTGGTGTAATGTGTTTAGTTGATAAATTAATCACAGTTTTATTGATGAAATTTGTATTTGGTGTAAGTACAGATTTTTTGTGTTTTTCATTTAAGAGATGTTGAAATTTATTTATATTTCTGTTTTTACATATTTGAAATTCCAAGCTGTATGAATCCTTTAAACAATTAAAGATGCGGTTATAGTCTGATGGAATGTGCGTTTCTTTGAATTTGTTTTCTAATATAATGATGTTATTTTTAAGGCTTACCTTCAATTTCCGATGGTGTTGTATTCTATTTCTAACTAAAGCATTACCTGTTTTCAACTGAATTCTAATACTACCTCTGTCTGTGAATGGCATTTTTGGTAACAACCCCTTTGGAATTATTCCCTCATTTCGGCATTTTATTAGGAACGTTAAGCTGTTCTGTGATCGTGCTAGTTTCTTATTCAGGTTTTCTAATTTTCTAAAATTTGTTGTTGAAATTGGCCCATACCTCATTCGTAAGTAATTTCGAAAAGACCTCCTCAACAATCTTTTCGAAATTACTTACGAATGAGGTATGGGCCAATTTCAACAACAAATTTTAGAAAATTAGAAAACCTGAATAAGAAACTAGCACGATCACAGAACAGCTTAACGTTCCTAATAAAATGCCGAAATGAGGGAATAATTCCAAAGGGGTTGTTACCAAAAATGCCATTCACAGACAGAGGTAGTATTAGAATTCAGTTGAAAACAGGTAATGCTTTAGTTAGAAATAGAATACAACACCATCGGAAATTGAAGGTAAGCCTTAAAAATAACATCATTATATTAGAAAACAAATTCAAAGAAACGCACATTCCATCAGACTATAACCGCATCTTTAATTGTTTAAAGGATTCATACAGCTTGGAATTTCAAATATGTAAAAACAGAAATATAAATAAATTTCAACATCTCTTAAATGAAAAACACAAAAAATCTGTACTTACACCAAATACAAATTTCATCAATAAAACTGTGATTAATTTATCAACTAAACACATTACACCAACAGAACAATACGTACTTTCTAAGGGATTAAATTATTCAATCACTCCACAAAATATACCTAAACTAGATCTGATAGTTGCGATTGAAGACACAGCCCAAAAACTGCCTCCAGAAGTGTCAAGTGAATACCGAATAAGAAATAAATTACTTCTAGAGAAGCAACACAAAATGAAATACAATCTTACTCCTACAGAGAAATATGCCGTAGAAAAACTTAAAAAAGACAACACAATTAAAATTCTACCTGCCGATAAAGGTAACGCTACGGTTATACTTGATAAAAATGATTACAACACCAAAATGATGGACCTTATTAACACAGGATCATATTCTAAGCTCAAAAAAGATCCTACGCAAAATATAGAAAAAGCCGCTAGAGACATTATAACAAAACACAAACAAGAATTCACTCCATTAGAACGAAAACACTTAACACCACACTATAGTAAACCTCCACACTTATATGGCGTTCCAAAAATACATAAAGACACAATACCAATGAGACCCATTGTAAGTTCAATAAATTCACCATTACAAAACATATCAAAATTTTTACTAAATATAATTAAACCTTACGAAAATAATCCAAACAATTTAAAAAACACTAACGATTTTTTAACAAAATTAAAAAGCATTATTATCAACAGAAATGATATACTAGTAAGTTTCGACATAGTTAGTCTTTTTACAAATGTACCTGTTGATAAATCATTACAAATTATAAAAAATAAATTACAACAAGATATTACCTTACACAACAAAACAAAACTAAACATTGACACAATTATGGAACTAACCGAACTTTGCTTAAACACTACATATTTTCAATTTGAAGGAGATTTCTATAAACAAGAATTTGGTATGGCCATGGGTTCTTCTTTATCTCCTATAATCAGTAATATATTCATGACATATTTTGAAGAAAGATTCATAGGCAAATATAAAAATAAACCAAAAGTGTGGTGGAGATACGTTGATGACATTTTTGTGGTTTGGGAGTATGGTGCTGAAGAACTGCACTCATTCCTAGATTACATCAATAGTCAAGAACCCACAATAAAATTTACAATGGAGATGGAAAATTTGCATAAACTTGCTTATCTTGATGTACTTATAGATAGAACAAACAACACAATAAGTACAAGTACTTATCGAAAACCTACAAATACTAATAGATATTTGAATTTTCACTCCAACCATCCTTTAAATGTAAAGAAAGGTGTTGTAAAGTGCTTATATGATAGAGCAAAAAACATATCTTCATCCACCCAAATCTTTAACAAAGAAGTCAATATTATCAAAGAACATCTACTTCAAAACGAATATCCCCAAGACTTTATAAATAAAACTATAAATCAGTTAGAAAGAAAATCGCAACAACAAACCAGCACAAATAACCATCACACTAATACCAACCAAACACAAACAGACAACCAAATTATGAACATAATTCCATATATCCCAGGTGTATCGGAAAAAATTAAGCGGTTAGGAAATAAATACAGCGTTAAAACTGTTTTTAAAACAAATAATACCTTGCGCTCTATCCTCACACATACCAAACCGTTTAACGCAACCCAGAGTTCTAAAAATTGTGTGTACAGTGTTTTGTGTGACTGTGGCCATTCTTATACCGGTGAAACTTCAAGACCTTTAGAAGTAAGGAAAAAAGAACATCAATATAACATTTCCAGAAGACATGTGGACAAATCAAATTTGGCCAATCATGTATTAACGAGCACCGGCAGCCATAGGATAGACTGGGATAAAACAAAGATCTTGTTGAAAGAAGAAAACTTAAAAAAGAGAAAACTTAAAGAAGCCAGCTGTATGATGATAAACAACACTGAAATCGGAGCACCTTCAGCCGACCTTCATTTGGACTGGAAGAATTTACTGCTAACAGAACAAAAAAACGGTAACCTCAGCGTCAAGTGATCGCCAAACGACAAATTGTCAGTGTCAAATTTTTTGACAAACAATAAATTCAAAATCAAAGCGAAAATTTTTTAGAAAAAAGCCTCGAAAACAACACTAAACGATTGACAATGACTCCAGACTCGGAGTTGAAACGTCTCCATACACAGATAAGTATTACACAATATACAATACATTACTTATATACAGGAATACTGGTTGATCATTTTATAGACATCTCTTTCTCTCAGAAAAACTGTGAGGAAGAATCTCTGTACAGACAACCAGTAATCCGGGCAATTTTACGAAATTGCCTTACTACACTTTGTTCTACATATACAATTTTTTAAATACTTATCTGTTACAGGAAAAAATTTGGAGGAGAGAAAACCCATGAATAGACAAAATAATTCAAGACCTCCTCAACAATCTTTTCGAAATTACTTAATAAAATATTTTGTTATTATATGAAAAAGATGTGAATTAAATACAAAAAACGCGTTGTTTACAGGCAATATTTTTTTGAAGAAGTTGTACAATGCAACTGCACCTTAATAATCAAAAATAGAACAGTTATATTATAGGAGTCCCAATTAAAAAGCCCCAAACAGTTGTTCATTTGCAACTCTTAATGGTGCAGACTAGTGTTAAAACCGTATCACTACCGAGATTGGAACATTATTATCTTGAGCAGAATATCTCAAATCGGGCCAAGCACAAGTGATTACCTATATTTTTCAGATCACTTGTCATGAATGGTTTCGAAGATCTACACAGTTTGGTTGGATAGAAACATATGAAAAGTAATAAAAATAGATTATTTACTATTTTTTAATATTCTTTTTTCTATTGATGGTAAATAGGTTGACTTTTTGTGCCTACGACATTTTAAAATGTGTTTTCTTTATCATATTATACCCAATATTGTATTAACTAACAATAATTATATGGAGATGAATCCCAATATTCAAAAATATTAGCAATGCATAAATTAAGTAGACTAATTTATTTCTCCACAGTATTTCACTAATTCTTATTAAATCATGACTTAAATATACTTTAGAAACATCAATTATTGACAAAAGACTTTACTCTATAGCCGGATAAATAGGCTTTAAAATCAAGTAATAGCACATATTTAGGAGTCACGGCTATGGCCAATACTTGCGGTGTTTTTATACCGACAAACGAAACTGAGAACTCGGCCTGAATTTTGGCGACTGACCAAAACCCAAAAAATTGTGAGATCAAAACCAGTTCAATAAAAACACTTAAATCTTAGACACAGAATGGCCAGTTTAGTAGTAAGTTGCCATATGTGAGGAATAAACTAAACTTTTACCCTCTAATGATGAAAACTTAGAGTAGTTGCAAAGGCCGGCGTTGAGTGTTTTAAATAAAGACTTGGTGTTATAGTGCAAAACTGGGTTTTTACAAATATTAACGAAAATAAAAAATAGTGGATACCTACAATATCCTTTATCTTCGAAACAAGTCAAGACTAAATCAAAATAATAAAAAAAATTGACTGCATCACTGCTTGTCAAAAGAATACAAATATGTTTTTCTATTTTTTTTAGTAAGTTGTTTAAAATTTAAGTTCATAGCAAAAATAAAGCAAAAATTCTAATCTTAATTTTTGTGGAAAATTAAATAAATATTAAAAAAAATCAAGCTTATCATTAGGCAGTTCACAGGAAAGGGCTCTTTGTAAGGAATAAAACTGTATATATTTTTAAAAGATATTAATGAATATATAGGACAATCGACCCATTCCCTGCATAGGAAGAAAGCCTAAAGGAATTTTGAGGGCAAATAAGAAAATTAAAAACAGATCATGATTACCTAAAGTATAACAAATCTCTTAGTACGCAAGTCCAACAAGCACTTGATCAAATTATTTTTACTACAACATGTCCTTTCATCCATGTGAATGCAATAAATTTTATATTAGAGAAACATCGAGACCATTAAACGTACGAATTAATGAACACAAGAATTACATAAAGAAAGGACAATATGAAACATCGAAAATTGTGAACATGCTTGGAACCTACGCCATAAAATACAATTTGACAATTCATTTGACAAACTATACTTCACAAAGAACAACACAACACAAAACGAAAAATAAATGAACTCTCCTTTTAAACAACACAGTATCGGGATTGTTCATAAGGTTTTTCCTACGTTTTCCTTATGACGTTAATGGGATCGCTGAAACAAAAGAATTTTTTGATGACATTTTTGGCGAATGCGCTAGTTTATATTAAAGTCGTACCTAAGAACGCCACTTATAAATTCTAAAGACAACTCTTTCAGGTTCTTCCAACTGTTTAACTATGATACATGATTTTTAGAATTTTTTGTGCTACCTGTATATCTAGAAACAACAAATTTTTCTTATGTCAACTTAAATGTCATATATCAAACTTTCATTTTGCATTTTATATTTTCAATACATGTTTAAAGCTTCTGAAAACGAGGTCAGAATAGACAGGGAAACGTTTGCTTTTTACTTGAATATACAGATTTTTGTTTCGATTGTGGTGTTATTTCCCAAGAACACATACAAATAACTCATGAAGATTTTATATCATTTCATTTATAACTTGCTGTTCATTCTTCAGAACTTCTATATTTACATTCGCACGATTTTGAAAACTAAAAATAGTGAAACTTTTTATTCGGGATGTACTCATCACTCATAAACTGGAATGTCTGGCATAACATATGCTCAGGCATGAATGGGGTGAATTCCGAGGATTTCCCAAATGACACAGTCAAAAGGCCACCGTCATAGAAATCACATAATAAGATATGTATCTAAATGACACCAGACGTGAAAACGTTGTCATTACTTTACCACGTGCCCCTTTTCGTGAGGAACAAAATAGGTAGGTAACAGTTAATTGGACTTTCAGGGGAATAATTAAACCGGGCTGTATCTCCGTGTTTTGCGTATATTTGGGGTCGCGATAAAGGGTTCTCGGAGTGGATTGTTTCGCTTTTTTGGTTTCAGCAGCACATGTGATCTTATTTAAAATTCAATAACGTTTCAACCCCTCTCTGTTCGCTTCCAAGCGTAGTTTAGTTTATTGCGTTTTTGTGTAAATCCAGATTGATTGTGCCCTGGTGGGCGATTTGCTAACTAGATAGCTTTTTATTTTAAAATATAAAAAACCGTTCTTTCAGGAATCTAACAAAGTATGACAATTGCGTCGAAAAACATTGTGGCTTCAATGATTATATGCAAATTAAATTGAATTAAAATTGTAAGTCTGTTAGTTTGTTTCCTCAATCATAGAGCAAAAAGCTTTTCCTGAAAAGCTTAAAATGTGACTTAAAATGTGTTATATATATACTCACTATCAAAGAGATCACAACACCCAGGAGGAGATATTTTAATTTAATATTGTTTGGGTAGAACATAGATGCTATATTAAGGAGTAAATGATTACAATTTGGTAAAGTTTGGTGAATGTTTTTTCATGTAATTTTTAATATCGTCGTCGTTTATCGCATTTTTTATTTATTTTGCCAAAAAACAAAGTGTTAATTTTTAATAATTTTAAAATGGCTACTAGAGTACGTGTACGCCGGTAAGTGAATTTAAAAGAGGCAGAATTATTGGTTTAAAGGAGGCGGGTTTTTTATTTCGAGAAATCGTTAACCGCACGAACAGAAATCCAACTACTGTTATGAAATGTTGTCTAGCGTGGTTTGATAACACCCAAAATTAGAGAAGAGTGGGCACCGTCCGTCTAAGGCGGTTAGATGAAGCTCAAAATCGAAGTCTAAGACTTGTGGCTTTTAGAGACCGATTTTGGACAACTCGAAATTTGGCGGATGAATAGTTACGAGAACAAGGCTACTTATTTGAAAATGACGGAAAGGGTTGTCTTATGGGCTGTAACCTTATCGACCCCATCTTGTGCCAGCTCTGAGTGCTGAGCATCAACAGCAACGACTACAGTGGTGCAGAAAACGACAACATTGAAATGTGGAATGGCATAAGGTCGTCTTCTCTGATGAATGATGGCCGAAGAAGGGTTAGTCGACGTCGAGGAGAAAGACGTCACCCTCAATTTGTTGCGAGCGATATAGGCACCGAACAGTAGGCATTATAGTATAAGGTGCTATTGTACATTGAAGTAGGTCACCTTCAAGAAGTATTGCATAATTCACGAAATTATTGTATATTTTCAAAACGTTTCGGAGTCGAGGTCAGACCCCATTGTCAATGGCAAAGAAACTATGAAAAAAAGACATCATTTACTCCTTACTACAATATCTATGTTTTACCCAATGACTACTAATATAAATGTACCTGTCTGTTTACATTAAAAACGGGTTGAAAGATGTTTGCCGGAAAATAGTAAACAATGCCAAACTTCTTTCCATTGTAACTACTAAGACGTAAATCTAGGTATATGTACGCATTGACTAAACGCCGTTTATGTCTAGCAGGCAATAGCGTAAGTTTGCTTATTTACCTTTTGATTTGAGGTTTACTTCGTAATTGATAATTTTTAAAGTGTTTTGGGGTTGAAACTTTTTTAAAATTAGTCAATATTTTGTACAAATAAAAAAAAACAATAATAATGTGTTTTTTCAGTGTTGTACAAGCAGGAAAACGGCATATTTGACGAATTATCTTCTCACGGGTAATTGTCAGATCATAAACGAGTTACTGAGTTTTTCAAAAGGTCATTTAAGCAGTAAGTAAAACTACATTTTATGTGAAGAAATAAATGTTTTGATAATTACTATTACATATTAGTAATTAAGCGACTAATTGTTTTTGTTATTGTGCACATCTTTTAATGGATTTTAATGTATTTATATTTGTGGATTAGGTGCGTAGTTCTGTTATTTTGAATCTGAATAACATGACCTTTGATTTAATGTAGTTGGGACGCTACTGTTGAAGCCGGAATATTTGTAAACAAATATATTTTTGTCTCCTTCTATTTGTGACTCATGTTTCAACCCATTTTTCCTTTGGTCATATATAAGAATACCGGGTCCATTTATATTAGTGTCATTGGTTTTACCAAAACAATATTAAATTTAAACATCTTCTTCTGGGTGTTGCGATTTCTTTGTCAGTGAGTATTACAGAATCTCTTTTGTCCTGGTACATCCATCAATATTTCATAAAATATACTTTAAAATGCGAACGAGATGACGACTAAAGGCAATGTTCTGATCAGTCCAACATCCTAGTTCACAAAAATGGAACTATTTAATTACTGTTGGTACAATCGGTTGCTTCTTAAATCAGATAATTTTTTAGAAATCTCAAAAACTTTTGTATATTTATGATACGCGATATCTTTATTGACTGTGACTAGAAATGATATTTTTTTTGCTGAATAGGAATTTCGTTGATGGTGATTTTTTGCAGGTTTTATAGCATCGCTACTGGTTCGACCAAGATTTAATAAAGCAATTATACAGGATCTTAGCTTACAAGATACAAGTACACAGTGTGTAAGTAAATAAAGTGAAGCACCTGAGTCACTATATACCTATAGCAGTAAATACATTGTAAAAATACTGGATGTAGGTATACGTACATACATTAGTATATTTGCAAGTTAGTCACTGTTTATCTGTAGATTTAGGTGATTCCGCTCTTCTGGTTTAGTAACTGTTACAAGATGTCAGATACTTTTTGTGAGATATATTCGAGATCAGAAGGTCGAGCTGGGCCGTATGCCATTTGTCGGCCTATTATAAAGGGTAATTTCGAAAAGATTGATGAGGTCTTGAATTATGTCACCTGTTCATTGAGTTTTCTCTCCTCAAATTTTTTTCCTGCAACAGATAAGTACTTGAAAATTGTATATGAATAACAAAGTGTAGTAAGGCAATTTCCTAAAATTGCTCGGATTACTGGCTGTCCGTACTGAGATTCTTCCTCAGAGTTATTCTGAGAAAAAGAATTGTGTACAAAATGATCAATCAGTATTTATGTATATAAGTAATTTAAACTTCGTATGCATTTTTCTTTAATTCTTTAAGATTTTAATAAAACTGTAAGTTTGACTGAGTCTCTGGAATGACTTCAATTTACAATTGAACCAGGTAGATAACGCTTTGATAGGGTTATAGGAAAAAAATAATTCCTCCTAAACGGTTGGGCCGATTGTGATTAAAACTTTTTGGGTGTGTTTGAGTGGATTAGATTTATAATTTGAAATGATGGGGGCGCTGCAATAGGGCTTTGGGCCTTTTTTTAACTCTTAAAGTTGAGCCAATTTGGATGGGTGCCTGGACTGGTTCTAGGAATTTTTGTAAAATGTTCCGATTAGGTACCACTTTCTCCTCTGTCTCTTAACCGATTTTCTTCATTTTTGTTATGTTTAGTAGCTACTAACGACCTTCAGTACAGAATGCTAATGTTAATTTATAATATTGGTTCATTCATTAAATAAAATATAATAAAAATTCATTATTTACATCCATAATGTCAACTCCAAACAACCGAATGTGCCGCCGCCGCCAGACTCAAAACATTGAGGAATTATATATAGAGGGACCAATGCTGTTATATACTTAGAGCATGTACTTCTGGAAGTGGCATGCAAGGCAAGCGTTGTTATTGTTTAGTGGTAAAGTAATCGTTGTATATTATAATTATACAGGGCGATTCCAGATATGTTAAAAATCATTTTTTTCGTGGGTGGCACATAAGCAGTTGCATGTATAGGGTGTTTAAAATATAGAGTTGAGTGCAATTGTAACTAATAACATAATTATATAGGGAAGCCCATTAGCGGTTGAATTTACAGAGTTCTTGGAATAGAAGGTGCAGTAGAATTACAGTTATACAGGGTGGTACAAAAAGTATTATACAGAAATGCATATACATATGCATATGCATATAAGTCGGAGTAGAATTATAGTTACAGAAGATAGTTCAAAATTTCATAAACAAAAAGAGTAAATACGGTGGCTCATAGGCAGTGTCATATACAAAATGGTTTACCGGGTGGTTCAAAACTGTTAAAAAATATTATGCGTGGTCCATGAGCAGTTGCATATATAGGGTGGTGGAAATATATAATGAGATGGAATTATTATAATGAGGATTTTAATAAATGTTAGAGAATTGAGTACAATTATAGTTATACAGGGAGGTTAGAAAAAATAAATATGTAGGGTAGCCCATTCGCGGTTGAAATGTTGTCATATTCAATTAAGAATTACTATTTGAACACAAATAAAGTCCTATGAATTATATCTAATAAAACTTGAATTTTGTTACTTATTTGTAGAAGCGAAATGTAAGACCGACATCTAGGATTTTCGAGGAAACTATCACACACAGATTCCGAATCTGGATCCGTTCCGTGTAATTGCTGTTCTCCTTAAAGTCCTAGGATAGAATGTCACGATAAAATTTTCTGGTTACTTAACCTGCCAGAGATATTGGTCGAATTTCGACCATTGGGCAGTTAAAATAAAACACCAATTTGTTTACCCCGTGCAAAGCCGGGGACGAGCCAAATAGTGGATAAATAAAAATAATAGTGACTGGCTAAATGATCCTGAAACGAGATCGAAGTTAGAGAAGGAGAGAAAAAAACATTATTTCTCAAAATACAAAATACGAAGGAGTTAACTACAAAAGTTTATTATATATTATATTTCTAACATTCACGTTGAGTATTTTATGTACAAAAAGAAAACGTGGGAAAATATTAGGCAGATTGTGCGTACATCGTTTCTTATTATCATGAAAAATTAATAGCAAAAACAGTTACGAGATTGTTGTCCAATAAATCCGCAGATTTTGCGCATGAACTGGAAATTACTATTGGGTTCTCGACAGCAGCAACCTTTATTTATGAGGAATGCTATCGCGGATAGATATCTACTACCCCGTAATAACGATTTATAATGAACCACAATAATTCACCCAGAGAGATATTTATTATTATCATTATTACAGTAACGTGTCATGTGTAGGCCACTATAATATCAGGAATATGAAAGTTTTCTCATGTATATGGAACGTATCGACGCAGATAATGGGATATTATGTTAAACTTTCACTTAATTAAATACCTTGCATGACGTAATTACAGTATTTCGAGGTTTGACAGCGAATTGTTAGGCAGAAGATCGGGAGTAGTGATCCGAGGCGTAAATCTTTGTAATTAAACAAGCAACATCTTGACAAGTAAAAGTGTTGTTATTAAGAATAAGTTATGCTTCAATCAACGAAATGGACTTTATGCTGAGTCACCATAGTTTAGCATTCCAGCTAACAGGATTCAGGAAATGAAACACATTTGCTTTTTCTACTAAAATTTCTCCAGTCATGAGATACGAGTCATTGGTTACATTACATTGTTCTATTTGCTTTTAGATCTATTTATATATAATAGAGAATTTTAGTAATACGATACGTAAGAGTCATATTTGATTCAATATTACACATTACAATGCAAAATACTGTAACTAATTGATAATTAGAATGCTTACTATTTGGCATTAAGTTGATTTGCACTGTTAGTCAATACATATGTACGGCGTTCGCTCACCTGGTGAGCAAACTACATCAATTAATTAAAATTTGTAGATTTTAGTGGAACAATAAACCCACCAAGAAATATATAGCACAACACTACTAAATAATTAAAATTTACAAAAGCTTAGACATTTTGGATAGCACTTTCCTAACATAATTTTATATTAATGAAACTTATAATACAATAATAAATATATACAGGGACCAACGGAACTGCCTTGCTGTAAACTCATCTTCATTCTAAAAAGGAGCCACATGGAAAAATTATAATTATAAGTAAACAAATCAGATTTCTTCTACCATGTGAATCAACGGAGATTATATACTGGCAGTTAACAACACGTCTCAGTAGATAGGTGACGTCGTGGCTCTACTTATTTTCTTTAACGCCCTAAAAATTACAGACCTCGGAAAGTATAATGCACACAAAAAACATATTACGATTACTTGACCTTCGCATAACCTCAACCATTTGTCGTAACATATTTGCTGAAGAAAATATGTAAGAAAAATATTCCTAAATATAATGTTTTCCCGTAAGTTAAAGTGATTTTGAAGCAATGAAGTTTGAAAGCGAATTTTAACTCTTAAATTAAACTTCAAATTATTGTTATCTTATAGACCAACAATAACTCCTTTATTATTTTTTTATTTTGTATTTACAAAATCTATTAATAGCGTAGTTACTGATTGTATTGTTTTGGTTATCTTTAAAAGTTTACACATGTAAATGCACTGGAGGCAGGAGCTGTTCCGAGAGCCTCAAGGTCAGTACAATCAACAATAAAACGAGAGACTTATCTTAATACACTATCGCAGAAAATACAATGTATCCCGACATGGAAGAGAAGCTTCCCCAGTACTTAAGTAAATTTTGTACCTGTCAGTACTGACGCATTTGATTGCCCTTCCTGTGGGTCGTCTCTGGATTCGTACTTGACTGCTGACGAGACGTAATCTGATGTTACCCAACAGATAATATGAACTCATTTATCAACAGAGACAGGCGAAAGAATGGAAGAACTGCCATTTAATATTACTTAGCACACTCAGAAGTCGTTTTGGACAACAGCAATCAAATTTTAAGCAAACTGAGTCACTTCTTACAAATATTAGATGTTATAACTTTAAATTTGGTAAAAATTGGAGGCGATCACACCTTATTAATCGTCAAAATAAAATAAAATTGACAGCACTTGTAGCGTGGAATAAAATAAGAAGTAGTAACTGAGGCACTAGGACTTATTAATGTCAAAATTTCGACACAAAAACCAAACAAAAAGGTTCAGTTCAGTAAAAAAACAATAATAAAAAAGAAAAAAAAACAAGGTATCTCTTAAATACAGATCTCAGCAAAACCCAGAATGCCATTTAGAATATAATGTGCATAGCAAATAATGTCTTTACTATACAGAACGAGAGTAACCGTCCTAATAATTTACCATGAGGTACTCCGGTTTAATTTATTTTTGTCACTAATGCACTCACTTAATTTGACTTTGTGTTGCTTACTTGTTAAATAACCTCTACAAAATAATAAAAAATAATATGACATTCGGATTTAGGATGATAAATGATGATAATTTGTTTGATTGGTGATGGGCTGATTAGGACTGCAACATGTATATTTTTGTTCTTGTATCTCCAGAATAGATAAAATTGTAAAAATATAAAATTTATTCTTATGAAAAACATGATCAGTTGGTTAAAATTGAATCTTGAAACAAAAAATTCCAAAATTTCGGAAGGGGGCGGGGGGTTCGACCCTCCCTGCCACTGGCTACGGGCTTGGCTTACACTGTACAAGTGGTAATGCAAAAAGGTAATTTGTATTTATCTTGGTAACTAGAAGAATGCCAGTTGAGTATTTTAGTATCATAAGGAATAGACGTTGAATGTAAACAATATCTACCTTTTTTTTTGGTTTCTGTACCTGAAAATTTAAGGTTAAAGAAAATCGACCATACCTCTGTACTGGGAAAACTGTGGAACCTTTGATTTGGTTATACGTCATACCTCGGCCCCAAATTAAGATGAAGAAGCTTCATACGCAATGAATAAATATAGTAAGGGCGTAAGCTTCATAAGCAATAAAGAAATATAGCAAGGGAGTACTTCTATTTAAAAAAATATGAGGTCTTAAATACGCAATGAAGGAAATTATTTCTATTTTTAAAGCCTCCATAATTTTAATAAATGATGAATAAATATATGGACAATTATCATGCTGGAAGCTGATGTTTTTAACCCTTTGTGTAAGGTCAGTTTGACCGTTATCGAATAACAATATTGACAAGGATTTCGAAGAAGTTAAACGTTAAAAGTTAGTTAGTAAAAACTATCAGGATTTGGACATTACAGGTGCCTTTTATATAACAACATACATTTAAAAATTCTTACATACTTTCACTGTTTTCAAAGATTTACTAATAATTAAATTAATAACAACCTTACACTCCGTTTCAAGAGTTTTTTATTGAATGTTTGTTGTTGTACGTAAAATATATGGTCATATATTTTTTTTTCTCGGGCAGTTAAGAAGCGTTCACTGAAATGATGCCTATATTGTCGGACAAAATGTTTTAGCAAATTTCTGTATTAAAAAAAAATTAACAAAACTTACACAATGTAGTTGAAAGATAAAATTCACTGCTGATAATTACTGGAAACTCTGAAATAATGTTTATTTTAGGACAAAATATCAGAGTTTGTTTCTAAGGATCTTACTTTGTAACACATTCTCGAAATGATTGTCTATTAGGTTATTCAACAATAATAAGAAATATTAGTTATTTTTTGAGTAGAATTTATATTGTGCAGTTAATACAAACAGATGTTAGTATTTACACATATTTATTTGTCTAATGAAATTGCAATATTAGTAATTAATTTGGTGCCGAAACAAATTTTCCACTTTTGAACCATACATTTCCTTCTTGGGAGCATACATTTCCATTAGACCTCTATTCTACACTATTATCCAAATACAACAATATATAACTGACCTAAAAAAAACTCAGGCGTCTTAGCTTAATGTCGCGACAGGTCTATGAGGATGTCGTTCCCTATAGATTCCATTTGGTTTTGTACTTTGCCGAAAAACAACACTTAACTCCATCAACAAGTTATTATTTTCCTAAATTAAATTTGTTCAACCATATTCACACATTCTCGTAAACAATTCCCTGTAATTCTTGCACTTTTCACAAAGATTCGCAAGAGTTTGTTTAAGCATAGCTCGCAATAACAAACAGACTACCTCAAGTATTATTTCTGAATATAACCAATCAAATAAACTGCACTTCGGAATTCAATCGTCATCTCCAAGAATACGATATCAATGCCATAATTCAATTTCTGTTGACTTTATTATCAGAAAATAAACACATATTGTTCGAACATGTAAACATCACCGTCTCATTTGAAGCTAGAAATAGACGTTGGGGTCTTTGAACTTTTTATATGACCAAGATTTATGGCATGAGCACTTAGAACCGTTTCTTGGATGATTATTTTGCTTTTTAGTACATTTTTTAAACAATTTAGTGTCGTTACACTCAACAAAACAACCGGTGTTCTATATTGTATAAATAATACGCACAGTCCCATTGATTTTCTACTCTTAAGAAGAAAGATTTCTTTAATAGCGCTTGGCGTTTTCGATTACAGATAAATATAATTTAAAGATTGCTATACTTTGTGCATCCATGAAAAATCAAATAATATGATATTATAATTTCTTCTAAATTGAAAACACAAGAGAACAGTAAATTTTATAAAAACCCATTTTATAGTCATTTATAAGCATTACCGTAACCCGTCTATGGGGGCCCCCAGCTGAAGTTTAGCAAATTTTATCCCCCCCCCAAGATATTTCTCAACGCGCCCGTTTTTATAATATATCTTCTATACTCAATCTTAAATTTGCATTGTATACATGTCTAATAATTTATTAAACCTGTAGGTATTAGATTTAAAAATATATTTTTAAATTCTTTGGCGTTTAAGTTTTATTATATTTATTTCACATATAACCAAGCACCTATAATCCGCAAGAGAGGCCTACGGAGTGGCACTTGGAGCAGCCTGAGAATCTTTTTTAATATAATACAGTTTAGATCATTCAAATCTGTTTAGGCATTTCAAAAAACAGTAAGTATACATATAAAATCCTGGTATCTCATCAATATGAACCTTCGTACCGGTTCGAATGGATATTTTTCTTAAATGAACGTCGAAGTATAGCCTATTCAACAAAAAAGAATCATTAAAATCGAATCAAAAATGGAGAAGTTGTGACCCTATTAGAAAAAATTCAGCTGAATTAATTTCTTCTTTTTTGAAATTTTAGAAGTCTTTAACTAGTATAACGCAACTCCTCGATGTTGGTATTAAAATATTAAATTGAGTTATATAGTACACAGTGTTTAAAATATCCCGGTACGGCTGATTATCTCGGCAGGAAGACATTTTACAAAAATATGATCAAAACAAAAGTATTAGAATTTTTCCCTGGCCACAAAATGGTCATAATAGACCATCAAGGTTAAATCAAGGTCAAGATTTTTTCAAATGGGAACACCTATTTTTAATACCGGAAATGAGGTAATTTTAAGTTCAAATATGCCTTGAACTTTATTTTTCATTAGAGTTTGATGATCAGTAAAGCTTAAAGTAAGGTCAAACCTAGTTTGGTTTCTAACAACGGACATTATGGGAACAAGAATAAGATTTTTTGACAGTCATTATTGATTTTAGCTTGGCTACGCAATAGTCATACTGGACTGGAGTTTGACTACGACCTTCAACGCCCAATCAATGTAAAGTTGATTTATTCAAATGAGAACACCCTTTTTTGATACCAGAAATGAAGACAGCAAAAAGATTTACGTTCAAATATGTCAAACATACAAATATTCAAATAATAAAATATTTTTAAAGCGCCATTTTGGATCTTTAACTCCCATTGCCAATTTCTTATTTCTAAATTTTCCTAAAAATTCCTTGGAGCCAGTGGTCAAGGTCTAATTCATTATGACCATTGCATAGCTATTATAAAATGAGTACCTCGGTCAAAAAGTCGCTTTCTTGGGACCACATTGTATGACGCCAAACTTAGTATGATCTCAATTTGACCTCTGCTGACAGTCAAGGTCAAATGGAAAAAAATGGTCAAGGACATATTTGATCGTAAAGTTTCCCGCTCTCTTCATTTCCGCCATCAAAAATGGGTGTTCTCATTATTATATATTTGACCTTGAAGGTCAAATCCATTTTGTAGCCAGGGAAATATTTTAAAAGTTTTGGATTGACCATATTTTCATAAAGTGTCTACCTGCGGAGTTAATATATAGTCTTGTGTTCAATGGATTGTAAAATCTAGAAAACAAAGTTTTTTATTTTACATTCTGAAAATAATTCTAAAAATCGTATCGTGAGATATTAGAAATATTCTCAACCATCTATAAGAACTTATTAATTATGAATGAAAGCAAAATAAAGACATCCATAGTGTTTTCCTTATATTGGGCGCAGATAAAACAAAGACATGTTGATTTTATTAAATAAATTCAGAGTAATGACTTCAAAGAAGCAATGGTTCATTTTTATTAAATACTGGTCTAGCAATAAAGCAGCACGCTATATACAAAATAAAACGAGAGTTAAGTATGATGAATGAGGTGTTTTTTGATTTGACAAGTTTAAACATCAATTGGCAATTATCTTAATTTAATAATCACGAAGATACTGATATATCAGAATTATCTATCAGGCTTGTCAAAAAAAATAGTAAAAGAATAATCCTTGCTCTGATAACGGTAAGTAAATATAATAAATAATTAAAATATGGACCAAACAAAACAAAATATATTCATACAAACAAAATTTAAGCATTAGTTGGTTTTAATACTATAACAGGTTGTGATTGTAATCTCTTTTTAGCAAAAAAGTAACAAAGACCTCTACATAAAAATTTATAAATTATCAAAAAGAATTACAGGATCTACGTATACGTTTATAACTGAGAATTTTGTATAATTGTTTGAATTTAACATATCATTAAACTTTGTAATAAAGTGAGATTAATTATGTCAATATCCTCTATTTAATTATTTCGTATATATTTATTAAAACTACAGTAATTTATATAGTATCAAACAAAATCTATATATAACCAAATATAATAGTTTTTTTTACATAAATGGTAATGTATTTTATATATAATTAATGAATTAACAATAGATTTTTTTCTGATACATATTAACTAATTACTTTTGTTTTGTATCAAAGTGGGTATGTGCAATGTGAATGTACAATAATTACCTGCCAATTGTTTAATTAGGATTTAAGAAAGTAGAAATAAATTCTTATTTCTACTCAAATTGCCTTAATAAGAATAAACAGAATTAAGGCGTATTCAGCTTTTTTGGAATTATCGAAAGGCATCCATAGAGAAACAGAAGATATGAGTTCCAAGGTCTATTGTGGCAATATTGAGGTAAAAGAGAACAAACATTTACCGAAGTTGTACAAAGAAGGCATTTAAAGAAAAATAAAAATAAATTAATTAAGAAAAGAGATGTCACAAATATCTTTCAAAAAACAATAAGAACATTATCTTTCAAACAGACTGACAGAAAGAGCATATAAACTTATTTATAAAGGCACTACTATTCAAAAAATCACTTCCAATGAGCAAGAAGATTTGTTTTGTAATAAATAACAGATCAAGACAGTCATTTTAAAAATTTAAGATCTGCTTCTATTTACGTATAGACTAGCGGTTAAGAATATAAAAAGAATGCATATATTCGACAAGGAAAAAATTAGGAATGTAAAAAAGTCATACACTATATTCCATACTAAATACTTAATGCACGTCACCTCTGCAAACTGTGCAGTTCAGTAAAAGAACAAAAAGTTGAAATTGTAAAATTTAAAAAATCAATTGATGTGCAAACTCTTGAAAGAGAAGTTGGGTTAATGCCATCAGAGACGTTCACCTTAGAAAGAAGTACCTAAAACTAAGTTTAAGCGCACAAGTTGAGAGCCTGAATTGGAAATCAATGGTTTCTCATTTTCTATACCGATAAAAGTTTACACATTTATTTATCACAAGTTTTACATACTCGTATATATAATGTTATCTAATTTTACGACATAAATATTGTGCTAGTTTCCCGTAAAATCCTAGATGTCGGTCTTTACATTTCGCCTCTACAAATATTGTGCATGAAAAAAAAATGGAATAAACTATTTCTTCATTATCCACATGCAACATATATATTTTGTTTTTGTCTTCTAAACGTTGTTTGTGGCATATTCTTGATAACTTATATGTTTCTTTGGGGAATAACACCACAATAGAAATAAAACTACGTCAATTTTAAATGTCAAATCAAATTTTCATTTTGCAATCACATCAATAAATATAAAGCCATTGAAATGTCAATTTTAAATGTCAAATCAAATTTTCATTTTGCAATCACATCAATAAATATAAAGCCATTGACAACGAAGTCAGAATAGACTTTGAAACGTTTGGTATTTCTGCAATATACGTAGTTTTATTTCTATTGTGGTGTTATTCCCCAAAGAAACATATAAGTTATATATTTTGTGTTAGAAATATTGTGCCTTATCTAGAATATTAACTTAGATTTACATAATAATTGTATTCTCTTACTTTTTCGGCTTATTTAAAATGTCATCTACTAAATATATCGATTCTGTTTATGTCTTCTGTAATGATTCAAAGGCACTCACCTGAAACAATAATAAAAAAAATAAGAATTGATTTGGTATTTTCTTTGTAGTTAAATATAAATCATAACGACAGTGTACACTGGAATATGAAATATACTTAATACAAAGTTAACGTGTTATTTACAGTTTTGTTGATCTGTTTTGACTGCAATAATATCAGAAAGAATCTCTATTTTATTTTCAAATACACCTTAGTTATTCACATATCATTTATTATTCCGACAAGTACAGCAATACAATGTCTATCAAAATTTGGTTTCAATTTAAATGGATGTGCAAATGGCTCACCATTTTTTTAAAGATCTTACTCTTACAGTGATCAGATATTTAGTCAGAAAAAATTAGAGATAAATGTTGAAATCAAAGAATAACCAAGCAAATAACATTATATGGCTGTTTATATGATGGTATCTTTAAAAAAATCCTAATTTGGTACTAGTCTAGAAGAACTGAAAAACTAAGAACATCGTTATACATTTTATGCACCGATTAACTAAACGTTTCGGATACTTAGTCTTGGAAAATTCTGGCCAAATCTAAATTTGTTCAGACTTGGAGTTCAAACTTCTCCACTATAGGTAACACATCCATTTGTAGAATTGGTTGATCATATTGTCACGGAAAGTTATAACTGTATATACAAACTAGTTGTCACTGTCATGTTGACAGCAAAATGGTAAATTGACAGTTATGATCGTCAAATCATATATAACGAACTTAGAGCTTATATTTTTGTATATTTTGAGAGACATAATTAATTGGAAGCAACTTCCAATCGAGTGAAACAACCTTTGTGCATTACAATTAATTTTAATATGACACTAAACTTTAGATTAAAATTCGAAGTTATAAGGTGTGTTGTATTTTGAACTTATTATCATTGAATAAAGTTGTTCATTAATTGGAACAACAGTGTAATTAAAATCCACAGTAATTAGTAACAAAGAAAGTGAAGTCGGGATAATAAACTGTTGTTCAAGGTGATGAAATTATGAATAAGCTTAGTGTTACATTAGAAGATAATATGAAGGTCCAACAAACAGATAAAGAACATACAATGAAAAGCCAAAGAACAGTTTAAAACTATTAGATGAGAGAAAAAAAAAGAACATGAATTACTAGACAAGAACAGTTATTGGAATTTCAACAACGAGAATTGGAACAAATGGTGCAGCTAATTAGAAATACAAATAAACAAGCAGTTTTGTTCCAGAGGAGTAGAACTTCAAAAAATGACTAAACTAGTAGTATCAATAGTTGTACCAAACCACAGAGAAAATCTCCAGTTATCTTCTAATTGATTTCAGACCAACCATCCTCCTTCATTTAAAATAAACCAGATATTTTGTTAATCAGGTATTGAAATTTTCAATAAATTAGGAAAAGTCTCTAAATCAGTGATGAACTTTATAGATTAAATTGATTGGAACTTTCGTCTTGAAATAGCTTGACGAATTCTATATTTGGAAAGCAAATTTATAAGCGTGTCGATTGAGTACGTGTTGTCAGTCCAAGTTAGGACGTTTTCAAAGTAGGTCTTATAAAATATTAATTGATGTACGCCAATTTCGGTTAGTAAATGAGAAAATCTAAATAATTTATGATTATCCTATATAATTTACTGTTAACGAGTTATTGGAACTCGTATATAATTCTTTAAAAATGGCTAGAGGGAAGTGCATTACAATGCGTTTCGTGCAACAGCAATAATAAATAAAGGTCATGCTGACGTGCTTAAAGCATCTATATATTCCAGACAGTAGGCCCACAAAAAAATTTAAATGAAAAATCAAGAAGTATTAAACACAAGTTTGGAGTTGAACAGTGTAGCTGTTATTAGTTACTGTTTTTTTATGGACAGTTGTGAGCTTATAGTTCATCTTAATGTAATGTGACCAGTCACACAAAAGTAATCACTGGTATAAACTGACCAAACTATATATAAAAATGAAAATATAACATTTATCACAAGTTTTGTACATGTTTTTTTGTATCAGTTATCTGCGATATTTATTAGATACACATTAAAACGTCTTGATCAGCCGTATATAATTGCTTTTTTAGTTGTTAACAGTTCAGAATAACTTCATAGGATAAAACATAACTATATGTTGTGCATATTTAAGTATAAAAAAAAACAAAATTGTTTTCGTATTTTGATTTTTTCTTTAAATTTACTAATTGATGGGATACAAAATTCATGTTTAGTAATATTAAAATGCCTAGAGTACGTGTACGCCGAATGCATCGCCGGCTAAGTGAGGCGGGTTTGTCATTTCGAGAAATCGCTAACCGCACGAACAGAAATCCAACTACCGTTTTGAGATGTTGTGAAGCGTGGTTGGATAATACCCAAAATAGGAAAAGAGTGGGAAAAAATAAAGTTCAAGATCGACGTCTTAGACGTATGGCATTTAGAGACTGATTTTTGACAACTCGAAATTTGGTTGATGAGTTAGGAGAACAAGACCTTCTTGGAAGTGTCCGAACAGTTTACCGCCGTATAAGGTCTTTTGGACATTAAGCATGGCGGCAACGGCTACAGTGGTGCGGAGAACAACAACATTGAAAATTTCAAATATTAATTTCCAGATTGCTCATGAGCATCGTTTAACCCATAGTAATTATACACAAAACGATTTATACAAATGACATGAAACAAAATACTAATTTAATTATTATAGAACCAAGTGATCCGATTTAGGCACAGAACAAAAATTTAACTAAAAATAATTTGGTCAAGTGCGAGTTGGACTCGCATACTAAGGGTTCTGTACCACCTTCAAGATTCTAATATTCCAGTTTCAGACCAGCAGGGATTGAGTGCAGTTTCTTACATTTACCCTAATATATTTTAAAGGAAGCGTTTTATATTTATAAAAAATATACACTTTCATTTTCCACATATAGACTTTTTATTTGATCTGACTCGTTTGATTTTACAATTTTCCAATTTGGCCCCTAAAATTGACATTAGAGTTTTATTGTACTAATAAATTTACAGGGAAGCCTTTTATAATCTACTATCTGAATTTAAGGGAAAATAGGTCAAGTTTTAAATAATAAATTATTAAATCTGTTAGACAAATTATTTAAACATACAAATAAAATATATTTTTCAAAATTTTAAAGTCGGAATTATGTCGATATTTAATATTTCTGTTAATATATTTTAAATAAATGATTTAAAACATGATATATTTGTGATTCACACAATGAGCCTTTTATTTGATATTTAATTCTATAATTTGTCCCTAAAATTACTATGGGGGTTTTCTACTAATTTTTTTACAAATTTTAAGTGAGCCCCAGTAACCCTAATTCTTTTCAAAATTTTAAGTAGTATGGTTTCGGAAATAAAGCGGGAAATGAGAATTTTTTATATCTTTTTGTTAATATCTTGTAAACAATTAACATTAAAAATATGAAAAATATATATTTGTATTCCTCATAATGAGCCTTTCATTTGATGGGTTAAAAAATATATTTTTTTTATTTACCGTTTAATTCTATAATTTGGCCCCAAATATTAATATTACGGATTTCTTTGTATTTTCATGCAAACAAAAAAATTTAGGTCTTATAGTTTGGGTAATAAATGGGGGAATGAGTATTTTTTTTAATTTGTTAATCTATTTTAAAATATTTATTTTAAAAATATGGAAAAATATATTTGTATTCGCATAATGAGCCCTTTGATTTGGTATATTACTTACATGATGCGTTAGAAATAATTTTAATTTTATGTGTTCCATTTAATGTTGTAATTTGCACCCTAAAATTAATGCTAAGGATTTCTTCTTATTTTCCAGTAAAGTGCAGGTCCTATATACTTTTTCTGTTTTTAAAATTTTACGTTTTGCTTTAGGTAGGGGGAATGGGTATAAATTTTTATATTTTTGATAATGTCATTAAAATAATTTATTTTAAAAATATGAAAAAAAAACATATTTGTTTACACCAAAAGGCTTATTAAGCCTTTTCATTTGATATATTCCATGATGGGTTAAAAACAATGTTAATTTTATATTTTCCATTTAATTCTGTAATTTGCCCCCCAAAATTAATAGTAGAGGTTTCCCCTTATTTTTCCGGTAAAATTCGGGTTACGTCCTCTATCCCTATTTTTTTCAAAATTTTAGTTCTTATAGTTTCGGAGATAAGGGGGGGAAGCAGTCGATTTTTTTTAGTTTTCCCCCCAGAAGTACCCCTAAAATCAAAATTTATTCATTTACGATATGTACTCCTCATCGGGTCACCAAACTATACACTGATACCAACATTTTCAGTGTAGTAGTTTAGAGGAAAATTGCTGTGATGTGAAAGAGTATATTGTATATACGGAACGCTAATAATGAACCGATTCTGAATTACTTCTGCGAAACTTCCTTTTGTCTTTACTTTTACTGATGCCGGAAAAGATTACTCCAAAGTATTTAAAAATTTTATACTTAATGTTTTATTGTTGTAGTTCAGATGTGTATATCTTCTTAGTTCTTTTCCCCAATCATGGGAGTGCCTTGGTGATATTTTCTATTTGCGATACCCCCGTAGTAAATAATAATTTTAATACCCTGTATAAAATTATTGTCATAATGTATCAAAAACATTTGCCAATAGTAAGTATATAGAAATTGCGTGATCTGAAGTCATGCAGTTTTAACAGAGAAAAGTAAATTAACAATAATAAATTATATATAAATTCATATCTCACACCACGATAGTTAAATTAGATTAAAACAACAGGAAGCCCAAGTCGATTCTGTGCAAGAAAACATTACGGAATGATTCATTTCATTTGTGCGTTCGTAACGAATATTTGTTTAACTTTCGTTTCATTTTTAACATAGTTTTGGTATTTACCTTATGTAGGATTTCAGAAAAATAAATATTTAAATCGGAAACTGGGACAATGGTTACTGAAGGACCGAACAAACGAAAAATCACGAATTTCCATTACGCTCCGATCTTTTGTGTGCTCAGTTTTTGTTACTTAGGTGATTGCGGTACCTTTCTCAAATCCACACGGCGAGATATAATCAGAATATTATACCATACACCATGAAAGTGAATGAGATACAAAAAAAATCATATGCTTTCACAGTATTATTCTCGCAAAACCAAGTAAATGACTGCACACGTTAAATCTTATGCGTTCTTAGATGCTATCATATTACTTGAACTTTCTTCGAATCAACGAGATGTTCAAAAACAGTCAGTAGACAATGCTTGATCAATAACAATTTCTTACATAGTCACTGCGTCTTTTGTTACTTCTTTATTATTGCTGACCTTTATTCTATGCACAATTCTATCTGGTATATCATAAACGTATTTAAGAAAATTCACACGGTAATTGTTGGAAAAATGTTCGCTCTTGCAAGGTCGTTCATGTCTAGTTTCTAAATATATGTTTTTAAATGAGTGATTTTGAATTGCAAAGGAGCATGGACGTGATATTTGTGATGTATTTCAAAAGATTCTGTAAGTATACTACAGTCAATGAAGCTAATAATTTATATTTAAAAAAGAACCGACTTCAACTGGCTTAAAAATAAAATCCGTTTAGAAACCGTGTGCAACCAATAACTAGTTTCTGAAATATATTCTTCTTTTATCTGATTTAAGGTACAATTCTATTGATTATTTTAGCGTATCATCCGTATCTTTCCCATTTTTTCTACATTGCCCAGATATTTATTAACTTTTTTATTTGTTTTATTTTCTTTCCTTTCTATAATGTATTGCTCATTTAATATAAATTATAACTGTATAACTATTATTCAACTCTGTACGAAGTTGGAACCCCTCTGTATCAGTTTTAATCCTGTCCACCCTATTGTCAATTTCTATTTTTCTGTTGTTTAAATCACCATGTATACCTGTAATTTTCTTACCCATATGCCAACTATAAACAACTACTTATGTTCCACATTATATAACATTTTTTAACCACATGTATAACTACAACTCCACTCCACCTTATATTTCAATCATTCTGTACATGCAACATTTTCTGAATCCTCCGCCCTGTAACTCGAAAATCCTTACTGCATATGCTTATTTAACCATTTGTTTAAAGTTTTTTGATCAACTCAGTATAACTATAGTTTTACTTCACCTTGATTTATTTAAGCTAGATACTTATGATGAAAATCTGACATTTGATGTTTGCCATTTCTTGCACCTACTTTTACGATTTTTAGAAAAACGTAATGTTTTACGTTATCGAAAATTATACCAAATCCAGCAGGAACATCTCTTTGTAGAATAAAATTATTTAAAATATTCAAATTGGTGGAGCCGTTTTAGAGAAAACAGTGTAGATTCACTGAAATTCACTGATTCAATGATTCGTCAGTCAAAAGTATCTGTAGGGCACTTCATAATCTCTCTGACATTATGCACCGCACAGCCACCTTGTTGAAACCAAATGTCATTTGATTCATTAGGTAATATTTTTAATTGACCACAGAACTTCTTCATGCAGCAGTAGTTGCATGTATCTATTTCCAGTTATATTTCCCGAGAAAATAAAGGGTACAGTAGTGATGGTTATGTTTTGAATATGTTGTTCGTCATTTCTCTGAAGACCTTGAACTATGATGATGATGAAAGCCATGTTTTCTTCGAACCAAATGTGCAGTGAATGCGAAATTTCTAGTTTGTTCTTCAATTTTTCTCTTTCTTTTTCTTCATTATTTTTAGTACAGATTTTTAGATTAGCTAGCAAATAGGTAAGTACGAAATTATAGACCACGTAGCTCGACTAACAGGCAAGTTTATTGTACATTAAAATTAAGAAGGATCCCACTATGAGTGTAGTACGAAAAACCAAAATGAAATCATTGTCATTGAACCTACTCGTGCAAAAGAAACTGATAACATAGAAGCACTTCTACAGAGGATGTATAAGCAGAAAGACTGAGTAGCTGTGGGCAGCCCTGTAATTCCGGTGATTGCAAATTTCTTCATGGAAAATTCGTAGAAATGGCACTGGACTCAGCAGACAAGAACTGTACCTGTTGGTAACGCTATGTAAACTCTCGATATGTGGAACCATGGAGGGGAAGAACAGACAAAACATTTCAAGGCCAGGTTGAGGATGGAGGTTGCAAACAGTAAACGTTATCCCCTTTTTTAGATGTGCTGGTCAATGAAAAGACAATGAACACTGGGACATCAAACATTTTGTATGTTAATTAAGTAAGAAAATCCTTAAAGCTAACCTTAATTCACGTCTCTTATTTCTGTGGGTAGAGAATGGTCAATAATTTCAAACTATTTTCCACAATATTTAAGGTTTTCTTGGAAAATAACAACACATATTTGAAAAAGAATTGTGTATTCAAAAATCCAAAAGTTCCAAGGTCTGCTGTTGAGTTTGCTTTTATATTATTATAATTCCACTGAAATTATAATAAAATGTAAACATAGGCCGTATAGTTGCCGATGCCTAACATTCTACCTCTTGAGCTTCTTCAGTTATTTCCTCTTTACTTTTCAACCGTTATAAATAATACAATAACGAAATTTTTAGTACCCTAAGCTGCTGAAATTCGATAAAAAAATGTCATATAAAGTCGATTTTTATGTCAATTTTGTCTAGCTTTTGATAGTTAGTTGCATCGTATATGTATGTAAACTTGAACTTGAATGCCTGATAGTTTTACAGTAGGATTACATTTATTATTTCCTCTTCCACATTAATGTTAAGTAAAGATAAGGGAGGGAGCTCCTTGACATAAGTGGTGTGATAGAAATGAATTCGTTCATAAGCAGGTCGGTGTCTATGTCGGAGTACCAGATATTATATCTTGAGATGGTTCGCTAGTTACTTCCTTCAGTGAACCTGACATAAAGCACTCATGAAGAAAGGTTCATTACGCTACGTTTCCGTCGGCCGGCTCTGTGGATGGCGCATACTTTTCTGCATGTTACCCCCTTCAATAAAAAAATTCGGCCAAAAGTTGTAGTTAACTGAAAAATTACGTTCTACTGAAACTCCTAGATGTCTATTTCACTTGATGTTATAATATTTTAGCTCAAATGTATCTACAAAAAACTCTTCATGGTTTGCTATTGCTACTGAGAATTTAAGTCAGTATACAAAGAAACGTTTGTTCCATAGCATGGTGGAAAATATAGTACTCTATGGCGCAGACGCGACACCTGCAGTTCGAGATAAGATAAGAACCGTAGAATAAGACTATATGAGATGTTTTAGGTTTACAAGGCAGGACAAAATAAAAACCCAAGTTATCTGGCAGAGAATGAGAATAAATCAGTCTATAACAAAGACTTTGGCAAACCTAGCACTCCAACGGCATGGACATGTTAAAAGAATGCCAGAAAGCAGATGGCCAAGTATAGAATGGTCGGCAAAGGGAAAAAAAGAGGCCGTGCTATTTTCACTTGGGAAAAACATATAAAAATTGTGATGGTTGAAAAGGGAATAGAAATGGCAGATTGGGAAAATAGAGACTCGTGGGAACAAAAAACCGTAAATCCAGGAAGGTAAAAAACCGAAAGAAGAAGAAGAAATGTTTCTACGTTATACATAAAATAGTATTCGATCCAATCCGTTGAGAGAAGCGCAAATGATAAACGTTCTCGACTAGATAGCTGATTTGATGGGTATTAATCAATCTACAAATCATAGGAAAACAGCGCTGCAGATTTGAAGTGAGCTAGTTTTACCAGAAACTTCTAGATGTCGATTTCAGTTTGCATTAAAATATTACATACAATAACATTGGTTATGGGTTGGTTTTGCAATGCAAATGTTATGTGTTATAACGATGTATATTCTCTTAAATAACAAGTTGGCGTGATAATTTTCTTGTCCTCCATCCTTTTAGATGACACGAGTATTTGGTGAGCTTTGGTTGAACTCATCCCCATTTTAAGGTCGTCTATTTAATGAATGTTCCGTTGGTACATTCATTCCAATGCGTAAAGTGCTCAGAACTGTTGCTAGTCAAGGAAAATAAGTCGCGTTTACCCTAGTGTGAAATAACAATTGGTACAGTGACGCGTCGGAAATAGTAATCTTTTAACGATAAGCGCGTTCCCATCACATAAACCGTAAAGGTAATAGATATCTGCGTTTTTGATTAAAAATGCATCAACAAAAGCTGTTTGGTGTATGAATTTTACATGCAAAGTAGGTAAATCATAAGTCTGAGAGCAGTCGTGATGAGATATTGTAATTCAAGGAATTGCACCTTCCGAATACTTGAGTGTCATGAATCTACGAAAATGAGAAATTCTGTGTCGAGAATTTCTCAGGAACTGAAATTATGATCCTAAGCTAGAAAACTGGGAACAGGTCAATGGAGATTCCTCATTCCAAATTTTATTGACGCAGAAGTTTCTTAACGGAGGCCCACACTTACGAAATACGAAAACAAATGACCATGGTAGTCAAATGCTAAAATTTCATTTGTTTCTTCGTTCTGTTCCGAACGATTGACTGACACCACACTTTTTTGACTTTAAATAAATACCGTATAACTGAGTTCTCTGTGTAAGAAACAGGTACAAGGTAATATATTAAGCGTCTCTTCGTTTATAGAAAAACAATAAACACTAGTAAGTAAACAAATATAACATCCAATTAATATACAATGTTCTAATAAACATTAAAATTTTCTGTCTGCCATATTTTAAATTAGAAACTTAGTCAGAAGTTAGAACGCCACAAGAAAGGGCAATGTTACCGAGTTTATGGATGATAAAGATAAGGATGACACCCTAGAACTCCACAAAAAAGTCCAAGTTACCAAGTTTATGGATGGTAGAAACAAGGATGACAAACTTATTAAACGCAGAAAGTGTCCAGCTGAAAGCATTAAATAAGACGTTCAAGAATTGACCAGAATGGCATTGGTGTAGATTTTGAAAAATAGGCTGAAGATGCTTTGATATTTAAAAAATATCTACTTAAATAATGTTTCCATAATTTAGTCTGTTATATTTAAAGTGACCTCATTATATATTGCCAGAAAATTAAATTAGGTGACGTAGGTATTATTGTGCTTCAACAATTTTTATTTTTTAATTAAATATTAACTTAACTCATATGTTCCATTGCAATATGTTTAAAATAAGAACTAAATTGCACACTAGGATTCATACATAAATCGTCACAAAATTTGAAATTGTCAATAGAGACTTGTTAGTCTTAATATTCGCGAACCATGTTTTTGTCCAACCATTTTATTTCTATTAAAAAACTCTGAAATTGAAATTATGCAAAAAAGACAGAACCAGGCCTTACGTATAATATTGAACACTAATAGATATGCTCATATAAGGACAATGTTGGAATCTGTAAACCTTCTAAGTGTTAAACAGTCAATTCACTATAACACGTTAATATTTATATTCAAAATGATCCACGGTCTAGTTCCAAACCATCTACTGTAAAAGAGTAGAAAATGTCCACAGTTACACAACCAGGAACGCAGAAAACTTTTATAAAACAACAGTACACAGAACATCTGATCAACAAAACCTATTCCACAAAGGACTTAAACTGTACAACGAGCTACCAAACAACATAAAAAATGTAATAAATTAAGTGATTTTAAAAAACATTGTTTTAGTCGTATAAAAAAATACTTTTAGCGCTTTAACATTATATTGATATAAACTAATTAGGGAGATTGAATATATATATATATATATATATATGAGTAGATCTATAAATTGTATAAAATTGTATTTATGTTAGCTAACGCAATTAATAAATAAATAAAAAATAGTGACAAATACTATAATTCTCTTGAAATTTATATGTATTACTAAGAATGGCACAAAGAAAGGGAGAGAACTCCCTTCTCCCAGGGAGATAACGAGATACGAGAAGTATATTTCGTAAGATCTCTTCGGTCGTTCAGCGTCATTTTTTTAAATTTTATTTAAATAAATAATTGCAATAACACATTTGTGTTACTGCCGGGAATATTTACTATACAAATAACAAATACACCATGACAACTATATAGTGAATTCCTCATTAACTTTAAAGCTGGCTGGGGCTTTTGTTCACACTGCGCCTTTTCTTGAAACATACCGCAGGTTAATGAAGTTTTCTCACCCAAGAGTTTCGAAGCCATTCAATTTTCATATATTGGCCATAGAAATTGTACCGGAAGCCAATTGGACCGCGAGTCGCTCCAAACGGTATCATATTTTGCACGTTCTCATGTTAAAATTTCAAAAGATCTGTAATTAGCAGTTATAAGCTGGAACATGGAGACCGAGCAGAAATAAAATTACCAATGCAAATGGACCGAGTGTTCTCAGTATGTGGTATTTTTCGAAATTAACTGGTATAGCTTGGATAGCAAATAAAAATGTGAGTTCGTTAAGAAGAACTTTTAGTGTAATGGAACAGCATTTCGCTCTTAATGCCTCGACCGTATATTTTAATACGTTTAAGTTCTGCTAATAAGGGAATTGAACTGATTAATCCTAAATGATAAATTATTGCTCTTATTGTAGGAAAATAATTTTGTTTTATTATTATTGGAGTAATCGGATAAATGGTTAAATACGTTCTGTATAAGTTCAGATACATTACTAGCTTTTTGTTGTATTATTTACGGCTTAAGTGTTGCATTCGATTATTCAGTTAACATAAAGTTTAATTCTTGTTTTTTGAATGGCAAAGTTTGTTTAAAACGTAAACAAACTTCACCAGCACAAAAAAGGAATGATGTATTTTGCCTCCTGATTATGAATCCGGTGTCAGAATTTGGACTACAAGACACATTTTTTTTTAAAATCTAGCGTAAACCGAAAAAAATTGAGATGTTTAAATGTTTTAGGCTAAATTCTGACAACATAGACCATATACCTACTAGATGCAGCCTGCATATCGTGACCAGTTTAGAAAGAGTAATAAAAGGAACAACAGGTTAATTGACATTGTCTTTCTGATCTGGCCTCGATATTTGCGCTTTGAAGGCTCAATTAACACATGCATACCAACGGATTCGTTATCAGGTGTCTAAAATATACCGGAAATCATGTGTCGAATGTATAACTTATACTGTATCTGTGTGGGTGGTGCAACACCACACAAAAAAATACCATTCCTGGTAGAATTTTCATCTACAAATACTTCAATGTTCCCCGAATTGATAATTTATTCATTAGTTTTTGCCTCTTGAATTTCAGCTTCAGGCGTAGTTCATAACACTGAACCTATATTGATTATAATCGAACCAATCTGACAAACCTTTGTCTTAATATGTACAGTCTTTGTTCGCTGTAGTGGTCGGTGCCATCGGAAACTTCTTTAGGTGGTGAATAATTGGTTATTTCCGGAGATGTCCGGCAAAAATATGACGTCAAACTTTAGCATTTAACCAATTTCTCTCCAATTCATTTTCTTACTCGGCTGTATGTGCAGGTGCCGGTTTACCAGCAGCTAGACTGAGATATTAAAATGGTATCTGTTCTCTAGTTCTGCTATATGATGCTACTCTTAATTTCGGTTTTATATTCTGAACTAATCCTATTTGAATCCTATTCAACACAGAAAGGTTCATCATGGTCAGCGGCAAACCTTCTAGGTTTATAATTCCTAACGTTGCTCTTGTTATTGTTACATTCTGTATTTCCTTCAATGCGATATAGCTCTGTTAGGCCCACTTTATCTTCAATTTGTGTTTGGCTTTTGTCTTGAATCTCTGTCTTCTGTATGTCGAATCTTTACTGAAACCCTTGAAGTTGCAATAAGGTTGCTGGTAGTTCTTGTTAATACACGTTTCTCATCCAAAAATGTCAACTCAATGTGTACCATTACGAGCTAAGACTAGTTCTACTTTGCTTGACTCTGTGTTAACATTGATGCGTCGGTCATGGTTTGCAGCTTGAAGTTGTCGTTAACTTGGATTTAGCGTAGACCTCTTATGTATGACAACAGATACAGCAGAATCAGCGTTAAATCGGTTAGGTTGGGGCAACTTTACTCTGAAAGCCATTGCAATATCTTTTGAACCCTGGCAGCTGCGACTGTCTGTAGGGTGGCCCTACTCTTTAAATAAATAAACATCCACTGTGGGAAACTCTCTGCTCTTGTAGAGACATAATTCTAAAATTTAAAATTCAAATGGTGTCATGAGTCAAATAATATTGTCAAAAATTTGAATTTTAAATTTTAGAATTGTGCCATTGAGAACGAGTTCTGATCTAGACCCCGAAACGTTTGGAAATATACAGTAATTTCGTGAATTGTGGTGTTATTTCCCAAAAAGTGCTTAAATATTGACAAAATATGCCACAACTATCCTACAGAAAACATCTCTACTCTGCTGTCGTTTGCTCAAACAATTCCTCTCTCTAATTGATAGACCCCGAAACATGTCTTTCATTTGATCGGTTAAGTCTAAATCTTAATGGTCTAAAGAAACTGCTCTCATTCTTTGCTGGGCATACTTATAACGGCTTCCATTTTCGAAGTAGAAGGTGACTACTGCAGTTTGACATTTTCCTCTCCGAATATATACTTACTGACAAAGAAACTTTTTTTTATCAATGAATATTGTCTTTTTTTAATTTACCAAAAAATAAGCTACTTGATGGGATCCAAAATCCTAGAGTACGTGTACGCCAAATGTACGTAACGCCAGCTAAGTGATTTGAAAAAGGTCCAATTATTGGTTTACAGGAGGTGGGGTTTCAATTCGAGAAATCTCTATCCGCACGAACAGAAATCTAACTACTGTTGTGAGATGTTGTCATAATACTCAAAATCGGAGAACGGTAGGCACTGGACGTCGAAGTGGCACAAAAGAAGTTCAAGATTGACTCACGGCCTTTAGAGACCAATTTTTCACAATTAGAAATTTGGCTGATGACTGGTTAGGAGAACAAATCATCTTGTAAGTGTCCAAAAGGTTTAGGCTGGAGAGGACTTTTGGACTGCAGAATTATCGACTACCTTGAAGGACTGAGCATCGACAGCAACGACCACAGCGGTGCAGAAAACGACAAGATTGGAATGTAGCAGGGCATCGGGTCGTCTTCTCTAATGCATCTCGTTCTGCTTGGGTGGATATGATGGCCGAAGAAAACGACAGGGAAAGGACCACGCAGAATCCTTATGTGAAATGGCTTTCGGCAAAATTTTTTCAAATTAAAGTATGTGATAGCTGTTTAAGAGTAGATCAAAAGTGCTCAGGGGCACAAAGCTCCAGAGCCAATAGTTTAGGATCTACAGTCCTCTAAAGTTGACGTGGTCCCGAAACCTTATGGGAAATTACTTTCGGCTAAATTTTTTCACATTCAAGTATGTGATAGCTCTTGAATAGTAAATCAAAAGTGCTCGTGGGCACAAAGCTCACAATACTTTAGGATCTACAGCCCTCTAAAGTTGAAGCCATTTCCCATAAGGATTCTGGACCAAGTCAACTTGGAGCTTTGTGCCCAGAAGCACTTTTGATCTACTCTTCAAGAGCTATCACATACTTTAATTTGTAAAAATTTGGATTCTGCGGGGTCCTTTACCGCAGTCCCCACGGACTGATGGTTTGATATTTAAAAAATATCTACTTAAATAATGTTTCCATAATTTAGTCTGTTATATTTAAAGTGACCTCATTATATATTGCCAGAAAATTAAATTAGGTGACGTAGGTATTATTGTGCTTCAACAATTTTTATTTTTTAATTAAATATTAACTTAACTCATATGTTCCATTGCAATATGTTTAAAATAAGAACTAAATTGCACACTAGGATTCATACATAAATCGTTGAAGCTACATGTGATAGGTTACACTATCAGGCCTTTTGTCCAATCTTCATTTCATTTGGAACGTCGTATAGATAACCGCGGTGGATAAACACATTAACAAACTTAATAAAAAAAATATTTTTTAGTATTTTTATTCAAATTTTAATAACTTACTCCTTACTGTAGCATCTATGGGTTACCAAAACAAAATTAAATTTAAACATCTCCTGTTGGGTGTTTCGATTTCTTAGCCAGAATCGTGTAATTCAAATGTTTAGCTTTATTTTGTGTGACAACCTATTAAGACAACAAACATCCATTGTTTATTGGGTTATTTTTGCAAACATATATTTGAGAAAATTAACCTATTCTTAACAGCATATTGTTAAAATCTTAGCAATGTAATACGCCTTTTCTAAATATTGAACATTAAGGTAGAATATGTCAGCAAGCGGAATGACACATTGAATATGAAAAGATGAAGCGTTTGCAATAGAATACGTAATTCATGCACAATTGCAAGATTAATAGTATAAACTTGATATTTATCTTCAGTGTAACATGTTCGGTTTGCATATGAACCTCATACATCTTTTATAGTTAATAGCCTATTCACGATACATTCTCATTGTTAGTACCGCTATTATTACATATTTATCATTATTATAGTGTTGAAAACTAAGTGAGATCATTTCTTCACTTATCCAATGGATTTACAAATGTTTCGTTATTCCTACTCTGTCAGACTTTGATATCGAATAGGAATTTGTATGCTTCAGCTAATCCAGTTATAATAGTTACGTTTTCCTACATACAACGAAAATGTTGTTTATTTTTCCATTTCCAAAACAATTCTACAGACACTTTGTGTAGAATACCTTATACCTAAAATTAATAGTTATTATTTTCTTTAAAAAATGACAATGAACATTATTCAGACAAAAAAATTATAGACGGAACATCAAAGGTAAGAAGTAGCATGTTAAAGAAGGGTTTTAAAGTTCTTTGCATAGTTTTCATCGATATCCCTAAATCTCTCTGTCACTATCTCGTATTAACGCTTCCAGATAAACTGCAAAATAACCACGAATATTAATTTCCTTACTATTATCAACAATAGAGGTCAGTCTTTTAACTTTCTGTGGAAAACTACCAGATTGTGTTAAATTTTTAACTATTCTCTTTGAAATGTCATGGTACAATCTTGGTTCATTTAGATACATTCTAGCCAACAAAGCACACTTTTTTTTGACAAACCGTTGTTGAATACTAAACTATGGAGTATGTAGAGTAAAAGAAGGACAAACTTTTATGGGAATAAAACTGAAAAAGTGTCCAGCGGACGTTTTCAAATAAGAACTTCAAGAAATGACCAGAATGGCGCAAGTGTGACCACAGGGTATGTTATGAAGTTAATTGTCAACGGATTAAAATAAACAAATCCTACATTTAGAAGTGAAGCGGCTGAAAAAGTGAGAATGATGTAATTATTAGTAAAAATCGTAAATAAAACGTAGAAAATCTGTTATGAGACTTCTCTTTGTAAATGGTTGTCTCCGTTTTTTGTCATCTCTGCAAGTGATATGAGTTTATAGTGTATTAATTGTGACATAAATTAATAAGCGTGTGCCCCCATTTTGACGTTTTATAAAATGGAGTGATTTTGTGATTGTTATTTTGTTATAAAACTTTTTGAAATAGTTAAACAATGGAAAAATGTGTATATTTGTAATATATTTATACTTATTATAAATGTTGGTGAATTAGATGTAAATAAAAATTATGTATTTTTACATTCTTGTGTTCATATTAGATATTTATTTTGATAAGTGTCCCTATACAAAGTTGGTGTTTCTACTTCCTTCTTCACCTCTCTCTGGATAAAAGGTAATTAACAATTCTTTTCATCACTGAACAAACTGCTATAATTAAATTATCTTTTCTGTTATCATTATGGAACACATTTCAATTGCATTTTAGTCTAGAATAGTTCCTTTCAAGGATTCTAACATTTTCACACACTGGTTTTCCTCCATATATTTTTTCTTGTCTAGTTGGACCAAAAGCTCCATTAGCTACTATTAAATGACTATTCTTGGGATCTTTCTGCTGTAGTTGTATTTTAAATATTTCCAAAGGTATGCCTGGTGAATGCACCTGGGAATATATCTTCAGAAAGTTGTTCTCGAGTTGGTGGACAATGCCATAATCAGCTTAGTAATTATGTAATAATGGGTTCTTCAGAGTTTAATTTATGAAGGATATTTATCTTAAATCCTAAAAAATATGTAAATAAAATTTTGCTTGTAAGTCATTTTTATCTATGTACAAGATATTTCATTGACTTAACACTTTATTAATGTTAAATATAAATCTGTTTGTTGAACTGTGATGGTTAAATTTGCATTTTTTGGATGTGAATTCTTCACATAAACCTAATTTTATTCACGTAGATTTGTTCGTAGAAAACTGATTTCTACGAACAAATTACCCGGTCGGTACTAGTGGCTCCTCCAAATTGAAACCATTTTGTGGACACTTTTTCATACTCAGAGTGTGTCCTGCTTTTACCCAAACCTCCATATACTAAACGAGCCATACCTGTAAGTTCTTAAAGTGCCATTAATGACAAATGAAAATTGAATTTTAACTATGACTGCGACATAGAATACCTACTAATATCAAATGACAGTCAGCCAACTGATAATAATGACTTAGGAAACAACATGACAAATATATGTTTTTTAAATTCCAATAAGTCATAAACGATTACGTTTAGTTAGGTTCAGGGAAATCATAAACTTTCTAAATTTTCTGCCATAGATTACAGTAAAACCGAGAAAAATTGGTAGTTCCATTTTAAAAATTAAAAATTGATATTTTTATGTACAAACTTCTTACAATTTTTTTCACACCATGTGCACGGTAGATACTTTTCAACATACTACTATTTACATTGGATCTTCCTTTTAAACATCATATATTTTTTATTTAGAATGAATGTTGCATTGCATTTGTGTTGATGTATTAATTGTTAGGTATTGTGTATCCTTCACGAAGTGTCTAGGATTTTAAATGGAATTCGAAAATGTACCACTCTACAGGGTGTTTCATTTAAAATAACAATAGTGGTCGTTATCTTTTATTTAGAGAGGAAATTTGTAAATAATATCTATTGATAGGGCACAATGTATATAAATTTTCACACCCAATATACATTGCTGTTGACAACACTTGTATTTACCTAATAATATACTTTGTGAGATGCATAAATTCTAGTTGGTTTTAGACTTGCCCACCTAGTGAGTTTGATATTTCGAACCTAGAGTGTTAAGATAAATTATTGTGTTAATAAATCTTTTTATTATATAGAATTCTTGGTACGACACACGAGACCAGAATTTGCTAATATTACAAAATTAACAGAAAAATACTTCCAGTAAATTCCCGCTGTGTATAATTCATGTGGTGTGATGTTTTACGTACCTAATACATTCACTTTTCGTTTAAATGGTGGACACGAAAAGTGATATAATATTATTTTAACATCAATTCCTTGGTATTTAGCTTTCATAGTTTTAAATATAGATGATCTGAGAAATTTTCAACAGTTCTGAATTTGCCATTGATATCAGATGATCAGTGGTATTTACATCCAACTAACTTAAGGCTTTGCACGGGCTAGACAAATCAGAGTGTTTGACGTATTAATTTTGAACACTTTTCTTTTTGCCTTCCGTACATTTTTAGATTCGTTGTGTGTACATTTTTTACATTTAGGTTTAGGACAGAATTATTTTAACAATCTTGTCATTTTTTTGTGTTGTTTGATGTATAAAATATTCATAACAATCGACATTTTCGACCTTATTGGAAGTTTTGTAATTTGTTTTTTTTTCAATTTTTGACAAACACTGAAAGCCGTTTCAACAACTCTAAGTTTGATCATCAAGGAGTGCAATTATTTGTTAATACTCGCTATATCTCTCTCTATATATATATATATATATATATATATATATATATATATATATATATATATATACTGATCTCTATCTTATAGAGCATTTAGAATTTTGAGGGAATATAAAAGAAATAATGATTAAGATGTAGTCATAAATGGTAGAGACGTAATTAAAGGGCTCATTAAGATTCTTCACCTACGTGTTTAGAACTGTAAAGTACAAGAGTTTCATAACAATTACACGAAAGTAATTTTCTTGCTATGTATGCATCACTAAGGGTAAACACCGAAAACCAAGACTTTCAGAGTTTGCATTCACTAATAATAATCTAACCGAGAAGTACCTAGGCCAGGCTACAAAATGACTCTTATTAAGAGTGTATGTGAAGATCAGTTATGCACTATAATCCAACGGTCACTTTTTTGACAAATCGTTTGTCTTTGGAACAACTGAAGATATCGAAACTAATTTTCTACAAAAAGAAGTGGATTACTATAGATTACTAGAAAAATAAGCAGATTGCCAGAAACAAAAGTTAAAAATGTTAAAATTGTAAATTATTCCTTCTGCCATGGTAAATTCCAAAAAATTAATAACATATTCATCAAACGAAAACGAAAAAAAAAAACAAAAAACTAAACACGTTATTTTTGTACTTTCGGAGTTACCTAATTCTATCAATCTATAATGTTTGACAAGAATACGGAGCGATATGAAAAAACTCATACTATATTTGCTTTCAGCAAATTTATCGAAAATTCGTGATTCAGGCGGTACTACATAATATTTTATTTGATAAAGATGACATATACATGATTTCCAATATTATAAAAATACATGTAATTTCGAAGTAGTTCCAAACATACAACATTTTTCAAAAATTTTGACCTGTGAGTTGTATTGCTACGTATGTATATGGCAAACGTGTTTTTTGAAAATATTCTTAACGAGCAGAACTATGTCCCAAATCGTCAGTAATGCAGCCAGTTGGAGACGAACAAAAAACAAACAACTCCAAACACAATATCTCCAGCAAAAATGATATATAGTTCAAGACAGAGACAAACATCGACACGTATTGATAATTAAGGATGCATTTTTGATGCGATTAAATTACACACGACAGTAATAAAACGTTTTCGTTTATGAATCTAACATCTTGAGTCTTCTGAAGAGGATTCCAAGTGACTTGAAATAAATGATACATCAACACATTTCCATTCTCCCAGTTTGAATTTTAATCAGTCAAATCGAGTTCATTTGAATAATTTGACGACTTAATTTCTATCAAAAGAAAGAGATGATTTGAATGCATTAAATTGATGTTGAGCGCTACCTATGCCGACTATTATTATACAAGAATTTCTTGCTGTGGATTAGTGAATACGACAGATAAATAAAGCGCGTAACGGAAATATATTTAAAGAGTTAAGTGTTAAAATGGCAACTTGAATAATTTGTTTCTCCTAACAAAATTTATCTATAATATAAAATTAGTATAATAACATGCTATAAATTGAACAAGTTGTTTTGAAAAAAGTACGTTGTTTAAAAATTTGTAACATAATTTGAAATACTGTGGCAGAGTTATAAATATAGCTGTTTGTATTAAACACTAATTAATATTCTAATCAAATGAAACACTGAGAAATTAAGATACAAAGGGGGACGGTGGCTGAACGGGTGAAAAACAAACTTCACAAATGAGTCGACTATTTCCATTTCCAATGGATGCCTTCAAATTGTGACGAATATTCGCATTCGCATTAGCGAATATTCGCGTGTTTTTTAATATTCGCATTCGCATTCGTATTCGCGGTTATTCATGCGATTTTTTTGCGAATATGTTTGACAATGAAAAGTGTAAATATTATGATGATATCCATTAGGAACATTGCACACTGTATAACTTACTTGTGATTTCAAAAGTTAAGTCTTACAGGTAGGACCGGTAGGTATTAACTTGTACTTGCAATGAGAAATAACAGTTGTATCATGACATAAATGTCAACCACATATATACATTTCTTCTGGAATCTTGACATCTATATGTAATCAGGCAACAATTTAATTGCTAAATAAAATTAAGCAAGCTATGTCAGTTTCATAACATGATATAGGGTTTTATGGCTAAATGAATTTCGAGATTTGGAAGTTTCAGGGAAAACTAGCTCACAGAGACTCAAAATCAGGAGTCATACTGCATATAACGCCGTTTCCTTGTGATTTCTAAGACAAAGAATTCTTAGGTTAACGAAAACCTGTCAAATAAAATATGATACAATCTTCTGTAGATTCAACCAGTTGAGGGGAGCGCAACTGATAAAGGTTCTCGACAATTGATGGTGTCAGAATGCTGACTTCATTTTTTAAATCAGTTTTAAAAACAAAATTGCAGACAAACAGACTTTAAAATATGCTGGTACTTTCTTGAGTCACACTTCAAGTTTTAAAAATAAGTATGAAGCTTGAATATTTGCAGATACAACAGGAAGTCACGTTCAAGTATCTGTCAAAAAATACTTGTTCTATTACACTATAAAGGTGCGCATGTTTTAAATATCCGGATAACAAATTTTACTTCGTTGGGTAGCACTGCTAAATCCACAGACATCATTATATAGTTAGTGAACTTGCCCCTTTGTCTAAAAAAACGGTTTATGGTGTTTCACTTTTCTTCGTATCGTATCGTGTTTGTGGAACGCCCAGACGAGCTGCAGGCCTTTTGTCAGAGCCCTAAACAAGCTCTTAGTCCAGTCATTATAGTAAGTTCACCTCGGAATTCGAGATACCCAGCTGTAAGTCTGTAAATACTTGTATATTGATACCCTAAAAGTTGTCTCAAAACCTACATATGGTAGAGTGTACGCAACTATTAAATTTCAAGGTCAAAGGTCACAAAAATCGGTTTTTTGTGCTTTTTTTGTAAATATCTCATTTCATATGGGTTTTTTGCTATTTGTATCAATATTGTAGAATGCAAAATTCTCTACAAATATTGTTTTAAAAATTTTTTTATGCGGTGAACCGTTTTCGAGATAGAAGGCGGAGAGCGCCCGGTCACAGCATAACTTCAGGCCAACCGGTGCGTCCGGTCGAAAACGCGCCATATACAGTTGATGAACTATCGATAAATCAATGATTATAAATATTTGTCAATTTTTATTAACTATTATATTTTATCATTTTTTCCTAACCCATCATTTTTTATTCTGTACTTACCTGCCCATGTAATTGCAGAATTGTTAATGAAAATATAGGATTTGATATTTAAAAAATAATATATTTGAATTTTAACCTAATTAATATTAATAACTTCTTACATGATGAAAAAAAAAACAAATAAATTATGACTTAATCTTTTTACAAAAAAAATATCAATTTCTAATTTCAATTCAATACATGTATTTTTATTAAAAGTAAAAATGGAATAAAGGGTACAAAAACTACAATTTGTAATTTTAATCCTCTTCTTCGTCGTCTTCCGGCTGCTGGTAAATTTCAAACTGGTCTTCATTACCGTCTTCAACGACATTTATCTCAAGTTCTTCCATGATTTCGGGGTCAAAGGTGCCATCTTCGTTAATGTCGCTCTGATATGGTAGAGCATTGAGACAAGCTTGCCCATCCAGAAAATCGTTTTACATTGCCCAACCCCATACCTGGGGTTCCAAATCATGCCCTAATCAAGTTTAAACTTGATAATATACACGTTTGAAATGTTGATGAGCAGCTGCACTTGTTGGTGGAATATTTGAAAGCTGCACAGGTTTATTAAGTTTTGTAGACTTGAAGTAATGCATATAACGAAGATGACCGAGACTTTTCACAGATTTCGGAGCATTATAGACTGCCAATAAGGTTTGAGTTCCACTCTCTAATAATCTCTGGGCCGAACAATTTTCTTCCTCAAATGCTGCAGCTAGTTCATCCAAATTTGTCAGTTTCACAAAAACTTTAAAAAATGATTTTTTCCCTTTTTAAAAAGCGCAGAAGTTGTGTCACAGCCCCTTAGTGCGAGCAGAAATGATAAAATATGATATAATAGTTAATAAAAATTGACAAATATTTATAATCATTGATTTATCGATAATTAAACTGTATATGGCGCGACCGGAGGCACCGTTTGTCCTGAAGTGATGCTTTGACCGCGCGCTCTCCGCCCGCCCTCTATCCCGAAAACATTTCACCGTATAAAAATTTGTATAAACAAAATTTGTAGAGAATTTTGTATTCTACAATATTGATAATAAATACAAATAGCAAAAAACCTATAGGAAATGAGATATTTGCAAAAGAAGCGCAAAAAAACGATTTTTGTGACCTTTGACCTTGGAATTTAATAGTTGCGTACACCCTACCGTATGTAGGTTTTGAGACAACTTTTAGGGTGTCAATATACAAGTATTTACAGACTTACAGCTGGGTATCTCGAATTCCGAGATTATTACCTAATTTAAGCTTAAATGACTGGACTATCTGTGCGATTGGGGCCGTGAGTTGCGTCAAAGTGACAGGCACACGCTGAAACTGGGGGCGAAAACAAACCACTGAGCGATCGGATAATATAAAATCGCTACAAAAGCTCTAATTTAATTTCCAGTAAGGACACAATAAATGCTTTGTATATCTTTACATGAGAAACAGCCTATAAAACCCCATTAGTTACTTAAATTTAAATAAAGGCACCATAACTGTCATACTTGCGTTCTTACATTTCTTGGGCGCCTGCCTACTTTGCGCCCGGCGGGCAATTGTGTTTGGTGAAATTTCTTAACAAACTTGTACATTGTTTTTTTATTATATCGCCTAGCAACAAATTATGGCACAACTCGCCATGTATCATTCTCTAATTTAAAGTATTGATGCAAATTTTATCGTCATTAGCTAGACCATTTTCGCAGCTGTCAATTTAAATTAGTAGCGATAGCCAACGAAGCGAAATTTGTGTTTAAGCCTATTTAGTTTTGCAAAATAAGAGAAATTAGCTGTCAGGATGTTAAAACATACCTCGTCATAAGTCAGTTATTTTTTGACCAATTCTCATGCATTCAATCTCATTTTACTCAGAAATAAGCAAGCTTGCAGAATCTTAATTTTAAACCTCTACAAAGGTTAGACTCGTTCGTCACTTTGTTTTTGAAACTGATTTTAAAAATATGTAAATGAGTCCATAAGTAAGATAAGTTATAACATGACAATAAAATTATTTTTTTGGCAATCCATATAATTTTAGTTTTTATTTGACTACATAAATTTAATTATATAATTTTTCTGTTTAATTATAATAACTTCTTATAACTTCTCTCAAAAATCAAAAAAACTTTTTTGATTCACTTGATATCGAAAATCGGACATTCGTTACATCCCTACTTCAAATGTCGTAATAGGTGTCAGTGTTGCTTTATTGATCTTTATTTTCCCCGAAATCATTATATTTTCAATGAAATTTTTATAAAACTCAACAATCCATTAAAAATTAAATTGGTGCAACTGCAGTTCGTGCAAAGAAACAGACCCCAAAATATTGAAAGGCGTCATGTACTCTGCTGATTATTTGGAAGTATTCAATTTCAAGGTTTATGTTTCAGCATTGAAAATGTTCTTGTAACGTGTGAAAAATAGAATCCTTTTTAACTAACTTTATAAATTAGTTGATGGAAAGGATATACTTCCAGAACTGCCAAGTGTTGTAGCTGGAGTTGTTTTTTTTTGTGTTTTTAGCGTGTCACTGATCCTTGAGCACCTTGTCCATTGTCTGTTTGAATTTCGACTAACCGGCGATATCCAGGACAATACCTATTTGTTAGGACTGCACAATATCTAAGTATAATGCTTCGAAACTTACAAAAGCGACGTTATAGCCATCCATAAAACACTTGCGTCTAAAAAACCGAACGGTGTATTCCATGGCGAGTAATATAATTAGAAATATATGATGATGGCTAAAGAATGTTTGGATAAGGCTTGGTATATGGCAATATAAATTTCAGAAAATATTTGTAAAGTAGGTTTTTCTATTAGCAGATAATACCGGTATCTTTTTTTGAGCAAATCATTTTGACTATATGATCATAGCTGAGTACATTTTCCCCCCAATTTCACTTTGTAATTTTATTGTAAATATATTAAATTTTACATTGTATTTTCTTCTAAATATATTAATTTTTCACTATATAGACAGTAGATTTTTCAAAGAGTGTTTGATTTTTATATTTTTCAGATCATTTTTTTGTAGGTTTATATATTTTTTATTAACTCTCCTCTTTACATTTTGCAATTTTTTTATTATAGCCAACCTTTCGATTGATAAGAAAATTTTTAAGCACAAGTGAAAGTAATAAAAACACATTTTTTGAAAACTAAATTAATTAATAAGCAGTTCGTTCAAAAGGAACATATAGAGTATACGTTGTGAAACACCATCACAACCTCATACCTTTTTTGGTTTATAAGGTATGTTCTTAACCAAATGGCGCCCTTAATCAAAATAAATTTTGTGTTTTAATTTTTTACACACACCACTTATTGTTCCCGATGAAAAGCAGTCGCCTCGCAATTGTGAGCAAACCAAGATTGGTTTTATGTTGGATTTTGAGTTTCCTGAATTTATAAATACCAGGTCAGTGTCATAGAGAGAGTGTGTGAGAGAGAGATTCAACGAGCTACGGAGAGGATTATGGAAACTACAGTTTGCGAAACGTATACAGATTATTCCTAAAAATATTCATAACTACCATTTAGATATATTTTCAATGAACACTAAAAATCCCATTAATTGACAATAGAAACAAATAATAAAATTGATCACATAAACTATCAAAAATAGATTCGTGTACAACTATGGAACGTACATTTTTCATTCATTTCATTTTCATTACATTTTCTGGTGTATGGACTAGTATTTATGATTCATTCTTTTCCACTGACTCATTTCTTCAACAATATAGGTCAGTTAAATAATGAGTAAATATTTGGAAACCTATTTACGTGATATTTACTTTGACGTTTACGGACATTTGGCTTATTTTTTCGATTTGCTGAAGAATAGGAAGTTTTACGTTACAGAAAAATATACGGAGCCACCTCAAAATGTTCAAACCGGTTTGGAGAAGTGAAGCCTCTCAATAAGAACTTTTTCCGATTTTCTAGAATAACGATAGGTAAAGTTATAGAAAATTACATGGTACATTTTCGTAATATTCCTTAATACAATGCAGTTTAACATATCAAAATTGTTTAAGCCATTTTTGAGTAATGGCTGAGCATAAATAAAATAAAAGATGCCAATTAACTGATAACCTTCTCTTTGGAGGTTAATTGCAAGGAAATAAGGAGCATAAACAATTTTATATTCGAGATAAGTGTTTAAAAGCTCCACCAAACTGACCAAAATTTTAAACATGTTCACGCTTGCACAATAGGTATAAGTCAAACTGTGTCCCTCATCAGGAACAATAAAATTTTATACTCTCTTCGAGGTGTCATTCCTTTGTACGCAAGACAATATATATTATATATAACATACATTGTTTCTGGTCAGGGAACCTTCATCAGTTGCGCTTCCCACAATTGAATGTCCTCTCGAACACTTCTTTATGTATTTGAAACATTTCGTTAAATTTTGAAAAAAAAATCCTAGATGTCGGTCTTACATCTCACGTCTTTAAATAAAATTTTAACTCAGATAAGTAATGAATTTTGAATGGCATAATGACAAAACAACTCAGCCGAGTTGATACTAAATGAGAACATACTTATAGCAGATACATTGACAGATATATATACAAAGTAATTAACTTTTGAGTTTGAATATTAAAACACAAAACGAAACGTTATTAAAAGAAGGATAGTTGATAAATACATTCATTAACAAAATCAATATAATAACTGCAAGGTCAAAAAAAATCATAAAGCATGTAGTCAAAAAGAACATCAATGATATAAAATATTTACAACAAATATAAATGATTGCGATAAGAATAAAAATTTCAATTGATAAATGAATTTTAAGGTGAAATGTTAAATATGAAGATAAAAAATACTAAACTTTTACAGTTCAAAACATTATAATGTTAGGAAATGTGGCAAAACAAAGGAAAATTTAGAATGTATATTCTACTTTCCAAAATTTGTCCTACGGAGTATTTATGCGATGCGATATGAAACATGTTCCATTAAAAGTTAGAAACATATAGTTTACTTGTATTAGAATTTATATTTAATCTGAGCGCCTTAGGAAAATATGGTAAAATCAACCAATAAATATTTTTGTTTTTATCCATTTCCAAATATATTTCTGAGATTTGAGAGCAGTGTAAATAATTATTACTCAAATAAAACATATGATTTCTCTCTTTTATGCTACACCAAATGATTTCTGTGTAATTTACAAGTGGAACAAATTGCACAAGGAAATACTTATCGTCTTGGTATTTCAATTACGGGGAATGCCTTATACTTAAGAACTTTTTTTAATGATGACATAACAATATTTTCAAGCGAAAAAAATATAAGACAGCAAATTAAACTAATTAGGTATACAGCAAAGTTTGGCAAATTAGAATTTACTATTAACCCAAACGACCTATAAAAATCTGTTTGAAATTTCGTCATAACTGAGTTCACAACCGTTATTGACAAGCACATGAGTACTGTAATTAATTCTATCTTACTATAATAAAGCAATTAAGGTTCTCACCTTCAATCTGGTAATATAGCAAACAAATATTTTCCAATTAAGCAGATGGAACAAATTACACAAAGCAATAATATATCCTCCTATTATTTTTAGATCCAATATTGCAAGATAATTTTATACATACAATAATTTTCCCAATAATGAATTGAAAAACTTTAAAACGGAATAAATATATTGGTGTTACTCTATTTAAAAACAAAAATATCTGTCGAAATGAAACAAACGCTTGATTTTATTGATAATTCCTTGCTTGAAGAAGGCATAAAGTAATATTTCCAAAAGGATCAGTTTGTTCTAATATCCACTCCTTTGAACACCTTACTGACCATAATCAATATATGAAATTTCTTCTTAAAAGTGTTTTATGGGATATTTTGTCGGTACAGTATTGCTAACTGTAAAAGCATAAATTTAGTTTATTTATATTGGCAGTATATAGGGGCAGGTTCGATCAGCAGGGGACACTTTTGGGACTGGTATTTGTTGATATGTTGAAAAATAAAGTATCAACAAAAATGGGCGTTTGTTGCATTTCATCTTAGCTCATATAACTTGAGATTCAGTTAACAAACTAATACTATTTTTCGAAATTTTTCATTCCAATAAACACAAGACAACATACTGTTTCTAGTCGAGAAACTTCAACAGTTGGGTTCCCCTTTTTCTGCAGAGTACTCCGTAAATAACTCATTGAATAGACAAGTAAGACAGAATAAAAACGTAAAATGAATTTTCCTTTCTAAATTTCTTAGGAATATGAATGTACTTACTTTTAAGTGCTTTATTTGTACATACCTAGAAAACAAATAAAACATTAATTAACAAATGCAAATTTAAGTAGATATAATTCTTACTGACGAATCAGCAAATCAATTAAAATATTCACAGGAAAAGTATTAAGTTGCCTTATTTCAATTCTTGTGACTTTGTAATACCCAAGCCTTATAATTTAATAAATAATAGCAAAAAGTAATATCGGATAGCTAGACATGTGTAATTACGGTATTAACTTTATCAGTTTTAGCAATTTTGTGAAAATCCCAATACCATTTTTACCTTTTATCATTTCATTGGCCCGTTGTTAATCATTAAATCCCAGTGACACAATAATTAAAAGTAAAAATGACATTTCAAATTTTGTCCAGTTATCGTTAAGTATTTGAATTTGCAATCGAGCCACCAATGTTCCCGCACCCGTTAAACTTCGGAGTATTTGGCATCAAAATTGTCCAAGTAATTAGACAGATAGGTTATTGCTCGTGGAATTGATATATTTTTTTGCCTAATATCCTAAGTTTAGAAACATTTTGTACATGTGTACTTTTTCTAACACCACACATGAGGAAAAGTGTGTATATCTCAACGTTTCCAAATGTTTTGGTGTCTACGACAGACCCCATTCTCAATGTCACACCATCATCCTGCCCAAGTGAGTCCTGTAATGAAAACTTCTTAGTTCTTAGATCTCTTCGACTCACAACTATTGATAACAGACAAAACAATCTAAATACCATTCAACAGATTTTTAAATATTGTGGTTATCACCCAGTACAATTAAATAAACTCTACAACAGACGAATACTATAACTCCTTCTGAAATAGATGAACAAAGTAAAGCATTTTTGCCATACATCAAACTAAAACAATTTTCAACACCAACCAGACAATAGCCGGCCTAACCAGGACCCCAAAGGGCAAGGTGCCTAATGAGGATCGAGGAGTATATGAAATACCCCGTCGCCATTCTCCACAAAGCTACTCCGGTTGTACAAATAGACGTATCAATCACCATGTGGATGAACACTCCATATTACTTCGAAAAAAGGATCCAACATCGACCCTCGCACATCATCATATACAAATAGGACATTCTATTAATTTTCAGGAGAGCAGGACCATGATTTCCCTCAGTTCATTTAGGGTCACTACGATTCATAAACCTATTGAACTAGAGAAAAGTGACCATAGCACGCGCCTTCCTACGGCATGCAGACTGCAACGGTCCGGCACGCCTACCACTGGGAGACCTATAACCGCACTACCTCATCATTACGTGACATCCCCTGTCAACCGAGCGACAATTAGAAATACGGGAAGCGGTTCGGATTTACATTCAGTTCAGCAATCTAGTGACACTTGGGGAGTAGGCAGATTGAGGCCCCGAGTTCGAACTAGACCTTATTTTACTTTAATTTTTGCTTTTTGTCTCTTCATAATGGCTCCAAAGCAGGAGCCGAAGCATCGAGTATTTCGTAAATTTAGACGCGGAACCTAGCCCAGTTCCAATATGTGGTTTCCTATGTTCTATTCGGTGTATATCCGTTTCTTGGTTTGTGCTTTGAAAAGAACAGTTAACCTGACGTTTCGCCAAACTCTCATTTGACATTTTCAAATGTGAAAACCTGAAAATAAAATGAAGAAATTTACACAGTGCCTGTTTTATAGCTTCCTTCGAGGTCGTAAATGGTATAATCGTTGTTCAGATGCGGTGCCATTAGTGCTAATCCTTTTGGTTATGATCCTCCGTCGTGTTGTGTATGCCCCTTGTCATTGTTTTTTATGAATATTTATGAAAGGATTAGATTTATTAGTTTTATGTGAGATTTTTGTAGCAGTGTCTTCCACGTTATGGCAAGTTTAGAGCGTCGTTTCGTTTATTTATACCCGGAATTTCTGAGTTTCGATATCTTCCCATATTAGCTTGTTTTTGTGATTTTCTACGTTGGCGATTTCTTGCACGTTTTAAGTCATGTCCTGTATTGAGTTGTTGAGTGTTGGAATAAGACCGATGTAAACTGCTTATTCCTGATGTTTACTTTATGCTTCTCTGCTCTTATGGAAATGCCTCGGTTAGTACTTCCCCACGTACGACTTTTGACAGTCCCCACAAGATATACAATAGACTCTGGATTTTATGCTATGTTCGTATGAGGCCTGACCATTGGCTTTCTCCATAGTAGTCCTATTCCATTGGTAGTACCTTTAATATAAGGTAGGATAGCTGCATGTTTGTTCTCCTCTATGTCTTTGTTGATTTATTGTCCTGTGTTTTAGATTATTGCTTGCTTTATTGTCTGATTTTGGAATTCCTTTTTCTTTAGCACTTCGGTTATGATTTTAATTATTCGATTTTGGTGTTGAAGTCTGTTGTTCTAAATGATCTGGAAATAAGGATGTTGGCGACTGCTTGAATTTGCGCTGGGTGATGGTGTGAGGTGGCGTTCAGGTATCTATTGGTTTTCTGTAAACTGTAAATTGAAACTGCCTCTTTAGTGTTTTGGTAACTAGAACATATCGAATGGAAGCGGAAAATCTTGTTTCAATTCTAAGATAAACTATATTTTAGAAAGTAAGGCCTTGACATATGTTCTCCATGTGGCCAGATGATGAAAATATCATCTACGTATCGAACCCATCACGTTGGTTTAGGATTAGCATTTTGGAAAGCTTCTTCTTAGAAGTAAATAATAAATAGATTGGCTATTACTGATGACAACACAGGGTAGCCCAAGAAAGATTATACACAAATAATAATGCTCCTTTCAATTTGAAAGAGACCTTCAGAATTTCATGTGGGATTTTGTTATAAAAACCTCCAAAATTCGACTAAAGAATGTTAATGTAATCAGGGAAAACTAGGAATACCCGATATAGGATCAAAAAATGAAAAATTGTTTATACATTTTTTCATTTTACTTAATTAAATTGGGAAACATTCTTAAATATTCTTAAATATTTACTTGAATTGTTACAGAGAGTAAAATTTTGTAATTTATAAAAATATAAGCGACTAATTTTATTAATTAACTGGATAGTTTTAATCATTTTTTGTTCACGCCCCGTATGTCAAGTAGGTACTTATTTTAATAACAGTAATGTTCATATATTTCAGGATATTTCTCTTACCATATATAAGAAATAAAGGAATATGTCTTTGTTACTGATAACCTGAATCAAAAGTCACCTTTTATTTAACATAGAATCACAGATTCAAGGCGGTTTCGCATTTGTTTCGAAACACCCCGTATAAAATGTAATTTAAAGCATTGCTTGGGGATAAAAGATAATTCGGTTTTTTTCTACCATAATAAAAGTGAACACATCTGCTAGGAAGGATGAGAGGAAGTTTTGTAATATGATATGCCCAGAAGGAAACAATTACCCATATGTATGAAACACGAATAGCATACAGTAAGATGCAGGATAATATGAAACTATAAAATAAAGTTAACGGAAAAGCAATTTTATTGCCTTTTAATGAAATATATTTGTTTACTTTTAGTAGCACTAAAGTACAAGCCCATTAAGATTGAATATACGATAGACAACCATAGCTAATGTGATGAGATTTAAATATGTTGTTTTATTGAATATGAAGTGTTGGTATCTTACTATTATCTACGGTTCAGGCGAACTCAGTAACTTATTTATTTAATAATCTTTAAGGTACATGTTTTATTAAGTAAATAGGTAAGGTTTTGAACGAAATTTAAAGAGAAAAAACAATTAGAACTCGAAAATGAATGATTAAACTCTATAAAATACAAGTCTTCTTAGAAACAAAATAGGAACAGAATATTTTTGCATCCATAAATAATTTTGGAATGAGTGTTGGGGTGGTACTTGATTATGCTGCCTGCATTTTTTTGCTTTCTGTAACAAATACGTATTTAAAATTTATAAGAGACAAGACACAGTAACGCAATGTCCACAATATGGTCAACCAGACTTCTTGTATACTCTGACTACCATGTGATATTAACAACGGATAATCTAACTATAAAAAAATTTCTAGGCTCGAGATGTAAGACCGACATCTAAGATTTTCGGGGAAACTAGCACACAGAGGTTCCGAATCTGGAGCCGTTCCGTGTAATCGCTGTTCTCCTGTAACTCCTACGTTAGAATGTCACGATAAAGTTTTCAGGTTACTTCACCTTCAAAGGGGTTTAAGCAAAACTTTATCGACAATATATTAGGCACTACTAAGTCAATGCAAGTCAATGCACGTGAACTTTCAGAATAACACGGAACGGCTCCTGAGTCGGAACTTCTCTGTGCTAGTTTCCCCGAAAATCTTAGATGTCGGTCTTACATCTCGCGTCTACAAATTTACTGTTATGCATCAAATACATAAATAAGTGTTCGAGAGGACATTCTATTATGGGAAGCGCAACTGATGAAGGTTCTCGACCAGAAACAATATATATATATTATATATATTGTCTTGCGTAAAAAAGAATGACACCACGAAGAGAGTATACAAACAAGTTGTTAGAGCTTGCTTGGTTATATTTTCTTAACACATGTTAGTTTTGGACCATTAGTCATATATTGGTCGTTTGTATTATAAATTATTTTTTTATTACATCCAGTTAAACAAGGAAGAAAAAGATAAATTCAGATGTCTTTCTCTGGATCAAATGGAAATACACTAAAATATCCTTCCAAGGGGTTTAAGAAAAAATTTATAGACAATTTATTAGGCACAGCTAAGTCTACAGTTTGTTCAGTCAAACATAATTGGACAATGCACCTGAACTATTAGAAATGGCAATACAAGTTTATACATGGCTTCTTGAACAATGTGCAGCGGGTCAAAACTTTGAAGTCACTTATGAACCAACGGATTAAAAAAATTACGAACATATATCAAAATTATCATTTGAGTCCGCATCAGGAATCTAGTTTAAAACAATAACACCACACTTGGAAAAAGGGCAGTATATTCAACAAATCCAAACGTTTCAGAATCTATTCGTTGTGAATAGCAACAGAATATGCAGATAATATAAATTTGAAATTAAAAGCTAGATCTATTTGACAATTATACATGCTGTAGCTAAGTTATATTATACTGAAAAACTGGGTTGTACTGGCAATTCCTGTATGATTAGGCTCTTTAGCTGAAAAAACTACCATTTAACTGAAAATCGACAAATGAAGAATTACGTTATAGATTATAAGTTCAACAAATGCTGCATGCACGAAAAAAAAAAATTGTAGCTAGGGAAACCTTAGAGGGTTTAAGAATTTAAACAATACCCTCATATGTAGACGAGAAAAACTCCTAGAAAACTTTTCCAAACAAAAATAATGCTAGTCTGAATCTGGTAGACAATGTCCCTCGTTCCTCGAAGTTTCCTTGGACTTCCATTGTTTTCAAAAGGTTGATCTCACAACGTTTCAATAGCTTTGTATCTGCTGTCGTCATCAGGTGAATGATGACCTGATGACACATGATGCAAAGCTATTTAAACGTTGTGAGATCAACCTTTTCAAGATGATGGAAGTCCAAGGAAACTTCGAGGAAAAATATATGGCTATTGATGAGTTCGTAAGAAAATTTTATTAATAGATGCACTTATCTACTTGACACCCGTATGGGAGACGTTAATTCTACAAGTTAATAGTGTAATCCACAGAAGCTGAAAGATTGGAATTTGGGTGTTTATAAGACAAAATCCCTAAAACTAAATTCTCAGTAAATGGTGAAAATGAGAATGAAAGATACGCATTTGAAATTGTAATGAAAACAATGTATAGTGGGGCAATTGCTGAGGACCAGATCTGTAATATGTTAACTAAGGGGTGACTTGTACATATATTGTCACACAAAAAATTGTGTACTGGAAAAAAACATATCTAATGCATACATTGGATTAACAATGTCTCCAGATTTGGAGTTGTAGTGCCCCTACAACAAGTAAGTACACACTGTATACAATACACCAATCAGGAAGACTAGTAGATCATATTGTAGACATTTTTTTCTCTCAGAATATTTGGGAAGATAACTTTTTGTAAAGTACAACCACCAACAAAGACAATATTTCGGAATTGCCTTAATATACTCACTGTGTGTAAATATAGTAATTTAATAATTATTTAAGATACTGATAAGCTTTACTAGTGAAATGTCCCTAGTATGAATTTCTTGTACGCACATTACAGGAATTATTCTGTCTATAATTTGAAATCAATATTTTACCAATTTCAGCCAGTTCACTTTGTAAAGATTTTTGACAATATAATGTACTAGCCAAGCTTCTCGGATAGTAAAATCGGCATATTTGACATTTTAATTTAGAACTTTTTTGTTATTTCATATTAATACGGACATTTTTTAGATTTTCAGATTTTTTAGACATTTTTGGTATGTTTAATACTTTGAATTTTTTGGAATTTTTTATTTTTTTGACTTTTTTACGTTTATGACGTTTTAGATATTTTTGAAATTACAAATATTTTTGAAAGTTTTCAACATTTATTTTTATTTTATTAACCGACTTCCAAAAAGGAGGAGGTTATTCGACACGTATTTTTTTTGTATGTATGACCAATATTGGTCGATTTTTCGAAAACTCCTTATGGATGTGTATAGACTTTTAACGTTTAGTCTATTAAGAAAGATCCCTAGGTGATCTCATATACTTTTCTGCGACGTGCAACTTGCGGTTTTGCAGAAAATCGCCGAAAATTCTTATCAAAAATTTCATCGAAATTACATAACGGACATTTTCTCATATATATTTTAATTCCAACGTAATAGTGCGGTAATTTTAGGCACTGGAAGTTTAAATTGCGAATTTGACAATTTTCTATGTACGTCTCAAGCATATAGGTAGTCAAGCATAGTATTTTCGGCTCCTTAAATCAATGAGTAGCAAGTTCGTTTTGTTTGTGTACCAGGCAAATACCTATTTAAATGAAAATTGCGAAGACAAGCACCGTCTTCGCAACAATCAAGTTTGATGATGTAGTAGATAAGTACGCAATGAAGGATTTTAGATTTGCTTGGCACCGACTTCAAAAATAGACAAGATTGGTAGGTAATTAATTTGCACAAAATGAGCACTTTTTAATGTTTACATTTTTTACTTCCTCGGTAGGTACCTAACAACATTGAATGTGTTATTTATTTGCTAGAGTTGTATTTTGTTATAATTATTTTTAGCTTTTAAGTTATAGGTGGAAGTCGTTTATATTTTTTTAAAAAATATTTTATTCATTTATGTATTTGACATATTTCTATTTTTTCTCGATTTTTGTGAGATTTATGACTTGTAATTAACCCAACAGTGAAATTCTAACTGCAATATTAGCTAAAAGACGAATCATGTATCTATTCATTCTAAACATGAGGCAATATATCAAATTTCATCCCATATAAATACTCCTCCTGCTACATGACTTTTTCTTTCCGAGAAAATAATTTTCCTTAAAGCTAATAGAACCTCGCACTACCCCCAATTACTAAAAGAATTTTCGAAAATGAACTATAACGTCCCCATTAATGTAGAGAATATCTGTTGTCAGAGAATTGATGAAACTGATCAAAATCGTTTTCATTTATTTCAAGAGAAGTGTATTCATACTTAATATTCACACCTGTATCTGTTTTCGAGATATTGAATTTCATTTAAAAACAATTTCCCGCAATTAATAACTGCATTTTCGTAAAATTACTAATCACGTAATTTATTCATTTAAAAAAAAAACTAATTTAACAATACCAAGCCGGTAAGAGTATATACACCAATTCTCACACCTGTATCCCTTTTGTTGTGAGATTTAATGTTAAAAACAATAGAAACGTGCACTGCCCCCTTCAAATCCAAATAAAATATAGCCTTGTATACTCACATATAGAGTAACTTTCAATAAATGAAAATATTTTTTAAAATCTGTTCATACCCCAGTTTAAAGAGCAAAATTGACCTCATTTTCGGACAAAAAATTCAATAGCAATTCGCTTATTCCATCACGTCAGTAACAAACTCGTAGAAGTAAACGATTAAAATAATAAAAACCTGAAAAAATAGGAATTTCTTTTGTTTTTTGCCTTTATAATGAAAATTTCACAAGCAGTATTAATGTATTTTACGGCACCATAACAAAAATCCAAAGTATACGAAGTGAAGTGCATTTTATGAACTTTCAAAAGATATTTCCAGCTGGTAATACAACACAATACAAGTTATGAATTTTTTAAAAACACTCAGTTTATACCGGTTTTCCAGCTTTCCATTTTGAAAAATGCTGCCATCAAAATTTATAAACACACATTTTGAAGATTTCCTGATTCTCTACCATTTTTCAATTGATCGCATTATAAACACATCATTACTTTTTGCACAAGAAGCAAAAATGAAAATACCCCATATTTTTGGAGTTTTTAATACTCAAACAATTTACTTCTACGAATTTGCTGTTAAAATTATGTCAGTTATGCGGTTTGCTGTTGCACTTTATATCACTTAAAAATATCTGTTGACTGGTGTATCAGCACTTCCAGAGATTAAACCCTTCAAACTAACAAACAAATTTTACCTCTCTTTGTATTAGTATAGATTTACGTTATTATTCGAAAACATTTAATTCGTGAAATAAAAAATGCCACTGTAGTTATCCTAAATGAAAATTAAATGTAAAATGTTTTAGTACACACGCAATAACGGTTCAGTAGTGTAACATGAACTGGTTGAGTACACTCAAATTCACTTCTGTCAGCGTTAGTTTGCAACAATATAACGCAGATGAGGTCATTGTCCAATATGATTGGCAGCATGAAATAGCCACACCTGACTATTTCCCACATGCCGCCAGGAAGGAAATATTCACCATTACACCGCAAATGGAAACAAATTTTATTCAATTTAAAAAGGGCGTAAACATCTGCGAACTATAAAAAACTCTATTATCTAACAGTCGGGCTTGATTAAGCTGAAGCGTTCACATTAGATTAAGTTTACAATTTAAAAAAGTGATTGGGAATAACAGCATGGTATGCCTTCGAGACTTGATTACAGATTGAAAAAAAAACCTCGATCTTAATACTGACACAAATCCCAGTGACAAGAAAAAACATTTTTATTACGATAGGCCATTATTTATATCATCACATTTAAATTTGATCATATGAAGTGCTTGGAAGTAGTTTCATATCTCATATTGTAATATGAGATCCGAAGTTAAAATCTTATGGATCACACCCAGTATCATATTTTCAAGCTACAATAACAAAAAATCTAATCTGCTCTTAAGAATTCAGAATTATCAAACTATAGAATTTAGAAATGCCCCCTTTCGGATATTAAGACAGTTCAGAAGACGACTTCCAAAAAAAGAAGTTCTTAATTCCCCTGTATGTTTTTTATGTGCGTTCAGCAATTATCGGAAACTTTTGGATCGTTTAAACTGCATTCTGTTAAGGGGGTCCTGAAGAGGGGGAAACCCATTTTTTTGAAGCTTATACCGTTTTTTAGAAAATCGGCAAAGACTTTTTTGAAATCAAATCAAAATAAATGTCATTTAATTAACTTCAAGATGAAGGTTATAAATTGGCCTCTATTTACAGTGTGTCTTCATAAGTTGGTATCAAATGGAAAACTTTCTTATCAATAATGTTTAGAGAAAAAGTTATGTTTCATAGAAAGATATGCATGGCCTGAAACGTATACAGTTTTCATTATTTTTTTAAACTGTATACGAAGTTTGACAAAAACAATCAATTTTGCTTAAAAGTAAAATACTTACCTTTATTTTTTACAATATTTCCAATTGTTATCTATGAAAGTTAGTTAAATTATTGAAGAGACTATTAAATGAATTGGAATTAAATAAAATTTTCTGATCATTAGCACACCTATAAAAGATTCTCAAATCGCCTACAGTGGGTCCACGTAAGTTGGAATCATAATGAAAACTTTCTTAATACATAAATATTTAGAAAACAAGTTACTCTATTTTATTCAACAGTAATCGAGATTACACAAATTAGCTTTTTTCCATAGTACGATTCATAGATTGACAACATTACCACTTAATGAAAATGACTTCGAAATAGAACTTAATATAATAAAACAGATCGCAACCAACAATGGGTATGATACTAAAATCGTCGATTCTATCCTACGGAAAAAACAATATCTCAAAACAATCCAAATGATATATCCGAAAACCACAGACGTAGATAAAACATATAAAACTATTACATATCTAGGTTCCCCTAGTGTTAATATTTCAAAATTTTTAAATCAGCAAAACATCAAAGTTAGCTATAGAACCAATAACTCTCTAGGCAAATTAATTAAGAACAATAAGAGTAAAACAAATAAACTCAAATCATCAGGAGTTTATAAATTATCATGCAAAGATTGCCCTAAAACATATATAGGTCAAACAGGTAGATCTTTTCAGACAAGGTTAAATGAACAGCGCAATTCTTTTATAAAAAATAAACAAGATTCCAATTACGCAAAACATTTACTTGAATACAATCATAATTTTGACCACGATTTCAAAATTCTACATACAGAAAATAAAGGTATAAAACTAAATTTATTAGAGTCTTGAAATTAATCGTTTAAAATACTCAGAAAATTTACTCAATGACCAAATAGATCTTAATAAGTCCCCACTACTAAATTTATTTACATAATCAGTTAATATTAGATATAATAATTTATCAAATAAATGTCAAAATGAGGCAAACATTTAGCTATTACGGTTTACCTGAATCACCCTAGAACCATAAAATTGAACCTTCATATTCAATGGTAGGTCTTTGTGTAAATTACATCTGGAAAAACCCATAATCTGATATATCCCTTTTATTGTTTATCCTTATTTCTTAGTAATATTAACACAACTAGAAGATTAAAGAAACATTTGTAAACTCCTTTTTTATATTCGATTTAGTTTATAAGTATTGAATTTCTTAAGGTACTACCATTGTATGATTAAGCTCCATCGGACGCGAAACAATTGTCACAAATTTTTAAATAAAGTGTAAGTTTGTAATAAGTGTATTACTCAAATTATCATGAATTTCAACTTCCACCAAGTATCAGCCAACTCGATCCAATATAATGTATAGACTCTAAACAACTATCATGATAAAATTCGACGTCCTAGAGTACTTTGTTTTAATACTTTGTTTGATTATTTTTACTCTGTCGGGTTTATTTGTTGCTAAATTGTTTAAACAAATTCCCGCCCCGCCCTTCAACAAAGTTTATATGATTCCATAAATCTAATGGAATGGTTCTAAACAACTGCCATGATCAAATGTGACGTCCTAGAGTACTTTGTTTTAGTACTTTGTTTGTTAGTTAGGGCATGAAAATAAACATTAATAAAACGCAGATAATGTACAACGAACTAGAAGACATTCAGAACATTGTAAGGTTTCCAATTGTCACCCTGTATATTCGGTCCGCTACTACCATAAAAAACAGATGGATCAACCTTGTATATATACGGTTCCGAAAGCTTGAATGTAAACACTGAAGTTACGCGAAAAATTTAAGTTACATAAAGATCTATGGAGAGATACTTGATTAGAATGACTAGGACTGACAGAAAGAGAATCGGTAAGATATATCCCAGGCAAGTGAGAAGACATCTTGAAATACTTGTAGACTATAGCTGAAAATGAGAGTGGTGTTAATGATATACTCAATTGATCAAAATATCTATTCAACAGATAATTCAGCAAATAAACTTGTGTTTTTTAGAGGTATAAAACTTTGAAATGGAATAAAACAAGGATATATTTTTTAAATTGACATGAAATTTACTTTATTCGAAAGATAATCTTCTGGCTTTATAATTTGAATATAACTTCTGGCATATGACCGCCACGACTGGCTCGGACGTAGTCTAACCTGGAAGTCCAATTTTCGATGACTTTTTCCAACATTTGTATATCGGCAATAACGCGGCGAATGTTGCCCTCTAAGTGGTCAATCGTTTCGGCCTTATCAGAAAATAGTCAAGCGGCGTTAAATCGCATCTTGGAAGCCTATTCACGGGTCCGAAACGTCAAACTATGCGGTTACCAAACGCTTCTTTCAATAAATAAATTGTGGCACGAGCTGTGTGACATGTTGCCCCGTCTTGTTGAAACCACAGCTCGTGTGCATCATGATTGTTCAATTAATGAACGAAAAAGTTAGTAATCATGGCTCAATAGCGATGTAACGTTCTGGCCAGCATTGTTTTTAAAGAAGTAGGGACCAATTACTCCACCAGCCCATAAAGCACACCAAACAGTCAGTTTCACTGGATGTAACGGTGTCTCAACATGAACTTGAGGATTATCATCACTCCAAATTCGGCAATTTTGTTTATTGACGTATCCATTCAACCAAAAGTGAGCTTCATCGCTAAACAAAATTCCCTTATGAAAATCGGCATCATCGGCAATCTTGTTTTGGGCCCATTCACCGAATGTACGCCTTGCTAGGTGATCGTGTGGCTTCAATTCTTGAACGAGTTGAATTTTGTAAGCACGCAAACCAAGATCTTTCCCCAAAATCTTCCATAAAGTGGATTGACGCATATCCAATTCCTGTGCATGATGGCGGATAGACTGATTCTGGTTTTCCTCTACGCTACGCTCTACAGCAGCAATGGATTCTTCTGTACGCACTGTACAACATCTTTGTGGATGTGTATTATCATTTAGAGTAAACGTGGTGTGAAAAAGTTGCATAGTTAATCGAATTAATTGCTCTGATGGACGATTATGTTGACCCTAAAAAGGACGCAGTGCGCGATACGTATTTCGAACAGAACCTTGATTTTCAAAATAAATTTGAAGAATTTGGAAGCAGTTGTTCAGGCGTCAGTCTATTCATGATGAAATGCCAAATCAAACTAAACATAAATCACTTGACAGCTGACAAGATGGCCGCCGGTTAAAAGAGTGTTGTCAACTTAAAGTTCTATAACTCTAAAAAAACACCCGTTATAAAAGAAAAACGCCAGTGAAATTTTTCTCAAACTATAGTATACACGTTTCATAAGCTATTCGCTCCAAATATTAAAAACAAATGCGAATATTAATAGGCCAGCTATATGTGCTTTGAAGGTTATTTGATAAAACACCAAAAATTAAATTCAAACCCAAAACGGACCTCAACACTTATCTTGTTAATTTCGAAATAATACATTAAATATTTACTTTCAACGAAATGGTAAATGTCGTCGCCTAATTCAAATTCAAATTGTAATTAATGCAAACAAAGAATTTTTCCTGTGAAAATATAACAGTTTGCATGCGGGCTTGTTCATACTGATATCCGTTTAGTATCGTTTTCACCTTGAGCAGTTGCTATACTTACACATGTCGTTATCTTAGATTTGCAAAGTAATATGCACATACTATCCATCAAAGAGTGAAGGATTTTTGAAAGTGGCAGTTTTTACGAGGATATGACAAATAAATGTGTTGGTTTAATTTTCACAAAAATTAAATATTTATTTTGTGAACTGTGGCAAACAGCTACATAGTAGCGCTCTGTAAATGTTAGTAAAAACTCAAACGTGAATAACGAGAATACAAGAATATGTTCCTACTACAACTGTTTCGTTTGAAAGTGTTGGGTAAGGGCTGTCGCAAATAGGTCACCTAAATATTCTGTATTCTAACGATTGCAAATTTTGTCATAATTTTCACAATCTTACATATCTGTCTTTGATTTTTCTTAATATTGTGATGTTTTTATTTTCACACTCGGGTTCTGTTCAGTTCTTGGATTTATTTAAAAACACAGTCCAACTCACTCTAATTTATTTCCACTACTTTAACACAAATTTATATTCACAGAAATTACTATTTACATTTTATCTTAACTATACAATACAAAAGACGAAAACAGAATGCCTCCTATCGCCAGCTGTTCCTTTTATATATTAATCTCGGAATTGTCTGGTACGTCCACGAACCATCAAGAAATTCCGTCATGTTCTGGAAGCTTTAAGGGAATTCCCAGTAACGGCAGCGGTCCGCCGGTTGAGAGACAAACATTTTATTTATCGGAATAATGTCCCTTCCATGAACTGGTTGATGGCCGATTGCACCAGCTGTCGGATGAATTCTCGTAACAATATTTAAATTTCTCAGATATACGAGTCCTTCCAAAGATGTGACGATCAAGAAATAAATAAATTGCATCAAAATACATACGCATTCCTCATCGACACGAACAACTAAATGGAATAAATTCGATAAGGACACGTCGATTTGCTTTTTTAAATGCGCATTTTTTCAAGAATAAAAAATTATATAGGGTGTGCCATTTGACAGTGGCCAATACAACTTTATAATTTTAAATGCAAGCCCCTGTATATATTATTTATTTTTTGGATTCTCCATAAAATTGTAGACATAATTCATGTACAATGTCCTACACCGATCTTCAACTGTTTCGGAAATATTAATATTTCACAAATTCGCTACATTACTTTTTCAGGATATTGCGTATGTTTTTCTGCCATCCAGTCAGGATTCTCATTAGACCAATAGAGGCAATTTTGACGATTAACATGACCGTGAAGTGTAAATGTGCTCTCATCAGAAAACAAAACATGTAATTATAAATAAATAAAAGATTAGTGAAAACCGGAATCCCGCAAGGCACAGTCTTAGGTCCTACATTATTTTTAATTTTTGTTAATAATTTGCTATCTTATGAAAGATGTAGTATAGTCTCTTATGCCGATGATACTGTACTAATATGTAATGGGACAACATGGGAAGAAGCCTGGAACAAAGCGCAAAATGTAATCTCAGATGTCAAAAATTGGTTAGATGAAAACAGCCTGAAACTAAACGTATCCAAAACTAAATATACAGGATTTACACCAACAAAGGCAGGAAGCGCTGCTCTGTCACCTCTAACCATTAATGGAGCCCTGGAAAGCGTGAAACAAGTATCATCAATAAAATATTTAGGTATGTTGATTGATGAAAACTTAAAGTGGAAAACACATATCGAACAACTTGTCAAAAGAATTAAAAAGCTTACCTAAAAATTCTACACTCTCCGTAATTTGCTACATGAAAAGGTTTTACTTATATTGTACAATAGTCTAGTTGATTCCATAATAAGCTATGGTATATGCGCTTGGGGTGTAGCTTATAAAACACACTTAAAAAAATAGAGATAAGTCAAAATTACATACTTAGAATAATCTTTAGATTAAATAATCGTCAAAATGTCAGGCATATTTATATTACACAGGCAATATAGAACGTGCGAGGTCTTTTTATTTAATGAATTGTTAAAGACGATACATTCAGCGAACAACCTCATTAAAACAAATCATCCACATAACACCAGACAATAGGATAAACAGTTGCTCATATCTGATCGAAGGAATAAAACTGTATGTCAAAAATGCCTACTATATAACGGTATTAAATTATACAACGTGATTCTATTAAGTTACAAAAAACTAACCAGGAAACAATTCAAGAAAAAAAATTAAACTATATATAGCCCAGAACAATGATAGCTTATTAGCCCTTCTAGTATAATGAAAACACCAAAAATAAATTACTCTATTTATTGAATAATACCCCTATTTGCATATTTGCAATTACATCAAATTGTTATCTAACCTTGCCATCATTTGTTCACAGAAATACGTTCTCCTATCGAAATCGTCTTCCATGAGCTCCTGAGTCGGCATCATTTTATAGGGATGCATTTTACCTTCCTTTAATACCCGAAAAATTGATGTGTGGCTAACGTTGAACAGTGGGGCTGCTTTTCGACCTGAATTATGTGGGTTTTCTTGAAACTCAAACATAATATCCAATTTCGTATTATCACATACAGGATTGGCAGCTACTTTTTTTTATCTGTCTGACATGACCAAGCTCGCGAAACAGCTTTTTTATTTCGCTAATTGTTCCTTGGGATAGAGGCGGCAAATTTGGAAAATTTTCGTGAAATAAGCGAAAAACTTCCATTTGCGTCCCTGTGTTATCTCCATAACCAATCATTTGTAGAATGGTTATTTTGTGCATTTCTGTCAAATGAACAATTTTTCTGATATTATTGCGTACAGTTAACGAAATTCAAATGACAATAGCACTGACACTGATTACCACTTTCATGCAGGCAGACAAGATGCTAAGGCTATGAGTTTTGATGAAAATAAACAAAACCTTTTTTATCAAATTAGTAAAAAGGAACGCAGGAATGGGTTTTGCTTACTAGGTCAATATCAAGAGCTAAATGGGAATTAAGTATTGAGTGTATTGTAGCGAATTTGTGAAATAAAATAATTTTCTTTTTTTAATGTTAATTTTGTAATAAATCTGAAAACACTTAATCTTGCCGAAAGAGTTGAAGATAGGTGTAGGATACTGTACATGAATTATGTCTAGAATTTTCTGGAGAATCCAAAAAATAAATAATATACAGGGGATTGCATTTCAAATAAGAAAGTTGGAATTGGCCACTGTCACATGACACACCCTATACAATTTTTTTTGTTGAAAAAATGCGCATTTAAAAATACAAATCGAGGTGTCCACGTGTTTTTTCCAACACGCCCTCCTTTATTCGTTATCGAATTTATTCCATTTGGCTGTTCCACACTGTATAATAATATTAGATGAAAATTGCACAACATGTCAGCAGTAGACGATATCTGCCATCCAGCTACAAGGTCGCAACTGATATTTTACAATAAGTAACCGTTATTCAATTGCCACGTAATAATTTTAGGCTCAATTTTACATTTATTAATATGGACCCATATTAAAACTTCTCATCAAGTCGCAACACTATCAAGGCAAGGAAATTACATAACCAGGCATTCAACAATATCGATCATTAACAAAAAAAACTGCTCCATTTACACCAATTCGCGACAAGAAGTTTCTACATAATAATAATGGTCAATATCATTTTATATCGGTAATTTAATTTTTTATTGCAAACCTTTCGTAATGTCCGTGTAAAAAGTAAAAGAACCCACTGCATCTTCCTGCAATTATCAATTAGATATACAACACCGTTTCTGCAAGGTCATTTAATCCACGACGTAAATTTTATGAAGGTTGCCTCGGTTTTGTACCATCGTAGACGTTCTTATTGAAACTGTAAATCCATAGTTCGCGAATATATGAAGAGTTAGAATAGCCCAGTCGAAGAATGCCAAAAAACCTTGTTTGATAATTCTATTTCCTGGAATACCTCCGCAAAGAGCTCAGAAACTATAATTTTGATGTATATATATATAAAATAACAACAAAAAAATTATAAAAAATTCTTTTATAGTAATGGTTCATAACGCCTGTACTAAGGATCTTGATGTTCCGTTTAAAATACTAATAAAATTATAAACAAAACAATTTGGTTACAATCAGTTTAATAGCTCAAAATATCAAAAATATTTTAAACTAAAACGCATGTGTAATCTGCAAAGTAGAGTTTTACAAACCTGTAGAAGTTACAAAAAGCTGTTATTTCACTTTACACCAGTATATAGGGTAAAATTGAGAACAATTTCGGCCATAAAATTCAACAGCAATTCGCTTATACCATAACGTCAGTAACCGTTTATAAAGATTTCTAAGATTTTAACAGCAAACTTGTAGAAGTAAACTATTGTTACGAGAATTCATCCGACAGCTGGTGCAATCGGCCATCAACCAATTCGTGGAAGGGACATTATTCCGATACTTTTTTAAATCCGAAATGTTTCGTCGCTCAACAGGCCGATCGCTGCCGTTATTGGGAATTCCCTTAAAGCTTCCAGAACATGAAAGTAGTTTCCCGATAGTTCGTTGACTTGCCAGAATAATTCCAATAGAAATATATAAATACGGACAGCTGGTGATGGGGATCATTCTGTTTTCGACGGCGGTCCTATTGTTAAGTTAAGATAAATTGTAAATAGTTCTTGTGAATATAAATTGTGTTAATGTAGTGGAAATAAATTAGAGTGAGTTGGACTGTCTTTTTAAATAAATCCAAGAACTGAACTGAACCCGAGTGTGAAAATAAAAACATTAGACTAGTTAAATATTAAAATCCCGCAAAAATACGGGTTTCTATTGTTTTTTGCTTATATAATGAAAAGTAAACGAATCGTAAAGCTGTCTACAGAACAATTGTAGAGAATCAGAAATTTTGTTTATTCAAAAATTTATAACTTTCTGGTAACTCACATTGGAATATTAATCATTGTCAAAAGGATAGTTTATGATGTTACGTTTATATGGGCTCACATTGAACACTATTGAATAAGTACCTAATTTTTTGGAATTTTGATAATTTAGAGAGATATTTGCACATCCCATCTTATTAACAAGAATAGTCCGATGGGGTTATACTAGATATTTTGAAAGTTCATAAATTCCACTTCAATTTATCTACCCTGGATTTTTGGAAAATTGGTTTAAAATAATAGTAAATATTGCATTAAATGTAGGAATATGTGACAGCCAGCCAGCGGTACATTGACAACAGCTGTGAAGGCACGGATTTAGAATTTTCAAGAGAGGAAAATTGTGATAAATTGTATTATATGATTTTTCAAAGCAGTTTATTAGGTTTTTATATACATACCTATTACTTGCTGATATTAGACTATTTTTCCATTGGTTTGTTAAGCTAATGGTTACCAGTATAAAATTTACTGTTATTAATTAAATTACTTTTTTCACTGACAGGATCCGCCACTGTCAAAACGTCGGGGAACACATAAAGGTCGGTCGTTTAAACCAAAATTCACAAGCAATATTAATACATTTTACGCCACTATAGCAAAAATCCTAGCTAAAAAAAAGTGAAGTGGATTTTATGAGCTTTCAAAATATATATTGCATATCGCTATCGAACAATACGTTGTGTAAAATATTTCTACAAATTATGTAAATTGCAATTATGCAAAATCTACTTATTTTTATTTAAAAATTTCCTAACTAGGTGTATTTACACTTACTTCATTTCGGTTTTTCCAGCTTTTTCTTATGAAAAATGCTGCGATCAAAATTTATAAATGCCTATTTTGAAGATTTACTACGAGTTTGCTGTTCAAATTTTTTGTTTCAAATGAAGCACCTTTCCGAGAGCTTTCCAGCTATTAGTGTTAAACTACATTTGCTCCAAAATTTACTATAAAAAAAATAGTAAATAATGGCCAAAATTCTGAGGCCTTCAAATTACCCCATTTTAATTTTTGGTCAATTTTAAAAAAGTACGAGATTCTCAAACTTTCCGATCTAATTTTCATGTATCCTAGTAGATTACTATCAAACGATTTTATCAATTTTGATAATTGTGCTAAGGAAATTTGACAAAACTGTTATTAAGATTGCTGTTCAACGGATCTCCATTGTTTTCTCTGAAATCATTATGAATATGTTAAACTGTATTCTATTAAGGTAGATCTAGATGTGGTTCCATATGTTGTGAATTGAATGATAAAATGTGTAAAGTTGATAACAACGAAGAACTTTCCTCTGGAGTAATGTAAACGCAAAAGAAGTTCAGTACAACCTTGAAGTTAAGTTACACATTAACCAAATTAATTTATTTAAAACGAGCATCCTAAAATAGACCTGCCTGGACTATAATAGTTTCTTAATTAGTAAGTTTATGTCTTACAAAAACGTACATTTCTGGAATTGTTCTACAAATCATACTGAAATTTGTCTACGTGAGAAAAGTCACCACTCTGTCTGATGTTTCAGCACATATTTGCTTAAGCGTTCATAGCAGATTTTTTTATCACTAAATGTCAAGTTCAATATATTTTTAGCTCATTAATTTGTACAGATATTGATTACGAACGGATTTCATCATTCAACGCGACCTTCGAGAGAGTTTCGTGTTTGCAATAAATCTGTTGACAAGTAATGTTTCGTTTAATGGATGCCTATATTTTTTGATTTACGATGACATTTTTTAAGTGCTTGTTATCGATTTCAACATGAGGCCTGTTAGTTTGATAATGTAATTAACATAATAAGGACGAAATGTCAAAATAATTAATAATATTTCATCAAAACGCTCATTTTGAAAACAAAAAATAAATGCAGGTCGTAGTTTTTACAAACGAAAATTTACAGACCGTACCCAATGAATGACGATAATTTGGGCTGTTCAAAGGATTAAACATTGATATCGGTAATAATGTTCAGCAATGCTGTATAGTGTCCCTATAACTAGTTAACATCTATTCAAAGCACTCAATATTTGCGCTATGGAGATTACACTAACTAATTTTACTAGTTGATTCAGAGATTGAATGACAAAGTATTGTAATCATATCAGTGAAACAACACCTATTTACGTGAACGAAGAGATGCTGATAAGAGCAAGCTGCTTCAAATATCTAGGAAGCTGAATCAACTCGAAACTTGACTTGATATGACGGATAGAATAGAACAAGGAGCAGTTTCAATAAACTCAAAAACATATTCTGCGATCCAAATACCAGCTTTACTCTATAGAGCTAAGATCTGCACACTGAGGATCATATCTTTCAATAGAATAACGACTACCGGAACAAACAAAGAGCTGTTAGCAAGAGTCCACAAAGACCAAGAACCGCTTCAAATAACAAAAATAAAGAAAACTAACCTCCACTGGTGAGATACCACTTAAGAAAAAACTAACCTCCACTGGTGAAATAGCATTCAAGAAAGACGAAGAAAAGATTGGAAGAAACACACCTCATTAAGAAAAGTTTCCGTTTGGGACTAATAAATTCAGATATGGCAAAAAAGTCAAAGAAATTATATGGCAACTCATCCAAACATGTAAGACTGTTATCAAGAAAATTTGTTAATTCCCTTTCAGCGATTTGTCATTTAACCACGATTCTTCAACAAATGAGTTTGTAAACTTGTCCTTCTCGGTTTGTAAAACAATTCAAAATCTCAAGGTATACAAAAATGATAATAAGCTGAAAATTTTAAGTTGGATGACTCTATTCGGAAGGCACATTCTCGGCACAAACCAACGTCATACTGTTCTACCACATCTAAGTTGTTCACATCGCCATCTCCATCTCCGCCCTTATTATGACCCGTAGGTACTTGCATTAAGTTTTGTTAACCCTTTGTCGTAATTATCTACGTCTCCTGTATCGAGAATCCTTATAATATAAGGTTTACATTCAAATATCGTTGTATATTGTACCTCAGATCATAAGCACCTAGCCGCTGGTAGTGACCTTAATACCCTGGATCTGAAAATTGATGCAAAATATATTACTCTCATTACACTGATGGTACGCTGCTGTATGGTTAAATTGTTTGTCTGTGCAGAATGTCCATTTGGTTACTGCCCTAACTATACAGTCGCTCTTAAAGTGACCCGTACCACCAAATTGAAAATATCCTACTGTGGTGGGGCTGGTCTGATTTTCTTGTATCGTGTGTAGAAACGTCATTACCATTTAGGCCAGAATCATGTATTCTGGTTGCTTCAGTTACTCTGAACAATCACCATGAGATTCGTTTCCAACATGCACAGAAGAGGTTCGTTGAACATTCTTAGAACGCTGAGTAGCAGACATTTTTAAATAATTTTGATGTGACTGACAAAATTTTGACCAACTGCACTCTAAATTCCTCGGATGCACCTGAGTAGTCTAGATGTACAATAGTCGAATTTCAGCCTCTATATCCTGCAAATTTTCCTCAGATTTTGTGTTCGTCTACACTTGGTAAACCTGGCTTGAAATGTCGTATCGCTAGCTGAAATGGATTTAATGGATTCTTTTTATTGTTGTACCTAAAGCATTTGGGGTATTTCTAGAATACAGCTTATCAAGCAAATCACAAGTGATGTAGACGTTCCATCATCATCTATTCTATTGGCTGCAGCAGCGCTGTAAGTTCCGTTCATTTTGAAGGTTTTAGTTATATCTTAGTTATATATAAACTTTTATAGTTACAGCAGTATAAGAAATGATACCTTAGAACTTGCAGAATTTACTAAGTATGCAAAAATAGTGGGTATCCGACTTAGAACATTCCACCAGGTTCCACTTTGTGTATGCATAGATAAGGAAAGTGCAAATAAATTGCAGAATTATTACTAAATATTCTCGTAGATTCATATTCGCACAAAACACCTGACGCAAGTTGGTTTCAATTCAAATTGTGATATCAATTTTTGGTGAGCTTCTCTGGATTCAGTGTGTGTATTGAAAAAGAAACTGTAATGTCTCATAGCTGAATACTGGAAATATTAGATAGTTCAGCATTGAGCAAATGTTCTTGGCTGAGAATTACAATAAATGCTCCCAAGTTCTATAAAAGTGCCTTTCGTGAGCATATGACCGATTTTGTAATATATAATTCTTGCCACTCCAACTGCCTTTACATGCATCAGATATTATATATATGTATATACATACAGAAATAGATTTACTGAACTTAAAATGAAATCGACTCAAATACTCGTGAAATTCAATTAAAACTTCTTCAAGCAGTTGATTTTAAATACTAAAAAGTTACTTTTGAATGCAACAGGCTTGCTTGAACTATAATTTTGTAGGCTCAACATTGAATTTGCCAATTCCACGAGAAGACGTAATATGTTTTTGTCAGTGTACACATCCTCCTCACATTTGGATGGCGAGAACTTCCTTATAGGCTCCACGAGAGAGTCATAGTTACGACTGCAGCGGGGGGGTCTCGGTCCCAAGAGCTCGTCATGTCGCAAGCGACTTGGATCCTAGTACCAGCTTAAACGTTAGTTGAAGTCGCTGGCCCGACAACTCAAACGACGGCCTCAGATCCTGGTCACCGCTGTGTTTGGCTTGGTCGTGCGACGAGTTTATCCCCAAAGCTCGAGTACACACACCCCAGTGTTAGGCACTGTTACAGCATTTTTTAAACACACCGCATTAAAGTTGACGCAGTCTGCGACAGGCGCCTGGCATAGCGTACACCTCGCCTCTCGGTCAAATCAACTCGAAGACTATTCCTCTAATGTGTAGATGATGTTCCCGGTCTGCTAGCGGACCTGCTCAACCCACCGCGACAAGCACGGCTTTGAGGGTGCAAGGTATGATTTGACTCGGATCCTAGACAGGCAACACCTCAAACGACCGTCGTCTACCTTCCAACGTTACAAGGGTACGTACGACCGATCAACGAGTATCAACCATCCACTCAGGAGGTACAATCTAGCTAAAACCATTGCCCGTGCGAGGCCAACCTAGAATGAAAAGCTATCGGTAACCTCACCCAGTGAGACCTTCTCTCCACCCATTTTGGGATCTTAAGAACACCCACGTTCGTTAAGATGTCTACGCCAATGGGTGACATGTTCGACTTCCTACAAGTATCCCTCTTTTACTGTTCTGGACAAGACTGCCATCCGCGTTCGAGGTGTAGGTGTCTCTACTTGCGGGACGCTTTGGCCCTGTTTTAGGAGTAACAGGCAAGAGGTCGGCAAAGGGTTCTCGTTTCGAATACCAGGTCGAGCCCTATACAGTGCGATTACCCGACATCTCAAGCGACGGTCCCAGTGGCTTAACAAACAAGTCGATCTTGCTCCTTTGCGCTCAAGCCCGAAGGAAAGTGTCTCCGGTCAACTACTACAAGTTTTGACAGGTCACACTCGAGGGCCGGGGACCCTCTTCTTCCCTAGTTCTTAACGGGCACCTCATTGTCCCCAGAAACGAGGTCTGGAGTCGACTGCTATGACTCCGAAAGTTTTATGGGTAGCCACCGGGAAGTGGATTTGTCCACCCCCATGGTTTTTGCCCGATTTCTAATTTTGGTGTCCTGTTCCGATAACAATGTAGTCACATAAATGCATTAATACCTTTTTTGGGGAGTCAAATCTTGGAAACCCCTAAAGCGAATGAACTGAGCTTTTTAGGTAAGCCTCTGAGGGCACACCAAACTCCATTTCAGTTTTCAGTGTGAGGCCAGTAGTCTCAGGAAATGCTTTATGAGCATCACTTTTTTCGAAATTTGTATCAGTAAAAAACTTTGTGTACATAATTATATGACTGGCGTTACGGGTAAATTTACATTTGCCGGTAATACTTTAAATAATGCATTGTTCTCGATAATGTTTCGAAGAATATCAAATAATAGTTACCAGCCTTTTAGAATATATAAAATACAATAACTAGTTTCCCATTATATTGAATATACGAAGGGCATCATGAAATAAGCGTGAAATTCTCGAACAAAACTGCCGATATGTCTCTCACAAAATGTGGAATAACATTTCATTAAAATCAGGGGCTGATTTACAGTAACAAACCAAATAAGTTATTCGACACCTAAACAAGTTCGCCTTTTCATAACAGCCGCTATTGGACACTTGAATGCGCACTTATAGCATCAGAATTAGAACCGTCTGCATCCGATGGCTGTATGGTATGGCATGGACATACTACATACCATATGTGTATTTCCTTTATGGGGAACAAGACGTGAATGTTTAGTCAGCATCCGCCGTATGAAACGAGACAGGTGTGGAGCCATTCACAACGGTTTATAATTATACTCTCGCTCAGTGCTGCTTCTTTTCATGGTATTTTTATAGATTTTTAATTGATATATATTTAAGGAATGATGACAGATATCCATACGCACGTTTATCGATCATATTTATGTTGGTGTTAAAAAACTAATTTGGTAAAATGCTATTAAACGTAATTATTGGGTAGATTTTAAGAGGCATTTTTGAAATTTGTTAAGGTGTGATGTAAAATTAGCCAATGAAATCTTTGGGAAATTAATGAATTTATTGATCGGTTGCTGGTGATTTATGTGTTATGAGAGATCAGTTTGTTGCATCTGCTGTTAAAAAGGATATGGTTGGTATTGGGGGTAATGACGGCTGGAATTCCGTGCTACGGTTGATTGGCATTTTTCAATGAACAAAATGGGGTCAAAGTATTTTATAATGCAAAAAAAACTATAATGGTGTCCTTCTTTGACTCATAAAATATTAATAGTAAACGTTCAAACAGACTGTGTATTGTCTATGTCTTAGAAGTTAACAAGCCTTATATAAATTGACTAACTCGACCAACTGTCTTGTATTTTGTTAGGTAACTAATTAACAAGAAGAACACAGTTAAATCAGATTAAGTAAAAGTCATAATTCAAAGGAGGTTTGCTAACAATTAGTCTTTATATCTTTTCAAATTTGAAGGAAATTTTACCATCGTATGAATATCGAGTTTGTTCAAGCCTGTATGTAGAAAAGCAGAGCTGCAAAATTTGTTCAAGTCACTTAAACTTAAATAAACCCGAAATTGTCAGCTGGATGACCTTCCAGCCATGTCGTATTTAATTTGTTGTTTTCTGAAGGATACTTTCTCAATATTTAAGCACTTTTTTGGGAAATGACACTACAATTCACGAAATTACTATGTATTGCCCAATGTTTCAGGGTCCAGGTCAAATACAACTGTTAAATATTTTATCCTAAATTTTAGATTTGTGCCTTTCTTCATAATTTCTTTGCCATTGACAACAGGGTGTGTCCTAGACCCCGAAACGTTTGGAAATATACATTAAAGTAGTGAATTGTGATGTCATTTCCCAAAAAAGTACTTAAGCATTTACTGTATGATTTAATAGAAATATTATTTTATTATTGTGAATACGTGTCTATGTGATAGAAATAGAGGAAGGACCCACAGAAAAGTTAGCTTTTTGGAGCCCCCCCCCCACTTCGTCACGCTTCGTCACACTTTCTGTGCCCCAAATAAGAATTACAAGAACCGGCCATCCCCCTATATGATACATAGAGATTAATAATACACAAATATTTATATTTTTAAATATGTAATATTTTAATAATAAAATTTAAATAAATGAAACAACTATAATAACATATGGTTAGTTATTGGAAAGCCATATATCCTTCTTTTCTGATATCTTACCTGTTAAATGTAAGAATTGCTAACGTAAACTGAGTAGTACAGGTAATAACAAGCATAAAATTATGAAAAGCAAGTAGACCTTCTGAATTTGTTGATTGCTATGTGAGGAACGTAATATATAACAATAAATACAGTAAAACCTTCAAAATGTGCTTTTGTAGGACAAAATCGTCGTATATCTCGAAATACTCGCTAAGCTAGCTCACTTATTCTACTTCTTTAACATTTTCTTCGAAAGTTAACTAGGATCTACTATATATGAGAAATTATATGTTTCTATAATATATATATATATATATATATATATATATATATATACATACATACAACTTTATTTTACGATCGGCCATGTAGAGTTTGGACAGAGTATTTTAATTTTTTATTTAATACAGAGCAAACACATGGAAACGCTATTTTTTATACATATTGGATTTACATCAGAACCAACTGTGATGGACGTCAACGCTCTGTCTAAAACTAAACATAAGTAAATATACCATCTTATAAGCTATGAATAAAATATATATGTAAAAATATTTATATATTTATATAGATGAAACGAATGACTTTCTATTGTAATAGAAAAATAAATTAAAAATATGCGGAAAGACAAATTAGAGCCTCCTCACACTAAGTGATCCACACCTAGTTAACGAAAGTATCCTATGAACGGCCCCTAAGTGTACAAATGCTCTTCTGCTTTTCCAACTGGTGAAATGTATAGAGACAATTGTTGACAATCTAGTTTTTGTAATTATCAAGCATTATACCTACCAAATGTTCAAATAGTATATTATTAGTAAAATTTAATAAATACCACGAGTCATACTTTAAAGGCAAATGTTCTTGACTTTTGAATAATTTCAAGAATATTTTAGGATTAAAAATTTTATTCAATGAAATTTGGTAAAATTATATAAATGAAAAAGAGAAATTTCAAGTTATCCAATTCATTCCCTTGCTTATCTATTTTCATATGTGTAAATGTGGGACCCAGTTGAGAAGCTTTCGCTTCAAAAATTATACAAATGAATCAAAACTTTACATTCTTAGACCTGATAGACCATGATCATGAGTCAAGGTTAGATCAAGGTCGAAGGAAAAGATAAAATAAAAGAAATACAAACTTGTAATGACCTTAAATGTCAAGTTCAAATACCACAACCCAGGCAGATTTTCTAAAACTTTTTGTACTAGTCATGGGTTTTACGAAATTTTGTCGTGTCAATATATTTTGAACACCTAGTATATGCTGCACTAACACGTACTCCTTCACTAACGGTATATTGCTGTACGTGTAGGTACTCGTGAAAATCTTTACAAACTAAATGAAATTAAATAATTTAAATATTTGGTACAATTGGCTTCACAATCAAACTAAAAGGAACTACATTACATAAAAATTAATTTCTATTGCTATTTTAATTAACCCACAATCTATTACTTTTAAAACGATTTACCTTAATTATGGTTCGTATTATTACATTACGCATTACCTCTAATTGTGCTGCTGACTATAATTCAAATTGCTTCAGCAATTTCGTGTCAATAATTCAAGTGATTACAATCATTATCAATCAATTTAATATACCTGGCGTTACCATAAAGAGAAAAAACTATGATATAATTTTCAAAACTAGGCATATTACAACGTTTAATAATTAAAATTTTTACTCCGTATAGCAGAATGCTTGTCGGGTTAATAAATTGTTTGCTATCGTTGTTTTTAACTCAGTATTTCACATGAGTGTTGACCTCGATGCAATATCAGGACTGGGAAACTACAGTTCAATAGTACGTTGCCATTTAGAAATATATGAGTAAACCCGTTTATAAATCTTCATTTGTAAATTTAAAGAAATAATTGCGGAATATTGGCGAAGAATAAAAGATATGCGAATATGAACTATGGCCAGGTATTTTTATGTGCTATCTTTGAAAAAAGTAAAAAGTATTGCGTTATTTAACGGTAAGAAAATAAACTCTGGAGGTCCTGACTCTTTTCTAGCGAGAGTCACAAAGTGCAGCCCAACACTAAGAATTTTTTAGTTGGCATGACCAATCATATGTTGTTTTTGGCAGCGCAAGAAGTTTATTTTGGAAACCGAAGCTTCAAAGAGATATGTCGAAGGAATTGTCAAAATAAATGCTGCATAGTCGTATAAACATTTTATACTTACTGGACACATTTTTCCAAAATAGAATGTGTTTCTGCTTTTCAAGACATTGATTCAATGAAATGAGGTTTGAGTTGTGTCGCATTTTAATTCAATAACAACCAATCACAGGGGTTTAATATAGGAATGAAGCTTTTTCATGAATGATGTCGACTGATAATTCTCAGGATTAATATATAAATATTTACAATATCTGAAATAACGAATTTATTTCAATTGTCTGTTCCACACTGAAACTAAAATAGAGCAAGTAGAATTTGAAAAATCAACAACAAAATGTTAACAATACTTGTGTTGTTTTATGTGATTAATAAGTTTTTCATTTTATTATTTAATTTATTTTTGATATTCTTGGCATTTCTGACATTTTTAACCTTGCACAATTTTGCCCTTTGAAATTTTAATATCTCCTACTTCTTATGACTTTTTCTGCGAATATAGTTTGTACAACGTGTGCGAAATTTATACAGCCCCATCTTATGTGCGACATTATTGTCTTTGGTACTTATCCTACATTTTCTAATTTAGTTGTTTGTGAAAACAATTTGAAAAAAATCTTAAAAACCTGTTGTAATTTTTTATTTGTAGGGACTTTTTTGATAATTAAGATGTTTTAGAAATTTTTTGAAATTTTGAAATTTGATATTTTAGTTTATTTCACTTTAGATGTTTTTGAAATTGTAGGTGGAGATGACCATTATGTCACATTTCTGATAACATAGGCATTTTTGATAATTAATGGGTTTATTTTTTGAGAGTTTTGATGTTTGCCTGTTTTAAAACTCTAAGTATTTCTGCTATTTTTGTTATTTTTGGCGTTTTTGACATTTTACGTACAATATTGCCAATATTTTCAAAATTATCAGATTTGCTGTTTTTGTCATTTGTATCTTTGATATTTGTTCATTGTTCCATATTTTCGATTTCACTGAAATTTCACCTATGATCATCACGAAAATTCAAGTAGGTCAATAAATTACTCGAATTATCTTGTTTTTGTTATGACCGATTTCATTTGTGTATTTCATCAAGTCCCAACTAATAAGTTTTATTGGCGACACAAATCATTTAATTTAAATTCCTTTCTTATAAATGTATGTAACATGAATGTGTAATTAAAAAAAACAATTAGCAATTTCGCAGTATAAAACTAATAAATTGTATAATTGCATCATAAAATTTTATATGACAGCTATTCAATATTTATAGACCTAACCGTTTATTTTACCAGTGTGGTATTTTTTCCATTGCAACATAATTCTTAAACACTTTAATACATTTGCTTCATCCTTAAATTACTCTCTTTATATATGTTGCAAATACATTTTTACTCAGATGTCAGATTTATAGGATATCCCCATATTAAATTTTTGAACACATATTGTGGTTCTTTTACGCTACAGATGTTAGTGACAATGGTATGAGTGCCATTTTTCCTGGCATTTTTTATCTGATTTAAGTTACAATTATATTGATTATTTTCGTGAATTCTTATCTCTACCTCTCTCTCTATTTTGTATTTTTTATATTATCCACATATTTTTTAACTTTCTTATTTGATTTATTATATGGCCCACTTTCTATATCTAAATGTAACTCTAATTAACGGTTTATGCATCCTGTATATGTTTCTGTGTATTGGTCACCCAATATAAATATAATTATATCACCCTGTACAACTATAATTCAACTCTACACGATGTCGTAACCACCCTGTATAAGTATTAAACCTCTCCACCCTGTTGACTGTTTTTTTATTGTTTCAATCACCCTGTATACCTATAATTTTACTTTTTTTTGATTTGATGGATTTAATCATTTTTTAAATTTTTTATCCACTCTGTGTAAGTATAGTTTTACTACACTCTTATTTCAAACACCTCATATACGCAACTACTTATGTGTCCCTGTGTAACTTTAATTCTATTTTACCTTATATTTCAACCATCCTATATATGCAACTGCTTATGTACCACGCAATATCACATTTATTTGTAAGATTTTTTGAACCCACTTGTCTAAATGTAATTCCACGTCGCCCAATATTTCAACTGCTTGCTGCTTGAATATTGATGCACGTACACACCTACCACCGTATACCATATTGAAAACATCGCTCAACTAAAAAAAATTCTTTTCGATACAATAATGGAATATTTTGTGTCATTTCACTTGACTGCAATGAAAACCTTTACAAACACCCTGTAGCATATAGTTTCATGGCATATTTTGACATAAATGAAAATTTGACATTTACATTGATGTTTTACTGTGTTTTCCAAATATTTTTACGATTTTCGGAAAAACGGTATGTTTTACGTTATAGATAATTATACGGAATCAAGCTGGAACATCTCTTTTTAATTTAAAATATTCAAATTGTTTGAGCCGTGTTAGATAAAACAGTGTAGATTTATTGAAATTCACTGAAAAATACTGAAACGATTTTCTGGAAAACCGTCAATCTCACGTTATAGAAAATTATATGATACATTTCTGTAATATTCCTTAATACAATGGCGTTTAAATCATCAAATTTGCCTAAGCCGTTTTTGAATACCGTTTTTCACTGAGCATACATAAAAAAAAGTGACTGCGAATTGATACCCTCTTCCTTTTTGGAAGTCGGTTAAAAAAGACGTGACGACGAATTGATAACGTCCTCATTTTTGGAAGTCAGTTAAAAAGGTCCTTTATAGAGGCAAAAGGTTATAAATCAAGGTCCCACAAATACATGGGAGAATAAATTAGATGTTTACATAACATTTTGACTAAATGATGATGTTCTCTGAAGGTTTTTTTTTGGAACAGATAAGACGGGAATCGATAGTGAAATGACCACTTCTCAGCAGAGTCGTATCTGTCCTCATCCGGTTGGTGCACAAAATTCTTGTATTTGCCTGTTTGTGCTTCTAGTTACTCTAATAGATTTTGTCGAACGTCAAACACAACAACATGGACAAAAGAAACTGCTATTTGAGGTTGAAAAGTACCAAGGTTGTTTCGGTTTTCAGATTGAACACTCTATAGACGCAACGGATTGATGTTAAGAACAGAAGCGTATGGATAATAGTGACAGAAATGGTCAGAAGACCAGGAATGATCAGTCTTAGTTGGGATAATCTTGAGTTATTAATGGCCAAGGTGTTTGTATTGACAGTAGTAAGATTTTGTGGAACTGATTTATGCAATTACAGTGTACGAACTGTAAAAAAATTAATATTATTTTTTAAATTAGCTTCATATTCATCTATCACAAATACATGTCAATAAATATATAAGTCATTAATAATTTGATAAACCACCTTCTCAACAAACCAAATATACCAAAACCATTTAGTGACAACCTAAACCTATCATCTGATATACATCCACTCAACAACACAAATATATGACATGAATCAGTTAGGTTTTCAAAAGTTACAGTGCAGTAAGATCTGCGAGATAAGTCTTGAGATATTATACCGTGTGATAGTATCGATTTAAATAAAATAGAAAGACACCACCATTAAAAAATAATAATAAAATATGTGTTGGAAGATTAAAGAAAAATCTTCTTCTTGATTTGGTGCGTTAATTGTTTTCATTAACTACTGAAATATTCATAAATCTGCGTCGAAAAACAAAGATTTCAGAATGGTATTATTTAAAGATAGTAACAATATTTGATATTAACTAACTGACAATGAAATGATAATGTAAAAACAAAGAAACTTCGCAACAGGAAATTAAATCTTTCAATCGGCATTTTATTTTACGACTCAAGTATAATTAAATGCTGAATACGGTTGTATTACATTACCTATTTAAATCATTGTAACAGTAAGTAAAGTTACGTTTGAAACAGATATCGCGTTTGTTGCTTCAACATGAATGACAACAATTTGTAGCAACATTACTAAGCAATGATGGCTGATTACTGAGTCCATTAAATACAACATTTAATAAAATATATATAATAATGCTTTTATATAAATACATAACTGTTCAATCAATCATGCTTTTGATTGTAGTTATTAGCCAGTCTTATTGCTGACATGTTTACATTGAAATTAGCAGTGTAAAAATGGCCTTGAAATTTATAAACAAGGCCAACGTAAAGTCACGAAATTATGAAGTGTAAATGTGTAGGTGACTTGTAATTTTCGGTCAACCGAGAAAAGATATTCTGTAAATTTTGTTAAGGTCGGACTAAAATTGCAACTACCTGTTTTCTGAGAAATAAAAGCGTTTGTTAGTAAGAATAAGAAAGACGTGATACAAGCAACACCATTTTTAAACTTCCTTTTAACTAAATACAATATAGGTGGCGCCCTGAATTGTCTGGCTTTAAAAAGTGTAATGTATGATTTATAAAATGGTCTCATACAACTATGCGTTCAAATTTATTATTTTAGAAAATTTGATAGTTTACATAACGGTCCATCTAAAAAGACTATTTATTGTTTCACAAGAGAGTACTGATTAGGTTCGTGAAGGTGTTGCTGAAGTGCCTGAAATGTCCACTAGTCGAAGTTCAAAACACACTGGAATTACTGAATCAACAATATGATGTATGTTACGAAAGGATTTAGCTTTAAAGTCGTATAAGGTTCTATTAACACAGGAAATAAAGGAACATAACTAAAGGCACTAGAGCATTTAAAAAGTTATGCCTTGGTCAATAAGATTTATCTCTAAAAATCATCTCAATCATCATAATATTGAAATTGGTGGTTATGTTAATAGAACAAATTATTGTATTTGGGGAGAGAAAAACCCACGAGTGATTTACGGAACATCCTCAACGAGTCATGTGATTGGACCATGATTTTTTGAAAATACTACTGGTAATGCTGTAATAATGATTTGTGTTCGATATGGTGAATATTTGTGGTCTGAACTGAACGCTATTAATCCAGATATATGGTTTTAACTTGTCGTTTTACTAACGAAACCATCGCGTTATTGAGACAAATATTTTCTGCAAGTAATGGTGATGTTAATTGGCCACCAAGATCTTGTTAACTAATACCGTTGGACCACAATCCATTAGAGAGCATAGAAAATTTACACAAAAGAATGTAAAGCAGTCAGAGATAGTGAATTGTCAGCTTTTATTTTCCATAAATACATATTCTAACATATTCTGTAATTACTAATAAATATTATGAATCAATGCAAATTGTTCCATTTATTTTTCAAAAATGAGGATCAATTTGAAAGACATCGATAGATAAAGTTGAATAATAACATCATATCGCCGACATACAAAAATGAAAGATATCAGGGTTGACCATTCAATAAGTCTTTCCAAATTCATGTTCAATTGTGACTGCTTAACACTGTTTTGAGTTATTTATGCATTTGGTAAGAGTTATAGGTCTCCTTAAAGGGAGTTCATCAATCAGAAATATCTAGATCAATTGGTATTAGGCAGTCATTTCTCGCTTTGTATTGGACCCAGGATATGTCTCTGAAAGACATCTAACAGTGGTCGTAGACGAATAACTGCTCCTGGACAAAATTGTTTTTTGCAACTGAATGTTTTTTCGGGTAGTTTTCGCGGGTACTAACCGTGTTAGGTGGTTTCCGGGAATTCATCCGCGGAGTTGATAATTGATCCATGCCGCGATCGATGGTAAAATGAGGACGTTATCTTTAGACTTTCATGTTTGTCAAGGTTTGGTATTTCACACGATCTTTAGAATTTTTAGTGCTACCCTGTGTATATCAAATTTGCAGTATATTCCCTTAGTTACATCAGTTTGATTGTCAAACCTTAATGTCAAATTGTGATTTACGAAATTTGTCATTACGAATTCTTTTAATTTTTTAAATTTCTTGTTCATTTGTGTTAATACCATTGAAACCGGGGTCTGATTTAGAACTAAAAACGTTTGAACTTTTTGAAATATACAGACTTTCAAGTTTATGTGGTGTCATTCCCAAAGAACTCAGAAAAAATAAAAACCAGAGATGCCACTACTGTCGTTCAGAAAACAACCAGAACCGTATTATTTTTTTACTCTGGTGACAATTTTATTCCCCAAACGTCGTAAAAATATAATATATGATATACCAATGTAGTGGTCATACAATGCTTTATCGATTTTGTATCAAAAAAGTACAGGTGTGTATTTCAAATAAATAGTTGATGATGTCCCAGCAGAAACGAAACGTACCAGTGAAGATTTGATAACCATCTATTGCCTAAAAATATCTGCCAACAAACTTTTCCCTATACCATTTTTTGATATTCTTCAAAATAAAAATAGTGAAGGCGTTTGTATCTGTTACCGTTTCTTAGATAGCAATGTTAACCCTTCATATGTGCGTGTTGTATACAACTAACTGATTTCTAGATGAATTAATTCATACGTGATTGCTCCTTTACACATTTTTCAGAGGTTGCACACAACTCTTATATGTTATAAGAATTGATACACAACAATCAATTTTCTAATAAATGTGAACAACTTGTGTATGGCTACTGACGCTCACAGACCAAACCCATTCTGCCTTGAGAGAGAGACCTTGATTTCCTAAGGTTAGACAAGCACAAGAATATTTGCAAAATTTCACTAGTACCCTAGTGATTATGAATCGAAAAATTAAGACCATCTAGTTTCACAAGACACCTTAGTAGAAGAATTCTGGGTTCAATAAGGTAAATAGTTATGATAAGAACATGTGTTTAGAAAGAAAAGAGACAAATTAGAGTTTCCACCAGAATTTTATTATTTATTTATTGACAAATAGCTTAAAGTTATGTTAGGTACATAAAATTATTTTATATAATCTCGCTAGTCAAGTTCCCACTTTTTGATTCATCCTGTAAATTATACTTCTTTGATATATTGTGGCACGCTATTATACAAGTAAATCCTCTGTGGAATTCTGACTTGAGCCCTGTTACTGTTACTATTTCAATATAGATTGATTACCTGGTAGTATATGAATGCACATAATTATTTTTCCTAAAAGTCACATCCAAATCTTTAATAACAGCTATTTTCCAGTCTGTAAATGAATATACCATGTCTCTCTTTATATCTTATTCTACTAGTAAGTTTTCCAGTTCCAAAATGTTAATATATTCACGTCTTCCTCTGTTCAGTTCTGCTCCCATTCCCTTTCTTTTATTTCCTTTTTATTGTAATGTTGCATTCTTGTTTATGTACTATATTTATTCCCGTTGAGCAGTAACAAAAGTTGGATATCACAATGAGCTTAAATAACAGTTTTGTTCCGTATAGTTATTTATATATGTTCAATAAGATACGTTTAATATTTTATTGCGAAACGCATTGCGACATTTCGGAGTTTCCCGAAAAAACATAGGTTAGCAAGACTTGAAATCGGGAGTCGTACTGTGTATAACGCCGTTTTCCTGTGATCCCTGCGACAGAAATCACAAGAAAAAAATCGTAGATTGACTAAAATATAACAAAGAATTAATTTTTTTCCCAGATATTTCAACCCATTGAACGCAAGATATAATATCAGTTGTGCTCCCCTCGACTGACTGAATTCTCCGATAATTATTTATCTATATAGTACGTACATGTCACGAAATTTTTCGTGTGATTTCTATCCTAGGAATCACAGAGAAAAGGCGTTACACACCGTTCGACTCCCGATTTAGAGTTTCTGTGAGTTAATTTTTCCTGAAATTCTTAGATGCCGCAAATTAATTCGCCAAAAAATATCTAACTTACTTATATGTACGAAATATACAAAGATAGTATCAAGATACGTTTAATGCAGATAGTAGATATTGGAACCGATCAATCAATTCTAGTGGAAAATCTGTTGAGTCAATTTTATTTCTTCTCTGAAATTTGTTTTTTCCACACAATAGTTTTGGTTTTACGAACATTAACAATTTGCACTTCCCACACTAAAGCCAGTTCTCAGTTTATAGTCTCAATCAAATATACACAAATAAATTTTAATTTAGCATAAACAGTAATGATCTTGGTTTAATTAGGATAATTTTTTTGATTAGCGATAGGCTGATAGGACTGCAAAACTTATATTTTTGATCATGTACTTCCAAGATATATAAAATTGTATAAATATAAAATTTATTCTTATGAAAAAGATGATTCCTTGGTAAAAATTGATTACTGAAACCCAAAAATTCCCAAATTTCGGGGGGTGGGGCGATGTTGACCCCCCAGACCCTGTTGGCTACGCCCTTGATTATGGTATAAAACGGGAACCGTAAGAAAAAGAAAGCAACACTATAATGAAATAAAAAATTTACTGAAGCTCACCAGATGTAACAGTGTAATAGAACTTGATACAAAGTTTGGCCAACCAGTTAAAACAATAACATTGCCAAATATCATATCATACTGAACTACCTGCATATTGCGAGGATTTAAATGGTTCATTTAATAACTAAAAGAGTAGAAATCGATTTAATTGTCAGAATTTTAAATTTACACAACGAATAGTGATAAAACAAAACGTATATCTATTTAATTATTGCATAAGTTTGTTAAGATCTTATTATATACATGATTTCCTAAATGAGTTTTCATTAAAAATACTACCGACCGTGTTTAGCTAGAAGAACCATAATAATCCTAATCTGTAATTAGTCCCAATCACTTATTTTCAAACCACAGTTAACTCTTATCACTCACAGCGTAACACAACTTTCCATTAGAGGCTTAAAAAAATAAGAATCCCTTATCAACAGACAACGTCAATTAGTCGAGCGCCTTTATGACAGGTTTTTGGTACGGAGTGTACGCAATGCCGACACCAGAAACTCTCGGAACACGTGGTGTGTACAACGCCAGCTGAGCAGCCGGCCAACTGCGAATACTACGATACAACTACACCGAGAATCGATGAAGAACTGAACAACTGAACGTATCCGACAAAGTGAACAAACACAAAGGTGGCGTTTGTTCAGATGGGAGCGAGCAAGATCAACTAATATTGCAGAACAACGCTCAGCATTGTACATCCGTATAGCGCTAAACAAAGTTAACTGAGATCATCATCTGTACTCTGTTACTGCTAAAAAGTTAAAAGGCGTGCAGTGGAAGGTTAGGTGACCGTGTTAAGGTCATCGATAGAGCAAGTTTAATGAACTTTTTTCAAAGTTTGTTTGTGTTTACATAACGAGAATTGTGATGAGCTTCTTCAGCTGCTGTAAGTTTTGCTGAACTCACTGAACTAGTTTATGACAATTAAGATTCGGTGACCAAAGAACAAAGAAGAAAGTTATGTATTATTTGAAGACGAGGAGTTAAATAGAGGTTAAAGTGGAGATATTTAACTCTAGAATCCTACTTGAGGTGCTGGAGCACCCATTAGGTTTAAATTTTGAATTTATTTCACAGATTTGGCCTCCAGCGTATTCTATCCAGTGGTCCCATTCTACGGATTTACCAGTGACGCGCCGATAGCCAGGTTTCTAGACTGGTGTATGCGTATATCATGGAAGAAGAAGAAAGTCTTCATCATATTGTAACGCACTACAGTTTTCCAGACAAAAATAATGAAGAAATTATCCATTTTTATAATAAGACAAAGAAAGGAGTGGGTGTTTTCGATGCTATGCCAAAAATTCTACAAAGAAAAACCAAAAATTGTCACTTTCGGTGGATGGCTAAATGGAATTGTTTCCTCAAAAGCACGTAATAAACCTGACACAAAGTTTCGTCGTATTGTTTTAAAACTCAGACTAAACCTTAATAAACAAATATTTGGAGAAATGCCTACTATAAGAATAAGAATATAAAAGGAGTTAGTTCGGCTATCCTTAGAGGGGTGTCATTGTATTTGCCTTACAAATAAGCTAGACCAAATGCAGTCAGTGCAAAACTACAATTTTCCAGGAACATCAAATATAAATACGCCACAAGGGTTGAAATTGATATTTCAATAATGACATATACTTTAGCTTGGGGTGCCTCATCAACCCTTTGCAGGAACACCGAATCCACCAGGGCCCCGATTATCGAGACTATTCGAGTGCACTACCACTGGACTTTCGACGAAAGTAGTACGAAAATGGACTTAAATAATTGAAATTTAATCCATATATTAGACTTCATTTAACTCACTTTTCATACGATTTACGTCTTTAGTCGAATGGTTTCAAGAATCGGGGCCCAGATAGTATATAGGGTTTTTCTTCTTTAGATGATTATGTCACTTAATTTCGGGGAATGGATATGCATTACAGTGAATGACCTTATACTATGACTTAGTACACACTAACTTAGGGAGAAAATGAAATATATTTTTATTATAGGGATATTTATTTTAATAGTGATCTACTAATAAAGTAATAAACGTTTCGTTGATAATTTAACACTGTCAACATTGTTTTTTCCAAGAAATTTACACTTTTTATTAAATAATATTTTAAGATTATCCTGATATAAAACACAAATCATATCCATAATTAGTGTTTCCAGATTTACCTCTCTTGGGTACTTAATATTCTAGGGAACGCAAACACCTTGCTCTGTACACAATTTTTTTTAGATAAATGTAGTATAAAAAGTAAACTTTTATAAAAGTGAATGAAAATTTCCTGTGTTTTCCAGCCTTAATTATGCAACCGGTACGTGGTCCGTCAGAGAGTTTTGAAGAATTTTCTGTGAAATACTAGAAGCAAGACTTCTGACGTTGTAGAAGTCCAAGTCTTTCACTAACTTGTTTTTAATGTTGGGTGTTTCATTTATGTCTTACGGCAAAACGGAGTCTCTCATAAAATGTTAAAGTATCTCAAACGTAGCAATTTCTATTCTCCATACAGAATTCCTGTTAACAGTTTTATTTTATATGTGTACAATATTTCTTCTAAATAGGGTTATGTTGATCACTAGTATATATACCATGAGTATTTACCTTTCTTCTACTTCCAAAATATTTCCTCTACACTGGACACCAAGTAATTCCACAGATTCTCTACACTAATGTAGAAATACTCCTTGTATATTAGTCAAATTACTTTTCTTTGGAAAATCGTGGTGGTGTTCCTTAATGACATGTATGAGCTATGAGTATCATCTTTGGTTGCATACAATTTATGTTCAACATTACTAAATGTTCTGCCACGTTTTGTAAAATATCCACATTAAGCGGAGTTGGCTAAAGTAATAACTGAAAGCAATGTTTAGATACGCAATTTTCATCTTTATATTATATTCAAAAATATTAACCAATCGGTATCCGATTAACCAGAGATCAGTCAGTCCAATGGAGCAGAGGTTGTACTTTCTAATGACTGATCATTGGTAACTGAAAAGTTCCTGGTAAATAAAGCAGGTCACGCAAGCAGGTCACGCAAAGTTTGTGACTGTCTTAGCCTTTATGATTCCGGACACATACATGTATGTTTCTATGAAACACTTACAAACGGACTCCCGTGCCTTTTTTCGTCACCCTCTCTATTAATTCCTTCTGTGCTTATTAAGTGGGAAAAAATATTGGCATTTTTATTAATTTTATTTTAGCTTTGTTTATAAGAGGAAATAAGTTTTTATTGTCAATAAACGTTCCTTGGCTTTTCTTTGTAAAAGTTAGTTAGGTATTACGCGGATTTTAATGTTCTCTGTAAAAAGGTAGAATACCACTGGTAAATTTTTACAGGTTTGAACTGCTCGTTGCCGAGACAATTGTTTTCTGAAAGGTGTAGACATTTACTAGGAATTGTTTGCAAAATATATTCATACCTTGATTGATCCTTTCGTTAAATAATTGTACAATTGTATGTTTCTGATCCCAGTTGAACCGTTATGTGTTGAATTTTGTTGTGTCCAATAAAATGAAGTAATTGAGTAACTGAGTGATATTATCTTATTCTTCTTGTGGAATATATAATTATTTACGATAATGCATATAGTTCTGTGTTCAATTGAGACTACGAGCTGATATAATGAAATATTATTACGAGCTAAATTAATGAAGCTATTCAATCCTATAAATATGTTTCAAGTGGCATTATTATTAGGGTTTTAAGAAACGAGTAATTTTCTCGTACAACGGGTACGTTTCAGTTGCATAGTCCGTATTGGACCCCTATTCTTGAAACCATTTGACGGTTCTACCACTCGATGAAAGACGTATGTCGAATGAATACTGACATAAATGATATTTAGTATATGGGTTAAACTTCATTTATGTGGTAGATGATTGTTGTAAAGAGTTCCGAAATTTGCTATTCATTTTCTTACTAATCAGATAAGAAACCATGCAAAGCTTTCCTTCAAACTATTATACGCGGAATGAGACTTAGAGCAGCTGCGAATTCCATATTTGATCATAATAAGACATTACCCAATTCTTAATATAAAAGAAAATTCACTATGTTAAAGTCAAACTCCAGTTATTATCATACTTTTATAGTTTCAAAATCTTTCAATAAATCCTTGCAAACACGGGGTATATTATCAACATTCATTCTGCTCTACAGAAGGCGCCATGTACCCTATTCTGAATTACTGAAAATAATTCTATTTGTTAATAAGAAAATTTTTGCTAAACTAAGATCACCTAATATTATTTTTAATAGATTCTCTATTAAAACGGTGCTTCGTTCTCTATAAAATTAATAACGATACATATCTAGAATTATCGGCAGGTGTAGCATAATGAAGAGATATGTCTAATATACGAGTACTTACAAATTTGGAGTGTTTGAAGCTTTCATAAAGAACTCACCTGTAAGAAAATAAATAAAATTATAAGTCTACCATTTTAAGTGTTCACACACATTTTTTAGAGACAAATTAAAAAAATCTATATACCTTAACACGCATAAAAAACCCAATTTCACAAGTTATCTGAATTCACTCAACTACAGGACAACATAGAATTGAACTGAAAATAAAAAAAAATGGAGTCAATGAACTATAAACTATCTATTTAAATAATTTGTAACCTAAAGATGTATTTAATGAAAATAAATGAAGTAAAAACGATTTTTAAGTTAGACGGTTTTATTGAAAATTAAGACAATATTGATGTTGATAATGTACAAAAAGCTAAAAAATAATTCGGTAGGTCCTAGGTACCACATCACACCACTCTCCTCATCAATCTAAAGTATTAATCATAACAAAAATAAAAACGTTGGGCCCGTTAAATTTTTATCAAGTCAACCGCTATATCATTGTAGATGCTATTTACCTACATATTTATTCAGGTTACGTTAGGCCCAACTATTTTTTTTTGCCTGATTAATGCCATAGATTGACGAGGAGAGTGGTGTGGTAAGTGGTACCTAGAACCTACCGAATTATTTTATATATACTCTTAATTTTAAATAAAACCGCTTAACTTAAAAATCTTTTTAACTTAATTTATTTTCCTGTTTCTAGGTTTTTATATTGTTAGATTATACTCCTCATGCTATTATTCCATGCGTGCCTCATTATTACAAGGTTTGTTCCATAACAATTTGTTGCAGTCTAATTCCTTACATTCATACAGAATCCTTTCAAAGACTTTACCCGACTCAGTGCAACCTATGCCTGCTCTTCTTCAAACATTTTCGAGCCTATATATTGTTATAAAAATTTATCCAGTCCGCCACTGGTTTCATTCCGATGAAACATCAATCGCTGGGTTAATAAAAATTAGAACTGGAATTTTCGAAATGGCGCCAAACAGTATCTTCGACGCTGGACAGAAAAATGTAGTACCATCGAGAACGACAAATTACGCTATATAAAGAGACATTAATTTCAGGAGAGTTTAGTTTTAGTGCGTTCAGCTTATTTTGTTGTTATGATTTCGATGTAAATAATATTAGAATTAGTTGTTGGAACTATTTTGATATTTTACGTGCAAATAACAGTTTCTATAAAGTGACAGTGAATATTAGTTTTTTTCAAAATAATTAATTGAACCCAAGGAGTTTATAACAATATATTCGCCACATAGTCCTCGATACAAAATCTTGGCTTGGGAGGGAGATCTTTCATTTGATACCTATACTGAAGGGGTGTGAAAGAATATATCATAAATCCTCCATTTTGTTGGCGGCCATACTGTTTTTTTTTTCATAGCGAACTTTTTCTTATATTCTAGTTGTCATTTGATACCCATATTGAGATAGTGGTGAAAGAATAGGTAATTCGCCATTTCGTAGTCGCAGCCATTTTGGATTTACAATCATACAAAATGTGTGCGACAAATATTAGATTGATCTGTCGACAGGAAGGGGGTGAAATTTTAATTACTACATTTGACCCAAACGAACAAACAGAACAAGCTAAATAAAACCGTTTAAAAAAATAACACGGCTTGCTACTGACTGCTTACTTCCGCCAGCAAAGGAGTAATAATTATAACCTCACAAACCATTAATGGATCAACAAAAAATGGACTCTGCCGTGTAGTGGAGATGTAAAGTTGAGACTGTATTCTCATTTATTTTTGGTCTTTTCATTAAAGACAATATTTAATTAGTAAACAGTTACTGCATGCTAGAGTCTCTACGCTACTATTATCATGCAAATGTAAATTTTGCCGTACTTTCCTTTATTCTATTCCAATATGACTATAATTTTCCTTGTTGCAATTTTCCAGTTCATTTATATTTTATCTGTTGCTCATTTTAAACGCTTCAGAGTATAGTAGATGGGAATGAAATGTATTTTACAGTCCTGTATTAATGTTACAGAATATTGCGCTTAATTTTTATGTACTCCTTGCTTTGGTGCCATTTAAGCAAAGCAATGTATATCGTTTAAATATAATATAAATATCAATTTTCAGTTTTATGCTTGTAATATTCGCGCAGCCATGCATTATACCTGTTATATTTTAGATTTAACATTTTTACATTAAAGTTTAATTGTTGTTTCTAATTACATAAACCCAAGAATGGTTATGTTTATTTCGGAAAGGTGTTACAACACAGGGGTAACTTGCTCAACTGAATCTATTAATAAAAATCTAATTCAGGTGATTTTCTATTTCTACCTGACTTAATTAAAGACAAATAATATTTAATTAAACATTAATGTCACCTGTAATTTATCTTCTATCTTTACGGGTAAATTCACGAGTTTTGTAGTTCTATTGTGTTTTACCTACGTGAAGGTAAAATTTTACACCCTCATATATCTGTTGCATCATCATGCTGTTATTCAAGTGTCTGCTCTCAGGATGTTTAGATGTTGGAGCTAAAGTACTCATCCTGATAATAAGCACTCACTTGGTTTATGTCAGTCCCAATTTGACTCTTGTTTTCTAACAATGTCTCCAAATCACTTAGGGTTTTATTGACTAATAGTTGTTTTGGATTAATCATTTGTCTGATATGCTGTTTTCGCAGCCGTTTTAAGTACCCTTGGACTCCCTCTTCAAAGTACTATTCAACTTTCCCTCAGGGAACTTGCTCGCTATCGGTCTCTTGGTAATATTTAGCCACAGATAAAGTTTACTACCCCCCCCATTTAGTGCTGCACTCTCAAGCAAACCTACTCCTAGGTCCCGTGGTCGGCGATGGTCACTATAAGTCTGACACCCTCTATGGACTGTGGCCTCGTTCAGGAAGGACTTGGACGTACCGCATACCACCTTGAGATAAACGTATCCTCTAAAGGCCACATTTCCCGGCGTCTGGGGGATTCAGTGCTGGGCTCTTCCCTGTTCGCCCGCAGCTGCTGAAGGAATACTTGATAATTTTTTATCCTTAGCTAAGTAATAGGCGTAAATTCACCTGCCTGAGTTTTACTGTGATTCTGAGGAATGTAGCCTTCCATAAAATAAACTATTTTCATTGCCTGTAACGAGAATTTTTATTGCGAATTTGTGTCGTATGATATTGAACTGAATTCTCAAAAAAATATTGGATACTATAGTCTATGATGGTTTGTCTTAGAGGAAAACGCAAAATATTCAGTTTTACGTAATTGCCGTTGATAACGGAGTCTGACGTACATCCCGAAACGTCTGGAAGATTAGAAATATATAAACTGTTCTATGATCGTGATAATGATTATTACAAAAAAATCACAAATATTCATTAGAGATGAGACAACTCTGCTTCAGAAAACAGTATATAAAATAGTAAGTTGTAACATAAAATAAAGTACGGAGTACTTAAGTGTCATTCATAAATATTTAAATAAAATATTTTAATTATATTTTTTTTGTGGATTTTGCATTTTAATATATTTTTAGATATATTTGTAATATAGTTTTGCTTAATTACTTTTAATCATGTCATAATAATGGAAATGTGTGCGTGGTATCAGAAATAATAACGGTTCAAAAAAAAATTTATTTTGATTCAGGGAATGAAGAAAAGTGGGAAAGCAATCCTGGTTGGCCCTTAATTATTTACGTTTATTATTACGGAAAATCCTACTGTCAATAAAACCAAATTGAATTCATTCTTGAATGTTGAATTGATGTTAAATTTCATATTTAACATCAATGGCAAGTTTTACGACACTACAATAAAAATACAATATATACAAAATAAAGTACATGTTATAAGCTTTTAGAATAATCCTGGTATATCTCGATCGAAAGATCGCGGTTAATAAGGTACTTTTGTAATCTCTTTAAATTAAACTGAAAGAAAAACTTTACCCATAATATCGAATTTGAACCGAATTAATCTGAACGTCATAAGCCGCCATTTTGACAGAATGATATTCTATTCCAGTTGTCATAAAACCAAAATCAAAAAAATCAACTTTTCCAGGTTTTTCGACTTTTCACACCAAAAAAGGTAAATTTATAAACTCTAATTTCCAGAATTCTATGATTCTTAAACTTTTCCATCACTTTGCATAATATAACCAAAAAAGGTAAAAAATTTAAAATTTTGAAGGGTTTATTGTTTGAATAATGTATTTCTACGAATTTTCTGTTATAATACATAAACTACTACTTATGTGATAACATAAGTGAATTGCTGTAATAGATGCAACTCAATAATCTCTATTGACTGGGTTATATATCGAAATGTAGTGAATTTTTCATGAAATAATATAATAAACAAAATTTAAAAACTGCACATTTAAAACAGTAAGTTATTACATCCTATTACAAAATGTGTGTGCTTGCTATTAGGATTAGCGAAGAGTTTGGGAACCTCTTCCTGCCAAAACCATATGTATTTATTTATTTTAACAATAAAACAATTCAGTATAGTTAATCAAGACAAGAGCCTCACAAATTTATAGGTTGGTTTATTTTTATCACTCATCATGTCAAACCTTTTTGATATAGTCTTTTTTCATAATCCTCCTCACTTATAAATGAAATGTCTTAAGACAGTTCTGACATACCAAGGTTCATCAATCACCACCACAAAATGCTATAATACTAATTTGACATATTCACGCTGTTGATTCGGATATTCTGTATTGGGTGAAATCGTATAAACATTGTAATTAGGATTCCGAGAAACCACTGATCATAGCATTCATTGTATAGCCTTGATAAGTAGTCGAAAATAACAGGTGAGAGCGACTTATAATTCTCGGTATAATTATAAGGAGCGAATCGAAAAATGGTATTAAATAATTATCAGTCCATTCATCAAAATTGGCAATGTTTCGAGGAACAGAGATTTATTACTGCAACATAATATTTTCGGTAAGATCTCATTCAAAAAGATATAATTATGTCAGTCTGCATGTTTTGCACTACTCAGATTAGCAGAAATTCTACTAAACTACTGAAGACTTCAAAGCTAAAATAGGGAAAACACGCAGTAGTGACAAGGCGGTAGCCAGATTCTTTTTTTGGAGGGGTAGAAGGTTTTTTTGTGAGTATTTTTGTTAATGTAGTTCTAGGACATAGAAAAATGTATAGATATAAAATTTATTTATATGAAAAGTTGGTAATTTGGTTAAAATATAATCTTTAAATTCAAAAGTCCAAAATTTCGGGGGAGGGGAGGACATTTGATGGCCCACTTGAATCTCGACAAACTGGACAACATGTATGGGTAACTTTTTTCTAAATAATGGAATCCACTTGAGATAATTCCTTGTCTCAAAATAAAAAACTCCAAAACATGGACCTAATGGCAAAACTGATAAATATCAAAAATGTTTTTTATATCTCTATCCCATTCCACAGTAAAATTGTGCATTACCATTAAATAATTTAGTCAAGTGCAAGGTGCATACTAAGGGTTTAATACCACCTTCAAGATTCTAATATTGCAGTTTCAAATAAGCAAGGAATAAAAAATATACAATTTTATTTTCCATACGTAGACTTTTTATTTTAGCTGCTACATGATTCGCTTGATTTTGATAAAAATATGTTTTTAAGATTTTAGTTTGGCCCCCAAAATTAATATTAGAGTTTTATGTTATTAATAAACTTTCAGGGAAGCCTTTTACAATCTACTGTCAGAAGATAAAGAAGAAAATAGATCTAGTTTTAAATAATAAATCATTAAATCTTTCAGACAAATCATTTAAAAATACAGAATATATTTTTCAAAATTTTAGATAGTCTAGGTTCTAAAGTGGGAATTAAGTGGATGTTTAATATTTTTATTAATATCTTTTAAACAAATGATTTACAAATATAATATAATTGTAATTCACATAATGAGCCTTTTATTTGGTAAATTACATGATGCGTTTGAAAATTTAATTTTTGTATTCCATTTAAATCTATAATTTGTCACCAAAATTAATATTGGGGTTTTCTACTAATGTTTCTTATAAATTTCAGTACCCCTAATTATTTTCAAAATTTTAGGTAGTATGGGTTCGGAAATAAATCGGGAAATGGGAATTTTTTATATATTTTTTCTTAATATCTTGTAAACAAATAATTTTAAAAATACGGAAAATATATATTTGTATTTCTCATAATTAGCCCTTTACTTTGATGTATTGCATGATGCATTAAAAAATTATTTTTTTGTTTTCCGTTTAATTCTACAATTGACCCCCAAAATTAATATTAGAGATTTCTTTGTATTTTTCTTGTAAACAAAAATTTTCGATTTTATAGTTTGGAGAATAAAGGGGAATGGGTAATTTTTAAAAAATGTTTTTGTTAATATATTTTAAAATATTCATTTTAAAAATATGAAAAAAATATATTTGTATTCGTCATAGTAAACCCTTTGATTTGATATATTACAAGATGCGTTAGAAATAATTTTAATTTTATGTTTTCCATTTAATGCTGTAATTTGCCCCCTAGGGATTTCTCCTTATTATTTCAGTAAAGTTCAAGAGTGGTCCTATATCACTATTTTTTTTTTCCAAATATTTACGTCTTATACTTTTGGAGATAAAGGCGGAATCGATATTTTTTAAATATTTTTCTTAATATCTTTCAAATAATTTATTTTAAAAATATGAAAAAAATATATTTGTTTTCGCCATAATGAGCCGCCCTTTCATCTGATATATTACATGATGTGTTAGAAACAATTTTAATTATATATTTTCAATTTAATTCTGTAATTTGCTTCAAAAATTAATAGTAAATGTTTCTCCTTATCTTTCCGGTAAAATTCAGCTAAGCCGTGAGATTTTTTCAAAATTTTACCGCTTATAGTTTCGGAGATAAGGTAGGGGGAATGGGTAGAAATCTTTATAGTATTGTTAATATCTTTAAAATAATTTATTTTAAAAATATGTAAAAAATATATTTGTTTTCGCCATAATGAGCCCTTTTATTTGATATAATACATGATGTGTTAGAAACAATTTTAATTTTATATTTTCCATTTAATTCTGTAATTTGCCCTTCAAAATTAATAGTAGAGGTTTCTGTTATTTTTCCGATAAAATTAAGGTAAGGCCCTATATCTCTAATTGTTTTCAAAATTTTACCTTTTATAGTTTCGGAGATAAAAAGGGGGGAAACGATCAATTTTTTTAGTTTTTTCCCCCAGATGTACCCCTAAAATCAAAATTTCTTCATTTACGATATGAACTCCTGATCGGATACCTAAACTATATACTGATATGAAATTTCAACCTTTCCGTCCAGCAGTTTAGGAGAAAATTGCTGTGTGGTGAAAGAGGGAGAAACGAGAGTGATGTTATAAGGGTATCCGTATATTGTATATTCGCTATGAGTGTGACTGCAGCGCCAAACAAAACTATGGGAGGCTATCAAAGCATATTTTTACACGTATGTCAATAGCAACAAATCGAAAAATAAATAAATATTATAAACAATAGTAAAAAAAAATATATGTGACAGTTTTATAGTGATTCCAGTTTTTTCTTTCAATTAAACGAATCAACAACAAGTAAGTATAATGATAAAAAATATATAAGAACGCAGTAAATATTAGGTTATATTATGACACACATCGTCTTTGATGTAACGATTGCAAGTAAACGTTTGAGAATTAATGTCCGAGTTCGAATAAAAATCAACTTGACACTCTTGGTCCACTTTTGAAGACACTACTGGAGGATTTTCAGTCATCACTACTATTGACTCTGTAACAATAAACTCAGCATTTGAAGTTGAAGGTAATTTTGCTTTCATCCGCCGATTCATCACGCGATTGTATCTGAAAATTAGAAATTATTATTACTATGTTCTTCATATTGATCAAATTTGACGAATTAATTTTTACCTGTTTATCGCAGAAGACTCATTAACTTTTGAAGACTTGTATATTGAAGGAAATATAGTTGGGATGTAGCCAGGACTTAACTCCTCTTCCGATTTTTTACCTTCAATAAAATAATCACTACAAATACAATCGTATGGCTTGGGAATCCACGGTGATCCATCAGCGCTATAAAATAAAATAGCATGTTTATAAAATCTTAGGACAGTATAAGAGCTACTATTTGTAAAATGAATTTTTTTTTCACCGGGATAACTTAAAACTTTAATGATTGTGAAATCTTGCAGACATTAATCAATTTCTTGAATATTATAATAAATAGTAAACAAAATTAATAAAAACTGCACAATTAGCAAATGAAACAATTTATCCGTACGTTTTAATTATTTAAATTTTTTTATTTTTCATACATTTCTTTCATTTTCAAATATATGTGTTTGTCTGTTTTTTTTTAATTTTTGAATTTAAGGATTTATATATTAGATTATTTTGCTTACAGAATTCCTAAAAAATGATTAACTTTTACAAAAGTTAAACATTTTGCAAAGGTTTGCAATGCTCCAAATTATAGTTATTGATAAAATTAAGGTTATGGTACTACTTACTTTAGCCTTTTAACTGCAGCTATCCACTGATTCCGTTGATTTATTTTCCATTTAGCAGTCGGAAATTTATAAAATTTGCACCTACTTTTTCTGCTGGTATTCTTGCAATTCACAACACAACAACTTTGGTGTCCATTTTTTTTTATTTTATTAAAATTAGAACAAAATAAATACTTTCACGTGTACTTGCTTACAATTTCAGTAATAATAGCCTCCCGTAATGCTCAAAGTGACCACTACGAACGCGTCGGTCGATTTTATTTCCCCTACCATGACTTCGCTCAGAGCGAATACGGAACTCTAAAAACAGCTTATCGACGGAAATAAGTCATTAATAAAATAAAATACAATTTAACAAATAATTACTATAGTTTCAAGCACATATTTTGTTGTACGTTTTCTTGCGTCTTATGTACATTTAGGTGTAAAAAATAACAGTTTATTATTTATTATTTAACGAACAATTTTTGTCTGTATGTCCAACTTTTCTCAAAAACGGCTCTAACTATCTTGAATTTTTCGCATTTGGGGTTTCGAAGGCTTGAAATTCATTGAGTAGGTTCTCATCTTTAGGAAAAATCATATATTTGAGAATTGGGTTTTTTAAGGAATTCAGTGAGATATCTCAAATAACAAAAGTTATTTGTTTGATCCTTGGTTGGGCGTGCAACCTAACATAATAAATAAAGCTACATATGCGACTGTTTAACAGTCTGGTATGAATGAAGTAACAACAAATATTCCTCAATTTCCAAAACAATATTTTAAAAAATATCTATTGCCATTAATAAAATATTCTTAAATTTCTAAAGTAGCGCAAGCATTTCAATATTTGCATTTACATAGTAATAAATCAATATAACACCAGCTCAATCAACGACATATTAATTTTACAATAAATAATATTGGTGAACTAAACTCTAACGGATCTGTAATTAAATGTTGAACATATTTATTACAGTCAACAATTATACGTAATTACCTCTTTGCTGTTGATATTTGTATACCAATTCTGTTCTCCATACAAATAAACAGTGTTTAATGATGAAATCGGGTTATTTGATTAATTTGTTCGTGCTGGTTGAATAATGGGGATTTAATAAAATTGCTCTAGTGTAATTATTAGTGAAATGACTAGTGACAGTCAATGAGATCAAAGCTAAATTTGCCTTTTGCTCTTAGCATGTTGTTACTTTTTAAGTTGGTCACAGAGATATTTTCCTGTTTGTTGTTTAAATATTTCGTCGCCTCTAACATTTATCTTTTTTTTATTTGACACTTTTGTTTTGCTGTTTATAGAGGCGCTTGACCAATTGTTGCAGTTGATTACTAGTTGTTTGTTAATTATATATTTAATATATAATATATAGTTTTGGATACTCTTATCTATTAAAATAAAAATCGAATATTAAAATTCCGAATAAAACTGAAAAATGATATTTTGCCACATGTTAAGGAAAACTGTTTCCCATAAAACTTAATTGAAAAACCTTACGTCTATAACTCAACAGGTGTGTTATTGACTTAAGATTCATTTCTCAAGTTTTAATTTCAGATTATTTCAAACTTAAATGTGTATGAATATTCAAAAACTTTTCGGTGAATACATGAGCAGAGTGTTTTTAATTTAACCCTTTCGTTACTAGGGAACGTATGTACACACTTTTGTATAGAAGAATATTTCTTTTCAATTGAAGCGAATACTTCTTAACGGGGACCCCCACTTACACATATAAAAATAGATGAGTACGGCAATGAAATTCAAAACCTTAAACTACATTTGTGTCGACACTTTGTTACAGCCGATCCCACACTGTCGATCGACACCACACTACATTGATTTTTAAATACCCATACATACGACTTAATTTTTCTGTGTAAGAAACAGGAACCAGGTAATATAATAAGAGTCTCTTCTATTTCCTTTAGGGAAAATTAATAACTTGTAGTAAAAAACAAATATAACATCCGATTAATATACAGTACCTGCACACAATTTGCTTTTTGTTCTAATAAACATTCCAATTCTCTGTTTAGGATATTTTAAATTAGAGTCTTGACATACGTCAGAACAGCCCAAAAAGGGCAAATTTATAAGTGGTAGCTGTAAGACAAGGATGACAAGCCAGAGTTCTGTAAAAAGGTCAAGTTTATAGATGGTAGAGACCAGGTGACAAACTTATATGGGGATTAAACTGAAAAACTAGCCATCTGAAAGCATTAAATAACAATTTCAAGAAGTGGCCAGACTGGCGCTGGTGTAGAAGGAGGGTATGACGTCATTTATATTTTTTATATTAGAATATTATATGTTATTTGACAGATGACAAGTAGGAATGTTCCGGTTATTAAAAATGGAGAGATATACGATTAAGAATGTTTATTCTTAAAAAAATATTTCAAATTTGGTGAAAGTTGTGCAGAAGTTGGAAGAAAATCTCGTACAGAATATGGAAGAGAAAATTGTCCGTCAAATATTACCATTGCAAAAATTGTTAAAAAATTTGTGGAAACTGGTTCAGTAAAAGATGAAAAAAGCAAAACATATCATCATAGTGGACTTTCAGAAGAAAATATTTCAGCTGTTACCGCCTAGTGTTGTTGAACAACCAAAAACATCAATTCGTCATCGCGCACATCAATTGAACATTACAAAAACCACTTTTTTGGAATTTTGCACAAAGATCTTCATTTAAAGGCTTACAAGTTTCACATAACGCAAGAAATAAAGCCAACAGACTTTGATTTACATCGTCAATTCTTTAATTGGGCCATACAACAGAAACTTGAAAATGTAATTTTTTTCAACAAAATCATCTTCTGCGATGAAGCACATTTTGAATTGGGTGGATTTGATAACAAGCAAAATTGTCGAATCTGGGGTGAAGCAAATCCCCGAGAAATAATGGAAAGACCGATGCATCCACAAAAAGTAACTGTTTGGTTGTGGTTTTTGGGCTAATGGAGTGGTTGGTCCATACTTTTTGGAAGATGACAATGGAAATGCTGTTACTGTGAATGGTGATCGACATCGAACGATGCTTACTAACTTTTTGAGGATGAATTACACCATATAGATGTGCAGAATATGTGGTTTCAACAGGACGGTGAAACATGTCATTCAACAGCAGAAACAATCAAAATTTTGAAACGGAAATTTGGTAATCGAATAATTGCTCGAAGACGAATCATTAACTGGCCCCCCAGATCTTGCGATCTAAGATCTCTAGATTTTTTCCTATGGAGCTATTGAAAGAAAAGGTCTATGCCAACGATCCACAAACAATTGATGACCTAAATGAGAACATTATTGAATGTTTTCAACTAACTGAACCGCAGTTATGCCAGAAAGTTATCGAAAATTACAAGATATTGTTTTCCATTACTAAACCGAAACAATTGTACTATCAATTGATATAAAATATTTGATCATTCTCAAATAATTTGTGTATTTTATTAAAAATTGCAACCTTCATCCTACGTCATCAGACCTCAGACAGAGCTATAAAGCACGTGAAAAGCTTAACCGATTAACCGAAACATTACTACTGTTGAAGAATACGTATGGTCATGCTTCAGCTCAATCATTAGAGCTATTAACTCCACCTGGCAAATAAAACAAACTCAAACAGAAGATAATGTTGTGTAGCTGAGGAGTTCCTGACCATCAACCGACTCCATTCTCATACTTTGGCTACCACTAAGGCTACAGACTACAGTACTTGCTGAGACTAGTCCAACAAGCCCAAACTTGACAAAGTTAGGTTGTATTGTTTAAAGGTTCCTCTAGTCACTTTTTGCTGTCTTATAAGTCTTTGGGCACTACTTAGGAATATGGTAGTTGCTAAACTAAAGCAAACGAGACCAAACACGACGAAATGTTATATACCAAAGGTACATATGTGTTACAAATTTCAAACTCAATCCAGCAATGCTTCAGAATTGGATTAAATACACATTTTTGAATTCAAAAGATACACATAGAAGGGAAGCATGTAAAATAAAAGTTTGTAATAAAAGAATTGTGCTGATCTGATTCAAAAAATATACCTTATCTTAATCGCAAATACCGAGTCTTGTGAAAGATTCTAACATATAGGTTCTTAGTCTCCAAAGCAGTAAACCATCATAATTAATTTGAATTTACCACCAACATAAGTGAGATTATCTAAGATGTAATTACGTATAATAAAATTAACATTATCTTTATTGAACAAATATCGCAACGACCTTACCTGATTCACACACCGGTGGATTTACAACGATGAGGAAGTGCGATAAGAACGAACGTTATCAGGTTTTTAATCCAACATCTTCACAGTTATTTATGGTTTTTGTGTCAATATTTTCATATGTCCATTTAGTCAATGTTTTACAACATCATGAAGAAATATATATGTTGCACCTGTACACTTTTATATCTATTATCTCTGCCCGCGATGTCGTCTATGTGGTGTGTTTGAGTAAATTATAAAATTTTAATTGAATAGGAAGTCTCTAAATTTGTTATAATTTGAAGTACGGACTACTAGTGACTAGACAATTTAAAATTACTCATCAAATTCTCTTTACTGAACTATATATTTTACCTGAAGAAATAGTGTATTTGTACTTAACAAATCAAATGCGCAATTTTATTGAATACTTACAGTGACATTAGTTAGTAAGTTGTTGAAAAACTGAGAAACTATTACTATTCATAAAGTTCTTTACATAGTACTCTCTCTGAGGTGTCATCCTTTTGTACGCAAGATAATATATATGGTATATATTGTTTCTGGTCAGGGAACCTTCATCAGTTGCGCTTCCCATAAGTGAATGTCCTCCCGAACATTATTTATGTATTTGATACATATCGGTGAATTTGTAGTAGCGAGATGTTCTCAAGGAAAAGAGCAAAGTTTACTGAAATTGTCAAAGTGCAAAGACGAATTTGAGGTTTGACTGTGTGCTAGTTTCCACGAAAACCCTAGATGTCGCTCTTTTCATCAAAATACATAAACAAATGTTCGAGAGTACATCCACTTGTGGGAAGCGCAACTGATGAAGGTTCCCTGGCCAGAAACAATATATATATATATATATATATATATATTGTCTTGCGTACAAAATAATGACACCTCGAAAAGAGTATTCAAAATCTCTGACAGGTGAAGTTTTCCTGAAAATCCTAGGTCTTTACATCTCGCGTCTAAAAGTTTCCGTTCTATAAGAAAAAGGCGTCTGACAACTTTACAGGATCATTTAAATTAGTATAAATTCGTTCTTTGCCCATTTTCTATACATATACATATATTTAATTAAACTAGGGATATACCCCCTGTCTGAAGCATTTTGTTGTTGTGAATTCATCTGATACTTTATTTCCTATTTTATGTTTTGTGTTTCTATACAATTCTTTAACAGCATTTTATTTTCTTAGATTATTACTGATCTTAGGTTGTTCATTCTTTCTACTGAGTTCTGTTTTTATTATTGAAGAATGGACGTTATTATCACTACTATAAATAATATTGTCATCTTCGTCAAAGAGATCGATTTTTTCACTGCCTGGATCTAGAATTCGGAATGTATCCATAATTGCATCAAACATTTTGTTTCCTTCTCTGCTAAATATAGTTCAGAAGCAAACGTGAACCCCGCCGTAACCCCCCGCTCCCTCCAAATTGTTCTCAATCTCTTCAATATAATCATGTGAGAAAGCTTTTCTATAAGTTAATATAAAATTAGAAAAACACAAAAGATCAAACAATACCAAAAGTGTTCATGACTAGAAAACCAGTCAAGTTCGTTTTCGGAGATTCGGCTTATTTCGACTTCAGTTTGTCATCTTCAGTCGGCTTTCGACCTTTCTCATCAGTTTGGCGAAGTAGCCAAAGAGATAATTTGATATTAATTTATCTTGTTGGCTCAAGAACTAGTTTTCAATGTAAAGAACAAAGTGTGCTCAAATTGTCAAAATGCAAAGACGAATTTTGTCTGCACCGACAGCTGCCGAGTTCTACAAATTGGAGGAACGCATCAACTCGAATTTGAGTGTTGATGTTTGTTCTTTTCCAAAATGTTTTTTTTCTATTAGGAAACAACTAGTATTTACATTACTTAGGTAATTATTTTAATAATTACTAATATTCTTCTCATCATCAGTCATTTATTATTTAATTATTACTTTTGAATATTGGATTTTCTTAAAACTTGTAAATTACACCGTTTTCTAAAAATTATTGCGAAATTTGAAGTAATACCTAGGAACGCTTTTAGCGCAAACAAATACTCTTTATAATATGTTATTTAGGTTTATTAGTATCCCATAAAACGTGTTCGATATCCCTTTTGGTTATTCGTTTGAAAAATAGCCCCCATTTTCAAACTTTTATTACTGACACTTAAATGTGGGATTTTGAGTTCAATGAAAAGCAGAATAGAGCTAGTAAATTCCAATTTATTGAGCAGTTAACTATTCCATTCCTAAAGATTTTACGATGAAATAACGGTGGATACGTTTATTACAAATAACGAATGCATTTTTCATGTGATATTATTTATACTCCCCTAAAGCTTTACAAACGAAAAAGATGAATGTAATAAATTCGAAGCTATATAAATAAAAAGCAACACGATGCAATATTCAACTAGTGAGATAGATAGTTTATTACTGCCACTCAAGACAGTTACTCAACCTGAATTAAGATATATTATCAAAATGGTATAACAAATGATACAAGAGTCTGTTTATTAATATTTACTAAATGTCATTTTTTACGTGGCCCATATTTAGCTGCATGTATACAATGTGGTTGAAAGTTAAAATAAGGGGGAATGGAATTAGTTATACGGGGTGGTTCAAAAAACGTATATTGGGTGGATAACAATATGTTTTATTGTTTGGCTCATAAGTAGTTATATATATATACATATTGACAAAGGTAACGCGACTGTACTTCTCAACACTAAGGACTATATTCACAAGATGAAATCTCTACTCCACACTCCAGACTACGAAATAATTAACAATAATCCGACTACTTACTTAGAGAAAAAGAAAATGAAAATCATCAATACAACACATCTTCCACTTGACGTCAAAAAGACCATCATTCCTCGTGAAAAATCTTCTAAAATTATCAAAATTTACGGACTACCCAAGATTCATAAGCCGGATATTCCTCTTAGGCCCATTGTCAGTTCGGTACAATCCCCGACTCAAGAATTAGCCCGGTACTTAGCCAAAACCCTTCAACTTCTAGCCGAACAAGCATCCTCACACGCAAAGAACTCTTCTTCCTTTCTAGATATGTTAGGCCATTATAGAATTTCACAAAATGATATCCTGGTTAGCATCGATGATGTAACTCTTTTCACCAATGTCCCCATTTCAGAAACGTTAGATATTCTAAAAACAAAACACAATATCTCTTCTGACATAATCAAACTTGTACAGTACTGTTCTTCTAACAAATATTTTTCATTTCACGACACTCTGTTCAAACAAGTACGTCGGGCTCCGATGGGTTCACCTCTTTCTCCAGTGCTTGCTAACATTTTCATGGAACAAGTCGAAACCCAGGCTCTCAACTCGTCTAATTTAAAACCTTCCTGCTGGCTTAGATATGTTGATGACACTTTTGTCATTTGGCCCCATGGCACAGATTCGTTAGACTTCTTTCTACAACACCTCAATGGTATACATTCTAACATTCAATTTACAATGGAAATCGAATCCGATTCTTCGCTTCCGTTTCTTGATGTCCTCATAACAAAAACCGGTAATGGCAGATTCTCACATACAGTCTATAGAAAACCAACCCACAACAATCGATACTTAAATGCCCAATCACATCATCAGCCTGCTCAAGTGAGTTCTGTAATGAAATCTTTGGCTCTTAGATTTATTCGCTTAACATGCATAGACAGTAGACAAAACGAACTTAATAATTTTCAAAAAATCCTTCGACAAAACGGTTATCATCCAGATCACATTACACGCATTTTCGCAACAACCCCCGAGTACACCAACCCCATCAGAAACAGACCAATAACACCGGAAAGCCTCCCTTCCGTACACTCACTGACAAAACAGCACGGATCCTACACCGACATCAAATCAAGACAGTCTTCAACACCAGTCAAACTGTGGCTAACTTAACCGGGAACTCTAAAGATAAAGTACCTAACAAGGATCAAGGAGTTTCCAAAATTGCATGTCGCGATTGCTCATAAAACTACATCGGTCGTACAAATAGGCGCGTCAACCATCGAGTATATGAACATTCTCTGTCAGTTCGTAAAATAGATCCGACTTCAGCTCTCGCGCATCATCATATCCAAACAGGACACTCTGTCAACTTCGAGGACAGTAGGACTATCGTATCTCTTAACTCCCTTAGGGCATCTACTATTCGCGAAGCTATAGAAATAGAGAAAAGACCCCTCTGTCTAAACCAACGCGATGACAGCTCTCGCCTACCCACAACCTGGACCGTAAATGCCAAATTAAACAAAGCAGACACGCCCACCAACACCCAACCAATCACAACACAGCCCTTTCATCACGTGACATCCCCTCCTAACCCACCGCTAACTATAAATAAAAGAAGCAGAGCAGACTCAAATTCAGTTACCTAGTGACTCTTGGGGAGTAGGCCCCGAGTTCGATCTAGACTCTGAAACTCTTTTTCACTTTTGTCTCCTGATAATGGCTCCAAAGCAGGAGTCGCAACGCCGAGTATATAATAAATTCAGACGCGGTTCTCACCCGAAACCTAGCCTTGTTCATGCATACATATATACATACATATATATAATGTGATTGAAATAAGGGTAGTATAGAATTATCGGTAAACACGGTGGATACAAAAATCTTACAAAAAATGTGTTAAGTAAGCAAATATTTGAATTATGTTCTTGAGTTATTATAGTTATGAAATGGGGTGAAAAATTTGTAGAAGCAGTTGTTTATAAAGGATGGTTGAAATATAAGTTGGAATGAAATTATAGTTTATACGGTTGTTAAAAAATTATTTTATATCCACAAGTAGTGGTATATATAAGATGGTTTAAATAGTCAGGTGGGTTTAAACAATATTATAAACAAATTTTATGATCTACAAGCTGTTCCATATAAAGTATGGTTGAAATATAGGCTGGATTAAAATTCTAAGTATACAGACTGGTAGAAAAATGTTATATTGTTTTGCCAAAAAGTAGTTTCATATAGGTTGTTGGAACATAAGGTGGAGTCGAAGTATAATTACACGGGGTGGGTAAAAAAAATGACAAAAAAATGTTATATAAAGTTGAACATGAGCGGTTGCATATGAGGAGTACCTGAAATTTGGCGCGAAGTAAAGTTATAGTTACACAGGGTGATTCAAACGAGGTAAGAAAATGTGAAAATGAAAGCTGGTTTAAATGAAGTGTGGAGAGAAATTATACTTTATACTGTGGTTCTGTTGTACAAAAATATGAGAAAATATTGTGAAATTGCGTTACTCATAATTAGTTGCACAGATAGTTGACCATTGATTGAGTTATAGTTAGGTATTTAAAAAAATGTTATATTATATACATGGTGGTTGTAATACAGGTTGAAGTAAAGATATACATGCAAGGTGATTAAAAAAAAGGTGAACAAAATTGTTATATAGGGTGCCACATAAGCAGTTGCAGTTATAGTTATAAAGGGTGGTACAAAAAATGGTATACTGGGTGACCGATAAGTTGTTGCATAGGTAGTTGAAATAGAGGGTGGAGTAGAATTAGGTATAGTTAAACAGGGTGGATAAAAAAATGTTCGATAAATTTTGTAGGATAGAACATGAGCTATTGCACATATGAAATATCAGAAATATGGGGCGATTAAAATTATAGATATACAGTGTGATTAAAACAATGTTTGAAAAAGGTGCATATAAGGGGGAGACAAATACTTTCCAGGGTGGAATTATCAGAAAAATGGGTATATAGCGTACTCCATAAATTGCATAGATAATTGAAGTTGAATAAAGTAGAGCAAAGTTATAGTTAAGTGCATATACAGGGTGTGGTTAAAATATTTTGTAGAGTAAACTTTATGATAGACAAAGAGGTTATAATGGTTGACTAATTGGCAGCAGTATATACATGAGGGTAAAAATAAAGATGGAATTTGAGTTATAGAATGCGGTTAAAAAAATTGAATAAAATTGATATATAGGATGGGTAATAAGCAGTTGCAGTTTGAGTGAAATATGTTGGGTATTGGTGGAACTATAATTATACAGAGTGGTACAAAAAATGGTATATTCGATGGACTATAAGTTCTTGTATATACAAGGTGGGTGAAATCGAGGGTGGAGTAAAATTATAGTTTTACAGGGTGGGGCAAAAAATGTTAAAAAAAATTATTTAGGGTATATCATGAACAGTTACATCCTACTATATGGAATACTTGAAAAAAAAATTATGGCTGAAATATAGGGTGGAGTAGAGTTATAATTAGGTGATTAAAAAATGTTTTATTGAGTGACAAATAAATAGCAGCATATACAGGACGGTTGCACTATAGGGTGAAGTAGTGTTACGGTTATACAAGGATATTAAAAAAATGTGAATAAAATTGTTATTAAGGTTGGGCCCATAAGCACTTGCAGTTTGGGTGAAACATATTCGGGATTGGTGGATTTATAGTTATGTAGGGTTGTTTAAAAAAGTAAGAAAATTTTGTACATAGGATAACCCATATGTTTCATAAGCTAATTCTTTTTGCAAATAATTATACATTTTATACGCGGGTGAAATCGCGGGTAACGGCTGGTATACTTATATGTATACAGAACAGAACTGAGGGGAGAAAATCCCAAGGAACGGGCTGAATAATCACTGTCCTCCTCAATAATCAAATGTTAACGCGTTAGGATCATTCTTTTCAGATTAAAAGTGTTTCAAATATGGTCTACATTTATCATTTCAATACCTGTGACATAATCATGGAGATATAACATTAATTTTTATTGAAATGGTTTCGTTTGATCCTTTGCGGCCAAACAGATCAACTGCTACACTTCTCTTTCCCATTAATGAAGTGTTCCTTTTCAACTCTCGTCCAATAAATTTTCCACATTCATAAATCGGAAAGCGGACTTTTTCGGATCATTCTTTACGTCCACTAATGACGGAATCCTGCTGGGTTCGAGACCATTGTCGAACTACAAACGTTAATGGAACAAATCTTTAGTTGTGTCTCGTGCTGGAGCAACATCAAAAAGCATTATGGTATTCGATCTCTCATGCGAAGGAACGAGAAAAAATATCATACACATAAAACAGGCGCATTGTTCCCGGAACAAGGCCGTAAAAGATTGAATACAGAAATGGCCCTGTAATGTCACGCAAAATTATGAGTTATGATACGATGAAAGAGCGTCATTAGAATAAATTTAATGTTCATAGAAAAGGGATTTGGGTTTCCTTTTAGGTTGCCTTTCGCCGTGTTTGAAAGCCAATTTAAAGGAGTTTTATGATGCCGGACTCATTTAACAAACAAATTTCAGATTAATTTTAGATCAAACCAGACGATGCAAATTGTTTATTATTTGGTCAATTTGGATGCCATTTTTGACAAAATTACATGTAAACGTCTATTTTTTATCGACTTGAAAAGAAGGAGGCTCTCAGTCCGTCGGTATATGTTTTTTAACCGACTTCTAACAATGAGGACGTTATTAACCGACTTCCAAAAATGAGGAGGTTATCAAGTCGTCGCCATTTAATTGTATATAACGTGAGATTTACGGTTTTCCACAAAATCGGAACAAAAAAAGTAAATAAGGGACTACATTTTAGAGAATTGCAAGCAATTTAAATATTTTAAACTATTCTACAGAGATATCTTTCAGCTTGATTCCGTATATTTCTTTATAACGTAAAACATATCTCTGTTTTTGAAAATCTGGAAAATGAGTGCAAAAAATCTGTAAATAATAATGTAAGTGTCAAATGTTCATCATACAGGGTATTTGTAATGGTTTTTGTTTTGATTCATTTGAAGTCGGTTTCTTTTAGAGACGAAGTAAGTTACAGGGCTTATAGTCGACTGAAATGGCAGAAAATATTCCATTAGTTTATCGAAACGAAAATTTGTAATAATTAAATATTTTTTCTGAATTCGGTGCCAAGATAAAGTGAAAATAATTTGGGACGTACTCTGCAACTTTGCTGTTCAACTTTAGGTTTCTTGATCCTTTCATTGGAATTTTATTTCTCATTTTCGAAAAAAATATTTTATATTGAATAGTAGTTACATATGTCTGGTATAAGTCTTTTTTACGGAAATCTCACAAATGAATAGTTGCTGAGATATTCACATTATATGTTTTTATAAAATTTCACTTGTTTCAATTCTAAAAAAATACCAAAGATTTCTGTTTTGCAACTCCATAACTACACATTTTCTTCAGAAACACGTTGAAACCTGTGAAATTTTTTTTAATGATTCATACCATTAAATTGTATTTTGTTCAAATCTCTACTACATTCACCCCAACCGCTTTGATATAGTTTATTGGGTGTTATTTGTGACTTGTAGCAGTCAATTAGAAGACTCTAACAATCACAATCTGGTTAATAAATTTAAATATTTTTGCTCTTTCCAACTTTAACTGAACTGGGCTACTATAGCTGGTAAAACTTTCAAAATTTTTAGTAAAGTTAAGAGTCGTAAACGTACAAAACAGTTTTGAAACGCAAATTACTAAAACACCTAACGTACCACCCCCCTTTCAAATATCAACATTACTTATACTCAGTTAAAAGTCTGCACCAGAAAAATTCTGGGTTATCTTGATTTAAAAGACGCCCAAAATCCCTTTCTCACGTTCGACATACAGCCCACTTGTTATGATGCATCAATTTTGATTTCCGAATTTTTTAACTACTGCCTTAAGTACCATAGCAGAATTCGCATCGTAAATCTTTTACGTATCGAAAACATTCGCATTTACGACTTCGTCTTCTTAATGCAAATCAACGTATGAAATTTCTTTATAGTTCTGATGCATTAATAAGCGCAATAGCATTGAAAAGCAACCAGTTCTTAACATTTCCGGGATTAATTCGGGTGTGAATTTTAAATTAATTATCACAGTTTGAGTAATGCTTTATGGCCAGATGCTTCACACTTAAGAGAGTTAAAATGAAGATTCAGAAAAAATTAAATTTGAAACTAATTATGGTAAAGCCATTTAGAACTAAAATCTGTAGTCTAGGTTCTTTTATAAAGAAAGTGTTCAGTATTACAATTTTCCTTTGAGAAAGATATATCGATGGTTTTATCAACATTTGCTACTTGTTCGGTAGACCAGTTTATTTACTTATGGCAACTTGAATGAATGAGTATGTATTAAAATATTATATGAAGCACCACATCCATATATCGATCATGAACCATGGGGCAAAAATATTTAGTATGAACTTGTTCGCTCCACTGAATGGTTAAAGAACTAAATTCCCAAACCATATCAGCTCATACTGAATCTTTCACGAACAGACATCATGGACTTCAAACAATTTAGAAAACCGTTCAAGGCTGCTCAGAGTTCCAAAAAGTGCGTGTGCAGTGTACGTTGTGTTTGTAGCCATACACATTCGAGTGAGACGTCGAGACCTCTAGAAGCAAAAAACGGAACACCTATAGAACATTTCTTGAAGACACGACAAATCAAACTTTCTCAATGACGCATTAAGCAGCGTTGGTAGTCAAAGTGTAGTCGGGTAATATTAATATCTTGATAAAAATTAAAATAGAGTAAAATAGAGTAATTTTACTAAATTGCTCCATTAGAAATTTCCAATCCTTATATGTTACAGAAAAGAAGTGAGGACAGAAAGCTTAATGAACATAATAATCAAAGACCTGGAAAAAATACTATCAGGATACTGCTTGTGCCATCACATTAAGAATGATTTGTAGTGATATTTTGCTACCTTTTTCACTCGCAACTATGGTTTTTTACTTTATTATAAACAAGTGAAACAAGAAAATTGCGTTTTTTTTTCGTTGCATGTTTATGAAATGAAAAATAATAAACTAATCTCAATGGTGTCAATAGGTGAATTGTAGAGCATGGAAATACCAATGAAATGAGCCCAGGATCGATCCGATAAGATCTTTAGTAACAGAGAAAAACAAAAAATACTGGAAATATTAGCGGTTTTCTTTATATTATTATAACTCCGTCACTATCGAAGTTGTAGAACTGGGCTTGTGGGAATTGATAGTAATTATTGATATCTACCTTATGCGTGACTAAACCAGGCGCTATCAGTTTATTGGTTTTTAAATAATTGCTGTCTGAAGTTTTTAGTCCACTATTCTTGCAGTGTGTCTCCATGCGACATGGATCGTCAAATATCAATTCAGAATAGAGATGTTGAAAGTAGAGGTATCATTCTACAACGCCTCTATTTTCATTTTTCATTAAATGTCTGTGAAATATACGAAAAATGTTGGCAAAAATGACCAAAATTTGGTGAGCGTATGAATGTGTTCGGGTACTGGGGGGAACACGGTTGTTGAGGGGAATTGCTAACAATAATTATTATCGATAGTAACTGTCACTCTGACAGATGATGAAACAATTTAATCGTTAAAAAAACTTCTATACAGAGTGATTTGTTCGATTTTATTATATCAAATGAGAACTGTTTGTTTATTAATATATTTATATGTAAATGGTTTCTCGGAAACGTTTTTGCTTTAATTTGTGGATTTTGGGTTTACGGAACATCGAAGGAGAGCGGTCATTAAAAAAATTCTTACTTGTGAGGATTTTAAATATTAAAACGATCTATGTATGTTCCTCTACTATATATTACTATACGCTTCCCCTCAACAACCGTGTTTCTCCCACTCCTTTTTTGATTTTATAAACATGCTAAGAAAAAAAAAACGTAATTTTCTTGCTTCAATTGTTTATAACAAAGTAAAAAAACCATAGTTGCGAATGGGAAACAGCAAAATATCGCTAGGAATCTTTGTTAATGTGATGACACAGTCGGTATCCTGATAGTATTTTTTACACATTATCAGTTAATTTTTTTCTCTATTGATTGGTCTACTGGCCAACAATCATTTAACCTTGGCAAGGCAAAAAAGAATCACAGGGTGAATCAAATATCTGAATGGCTAACCACCTTAGATAAAGCAAGTCATATAGGAAAATACTAGACAAAATTGATAGTAGAACAAAATGCGTTTTAAGGATACAACATGACTAATTGGCATACAATTCAATGTTTTTTACCAAAGCGGTTTTTTTTAACAAAATAACCTCAAAAAATCATTAACAATTTAGTGTTTTGAATTCACACTAACTCTACACTCGAAAAATTTGGGCTATGTTGTTGAGGAATTAAAAATCGACAAAATGAGCTATTATGAGCTCAACATTGTGAATTTGTTCCTTAGATAATGAAACCTAAACTCGGAATTACACAATAAAATTGTTCGAAAATATTTTTTACTTTTATAGTCAAAATATTCTTATTAGCCAACAAATCAGATTATCTCATACCCCATCTAAGGGCTAAAAATAAGAAATGTAGCCTCGGTAAATTTTGGAAAATTTCAGTTAAACCTTTTTGTTTAAAAGGCCTTTTTTCCTCACCAAATTATTAAGAATTAACCAGCGTTGGAAAGTAAAAGAAGTGATCTAAACACCCCTTACCTCCGTTATCGAAAATTATAAGTAAAATTACATATAGGTAATAAAAATGTTTGACCATTCTAGAGCGGTCCAAGAGGACAAATCCATTCGCGAAATTGCTGTGGGATGGTATTGGGTTGAAAAATACTTGACGTCTTGATAATATTAGTTTTTAATTATGGGTAATTGTTTGTTTTGTAATTTAACGAATTTAGGGAAATGGAATGCGAAAGCTTCATTAAATTTAATAAAATAGTATTGTTACAAAATTTATCCTCTCCGTCCCTGGCGAAAGAACATAAAAACATCAATTTCTAGAGTTGTCAAAATGAGCAAGAACTATCAATCTGGACGCTGTGCGAACAAAAGTAGAACTACCAGAAAATTCGGCGTACGCTATAAAAGGCGATATTAGTTTCAGTAGTTAGCTAGTTTAGTGTGTTCAACTTATTTGTTGTTATGATTTCGATGTTATGTATAGATTCAGCTGTTGAAAATATTTGAATAATAGTTCTAGAAAGTGAAGTGACTGTCAGTTTTTAAAATTTAACTAATTTGAACCCACAAAATTTATAACAGTATTATTATAAGGGGGAGGAGCTTATGATAATAATCTTAATCTGCTGCAATGGCTACAAAACAGAATTTTTAAAAATTACAAACAAGAATAAATGCTCTTTGAACAGAAACATAAAGAATTTGGTTCGTCACAAGCTTTATTATATTCAGAAATAAGTAATAATTACATTACATTCAGTTCAAAAACCAGATGTAGAAATCGAAAATAAAAAAAAGGTTTAAATAAAAGAAGCTTTGTCGTCGCCATTAGCATTTAATCAACTCCCAAAACAATGAAAAAAAAATTAACACAATGATATCTGAACAATATTTCATAATATTCTTCTAAGTAAATATAAAACAAGTGTTTTAGGAAAACTATTAAGTTTTGAAAAATCTCGAGAATTTGTATATATCTGAATTGTTAACATTTATTTGTTTCAGCTATTAGTTTTAAGGATATTAGTTCGCAGTTTTACTCCACTCCTACGCACAGGCACTGGAGTATATGTGGTACAAACTATAGTATTTAATTATAATATTTAACTACGCTGTGTTTTGTACTTGTGTATTACTCGATTTCAATAAATAAATAAAATAAATCAAAAATAAATTACTTACTTTAAAGAGATTATTGTAAAATAATGTAAGTGCATCTCTAGATACTATAGAATTATTTACTACGTACTGGTTTTTCCTGTCATTAATGTTAAGTTACTTAAAATAACCCTCATTTTTATAAATTTACAGATGTACCATCCTAAAATACGATAAAGACCCGATACCTTTTCCTTTTCACCAAGAGCGTTTAATTTCCTACACTTTTCGTATATATGAGAAATTTTACAAGATTCTAATCTGCTAACGAGAAATTTAACCGAAAATTTTCCCACACAATGGAGCGTTCATATATACACGAAACTGTTCGGCTGTAAAGTTATATAAACCTGGATGCTGTGATGAAATGTTAATAGAGAAGAGAGTGTGTTCCGACCCGCGCCCCCTCTATCGGGAAAAGCCCGTACCACATGCAATTACCGTATTTTGTGACGTGATTTCCCTTGGGCAGAGTCGTAATTTCAGGGTAAAAGTAAAAGGTGAACCGACCGAATTGTCGCGTCTCCACCCTATCTATAACCTTATCTGGAGGGTGCCGTATGTGCCACAGGCCTAGTTAGAAGTTTCGATGGCACAGAAATATTGGGAAATCCAGTGAACTTACAGATTGAAACTTCAGAATAATTAGAGCTATATCCGAAAAGAATATTTGATGAAATGCAATACAAAATGAAATTGACCATTCATTCGTTGTATATGAGAAATTGTAAAAATAATAACTCAAGTCCTCTTGAAAAAAACCCTGAATATACAAATTATATTTCAAGTTTTGGAAAAAATTCTGAAACCTTTAAAATCTGCAGCTTTTTACACCAGTTTATAGAGCAAAATTGAACTCATTTTGAGGAGATAAAATTCAACAAGCATTTCGTTTATACCATCACGTCAGTAACAGTTGAAAGAGAATAATAGCAAAGATTTTAACAGCAATTTCGTAGAAACAAACTGTTTAAGTATAAAAACCCGTAAAAATACGAATTTCTTTTGTTTTTTTTTGCTTATGTAATGAAAAGCAATGAAGGAATCGTAATGCAGTCTACAGAAAAAAAATAGAGAATCAGAAATCCTTCGTAATGACTCTTTATACATCCCGATTGGATAATTTTTCACCACATAAACTCTGAAAAACTAGCCAAAAATGGATTTTTTTAATAATTGATAACTTTATGGTCACTAATACTGGAATATTAATTATTGTTAGCGTTGGGTTTTATGACTCTTTTTAGTGAGCCGGCTCATTCCGTCCAGCTCACCAAAACGAGTCGTTCACAATGAGTCATTCAATTGAACGGTTTCCTAAAACACAGTCGTTTAGCCTTACGCGGATTTATATAATGTCTCTACTTGTGTAATATAATGTCTCTACTTGTGTAGTTTACTGCTCAAACTAATATTAAAGTTTTGCTGAGTGATAATTAAAAGATCATTAAATTACGTAAATACAAAATTTTTATTTTTGTATCATTTGGTAACAAAAATTAGAAAAAAAAACTCTAAACTTTAAAAACAAATAAAATTATTATGCTTACTTATAACTCAAATAGAAATTTATATAACAAAAACACTGCAAAACAATAACAATCCTGTGCCTTAGTGTCGTCATAATAAAAATTTAAAATACCCATTCATCGATTCGTTGAAAATAAAACCTTCCGACCAAATTTTAAAATACCTTTCATCTCATGAACCAGATGGCTGACGGCTCTTTTCTCTCCACTGCTCCGAGCCGAGGTGACTGTGCCGGTCAAAAGATTGAACGATGAACCACTGAAGGAGTCAACGAGTCGTGATTGAACGTTGAACGTTGGGCACATCCTATGACTCTCGACTCGCTCGAGCTGAATGACTCCGTTAATGGCGAACTGAACGAGCTATTTGACTTAAATGTCCGCTCATTCGTGGCACATGTAGAAGAGTCGTTCGTTTTGAACGAATAATTCACGAACGACCCAAGCCTAATTCTTGTCAAAACAATAGTTTATATGGGCTCAAGATCGATACTACTGAATAATGAGTTTTTGAAGAATTATCATTTATATAATTTAGAGAGATATATTAAAGTTCATAAATTTCACTTCAATGGGTCTACCTTTGTTCCTAGGTTTTTATTTACATAACTATTACCTGACCATATTGGTCTATTTTTCTATTGGTTTATTTAGGTAATAGTTACCTGCATACCTACTGTTTTTAACTAAATTACTTATATCTACTGGCTGGATACGCCACTGTACAGGCATTTGAGGAGAAGTATGGACGGTTTGTGTAATCCAAAATTGAGAAGCAGTATTAATATATTTTACGGCACGATAAGAAAAATCCAAGATATACAAAGTAAAGGGTATTTTATGAGCTTTCAAAATATATTTTGCATCCCCATCCGAACAATTGTGGTTAATACTATAGGTTCTGCAAAATATTTCTACAAATTATTTGAATTGAAGTTTTGCAAGATATATTTAAGGCCATTAACCGACAATATCATTAAGAATCAGTTTAAGGTTCCAGCTGATATTATAACCAAGTTACAATTATTTTAAAAACACTGGCTTTATATCGGGTTTTCTTTAAAAATGCTGTGATCAAAATTTGTAAACACATTTTAAAAAAACCCTAAATATACTTCTCTGAGCCTTCACAATTTTTTTATCCACGGCATTATGAACAGATCATTACTTTTCGGAGTATACGCAAAAAACGAAAATTAATTAATTTTTAGGTTTTTTTAAGGCTCAAATAATTTGCTTCTATGAGTTTGCTATTATATATGTGATGGCGTACGCGGTTTGCTGTTAAATTTTATTTCACCGAAAAATCTCTATTTCACAAAAGTCATTCTCCAAACTCTAATTAATTTATAGAACGTCAGCTGGTGGCAAATTTTGAACTACCATAATTTTGTTTCTGCCTCGAAGGAGGTTAAAGAATGATGGACTAAAATCTGTCACCTGATGAAGGTTTATTAAATATTAAGGGTTAAATAATTGCAAAATAAACTGTGGTTGTTAATCCAAAAGTTGACAAATTAGTTTAATTTATTGGCTAGAAAAGTAACATTGTGAAAATCTCAAAGGTAGTAAAGAGAACAAACAAGGTTAAAGTGATAAAACTAAGTAAAAGTCAATGAATGAAACGAGTAACTGTGTTATATACTAATTAGCATTATGTTCATTTATCAAGCTCAATGAATAAATTACATTATATTTATAGATTTGTCTATGTCAGACCTAGTTCGTAATGGCAAATATAAGCAAATATACAATTTAACATTAAAATGATTGATAATATGATTTAATTTAACTAAGAAAATTTACTGAAATTTGATACAAAGGGTAGCACAAAAATTTCATAAAAATAATAAAGTTCTGTGGAAGTTGGAATAATTTGAAAGAGAATTCTTTCGATTTGTTTGGGGGGCTCCTAGCCCGGACTACTACAATTTAAATATTATCTAAGTCATGAAGAAAAACCTAACCTAACCTAACCTAGGAAAAACGATATGAATTATCCAGATATAAGGTTTTTAAAAGGACATCACCACAATTAATTTCATTCTTAATTATCGGCAAAATGCAGCGACTGAATTATACGAAAATGATGGGGATGTAGTCATTTTCATTTAATAGAAATAATGCCGACTCATCCAATATCTATATATAAATAGCCAATGACAAAACGATTAGGTACCATTTTCTCCTCTGTCCCTCAACCGATTTATTTGTGACAATAATTATGACAGCTGGGTTTTGAAATTACAAGAGTTTCAATACAGGATGATTTGGTAACATACTTGAGGTTGGAACTGCTCTTGAAAAAAATTTTCTACAAATTGATTTATAGAATCTTATAAGAATTTTATCGCTATTTAATATTTTTTAAAGTAAAAATTGCTGCTTAGGCGATATTTTGATAGGTAAAAAGTTATGTGTTCTCATGTTCTAAATTGACTCAGACATAAGGCGTTGTATATTATAATTACACAGGGCGATAGATATGTTAGAAACCATTTTTTTCGTGTGTGGCACCCAAGCAGTTGCATATATAGGGTGTTTAAAATATAAAGTAGAGTGCAATTATAACTAATAAAATAATTATATAGGGAAGCCCATTAGCGGTTGAATTTATAGGGTTCTTGGAATAGAGGGCGCAATAGCATTACAATTATACAGGGTGGTGCAGAAAATATTATACAGTGATGCATATACAGGGTGGCGGAAATGGAAAGGCAACAAATATAGAGTAGCCCACGAGGAGTTCCATATATTTGATGATTGAAATATAGATCGGAGTAGAAGTATAGTTACAGAAGATAGTTAAAAATTTCATAAACGAAAAGAGTAAATACGGTCGCTTATAGGCAGTCGCATATACAGAATGGTTTACCGGGTGGTTCAAAAATGTTAAAAAATATTATGCGTGGTCCATTAGCAGTTGCATATACAGGATGGTGGAAATATATAATGAGATAGAATTATTATAATGAGTATTTATATATAAATGTTAGAGAATTGAGTGCAATTATAGTTATACAGGGTGGTTAGAAAAAATAATTATCTAGGGTAGCCCATTAGCGGTTAATTTAATATGACAACAATTTTGTTGTCATATTAAATTAAGAATTACGAATTTGAACATAAATAAAGTCCTATTAATTATATCTGAAAAAGGACTTGAATTTCGTTACTTATTTGTAGAAGCGAGATGTAAGACCGACACAGAGGTTCCGACTCTGGATCCGTTCCGTGTAATTACTGTTCTCCCTTAAGTCCTAAGATAGAATGTCACGATACAATTTTCAGGGTACTTCACCTGCCAGAGATATTGACACTATTGGTCGAATTTCGACCACTGGGCCACAGCGAGTTCATTTAATTTGGCGTAATTTAGTTCAATTATGAAATTGTATTTTTTTACCAAGTTTCCAGATCAGTTCACAAATTTTGGACTTTTTGAATTGTCGTTACTTTATGTAATTTTGTGGCACATTTATTCATACAATTAGAGCTAAAGGTTTCTCTAATATATAATTTATTACATCCGCTAGAAATTATATATTTATTTCTGAGTTGTGTTTTTTGGTTCTGCTTTGATTTTAGTCTTTAGAATGTTGTTTAAATATTTAATTTGTTGTTTACTCATTTAGTCTTTCTGAAAGACCTTGAATGTATGGTATGATTATTGTTACAAGAGGATTAGTTAGTATATTGCTTGGATGAGTTTGGTGTAACTGCGACAGTAAAATCTGTTTTGGAGTGTTTTCGATCAATGACTTTTATTTAAAAATCTACCCAAAATTCTTCAGTCCATAACACAACTTTAACCTAACATATAAAGTCATACTCTCTTCGAGGTGTCATTCTTTGTACGCAAGACAATATATAATATATATTGTTTCTAGTTAGGGAACACTTCTTTATGTATTTTATACAATTCTTTAAATTTGAAGACGCGAGATGTAAAGACCAACATCTAGGATTTTCCCCGAAAATCATAGATGTTGGTCCTTCAAATATAAAATCATACACATTACGCAGTACGTTTCAACGGTAAAAATTGGAATAACAAGAAACTATTAAGCGCACACTGGGATATATTAAAAGAAGTACTTATGTTAGAACAAGAGCATTATCCCTTGAGTTGGATATATCACGAACAACGGTTCAACAGATTTCGAAGGAGCATATGTAAGTTCTAATGGCTATCAAAATATAGGGAATAATTTTTTTTATTTACTGTTAGCTCGCCCCATAACATGTTGCATCAATCCTTGCAAAATGAATACTTTGATCGTCGGTTGGACTATTGCCATTAGATGTTAGGCATGCTACGCGAAAATAGAGAATTTTTATTTCAAAATCTTTGGACCGATGAAGTCAGCTTTAATAGTGATGGCAGAGCCAATCTGCACAATATGCACTAATGGTCTGCAGAAAATCCGCATTGGTTGCGTGAAATTCAGCACCAAGGACATTAGAGCAATCCCTAAATAGCAATGTTTATCTTGACTTTTTGGCCAATCTATTACCGTTGTTGTTGGAAGATGTGCCAGTGGAAACAAGACAAAACTTGTTTTTGCAGTTGGATGGTTGCCCAACAGATTTTGTTATTATTATACGCGATATTGCGATATTAATGAAGTATTTGAACTGTGGTGGATTGGATAGGGAGTCTGATCCCATGGCCTCCGCGATCACCAGACCTAACTGATCTGGATTTTTATTTATGGTGGCGGTTAAAATACATTATGTATCAGACTCAACCTACAACTACAGAAGATATGGAAAACCGGATTTGTAATGCAATGCGTAAAATACCGAGAACCGACATTAAAGCTGCAGTTATTTCTACCCATAAGAGGCTGCAGCAATGCATAGAGCGTGATGATTTGTAGCATTTACGGGGTCATTAAAAACCCCTTTCTTTTTTAAATCGGCCCTTTCTAGAACCACAGCTTATAGCTTATAAAAAGAATTCCAGAAAAATTTAACGGTTTTCCGTATCAAATTTCCTTTGGCCTACATTTAAGATTAGGAACAAGATATCGATAGGCGGTTTTCGTGCGCTTGTTTAGGCATCATAAGCTACATTTTAATTAAAAAAACAATTATACCAATGCAATTCATTTTTTTGGAGAAAATCAACCATTTCTGTCGGAATGTCGAAAAAAAAAAACTCTAGCAGCGACTTTAAATATTATAACATGTCTAGCCCAAGAAAAGCTCTTACGTTTGTTAAAATTGGCTTCGTTTTTGAAACACTCTGTATATGATATAATGCATGTTTAACGTCAACATTATAAATTTAAAAAATGTGTTTTTATAGGTTGTTCGTAAGTGTAGTAATTCGTTTCGCTCCAGTAATTTCATTTATCAACAAGTCATATGAAAATCAAACCAACTGCAAGCAGCAAGCAAGCAAGCAAGCAAACCTATCATCAGTTCATGTACCAATTAATGCCGTAAATTCCAATCTTGGTGCTGCATATCTAGAACTTAACCCGCCGCACTGGCACAACATCGGCATATAGTATTGGAACGAATGAGCGTTATTCGCTATTAACTATGAACGCAGAACACTAATTAAATCAGACGATAAGCAGTTTTGATGTGTGGTAACTAGTTAAACAAAACAATGCTTTAAACTAGGCTAAATTTTAGGGCAACGTCGATCTGGAACAAATGTTGGTTCTCAAGCAAAACTGTGATGTGTGGGAACGAAAATTATGTAGAATTGTTTGAGAAAGTTAAACTTAGACGCTAGTTTGTTTAAGCTAAATACGCCTCCTAACCATAAGACTAACGCAATATAGGATCTTCAGTAAAGTTCTATCAAACAGTAATAACCTATACAGGTACTTAAGTATACATTAGATTTCATTAATAGTATCTTCAGTGAGCACAGGACTCAAAATTAATGTAACACATTAGCAAAATCTTTAGGAAGGACTATTTTAAGGGGTTATCACAGAAAAACATATCAGAGAAAAAAGGAGATACAATTAATATCGTAGTTAATCTAAATAAATAAGTCTTAACAGGAGTTTTTAAGAGCTTACATATTATAGATGAAACTATTGCTCAAAGGTATGAATGCATGCAGAATTATCTAAATAGGTTTAAAAGTTTAAAAAAATATGTTGGTGAATTTTTGGATTGTGTCTAATTCTCCATGCCAGACACTCTAGCTGATAAAAAAGTTTTGTCAAGTAACACATAAAAACACTGAAATTAAATACAGGCTGTATAAAATTTCTCTGAGAACTTAGATGTTAGAAAACAGCTTAAATGAGGTTTATTTCAAAGAGGACAACCTGTATGTTGTAAGTTAATCAGGTAGGACAACAAAAGACATTTCAAACCATATGGAATTGCGGTACCTACCTGATTTTACATGGCGCACTACAACTTATCCATATCTCAGTTCTCGAATTAAAAAAAAATTATACACATAGTTGAAAGAAAATATTTAAATACTGGTGATGAAATTTTGAATAGGAGTACTATAAATGTTAGAAAAGTTTGACATTAGATAAAAGTTTTATTATCAAAAAAGCAATAAATAACATATTACATTATGGTTTACATTTAACTTTATTGTATTCTATTCGAGCCCAATTTATACGTAATAGCCATTGTGTCAACTTATTATTTAGTCGTTTAAAGATATTCTAAAGGTATTAAACTTCCCATAAAACTAACTAAATACATAGCTATTTGTTTTTTAAAGGTATATGTGGATTTTCGTTTTCACTTTATTTATTTTTTTTGTATTTATCACACATTTTTCACAAACCGAAAGATTCTTGTACCAACTATACCAAAAAAAAAACACTTTTCAAGCATTTGTTTCCCATTTTTTTAGAGATTCAACAATTGCATTCTAGGAATTTGTTTTTGGACTTACAACAGTATCATTTTGATTTTCAATACTGGGCACTTCAAACGAACAGTCCGTTCTTTCTCCTTCAGTTACTTTATATTTTTAGCAACATAAATAACTATTTATTACAAAGCAAGACTAGAGCATAATAAAAATAATAGAAAATATTATTTAGTTTTACACAATTATAAGACAAAAAATACGCAATCCGATAAACTTAAATATTTTATTCAATAATCTGAATTTGCCTGTTAGTCATACCTCAAAGGTTTTAGGAATCACAATAGATTCTAACCTTGAATGGAATTTGCACATTAATGATGTTTGCTCAAAACTAAATAAATGTTTTTTTATGATAAAATCCTTAAAAAACCCACTAAGCGATTCTAATCTTATAACTGTCTATTATGCTAATGCGTATCCAGCCATGTCCTATAGTATAGCGGTGTGGAGAAGTGCGCATGACTTATACAGAGTGCCTGTAATGCAAAAAAGAATAATGACATTAATTTTTAATTTACCATATAACGCTACATGTAGAGAAATCTTCAAAAAAGAAGGAATATTAACTGTTACAAGCATATACATTTACAAACTTTTAGTGTATATTTATCAGAATCAAGATAAACTTATTTCGCATGACTATTTTCACAGTTATCCGACGCGCAACAGGGAAAATTTCTGTATAGAAAAATACAAACATCAATTTATTAAGAAAACGAGTCACTAAGTTGCAGACTGTTCAACTCACTACTAGAAAATATAAAAAAGATTAAAACTCTAGCACTATATAAAAAACAAATAAGAACTTTACTGCTAAATGAAACTTTTTATACCATAGGAGAATTTGAAATATATATACTAGGAAGAGGGTGAATGTTTTTATTAGTAGCAATTGTTTGACTTAATATAGGTATGTGTTTAATTGTTTGCTGTAAATAGATCGTAATTGTGCTATACTCTTTTAAGGATTTGTGTGTTTTTAAAGTGATATATTGGTATTAATAATGAATAGTTGTAATTCTTATTTTTACTTCTTGTAAGATTGGATTATACACCCAATTATTGACTGTTGTAGCAAAAGATGAATAAATTGTCTATTGTCTCTCTATTGTCTGTCTAACTTGAAATTTAAAAAGTTAAAACCAAACTATTAGGCATTTATCTTTTTTTAATAAAAACGAAATGGGGATTGAAAATCAATATCGACAAAATAAAATACTTAAACGTGGGAGATCTTCAAATCGCGTAGGGAACAATAAAGGTTGTCATGAATACAAGTACCTAAAAAATATAATACGGGTCATTTTTGAAAAATAGTATTTCACAGAAACTCTTACAACCGCAACCGGTGAAGGAAAATATTTTTTAGTAAAGTTGACAATTACTCAAAGATATACCCGACTGTGAGGTTTGTTTATGAAATAAACAGATCCTATTCGTTGCAACATTTAAATAGATTAAAACTATGCAAAGATTTTAAAATCGTAAGAAAATTGTGCTATGAGTAATAAAATCTTAGATCCTGTTGCGCATATGAAAGATATTTGAGTCCTGAATAATAAAAATGAATTTGCATATTTACTTCAACTAAAAGTAGGAAAATATGCAAAAACATTTTTTCCCAGTAATGAAATAAACTTTAATGAAATTACTGTTGGGAAATTTGCATTTTTATAGCATATTACACGTTTAATGAACAGTAACAAGAGCTTAAGCAGTTCTAAAGCCGAAAACAGAATACAGGTAGGCAATAATTATCGCTTAATTTGTGAATTCAACTTCACAATGCCATTTATAAAACGCACGTTTTATGATACTTTCTCTGGTTTGCAGTTTGGTGCACTTATTGTGCTAATTCGGTCATATTCGTAGTTAAGATTTGGAGTTTACGGCTGAGCCCAATAAAAATAAAATGCCATGACATATTTAATACATTTAATTTTTAATTAATACTACCTGATAAGCTAAACTAACTTCATTCCCAAACTGGCTGAAATATGTGACGTATAAACACATTTTGTTATATCCAAAATGATACTTGTGGGATCTTTAATATCTGTTTGTAAAGTTATTCGGAATAAAAATTGTCTTCTAAATGTTATTTGTGGCATATTCTTGATTCATTGCGAATGCAATAAATTTTATATTGGGGAAACATCGAGACCATTAAACGGACGAATAAATGAACATAAGAATTACATAAACAAACGACAATTTGAAAATTCGAAAATTTGTGAACATGTATGGGACCTAGCACATAAAATACAATTTGAGAATTCAACTATACTTCACAAAGAACAACATAGCACAAAACGAAAAATAAAAGACTCTACCTTAATTCTTTTGAATGAAGACGACTGTATAGCTTCTACTTCTGTAGATTTCAATCGTATTTGGTTACAGACAATTAAGGAAGACATTATTAATGGTGTTCTCCTTTTGAAAAATCCAGTATCGGGATAGTTCATAACGTTTTTCCTAGGTTTTCCCTTATGACAATGGGATCACTGAAACAGCAGAATTCTTTGATCGCATTTTAGACGAATGCGCTATCTTATAACAAAGTTGTACCTAGGAACGCCACCTATAATTTCTAAAGACTACTCTTTCAAATTCTTAAAAAGTTACTTAACTATAATACATGATATTTAAAACAAAACATTTTTCTCATGTCAACTTAAATGTCATAATTCAAACTTTCCATTTGCAATTTACATTTTCAATACATATTTTAAGGTCCTTGACAACTTTGAAACATAAAAATAACACCACAATACTTGAAAATGTTGTTTGGCAGTCTAGGTCAGACCCCGTTTTCAATGTTAATAAAGAAACTAGATGAAAAAAGGCACAATTGTAAAATTTTAAATTAAAATGTTCCTTTCAAATTTGAAGAGTTTCAAAGAGATATCTTCAGAATTGTATGTGGCGCTACTAGATGCTTCTTTATTACAAGGTAGTGAATTCGCAAAAAAATCGTTCAAAGAATTCTGTAGATTCAGACATCCCATTAAAATCATAAGAGAAAAGCTAGGAAAAACTTCTACCGATATTGGGTTCTTCAGAAGAACCATTAGTATTCTACTGAGGCATATGCGATGTAATCGTTTTCATTTAATAAAATTAAACTCTTTTACTTTTCGTTTCGTGTTGAGTCTTTCTCTGTGTAAAATAATTGAATTTTAAAATTATATTTTATGACCAAGGACCTAGGCATTTTCACAAATTTTAGACTTTTCAAATTGTCGTTTCTTAATATAATGTTTGTGTTCATTTATTCGAACATTTAGAGGTGTATAGATTTCTCTAATATAAAATTTATAATACTAACGAAGCGCAAAAGATTTATTTATTATAGAACGGATCGAACTAGATATGCAATGCATTGCAAGATTGCTGTTGCAGACTATTTTAATCTTCAATTGATTTTCAAAAAGTGAGTGAGCTTTATCTAACCATGTTGGCAAGCCCACTATTTTCTAAATTAGCGAATGCAGTAATATTTCAATTAGTTGTTTTAAAACTTCAATACAAGTCATCAGAGTAATTCTCTGATAGATTTCTGTGAAGATCCAGGTGCTCCATTTTTTACCTGTGATATTCTACTTTTTTTTGCTCCTACTATGTTAATAGTCATCAATTCTTCATAATATTTTTGTCATGAGCTCATGTATTGTATTTTATTCTATGTTCTACCGGCAACGTTTCGTAATAGTCTTGCCATTGTTCTGGTGATGTGGAGTTTATTGCTACTTACCCTTTCCTTCCTTCCCTTTCTTTCCGGCTTGTGGCCTCGTAAGCACTAACTGATTTCTGACATTTACTATCCCAGCTTTGCTTCTTCGTTTCTAACACAGGGAATTTAAGCTTGGCTAGAACATCTTTACGTTCTTTCTTATCGTTATCCTCTTTAGCATTTAACCATGTATGATATATCGGTTGTTTCTGCTACTTGATCTCTCAAGGTGTCGTTGCTTTTGAAGACACCTTGAGGAGCATGATAACAAGAACGAGGCCCGACGCACCAGCATTACCAAATAACTATATATACAGCATACCGTGTGAATGTGGCAATATTTACATTGGAGAGACAAAGCGACCGCTGGGCACCAGGATTAAGGAACACCGCACAGCTACTCAAAGGGCAGAGGTAATGAAGTTTGGGTTATCTAATCACGCATGGACCGAACACTATAATATCAACTGGGACCAGGCTAGAGCAATTCACAATGAGGAGCACTGATACAAAAGAAAATTCATAGAGACGGCATATATAATCTTGAACGAAAATATAATTAGCGAGCCCAGCGTCCAAATTAAAAATATTTGGAGAGCTCTGCTTCGGTCTCTGCCGCTATGCATCCCCGACTAGCAACGAAAATTTCACTTATGTCACTTGCCTCAGCCTGCATGTAATTAAACATTTTTCTAGCTTTTTTCATTATGATAGATTGGCTTACTCGCATATTGCGTTCAATTTCGTCGACAGTCCATATAGACAGTCGTTTTTCCATTCCCTCTATAATTTTATTTCTAAAACGGGTAATTCTATTTGCAGAGATTGATGTAGTTGCAGTTGCCGATGACAGTATTTTTTCCTTATTCTTAAGAATTGTCCTTATTGTTGAAGTTGCCAAATTTAATGCAGCACTAATTTGAGATTGACGTTCACCAGAACTCTAATCTTCTAATCACATGCATTTCAGTTCCAGTGGAAAGCTTGTTCTGGTTGCTTTCCTTACTTGTTTTTCATTATCACTCATGATAGAAACTAAAGATCATAATATTTGCCACTGTATTAATCGTTATAGTATTATATAAATTTATACTTACAATAATGTCAATAAATGTTTTAAATAATAAAAATGCGTCTTTATACCAACGCACCAAACAAGAAACACAACTACACTGCTGGCGCACAATTTCGGGGAATCCCCGGGTTGAAATAAAAGAGTACTAAACGAAACAGCGTTAAGCGGGGTCTTACTGTATGTCCATATTCCGAAATTTTCCGTGCCTTGTTGCTTTGTTTCGTACACAGCAATAAAATATAGTGCATGTTTCTCTGTTTCATGCAGAATAGCTCCTATATTTGTTCAGATTCCTTGTTTATACGACGTTCTACTTATCAAAATCCAATGTGATTATTTATATTATACGCATATAATTACTAGGCATTTACAACTTTAAAATGTAAAGTATCTTCACCACTACATGCATATATAAAAGGTTTAAAAGACGTATTCAAAATGGCAGATAAAAACCAAGAAAGAAATTTACTAAACTGCATTTTTGGTTTTGGTTATAAGTTAATATATATTTTTAATTAGATTTAATCTTTAAATTGATTCAATTTGATGACAAATTGTACAAATTCTGGCTCCACAATAGTAGCATCTATTGATCTATTCCTCAAATTGATGAGGACTGGTACGTTTCTGTTAGAATTACCATTCATTATGTGCAGAAAAATATAAAACGATTACCAATTGCCGTCACACTAAACGTCAACTCTCAACGCCCATCCATTACAATATCTGCGTACAAATAATCGTAATGCGATACATAGTGCAATTTCCTATACGGTCAACCCACAATTTTTCACGTTGAACCCCTCGCGCTAACGTATGATTACGTTGCAAATTTACTAGTCGCTTAGCTTTCCTTACCTGATCCATTTAAAAAGTGCCCCGTGGGCGCAAAATGTATCAGATCTGGATTAAAGATAAACACGACGAACGTACAATGCCCGAGGGATTTCAAGGCAGGCTCAAGGACAAAATTGTGTGAGCATTTCAGCAGCAGGACCGGGGCGGTGCACAGTTAATTCTAAAAAGCACGTTTCGATTCAATGAGTCTTTCCTGGGAGTAATGTTACAAATTTATCACTAGAGGCAGCACTTGCGGTAAGGAGAAACATTATGCTTTTCCATTTAGTACAGTATTATTTAAGTGATATAAATGAATTATTTAAAATCATTATATTATGTAGTAACTATTTTAAAAATTAACCAGGTCATAACCTATTTCGAATTTAACAAACTTACTATTGATTTTTTCTTGAAGACCATTCCTCTAATGTGCAGACGATCGTACCGGTCTGCTAGCGGACCTCTCAACCCACTGTGATGACCACGATTTTACGGGTGGAAGGTGTGGATTAAGGTAGTGTTTGCCTCGGATATTAGACTAGTCATTCCCGTCAGGAAGGGGACCCCCCAGTGATTGGGTCGTACGACCGTACAATCTAGCTTTAGCCATTGCCCGTAAGAGGCCAACCCAAAATGGAGAGCCACCAAGTAACTTCACCCAGTGGGGACTTCTCTCCACCCGCACTAACTATTTTCGGAATCTTACGAACACCCCAGTTCGTTTAAGATAGTCCACGTCGATGGATGACACGTTCGACTTCCTACAAGTCTATCTCTTTTACTTGTGCAAAGTTTTGACAAGTCGAGGGCTGGGGACCCCTCTCCTTCCCTAGTTACTAACTAGCACCGGAAAGTGGATTTGACTACCCTGCTTAATAGTTAGAAGACTCAGAAATTTACACCAGCCCCCACAGACTTTGGAGGTTCTAAGAAATGAAATATATGTGACTGGGGATACTATTTCTCAAGAAGAAATAGACCACTTTATTGACTCAATTCCAAAACGTGTTGGGGAGTGTATACATAACAGTGGTGGACAAACAATTAATAACAAACTAATAATAAAAAATAAAAATCATAAACACTACATTGTGTTCGGGAAGTGTATAAAAATATACAGTTAGTCAAAAGTCCCTTAACCCTCCGAACTTTTGAATCGTTATACCCACACTAATGAAATTTGGAGGATGAAAGTAAAATTTTGTAAACTTCTCTAGTAGTGGTAACAGGTGATGTAACAGGAACAGATGACGTCACAGGTCAATTAAGGTTGTTTTTCTAGAGACTTTATCTACCAAAACTATATCTGGTCTATTGTGCCCAACAGTCCGATCGGTCAATATCGTCCGGTCCCAGTACAGTTTGTAGTTGTTATTTTCTAAAATAGATTCTGGTTTGTATATATAGTAGGGTGTTCTTACCGACTGTGATAGCTCGAGATTCAACGCTAGTTCCTGGTGCAGTATTTTTGCCACAGCATCGTGTCGTTCTTTGTATTTAGTTGCAGCGAACGCTTGGCAACCTCCTGTGATATGCTGGATAGATTCAGATGTTTGGCAACCATATCTGCATCTATCGTTGTTGATAGAAGGGTCGTTGACGATGTACTTTAGATAGTTCTTAGTTGGAATTACTTGATCTTGGATTGCCAATCTAAAGCCTTCGTTTCAGGAAACATATGACCAGAGATCAACCAGTAGTTCGACGCTGAACTGTCGACATAATCTTGGTTGACGTCGTTTATATGCCTTCCATGAAGCGGCTTCTCTTTCCATTTGAGCAGTTTCTGATCAGTTGTCTGGTGGTATAATTGAACTTGTTGTTCTGTCAATCGCAGAGGTGTTGAGTCATCAACTTGACATATGACTCTATGTAGTACAGAAAATTTTGCTAGTTTCTGGAAATGATTATGCAAATTGGAAATTTGTTCATCACGTAACTTGCCTATATCTGCCAATTCTCTTCCTCCTTCATACCGTGGCAACGTTGTACGTTCGACGGAGCTCTTTGGATGGTGATTTTGAGCTTTTGTTAGTAGAACTCGAACTTTTCTTTGTAGTTGTTCAATGTCAGTCTTGCACCATTTAACTATTCCGAATGAGTAACTGAAACAGATTTTTACTGTTAAGCTTAGTTTTCAACAGCCGTCTTACCCTTCTATAGAACTCTGTTGATAGGTCCTTTTTCATGGTGTAGTGATCAATTCTTTGAGCCTGCTTTATTCCAAGGTATCTGTAAGTATGGCCTTCCTCCATGGATTCAATTGAGGTGCCATCTCTCATTTCTTAGGGCCCCTGCTGTATTTTGCCTTTCACTATATTGATAATTCGGCATTTGTCTAGGCCAAATTGCATATGGATGTCATTAGAGAACCCTTCTACTATTTTAAGCATATTATACAGCTGTTGTTTCGTAGCTGCCATCAACTTGTGTGCTTGTACGTTGTTGTGTTTGAGACTGAATCCAAAGTTAGTCGCGTTCAGTTTGTGTGAGAGTGGGTTCATGGCAAGGCAGAACCACAGCGGGCTAAGAGAGTCTCCCTTATGATTGGGATAGAGTCGGTTTGTATCGAACAGTCGGCTTCATTCAGAAAGATTTTGGTTTGCCAGGTAGTCATGACATATTCTAAATAGTTAACAATACAATTATTTACTTTATAGACACTCCCATATTATTATTATTATGTTTAGGACTGTATATAGTCAAAATGGTCAAAATGCTACCGTACAAGGTAGCAGTTGTCTTAATAATTGGTGAATGTAGAAAGAATCTCCATATCTCCATTGAAGCGACACGGAGAATTAGAGGTACCCAGATTGTATTATATCAAGGACTTACTTGAGGGAACTTCTTCACAAGTTTGAAGTAACAGGTAGTGTTAAACATGCTAAACGATCTGGTCGACAGAAATTAATGTTGAGAAAAAATTAACATAAATGCACAAATGGTAGTAAATCCTACTTCCTCCACAGCTAAAATTGCGTCAATTTGTGTAGTTAATCAAAGTAGAGACGTAAAAACTTTCATCCATAGAAATTCAATATGTTGCACCAACTTTCAGAGTGGGTCCCGACAGAAGAATTCTGTAAAATTATGACAAATAAAATAATAGAAACTAAGATTACACAAAAATCATTTGTTTTAGTGAAGACAGTACTTTTTCCTACTATGGAAAAATGGAAAAATATACGGTATTGGATTGACACCAATCCAAACATATTTGTGAAAAACCTCCTCAATTTCCAATTATAGGAATTCACAAAGTTGGACCTGTTTTCCTCAATATAAACTTAACCATCTGGAGATGTTATAAAATGCAACTGAGCCGCTAATTATTTGAATTTTGTGAGATAATTCAGATGAATTCAACAATTTGGAAATAACATTTGAACTAGATTATGTGAATTATTTATGACAATACGTTACCTGGATGAAGAGCCTCGTGATAGATGATTTAGACGGCGAGGCTTCATAGAATAGCCAGCTCGGTTACCCCATCTGACACCATTAGATCTTTTCTGAGGGGATAGTTGGTAAATCTAGGCTACGGAACCCGATAATATTAAAGTTTTAAGAGCAGTTTCAACTAACACATCTGAACGAGTACAAGAATTTCCTTGATAAGTTGATTTTATGTCAGCAAATAGACGGGGCACATTTTGAACACTTAAGTAGCTGTAATAATTCGTTTAATGAATTACAGTGTAAATGTGAAATAATAATTTTACTTTTTATTTAATTTATTTTTTAAAATTGGTCTAAGCTCAAACAAAATTCATATTGCTGACTAGGTATTGCCAGTACCTTTCAAATGCATTATCACTTGCTAAAAGGTCCCATTTAAAATTAGTGGCCATAATTTCCACGTGACTTAATCTATAAGTATTAGGTCATCTGTTACCACTAGTAGAGATGTTTACAACCGTTTATTTTCACGGAGAAGAACTGACAATTTTCATAATTTTTTTGAGCGTGTTTTTAGGGTTCCGTATATACAATATACGGATTCCCTTATAATATCACTCAGGATTTCTGCCTCTGTCACATCACAGCCATTTTCGCCTAAACTACTGGACGGAAGAGGTTGAAATTTGGTATCAATGTATAGTGTGGTGACTCGATCAGGAGTACATATTGGTGCGTTCCCGCATTTGTTTAGTGTATTGTGTTCAATTTGATTGAATTACTTCATTGATTTTTAAACTTCTGCACCTTTTCTAAAACATTCCGTCGCGCTAATGCTAATTGTAAGTGTGTTTTTGCGTGTAAAATATAGACAGTATTGTGATTCGTGTTTTGGATCCCGAGCTGTTTGGACGCTTGGGAGTTTCGTGCAATGTACTCCGAACTTTTCGGTGGCTTTGATTACGTCTGAAGAGACGCCGCTTTTTGTTGTTTTTTTTGCGTTCCGATTCGCGAGTTTTGAGCTCCATTCGTGACGACCGCTAAACCGCTTTCATTTTGTTTCTTTTGTGTTTACAAAAGCGCATCATTTGTTGTTAAACCCGCATTTTTTTGTATGTTCAATCAATGAACACTACGTCGGTATTTTTTTGTGTAACGTGTTGTCCAGACGAAGCTCTAAGAAACTGTTCCTGTTCACGGGGCTAGCCTCAGAAGAAAGAACCACCAAGAAAACACCCTTTACCAGAGCTTCGACTTAAAGGTTAGTGATAACTTTTATTTGGTGATTCGTTTATGTGACGGCACGTGTTTATTGGTAGTTCCGCTAAAAGGTCCTTCGTCAATATATACTTGCATTGAACCAGCATTGAACTAAAACCGCAACATCTATTTCATACATTTTTTTGAATATTATTCTCTATATGTAATGTTTATCGAAGACATTACATAACACATATCGTAAAAGAAAAAAATTGGATTTTAGGGATACTTCTGGGGGAAAAACTAAAAAAATCGACCGTTCCCCCCCTGATCTCCGAAACTACTGAGCCTAAAATTTTGAAAAAAAATAGGAAATATAGAGCGTTGCCCGAACTTTACAGGAAAATTAAGGAGAAACCATTAATGTTAATTTTGGGGGGCAAATTATAGAATTAAATAAAAATTTAAAAATAAAATTTGAAATTATGTAATATATCAAATGAAAGGCCTCATTCTGAGGAACACAAATATATTTTTTTCATATTTTAAAAAAATATATTTAAAAAGATATCACCGAAAATATACCAAAATTTACCCATTCCCCCCCCCCCCCTTATCTCCGAAACTACTGAGCCTAAAATTTTGAAAAAAATAGGAAATATAGAGCGTTGCCCGAACTTTACAGGAAAATTAAGGAGAAACCATTAATGTTAATTTTGGGGGGCAAATTATAGAATTAAATAAAAATTTAAAAAAACTTTCAAACGGATTATGTAATATATCAAATGAAAGGTCTCATTCTGAGGAACACAAATATATTTTTTTCATATTAAAAAAAAATTATTTAAAAAGATATTAACGAAAACATACCAAAATTTACCCATTCCCCCCCTTATCTCCGAAACTAAAAACGTAAAGTTTTGAAAAAAAATAGATTTATATGTTCTGACCTGAAGTTTACTGGAAAAGTAAGGAGAAACCTCTACTTTTAATTTTGGGGGGCCAATTACAGAATTAAATGGAAAATATAAAATTAAAATTGTTTCTAAGCCATCATGTTATATATCAAATGAAAGGACTCATTACGACGAAAACAAATATATTTTTTTCATATTTTTAAAATAAATTAATTAAAAGATATTAACAAAAATATAAAAAAATACCCATTCCCCCGCTTATCTTCGAAACCATAAGCTGGAAAATTTTGAAAAAAAATGAAGGTATAGGACCACACCTGAACTTTACTGGAAAATTAAGGAGAAACCCTAATATTTATTTTGGGGCGGCAAATTATAGAATTAAATGGAAAATTAAAATTAAAATTGTTTCTAACCCATCATGTTATATATCAAATGAAACGGCTCATTATGAGGAAAACAAACATATTTTTTTCATATTTTTAAAATAAATTAATTAAAAGATATTAACAAAAATATAAAAAAATTTTACCCATTCCCCCCCTTATCTCCGAAACCATAAGCTGGAAAATTTTGAAAAAACAATGGAGGTATAGCCCTCACCTGAACTTTACTGGGGGGCAAATTATAGAATTAAATGGAAAATATAAAATTAAAATTGTTTCTAACCCAGCATGTTATATATCAAATAAAAGGGCTCATGATGAAGAAAACAAATATATTTTTTCCATATTTATAAAATAAATTAATTAAAAGATATTAACAAAAATATAAAAAGTTTTACCCATTCCCCCCCTTATCTCCGAAACCATAAGCTGAAAAATTTTGAAAAACTGGAAGTATAGCCCCTCACCTGAACTTTACTGGAAAAATAAGAAGAAACCCCTAATATTCATTTTGGGGGGCAAATTATAGAATTAAATGGAAAATAAAAAATTATAATTGTTTCTAACGGCTCATGTAATATATCAAATCCCAGGGCTCATTATGACGAATAGGTACAAATATATTTTTTGTAATTTTTAATATATTTTAAAATATATTAAAAAATATTTTAAAAAAATTACCCATTATCCCCGTTATTCCCCAAACTCTAAGACCTCATTTTTTTTGTTTATAGGAAAAATATGAAAAAAACCTAATTCTATTATTTGCCCTCCAAATAATAAAATTAAACGGAAAATAAATTACTAGAAAACCCCCATAGTAATTTTAGGCACGAATTATACAATTAAATGGAAAATAAAGATTCAATTTTCAAACGCATCATGTAATATATCAGATAAAAGGCTCATTATGTGAATTACAAATATATCATATTTTTAAATCATTTGTATAAAAGATATTAAAAATATTAAACATCGACTTAATTCCCACTTTAGAAACTACACTATTTAAAATTTGAAAAATATATTTTATTTATATTTTTAAATAATTTGAATAACAGATTTAATAATTTATAATTTAAACTTTAACCTATTTTGCCGTTTTTCTTCCAATCTACAGAGCCTCAAAAATCAGACAATAGATTATAAAAGGCATTTCTGAAAGTTTATCAGTAAAATAAAACTCTAATGTTACTTTTTGGGGGCCAAATTAGAAAATTAAATACATATGTATTGTGATAAAAATCAAGCGAATCCTAAAGCAGATAAAATAAAAAGTCTATGTGTGGAAAATCAAAGTGTATATTTTTTATAAATTTAAAACGCTTCCTTTAAAATATATAAGGGTAAGTATAAGAAAATGTACTCATTCCCTGCTTGTCTGAAACTGGAATATTCGAATCTTGAAGGTGGTACGGAACCCTAAATATGCGAGTCCAACTCGCACTTGACCAAATTATTTATATATCTTTTCTTCAATAATCGAATAACCACATTAACTCACAACCCAAAAATGACCCCGATGAAGAGCTGCCGTACCCAAATGTGAGGAAATTGTGGTAAATAACTGTAGTGTATTTTAATAAGTAAATATTGGTTTCTTGAAATTTGTGCCATATAGTATAATTAGTTTTTAATTAAAGAACACTGATGTTAGACTGATACATTAAAATAGTAAATGACATGAAGGACTGTCGCCAAGATTTAAATTTTTAGGAGAAAAACGGAAGAAGGTTTTTTAATAATTGTAAATTATGCCGTAGGTTTATTCTACAAGGAGAGTTATTTAAACGAGTAAATATTTGAAGGTAAACATTCTAGTGAAACTAGTATTTCTGGAAAAAGTATAAGGATATCCTCTATAGGACTTGATATATTCTTATTCGAGTTCGCAACAAACAATACACCCATTAGTATTTATTTGTTTTTCAGAAACAATTATACTAAACTTAACAAAAATATATATATTTTATGATTCGAAGTGTAAAAATTCATATATTTTTATTTATTTCTTATCAGTCACAGGCCACAAACAGAAAAACATCATATATTCAGCCCAAAAACAGAAAGTCAATGTCATTAAAAGGCATCTTGTTTCGGATTTCGTTTTAGACAGAAAAAGAACATAACCATGATGAATTTACTGGATCCTGCCATACCATATGCGGACCATCTTTGCAGTGAATATCTGCACTTTGTTGGGCTAAATACTAAATGTTTACATCTGCAGTATGTCGGATGATAAGTTTTTCTCAAGCACAGTCGACAGCCAGCTCTCTCTACTTTTTTCTTGATATCCAATTTAAATCGCAAACGCCTTATCCATGTGACCTAAAAATGTGATAATTATCCCATTATGAAGTCGTTCCGAGTTCACGTGACACTCTGTAGTTTCATTGAATGACTTGCAAGCTCTTTGAGTATCTAGCGACCATACACGTTAAGTAGGAAACGTATTAATTGTTACATTACCAAAATTACCAAATTAAAAATTATTGTTTCTTTCGGTATACTAAAGAAAGCGCGAGAAAAATAACTAGTGACTTTCATTGAGACCGTAGGTTTTCGCGGCCAGAGTCATAGCTGATTCTGCTTTTTCCGGATTTAGACCGCGTCATTTTTTAGAAATTAATTTATATCTGAACCAGGATATAACGAAAGTTTTCCGAAGTTTCGCCCATACTTATAAGCGGCTTTTTCAAGGAGAAATACAAATGTTACTTACCTTGTGGCATTCGTTTAGTCATTTTCTCACAAACACACTTTGAAACTCCACTTTAATATTTAGCCAAGGATGAAATAATGAATTTCATTATTCAATAAATTTCAACAAATAGTAAAGTAAACTGTAATTACTAATATTGGAACGAGTTTGCTGTAGGTGAAATTCACACAAAACTGGAAACCTTGTTGGTTAAACGGTGTTGGCATCAGGTGGAAGACGGTTTTCAAACTCATGAGATTTAGCGAAGCCTAGTTGTAGCCACATGTTTCTCAGGACTCGTTCGCTATTGACAGGAATAACACCATCAGCAGTTTCTCGAAACAAAAACTCCTACACTATAAGGGTTAGAAGTTCACTCACATTTTAGAGAGTTTAGAGGTGATTTGTGAATTATTCTCCAGTTTTCTGTGCTCCAATATCGGCAATTCTGTACGAGCGCTGCCTTTTATATTTCGGGATTGGACAACCCTAGTGTTGCAATCTGACAACTGACTGTTCTATCGTAAAGTTTGACATTTTTGAGGTTATACGTACTCAGAACGTTTTGATATAGGAGGGCTATGTGTTGTTTACAGTAACTTAAAGGATTCAGCTCGGCCAGCCAAAAAATGGAATTAAATCGTGAATATTTTCGTGGGATTATTTTTTTACAACTTTCGACGTGGATTAAGTCAGCAAGAGTGCATGGATGAACTTAATTTAATTTTTGGCGATGAAACTCAATCAAGAATCATTGTTTATCGATGGTATGATGAATTCAATCGAGGTCGTAGTTCACTCCAAGACGAATTTCGTGAAGGTCGTCCAAAAACGGTTGCTTTTCCGGAAACCATTGATGCTGTGCGCGAACTGATATTGCAAGATCGTCATGTGACCTATCGTGAGATTGAGCCAACCTTACACATTAGTGGGACCAGCATACATTCAATATTGCATTTGAATGTCAAAAAAATTTGTTCGCGTTGGATCCCACACAATTTGTCAATCTTTCAAAAAAAAGGCTCGTCTCGATCGGGCGAAAGAAAAGCTCAAAAAATACGATCGCGGTGCTTCAAAACACGTTTATGACATAGTGACAGGTGATTTACGCCTATGAGCCCGAAAGTAAACAGTAGTCGACTGTATGGGTGTTTCAAGATGAGCTGAATCCAACAAAAGTTGTTCGCGCGTGAAGCATTTCCAAGCCAATGATCGCCTGTTTTTAGGAAAAACTGGACATGTCGCAACTGTACCACTAGAACAACGCAGAACAGTCAATTCTGAGTGGTACACAACCATTTGTTTGCCAGTTGTCTTCCAAGAAATGAGGAAAACCAACCGCCGAAGACGGATCACTCTTCACCACGACAATGCGAGTCACACATCGGCTCAAACAACTGCATTTTTGACCACTCAAAACATCGATTTGATGAGTCATCCGCCGTATAGTCCTGACTTGTCACCAAATGACTTCTTTTTATTCCCGTACGTAAAAAACAAACTGAGAGGTCAACGTTTTTCGACGCCTGAAGAAGCGGTTGCTGCGTTTAGAATGCATGTTTAGGAGATACCTCAATCAGAGTAGAAAAAGTGCTTCGACAATTGGTTCAAACGCCTGCAAAAGTGTATAGATCTTCATGGGGAATATTTTGAAAAACATTACGCGATTTTCTATGATTAATATTTGTTTTTGTTCTCTAATCCCGAAATATAAAAGGCAGCCCTCGTATAAGTAAAAATAGAACTTGATTTATGATGAGTTTAATTTACTTTTTCGGTGTTATTTCGAATCTATTGGGAAATGAATGCAGTTTTTTTCGTTACAACCTTGTTGTCCTTTATATACCTTTCCATCTCGAAATATAACTCAAGAAACAAGTCTTCTTCTGATTAATTGTTATTAGGTCTCCATGAGATAAGGAAAGTGTTCTCAATGTTGGTCTAGAAATGCTAATAACGGATTCTAGTTTAAAGGCACGGATAACGGATTGTTTGAACTTTTTTAGGCCTCTGAGTCGTAGGCTTTCCATGACATTAATATCATGCCAAAGTTGGCAAACTGCTCTCAGTTCTTCGACGTCTGGTTAGGCTAGATGTATCAACAGTCGCATTTCAGCCTTAAATTGCTTCAAATACCTAGCACATGATTGTGCTTCAGACAGAGTTTAGCATGGCAAATATGGATTAGTTACTAAAACTTCTACGGACGTCTGAAACAAGTTTATTAAAATCTGAGTGCCGTTATACTGGAATGCTTTGGAGAACTGTAGAAGAGAGTATCTCGGAGAATTGGCAACTAATCTGGCCTTTTCTTAGTACTCCCATTCGTGGGTTTGACTTTCAGATTATCGTCGTGGATCGAGTTGACTGTGAGGGGAAATGCTTGTTCATCCAGATCAAGTTTAGTATATCTTTTTGAACTACTCTTGTTGTTGACATAAAATGTAACATAGTTCAGTGCTGTTGATATCCCAATGTCTGTATTTGACTATTTTTGTAATTAGTCGGTTTGCTTATATTGGACAACTAAAACTATAGCTGTTTATAGAATAGCCCTGATTAGGATTGATCTCTTTTCAAGAAACATTGTCCAAGAGATCAACCAGTAGTTCGAATCTAAATTATAGGCATGTTCTTGGCTGACCTTGTTGATACGTCTTTCATGAAGAATGCGTTTTCAATTGTTTAGTTTCTGATCAGTTGACTGGAGGTGTTGTTGTACTTGGTATTCTGTCAGTCAAAGTTATGTTGAAGCGTTGACTTATTATATAACTCTATGCGGGGTTTAGACTTTCTGTACTTTGCATTATTATTTGCCAATTCTCTTTTACTTTCCAACCTGCCCATTCTTTTCTTAATAGAAATTAGTTTTGCACTAATTAATAATAGTGTGTCAGTAGTTGGGCACGAAGCATGAATAGGTGTTAATAGCTCGAAACACGTTTTTACTGTTAAGTTTGAAATTCAAAAGAGGATGTTCCTCTTTGTAATTTTTTTCTAGGATCTTAAGTGATTTAATAACTAAAATGCGTCATGAAAAATAGTAAGTGGTGATCTATACAGATACATGCTCAGACAAATAAATAGTCACAAGTATATTTTGTTCTCAATATTTCAATAGAAGAATTATTTTACATAATAAAGGGTCTGGAAGATTATCACGCTAGGAAACTAGTTTATACACTGCATATCCCCAAAAATTTCGTGTGTGGACCCTCACTGAATTCAATTAGTTGCTTGACCCCCTTTTCAGCAATTGTTGCTTCAGCGTTTTGCTTATAGTTACAGTATCACTTCATTGTTTTCTATTAAGACGAGATAACGTCTTTGTAACAGCCGACGTCAATCAAAGTTTGATATAGTATTATATACTGAGTCATTCTGTTCTGATATACTTCTCTACGTCGCAATGTTCGTTATTGTAAATAGCTGCAGATAAGGATAGTTTGTAAAAAATCTGATTAAAAATTTGTTGTAATGCTAATTGAAATCGTTAATGGAGAGAGTTGTCATTTGCGGAGAAATGATAAGAGAAAATTAACCAGTTCACCTACATCAAATACGTTTTTGTAGATATGCTGTATTAAATGTCAATTTTTTTGTTATATAGTGACAAACATTCTTCAAGAAGCATGAAAACTGAACGATTCTTTAGAGTTCCGCCCAACTGATGCACGAAACAAATGTAATTTAGAAAAGATTGTGTGAATAGATTTTAACCAAAATACACAAAAATCGACTGATTCTGAGCTTCAAATTAGAAAAATCTACATAAATAGTGAATATGGGTCTTCACTCAATGTTTACAGGGAAAACGAAAATCATATTTTTAATTTTAGGTGGTAAATTATCTTCGAATCTACTTAGTTAAACTGCCTGAAGACTAGAAGAAAGACTATACGAATTTTGTGGACAAACTAGTAAATTATACTAAATAAATAAATCACTCGAAATGTGGGCTGCTGCTTTGGAGTCATTATCAAGACACCAAAAAAGAAAAAAATATATTTAAAGTCTAGTTCAAACTCTGGGCCTCATCTGCATACTCCCCAGGTCTCGCTGCAATGCTATTAAAAGAAGAATGTCAGAGGTTACATCAACCTGGGGGCGCAATCTGCGTACCCCAGCCTCACTAAACAACCGGTAAATGTCCTTCATCGACCTTGGCACCTCTGCCTACACTTCAAGCCTCACTAGTCGATGGTCACCCGTTGTTACTTCGACTGTTTACTCAACATCTGAATAAAAACGGAAATAGTATTCGTGGAATGTTTACGCAAGTGCAAACTATACTCAAAATTGGATCACAAAGGGCTAAGTGAAACAAAAACCATAGTAACTACTGTTTCGAAATAAAATTCTGCAGGGAATTGACAGGCGAGATTGACTTAAAACTGTTTTGAAAGGTTATTGGAGATTCATGAATAAAGAGTGTATCGTTTCGGTATTGCAAAGGGTGCATGGCAATCTAAAACACCACACATTTAACGATATTGGCTGTGTGTTCATTGAAAATGTGCAACTCAGTCAAGCAATTGCTGCCAAGTTTTAAGCTGAAGTTTTCAAGAGGCTGAAACTACAACTGCTTGGTGATCAACTAGAATGGGAGGAAAATTAATGGATGGTTGACCCTCAATTTGCCTTAATTATTTGACAAAGTAAAGGGGTCGCTCATCGGAAATCGTTGTTCTATTTTCTTTTTCTGTTAAATTTCGACTCATTTATATTTTCTACGTTGCATTTTCTCTTTACATCATCTCTACGGATCCTAACATTCCTTGCGTTCGAGATAAGAGAAGTCTTGTTTCGGCTTTTCGGCTGTGTTGGTCTACATTGGTCTTATTGTTGCTTTGTATATTATTGACGTGGTTTTCATTTTATTGTGTTTGTTGAAACATCCTGCTACTTTGCTTTTTGGATCTGATCGATTTTTTATTCGACTTCTCCTCTGGATGTTTTATCCCCAAGTAATTGAAAGCCATAATTTGTTCTATACTTATGTCGTCGAAATCTATCATATTTAGTGTAATGTTTTCTAATTGATTTTGATTCGTTTTTTTTTCTGTTGAGATATTCATGTTAAATTTTTGTGCTGTCATGTTAAATCTGTGACCAATTCTTGTAGGTTATTTTCAATTTGAGCTATCAGTACTACGTCATCTGACTAGCATAGTTTTCTGATATATTTTCTATATTCTATCATTCTATATTCTCTTTTTTCTTTTGGCACTTCTTATTACTTCGTCAATTATTAAGTTGAATAATAAGGAGCTCCTAATCTAAGACGCGTTCCAAACTCTATTGGTTCTGTTAGTCTTCCATGAAATCTAGCTAGAAGATTTCTCTATTATATAGGTTCTGTTTTGTTTTCTTTCTTAAACAGTAGTATGTTTTCCATTCCTCTGGTACTACATTAGTGTTGTTGTCTGGTGCGTCATTTGCTTTCCGCTATTTCATATTTTATTGCAGGCTTGTGGTTTTTAGCATTTCCTGTGCTTAATCTAATTCCGATAAATTAATTGCTGCTTCTACGTTTGTAATAATTCCGGGTGTCTTTGGTTCTCTCAGGGTGAGTTGTCCTTTTGAATAAAACTTTTTAACGTATTTTATCCAGGTATTCTTCTCTATTTATTTTATATCTATGAATGTCTCCGTTTCTGCTCTTTGTCCTCTTATAAAGCGGCGTATTTATTCCTGCAAACCATAAAAATCATGTTCCACTTCTTTCGAAAATTGTTCTCAATCCTCGTTTTTCCATCTTTCTCACTGTTTTATTTCTTATTGTCTTGTAGTTAGCATATTCTTGCTGTGTCTTATTTGACAGATATCTTTCTGACTATTCGATTATAATTCGATTGCGTAAAATGGGAATGCTTATGGCAGATACTAAAGGAAACTCATCTAATAAGTCTAATAAAGACTAACCTATATGAGGCAAATGACGGCATGGTAAAGTGAGATAATCATACATTCTTCTTCTTTCTCTGCTTATCCATTAATGGATGTTAGCGACCACACTTTCCATGACTTTGCTATCTCTGGCTGTGTGGATTAACGTCTGTATATCACGCATGCCTGTCTACTGTCTTATATTCCGCAGCCACGACATTTTCATACATTACATATATTTAATATACGCATGACATCCGCCAAGGTGTGTGTCGCCTCGGCTGTTTAACGCATACATCAAATAAGTAATGAGGCGAGTTCTAGACAACTTTGAGGGAATGTGTCAATTGGTGGTAACAACCTTGCGATACACATACGACACTGATGAGAGAAGAGGCAGTAATAAAGATAATGTTAGACAGATGAAAGTGGTAAGTGTGACCTGGAAACAAATCTCAGCAAAACTAAACAGAGTTGAAATTCTCCCACGACCAAGTATCCCAAATAAAGGAAATGTAGATGAATTTGTAACCTGGGATCCCTAATAATGGAACGATTAGCCGTGAAGAACCTTAAAAGAATATGGAAAGATCGTCACATTACAAACAACACGAAGCCTCACGTTAGTCAAATCTCTTGTATTCTCAATATGAAAACATCAGACATACAGAATATATGAGTTTGAAATGTGGTGCTGGCGTCGTATGTTAATGATTTCGTGGAGAGAGAAACACACCAATGCATCTATAGTAAAGGACGTGAAGGTCAAAGACAGATTGTCTACAATATGTCGGCGACGAATCTTTAAATACTTTGGATACACTGCAAGACCAGAGGGAGACATGCTATAAGGGTAAACTAATATAACATCCAATTAATATAGAAACCCTGTACAAAATTTGCTAATTTCTAATAAAAAAATTTCATATACCATTTGTTAAATAGACCGTACATAATTGTAAAAAAAATATGGGCATGCGTAACGTCCATCAATTTTTCGGACAGTTTATACCACGTTTACACTTGTTTATAAGGTGAATACGAGAATTTTAATGTAATTTATTAATTTACTATTAGTAGTAACGTTTTATAATAGTTATAAACTCAAAGTGAACTATCAGTATAACGATGTTAATTAACATGTATAACATTTCATCAATAAAGAATACAGTAAATCATTTTTGGGGAATTTATTTGACTTTATTCCAAAGCCTTGCATCGAATCTCGTCGATTCCTTTTTAGATCAACGAAAAGAATAAACAGTTAAAAGTTTGTCTAAAATGTGCTAAATGTGATTTAAGAGTTACAGATGTGAACTAAGTGATGTTCGATTGCAAGTAATTCATTATGTATATAAAGATACATAAATTTACTTATGTGTATGTGTTTTTAAGACAATAACTTGCTAAAAGAAATAATATTAAATAAAACGAGTGTTAATCTTTTCAAAATCAGTTGTAAATAATATACTCGTGACCAGATATACGGATGCAAATTGAGATTAATTAAATATTTAGGTATATACTGAATTTTATATTTTATTTGTAACAACTGTACAGCCTTCAGTAATATTGCATACAATTTTTGTTAAGATTTCCTGAAAATCTTATAAATTAAGTTTCTTATAACTGTCAGTCAAAAGATGAATAGCTAACATAATTGTGGTAAAAAGGACAATGAATGAGAAAACCATAGTAATAATAAATACATTAAATTTCTATTTTTATTACTAATGTCTATTTTATTAATTATCAATATATTAATTACTTTAAACCTAATATGAGTATCATTTTGGTCCTAACTTGTGATATAGATCAGGTTCATTTTCTCACTGTAGATGAAAATAACACTTTAACCCCCATTGCAGCTTAATACAATTATATGCTTTAATTGAAAGATGTACAAATAAAGCCCCACAAATTAATATTTCATTCAATATCATTGATAATAAGGCTAAGGATAAAACATTTAAAAAAAATATAACCGACTTCTACCTATAACTAAAAAGCTAAAAATAATTATAACAAAATACAACTATAGCAAATAAATAACATATTCAATGTTGTTAGGTACCTACCCAGGAAGTAAAAAATGTAAACATTAAAAGGTGCTCATTCTGTACAAATTAATTACCTGCCAATCTAGTATATTGGTGCCAAGCAAATCTAAAATCCTTCATTGCGTACTTCTCTGCTAATTCATCAAACTTGATTGTTGCTTGGAACCGACTTCAAAAATATACTAGATTGGTAGGAAATTAATTTGTACAGAATGAGCACCTTTTAATGTTTACATTTTTTACTTCCTGGGTAGGTACCTAACAACATTGAATGTGTTATTTATTTGCTATATTTGTATTTTGTTATAATTATTTTTAGCTTTTTAGTTATAGGTAGAAGTCGGTTATATATTTTTTTAAATGTTTGATTTTCAACTTTTTAGTTTTTTTTGAACTCAGGTAGTTTTCATTCTTTATTTTTAATTTTTTATGTATAACCTTAATAGACAGAACCAGGTAACATCGAAAGCCTCAACATTACACAATGATCCTTTATCATTTAAATTGACAGGTAAATCTTTACGAACAAAATGTACTAGTACACGTTGACTTAATAAGCCAAAATATATTTATGCCTTATGGACTACGCCATGTAACCTTTTTTCAACTTTTTTTGACAACCCTGTATAACTAGATAATTCCACTTCAACCTATGTACCAACCAGCCTGTACATACGACTGCCCACGGACAAGCATAAATTTGTTAGCTGCCTTTTGTAAACTATAGCACGGAGTAGAATCCAGCCTATATTTACGGAGTCACATCCGTCCTATATTTCGACCATAGTATATAACTCCTTGTGGGCTACCCCATAAATTATTTCCTTTTTAACATTTTATGTTATCGCCCTGTGTAACATTAATTCCTCTCCACACTTTATGCAACTTCTTATGGGCTATAAAAGAAATAATTTTTTAATCACACTGTATAAATATAATTCAACTCCAGCATATATTTCAACCATCCTGTATATGATTTGCTTATGTCCACATCATATAACAGTTTTTTAATCACCCTATATAATTTTAATTTCACATTTTTTTCAACATTTTTATACCACCAAACGTCCACTCCACCCTATATTCCAACCATCCTGTATATACAACTGCCTACGGACCACTATCATTCTAGTCCGTCCTATATTTCAATCTTCATATAAATGCAACTCCTTCTACCACTTTACTTTGTGATTTTGTTTGCTATAACTAAACACCCAGTCTATAAGCCACCAAGTACCAGTTTAAAGTTTGAAATGTGTTGTCACTGAATTTTCTATTAGGCCGGGAGAATATGACAACCAAAAGTACCGTCTTCGCAAAATGGAAAAATTTACATTTAAATAGGTATTTACCTGGTTTACAAACAAAACGAGCTTGGTACTCATTGATTTAAGGAGCCGAAAATAATATGCTTTACTACCTATATGCTTGAGATGTACATAGAAAATTTTCAAATTCGCAATTAAGACTTCCACTGCCTAAAATTACCGCACTATTACGTTGGAATAAATAAATATTTATGAGGAAATGTCCGTTATGTCATTTCGATGAAATTTTTGATAAGAATTTTGGAATTTTCGGCGATTTTCTGCAAAACTACACGTTGCAAGTCGCAGAAAAGTATATGAGATCACCTAAGGATCTTCCTTAATAGATTAAACGTTAATAAAATATACACATTCATAAGGAGTTATCGAAAAATCGACTAAACTATTAGGGATATTGGTCGATTTCCATGCACGCATGTGTTCATTCACAAATTTTATCACTTTACCAATAGAATTCTTTTCCAAAATTTGAAGTTTCACCAATCCGGATATATACTCTATTAAACAAAACCATATTCATTCACAACGGTGCACCACAGGAGAAGAAATCAGGTAACATACATACAAAAAAAAGCGAAAAAATACGCGACGAATTGATAACCTCCTCCTTTTTGGAAGTCGGTTAAAAATAGTTTAATATGCATATTTGTGAAAAGAGTCCAAAACTTTCATATTTCCGCCTTTTTAACATACCGAACACGCCTGCGCATTACTAAGGGTGAAAATATCTATTTGCCGCATTCATTAGATATGAGCTTCAACTTGCAAGTTAAGAATTCAAGAAATTTTATTTGGCTCTTATAGAAATTTAAAATAACAATCAAATTACACATTAGGATTAATATTTGAGTCATAACAAAATAGTGACAATTATTTTAATTCTCCTGAAATTTATAACCATTACTAATGATAACACAAGGAAATAGAAACAGAGACAGGAGATAACAAGAGAGGGAAAGTATAATTCGTAAGAAGCTTTCGCTTCCATCGTTCAGTCTCAAATGACTGCCGCTGCTTTATTGCGATTGTTGGTGGCCCAAGCACTAAAATATTCAGGTAAAACAATATCTGTTTAATATCCTATTAAATTGTTCTTAGAATTCCTGTTAACCTGCTATTGATCTCGAGGACGAAGGTTTGGCGTATCAATAACTTACTAACGACATAATTTAATTACAACATACAAACGAAAACCGAACAGTCCTAAAAAATATGCAGTCCACACGACTAAGGACCCATCGTTTACGCTAGAATATGCTTGTTAAACAATTATTCTATTTTTATTGAATCGTAAAAATTAAAATGCCTCGATAGTTTCCATAAAAGGTAATGGGCATCGAACTGTAATATTATTTTGTCTATTCATGGGTTTTCTCTCCTCCAAATTTTTTCCTGTAACAGATAAGTATTTAAAAAATTGTATATGTAGAACAAAGTGTAGTAAGGCAATTTCGTAAAATTGCCCGGATTACTGGTTGTCTGTACAGAGATTCTTCCTCACAGTTTTTCTGAGAGAAAGAGATGTCTATAAAATGATCAACCAGTATTCCTGTATATAAGTAATGTATTGTATATTGTGTAATACTTATCTGTGTATGGAGACGTTTCAACTCCGAGTCTGGAGTCGTTGTCAATCGTTTAGTGTTGTTTTCGAGGCTTTTTTCTAAAAAATTTTCGCTTTGATTTTGAATTGAACTGTAATATGCCAACCAACAGGTAACTAACTGTTTCCTTATAGAATATATTTGCAGATATCCCATTCCGAGAATTATGATGTACTCACAACTTGCCAACAGAATAACATTTCAAACACGGTCACTTTACGACTGAGCTGCTATCGATGAACAACTTGCTCACTTACTCTAGCTATTCCTGTTGCTGCGGCTTCCACTTGTTTTTCTTTCGATAAGTTTGTTTGAACAATAAGTTGCAGTTATTGTATGTGCATAAATACGATATTTTACTGCATATACGTTTGCAACAAGTTATTGAGTATATTATTTTCAATAACTACGAAGGCACTTACTACACGTATTGTCTATTGCTCACAACGAGTGGCTGTACTGGAGTCTCGGCATCGACTTTGGGATGCAAATCTCGCCAAGAAGTTCGTAATATGCAGTTACATATCAGTAAAATTTATTGGAATGTCAATATTTGTTTTCACAGTAGGATGAGTTATGTTACCATGGAAATACCAGATGGAACTTCGGTTGTTAAGGAACACAAGTTTAAATACACATCTAGTGAGTTTTGACAAGTAATGCAAATACTGGGTACTCGCTGACCCGCCCCAGTTTTGCACGGGGTTGACAAATAGGCGTATTAGAACATTTTATTTCATGATGTTGTTGACATGTCGTATATTTATAGATTTTTTTGGCAAAAACCGTTTTAAGATCTCTCATAAGTGTAATTATGGCAACATCCGCTTTCAAAATTACATTATTTAGAGGGTTAAAGTGAAGAGTCAGAGATATTTGAGATTTTTGATATTCTGGTTTTTCCATTTTTCATTTTAGGTATTTTTACCCATTTTGTTATTGTCATTTTCGACATTTTTAACACATTATGATGTTATTAACATTTGAAAATTAGGTTTTCGACATTTTTTTCTCATTTCTATTACATTTAGCATGTTTGTTATTTTGCATATTTTCAAATTTTTGATATTCTACCATTTGCGTCATTTGTCTTTTGAGATTTTTTGTCATTATCTACCACAAAAAAAATTGACAAAAAGTCTCCTCGGGCAAACCGATCATATGAAATGTATTTTGGGTCGCTGAAACCGAATCGGCAACTCATTTGGTCCCATCATGACAGTTTTTTTCTAACCGCAAAAAATAGCCGAAAATAGTAAAATTCAACAAAATCATTCCTGCATCCTCCACATCCTTATAATCCCGAACGAGCTCGATAAGTCGTAAAATGATAATTCTCAACCGTAAAAACACATAACCTCAAAATTGGATAAGCGGAAGGTACAAAAACCCATGATCGCAATAAATAAACTTAAATTAGGGTACAAACTTTCAGTTTTAAATAGCAAACAATTTTAACATATAACTTGGAAACCTCGTAATCTCAATAACTCTAAAATCCCAAAACCTCAAAACCAGGGTCGGCCAAGGGTAAGGGTGGCAATCACCAAAAGCTACTAGCCTAAACTCATAAACTTATATGAGAAACACATTCATCACACAGCAGATAAGCAAGCAAACCCAGCGTTCTTTCACACCTAAGCTCCCAAGCTGCTGCTCATGTATGAAGCTCGAAGTGATCGTCACCTTCACTTTAACTAATACCGGCCCTGGTTGTGGGGTTTTAGAGTTATTCAACTTCGGAGTTTTGAGGTTTCAGATTGAGGCCTTGTCGTGATTTCAGTTATGGGGTTTCCGGCTTTTACGTTAAAAATGAAGGTTTGTACTCTATTAGTAAGTTAATTCGTTGTTTGTTTTTTGTGGCCCTGTGTTATAAACGAATAACTGATACACAACAGGTAATTGACGTGCGCAATGAGAACTTGTTTATTTTGGGTTCTGGTGTTTTGGAGCTTATCCAATTTTGATGTTATGGGTTTTTACGGTTACGAGGTATCATTTAACGGCTTGTCGTGCTCATTCGGCATCTTATGGATGTAGAGTTTTTAACAGGTTACAAGATTGATTTTGTTGAATTCCAGCTATTTTTTGAGTTTAGAAAATAACTCATGACATGATGTGACCAGTGGGAGTTGCAAATTTGGTTTCAGCAATCCAAAAATATCTTACATTAAGTTTGGCCGAGGAGACCTTTCTTCGATTTTTTTGTGGTCCTCTGGTATAAATGCAATAGTCGCAAGGAATAACCGATACACAACAGGTAATTGACGTCTGCATTAAGAACTTACCATTTACTATTACATCACCGCGACCGTTGTGTGTTAGTTATTCATCGGGTTGGAAGAAACATATAGTCTCCGTTGGAAAAACCAATTATAATGTGATGATAGATCAAAGCTCAAATGGCTAATAAATAGTTTTAAACAACAAACATAAGTTGTAAACTGAGGAAATCTATATATAAATAGGCAAAGACAAAACGATTAGGTACCATTTTCTCCTCTGTCTCTCAACCGATTTTCTTCATTTTTGTTTTCTTTAGTAGCTACTGACGACCTTCAGTGCAGAATGCTAATATTAATTTATACTATTGGTTCATTCATTAAATAAAATATAATAAAAATTCATTATTTACGTCCATACTGTCAACGCCAAACAACTGACAGGGCACCGCCACCACCAGACGGTCAAAACTCAAAACATTGAGTAATTATATATGGAGCGATCGTTAGATATATCCTTGGAGCATGTACTTCTGGAAGTGGCACGCAAGCGTTGTTATTCTTTAGTGGTGAAATAGTCAATGTAGTTGACCAGTATTGATTTTTCGGACGCGTTGCAGTAACTTTCATATTAAATATTCTGTTTTTAATGTGAATGTAATTATTTGATTAATATATTATTATCACAACCTTCCCGAAGGTGTTGTGTAAAAAATTGTCAGTCAGCGGACAATAGAGAATGTATTAAATATTTAAGTTCTCCTAGGGTTGTTGGTTCTCTCTTTTCTTTAATATTCCTGAACTTGATTGAAACAGCAAATGACGAAAACTTTTAGGTCGCAAAGAGCAACTTTTCAATTACTATATCGAATATTTTGCCCGGAGCGGTTCCAGCAAAAAATTTGGGGGGTCATTCATTTGTCAAAAATATTTCGAATACCGATATTTAAAAGACAAATCGCCACTAGTAAAATAAATGAAGACCGACCGTGGAAAAAATATAATATAATAAAAGACAAAATCCACTAAATGAACAGGCAGAACTGACTATAAAAAGATAACATAAGAGGATAAATTCAGGAATTATAATTTTTGCATAATACTAAAAAATAAGCGGCATATTAATAACAAATTCTTTAGATTGTTTTATAACGTGAACATGGAATGACCTCATTAGTACTAATAACAACATTGCAATAAACAAATTGAATTGTTTCAATGAGCACACATTTTATCTGTGAACTCAACCTGTTTTTTGCAACCTACATACCAAAGCATTGTTAAAGCGCGAAACATCAAATATCCCAGTATCAAAAAGTATATCAGTTCGGAATGACTCGGACGTTATTATTGAATTAAATTCAATTTAATTGACGTCGGCTTACACAAAGACATTATTAAGACTAACAGGCACAGAAAACTGACATTGGTCACAAAAAAGGAAAAAGACAAAAATCTGGCAAAGCGGTCATCTAACTGTTTAGACTGTTAGTAACCGATTTTAATAAACTATATTAACAGTAGAGGATAAGAAGCAGGGTTTCGGATAAGCTTGTTTTCAGTTAATAATTCATTTAAATTTATTACTTATTAAATATGCTGAGTGAGAGAAAAAGCCCCACGTTGTAAGGCAGACCCACTGGTGTTAATTTTTGTGGACGACATGAGAAAAATCGATGTTTAACTAAAATCTACCAAATCAATTATGATACTATTTTTTCGGGGTTTTACAAACCATTGAACGCAAGACAATATAGTGTTTCTGGTAGAGGACCTTCATTAGTTACACTTCGCCCCAGTAATTGAAAACTCGAATAATTTTAAGCCGAAACACTTAGATGTGGATGTTCATTTCATGATAAAAATTTTAAATTCAGTTATATGGACTAATGTCATAAATAATTATTCAGTTGCCTCAATATTTATATGAACGTGTTAGAGATAGACACATAGTATTTTAGGCAAGTTTGTGAATGGTTGTTAGAAATGTTATTGCCGACCCACAATTTATCAATTTTACATTATTTACAAATTAATCAAGGTTCTCCACCGATGGTTTAAGCTATTATCTTTTCGATATGAATTATCTATACATGGTGACCCTTTGGTGCTTATTACCATTGTTATACACTGTGTTCAAAAAGTCCGAGTACGGCTGATTTACTCAGTGGGAAAGCATTTTACAGGAAAAAGTTAAATGAATAATTTGTAGTATTTTTCCCCGGCTACCCAATCGCCATGTCTGCTTTAACCTTGATTGTGACCTTGAAGCTCATATCAAGGTCAAGTCGATTTTTTCAAATTGGAACCCCATTTTTTATGTTTGAAATGAAAAGAGCGAAAATTTTCAGGTCCAAATATGAGCTTGACCATTTTTTTGTCATGACCTTGATGGTCAGTGAAGGTCAAATTGAGGTAAAGCATGATTAGGCTCCGAGGACTATGAGGGAATACAGGGAAAAATTAGTTTTTGAGGTTGTTGGTGACAAATCTGATGTGTTTTCAATATATGACCTTCAAGGTCATAGTCAAGGTCAAAACGGACATGGCCAGTGGGTAGCCGGGGAAGAATATTAAAAGTTATCCATTTAACTTTTTTCTTCTAAAATGCTTTCCCACTGAGTAAATCAGCCCTACTCGGACTTTTTGAACACCATGTATATTATTCAAACAAGTCGAAAAACTCTATTAGATATAGCTTATTTAATAAATGTATTGACATTATTCATTTTCACTTAATGCAGCGTATGCCTTTTTGTAAAGTGGCTTAAAATGTGTTTTCTTATGTATATGCCATATAGGATGAACAAGAAAATGATCGCATTTCCAATGATTTATTCAACAACGTTATGACTTATGCCTTCGTTGTAGACTCCTTTGACCCTTATGTCAATAAGGATTGTGTTCAATACTTAATAATTATTATAGAGTCAAAGGCATAAGTAAGAAAACACCAGGAAACAGTAAAAAAATGTGTTAAATTTCCCCCTTCCAACTTTATTTTATCCTGTACTTATGCCATTTTAATGATATTTTAACTACGGATACGTTCATCTAATAAATTAACACAAAATTAAGTTTCCACCATCACTTATTTCATTTCAATCCTTTGCACCACTGCAAACCTTAAGCCGAAATATTATTGAATACAGTCCGAATTTCTCAATCTTAATATAAATATGGCATAAGAAAAAAATCGTCACAAATCACAATTATAAAATTAAATGAAATTATTTTTACAGATTGGAACCAGGGGGACCGGTCAAATTTTCGCTAGACGTACTCAACCTGAGCCTTTCACTACTCTCCGAGGAATGAATGAGATATCCAGACATGTACTGTCATCATCTGACGGAGTATCAAGTTAGGGCTGAGCTATTGTGCGTTATGTGCGGACAAGTCAAAGACAAATACCTCAAAAGGATCGTTTCATGAAGACTATCTTCTGAAGTACAATTGAATGATGTTCTATTCCTATATAACGGCTCAAATATTATACTGAAATAAAAATTTAAGTAAAAGCTTGTTTTGTTTACTCCCGGAACCATACGATGCGATGGGTAACCATATGTAAGAAGGATTACTCACCAGATGTCACTATTAGTACATACCTGAAAAATAAAAACAAAATCAATTACCCGAAAACAAAATACAGAACTGAATAAAAATCATCCATTCAATAAAACATCATTTAGTATTATTCGCAGTCTGTTAATAAAATCAATGGGACCGTGTTCAAGCCTAAAACAACATTTTCAGTTCAATTTGAGCAATATATATGGAAATCGATTCCAACTCGGCGATTTTCTCGACTCGTAAGGCAAACTGTTTTTCCGTCCCGAGAAAAACAAGTAGAAAAAGAATGTGTGTATCCATATCACGCGGAAAACACGAGATAACAGATACTTTTATTTAACAGACCATCGAACAAGAAATAAGTGGGATCCACGTATAACTCGTGTGTAGAAAACGACAAGGAAATATTTGTAATTTAAATTCGATTGTTGGAAACAGGAAAGAAAAACTGGTTTTCGGTTCCGAGGGCAAGGACGGCAAGGCAATGTGTATTCTGGCAGGCAGGTTTTGGCCAATATTTGCGGATGACTTGAGTTAAATGTTTCACGTCAGACCGGAAATAAATGTTTAAAATTATACTGAAAAGAAAACATTAATAACCTTCGTTGAATTAATATGAACTACAAGAGACCGGTCGGTAAGTACAACGACGTGTATAGCAAAATTTTATGTTTATTGCGTACTTTTTAATTTAAAAGAATTTGATTACATTATTTTATATTTTTTTGATAAATATCTGGTAACTCAAACAAAAAATTAAAAAATAAAGAATTATAAACTAAAATTTTGAGAGCTTACGTATCCACAGTTGAGACTAGATAAGTAACAGCTTCATGGGTCAACCAAGTGACGTATAGCCATTGCTTGCAACACTAGTCAGAGACAGATACGTCCTGGCGGATTTCTTTGACTCTCATCCAAAGTTTCGATTCCACTTGTCCTTAAAGCTTATACTTCTCGAGGTACCCTGCAATGCACAAATATCGTGCCAAGAAGAAAAATAACTGGCAATAGAGAGAGGGAGAGAGAGAGACTATTTCACTTCATTGGAAGCTCCCTCATTCTAGCTTAAGTATTACGTCTATGGTTTTCATTACAGGTTAATTGTATTTACATCAGATATGTTATACTTCATAGCGTCCTGATTAAAGCAACATATCCTTTACTGAATATCCAACGAACATATTAACTTTGTTAATGTTGTAGGTTAAAAGATGGAAAAAAGTATATTTTCCTAAATATGCTTCATTTAAGATACTAGAAATGGGTCTCCTGGTCTTGTAATACTTCTTTTCGTCATAGTTTGTTACCACTCTTAGTAGTGGGTTCCTGTGGAATTAAATTTTTGGTATCGCCTTTTTCGTCCTTGTATATTCTTAGGTCTCTGCTTAGCTGATCTATCCTCATGTACCATGGTGCGTCCTTATATTATTGCGAATAGTGAAGCAAAATCAAAGCTAATATGTCTACATTATTGAGCTGTATATCCCACGATTTCTACACATTTAGTTGTCGAGTTCTGGTTAAACAATTTGCTAATTGTCGGGTTGACAATCTGATCAAGCCCATTATTAACGAGAGGTATGCCTGCTTTATGTATCTTAGAAAGATCATAACATTTTGGGATGATAATTTTCTGTGTCTTTTCATTAACTAGTTTTGATTTTGGCTCTAGTATCGCTACTCCCTCCGTGAAGTTAAATCGATCCTAGTTGCCGATGATTAAGAAAGAAATTGCTAATGGTCATGTCCTTATGAACAACCCAATATAAGTTCATAAGTTTTTTCCTTGGTTTTCTCTTATGATTTTATCGGTTTACTGAATCAACAATATTCTTTGATCGCATTTTTGGCAAATGCACTATCTTATAACATTGTCGCACCTAGCACCGCCACATAAAATTCTGAAGATCACCCCTTTCAAATTCGTCAACTTTGAAACGAACTTTATTATTACATGATCTCTAGAAGTTTCTGTGCTACCCAGTATATTATGAAATTAAATTCTATTAGTTACGTTATAAGTCAAATAATAGATATTGCCAAACATAAATATTTTAATTTTACATTTTAGATTGTGCTTTTTTTCATAGTGTCTTTGCCATTGACAACGGAGTCTGACCTAGATTGCGAAACGTTTGGAAATAAACCTCAATCTGCCTACTCCCCAAGGGTCACTAGGTAACTGAACTGAATGTGAATCTGCTCTGCTTCTTTTATTTATAGATATCGGTCGACTAGAAGGGGAGGTCACGTGTTCATGGGGCGGTTTGGCGATTGGTTGGGTGTTAGTGGGCACGTCTGGTTTGTTTAATCTGGCAATTACGGAGGTCCATGGTGTAGAAATATATAAGGGAACATTTTAAATCAAATCTGCAATACCATAGCGGTAACGTTGCAGAGAGAGAGAGAGAGAGAAACTGAAGATTGTGAGTCCGAATTAGATGTGGCATCATTTATTACTTATGTGATTGTTTTACTTAAATAAATTAATTAAATGTTGAAATTCCTACATTATGTATTCACTTTAATAAGAATGAAATACAATATCCACATACTTTTCACTATCATAAGAAAGAGCCTTAAAATAACTGTTAACTCCTCTGTTATTAATTAACTTTTTTTTCCAAATTTGGTAATAAGTCATTTTAAATGGCAGAGAACACAATGAAATAGTCAGATTTTGTATTAATAATTCTTAGCGTCCTTTCTAAAATTATTTGTTCGAAAAATCAGTAGGTCTTGCCTTTCTAATTTAAACATTCGAATTCCTGCATCAAATAAACATTTATATGCTTTATAATTTTAAAAAGTTTGCACCAAAAACCTAAACCAAGATTCTAGTTGGTGCGTTCCCGCAATTTGTTTAGTGTATTGTTTAAATTTGATTGAATTACTTCATTGATTTTTAAACTTCTGCACCTTTTCAAAACCTTCCGGCGCGCTAGTGCTAATTTTAAGTGTTTTTTGCGTGTAAAATATAGACAGTATTCGTGATTCCTGTATTGTATTCCGCGCTATTCGGACGCTTTTGATACCGTCTTAAGACGGACTCTTTTGATACTGTCTTAAGACGGCCGCTTTTTGTTGTTATTGTGTTACGATTCCGCGAGTTATTATTTCCGGTCGTAACATCCGCTAAACTGCTTTCATTTTGTTTCTTTTGTGTTTACAAAAGCGCATCATTTGTTGTTAAACCCGCATTTTTGTCTGCTCAATCAATGAACATCACGTCGCTATTTTTTGTGTAACGTGTTGTCCAGGCGAAGCTCTAAAATCAGTTTCTGCTGTTGTGGGGCTAGCCTCTGAAGAAAGAAAAACCAAGAAAACACCACCTGCAGAGCTTCGACGTAAAAGGTCAGTGATTAACTTTTATTTGGTGATTCATTTACGCGACGGCACGTGTTTTATTGATTGTTCCTTCGTCAATTACATACTTGCATTGAATCAGCATTGAACTAAAATCACAACATCTAATTCATACATTTTTTTGGATATTATATGTAATGTGTCATTGAAGACATTACACTAGTCTTTAAAATATATCTCAAAGTCTAATATAAACTAACTTTTAAGCAGTGACATTTTTATTTTGATCTATATAATTTGTTTCCATCAACCCGTTCAACGTAAAAGCTTTTTGTTCTATTAATATATCGCGTTTTGTAAAAGTGGTGGTGTTAGTGCCTGTTATAATTTGGCAGCCCAGGCAATCGCACATTGTTCGAAAAGTCAAAGAATAATTGAAAATAAATCACGACGGCCGTGGAGCGGGTAGGAAGGTAATTTACAGAGGTCATTCTAGTAATGACCGTCGAGCCAGCTTTAGCTCAGAGTTAATTAACCCATACCGCTCGGCTCCAATCCTCCCGGTTAAATACATCTCGCCGATCGCGATAAAAGATCCCGTGTTTCGTTATGTCGGCTTCCTGATTCTCGCCCGGTTTTACAACGATAAAGTTGAGAACTTTTTGTGTTCCATCTGGAAACAGATGGCCTGATAACAGGGTTAGTCGCTTTACTGAAAATATTCGCTAAAAATAGAAATAGAACTTGGTTCTTGTTTCTCAGATTTCTAGAATTTGGACGTGAAACAGTGTTACTGTTTCTAGGCAGTTTACTGGCAGGCAATACCTGTCATCAGTTCCGCTAATCTCAAAGAACTATAATATAGCCAAAATATTTACATATATAAGTGAACAATTTTTGTGACATTGTTGATCATCCAAACGAGGATGGAAAGGTTTATATCTTAGGTTCTTGGCTTTTTCTTATTCGCCATTGTCGGTCTTTGAAGTGATGAATTTGTTGTAGAAGAAGTCGAACGAATTATGAGTTTTATTATCAGCCGGAAAAACAAATGATTTATATTAAGTTTTCCGACAGTAATTTTAACAACTTTCTTGCATGAAACGTTGCATGAAAAAAATCAAAATTCATTAGTAATAAATAGCTGTCTGTAATAACCTTTATTTAATCAAAAAGTACATGTTTCAAAGGTCTTCACATGTTTTAACAATTATTTATAGTTAGTGAAGAAGTCACTACTTTTATTTGGGATATCTTTTGAGAAACAAAGGGCCAAAACAACCTATTCACTCATTTGTTTTATATTTTTTGCAATAAATAAATGAACCAAATGTAACCTGAACTAGTTTTTCAATTAATAAATAATGGTATAGAGACCAAACTACTTTTAATACTAATACCAACGAATTTACATTAAATTAATGTACAAATTCATTTCCAGTTTTTCTTAAAAATAATGTTTTCCCATTCATGAAAAATAAGCACTTGAAACTGAAGTGGACACAGTTCTTTTACGAAATGACCTGTATAAACTAGCGAGAGCTAAATCTGAGTCTAGTATGAGTCTTAAGTCTCAACTGCAGCTGACATTCAATATTCTCATTTTGAATGGAACTTATGATCTTTTATATTTTGGGTTGTATTTTAAATTTTCCTATGATTTAAATTATCTCAGAAACTCTTATTTGCAGACATATTAGTTATGAAATTTACCTTAACTTTTTTTTTAGTTTTATACGAAATCATCCTAAAAATTATATCATTCTATTTAACTAAGTTAGAGTCTACCGGCGACAGTTGAATTCATTTTGTCTAAAAAGAGCATACCCGACATACCGCAGAAACATCTAACATCCTGTTTGATGAACCCTTTGTAATAATTTAATAGTCAGTCAAAGTATTCAAAAGTTAAATTTAAAGACAAAAAACTAAATCGTACCCACGGTGTTGAATACTTTCAAACTCATCAAAATGCATGAATATAACAAAACACACACATCTGTGTAATTACTCTGTTTTACAAATTTCCGTAAAATCGATATAAGGGAAAACACAAGCTTTGATAATAATTCTTTTCTGAGTTTATGTTGCTAAAATTTCACTTTTTACATTTCTTGTTGTGATATGGGATATTATAAATTCGTCTAATCTCTTTTCGAGTTCGCATTAATGTAACGTTTTTCAAACGAGGTTTTTTTTAATATACTCTCCTCGAGGTGTCATTCCTTTGTCGGTCTTACATCTCGCGTCTTCAAAATTTTTTTAATATGTTCAAAATTGCACCGAATTTGATAATTTGATGTATGTATGGACATATGGATATATGACACAAAAATGTAACTAAACACTGGCCAGATAATTAAATATATTATAATAAAATAATGAAACAGGAGAATTCAACAGGAAGTTCAATAGCTTGTGATTAGATGCGTTTTTCTCGGAAATTAATCCATGTCAGCAATCATCAACGATGTAGGCGTATAAGCCGTAATTAGGCAATATCTTCGGGTTCTTCGGAAAGGCTAAAAAAAGTTATAACACACTAAGTAGGCGTACCAGGTAAGATTGCGGAATAACCGAAATATTTTCGGTTCTCAGAAACATCAACCACAACAGTGGAAAGTTATTTAGTTTCTGGTGTTCGAAAAAGAATGAAGAGTTATTTATTAGCTTAATCTAGGAATATCGATCCTTTACTACTTATTTCTGTGGTTGCCAATGAACAGGATACATTCTGGGAATTTGTGACGTATTTACGATATGGAAATGCCGGCAAACCTCCTCAGCTAAGTTTTCTCTTCACAGCGATTCATTTCATAGAAGAGGAGGTAAGCTGAAGTGACACCATAACTGACGTTAGGAAACGTTGATAATTTGAGATTTGTAAATAATGTATTATGGGTTGCAGAACGAGCAGGCCTTTGAAATAAACGGAACCGCCATCACTTGATGGGTGTGGTCGTTAGAAAAAAAAAGTTGGCTTGGTCAGGTTACGGGAACATCGCTTGAGTGCCGTTCCAGTTACAAATAAATTTTAAATTATTAATAATATTTCAGTAAACCCCGGGAATATTTTGATTTATTCTACTATAAGTAATGCTCAACGAGTCTATTCTCATAATTATGTGTACAGTGGCTACTTATCTGGTATCGTTGTCAATTCCTTTCTACTTAATCTTTCTGCAATTTTTTTTATTATAAATTTTTCCTCAATAGACATAATCGAGTAAGCCTTTCTATAAAGGGATAATATTAATTCGACCAACGTTTCGAAAGTGATGTAATTTATTTTAATTCAGGCACAAATTGAAATACTTACATGTTACAGGAAAGTAGACAGAAGAGACTGTTAAATAATGCATGCCCACAAATTGAAAAAAGAACAGGCTCACCTGTTCAATATGTGTTTTGGGCCGCTGAACACCAATCCGTTGAGCTTTTTGCTCCAGCAAATAGGATTTTATTGAATTTGCAAGAAACGGTTACAAATCACATTTTCTATGTGCATTAAGTACTTAATGCACATATAGAAACTAAACAGAAGAGCCCAATCTCCCAAACATTAGTCTGCTTCACTTATAAGGTGTTGGGATAAGTGAGACGGGGTTTTTGAGTTACAGCATTGGGTTCTCTGGATTTGGGGTTTGTGGTTTTGAGGTTAATGTGTTTGGAGTCTGTGATATCGAAACTTCTGGGATTTGTGGACTTGAAGTTTAGTGTTCACGCTTTGGGGCTTGGGGTTTTGGTGCCTGGGTGTTTGTTGACTAGAAAATGAGTAGAAAAAAATTGCTTGTAGACTATTCGTAACTTATTGTTGTTCATAATTACGTCATAAAGGTGGACATTTTAAACCATTTTTTGCAAATGCCGAAAAATGGGACAGAAAGCTCAACAGATCATCTAAATCCAAGATGGCCGCCACTACAAAATGGTCGATTACATATTCTGTCACAACTATCTCAACAGGGGTATCAAATAAAAGGGCTAGAACAGAAGAATGAAGTTTACTATGAAAAGAAAATACAATATGGCAGCCAACAAAATGGCGGATTACGTATATATATATTTTCACCTCCTTTAATATAGGTATGAAATGAAAGAGCTTTGATAGAAGCATGGATCTCCCACCCAAGTCAAGATTTTGTCTCGTGTCGAGGATTGCGAGGCGGTAGGGTGGCTAAAAATGATTGCTGGTTAAAACTTCCCGAGGACTGTGTGGCATTAGTGTGGATATAAATGATATGTCGTTAGCGTTTTTCCCTCAAGACTTGGGCGCATTTTGTTGTATACAGCCTTGCCCCTCTGTTGGACCTTGGGGGGGGGGGGTTTCGACCGTTATAATGTCCATTACTCATGGGAACAACATGGTTACAAATAATAATAAAACAAACCTTGTAATAATAAGGCACTCAAAGAATCTATATATAAATAGGCCAAGACAAAACGGTTAGGTACCATTTTCTCCTCTGTCTGTCAACCGATTTTCTTTATTTTTGTTTTGTTTAGTAGCTACAGCCGACCTTCCGTGCAGAATGCTAAAATTAAGTTATAATATTGGTTCAATAATTAAATAATAAAATAATAAAAAAATATATTATTTACACCCATACTGTCAAAGCCAAACAGTGCCGCCAGATTGCTTAGAGACAAAATCATAAGACTCCAATGTGAAAGACAAACTAAATTAAATGTAAAACAAACAGTATTGGCACTTCGCTAAAGTTATCCTACATAGTCATGCTATTGAAATAGAACCAACGAAAAATTATAATACATAATAATCGCCGTTTATTAGGCGCCCGCAAGTTTGCAGTTTGCAACATTAATTGCATTGTAAATATGGTTTGTCAACTAAAATCAGAATTATGTTGCACCTCATCAATTTATTTCTGATAATATCTTCTTTATTTTAATCTTATACTTTTAATTTAGAGTAATTTTATTTTTGTCGGATAACTTTGACATAATTGAACTAAGCTTACATAAAATTGTGAAATTATGCACAAAATCACGATAAATATGTAGATCTGCCAACCCTGAATGATTGGCCATCTGCCGGAAATTTAATTTAAATTTTGACATTTCATTACTTTTGTAGCGATTAGGTTGAAAGTTTTCAATTCAGTCAGAAAAGATTTCAAAGTATTTTCAAGGTTTCAATTTCAATTGACAGAAAAAAATTGGTGTATTTAACTACTATTAATTAACAGAATGTGATTCGTATTTCTTTATAATTTCCACATAAAACAGAAATAGTCATGGGTTACTACGTTGGTAAGTAAATTTTTTATATTGAACATCATACTGAAAAATAATGTTTTCTGACTGTGGGTATCTTATAGTTAATTAATTTTACATTACATAGTACCATTGCTGCAAAGTTCAGACTGTTAAAAACATTTTAAAGATTTGTTTGAATATAAAAAATGTACCTACCCATTTATTAGGTTAAGTTACATTTATTCTAGAGTAAAATATATTTTTTTGACATATTTTACCTTTGAAATCTTACATTGCTGGCTTTGAATTTTACAACCTAAATGTTCAAAAAATTTAAAATTCAAAACGCTCTACACAACAGAAACCACTGCGTAATTATATATGCTAGGGTGATTTTCAAATTATTAACAAGACAGTGGCTGGGTACAGCTCTTTCAGACCGTGTGATGACCATCTTTTACTATCTTTGGAGTTGCCTATAGTTCAATAGGAAAATATTTAGTGTTGTAAATTATAGGTCAGTATTGATTTTCCGGACAAGTAGTACTAACTTTCATAGAAAATAATATTTGTAATTTTTTTGTTGTGATTATAATTTTATCATTAATATAATAAAATTTTCACAATAATCCGAAGGTGTTGTGCAACAAATCATAAATCAGCAGAGAATGGAAATGACATTAGATATTGGAGTTTTCATTGGGTTATCTATTTTAAAATCGTTTGTGTGTAAATGACGGAAACTTTTAGGTTACAAAGAAAAATCCGCCGATAATTAGATCGAACTTGTTGCATAGACATATTTATGTAAAAATAATCTTACAATTATATACATAAATAAAAAAATATTTCGTGAATTATTTTTATAAACGTAATCCAAATAGAATATAAGGGATAGCAAAGGCCTGGCATACTTTTCTAATTTCGCCTCAACTCTATATCTTATACAGACAAAATAACGTCAATAATTTCATGTCATAATTTTAAAATGAGAAGTATAATCTAACAAAAAAAATAATACCTTGAAAATAAATTAAGTAAAAAGATTTTTAAGTTAAACAGCTTTATTTAAAATTAAGACAATATTGATGTTAATAATGTACTAAAAGCTAAAAAATAATTCGGTAGATCCTAGGTACCAATTATCACACCACTCTCCTCATTAATCTAGGGCATAAATCAGACAAAAAAATAAAATCGTTGGGCGTAACGTAACCTAAGTAAATATGTAGGAAAAAAGCATTTACAAAGCTCTTGATTGATGAGAAGAGTGGTGTGATGAGAGGTACCTAGGAACTACTGAATTAATTTTTAGCTTTTAGTACATTATTAACATCACTATTGTCTAAATTTTAAATAGAACCGTTAACTTAAAAATCTTTTTTACGCAATGTGTTTGTCAATTTTGAGGAAATAAGTAATCATTTGGAAATTATAATTTATTCAATCTAAATCTTAGACAAGATCTTACTTATTTTGTCCTCATATTTTACTAAACCAGTATGATTTTAATATATACCTAAAAACATGGAACTTCATGTTTTCTTATCAGCTTCATTTCATCCTATTCCTAGCGATAATTCTCTTTTATATCATTTCATTAACTTTCTGCATACGTTTCGTAACCCAATATATCGACCAGCTTCGGAGCAATTTAATGTTCGTACCTGCTTTTCATAGAGGACACGTCCCGAATACGACGTTATATGTATGTTCTCCATAACCCTCGCACAAAATTTTCTTTGTCGTCACCAGATAAGGGCAATATGCCGGGTTTCTTTGATACCGAATCGATATCCATTCGAGCTAGATGAAAGGATATTTTATACTGAGGGGCGTTAAAGTTAGGTAAACATCCATGAATTTATAATGATAAAATATTTTTCGATATCCAGTTGAAGTGCAGGGGGTCGGTTTCTTGCTTACTTCTAGAGATTTTTGGTATCTGAACTGTGAAGAAATGAAAGTGTTGATTTTTTATTTAGGCGACATGTGGAAAATTTTCCTTCAAGTTGTGCGAGGGATAAAGTTAAAGAAGTAAAGAGTACTTTCATAAGTGCTTATATAAGGGTTTCAGAAAATGTATTAATATACGTTTTGATGGAATATATACATGTTGCAAAAATAAATAAACAATGAATGAAAATTACATTTTCGCTAAAGAAACCACTTTTTATACTTGAATATATTTGCATTACAAACTGAAAACTAGAAAACAACACTATATAGCTGAATATGCATTAAGCATGTTTCGTTGATAAATACCGGAGCTATAGAATAACTAATTTTCCTCAAAATAAATACTGCAATAACAGAGTTTTGGTAGTAACCCTGTTCTCTAAAGTTTGAGAACCTCTACAAAAATAAAAATATTTGAATATTCCAGAACAAACGCCTAAACCAATAATTAAACTTATGCTAGTAAAATAAAACATACTGAAAAAATATTTTATATCAAAAAAGTTTCGCATTCTGATATACAAATTTGAAATGTTAATTCACGTAAAAAATCGGCAGCATGCACGAATTTTGTGTGTTTCTGACTGTCAACTAACCAGAAATTAGTCGAAGATCCAAATTAAAGAACAAATATTTACAACAGCTATAAAATTACAATGAGTTTTTAAAAATAAGTTTATTTTTAACCAAAAATGATTTTCTATAAATATATACCTGTAATATTGTTTATTTTCAATTTTTGTTTAAATAATCATTCTTCAAAATAGTATTCGCATTCAGAAAATCCTATTTTGTTATAAAGGGTACGCAAAGCAAATACCGAATTGTAGTTCGAAAAATTAAAAAAAATACATATTAGCAAGAGAATTGGAAAAGTCAGATAAACATTTTTGACGGCGAATATTTCCTAATCCAAGTCTTATTGTAATCTTACACTGCTTTAATTTTGCCCATGGCCATTGTTTTACTACGAACAACATTCAGAAAGCAAAAATATAAAAAAATCTAAGTTACATGTTTCAAAAATGAGAAGAATTTAAAAAAATCTACACCCTGTCATGGTCTTTACAATTATGTAGTTGCAAACCTTTACTTTCTTATTTTTTTTTGTTATAATGTAATACTGAAAAATGATTCTGAAAACTTGTCATAGCCAACTGCTCCTGCTTAGAACAAAATATAATTTTTTGACCAAAGCAAGTATTCAAAATTAATATTTCGCCCTATTTTAGGCGACTGTATTGGGAAAGGAAGTATTGCGCTTGGTTGGCAAGTAACTTGCAGAGTTGGTACATTTAATAAGGATTCCAAGACGGGATGACAATTGCTGCATAATGTCTTAAATTATGGAAAACTTATTTTTTTTTGTTTAATGAAAAATAATTCTAGTGTACCCAAGGATTTCCTTAACGCTTTAGGTTGAAGGATTTACTTTGAGTGAGACCGAGGACTCATATCACGAAAGGTGAGCGAGACAGATAATGACGTTAAATTAACAGAGATGGACACAGTCATTTTTTTCACTGAAAAATTTTTATTGTCAGATGAGTTGCCATTTAAAATAGATGGTTACATGAACCTGCATAACTTACATGAATGTTATGTAGAAACTCCAAAGTTGATGAGACAAGATAGATAATAAATCAGTTTAAAATAAACAGGTGGACCGGAATTATAAATTTGAAAATAAATAATCGCTCCTTTTGAGCTGCCTGAAGGGTGAAATTTAAGTACAAAATAATTTATCAAATCTGTTGGAAGAAGTGCCTCAAATTATTTATAGGGACATGTGGTTCCAGAAAGACGGTTACCCAGCGCACTATGCCTGCTTAGTTAGAGAATATCTTGATGAGGAATACCCCGGCAGATGGAGAGGACGGTCTGGTGCAATCTCGTGACCCACCCGTATGCTGGATTTAGGTTTTTTTTTACTCGGTTAGGGTAAAAGAAAGAGTTTACCTAAAGGCACTTGAAAAATTAGCTCAACTACGGTAAAGATTAATGGAAGCAGTTGAATATGTTAATAACGAAAGATTCGCCCGTCTGTTTTTTTAAGAAATCTTCATATAAATTTTTAGTATTTAATTTTGGTTAAATTAAGAAATTTTGAATATGTAAACATTGTAAACTGAATAAATATTTGTATTCAAATTATTGATGTTTTCATTTTATTTTAAATAGGTTTTTTGTCTGGCACACAGTTCGTGAAATGGCTTGCTTCACTCAAAATAGAATCTTGAAATTACGGCCTTAGGAACCCCAGAATTATTTTTAAGTATAGAAGAAAAAAAATCATAACTAAGTTTTATTAAAAAAATATATTACCTACAATGTAAGAAATAATTTAGCAAGGGTCATAACATTTTGAAATCCTTATTAAATGCGCCAATTTTTCAAGGTACTTACCAATCTGGAGAAATACTTTTTTCCCAATATAGTCACATAAAATTGAATTTGAATACTTTGTTTTGTCAAAAAATTATATTTATTCCAAGCAGGACGAGTTTGCTATGAATTTTGGACAAAAGTTTACAGTTTACCAACAGGAGTGAAAAGACCGTCACAGGGTGCAGGTTATTTCTTTTTTTAATGCTTATAACTTTAAAACAAGTAATTTTTTTAACCACTCTGATTTGGCCTGTCACCCGGGTCCGTCTTGACGTCCACCTGTACTTATAATTCTGCGCAAAATTACATATTAAGACTTATTTGCGTATTCTGCTTTTTCCGGATTTGGACCGCGTCATTTTTTCGAATAAATTTATTCATATATCTGAACCAGCATATAAACAAAGTTTTCCGACGTTTCGCTCATACTTATAAGGGGCTTTTTCAATGATAAAAAATATAAAATAAATGTTACTTACCTTGCGGCGACTCCATTCATTTAGTCTTTTTCTCACAATTCTCTCAAATGAATGGAATCGCTGCAAGGTAAGTATCATTTGTTTTGTTTTTCTCATCCATGAAAAAGCACCTTATAAGTGTGGGCGAAACGTCGGAAAACTTTTTTTATTATTCTGGTTCAGATATATAAATATATTAATTCGAAAAAATGATGTGGTCTAAATCCGGAGAAAGCAGAATCAGCTATGAGTCTGGCCGAGAAAACCTACGTTCTCAAAGACTTCTTTGACTGAAATCAAGTTTACATTATTGAATACTTCGAACGTATTGGGAAATTTAAGGTAAATTTAAATCAACCTTAGTGAATTACTTGTCTACGTATTAATGCTTTTAATTGAATATAATAATTAAAACGAATTACTAAACTAACTAAATTACTGTGGTTAACATTATTATCCTGCAACAGTTTACTTTTACCTATTAATAAAGTAAGTGTTAAATGCCTTACCATTAATGGTGTCTCCAAACAAACCACAGAGCCTTTCAGTTCGGCATATTAAGATTAATGACACTTCTTTCTACCTTTCACATCCATACAATTGAGCAAAAGAACACAATTAGTCATGTTAGTGTTAGGCAATTGGTGTTTGTACCAAAATACATTAATTTTATTATCCTAGCAATTACGAAGTAATAAATTGAGAATGCAGCCGGATGTAAGACAAATGTCACAACTACTTCATGTAATCAAGTCAGTATTAAACCAGATTTACCTATTTTTTGTAATATATGCAATTTATTCGAATATGAGCCATGAATAAATTTAAAAACGTAAATAATTATGTTCTAATCACAAATGATATACATACATATCGTTTTTTTCACACAGCTATTGGAATAATGAGTATATGATAGGCGTTCGTAGGTTAAGTGAAAATATATAAATCAAAATTAATTAAATTAAAAGTATAACTAGGAATATTTAAATATCAAAACAAGTAAGTATATAATATAGGATTCTTTAATCTCAGTTATACGATTCTTTTTATGCATTTTTAAGTTTAGATTTGCTAATCAGCTAATTAGCTAATATCCTTTAATTCTCACTAGCTCACCAAGACTCCAAATCGAAAGTCCTATAATTCACATGAAGGAAATCGTAGGTTAACAATTCATCAAAGTAATTACTACTTCCGATGTGGGATCTCTGAGAGCTAGTTTTCCCTAAAACTCCTAGATTTTGATATTCACTTCGCCTTAAACTATTAAATTCAGTTATATGTACTAGATTTCAGTCAGATGACCGAAACGCAAATGACTCGAGTAAAAACAATATATTGTTTCGCGTTCAACGGATTGTAAAATCTCGAAAAAATAGTGTGTAGGCGAAACCAACTTCTATTATCCAGTTCGAATCGAACCTCAGTAGTTTTTAATTGATAATAAAAATTGTAGACATATCCGGAGCTGCATTATTCCATAATAAGCCCACCGAGGCAATGGTATTGTAGGTGTCCTGACACCAAAGATATAGAATGACAAAACGTACGAAATAATAGACAGTTCCACACAGAACAAGCAATTGTCTCTAGGATTCTGAAGAAAGTAGTATTCAAGGAAGTACGTCTAACAATACATAACTGCAGAACTCTACTAAACCAAGCTTAAGTTAAAGCAAGAGGTTGCAAAAGTCAAATGGCATAAGTGACTAAGGAAAAACTATATCACTTAAATAGGGTTACTTGGTGTATTGTCAAGGAATTCGAAGTGCAAGAATTACCGGAGTAGTATTGCGCACCTGTAAGCGAGGTGCAAGTAGAATCTCTGGAATTTCAGATATATCAGCTAGTGTAGCTAATGTGATATACTGTGTACTCTCAAGCAGCCATTTAGTTCACTTTAAAGCGAAATCAGCATACTTTCGAGTAAATAATGAATGGAGATTAGTTACTCACATTTCTTGAAAAGCTACTAATGAATCATCCAAAAATGAAATATACTTCGTTTTAATAACCATATAATAGTCATAGCACAGTAGATAATTTCAAGACAGGAAGTCAATCACAGGCTGGCAAAATACAAAATTAGAATTAGTAAGCATCCAGCAAAAATTCACACCCCACTAACGCCATCCACTAAAACGAAATAATATCAGGAATATGAGACTTTATTGGTGAAGAAGTCATGAGATCAACAAGATAACTTACCTACTTTATTCGAGGTGTCATTCGTTTCTTTTTACGTAAGAAATGTGCGTAATATATATATATATATATATATATATATATATATATATATATATATATATTGTTTCGGGTCGGATAATTCACAAGGAAGAGCCCTGGTATAAAAGAAAATTCATCTCTAATGAGAATATAATCAGGGAGCCCAGCGTCCAAATCATTCGTTCCTTTCTACGTAAGAAATGTGCGTAATATATATTGTTTCGGGTCGGGAAGCTTTATGAGTTGCGCTTCTCACTAGTGATGTTATCCCGTAACTCCTAGGCTAGAATGTGACATCAAAATTATCAGGCAAACTTCATCCTAGATTTAAATCATTGCATCTAGTGTTTACATAAGATAACTTGCCACTAATGAATACAGTAGTAGTGGCCTATGTGAAAGGAAACATGAAAGTAAGTAGGTAAACAAAAGCGTTGCTACTGAAAAAGGGAGTTGAAAACGACAATAGACACCAAGCTTAGTTAAAATTAAGATACTTTTTACATCAGTTACTGGGGATTATTGAGTAGAGCAACTTAACAGACAATCAGAATGGTCCGTTCCATGGCTCCATACGAATTTCATCCACGTATAGAAGTCAAAAAGTATTTTATTAACCACTCTTTGCAAAGCCTGTCGTTTGAGCTTCTTTATGAAGAGGTTGGCTGTCAGCGGACTGATACGACTATTCATGGCTATTTCTGGCTGCTAACTTCCATAGCTTCACTGCTGGCTATTTGGTAGAAAGATACACGACATAGAAGTTAATCAAAATGTCATCTGGATCCAGGATGAACTTTTTAACCGTTTAGGTGAATTCGTTGAATCGTTGACAGAACTCTCTAGTTTACATATAAGTGGTTGAAGAAAAGTAGTAACAATGGAGGTTTTGATGAGCTTGTTAGTTTCTATTAAAAGTGTTTATCGAGTTTTTCTGAAGTTTATTATAACTATTAGGATTTAGCATGTTAAAAGGTAAAAAGATATAGTTAACTTTTATTTAAAAAACGTGAACTGAAAATAAGAGAAAAAATTTAAGTTCCATTTATCATATATGGATACAGTAGGTATCTTCTTATGTTAGTCTGAAACTGGTAGACCATGTTAAGGTATGTCGATGACACTTTCATTACTTGGCAACATGGAGAGAGAGAACTGCAGGCATTTCTGGAGCATCTAAACCGATCACAACCTTCCATCAGATTCACCATGGAGAGGGAAGAGAGTGGTTGCCTACCATTCCTTGATGTGAAGTGCCAAAGGACTAGGACCGGAATCGAAACAACAGTGTACAGGAAGGCTACACATACAGGGTTGTACCTACACTACAACTCTAACCACCAGTCAAAAACGAAAACTGGCATTATCAAAACATTAGTCCACGGAGCCAAAAATATTTGCAGCACACCATCATTAACAATTCATTTGAACAACTGGAGAAACCACCTAGGCAGAAAGAGGAAACCACGATAGCAACAGTATTACTACCATACCCTAAAGACTTGCCGGAAAAACGTATGTCAAGAGCAACAACACCTTGGGGCGCATGATCACAAAAACAAAGCCGGATAATCCTGCAGTACCAAAAAGCTGTATATACAGCATACCCTGTGAATGTGGCAATCTCTACATTGGGGAGACTAAGCAGCCAATGTACACCAGGGTTAAGGAGCACTGCATAGCTACTCAAAGGGGAGAGTTAACAAAGTCTGGATTAGCCAATCAAGCATGGACCGAACACCATAACATCAACTGGGACCAGGCAAGGGTAATTCACAAGGAAGAGCACTGGTATAAAAGAAAATTCATGGAGGCGGCATACATAACCTCTAATGAGAATATAATCAGGCAGCCCAGCGTCCAAATCAAAAACCTTTGGAGACCTCTTGTTGAGCCAGTGCCGCCTGGCATCACCGGCAACAAATCGCCAGGTACGGCGACGCTGATTGGACGAAACAGGGGATTAAGCGACCCAATGAGCATGACCGGTTAAGGGTATAAATACGACGTATAATCTGAAATTCCCATTGGGGTATATTTTTAGTTCAAAATAACTCCTTTCTTGTAAACTTATCATCATAATAGTGGTGTACGTATATAGGTAAATATAGGTAAGTTCCAGGGACGAATATAAATATAGATATATTCAAAATGTGATAATTTATTTTGTAGTTTTTAGTTTACGTTTTTTAATAGGAGCATAATTTTTGCGCTGGATTTATTGAACTAAATTTTTAGGGACAGATTCAGTGCAGCTTGTTCATTTCTATTATGGATTAATATGGATTTAATTAAGTTAATGCATTTTCTTCCCAAAAAAAGCAAAACCGATATAGGGGGTGACAATGTTAACAGTTATATTATATATACTTGAAATAAATTAAATAGATTAATCAAAATACCCTGAAATTTCCTCATTTCGAATTTAGTATTTAAATATTCAGGCATCCCTAATTGTAAATTCAGCTAAACTAGATCATTTCCAAACGATGCAAACCGGTCAAATACCAGACAGAATACTGGTGCCACGGGAATTAGCATACTTTCATTTCCAATCGTCAGATACCTGCACTAAGAATCTTATCTGCTGCGAGCCGATTTAAATTACAAAATTAAATTCATAATTAATTATACTAGAATATTTCACGCCCATACATTATCTCTAATCAAACCTATTGCGTAATAACCCAGGCGTAAGTCGGAATCTTTTATGGTTATTGTAAAATGATAATCATTAGATTACGGAGACAAATTAGAAAATTAAAGTCTTCGGATGCTATTTGCGTAATTTACAGATCTACTAAAAGTTATGTGTGAATTTGTCACCATTTTGCCGGATAAACATTTATTTCAGCCGTTTACAATCTGCGCAAATTAACAACTGCATAGTTGAAATCGAAAGAGTTGCGAATTTGTTGCATTACTTATATAAAAATAAAAAGTTGAAATCTTACAGATAATCAGTATAATAATACCAATATAACAAGTAATTCAAGACTACCATTGCAATGCATGAAGAACATTAGATATTTTAAGATTAAGAGGTTTCATTAACGATCCGAAACCTGCGTGCATAAGATTAAAGTGAGGGGGGGCGTTCGAAAAATAAATTTATGAAATAACAAAAATGATTTATAAAATAATAATTACATCAATATAAAATAATTGATAGAATAAAACGTGAAAAATTATTGACAGACAATTTCCTGGAAGAAAAAGGCCTGGCAGACCCCAGCAAAAGCGATGTTAAGTCAAGCTGAAAAAAAAAAAACATAAATCTCCTTAAATTTTTTGTATGTATTAGTATTGCATTAACTAAGGTACATACAAAACGCAGAGCAGTTTCAAACACACTTTATGAAAATAAAATTGCTATTAAAAAGCTATTTAATATAGAAGATTAATTTTTCATCATTTTTTTAGCTTAACGTCTGCCAATAATTATCCACATTTGGTAGTATCAAATACTTTATGTTGATGTAGTTTTCATTTGTTAGGTTAACAATTTTATTATTGTAAAATTTTGGATTTTTTAATGTCGGCTCCCCGCTTAATCTTTCATGGGAGCAGGTAGACTTGTTACCAGGTACTTCGGATTAAAAGAGAGACTTTTATAAGATTCTTGATTCTAGAAATAGCACAATGTCGTTGTTCTTGCCGTGCTCAAGATAGATTGTTATCAGCAAGCTTGCTTTGTTGTATTAACTCTTCATTCCTGAATACAGAGGTTTTAATTTTAACATTCCAAAATAAATGCTGGCCATAACTTTTTAAGTCACCCAGTATTTTTTTACAAAATAAATTTGAGACTCAATTTTAGGGACTTAAAATTCACATTGTTGTAAAATCACTTCATGTTAGTCTAACCAGTGGCGTATGGTTTGACTGACGAAATTATTTTCTTCCTTAACTATGACGCCACTGGATAAATAGAAAATTTAGATATACTTTTAAATTTTACAAAGATTTCTAAGTATGTACTCGATAAAATATTTGTTATTCGAGTTATTCGTACTTAAAGAAAATAAATTTTGGTTTTTAATGTTTTTAACATTTTAAAAAAGGATTTAACAAAAAGATATTTACAATAACCCTATTAAATGTAAAAACACCCGATTTAATTAGTAGTTCTCATAAAAAAGTTGAATGGATTGAACCACATGAAAAAATAATTTCGGTATATTTAGATCCATTAGAATCGTTGAAAAAAATCCGACTATTATGATACGAAGAATTCAATTAAAGGCCAATAAAAAAGTTGCAGGACGCGGAAAATCAGAAAAAGAATAACAGGTACATCAGTATTACTACTGGAAAGTAGGAGAATTGATGCAAGATGATTTGCCTCATAGAGGAGACTTGCGATATCCTAAACGAAGAATAGCTGTTAATAGAGATTGTTTAAAAACAATTCTTCTTACGCATGACGAAGAATTTACTCAACAATAGATGTTTAATATGTAAAATTTCATTATTGGAGTGACGAAAATCCTTTTACAACTGGAATATCATAACAATATAGTATTAAAATTAATTTTTGGCAGGCTACACTGGGATACTGGTTAATTGGTTAGCATATTTCACCCATACATCTGTTTATTGTGAAATTTAATTACAATTTTTAGCAAACCATTTAATAACAAGACACAGAAATAAATTCCTTTCAACAATCATGACATAGAACTGAGTACCATCAATTAATGAATACCCTAGAATCTCTGAACATATTTACCTATGTTTTTCTTAATTTATGAATTCATGTATTAGGGAAAATGGTAATGACTTGGAACAATTTCTTTAAACAGCTTTATTTCCATTTATTGTTTTTATGTTTAATGTTTTTTTTCATTTTATTTTATTAGTGTCTAATTTCCATGAATTTTTGCAAAATTTAAAAATATTTTTTTCAAAAATTTCGGTTTCTAGTGACGCCACAATTAAGGAACCAAAAGAGGTTCGCCAATCAAGCATTCTGTCACTGGTTATACTAATCTTAAAAATATTTTTTACAAAAACATGCCCATTTAGTCGATAAAATTGCCTACCGAATTTTGTAAAACTTATGGAGAAGTTATTGGCAAAACTGTTTTTGAATTTTAAATCATAATTCTCTATGTCTCGAAAAGGGTGGCGCTAACAAGTTTATTAAGCAAATACTATTTGTTTTTATACTTACAAAGTGTCTTACTAGTCTTGATGTGTTTCATAATATTCGAATGATACTCAATTTTGTATGGAAGAGGCCGCCTATTGGTAACAAATTTAGATATATTTGATCATCTTACGTTTTCTACTAAGTAGGCAATGAATAATTAATTCTAATAGTAAAACATCGCATATTTTCTCCGTATAAATTTTAGTTTGTTTCAAAAAGAAATGTTAATTAGTTTCTATATGCTTCACTTAAATTTTTGGTAAATTATTGTGAAAATATATTTTATTGATATTGATAGATTCTTATAGCAGGTAAATCTGGTTAAGTTAAAATCTAAAAAAGCGAGTGAAAACCTAATTTCATTTCAAAGTTAAATAGAAATTTTACTTATCCCTTTCAGTCTAAGCATATAACTTAAGAAGTTGAAATCTCGTTAGTCCAATCCTGCAGTGGTTCAGTGCTGAATCGATCGTGTAACAAGATCCAAAGACGAGTTTCTTTTGTGTAACGTGACAACGTATATCGTTATGTACATTACAGGAGATCTTGCAGTTTGCTAACGAACTAACAAATGGCCACTGTTAACTGCATTTTAGTGTTACAAGGAAAATCTGTAAAATAATAAAATGACAAAGAAACTACTAAAGAGGACTAATTTGTTCAGTTTCTTTAAATAAAATGTTTGATCAACTATTCCCACTTTATCTTAAGTTATGTGTGGGAGAACAGACCACTTTAAGTAAAGGTTTGCTATCAAGCCGCGAAACACATTAAATTTTATTGATTGTTGACCAAATGCTAAAGATTATTGATGAGTAAGGATCACAGTTATGGCTAATAATGATGAGTAAAACCCATATGTTTCCCATAAATTTAAACACCTTTCGAAGAAAAAATTGCAGATAGGGTAAAGAAAAATTGCGGAGGTCATTGTTTAATAATAGTTACAGAATTTCCGTAAAGCTATACAATCCACTTTCAATGATATTCATTTACTTGTATTACGAAATTATTTATTTCTTAACAATAGAACTATAAAAATACAGTGTCTGTATATGACATAATTTTTGAAGACGCTGGTAGGCGTGTATATAGTCATTGATTTATTATGCAATACACCATATTTTGGAATTATTTTCGGTCTGTCTAAACAGTTATCATGCAAAAACTACTACATGGATTCGTGTAGAGATACAGCAGTACCTGTGTTAGTAAAATAGGATACATTTTAAAACATGTCAAAAATGTCAAAAATATCAGAAATCTCAATATTGTCAGAAATTCAATAATCCCTTAGAGGCCAAAAACATTTGAAATTTTAAAAATGTGGAAGACGTCGAAAATGTCAAAATTGATAAAATAATTAAAAATATTTAAGGACCAACGAAGATGAGGCAACTGCTTTAAAATTGAAATTGCAACCAGTGGAGCTTGCCAACAATTTACAAACACAATAAGTCTGTCCGCATACGAACAACAATGCTAATAGCGCTGTGCAATCAATCAAATTTTGTAAGTTAGGCAATCAAAGGTCAAAATTGCAATACTGCAATTTAGGTCGTTTAAGTATATCAATCGGATTCATCAATAAATAGCAATTATTATAAGAAAACTTTTATGGCATAAATAATTTACATCTAGTTGCATATAGAAACTCTTAACATTATTTGTTACCATTTCAGACTAGTGGCTCGAAATATTAAACAGGTTAAACAGAGGAAAGTAACTGAGTTACTTAGTATGATTTTGGCGAAACGTCAAGTGATCTTTCAAACGAATATATATATATATATATATATATATATATATATATATATATATTTTATACAAATATACATATATAATACATGGAAAACTGTATGCTGATATATTGTAGAAACAACCAGACGGTTTCACAAATAACATTGAGAAAGTCTGAACTAATATAATTTTCCAGATGGGTTAACTAATTATTTGCAATAGCATAGACTGATTGCAGATAATGCAGCCCCATGTGTTTTCACAACTGTTAACTAGTACCAAAAGCCTTTTTTATGGATAATGAACTTTTGCTTACTCAAGATGAATCCACTGTAGAAGAAATCCTCTTATCTTAAAAATAGTAGTTTGAAGTAAGTGAAACTAGAGATGGCAGAATACAATTCAATTATCATTTAGAAAACAAACCAAAATCTAAAGGTCCAACAATACATAAACATGGATGTTTAGAAATAAATATGAAGAATAGAAAGTCCACTAAAGAATACAACATAATAATATTAATGTTACAGAGGCAAATCTAGTCAAATCCTACTAAGTATTAACTTTATCAAATTTTATTATTTTTGTTGTTAAAATATTATTCTATTCTATTAAAACTCTACTGTTTACAATGATGGTTAAACAACAACGACAATCATAATTATTTAAAAAATAAATTTTATCATAAATTTAAACAAAACAAACAACAAAAATAATATTTATTATATTTATTTAAATAAAATAAATAAAATCCATTTTAGAAAGAATTTTAAAAATTTCAAAACACTAGTGTGTCCTATATGTTGAAGATACAATAAACTTATTGGGTTATAAATATTGGGTCACACATGTTTTACCTATCCCATTTCTTACAAGTTTACGGCATATGATCGGTTCCTTAGGCATGCTATATAAATACAAAAACCAGGCATTGCTATCGTTTTATAAAAGACTTTTTTAATAAATAGAGTTGCTAAAACTTGTCTATATAACAAAATAATCATGAGTTTTTTCCAGTATTTATATATACATATATATATATATATATATATATATATATATATATATATATGTATTAGATGGTTCAGTTACTCGGAGTATTCGAGTAAGTAAAAGCGAAAGCAGAAGGCTACGAGAATTATGCGAACCGACCTGAAGAGGGCAGATGTGACTCTGCCGAAACGTCGTCATTTTACCATCGATCCCGGCAGGGATCAGTTATCAACTACGCGGATGAATTCCCGGAAACCATCTAATACATATATATATATATATATATATATATATATATATATATATATATATAAATATTGTTTACGTTGACGAAGTAAATAGAAAGTCAAACAATTGTTATTGTTTTAAAAAATTAGTTGGTTACATAAGATCAGACTTATTATACTTGATATATATTTGTAATTTTTAAAGATAAATGCACAAAATTATCCACCACTAAATTATTGGGAATATTAAAAACTTTTTTAATCTGAATATATCGATTTAATAGTTGCTTACAAAATTCTTTCAAATCACTCAAAATTGGACTAAAAATTTTGAGCTATACACTAAATTCAATAAAACTATTTCGAAAATCAAAGCTTGTTTAGACAATAATACCTTCACCAAACGGAAACTAACATCGAACCAAATAATTGTTAATCATATCCGTAACGATATATATAGGTAGCAAGGCCTTGAGGCGGCTGTAGCAAGCCACTCACGATTTTGCATAATGGTGCCTTCAGTGGAAGATAGCCATCAACGAGGACAAAACTCTAGCTCTGTTCGTCAACGGGAGAAGCCGCACGATCGTTCCGACAGGTAACCTGACCGTCCACCGTAGATAAATTCCATGGACGAACGAAGTCAAATTACCTTGGAGTCATCTTCGACAAGGGGTTGACTTTCAGGAGGTATGTCCAAGAGACTCGTAACAAAGTCCGGGCTGCCTGTGTCAGACTTTACCCCCTAATAGGAAGAGTAAGCAAGCTGGGACTGTAATACAAGCTGAATCTCATCAAATCAGTCATCTAGCCAATGCTGACATACGTTTCAATAGTATGGGGACACACCAGCAAGAGCAACATGCAGGCTATCCAAAGGCAGGAGAATCTATGCCTAAACCTCGTAGTCGACGCACCCTGGTTCGGTTGTAACACGGTGATTTTCAACGATTTACCACACCAACCAGTGCTTGCAGAAATGAAGAGGAGGGCCAGAGAGGCTTACGCCAAATTGGGACAGCATCCAAACCTCGACCTACGACAGCTAATCGACTATGATCCCATATTTATTGACATATACAAACGGCTTAAGAACCAGCTCTGCCTAAGCGAAGGTGAAGATGAGCAGGAGACCCAGAGGTAGAAAACAGGTAAATATAAAATTAAGTACGTAATATTCTATTTTTCTGGAGACAACAAGGGGACCAGGGGGAGGGAAACCAACTGTACCAAGCAAAGAGAAGACGAGAAGAACACACAATAAGCAAAAATAAGCTATATATCATTAGCAAAGAATGAGCCACGAATCACAAATAAGACAGTTGCTGTACTACCAATAAGAACAAGCAACGGAAACAAACCAAAGCCAAGCTATCCCAACAAGAAGAGAGTGACTATGCAGAAGGAAAACTGCATTAGCATGAGGACCTGAGTAACTTCTCAGGGGATGGATGGAAAGGGAGTTAGAAATGTCCTCAGTAATTTTCTGAAGGGCAAATCCGGATCCTGGGCTCGCGCAAATTATGTGTGTGAGTAATTTAATTACAGTAGAACATATTGTGTAAGCGTCACTTGCTGACGGTCATTTCAGTTCACAGTCTACTTCAAAAAATCAGATGGCAATTGAAACATGGGCAACAAAACGTCCATTGGTGATTACGAACGGTTCTGAAAACAACAGAAATTAAATCGTTATTATGGTTAAAAGAAACTCTGCTGTATACGAGCATATTATAGACAAAATTAAAAAATATGTACGGCTTCTTCATAATTTTTATTTAAAAATTGCTTTATGTCATGGATTTGACAACTGCAACTGATTGCATATACAACTCGTATTTATGTGGGCAGAACCCAAAATCGACCTTCAAAAAAGCCCGTACGTTCCGTCTACCGCAAAATGAATAATTATTTATTTCTGACCTGTTCACAAGGTAAGGAGGCAGCAACTCTTTCGGTCATGGTGAAGGCCGGTTTATTTTAATTACGAAACGTCCAAGTGATAAGGCAAAGTTTATTGACTCCTCGACTGACCGCTGCTTTAGTTGCACTGGCTTAATGTGTTAAATATTTTATGCAAATCTATTCAAAGCGTGTAAAATTCTTATGTAATTCTATTATCGTTGGAAAGCCGGTAAGACAGAATTTCGCATAATTGACGTAACATAAATAAGCGGATAAATTGGATAATGTGGAACAAATGGATACAGTTACGCCTAAAAATGTTAAGCGAACTGTTGTTCACTAGAATAAAAAAAGTCATTCTGAAACAAATGTATAATCACTTGGGAAATAACAGCCCAGCAATGTTTTGGAAATGTTGTTATAAAAATGTGTACAATTATCCAACTGTCAATAAATGAACAATAAGAAATAGTAATAGACCAGCTCAATTACAATTTTTTGATAGGAATACTTTGTTGAAATGGAAATATAGACTTCAAAACACTTCAACGTACAACGCATAAATTATAAAAGCCCTAATATTATATTACTGGATATCCAGCCACTTACCCAAGTCCAACTTACAAAATATATGTAAATATATAAAAGATATGCTAAAATTTATAGCTGTATCACTTTCTGTTAATTAATCTTCATAACAACATTCCCCCATCTAATAAATCGACTTTTGGATATGCAGAATAATGTATTGTAATGTTTTTATTTTCATAATCGGGTTCTGTTCAGTCCTTGGATTTATTTAAAAACACAGTCCAACTCACTCTAATTTATTTCCACTACTTTAACACAATTTATATTTACAGAACTGTTTATAATTTAGTTCTAGAAGCCATACGGTAGTCGAATACTGAATGAATCCTATCGCCAGCTGTCCGTATTTATATATTTCTCTCGGAATTATCTAGTAGGTCAACGAGCCGTCGGGAAATGTGTTCTCGAAGATTCGAGGAAATTCCATTAATGTCCGTTATAGCCAGCTGCCGGCCTCGGGTCGACAGGCCAATATTTCGAGTTCCACGAAATATCGAATCAAGGCCGATTGCACCAGTTATCGGATGAATTCTCGTGACAGTATTGAGTCATGTAAAGAAAGGAATTAGTCTGCCATCAGTCATCACATAGAGAAAATACATAGTGGTTTACAAATTTGTTTCGATAACATGCCGGCCCACTACAAAGAAGTAGAGTAAATGGCTCAAAATCTCACACTGGTAAAACAGACTGTCCCACTGATTATAGGGGAGGAAAAATTCACTGAAAAAGAAAACCAATCTGAACAATTCTGTTATCACTAAGAACAAAACAAACAGAAAATTTACTACAAAATGCACTACCACAGGTAGAATATGCAATATACAAGGACTACCGACTAAACAAAAATAAATAATTAACGAAATATACAAACTGAAGACGGATATCATTATAATAACCGAAACAAAAAATGGTGTTAGGAGAAGAATTAATGGATAATTTCTATCAAATCTGGAGTGTCGAAAAATCACGAAGCAAAAAGTGGAGTATCTTAGTAAAAAGGAAATGGAGTCACCTCGTTTGATCAGAAAGTGAGAAAGAATAATCAGGGCAGATATCAATATACACGGACAACCAAAAACAATCTTAGGAATTTATGCCATGAATGACAATGCTTCTAGAGAAGACAAGCTCTCCTTTTATAGTACTCTATAGACGACATCGTGGAAATAATATTAGGGTTCGCAGAATGTGTCATAATAGGAGACCCAAACAGTCAATTTGGGAAAGATAATGAGGAGGTAGTAGGAAGTTTTGGAGAAGAAGTACGTTTTTGCAAGGAACATGACTATGCCATTACCGATATTCAACCTTTTTCAAGCAAAAAAACATACATACATTTTCGTGGATTGAAACAAGCAGAAATCTGAAATTTATAATTGATATTCTCAATATGAGGAAAGTAAAGTAAGTTCATTTGAAAGATGTAGGAGTATAAAGACAAATAAAATGTCCAAGAGTAAGAAAAGAGAAGGTTTAAGAAGTGAAGTAACGGAACTATAACAGGCCAAGGAAATCGTTTTCAAAACTCACCTACTGAAACAATATATCTTAAAAATGTTATTTCAACAACAACAACAACAATACATATTTGAAGATGGGGAGATACTAGAAATAGATGTCCAAGAAATAGAATCATGCAATGTTTTTAAACACCTGAGAACAACAATAAGTTCTGCTGGCATCTGCCAGTAGAAGATCTCAACGAGGATAGGTATGGGGAAAATGGCGACATAAACTATACCCTAAGAACCTAAACCAGGATAGATAGCAACGTTCGTTCCATGGCATTATCCAAAAAATATATAGTTATTGTCCACATCGGTGCAGAGATGTGGACAATAACAACATCAGTTTGAGATAAGAGCCGTATAAATGGACTTATATGCGCAATTCAAACAGTATAGACATGTTAAAATAATACCAGAAATATTTTGGCCTGGAAAAAAATAAAAATCGTGATGGCTAAAAAAGGACTAGAAATGCGAGATTGAGGAAATAGAGACATGTGTAAACAACAAACGGTAAAGCTAGTTTGGTAAAAAATCGAAGAAAGAAGAAGAAACCAATCAATATATAATAATTATATTACTTAATGGCTCCTGAGAAACAGGAAACTTTTACAAAACAATTTCGCCACAGGTTCCCACCTGATAACTCATTGTTTGCAAAATTGCATATTTCTCTTTGAATTTTCTGAATCTATAATCTGCGCCTTGTTCGTCACTCATTATAATTACTTTGTCGTTGGCGACAAGGAAGTTGTAAGGCATTACATCTATTTGAATTCCCATTTTTGGATATATATATAATTTAAACAAGGTATGTGACAACCTGCACCCTATTTAAGTCCCTTTCCTGTACCGAATCTTTCGTCATAAGATTTTTCTCGAGAAAGAAGTACGACGGAAGTAGATAGAAAACGAAAAATTCCTTTTCCCAATATGTGTTGGATTACAAATACATTGTTAGTTCATGAACGTATGGAACAGAACCCTGACTGCTCTTTCATATTTTCTATGTTAATTTAAATTGTGTGATTTAACATTCTACCGTAGATAGAGCTTTATGCTTGTCATACTTATAGTGCTAAAGCATAGGTTTCCCAGATTATCAAGTAGTATATCTGGCTCATACTTGACGAATTGAGTAAGGGTGTTTCCAAGCCTTGAAGGCTTTCCATTTCTAAAATGTTATTTTAAAATCATTTATTTTAAGTAAATAATGTCATGTGAGCTCCTGATTCACTCAAACATTTCATAAGGATCAAGTTTCAAAAAAATGCCGACATTACGGTCAATAGTTTTTAATTTTACGAACAAAGACATGCAACCTGCATTTTATATGTACTTTGCAACATCAATGTATTTGAATAGTATTCTAATAGCACACCGACACTGTCCATTAGCCAAACCAGTATTCACAATTCACTATAAAATGGAAGAGAACTAATGGCTAAATAAACAGTTTATCCACAAAATTTGATGATTTACAAACCCATACATTATTCCGATACCGAATCTTGGACTATTCTGCTGTAAGAGGCTGTATGTAAACCTTTTTAACCTTTCTGAGAAAGACGCGGCCTATAACAATAGACCTTCAAATTATAAATGGCATTAATATCTATGGACGGTGGCTTGGCTTTTCTGTTTCTTAAGCGAATTTGCATTCCTTGGAATTGAATAGAGAATTATAGCCCGTTCCGAGAAATTAAATTGCCGAAAATCGGGTTTTGGTTGCCCAATGGGATCCTTAATGTAATAAATTACGAATAGTGTGTGCAGTTGTAGACAGAGAATATATGCGAAATCTCAAGTGCTTTTTAGGCGACGAAGTATTTTAATATTAAAAGTATTGTAAACAGAAAATACTTACTCAATATATAGAAAACGACAAGCATAATATATTATATATGTAGAGGGTGAACAAGAAATAAGTAACTGCCCAGAAGTCCTCTTCAAATATAATAATAGTCCATTCATGAACAACTTCCATTTTATTCGCAGGGAACGCACTATCGCACCATCAGTATTAAATTAAAATGAATAGTACGAGATAATTATATAATTAATATAAATGTTCTTAGGGAACTGTTCTACAATTAGAAGTTGTATTGGTGCAGGAAAGTGATTTGTTATGAAGCTGCACCAAGTGCACAATATATAGAACACAGCCGATGTAGCATTTTCAGGCTCGAATAATGAAATCAGCAAGCTAAATGAAAATAATTTATATACTTAAAAAAAGAACCCACTTCAATCGAGTCAAAATGCCGCAAACAGTTTAAAGAACCTGTATAATCAATAACTTCCTTTGACACTTACATTTGGAAAAATATGTATGTGATATTCATTACGATGCTTACACACGTGTGCCTTTATGTTTTCTATTTTCTGAAAAAAGTATGCTTTAAGTTATAGAAAAATGTATGTAATCAGCTCCATCTTAATATATTACAATTTATAATTTATTTAAAAAAAACCATTGCAAACACCCTGTATGATTATTATAATTTTATGATATATCTTTGACTTTTCATTTTTGAGATTTAATTTCATGTGTCCCATTTTTGCACAATAGTATCCCAATTTTCTGAAATCCGTACATTTTCCGTTACATGTAAATGTACTAAATCAAATCAATTTAAGATGTTCAAAATGATTGAGCCACTTTAGAGAAATCAGCGAAGATTCATTGAACTGCAGGCACTTCTAAGTGTTTTTTCCGATTTTCTGAAAGCTATAAATCACACGTTATAGAAAATTATACAGTACTATTCCATAATACTCCTATATTTAATGCAGTTTAAATCATCAAAATTATTTAAGCAGTTTTTGAGTTGTCGCTATAAATACATAAAACAAGATGTCGACGGCTTGATAACTTCCTTTTCGGAAGTCGGTTAAAAAGACTCCTGATATCCATCTCATTACGGCGAAAATGCTAAAACAATTCACAAAAAGGCTCCCAATTATTATACATACATCTTTAGTGAAATCTTGAGATTTAATTGTTGGCCAAAATCTTTAGAATGATACCATAGCCAGGAAAGAACGCAGTAGACATAAAGATGATCAATTAGCCAATTTCCAATAAAATCCAAAATACCTATTTGTCTTGAAATGATTGATCTCACAACGTTTCAATAGCTTTGGATATGCTATCGTCATCAGGTGAATGATGGAAAATTCACACTATCCGTCGTATTTATACCTATTTATACCTGGCGATTGGTTGTCGGTGTTGCGTAGCGGCAGTGGCTCAAGAAGATGTCTCCAAATGTTTTTAATCTGGCAAATTATATTCTCGTTTGAGAATATGTATGCTGCCTCTATAAATTTCTTTTACACCAGTACTCTTGCTTGTAAATTATCCTTGCCTGGTGGTTGATGTTATGTTGTTCGTTCCATGCGTGATTATTTAATCCAGACTTTGTTAGCTCCCCCCTTTGAGAAGTTATGCGGTGCTCCTTAACACTGTGTCCAGTGCTCGGTAAGTCTCCAATGTAGAGAGTGCGACATTCACAGGGTATACTGTATATACAGATTTTTTGGTACTGCATGAGTACCGGCTTCGTTTTTGTGTTCATGCTCCATAAAGTGTGGTTGCTCAGAAAACCATTTTGATTCCATATCCATGTCCAATATGTCTAAGTTTTCCGAAAAGCATTTTATGTAGTAATGCAATTGGTATCATGGTTTCCTATTCCTGCCTAGGTGGTGTATACTAGGGATGTCGGAACTGTCAAAAAGGATCGATATATATATTGTATCGATATTTTTTAAAAGTATCAATATCGATATTGATATATCGAGAAAAAAATATCGATATATCGATACATCGGTACTATTTTAGAACAGTAATCTATATATATATATATATATATATATATATATATATATATATATATATACTTAGTAATTTGTTTAACTAGTGTATCTGATAAAGTTATATGCAAACAATTTATAGATAGGTGGTAGGTAGACTGGATTACAAAATTTAAAAATATTTTATTTTGAGACTTTTTCACAGGTTAAGGTAGTAATATATTGTTAAATTAACTATATACTACTACTTCTCATATTTTCTGAAAATTTAGATGTCGTTCTAATGATCATTTATACACTCTCATATATAACTCCCCTCTACCTCATGCATTATCAGAAACATATTTAAAATTTATTTTTACTTCAAGCACTTAGGCAACATATAGCATAAATATAATAAATTAATTATACTTGAAACAATTCTGCAAATCTTTGTGTACAAAGATCATGTATCTCAACTTGTTTGACACTATATTAGCTGTTTTCCAATTACCGCACAATTGCGCACAGTGCGGTACAGTGCTGAGCACTAAGTGTTCCAATTACAGCACTGGCTCGCACAAATGGGCACAAGAAATAACTGTGCCTTTGGGATGTTTTATGTAAGTACCAAGTAAACATAAAACTTTATCATAAAGCATGAAGTATGTTCCAATTAATGCCCGAAAATTACGACACAGAGCAGCACAAAAACACTTTGTGCTCTAGTAATTGGAAAACAGCTAGTATTTATTTTATATAACACCTAACAAACATACGGAAAAATATCGTTTTTGATAAGTTTTCGATAATTGGTTTTTATATCGATATATCGAATAAAATTATATCGTGTAAAAGTATCGATATTTTTCCGACATCCCTAGTTTATACAGTTCTTAAAACGTCTTGTTAATGATGGTTTCCGGATATCCATTCGTCAAAAGGTCTTCTCTAAGTTTCATTTTTTCTTTGAGGGCCTCTCATGTCAAAACGATAGAAGTTCAAGAAAACTTCGAGGAACAAGTTGCACTGCCTACCAGCTTCAGACTATCAGTAGTTTTGTTTCCGATATGGTCACTTCAAAGAATAGCAGTGCCATCGCATAACAAATCCAATCGACACAACCATGGAAACAAACAGTATAGCATAGCAGCTTTCATAGACGAAAGCCAAGCATATAGCTTCCAAAATAGTTTACGACAATAGTTGAAGGTACGCGAAAGTCAGGTTATACTCCTTCCTCAAAATAGTTCGTAAATGAATGTTTTCGTGGATTTTTCAAAGCCTTATTTTCTGATAGGAGGAAAAAGAACTGAATTTTGCTCTCTTTGCCATTGTGCCATTGTAGTATCGAGGCGTGTTGTAAGAAGCTCTATTTTGAGCTTCTAAAGATATACTTTATAAGAATTGGAATTGCGGTATAAATTAATTTGGTTTTATAATTTCTGTTAGCCATGACATTAGTACTACAGAAAGTATATTGATTTGTTTAAATGGACTTCTTCTTGTTCAGGGGGAGTTTAGAGACATAAACCTTCACAGGTTTCAACCGTAGGTAAAGCCTTTAAGAGATTTTAATGATTGTAAAATTCTATTTTTTATTAGAAAAATTCTATATAATTTATTCTGATTCTAAAACAATAATCAGTGTATCAAGCATAAGAAACTGCTATTAAAAGTTAAACAATAGTCACTTACGGTTGGTAAACTTTTAACTGTGAAGCGCCAGTTTATAGTAAAATTTTTTAACTTCACAAACCTTAGTAAACAAACATTGTAACAGTTTTTGAGATGAATTATTTGTCAATGAATGAAATTACTAACTATAATAGTATACATATCATAAAATTGCTACCAATATGTAAAATCATGTCACAAATCAACGATGTCTTAATTTATGGTTAAACAATTTGTATCTCAACAAGTCATCATCCAAATCGTTTCTCTGTTTATGTATTTAACACTTCACACTCATTTGCAGTTGATGAATAACGGTCATAAAAATGATGTGATGTGTCTGAAAATACATTCCCAGGCTCTTTGCTAGTATTTTTGTAACTATTATATTTTCAACAAAATTTATCGTAGTTAAAAGTGTGGTATCGGTTTTAGAATAAAACTAAACATAAAAATGAGAATATATTGTCAATAATCATCGTTGACATACGAATCAACCGACAATAGTGCATTTACTAAAAAACGAAAATAAAGAAACGTGTTGGAGAAATATGAGATACATGTATTTAATTTATCTGATAGTCACAAAGTATTAATTGGTAAATTCCCAGATAATATGAAAGAGTTGGATAGCAGATAAACCCCAGTATAACATCAAATTTTTTATAAAATAAAATGTTTGGCTTTCACCTATAATTAAAATAATATCAATTTCTTTAAAAATTATCTGACTATATTATTGTCAAAAATCTATTTCAACAACAAGTAAGGTGGGGTATATAATACCGTCACGTGGAAAATATTTAAAATTAACCCATATTGCATTGATGGAAGTTATTGAGACATTCATTGAATCAGATCATTAAGAGACACCATATGTTATTCATATTCTAAAATAAGAAAGTAGTTTGATATGTCCGTGGCTTTTTGACAAATGAGTGTTTTATTTCTCAATATATTTACTTTAACTTCTTTTTTAATGTACTCAAGTTTCTTATTGCTCAGCCAAGTTTTCAAAAAATAAGAAATAGATGACTACAGACGTGTGCACCTGTGCGTTGTCTTGATGAAGATGAACTATTTTCATTTTATCTATTTAGAATGTAATGTAATGTACCTGCTTAGTTCACGTGCCTCCAGCACCACAGGCGCAGTCATTTTCTTATCGTCCATTATTATTCCACTGACATTATAGACGATTTGTGACGACTTCTTTTTGGTGACTTGAATCTTCGGCTTCATCTTTACAATCTGGTACAACAGAACTCCTTCCTTAGTTCAGGTGATGTTTTTACTCGAACAGTAATGCTAAATCGCTAAAATACACGAGTTTGTCTGCTTTCAAAAGCTGTCAAAGACAAATTAAATGCGATATCTTACATAAACTTGGACAATTTTAAATCAGCTGCATTATTGGTTCCATTCGAAATAGTAGGCATAAAATTTCTATGTTGAGTATTTAATTGAAATATATAATTGACTAATAATGTGCTAAATTGAATCAAATAAATCGTTTACTTACACAAACAGATTGACGTTATAAACAAATGAAAAGGATCCTCGAAGTATTCTTAGATTTCATCTTGAAGGAAGGCTACACATTATAGGTTTATACAATTCTAACCACCCATCAACAAGAAAAACTCGCATCATCAAAACACTAATCCATAGAGCCTTTTGACGAATCGATATCAGAAAACCATCATTAACAAGGCATTTGAAAAACTGGATAATCCTAGTAGTCAGAAAGAAGAAAAGTACGATAGCAACTATATTCTTACCGTTCACTAAAGGCTTATCGGAAAAACTAGATGATTTGGACACAAATATGGAATCAAAATGAGTTTCAAGAGCAGCAACACCTTGAGGAGCATGATTACAAAAACAAAGGCGGGTACTCCTGCACTACCCTGTGAACGAGGCAAGCTCTACATGGGGGAGACTCCAGGGTTAAGGAACACCATGAAAGGATGGAGCTAACGAAATCTGGGTAAGCTAATCACATGGACCGAATACCACAAAATCAGCTAGGACTAGATCAGGTTAAATCACAGGGAAGAGCACTTGTGTTATGGAATGTCTTCGATGGCACATTCCATAGAGAGAATAATATTCAAAAAAATGTATGAATTAGATGTTGCGGTTTTAGCTCAATGCTGGTTCAATGCAAGTATATAATTGACGAAGGACCTTTAGCGGAACAATCAATAAACACGTAAAGTAATTCACCAAATAAAAGTTAATCACTGACCTTTTACGTCGAAGCTCTGCAAAGGGTGTTTTCTTGGTTCTTCTTTCTTCAGAGGCTAGCCCCGTGAACAGGAACAGTTTCTTAGAGCTTCATCTGGACAACACGTTACACAAAAAATAGCGACGTAGTGTTCATTGATTGAGCATACAAAAAATGCGGGTTTAACAACAAATGATGCGCTTTGTTAAACACAAAAGAAACAAACTGAAAGCGGTTTAACGGTCGTTACAAACGGAGCTACTAACTCGCGACTCGTAACGCAAAAAAACAACAATAAGCGGCGTCTCTTCAGACGGAATGAAAAAATGTCCGAACAGTTTGGAGCACAAACACGAAAACTCCCAAGCGTCCTAATAGCTCGGGATCCGACACACGAATCACAATACTGTCTATATTTTACACGCAAAAACACACTTACAATTAGCATTAGCGCGACGGAATGTTTTAGAAAAGGTGCAGAAGTTTAAAAATCAATGAAGTAATTCAATCAAATTGAAAACAATACACTAAACAAATTGCGGGAACGCACCAACTTGTATAAAAGACACTTTATAGAGACAGCATACATAATTTTGAACGAGAATATAATTCTCGAGCCCAGCCTCTAAATTAAAAACGTTCTTCATCCACTGCCACTACGCATCATCGACAGCCAACCGCCAGATAAGCGACAAGGGTCGAGGTAGCTTATAAATATAAGGGATAATCTAAATTTCTCATCATTTCCCTGATGACGATAGCGATGGAAGTCCAAGGAAACTTCGAACGGACAAATGACATTGTCTACCAGTTTCAGACTAAAAATAAAAAGGATATTTGAAGATTTTTCTGTTTGTTTTGGCTCGTCCTTAGAAGCAATGAGTTTTACTGAAATGCAAAAGTGGGCAGGAGATTTGTCAAGCAAATATGATAAAGATTTGAATTGTTATGAATTCGTTTGTAAGATTGAAAGTTTCAAGTATGTAGACTGATGCATAACCTGAAAGATGTTAACCCCTGTAATTTTATCCATACCATACACAATTTCGAATTAGTCGAATCCTACCAGAACATCGCTGTTGCGTTAAGAATATTCACATCTCTGCCAGTGACCAAAGCTTCTTCTCAGGGGAGTTTAGTAAACTAAAATTAATTAAAAATTACTTAAGATCAACACTCTCACATATATCTTTTGAATAAGATACAGTGTAACAAATATATTTTAATAACTTAATTTATGAACTTAGATCATGAAAAATATAAGTTAAATAAATTTATGCTATTTAAATTATTATTTTTTTCATAAATATAAAATGAAATGAAAATTACATACCAAGATAATAGATATATCAATCAACTTGTGTTTATTTATTAGGACTGTTATTCATAACTTTACAAAAATAAAAAAATAGGAGTTCGAGAACTACTGTATATGGATAATAAGTTTATTTCATTTTATTTTGGATTATTTCTTTACTAAAGGGCCTAGGTTCTGCCTAGGACCCACAACAAGCTAATTTCCGCCCGACTAAGATGATAGTTTTCCAAAATTATTGAAAAAAAATTACACGAAATATAATTTAGAAAGACAGCGCTCGTTTAGAAAATCAATTATTTTTTCGAGAAAATTCGAAAACTGATGTGTCAAAAAAATAAGATTTTCCATTAGGATGAAACAGGCAAAATGAAGGACATATTGTAAAACAAAATTGAAAAGATTAACTGTTCCAAAGTCCTCATTTGATTATCGCATATATTGGAGGTTTTGTTGATCGAGGCTTATTAGAATGTTTTTTTAAAATATACGAAATATTACATGAAGGAACAAGAAACAGTATAATATCAATAATTTCCTGTAATAGTTGGAAGAACCATTTTGGAAACTCTATAAATTAATAGATGAAATAATTTCTTGTATCGATTGAAAATGATAAATACTGATGATTTGATGCTTCCTTGAGATAAATAATTTATACAAATTTATTAATTTATGTAATGCTATTTTTCCAACATATTTACAACATATAATTTTAAATTGTGAGATTTTCTTTATATTTAACACACAATTTTATAAAAATAAATGTTGGTGAAGTAATTAGTTATGTTTTACTCTTGTTTACAGTAAAGAAAGTTCGTATTCTCCGCCACTACGGCGTGCAATTACTGGTTAGTTCCTTAAAGTTGAGAAAAACTAAACTTTAAAACTAAGATAACAAATTTATCATATCCATAAATGTATTCACACAACTTATTACCCAACTATTACAGAAAGTATCTTTATGATAAAAGCATCTTTATACATATTTGGATAGCATCAAGGAAAATAGCTGAGTAAATCATCTGAATCTTATCAAGCCGAACATTGGGAAATGAAACTTCAGGTAAAATTATGTTTTGCGTTATCAAATGCAATACATCATGTACTCTCTGATACTGCATGATCATTAATCATACATCTGTTAACAGATGAACGGGAACATCTTCGTGATGAGAACACCGATTCTGATTTAGATGTGTCATGTGCATCAACATAAGATATGTAGTATGAGTTTACGAGCACTTTTCCGTTGCTGCTAATGATAAGCGAAGTATTTTGTAACTGAAGAACCAAATTGGACAAACATAATATAATTTTTTCAATAATATATAATTCTATGGGGATTTAGATTATTTAAATAAAATTTGAATAAATTATTGTTTAGAAGCTTTTATAGCATTGCTAGGTAATAGGATAGCGAAGAGTAAACCGCAAACATCGTTACCTTAAATATGTTTTAACTGCAAATAAATAACGTATACAGGGTGTAAAATAATGTAGTTCAATTATTTTGGTCGCTGATAGTACTGATTCGTATTAGGTAAAAATATTAAAAATGGTGCATGTACAGGATGTACGTATACAAGGTATACCATAATATTTGAACTGCCTAATATATCACATTGTAAACAAAAAATTCGTAAAAGCTTTGTTCCGTTAAACATAACATAAAATAATAATTGAAGCGAACGCTTCTTAACGAAGGCCAATACTTACACATATAAAAATAGATTAACAAGAGAATGAAATGCATAACTTTAAGTTTCATTTGTTTCGACCCGACCCACTCGACCCGACCGACCCGACCCGACCTACCTGACGATCTTGAAATGCCCATCCAATTCAGTTCTGTGTGTAAGAAACAGGGACCAGATATAACTTCAGAGTTCCATTCTTTCATAGAAAATCAATAATATATAGAAAATAAACTAATATTCAATACCTGCACAAAATTTGCTGTTCGTTCTAATAAAAACTCCAATTCTCTCTTTGCGATACATTAAATTAGACTTGACATAAGTCAGACATCAGGAAGAAGACCATTAAATTTGCCATTAAATTTATGTATTGACTAGCTTCATATTATCAACTAAATATTTAACATTCGGAATGTTAATTAAAATTTATTTGGTAAAAGCTTAACATATAAAACTTAATAATAATATTGTTGTATTGGTATTGACTACAACTTGGCATTAAATTTTCATATTATCAACGAATATAGACTCATAGCACATATTAAGAAAAACATGTATTTTGTTTACATAGTTTTGTTATCGTAATAAACAAAGTACATTTACCGCTCAATAGAGGGACATAAATCCGAAACTATTATATTTTTTAAAGACAAGTGGTCCAGAGTCTAAAACCCATGGCTGCGAATTCGAAGTTCTCGGGTTCGAAACCGAGAACAATTATACGTATTTTTAATAGTATGTCATTATTATTAAAACTTATTTTAATATTACATAGAATAATGAAGAACTTAATTTTTTTAAAGAATTGCTACTGTTGATTATATAGGTATATAATTTTTTGTTTTGTATAAATGTTGGTAATTCTTTTACCTAAGAACAAAACGAACTTTTCTTTGACATCTTGACAGTGAGTTAACGAGAAAAGGGAAGAAGATTTTGTAAGAAGCTTTTACTTCCATCGTTCAGACACTTTTTGTAACTGAAAAACCAAATTGAACAAACATAATAGTCTGTTTCTTCAATAGTATACCTATAATTCTATTGGGATTTAGATTACTTAAATAAATATGTTATAATAGTTAATAAATAACGAATACAGGGTGTAACATAAAGCAGTTCAATTATTTCTGGTCGGCGATAGTACTGATCCGTAAGAAGTTAAAAGTATTAAAAATGGCGCATATATATTGTTCAAGGAAATTAGTATATAGTGTATAAATGTACAGGGTGTACGTATACAAGGTATACCATAATATTTTAACTGTATTATAAGTATATCACATTGTACACAAAAACATAAAGTAATAAATTTTTGATAATATTGGTCAGCAAAACTAACTTTTACTCCTCATTGTTATAACTGATTGTTATAGATTTGATTTTACTCGATCGAAATATAGTCATACGAATTATGTGACACATATATAGACTAGGAGCCGAAGGGGAAAATTATCCTGCTAATATTAGGCGCCACAAGCCTTTGCATTTTAAAAACTACTAATTAAATAAATAATTTTAAGGTCCATGTCGGATATTTATGTATTTATTGACGGCACTATGAATGTAAAAATAGTGCTGATAAACCTAGTGCCATACAAAAATAACGGTTCTAGGATGTATAGACTTTTCATTTTCCAAAAATCGTTGAAGGTTCTCGAGTAGAAACAATATATTGTTGTGCGTTCAATGAACTGTCAAATTTCGAAAAGGTTGTAATAAAAGTAAACAATAAATTGTGGTTATTCTGAATAAATTAATTGCCAACATATCTAGTATAATTGTGAAGTTAGTGAATAGTAATAAGAATGTAGAATTTGCTTGGCACCGACTACAAAAGTGTGCTAGATTGGTAGCGAATTAATTTGTACAGAATATATTACATTTATTGATTACATTTATTAATTTGTGAGTAGGTTTCTAATAACTATGTATTTGTACTGTAGTGTTTATGTTCTATTATTTTCAACTTTTAACTTCTATTTTGAAGTCGGTTAATTTTTTAATTTTTTTTATTGAAATTATATTTATTGAAAAAAAAAAAAGAAAATGAATTAATGATTTATGTTGCATTTGGTAACATCTGACTTTTTTAAGAGTATCAATTTAGAATTAATAAAAAGTGTTTTATTTTAAGTTGTAACTATTTATAACCATAAAAATTCGAAACCAGTTTAATAGAAAATTGGAATTCGAAAAAAATTGAGAGTTTGACATTCAGATAATTCTGCATCGTGGTCAACAACTGGTGAGACCGTATAGCTTGGAAACTAGTACTATAATTTCTTGATTTCTATAAATGTTGTGATACCAATAAATGTAATGAACAATTATTCTAAAAAAATGATCAATAATGAGTTAGATAAAACTGAACATAAAACATTACTAACATTCAAAACCAAGCTGCTGCAAACAATAGTATCAACAATGATAGGGGCATTATAACAACAACTATACCATACATGCAGGATCTTTCAGAAAGACTAAGAGACTGGACAGATTTAATATTAAAACAACATTGAAAAAAGAAATACACTGAAATCATTTATATCAAAAATTAAATCAAATAACGCAGCCCAAAACTCAAAAAATTGCAATTACAAAATTCCTTGCGAAGTTATAGCATACCAATTAAAATTCAACCATATTACACAAATAACACAATACAAAAGAACAGAATACAAGGCAAAAGCTACTTTAATTTTATTAAATGAAAGCCTCTGTATCCCTAGGTTTTCCGTATGACATTAATGGGATCTCTGGAACATTAGAATTACTTTGATCTCATTTTTGGCGAATGCATTATGTTATAACAAAATCGCCACATGAAATTATGAAGATAACTCTTCCAATTTATTTCTATTTGAAAAAGCTTTGTTATTTCACATAATCTTCGGATTTGTTTAGTGCTACCCTGTATATATCAAATTCTCTTTATATACAAAAATATTTTCTCTTTCTCAGTTTATATAGAAAAATATTTTATGTCAAATTGTAAATGCTAAATTTGTTATTGCGAACTTTTAGTTGTTGTGTTGTGTTAATTTTTTATTGCCATTGAAAACGGGTCTGATATAGATTCTGAAACGTATTGGAGTATTTGACATATACGGATTTTCCATCAAATGTGGTGTTATTTCCAAGAAATCATAAGAATACAAAACTGTGTGATGGTTAATTTAATTTTTCATATGAAGGAACTTACACTGAGCAGTATGAAGATTTTATTTCTGTCATACACATATTATCTAGTCAATGGGTGTAAAGAATGAGGAAAGTAACTAGTCATATGCATATTGAATCTCGAAGATAAAAGCATCACCAAAATTTGTTATCTAATCTTTTGGATGGCACGTTCAGTGACACTAGGCTATGAGCTGTTATTGGATTAAGATCTGAAAAATTGATTGTTACAACTACAAGACATTTACGAAAAATTTTAATAAGATCGTATTTTAATTCACTACGAAATTACACCATTCATTTGATCTCTTCTTGTATTAATCTATTTAATAATTTAATATAACCGGAAATTTCATTACAGCCAAATATTAGCACAAAATTACCTCAAAGAAATTCAAATAAGATTTTCTCAGAGAAAATCTGCTTCTAACCACCTCAATGGTTGCTGCTGAGATTACACTCCGCGGATAAACGCGAAAACGAAAATTAAAAGCGTCAAACAAATTAAACATAATAACGCTTATGCTCGGCGAAAACCGTCTGAACGAATTAAAAATAAATAATAAGCGAAGACTGGCTGAGTAGACGATGTTGTTTTTTCGACGAAATTCATTGCAAATGCCGAAATGAAAACTGTGGATGGGCGCGGGCTAAAAATAAAAAACTATATAATCTTAATAACTACTGTTCTTGTAATTTTTTAAACTTTAATAATATAAGGAAATATTACATTATTGAATCTTGAAAATTTTCGGTTAGAAATTATGGAGAGGGTAACAAACCGAAAAGCTTTTAACTAATTCGCAATTAGTGCGAATGGAATAGCAAAATTTGATGCAACACCATTCAAATAAACAAGAACGACAAAAAGAGTATTCCCGAATATACGATGATTATCAAAATGATATTTAATCCACTTCGGAATTGGACACCTTAGCATAGTAGAAGAAGACAGAAATATCGAGAACCACAACGAGAGAATAATAATTTGGTCAAGAGTTTCGTACCACCTTCAAGATTCTAATATTCCAGTTTCAGAGAAGCAGGGAATGAGTGCATTTTCTTATATTTACCCTAATATCTTTTAAAGGAAGCGTTTTAAATTTATAAAAAATATAAACTTTGATTTTCCATGCATAGACTTTTTATTTTATCTGCTTTAGGATTCCCTTGATTTTTATCACAATACATATGTATTTAATTCTCTAATTTGGCCCCCAAAAAGTAACATTAGAGTTTTATTTTACTAATACATTTTCAGGGAAGCCTTTTATAACCTCCTGTTTGAATTTTGAGGCTCTGTAGATTTGAAGATAAAGGGAAAAATAGGTCAAGTTTTAAATTATAAATTATTAAACCAGTTATTCAAATTATTTAAAAATACAAATAAAATACATTTTTCAAAATTTAAATAGTGTAGTTTCTAAAGTGGGAATTAAGTCGATGTTTAATATTTTTGTTAATATCTTTTAAACAAATGATTTAAAAATATGATATATTTGTAATTCACATAATGAGCCTTTGATATGATATATTACATAATGCGTTTGAAAATTGAATTTTTATTTTCCATTTAATTGTATAATTTGTCCCTAAAATTACTATCGGGATTTTCTAATAATTTTTCTTATAAATTTCAAGTAAGCCCCAGTACCCCTAATTATTTTCAAAATTTTAGGTAGTATGGTTTCGAAAATAAAGTGAGAAAGAGAATTTTTTATATCTTTATGTTAATATCTTGTAAACAATTAATTTTAAAAATATGAAAAATAAATATTTATATTCCTCATAATGAGCGCTTTCATTTGATGTATTGTATGATGCGTTAAAAAATATTAGGGATTTCTTCGTACTTTTCCTGTAAACAAAAAATGTAGGTCTTATAGTTTAGGGAATAACGGGGGGAAACTGATTTTTTAAAATATTTTTTAAATATAATTTTAAATATTAATTAAAAAAAAGTAAAAAAAAATATTTGTATTCGTCATAAAGAGGCGCTATACCTATACTTTTTTCCAAAATTTTACAGCTTATGGTTTCGGAAATAGGGGGGGGGGGAATAGGTAATTTTTTTATACTTTTGCTAATATCTTTTAATTTATTTACTTTAAAAATAGGAAAAAAAAACATTTTATGTCGTCATAATGAGCCATTTCATTTTATATATAACATGATGCGTTGGAAACAATTTTAATTTCATATTTTCCATTTAATTCTGTAATTTGCCCCCAAAATTAAAAGTAGAGGTTTCTCCTTATTTTTACAGTAAATTTCAGGTCAGCCCCTATACCTCTAATTTTTTCAGAACTTTACGTTTTACAGTTTCGGAGATAAGGGGGGGATGGGTAAATTTTGGTATATTTTCGTTAATATCTTTTTAACTATTTCTTTTAATATGAAAAAAATATATTTGTGTTCCTGAGAATGGGACCTTTCATTCGATGTATTACATGATGCGTTTGAAAAAATTTTTATTTTAAATTTTCTTTTAGTTCCATAATTTGCCCCCCAAAATTAATATTAACGGTTTCTCCTTATTTTTCCTGTAAAGTTCGGGCAATGTTCTACGTTTCCTATTGTTTTTCAAAATTTTAGGCTCAGTAGTTTCGGTGATCAGGGGGAACGGTCAATTTTTTTAGTTTTTCCCCCCAGAAGTACCCCTAAAATCAAAATTTCTTCTTTTACGATATGTACTCCTGATCGGGTCACCAAACTATACATTGATACCAAATTTCAACCTCTTCTATCCAGTAGTTTAGGAGAAAATTGCTGTGATGTGACAGAGACAGAAATCCGGAGTGATAAGGGTATACGTATATTGTATACACGGAACCCTAAAAAGGCGGTTGACAGATTGAAAGAGAGAAGTAGAATAGATAGTATCGCAGTGATCAGTTGTTCGATATGAATCATTGTTGTTGATGTAAATAGGTCGAACATATTGTTATTTATTTTTGTGGGAATCAAGATGTTTACATTGAGTGTAAAAATATGTAAGCGAACCCAAAGTACATTTATGAAAAATATTGTCTACAATCCATGCCTAAAAAACCAGACCTAATTTACATTTTCCAAGAAAAATACTTCATCCGTGCAAAGATATGTGGATTACTAAACCACTTATCAGAAAGATTTGGGCTATTTGAAAAAAAGTGATGAGTAATTATGTAGGTTAAGTTGAAGAAATCATTTAAGAAATCTGCATCTACACCCGAGAGATAATTTGTTGCCATTTTGTTGCTAAATCCTTACAGAAAATATAATTTTGTAGCTTTTACCATCTACCATTAGAGAAGCTCCATGTTATCAAACTACTGCATTTCACCGAACATAAGTAAGTGTGTCAGGTTTGATCTTAATCGAATGCCAAAAAGCGTTTGAAAATGGATTACAAGTTTTGAACCGAAACGCCAGACATTGGAGAGAAGGAATTCAAATAGAGAATATCAGGTTTTAATATTATGCTCAATTTCAACGAGATTAGAGAAGCTATACGAGTACATAAACATAAATTCAATAGTAAGTTCGAAGTAAAAAATTCAACGGAATATGATAGCCCTCTACCGACCAAGGCTTTGATGGAAGCATGTTTTCTCGAAACTTACACCTGTTTTGGTAGCAGTTCAACAATTTTAATTTCACAATGAAGAAAATTTTTCGAAGGTAATATTTAAAAAATCCCGACTTCAAATGAATCAAAATCATAACAGTTTAAGCTACCTGAGTAATCAATAACTATTTTGTGACATACATTCATATTTACATTTGAAAATATTTTTATGATATTTACTTTGACGTTTACCCTGTGCCTTTAATTTTCTGGTTTGCTGAAAAATAATATCTTATAACAAAATAAATGAAATCGTTTCCGAATCCACTTTAATATATTACAATTTATAATTTATTTTTAAACAAGACTAACTTCAAATATTCAAAATTAAAACTGTTACAAACACCATTTACGACTAATTATCTCTTATGTCATATCTCGACTTTTAATTTTAGAAATTTGTGTAGTAGATTTACTTGACAGTTACTTGGAGGTTTACCGTGTTTTGCACATATTTTTCCGAAGTTTTGAAAGTGATTTAACGTTATAAAGAACAAAAGAAAAATATACGTAATCAAGTCGGAATATGTCAATGTAGAATAAAATTTAAAATATTCAATAAGATTGAGTTGTTTCTAAGAAATCGCTGAAGATTCATTGCACTGCAATCCCTTAATATCTCCGGAAAAATCACCAAAATGGCTGAAACCGTTTTTAAGTAATCCCTGAGCATATATAAAAAAGATGCCGACAAATTAATAGCCTGCTCCTTTTTGGCAGTCGTAATCCGTTAAAAATTGACAAACGTGTCCAGTAAAAACACGATTCGGTCACCTGCAAAACAAGTAACGAATTATTCAGTCTTAGGTTCCCCCTCATATCTGTTTTTGCTCAAATTATTATAAAATTCATCAAAATGTTGTAAAGAATTTTTTTTGTATAAAATTACTATGGAATTTTTGAGTTTATCCTATCTATTCGGGTATAATAGTAAAACACTAAGAATAAATATAATTCTTTAAGCGACATAAACCAAACATTCTTACATTTTACAGAGAGGATTTAGTAATATGTTATAAGTTACCGGCTAAAAATACATACATCCTTACCTTGAACAAATAGTTAAATTAAAGTGTTAATATGGGCTACAAATATTATATATGCCATGTTTAATCTTCAAACTTAAATTATTAGTTACTATTATCTTAGTTTCCTAGAAACAAAGACATTCCAAATACCATTTTCCACGGTTCAAACAGAAAATTTACAGTTATGTATAGCGAAAAAATACATAGTTTCTGTTAATGATGACCATATTTAAGAAACGTGTTTAAACTACAAATAAATCATCTAATCACACTTCGTGATTTCACCTTTACGATTATTTACGACTTTATGAACAAATAAAGCCGCTCGGATTTTACATGATTCATGAGATGTGAGAAATACGCATGCAAAAGATAAATATATCTATAAAATCGAAGCAGGAATTAAAAGGCCAAATATGTAGTTACATTAAAAGATCAAATAACCATAACATAATTTATATTGCACAATTTCATTATTGTCATATGCAGCTGTGTCTGATATTTCATGGTGTAGCCTCCTTGAAACTCAATCGTCAAAATTTTCAGCAGCTGTAAGAACTATTTTATACAAATAGATAGAATATGAAAAGTAAAACATGGGACAGCAATCAATGACAAGTAAAATACTCAACAGAAACATGAATACTGCATGTATTATCATGTTATCAGTCTAAATGGTAAAGAAGACTTCCCGCCTAGATGGCGTGGCAGCCGCATGTGTGTGTGTGTGTGTGTGTGTGTGTGTGTGTGTGTGTGTGTGTGTGTGTGTGTGTGTGTGTGTGTGTGTGTGTGTGTGTGTGTGTGTGTGTGTGTGTGTGTGTTAGGTTAGGTTAGGTAAGGGTAAGGAAATTTGCACTTAAATTAAAGATTATCGCTTTCATGTCGGCATCTTCCATTTGTGACTTTTTACCTAATAGCCCATAGACGCTTTAAAAGTGATATAGACGCTCCTAGAGTGAATATTTGTGTTTGTTGTAGTGAGTTAGTCGGAAGGCGAGGTTGCCTCGTCCTGTAAGTAATGTACATAAAAATAATTAAATAGAAAATTAATTATACATAAAATATTTGAGTTTGTTCAATTACACTTTGTAGAGCTCGTAAAAAATGGACTTACCAAAAGTCTTTCAGATAAGAATTGCAGCAAAAAGGCGCGATAAGTAATATTAGATTATAATTCAAGACATGGTACAAGTTAAATTTGAAGACGCAAGATGTAAAGACCGACATTTAGGATTTTCAGGGAAACTAGCATATAGAGGTTCCGAATCTGGAGCCGTTCCATTTAATTGCTGTTACCCGTAATTTCTAGGTTAGAATGACACCTTGAAGAGAGTATAGTACAAGTTTCCAAATATACCAATTCCGTAGAATTATTTAAAATAACTGAAATTAATTCTTATTGTAGTGCTTGATTTTTTTTAGATAAGGGTGTTTGGTTTGAGTAATCAAACAGGTTTTTGAATTGAATAATACTTGACCCAGAATTAAAAAATATACTATATACTAGTAGGGAAATAATTAGTACATAATACGGGACTGTTTTTGTTTATATTTATTACTTTATGGGTAGTTACTTAACTGTAATTGTGAGATTGTTTCTTGTAGTTTTTTGGGTATAGGTGCTTAGTAGGTAACTAAGTAAACAGTTACTGTTTTGTTCAATGTTTTTCAACGTTTTAGTGGGTTGCTTTTTTTTCTAAAAATGTTTTATTTTTTACTTTTTATATAGATCTATTTTGATTTAGGACATTATTATTTTTTATTTAGATTATATACCTTAAACTTGCGATGTACAAACAAATTTTACATATTGGCGAATAAGAGCTGTCAATGTCACCTGACTATTAATCTGGAATTTAAATATTAAGGAAGAAATGTCTGGTAGTCATTTCGATGGTGTTTTCATATATCCTTTTTTTTTCTAAAAGAATATATGGTACCCCCTCGAGGTATTCCTTAATGACATGCAATTTACCAAACTATCCAACCGTGGGACTCTCATGAATAGAAAAGTATTGTAGAATCGAAAAGTGACGTCATTTTGTCGTCCTAAGGCATAACCGGCATAATACCATTTATGAGGGCGAATATTTCTAAAGTGACGTCACTTTTCAATTCTACAAAAGGTTTCTATTGATCGGAGTCCCAGGGCAAATCAGCAGGGGTTTTTTGGAAAAATTGACCAATATGCTGAAAAGTCGTTTTAGGTATATTGGTAGAAATGTCTTCAATACAAAAAATATGAAAATTTATCTCCTTACATATACAATTGTTTTTACAAATTAAACATTTCACCAATATCAATCTATACTACATTAAACACCAGAATAATTACATCCGGCGGGGGAATCATGTAACATACATACAAATAAAGAAAATTGTGGCGGAACTAAAAACCTCCTTTTTCGAAATCGGTTAAAAATGGCACACGTTTGTGAAAATAAATTAGTAGCCGTCAACATTGCAACAGCAGCATGTTGTTTGTACGAGGTAAGTTTTTCCCTAAGAAGTCATCCAGCTCCGCAAATATTCTGCAATTTTTATACTAACTAATGTAAATCAATTTCTCATTACCGGTTCTGCAATACTATCTATTGTCAAGATTTTACAAACGCAAGTCAATATATTATTTCTGGTCGGGAACCTTCATTAGTTGCGCTTCCCTCAACGGATTGAATTCTGGAATAATTATTTATGTATTTAGAACGTAAAATTGAATTTAATATTTTATCCGGAAATAAATATTGACATCGAGAAGTTCCAGCTCACAGACACCCCAAATCGGGAGTCGTACTGTGTGTAACGCCATTCCTCTGTGATTCCTAGTATGAAAATCACACGAAATAATTAACTAAAAACCAATAATAATAACGATTTTTTGTAGAATTAAGACACAGTTAACGGATATATCAAATTAACAAACAATTTACAAAAAAATCTCTAAAATCGTCAACATTTTAAAATTAATTAATAAAACGAAGGATTATCTTATCATAACAGGCCCACAACGTTTCTATCGGATCGATAGTTTTGTCACAACGATCTTGGACGTGTTAAGAATGATATTTGGTATTAAACTTATATGTGAGAATTTTCCAAATCACGTAATCGACATTTATAAATAAAGCAAATGCGAACAAATATTATTCAAAACTGCCTTCGGTTGTTTGGCCCAATGCCAACCGAAGTATTATTTAATTTATTTGTGATCACCGCTGCAGAAAAACTGAAATTCTGATATCACTAAAATTTTCTAGTGTATTTGCTTGATATGCGCTAATTTGGTAATAAAATCCTGTCCTATAAAATCACCCATGATGATTAACGCAGAGCACTTAAAACTCAAAATCAACAAATAATCACGCAATTTTCACTAAAAGATGAGCCCCAAATAATATAGTGTTTTAATATTATAATTTTTTTGTCTTAATCAGCACACGACCGGCTAAACAGTTTCCTGGGTTTAATGAATATTATATAAAGAGCAGGTAAATATTAGAAGAGACATTATTAAACCATAGCTTCCTGCCGTCCCTAATGGTCGTTTCTATCAGACGTTTGACTGGGAACACCCGGCAACTTGCGTCTCTATTAGGGGAAGATAACCAGGTGATACAAAAAGCATATGGCAACTATCAGCTGCAGTGGGTGTATGGCCAATCACCGGTAGTGTTATTAATGAAAGTCACGAGTGTGAATTCAGAAGTTCGAAATTTAATTTAATAATTATAATTGGAAATAAGTTTCAATTAGGGCAGTAAAGAAAAAAAAACACAAATAAAACAATCGTCCAATACATCAAGTTATTTAGAAGAGATAGATAGCTTTTGGTCATTATTCGATATTAGAAAAAACAATGATAAGATATAGGTAGACATTATATAGGGTTGTCCAAACAAACCGGGATTTAATTTCCATGTTACAACTGTTTTATGATGGACCGATTTTGATTAAATTTGGCTTGCTTAAGAGACAGGAGTCAGTGTGTTGACTTCGTATTTTTAAAATCAGTTTTAAAAACCAATTGGCGGACGTGTCTAACTTGGTAAATTTAAAAACACTTGTTAGGTTAATATGTTTGCTTTAAAAGTAAAATTTTAAAATCTTGCATATTTATGAGTAAAATGACAGCTAGCGCAAAAGAATCCATCAATAAATAACTGATCTATAACAAGTTAGAGGTATGTATGTTTTAATATCTTGAAGTTTAATTTTTTACATTTTCTCAAAACAAAACAGGAAAATGACAAATGTCGCTTCATTAGGATTAGGTACCGCTACTATTTAGAATTATTGACAGTTGCGAAATTTTTTTTTTGACGGAAGGCTATAATTAGCAAAATTTGTATGTAATGTATGTCTTGCTATCGGAATATACGTAAATGGAATACAGTATTAATAATTATCGAATGGAAATATTAGTAATAAAAAAATACAATAAGCTACAGAAAAGTTAAATCAAATCAAAATTTTCTATAGGGGATTAATTATAGGGAATTACAGAAACAATTAATTCATAATGATAAATTGTTTAAAAACGTTCCTATTTGGGCAAAATTAAGCATTTATTTTAGTCGAGGGTAAATCGCTTAAACTTTCTTATGCTTTGGAAATAGAATTTAACTCATAATATTGAATGCAGTGTATGCTACCTAAAAACTGCTATTTGCTGAATTTGGATTGAATTTTTCGCAAATTTCTGATAATGATAAAGTAAGGGTCATCTAGTGACGACAACACATTGTTTCTTATCGTTACTCTTTAGTACCAAACTAAAACTTCGAAACGAGTCATTTTCAGCCTCTAAAGACTCATCCTTAATAAAACACAATTATTCATTATCTGAGTCCGGGTGTAGCAGATTTGCCTTAATTATTTTAAGTGGTGCATTTTAAGTAGTATCCATATTATAGAACGACAGAGTTGGTAACATATTGCATTAAATAAGAGTATCAACTCATCAATTTAAGGGTTGATGTATTTTACGTATTACTATAGAAATGTAGGCGGTGCTAAACTCTGTGAAGAAAAACCAGCAGGTATATAAGATTAATAAAGGACATCGACTAACATGTCTCGCTAAATTGTTAATGGCACCTCTTGAAAACATCTCAGAGTACCGACCAAATGAAGTTGTGAATATCAACGTAGTATATTTAAGAAATTCGCGAAAGATATCTTCCAAATAAACTAAGCCACCATAAACCATTGCTATTAATGAAACTAAGATAGAAAATCTCAAGCACTATGGAGGTCATGGAAAGGGTAGCTGAACTGAAACGGCAATAGGCCGACGACAACTAAGCAACGCTAGTTATGAAATGGAGACCCAGACTCGGTCGTAGAAGCGCATTAGACCAACAAGTTGAAGGGATGACCTAAAGAGAAAGGCAGGAACTCAATAGATGCGACAAGCTAGCAACAGATGGCTAGAGTATGCAATGGAGAAAAGCATACATCCAAAAATCGACTGATGGTGAAATTCAGATGCCAAGTTTGGTAGATTTACAACCTATAGACCGAGAAATCTGAAATAGAAGTTCAAGCACGATTTTTTGAGTTCTGCCTTCTGGAGTACTGAAATGTTTTATGATGCACTTACAATTCATGGAGAAATGATAGAATTACCTAGGGTACACAGTACGACTCCCGATTTGGAGTTCCTGTGAGCTAGATTTTCCTGCAACTCCTGGATGTCGAAATTCATTTCGCGATAAAATATTAAATTCAGTTATATCTACTATATACATAGATAATTTTCGAGAATTCAATCAGTTGAGGGGAGCGCAACTGATCAAGGTTTTCGGCTAGAAACAATACATTGTCTTGCGTTTAATGGATTGAGAAATCTCGAAAAGTTAGTATCGTAATTTCTTCGGCAGGTTTTAGTAAACCTACGATTTTTTCGTGTAATTTCTATCCTGGGAATCCGATTTAGAGTCCCTGTGAGCTAGATTTTCCTGAAACTCCTGGATGTCGAAATTCATTTAGCCATAAAATATTAAAGCACAACATATTAAGTTTGTGGGGATTGGTTAAAAATAATATAAAGGAAAAGGTAATGATTGGGAAAAGATAGCAGTGTGGTAAGAGAATGAGAAAATTTGCTCACAAGGAAGTCTTTTTGAGAGGCAAACTATGCGCCAAATATGTACTTTGCTGAAGATTATTATACTTGAGTCGAAATTGAAGCTCTTACTAATCAGAAGTTATTGCTACAATCCAACAGCAAACAGTTTCAATTATTTTATATCCTGCGCCACATGTCGTGTAAAACGACTAGTGATTACCCTGTATATGAACAACTATTATTAATAGACATATTTTTGAAATATTCTTATCAATATTGTGCACTTCTGCACGAAAATGATATGATTATTCGATAAGTGACACTGAAATATGTAATAAAATCCAATCAAGCTACTTACCGCTATCCTAGTACTTAAAAATCATTAACAAAGTACTCTTAACGCTAAAAATTCAAAATATTTTCGTTATTAATAATGCGAAATATAGTGGCTGTATTATTTTTTTGCGTGGTGTGTATAGAAGCCCTTACAAATCAAGAACTATGGACTGAGTTCAAGGTAAGATACTCACAAACAGGAGGTGATTTGTGCATGTTCTGACGTGACTCGGTATACTATTAAGGGTAAAATTTTGAAAATATTTTTTTTTTGAACAGAAAACAGCAATGTTAAACTAGAGACCTTATTAATTCTTTGTGTTGGTTGTATGCATGCCCTTATAGATAAAAAATTATAGATTGGGTTCAATGTATAGTTTCCAAAGCAGGGGAGTCACAACGTCAAGAAATTCATAAAGATATACGCGGTTCTCACCTGGAGCTATATAAATATATTAAGACATATTTGACAAAGTAGCCATACTGAATGAGAAAACGATGTTGTCACCACCTAGACCGTCCAATATATTGGTTTTTTATTTGTGAAAAGTCATAGACCTTATACTTAATAGTTATTTATTGTTCTTATATTCCTTTCAATTATTTTGACGGTTGTGCCACAATGTTTACACATACCATATACCTATTTATTATACAAAACACTTCGTGTTTATAGTATTCTTATTCTAGAGCAGTTGCATGTGCTATCCTCTTCACTATTTGACAAGTTTTCCTTCCCTTCGTCACCTATGATATCGAGATTTACAACTTTCAAAGTTGACCCGAGACCCATTCTAAGCTTGAGAAAACCGTTATTATACCCACGCTAGACACTACAATTCTTCCTCATCCTTCCTTCAAAAGTCTATACCACTTAATTTGTTTTTGAAAGTATTCTAATAAGCTGAGAATACCTGATTTTGCAGTAGTTGATGGAACAATAATTTTTTGTCAATTCTCTACAGTCTTTCGAAAAGCTATGAAAACTGCAATACAGGGATGGTAACTGTTTGAATTACACGAGTTAAACTTAATTGATAAAATGAAGGGAAGTCATAAATTGTTTGCCAGTTGTCTCCATTGACAAATTTTATGTTTGTACATGAAATAAGTAAATTCAAAAAACAGCTCAGGCTATAATATAAATGGAACGAACGGACCCACCGGTTTGAGTACTGACCGATAAAGGATTATACACAGTTCTGCTCGGGAGTGTTCCTGGCTCTTCTTGATCTATTTAGTTCCTGGAGGTATCAGCACTTTCTTTGCACCAGAATCATCTGTAGTCCTAGCTTTGTCATAAAATGCATGATGCGGATTAAGGGATTTCAAAACATCCTGAACATTATTGGGAAACCTGACATCTGAATACTAGTTTTTTTAGAGCTTAAGATTCCGAGAAAATCTGTTTCAGCGTGATTACTGCTCCATTCCTTAATGGTTCTTTCTTATTTTAAGACATGTTATCTGGTCAGCGAGTGAGCAAGGTCATGTAATATTACTTGACATCTAGAATTTACTAGTCAGGTAGTACATAGGTTACTGAACTATGAACATCCTTTTCCGAAAGTTATTTTTGCGTAGGTTTGAGACCCTGCACTTCCTCTGTTAATTTTTGACCAATTTTTTTAACAAAATAACCAGAAAGAAACAAATACAACAACCTAAAAACAAAAGTAAGATATTGTAATGTTTTTGTTTTCACACTCGGGTTCTGTTCAGTTCTTGGATTTATTTAAAAAAACAGTCCAACCCACTCTAATTTATTTCCACTACTTTAACATAATTTATATTCACAGAAACTACTATTTACATTTTATCTTCACTATGCGATACAACCGACGAAAACTGAATGCCCCCTATCGCCAGCTCTTATTTATATATTTATCTTGGATTTGTCTGGTAAGTCCACGAACCATCGGAAAACTCTTTTATGTTCTGGAAGCTTTAAGGGAATTCCCAGTAACGGCAGCGGTCCGCCTGTTGAGAGACAAATATTTCGGGTTCCCAGAATTTATCGGAATAATGTCCCTTCCATGAATTGGTTGATGGCCGATTGCACCAGCTGTCGGATGAAGTTTCGTAACATTATGTGATCTGTTATTCCTCCTGGCAACGCAATCGAACATAAATAATTAGCTCCGCCATTATTTACGGGTTGTATTAAGTATTTATTTATTTATTTGTTAAACCACCCTTAATAAAGGAATAATATATATGTTTGAAGGACTAACAATTATAGGTGTATAGTTAATGGATTTTAAAGTAAAGCTTTAGTCATCTGTAGGGAATATAATCTTGTGGTTTAAGGTATTATTAAAATACTACAAATTTCATAATTTCTAGAAATTGAAATATTGGCTAAATCTCTTTTCTTTATATTCATTTTACCTTGAATAAACAAATGACTTTTATATAACTGTTATTGTAACATAATGTTCGTTTCTTAGTGATACTTAATGATCTGTAAATATTATTTTCAAATTACAAAGAAATTTTGCGCTTTAGGGCTACAGAGTTGTTCAAAATTTAATACATCGGTGTAGTGAACAAATGTTTTATATTCTAGAAAAATCACTCGAAAACCTATACAGATGTAGAAGAAAAACACCGTTTTGAAATTTTTCAAGAAAATCTACGCCAAATTCAGGCACATAATGCTAGGTATGCTAAAGGTGAAGAAACCTATACACAGGGAATAAATCAATTTTCTGATCTCACTCAAGAAGAATTCAGAGACAGATATTTAATGAAGACAGTGCCAAAACAACATTCTGGGGAATATGTCAAGTTGCGTATGGGAGTTACTGCCCCTCAATCTATTGACTGGCGAGACAAAGGAGTTGTTTTACCCGTAAGAGATCAAGGATTACGATGTGGCAGCTGTTGGGCGTTCACTGCAGTAAGTATGCTGGGTTTTAATGATTATATAAAGTAATTTCATTAAATGGGAAACCCCCAGTTTTTTAGCGCTGATCAGTTTTACAGTGGGAACTTTATTTTTGCATTTGTTTTCGAGAAGATTGGAATACAGGTTTAGGATTTCCCTAGCTTTACGATTGTAAACTCACCATTATTTTGACTGTCATTCTAAAGTCAACTGTTATTTTTTAACTATGAACCTCCATTTGGATATTAGACATCTGTAGAGCAGCAACTTTTTCACCCAAATATGTACGCAAATCTTAGGTCTAATTAACCTTAATCCTCACTCTAGGGCCACTTGTGTTATTTTGGAACTACTATTAAATATAAAGTATGCGTCTGGAGTCAGGCTTTCTAAGAAATCGAAAACCATTAGTCTCACTGTCTTATGATAATGGTTACACAGGCCAGCAGTCTTATATATCCGACTCTGTTAATGTAAATATAGGGGTGTACCCCAGGGCTCAGTCTTGGGCCCTGTTCTTTTCATAAGTTATATCAATGACATCTTGTCAGGGGTCAGCCCTGATTGGACGATATAGTTATTTGCTGACGACTCATCTTATATTGTTTCTTCTTGAAAACCGATGCAATAGTGGGATGGCATCGGTTTTCAACTTGTTTAGTAAGAATCATTTATATTTAAACAGTAGTAAAACTACGTACCTCAGATTTTATACACCTCAAAATAAACAAGACTTAAATCTTGATATTAGAATTAAAAACGAAATAATTTTGAAACCACTAAATTTTTAGAGTTAAATTTACATCATACCATGAGTTGGAGGGTAAACTGTGCTTTATGGTTCGCAGTTTTAAAAAAAGTGTTAACACACTCAGCACTCATTCAACTATCCCACCTACATATCGAATCACATCTTCGGTATGGGATCTGCTTTTGGGGTTCATCCGTCGCATTGCAGTCAGTCTTTATAGGACAAAAACGTATTTTAGGGTGTTTACTTGGTATTTATATTAGAGATAAGCTTACTAATTTTTCTAAAGAGAAAAAATTATACAAAAAAACAATGTGATGCATGATTACTTCACTCGGGGCGGAGACAGTCTGCGAGAACCTCTAAGCCGACTTAACATAACTAGAAGATCACCTGACAATTTAGGGATAAAAATCTTTAAAAATCTTTAATAAGTTTCCACAACATATTCGAAACTCCTCGAATGTTTTCTGAATGAGAATTGTGGCATCTCTGGTTTTTATTTTTTCTGAGTTCTTTGGGAGTAACTACCACATAAACTTGAAAGTCTGTACATTTCAAAAATCCAAACGGTTCAAGGCCCCAAATGAGGTCTGCCTCGTTTTCAATGGGATGAATGCAAATTGAACAAAAAATTAAAACATTAAGATTTGCAATGACAAATATCGAAATCACCATTTGACATTGTGGAATGTTTAAAAAAAAATAAATAAAGAATTTCTTAATAACGAAAGAAGTGAAGTAGATGACTACTTTGTCAGTTTTTAACTTGTAGTTTAATGTGATTCATTTTGTATGGTAAATGTATTTCACTTTATTTTGTTCTCTGTATTCAGTAAGTGTTCTTATGTCAAACAATAATACCTGTATATATTTATTGTATATGTACCTACAATCAATACGGAAATGGTGATGCTAATGTAGGCTGAGGCAACTTGACGGATTCTATACATTGTAAGCAATGTCATATTTGGAAATAAAACAATATTATTATAATTAGTAAAACATAAACAAGGTGCAAACAGGATTTTCTAGTGAGGTCAGAATTATAAAGCCAGGGATACCCTAGAGATTTACACATTTAAATTTCCCGTTTTTTCCCAAGATAGAAGAAAATTACGATCCCACTTTGACTCTGAACTTGATATGACCTCGAAAGTCATCGGCAAGATCTTTATTTAGATCTACGTGAGCTTCAAGGTCTAAGTCAAGATCAATTGCAAGGTCACAATCGGATGGCCCGGGAAAATCTTACAAATTACGTACTGAAAACCATTTCCAGGAAAAAATAACTCCCGAAGGGCTTTCGAGCCCGTCACTACTATTGCCATTGAAGAATTATTAAAAGAAAATTAACAATATTTCAGCGAAAACAACTTACCGTCCGATTGGACGTAGCTTCGTAGAGAAAAATATTGATCTTGCCATAAACCTAGTCTTCCAACTCTTCATGAAAACAAGAACAAAATACAAATTTCATTCAAAATTCTCGTCTGAAAATTCTTTCAATCTAGTTTTTTAACAGTTTCGTCAATTAATACAAACTTCTGTTACTTCAATAAAATTTGTATAATTAATTGCAAATATCTTAATATGATCGCGAAGGCTGAACTTTATTCAGTTTGAAGAACTGCTAATGCAGACTACTGTTAGCTTTGCAGTTTACTGACAGTGGTCAGGTAGTTGAAAAGATAGGTTTGTTTTCAGTCTAAAATTTGGAGTGTTTTCGATTATATCATTTGGAGACTCTCACTGAACGCAAGAAAATGTATCGTATCTAGTCGAGAACTTTCAACAGTTGTGCTTCTTTCAACTTATTAAAATCTTGAATATTTATTCATGTGTTTCGTCCCTACAACTGAATTTAATGTTTTAACACGACATCTAAGAGTTTCAGGGAAAACTAGCTCTCGGAGACCTCTAGTCGGAAGTAGTGCCGTGGATAACGCCGTTTCCCTATAATTCCTACTATAAAATAATCACACGATAGTATTCGAACGTTAACTAAAACCTAGTAATGTCATTATAACAATTATATACGAAATTTTACAATCCATTAAACGGAACGCGCAGTGTTTCTTGTCTAGTCAAGAACCTTCACCATTAGCGATTCCCCCTTCTGACAGAAATCTTGAACATTTATATATCCATTTCGTATCCACAATTTAAAATCAAACTCCTGGTGACAATACCGGGCGGACGCAGTAAAATGTTTTTTGGATGGGGTAGTTGGGACTTTGTTCTTCAAGTAGGGAGGCGCTCAAGTACTAAATTTACTTGGGGTGGGCTTCTTTGCAGTTTTGGAAACAACCGTGTAACCGGTATGTGTTCCTGAGATCACTCCCGGTTTCTTTCGATGGCGTTATTATATTTATTGAGTGTAACGTTCTTCTCGCAATAAGAGTACTCATTGCGATAAGGTGGCAGACCTTATTAACTTTGATGCTATCATAATATATCCTAAAATTTAATGTAATATTGTAAATGAATAACTTGAAGTAACACCTTGTACAGAAGAAATTGTTAATATCACTTTTGGAGTTAAGGTCATCGTACGAGAATGGTATGGTAGCATTCCAGAATGTATTTGGTGAAATGTAGTATCTATATATAAATAGGCTAAGACAAAACGATTAGGTACCATTTTCTCCTCTGTTTCTCAACCAATTTTCTTCATTTTTGTTTTGTTTAGTAGCTACTGACGACCTTCAGTGTAGAATGCTAATCTTAATTTATAATATTGGTTCATTCATTAAATAAAATATAATAAAAATTCATTATTTACGTCAATAATGTCAATGCCAAACAAATGAATGTGCCGCGTGCCGCCGCCGCCAGACTCAAACCATTGAGTAATTATATATAGACAGACCAATGCTGTTATATACTTAGAGCATGTACTTCTGGAAGTGGCATGCAAACGTTGTGATTGTTTAGTGGGTAAAGTAATCGTTGAATATCATAATTATACAGGGCGATTCCAGATATGTTAGAAATCATTTTTTTAATGGGTGGCACATAAGCAGTTGCATATTTAGGGTGTTTAAAATATAGAGTAAAGTGCAATTATAACTAATAAAATAATTATATAGGGTAGCCCATTAGCGGCTGAATTTACAGGATTCTTGGAATAGAATGTGCAGTAAAATTACAGTTATACAGGGTGGTGCAAAAAATGTTATACATAGATGCATATACAGGGTGGCGGAAATGGAAATGCAACATTTCGTAACCCATAAGCAGTTGTATATATAGTTAAGATGAAATATAGGGTAAGAGAAATTATAGATATACACGATGGTGATAAAAATTGTTAGAAAAGGAAATGATTTATAGAGTAGACCACGAAGAGTTCCATATATATTATGATTGAAATATAGGTCGGAGTAGAATTATAGTTACAGAAGATAATTAAAAATGTCATAAACAAAAAGAGTAAATATGGTGGGTCATAGGCAGTGGCATATACAGAATGGTTTACCCAGTAGTTGAAAAATGTTAAAAAATATTATGTGTGGTCCATAAGCAGTTGCATATACAGGGTGGTGGAAATATATAATGAGATGGAATTATTATAATGAGGATTTTAATAAATGTTAGAGAATTGAGTGCAATTATAGCTATACAGGGGGGGTTAGAAAAAATAAATATGTAGGGTTGCCCATTAGCAGTTGAATTGTTGTCATATTAAATTAAGAATTACGAATTTGAACACAAATAAAGTTCTATGAATTATATCTGAAAAAAACTTGAATTTCGTTACTTATTTGTAGAAGCGAGATGTAAGACCGACATCTAGGATTTTCGAGGAAACTATCACACAGAGGTTCCGAATCTGGATCCGTTCTGTGTAATTGCTATTCTCCCTAAAGTCCTAGGATAAAATGTCACGATAAAATTTTCATGTTACTTAACCTGCCAGAGATATTGACACAATTGGTCGAATTTCGACCACTGGGCGACAGCTAGTTCAATTTAATTCTCTTTAGTATTTTATCAACTAATGGAAATGCTGTAGAACCTTTGGTGTGCCACAAATGTAAAAACACAGTTTTGCACCCTAACACCAAACCTTTATTTTAAACACTCAACGCCGTTTCAACAACTCTAAGTTGAGTGTTTAAAATAAAGGTTTGGTGTTTGGGTGCAAAATTGTGTTTATACATTTTATCAACTACCAAATGAAGAACCTCAATTAATTAGTAGACTCAATACAGCATATTATCTGATATTTTTAATCAGGTATTATTTAGTTTATCACAAATGATAGAAATCAGCATTCTGGTTTAGAGCATGCTACACATTTTGCTGGATATTACGGTTGGTTTCCAGTAATATAGCCTAGGCAAGGGAAAAGATTTTCATAACAAAGTGCTAATGTAATTCTATTCGAAGATCAACTTACCTTACAGGTAGGTGCAGTGGAATCCCAAAACGCTATAAAACACAATATTAAAGAAGAACTTAGTCCTCAGGAACTTGTTGATTGCGCTGGTTCCTACGGGGGTGGTGGTTGTAGAGGAGGCTACATGGAAAACGGCTATGAATACATGATGGACCACGGTGTTGCTCCAGAAAATGCTTATCCATATCTCGCTAAAGACGACGTTTGTAGAAATCGAAATGCCACAAGAGCCCGAGTTAGGGTTGTAAGTTACAAGATACTCGAGAAAGATAACGAAGAAGTTCTCAAACAAGCAGTCGGTAACTATTCTAAAGTTTTCCAAAGTTATTAAAATTTTCACTTTTTATTTTATAAAATTACAGCTTTGTATGGACCAATAGCCGTTGGAATAATATCCGATCACATTCAAAATTATCAAGGAGGCATTTATAACAACGTCCTCTGCACAGGTGTGATAAATCACGCTGTTATAATTGTTGGTTATGGGTCACAAAACAACAACGACTACTGGATTGTGAAGAATTCGTGGGGTCTAAGGTGGGGCGAAGGAGGTTACATAAGGATGTCTCGAAACAAAATGAGTCAATGTGGTATCGCTGCTATGGCTAGCTATCCAATTATACAATAAATTTTAATAAGCCCTGAAACAAAAGTTGCAGTAATTCTGTGATGCCGTGTAAATTAAATGATGGAATAAATTTCTTTTATTATTGACATCTATATATAAATAGGCAAAGACAAAACGATTAGGTACCATTTTCTCCTCTGTTTCTCAACCGATTTTCTTCATTTTTGTTTTGTTTAGTAGCTACTGACGACCTTCAGTGCAGAATGCTAATCTTAATTTATAATATTGGTTCATTCATTAAATAAAATATAATAAAAATTCATTATTTACGTCAATAATGTCAATGCCAAACAAATGAATGTGCCGCGTGCCGCCGCCGCCAGACTCAAACCATTGAGTAATTATATATAGACAGACCAATGCTATTATATGCTTAGAGCATGTACTTCTGGAAGTGGCATGCAAGCGTTGTTATTGTTTAGTGGGTAAAGTAATCGTTGAATATTATAATTATACAGGGCGATTCCAGATATGTTAGAAATCATTTTTTTCATGGGTGGCACATGAGCAGTTGCATATATAGGGTGTTTAAAATATAGAGTAGAGGGCAATTATAAATAATAAAATAATTATATAGGGAAGCCAATTAGCGGTTGAATTTACAGGCTTCTTGGAATAGAAGGTGCAGTAAAATTACAGTTATACAGGGTGGTGCAAAAAATGTTTTACATAGATGCATATACAGGGTGGCGGAAATGGAAATGCAACATTTCGTACCCATAAGCAGTTGTATATATAGTTAAGATGAAATATAGGGTAAGAGCAATTATAGATATACAGGATGGTGATAAAAAATGTTAGAAAAGGAAATGATTTATAGAGTAGAACACGAACAGTTCCATATATATAATGATTGAAATATAGGTCGGAGTAGAATTATAGTTACAGAAGATAATTAAAAATTTCATAAACAAAAAGAGTAAATATGGTGGGTCATAGGCAGTGGCGTATACAGAATGGTTTACCCGGTGGTTGAAAAATAAAAAATATTATGCGTGGTTCATAAGCAGTTGCATATACAGGGTGGTGGAAATATATAATGAGATGGAATTATTATAATGAGGATTTTAATAAATTTTAGAGAATTGAGTGCAATTATAGCTATACAGGGGGGTTAGAAAAAATAAATATGTAGGGTAGCCCATTAGAAGTTGAATTGTTGTCATATTAAATTAAGAATTACGAATTTGAACACAAATAAAGTTCTTTGAATTATATCTGAAAAAAACTTGAATTTCGTTACTTATTTGTAGAAGCGAGATGTAAGACCGACATCTAGGATTTTCGAGGAAACTATCACACAGAGGTTCCGATGTGTGAAATTTCTGTTCTCCCTAAAGTCCTAGGATAGAATGTCGCGATAAAATTTTCATGTTACTTAACCTGCCAGAGATATTGACACAATTGGTCGAATTTCGACCACTGGGCGACAGCTAGTTTATTTAACAACTCAAGTAAATAATTGTTGCTGCTGTTATTGCGATTTTCTAGTGATAATCCACTGTATCTAAGATATATTATGTAAAACAACAGTAAATATATTTTATCAGCTAAATTGCAAAGATTTTTAGAAATATCCTATTTTAGCTACCACTGAAGGACTTTTAAAATTTGCAGAATAAGCTTTTTGTCTATGGATGGAGATGGATTGGCAATTTCAAATAAGAGAATGAAGCAATTTCGACAGTGAAATCACACATAAGGAAATAAAGATATATTTGTTTCGATTCATTTCATTATTAAACAACCATTTAATTTGTTAAATGTTTAAGAAGCAATAATAGTCTACGGTGTGAAACATGTTTTGAACATGATAAACACAATTGTTTCCTGAAGGATAGTTGTGACATAGTTTCTTAATGTTTAAGCACTTTTTTGGGAAATAACACCCCAATTAAGAAAATTTATTACCAAAAGTTTCAGGGTCTAAGCACAGAATAATCAAACCCAGAAGCGAAACTCTCTCTTGCCGCTAGATACAAATTCCCTTGCGCATGTGCGACAAAGCCTTTAAATTGAGGGTAGGTTAAACGAACCCTAGAATTATGAAATTATTATAATATTATTTCGAAGTTAAGAAATGTACCCTATTCTCAGGGTAAAGGCAACAAAAATAATCCTATTATTCACAAAGAATCTGTTAAATACATGTTACTTACATATTGTTGTAAAGTCCGTGGGTTCAATTTAAAATTATAAAACTCATATTCACTTTCACTTTTCTAGAAACTTTTATTTATATCGAAGATACAACAGCTCATTCAAATATCACAATAACAATTTTTCATATAAGCTCTTCATAGAACCAACTAATAAGCGATCGTGGCCTCCATCCTTTATAAAACCAGCACAGAAAATTCTCGTAAACATCATCATCACTCCTACAGGTGCCGAGTCTTTTCGAGAACCATTTTTTATCTCAAAGCGTTTGTTGTCGTACTGAAATGAAACAGGGTCGGCTTTGGGTAACTTTAGTAACAATATACACAATATTCAACTACATATCAATTATCAAACATAACCTAACTATGAAGTGAAATTTATCGTGTTTAAAACAAAACAGTCTAACGATCGCCTTACTAGCTTTAAATATTATAAGATTTATTTATTATTCACACCTGCATCAGAACGAGGTATACAAGTAAGGTCAGTTTGTAAAAAAATATTTGAGAATTAAAATATGCCTTAAAAAGATTGTGAGTTGGACCTATTACTTCCACACCATTTGGTATATCACAAATATATAAACACAAATTTTTATTTTCACAGGACTTCTGATTAATTTTTCTTTATGCAAATGCTTCTAAAATTTACATTTTTCAAATATATTGTTCTTCTTTTAATACGAATTTAGCCTTATATTTAATTTAAAGTTACCGGCCACATATTGTTATTATCAAAGTAACGGCCGATTCTGTTTAAGGTCACGAAATATTGCCCCCAAAACATTAAAGGTTCCGACAAGAGTTTCGCTTCTGGCATCGACTATTCTGTGGTTTACGTCAGACACCGTTGTCAATGGTAAAGAAACTATGAAAAAAGTCAATTCTAAAATTCAAAATTAATGTGATTGACAATAATATTTAATAATATTGATAATGTACAGGGTAATCCAGAAACTGCTAAAGATCATATAATAATAACCTTGCTTTCAAATTGGAAGAATTTGAAAGGAGTTAGCTTCATAATCTTATGTAGTTTCCTAGGTGGCGACTACGTTCTAATTAAGATAATTCATTCGATAAAAATGCGATCAAAGAATATTGTTGATTCAATGATGCCATTAAAATCCTAAGTTGTCACTTATAATTTTAATGGGATCAGCGAATCAACAAATTCCTTTGATCGCATTTATGGCGAATGTACTATTATATAACAAAATCGCACCTAGAAGCGCCACATAAAATTCTGAAGATCACCCGTTGTAATTCTCTCAATTTGAAAGGAACTTTATTATTACATGATCTTTAGAAGTTTCTGTGCTACCCTTTAATATTATCAAATTAAATTCTGTTAGTTACGTCATAAATCAAACATTTAAATTTTAATTTTTAGAATTGTGCTTTTTTGCCATTGACAACGGAGTCTGACCTGCACACCGAACGTTTGGAAATATCCAGTAATTTCGTGAATTGTGGTGTCATTTCCCAAAAAACTAAATAAAAATAGTCTGCAATAATGACATTATAGATTTTGATTATACATATCAGGCTTTACAGCGAATGACTCAAATTTCTTCGCCAATCGAGTGTTGGTGATTAACGGAGAAGTTTTCATACAGTTTGAATTATTGGCAGCTGGTTCTTACCAACTACCCGCCAGCCATTTTAACGCAAAAAGCAATTCTGAGACACAAAACATTAAATGATTTTGAGTTATATCGTAACTTACAAAATATGGCAGCAGTTTGGTATAGGAGTGATAAGAAAAATAAAAAGATAAAGATTGTCTCTGACATTATAATTTGTTTAACAATAGTGAAACCTGTCAAAATTACCATATGAACTAATAAACTTGCACTATGGGTAGCAACTGTACAAAAACATTGATTTGGTTCTTTATAGCAGATAACTAAAAAAAAATACCAAGCAGAATAGGTTATCGTGACATTTGTTGACTCCAACTAGTGGATTCTGATATTTTTTTATGATTTTTACCTAACATTGGCTTGCCAGCTTGACAGAAAATTACCATATTTCGGTTCATTTGCTAGGTGTAAAGTATTAGTCCATTAGCTACACACTGTTATTAAAAGCTATGAGATTCAAATAGTCAATAATCTTAAAAGCGGTCATAAAACTAAGGAATGCTGTTTTTCTACCAGCAGCAAATACTCAAAAAAATTTGTTTAAAAATATTCAAAATGTTTAACTTACAGCAATAACAGTTGGTAAATACTTCGTAATGTCCTAATATGGAAACTTACCTGAAAATAAAGAAATAAATCAGGCCATCTATACACAATGTCGTAAAGGATTGAATTAGAGGATCATAAAATGAATTAATATGTTACCATATTAGTAAAGTTGTCGTTTATACTGATGAACCAATAAAATTAATACACACACACAGATAGAAATGGAAACAATGTTAACAAAAATTCAAACAAGTTTTGTAGAATTGACCTTTAATTCTAATACCTACTTCCTCTGCGCTTTATGCTATTAAGTACTCATTAGTTACGGCACTTTTGAATGTGACTCAATTGCTTTGATATTTTCCATAAAGGTAAGGTTTTCGTATTACCCTAATAGTAACATTTCAAATCTTTTAAAGTAAACAGGACACAAAAAATGCTTCCCTACAAAGGAAACATTAATTTATTAAATGCAGTGAATATGTCACAATAAAATTTGCCTTTATGGACCCCTCCCACTCCATTCGTCTCTTTTTTGCCAATCTATCAACCGATATACGCCAAATTGGTATGTAGGGGTTTTTGGTGTCCCTGATCATAAGTCCGGAATTTACAAAATTGAATATGGCGGACGAAATTTTCGTCTCGTGGGTTAATTTCCATCGTCCATTCCCCCATTTTGAATTTTGTCTCTCAGATCCTTGATCGGCGAACCCCAAAACCCCCTTATAAGAAATTTGGCGAAAAACGCCCCGATTTTTTTTAAATTGCATTCGCCATCTTGGATCCGCCATTTTGAATTTTGCAAATCTTAAACCAATTTTGGTTATATATAAATTAACGGGTTTTTTTGTCTAATTATTTTAAAGATATTTTAAAAATTATTTTGGGTGGCTAGTTTTGAAATGAAAGCCCTGTATATTTTTTATATATCCTTGGTTGAAAAACAGACAAAACCGGTGGCTAAACATTAATATTATTTTAAATTTAGCAGTTGATACCATATGCACTTTCTAACCAGCGTCATTATGTTCATTTGTTGAACTTGTTATTTAATGTTTTCAGCATAACACTTTTTCAGTTTAATAAGTTTGTCTCTACTATACACAAATTTGGCGTTTTTATTGGAGTTCAAGCTTGTCATCATTTTCTCTACTATCATGAGCATTGTCCTTTCTTCTGATTTCTGACATATGTCAAGTCTCTAATTTTAAGTAAAGTAAAACGAAAAGCAAATTTTATATTGGTATTGTATTTTAATTGAATGCTGTATTTGTTTATTCTCTATAAACCGAAGACTCTCTTAATATACAGGGTGTTCCTAAATTGGAGGTACAAACGAAAAGGGGAGATTCCTTGATTAGTTTTAGGAAGAAAAAGTTCCATAAACATGGGTCCGCAAACGTTTCGTTTTCAAGATACAGAGTGTTAAAGTTTCAATTTTTTTCAAGTTTTTTTCTCATAGTATCTGCACTTCACAAGATATTCAAATGAAATTTGGCACAGATATTACAATTAAGAGTTTACACCTTGTGACATACCAATTTCAATTGCAAATCTACAGGGTGATATTTTTTCGGGAAAACTGTCCACTGTTGTCCTTCAGAACTTTTTTTTGGTTAGCCACTGGTACTTTCAAAAATTGTAAAGAAAACCTTTGTTGTTATACCAAACTTTATGTTCTCTTGTAGTTTTGTCGTATCTACTACCGGTTTCGAGAAAAAATTTTGAATTATTGCTAGTTTATAGCAATGATTCTTAAAGATTCGATAAACTGGTATAATCATCAAAAAAATGTATTACTGCAAGAAACGTACAACTAAAAAATTAATCATAATAAAAAAACTAAATAACAACAAAGGAACTAAACTACAGCAATTGTTGAAAATGTCCTCCCCCAACCCTTATACAAGCTTTTGTTCTTCTTCTCATAGACGATCGAACTCTTTCAAACACTCCTGGAGTATTCCTAATTGTATCAAACGCGCCTATTATACGATTTCTCAGTTCGTCTACGGTATTCACTGGCGTTATGTACACTAGAGATTTCAGATGGCCCCATAGAAAGAAATCTAAACTATTTAAATCTGGGGATCTGGCGGGCCATGGCTGATGTCCACCTCGTCCAATCCACCTGTTTACATAATTTTCGTTCAAATACTCCCTGGCCAAGTGAAATATGAGCAGGAGCACCGTCGTGCATGAACCACATTTCACGTCGCATCATAAGAGGTATATCATCCAATAACAAGGGCAAATCGTTCTCTAAAAAATGTCTGTATGATTGACCAGTAAGTCGCCCTGGCAAGAAGAAAGGACCAATCAAATAATCGCCAATATTACCACCCCACACATTTAATGAAAATTCCTCTTGAAAATAAGCTTCTGCAATTTCATGTGGATTCTCCTCAGCCCATATGTGTTCATTATGAAAATTTATGATTGAAGTCCTTGAGAAACAAGCTTCATCAGTGAATAGGATTTGGCAATCCAAATGAGGATTGTTCAATAGTCTGTTGAGGTACCACTGACAAAAAAATAATTCACGGATGACAATCTCGAGGCAAGAGCGCCTGCACCCTCTGAATGTGATAAGGATAGAGCAAAGAATCCTGCAAGATCCGCCAAACAACTTGATTACTTGTATTTAAGGTAACACTAATTTTTCTTGTACTGGTTCCTGGATGTTCTTCTATTTCTTTCAGCACTGCCTCTTCGAGTCGTGGTGTACTCACACTTACCTGCATTAATATTTTTCGCAGAAAAAGATCCAATTTCTGAAAGACGCCTGTGAATATTAGAGAACATCCGATGACCAGGCATCACTCTATTGGGATAGCGTTCCATATAAAGAAGCTTAGCTTCTCTTGAATTACCATTTGCAAGACCATAAATGAAATGCATGTAAGCCATTTCGGAATTCGTAAAATTCGGCATGTTTTGATATCAAAACACAGGAGTTTAATTTGATGTGTCAAAACTAACAATAAATTTATTCATTCACCACAGCTTACTAGGTAGGTAACTAGATTTCTATGGCAATTCGGAATTTTCTGAGGATTTCAAGAGAATCATTCAAAATTTTTTTCTCGAAACCGGTAGTAGATACGACAAAACTACAAGAGAACATAAAGTTTGGTATAACAACAAAGCTTTTCTTTACAATTTTTGAAAGTACCAGTGGCTAACCAAAAAAAAGTTCTGAAGGACAACAGTGGACAGTGTTCCCGAAAAAATATCACCCTGTAGATTTGCAATCGAAATTGGCATGTCACAAGATGCAAACTCTTAATTGTAATATCTATGCCAAATTTCATTTGAATATCTTGTGAAGTGTAGATACTATGAGAAAAAAACTTGAAAAAAATTCAAACTTTAACACTCTGTATCTTGAAAACGAAACGTTTGCGGACCCATGTTTATGGGACTTTTTCTTCCTAAAGCTATGCAAGGAATCTCCCCTTTTCGTTTGTACCTCCAATTTAGGAACATCAACTGATCCACTGTTTCTTACACAGAAAACTAGGTTGTATGGATATGGGTAATTCAAGATCAAGGACTACCATATTTATTTATTCTCGTACGTGTAAGTGTGGCCCTCCGTGAAGAAGCTTACGGTTCAAAAAGAGGTACAAAACTTACCTTTCAAGCACTGATAAAAAAAATTGTACATTTTCGAAACTTTTACAAATTAATTCATGAGACGTATTATTTTGTAAAAACCCACTTTTTCTTTACAAAATAAAACGTGAAAACATATTTCATCTTGTCTTAATCCCATATTGTTGTCCAGCTGAGATTTAGTATTGTAGCATTAAGAGGTTCAGCCCTCTCAACAAATCTACGACAAAATGTAGGTAGCTACAACGTCTTCGACAACATTATTTTCCAATGTTGTGTTGCTGATTCATTTATAAACGTCAATAACTGTTGTGTAAAGATTAGTATCTACGCAGACCTCCTCACTAAATTACAATCATGTGTGGTACAATGTGGGGGCCACTCGAACGACCATATCAAGGGCGTACGGGTCCCCATCGTACCTTGACTGTCTGCAAAAATTCTTTGATATCACTCGATAGCTGAAGACTTATTGGTGATGGTAACGTGAAATGAAGATAAGCACGAATCCTTTGCTATATATGTAGTCGCGCGAGCCGAACCGATGGGATTACCTACCCACCGTTCTAAAGTGGTATTGAAAAATATTGATAAGATATGAGACACGAAATGTTTTTATGAGGTGTTGAAATAAATCGATATTGTTAAATACATTTTTCAGTATTGACGTATGCAAATAAATATGTTGTGGAATGCTGATAAGATCGGAACGCATGGAATAATTGTTGAAGATCATTCACGTGTATCAAGTTGGCTAAGTGATTAAATTACAATTTTTAATTTGTTTGTAATATGTAAAGATTGTGCTGAGTAATTTTAATATACTAATTACATTTAGGAACAAATTGTGAATACTAACAATTGCACTTGAATTAAAACTCTGTATATCTGTAAACACCCAAGGTTTGAAGGTATCAATGGAAAGAAACTAATTGCAAATTTGAAAATGATATGCTTGATAATTTAATGTACCTATTATTATTATATATAAATTGTTGTCCATTTTCCCTAACACAAAATTGGCAAACCTTTTCAATACGCCTGAGTACATTTAAAATTATAACAGGTCGCCTTTGTAAATCCCGAAAAGCTGCCTCCGTTGCGGCACGAAGTTCTTTGCGACTGTTGTGTCTGTTGGTATATATTTTATTTTTCACATAAACCCACAAAAAAAAGTCCAATATAGATAAATCGGTTGATCTTGGAGGCCACCTAATTGGTCCACGTGTTCCTATCCAACATCCTTGAAAATTATTTTCTAAAAAGCGCCCAATTAATCTACAATTGTGGGCATGGGCGCCATCTTGTTGAAAGTGTATAGAATTGCGAAAGGCGAGGGGAACATCTTCCAATATTTCGGGTAATTATATTTAAAAAAAGAGCAGTGCAAATATTATGATACGTGAAAATACTGCTCACTGTGAAATAAAATTCTCAACATAGATGTTTTTACCCTCCTGGGTAACAGAATTTCTATTATGGTTATTTCATATTCAATAGATTTAGCAACTTTCCAGTAAATGTGTATGACCACCATAAACACACTACATTTTTGAGATTACTGACATTTTCGATATTTTTGGCATTTTAGGTGACACACTACAACTTTTTGAGATTTGTCAATCCATTAAACTTAAGACAACATATTGTTTTATTCGAGAACCTTTATCAGTTGCGCTCCCTTCAACTGAATGAAATCTCGAACAATTATTTATGTATTTAGTACATATAGTTTATTAGAAAGAAAATCAAATTTTGGCTGGTCTTGTATATTAATTGGATATCTATATATAAATAGGCAAAGACAAAACGGTTAGGTACTATTTTCTCCTCTGTCTAAAATTTATTTATAATATTGGTTCATTCATTAAATAAAATATAATTTAAAAAAAACATTATTTACGTCCATACTGTCAATGCCAAACAGATAACAGTGTCGTCAGATTACTTGGAGAAGAAATGGTTAGATGGATTGCCTCGAATGTGAAAGACGAATTAAATTAAACTAAAGAGAAACAAATTTTGACCAGTTCCTAAAGTTATTCTACATCGCCATCCTATTGAAATAGAACCCATTACATAATAATGGCCATTCATTAGGCTCTTGCAAGTTTGCAACTTTCATTGCTTTGTAAATATTGTTTGTTAACTAAAATAAGAATTATGTTGCAATTGATGAATTTATTTCTGATAATATTTTATTAATTTTAATGTTATACTTTCAATTTAAAGATATTTTTAATCTTTACCGTATAAATTTCATATAATTTTATTAAGATTACAAAAAATGTGAATTAATGCAATGATTGTAATATTCAAGACAAAAAGTTAGATCTGGCAGCACTGCTCATGGCTATCTTTGATGTAGCACCTTAATTTGAATTTTGAAATTTCAGAATATTGTTTGGTGTAACATTATTATAGCACGCTGGTTAAAGTAAATTCTAAATTCAGTGTGAAAAATTTGAGATTTCAGCCTCATTTTTTTTAAGAAATGTGAGTATTACTTATTTATCATTAATTAACAGCAGGTGCTTATACTTCTTTATATTTTCCATACAAAACAGAAATAGTCATTGTTTACTATGTGTTTCATTTAAGTTAATGAAATTATATTTAATCTTAAGATTTTGGTGGAAAGTTTATTAATATGTACTATGTTTTGTAGTTATCTGGAATGTAATAGTAGATATAACACATTCATACTAACTTTTGAGTTGGTTGACTTCATTTTCTGCTTACGAGCTGAAATCGTTAACTGTGAAATGCCAGAATAAACGTTCCATTTCGTTTTATTTCTTACTTTAAGACTATTGAAATTTTTCAGTCTCAAATCAAAAAATATTTTTGATAAATGTAGGTACTAACTAATGTTTTAAATATTATAATCAATATTAACTTACTATTTTATATAATGTTAATATTTTCTAACGGATTTATTTTTTTATATCTACATATTTGAATATATTTAAAGGCCGAACCTTTCAATTATTTTTAGGTTATGTTAGGGAATCAGTTAGTTAGTTTTGTGTTCATGCATTTTATCTAATGAACTATGTATTTTATATTACATGGTTCCACTCCTGCAAAATCTGGTTTTATTACAAGGTAACTAAATCATGGTTTTATTACAAGGTAACTGGCTATAAATAATAAATAAAAAGTTCATTGACATTTTAACAATGTGCATTTAAAAAGAAATTCAATGCATTGACTGATTTGTTATGGTAAGTTAGGTAAATACGTCTATTTTACAAAGAAATATATTTTTATTGGATACTATTGAATAATTATATATGGAAAAAGTGTTCCCTGCTGTTAAATCATGTGAAGACCATCTTTGTAAAATAGTTAATATAGTAGATCAGTATTGGTTTTTCGGATAAGTAGCAGTAACTTTCGTTTTAATTATTCTGTAAGTTTTTATTGTGAATTTAGTTATTTTATTACTATATTATTTTCACAATCTTCCGAAGGTGTGTTGTAACAAATTGACAGTCAACAGAAAATATATTAAAGATTATAGTTTTTATAAGGTTGTTGGACAAATATGTTCTTTATTTTATGAACTCGATTGAATCTGCAAATGACTAAAACTACTCACTAAAAACCCTGGGCTCACGCATTTTTCAAAATTATTTGGAATGCCTATATTTGATTAATTCTCATAATTTTTTTTAATAGATTTGTCAATGTGACATGAATGATTTGGGAAGGGGGTTCGTGACGCCTTCTTCTCCGGTTTTTCATCCACTTTATTTCTTATAGACACATACTTTTGACAAACGAACCTCAATAATTTTCACAATTTGATGAAATAGGGTCGAATTTCGACCACTGGGCAACCACTAGTTATATTTATTTATTTACTATTCTTACTACACAACCTAACCGCAGTTTCTTACACAGAAAACTTAAGATGTATGCATATTTCCAGGTCAAGTAATGCCATGTCGGTCGAAACAAATGCAATTTTTGCATTTCATAACCATACTCATCTTTTTTCGAATGTGTAAGTGTGGGGCTCCCTTAAGAAGCCTTCGCTTCAAAAATTCTACATTAGATGACACTCACTACTGATAAAAAAATAGCAACATCCAGAGGGAAATGTTAAAATTTAATATTGTTTTGGTAAAACTAAGATGCTATAGTAAGGAGTAAATGTTCAAAATTTGAATAAAAAATAATACGAAGGAGTTTTTTTTTAATTAAGTTTGTTAACAATGTGTTTGTCTACCGCGGTTATTTGCATTAATTCAATAAGGTGGTCTATTTCTTCATGTGGAATAGTATCCCAAGATACCTGTATTTCATGTAGAACCTCCTAGGTCCGTAGGGGCTGGGGGTAAATTTCCGAGGCTTCTACCCACCATATCCCAAACATGTTCTATGGTCGAAAGATCGGGGGATCTGGGCGGCCATACCAACAGATTCACATTCATCACTTCACTTCACTTGAGGTAAGGGAGTACACACGGCTTCACTACTTTCTGAAGATAAAGTTGCGCTTACATGTTGTGTCGAAGAAAGACTAAAGGTGACCTACTTCCATGTGCAGTAGCACTCCGTACCATAATGCCTACAGTTCGGTGTACATGTCGCTCAACAACAAATTGAGGTTGACGTCTTTCTCCTCGAAGTCGTCTAACCCTTCTTCGACCATAATGTCCACCCAGGCAGAATCGAGATTCATCAGAGAAGACGACCGTTCCACATTCCAATGTTGTCGTACGCTGCACCACTGTAGTCGTTGCCGTCGATACTCAGCGGTCAGAGGTAGCACAAGGTGGGATCCATAATGCTGTAGTCCAAAAGACCGTTCAGACACTTACAAAATGGTCTTGTCCTCCTAACCACTCATCAGCCCAATGTCGATTGTCAAAAATAGGTCTAGGCCATAAGTCTTAGACGTCGATCTTGAACTTCATTTGTGCCCCTTGGATATCCGGTGCCTGCTCTTCTCCGATATCTCATAACAGTAAAAAAAAGCTGAAAAATCCGCCTCCCGTAAACCAATAATTCGACCTCTTTCGAATTCACTTAGTTGGCGATACATCGATTTTGGATCATCAAGAGTTCTTTTTTTGTTTTTCGGTATAAAAAAGCAAAAAAACCACTACAATATTAATAGATAAAAATAAAAAACGTGAAAAAACTTTCACCAAACTTTACCAAATTTTAATCATTTGCTACATCTCCCTATAGCATCAATGGTGCGTTCCCGCAATTTGTTTAGTGTATTGTTTTCAATTTGATTGAATTACTTCATTGATTTTTAAACTTCTGCACCTTTTCTAAAACATTCCGTCGCGCTAATGCTAATTTTAAGTGTTTTTTTGCGTGTAAAATATAGACAGTATTGACATTCGTGTTTGGGTTCCCTAGCTGTTTGGACGCTTGGGAGATTCGTGTATTGTGCTCCGAATTATTCGGACATATTTTTTGATTCCGTCTGAAGAGACGCCACTTTTTGTTGTTATAGTGTTACGAGTCCGCGAGTTCTTAGCTCCGTTCGTAACGACCGCTAAACCGCTTTCATTTTGTTTCTTTTGTGTTTACAAAAGCGCATCATTTGTTGTTAAACCCGCATTTTTTGTTTGCTCAATCAATGAACATTACGTCGCTATTTTTTTGTGTAACATGTTTTCCAGACGAAGCTCTAAGAAACTGTTCCTGCTGTTACGGGGCTAGCCTCCGAAGAAAGAAGACCCAAGAAAACACCAGAGCTTCGACATAAAAGGTTAGTGATAACTTTTATTTGGTGATTCGTTTATGTGACGGCACGTGTTTATTGATTGTTCCGCTAAAGGTCCTTCGTCAATTATATACTTGCATTGAACCAGCATTGAACTAAAACCGCAACATCTAATTCATGCATTTTTTTTGAATATTCTCTATGGAATGTGCCATCAAAGACATTCCAATCAATGTTTTATCAAAACAATATTAAATATAAACATTTCCTTCTGGGTGTTGCGATTTCTTTGTCAGTGAGTATATTTATATATATTTACGTGTTCATAAATTATTAAGAATATAGTTTGTAGGTATCCGAATAATTATATATTTTTAGTTTATATAATATCAAGCATTGACAAATTCATACCAGCTCAACAAGCCTAAATAGAAAGTAAGCAGAAGTCGGTATTTGTACAGACCAGCAGTATGTGGTTGCAAAATCTAACGGTGACGGTTTCGGTTACGGTGACGCGTTTGTGAATTTACCCTTGGTGGATCAGTGAGCAGCTATAAAAGCTTCGCCTCAAAAAATTCCTTACAAATTTCAACAAGTATCCAGTGTTGTGCTAAATGTATCCGGAACATTACAAAATCTGTTTTTATTCACAATTATATACCTTGACTACATAAAATCCATATTAATTCCACATCTTATCGCGTGACGGAAAAGGTTATTGGATTGTAGAGGAATAAGTATTTGTGCTTTTATTCTTGAGATTATTCAATATAAATAAACATACCTCATTTTATTTTTATCTTTTCCAAAAGTTTTAGGATGTGGCTATTTATACATACAGTATGTATACGCAATTGGCTATTTATACATACAGTATGTATACGCAATTGGCTATTTATACATACAGTATGTATACGCAATTGGCTATTTATACATACAATATGTATAAGAAATTGGCTATTTATAGTTACGTATAACGCAGATAGAAAAGTAGAATATTGATTGTGACCATCTATGAATGCCATCCTCAACTAAAATGTTTGCCTCCACTATATCCATTAAAGTGCCCCTTCTTCTTGTTAATACTTCTGTTTAACATACACGGGCGTCAAAAGTAATCTGCGTTAATTTTGCATATCGTGATGAGCTAGTTTACTCACAGTGCACATATTCCGATTTTCAAGCCATCACGAAGCTCATAAATAATTTTTAATGGAGATAGGCGATAGTAAGCTGCGTCTCGTGTGCATCGCACAATAGCCAGCAATGCATCTGTGGGTATCGGGATAGGCAAGATAGGAAGCTGCGTTCCACAGAAACACGCGTTGATTTCGATACCTATCGGCGCGTCAAAAGTAAGCAGCTTACCGTGTGCATCGCACCATAAGCGCCAATGTCTTTCTACCTATCTGCTGCAAATCGACGCGCGCGGTTAGCTTACTTTTGACGCCCGTGTGCACCGGTACTAATAATTGAAACCATTCAAGTGATTCAAGTCAAGATAATTACCATTTTATACATATGTACATTGAATAGATAATCGAAGTGCTAAATTGTGAATGACTTATTCTATAAAAGTTTTGCAAGGTATTAGCTGATTTTTTTAAATTAATTATATTTTTAATATTCTAACCTCACTTTTAGATGACAGAACAAATGTCCGTTAATGACAACAATGTTAGTGAACATACTTTAAATGTTGGTCAACATTTTAATGATTATGAACAGTTATCAAAGACTGTTAATGTATTTTGTAAAGAGCATTATCATCCATTTGTTATTAGAACACGGTCTCAGAAACAAGTGCTGTACAAATGTTGTCATGGTATTAAGCAAAATTCAAAATGCCTGGGAAAACGTCCGAATCAACATTACTACTACAAGAATTGTAAAGCTCAAATTAATTTTTATAAAAGCAAAAATGAAAAATGGAAATTAACAAAACTATTACTAAATCACAATCATACCGTTGGCAAAGAAGAATATAGTAATTACGGCAAAGCCAAAATTATGAATGAAAATGATTACGAAACAGCAACAGATTTAATCTTGTCTAGCGCCAAAGATGGAATGGTTGCTGCAGTTTTAAGTAAAAAAAGTGGGAAACAGTTTATAAGAAAGGATATACAAAATTTTCGAAACAAACTTTTTCCTTCATGTACCGAAGTGGACCAAAATCATTTAATGGAATTCTTAGCGGAAATCGAAGAAAATGGTGGTATATACGCTATACAAAAAAAAGCAGCAGAAGAAGTAGAATCATTATTTGTAGCCTCTTCGGCGATGGTTCTAAATTATAATAAATCTCAGTGTCCAGTGATACAAATAGATGTTTCCTTTGGATTTAATGTCGAAAATTATAAAGTTTTGGGATTTTGCTACTATTCTAGCATAACCGACAAATCAGAATTTGCAGCTATAGGATTTATTGCTAAAGAAACATATTCCGCATTCATACATTGTATGAATGAATTTAAAAAAATTTGTAAGACCCACCCATCCGTTTTTTTAATTGACAAAGATTTCATCGAATAAAAGCTATCAGAGACATTTTTTCTAGTGCAACCGTTTTACTTTGTAAATTTCATGTCATTAAATACATTAAAAGGCTAGTTTCTACTGCCTACAATAAACAAATTGATGAAAAAAACAAAATATTGGATGCGTTCAAGAAATGTTTATATGCTCAATCATATAAAGAATACGAAGAGCAGAAAAAGAAATTCCTGGACATTTGCAAGTCTGTAAAAGTTTTTGCAGGAACAAAAGATAAATACGTGACTCTTGAAGAGCAATTTCTTAAAAATTGGGACAGCTGTAAAGAAATGTGGGTACATTATTTTAGAAAACATTTGCCACTAATGGGAGATACGACAACAAACAGAATTGAACGATCATTTTGGACTCTTAAGCAATACATACAAACTAAATATCATAGTTTGCCGACAATTTATTTATGTATTAAAGAGCTTATAGACTTTATTGATTCAAGAATAAAGAATAAATTAGCCAAAAATAAACAAAAAGTTTTTAAAATTATGGATAACGATAATGAAATAAGAAAATTGCTGGAAGTATGTTCCGAAGTTCTCACAGAGACTGGAATGAAATTATTTCATAAACAATTAAAATTGTTTAAAACTTTAGAATCGAAAATAAAAGTAATGGCTAATGGCATTGAGGAAAATCTTGAGACTGGAATATCGAAGATTTATAATACGTCGCTGGAAGCATGTTCATGTACATTTTGGAACTCTTTCAATGCACCATGTAGGCATATTTTTATGTTAAGAAAATACAATAACTTAGATATTTTTTCAAAAACATGTTTCCATCCAAGATACATTACTTCAGTTGGAAATACAGAAAGTATTATGAATATGGATATCGATGATGAAGACACGAATGACGTAGACATTGATGATATAGACAAGGATGAATTCGATGGTTGTCAAAAAGTATTATCGGATCGAGAAAAATTCAATACAGCACTGACAGTAACAAAAAATATCGCAGATATTTTATCAAATTATGGAACTACAACCTTTAACAAATATATGAACGAACTAAAATTAATTGAAAAAAATGCTAGAAATGGGGTTTCTCTGTTTGAGAATGAGTATAGTGAACCTACAATTAGTTCAATAGAATTTGAGACAAGTAACTTAGTTGAAGCTGGAAGTTGCCAGGATAGCTTAGTTGGTACTGAAAGTCAGAACGAATCCGATACAAATCATCAATCAAATGAAAACCTAAAATTTAAAACAAAAATTAAGTCTAAAGGACGTCCGAAGAGAAAAACTAAACAGATTCAGTTTTACAAGAAGCAAATTAAAACACGAAATAAAAAATAAAATAAATACCCAAGTATATTGTAACAATAAACAATAAATAAAACAATATTTTTCTATAATTATGTAGTTTTTATTAAAATATTAATATCAATAAACTTTTTGGTTAGTTAGTACGTTATACGTAACTATAAATAGCCAATTTCTTATACATATTGTATGTATAAATAGCCAATTGCGTATACATACTGTATGTATAAATAGCCAATTGCGTATACATACTGTATGTATAAATAGCCACATCCAAAGTTTTATCCACTCACATATTTTGTACTAATTGGACACAATTTTAAAGTAGACCAGATAAGAAAATTAAAAAATCATGTTCAATTTTCTTGTATCATTTTAAACAGCTGATAGCCTTTAGACGAATTTTTCCAAAACCGATAATTTTGGCTTGAATCTTGGTAATCGTTTCCCAACAAAATTGCATCAAATTATTTTCATCAATATCGTGAACATTAACCTGCTTCAGTTATGTATAATCACTAAAAGTACGTTGATTATGTGTTTCTTCAAAACCATGTAAAGAAATTTATACAGCGATATCGGTATTATGTACTATAATAAAAGACTTTTTTACAGCTTTTTTTACGATCGCATTATTGAACCGTGCATTTAGTGTTATCAGTTATGCTGGCTACCGGTTTAGTGCCTATTTAATGTTTTTTCAAAAAGTAATTAATAGTGATTTAATACGAAATACTACAAATCAAATTAATTACACGAATGTTAATTAATAGACTGAAATGTTAACGTATAAAAAGCCGTGAAATCAGACAGTATATTTCAATGTTAGCAATATAAACGTTCGTAGTTGATAACAACTTTCATGTCTATTGAACATAAACTAAGTAAAACTAAATAAAAGTGATCAGATTAAAAAGTATTTTGTATATGTTCTACCAATGAATTAAATAAAGAACTACACAGTATAGGAAATGTTTTACCAGAAATTAAATACCACTCAATATAGTGTATGCAGTCGTAACATGGACAAACATATGTTAGACATAAGATAGAGATTGATGAAATCAGTATAATCAACACAGATTCACCTTAATCAGACAGTAAACTAGATAGAGAAGGAGGCCAATAGAGAAGCGTGTTGCCTAAATCAAACAATAAGCGAAAACAAATATATTAGAACGAAAACTAAGACATGGATTTTCAAAACTATTTATAAGACAAATAATCACATACCCGACTGAACTAAGACCGAACACTGCCAAAGGAGGCCAGAGGCGATAGAGATAAGAATACTAAGAAGAATCATGGGCAAAATACTAAGAGATCGAGAAAAAAGAATAAAACAATCACATAAGCAGAATGGCAGCCAATAGGGTAGCAGGAACAGCAAGACACAAACCGCCAGCAGGTAGAAGACACCGGAAAAGATTGTATAATTGGATGAAAAAGACACAAGAAAAAGAAAATCAGGAGTGGTTAGGAGGATAATGCAAAAATTCTTACTTTCGATTTTGAGGTTTGAGGATTTTACTTCTATTGCCAAGACAGATTTTGAGATAATCCATGGCACGGGTTTTTGTTCAAACAATTATGTTCTGGAGGTGTTATGGTAGAAATAAAGAAAAAATAAGAAATGACAAAACTGTCAGTTTAAGTTGATAAAAATGATAACTTTACCTGCATTTCAACAATTGTTTTTAATTTTATTTTGCATGTAGAAAATGAGTATCATGCAGTTTAGTGGATAATTTTTTTGAATGGTGATGGGCTGATTAGAACTGCAAAATGTATATTTTTGTTCATATATTTCCAGGATATATAAAATTGTATAAATATAAGATTTATCCTTATGAAAAATATGATTAATTGGTTAAAATTGAATCTTGTGAACAGTATAGGGACAAGGGCATCCTAAGTTTTGTTTTCGGTTTTCTTTGGTAACAGGACAGCTTGAATGTTGGGTAAGACCCACCCTGTGCAATTGTTACGCCAGACAACAATTTATTGAATTCATCGTCGTTTCTGATGGCGAGTTGCAAATGTCTCGGAATAATAAGGGTCTTCTGTTATCACGTGCAACATTACCGACCAAGTCCAAAACTTCAGCAGCCAAATACTCCATAACAGCTGCTAAATATACTGGTGCACCGGTGCCGACGCGTTCGGCATAATTTCCTTTCCTTAGTAAACGTTGAATACGGCCTACCGGAAATTGTAAACCGGCAGGGCTGGATCGCGATTTTGCCTTTCCTTTAACTTTTTCACCTTTTCCACGGCCACACATATTGCTTGGTTGAGAATGAGACACCAAAAAACTAGACAATGCGATAGTGATGACAACTCACTGCTTGGAGTGTGCGATTCCATATTTTCTTCAAAAATTCGATTCTTTGAACAGGTCGAGAAATTATAATGAAACTGTACTGAGTTTTTGTCGCTATGTATAAAAGTTTTGTTTTTATATTTCTCCTTATGTTTCGTTTTAAGTCACTTAGGTTTTGATCCTGTTATTAACCTAACTTGGCCCATTGTGTATCTGTGTGCTATCCATCCTTTTCTTCCTAACTTCAGATAATCTCTTCGCTTCTTTCTTTTTTGCCAGTTTTTTCTTCCATCATATTTCTGCATCAAAATGTACCGAATTTAGTGTCTAACCATACAATCTTTGGAAAACAACGGTCATAATTTTAACCAGGACTTGTTGAAACAGTTAGTTAGAAATGAGGATCGAAATATTACTAGATAAATTAATTCGCTCCAACTTAAAACAAAATAATGATTTAATCATTGCAATACTTGCCATTATAAATATGAGCGTCTGATAATTGAGATATAATAGACTTTTAGTTCACTACAGATTATATGAATTGAGTTTACATCCTACACCATGTATACAAGATTCGGTAAACGAGGAGTCATTGTGACAGAAGTATAAAAATAATAAAAGTGCTAAAATACCGGTAATAAAAACTTAATATAGATTTTGTCAGATAAATAATAGCAACGTATGTGACATACGGAAATTTAGGAGCACAAGCTAAAAACTTTGGATTATGAACTTAATGGGAATAATACTACAATATTTGAAAATGCTGTATATTTCCAAAAGTTTGAAGGTCTAAGAAAGACCCCGTTGTCAATGGCAATAAAGGAATTATATGAAAAAAGTACAGTTGTAATTTTTTTGACACCTAGGAGCGCCACTTTGAAAGGGAATTTATTATTATATGATAATTAGAATTTTCTGTGCTACCCTTTATTATAAAATTAAATTCTTGTAGTTAGGCCATACCTTGTGAGGTATGGCCTAACTACTTTATGTTATTATGTGAATATTATCAAACAATTTAATTTTAAATTCTACAATTCTTTTGTGGAATTTTTTCTATGAATATTTATTCGTAAAACAAAAAGATAAACACAGGTGCCAACATAATGTTTAACAATTACATTCTTCTGTAAAGGCGTCAAATTAATTCAAAACATTGACAAATTCAATTATCAGTTTCAATTGTAGTTTTGTATTACAACGGTGTTAATCAACACTGTCAGTATAATTGTATTCTCAAGAATTTTTTAGTATGTCGCTTCAGGGCACAGAGATAACATCAATTCTAAATGTGAATATGGCATCCGGTTTTTTAATTACTTCTTTGGAATTGTAAATAACATCAGACTGTTATAAATCTGATCGAGATATTTTATAAGCAAAAGCAATTTTCTACGAATACCAAGCCAAAGCCGAAGACAGTGAGACAGGTAGACAAGCTTTCCAAGCTTTTGTTCCTGCTCTGAATTAAATGCGAAATATTTTTCAAAATCCATTGTAGAAAAGTATCTTTGAGTTAATTTCAATTACCGAATGACTATGATAACAGATTTCAATGTATGACGATGGGTCAATAAATAGGTCTCTCTTTTATCATATCCCGATTTATATTATCAGTACAGCTGGTGGTCTGCCTCTCTTTTTTGCTACATCTGCGTTGTTAGTTAGGTTCTTGTGTTGGCATTCCTTATTCCACATTCGTTGTACATGTCCATACCAGATGTTTGTTTCTAATGTCATCTATTACTGTATGTGTTACACCCATAAATTCCGTTATTCTCTTGTTTATTATTCTCTCCCAGCGATCTCCCGCCAGCCCTTCTCCATTAGGCCATTTCTGTAGTCCTGAACTTTATTCTTGGGGTTCTTTTATCGTTCAAGCTCCGGAACTGCTTCTAGGTAAAGCGTTGCATAGCTAACCTGTGGGTTTGCGGGGTATTTTGAAGTGGTCTATTGGAATCACTTCCAAGCGTTTCATCTATAACTGCGGCAGACATCTTCAGCGGCTCGGTGTAAGGTGATATCACGGTGACTGCACGACACGAATAGGATTCTCGAGAACCCCCCTCTGCGCGAGCCAAGGATCTGAATTTGCCCTGTTGATAATTACTACTGACACTTCCAGCTTCATTGCCATCCACCCTGTGAGAATTAATGTAGGTTCTCACGCTAATATAGTTTTCCTTCTGCGTAATCGCTGTTTTCTTGTTGGGATAGGTTTGCTTTGGTTTGTGTCCGTTGCTTTACCTTATTGGTAGTACAACAACGGTCCTATTTGTGGTTCGTGAATCATTCTTTGCTATGATATATAGCGAATTGTACCTGTCCGTGGGCGTGCACGTTGTCATTGTTTATTTTGATGGGTGTGTGTTCTTCTGTCTTCTCTTGCTTGATACGATTGGTTTCCTCCCGGATTCCTCTGAAAAATATAATATTATGTACTTCATTTTACACTCACCTGTCTTCTACTTCTGAGCTTCTTCATTATCTCGTTCGCTAATGCAGAGTTGGTTCTATGGCTGTTTGTATCTGTCAATAAATCTGGGGTCATAGTCGCCTAACTGTCGTAGATGAAGGTTTGGGTGCTGTTCCAGTTTGGCGTAAGCCTCTCTGGCCCTCCTCATCATTTCTGCAAGCACTGTTTGGTGTCGTAAATCATTGAAAATCACTGTGTTGCGAACGAACCGGGGTGCGTAGACTGCGAGGCGTAGGCATAGGTTGTCCTGCCTTTGGATGGCCTGGCTGTTGCTCTTACTATTGAAGCGCCCGTCATCGTTGGCAAGATGACTGTATTGATGAAAGCCACCTTAATTAAGAGTCCCAGCTCTTCCTCTTAGGGGGTAAATTCTGGCACCCGCAGCCCGGACTTTGTTACGAGTCTCTTGGACATTCCTCATGAAAGTCAACCCCTATCGATGATGACTCCAAGGTTTTTGACTTCGTTATTCAATGAAATTTGTCTGCCGTTGACAGTCAGGTTTCCTGTCATAACGATCTTGTGGCTTCTCCCGCTGACTTACAGAGCTTGAGCTTTGTCCTCGTTGTAGACTATCTTTCAGTGAAGATACCATATCATCAGTGGCTTGCTGCAGCGGCCTCAAAGCTGGCTCGAATCTAAAAGATCGGCATCCTATGGCGGTGTCGTCTGCGAACTGGACAATTATAGGAGGCTGGGAGGGCATAGTAGGCTCTGATTGGTCATCGGTAATGTAGTGGTAGGGTAACTAAGCGTCTAACGCGTTCCTTTGGTACCGCGCGTCGGAGTACAGGATAACAAATCTGTTCAGTTTAAGCCCCTCTTCCTTGCTGTTGGAATTGTTTGGACGATTAAATATTTCAATAAGTGGATAGTACATGGCTGTTTTGATATTGTGTCACATGGTCAGATAAGATTAATGTATGCTCAGCTTCGGCCAATTTTTCAGTATGTAGTAACCGACAACTATGGTTATGTTCAGATACCAGTGTTGGTGCTGCTGTGCAGTTCCAATAAATATAGCTCTAAAAGAATGGACAAAGGATAACTAGAGTTTTTAGAAAATCGAATAATATGGGGAAGTTACTGAATAAGTTTAAAAACAGTTTTTCTCAATCCGGTGTTCTTTATGTACGGTAAGTACGTTGTCCGCAAATGTTGAACTGACTGCCGTTGTTTTTTATTATGACTTGGTGTAAATTACCCTCTAATCTCATAGCTCAAGTACCATTAGCCTGGAACATACGATCTAAATAGAATTATTCATTTTTTAGATGACGTGGTTGGCAGATTCCGGCTGTTCAATCCACTAAAGTGTTAATTACAGACCTCTTTTGTTTAGGCTGGTTATTGGAGGGTTTCTGCAAGTACCTGTATTTTCGGTAACCACTTTGGCCAAGGATACCATCGTTGGTTCTAGTAACTAATAAGTTCAGAAAGCCCAATTCCATACTAAATTGAATGCATGGATGAATGGGAATTAAGTGGCGCGTAAATCCTATCAATGATACCTCCGCATGGCTCCAAACAATAACGGTGCCATCGACATAACAAACAACATGTTTTATAACCACAGTTTATCCATTCACACCGGCCATGAAAGTACATACTTTGATATGGTACTGTATGTTCGAAACTTCTCTCTTGGAATATTCTTATACCATAGAAAATTGTTTGATATAGCATAACGGGATACTAGTGGTGATACAATTTTTAATAAATTTCAATTATGTTTCGAATTAATATACAACTTTATTAATACTTGTACTAAACAGCTGTGCATATGAAGCAATTGAAGATTTATTTATAAAAATTTTAATAGAAAATGTTTGCCTTAAATTTAGTTGTTTATATATTAACAATAACCTTCATATGAAACACTATAGATACATTTATTAAACAGAAATACAAGACAATGTACACTAATCTCTTTTAGATAATATAATACCCAAACGTTTTAAACATCTATATAAAGATGTTTTAAATCCCGTTTATTGTTGGTGTTGTGCAAGACAATACATATTGTAGTGTACATCTCGTTGTGATCATTCAGTTTTGTTACCTTAAATGGAAACCTAATATCAAAGCACTGTTTCGTTCATCTTTATTCATTTTACTAAAGAACAATAACGCATCATACCTACCACAGACTCAGAAAACATCATCGTCATTCACATTTAAAGAAGTACATTCGTAAAATCTAATGACGTGACTATAAATGCTATGAGCGGTAAATATTTGTAAGAATAGATATTGTTCCTTTCAGATGGATGTTTTACAACCTAAGGAAAAATAAAATAATTACAACTGCAAGAATGCAACTTTATACATTTTTTAAAATAAAGTAGTAAATAGACACTCTGATAGCACTAAAAAATGAAAAGCAAGATGAAGTGTATTAATTTTAAATTTGTAAATTGCTCATCAAACAAGTAAATCTCAATTACGAGATAACTGTAAAAAAGGAACTATTAATAGTTTTACATACACATTGAAAAATAACAATCAAATTCAACATAAATAAATAAATATGTATATTGACAGATAGGATTTCTAAAACTATATACTTGGTTTAGTCTGTTTTCTGCTCAATTTCTAATGTAAATTGTATCTATAGTTGGTTCTTTGTTGTTGATGTTGTTTAATAATGCAATCTTCAAGAGTGAATATATTTCGTCGATATAAGGTCACCAAAATAAAGGTTTATTCTATATTGTAATATTATTTGTTTATCAAAATTTTCCACTTTCTTTCTGACACATTTTAATAACAAAAACACAATCTTAATTTGAAACAGAATTCTACAGAAATCTAACTCACACTAACAGATATCTGAGTTTTCACTCTAATCATTTTAATCATCCAAAGACCGTAAAAAAGGACATCATTAAATCTTTATATGACTGATAAAAAACCAACTGGTCCTATCTCAATAAATTTAATGAAGAAAAGAAATTTATAAAAAATGTACTGCTCACAATTATCCTAAAACGTTGATCAATAAAGAGTTAGAAAAAAAAAAGAACACAAAACAATCGTTTACATTCAACATCAAGCTGCTGCAAACAATACTAATATCCATGATAATTACAATACTAAAATAACCATACCAACAGATTTAATATTAAAATAAAATTCAAAAGAAGAAATATACAGAAATCAATTATATCCTTCGAAATTAATCGTCCCGATAAATACAACACGTAAACATAAAACTGACTGAAATAAAAAAGCGGCTATCCTTAAAATTAGATGAATGTGTATAAAAAGAATCAACAGAAGGTCTACTCAAAATTTTGACATGATTCCGGATATACTATAACAAATCAAAATTAATAATCGAAATTTAGTATCTTCCACCTATCTTATAAAAGGCGAATATCGTTCGAGTTGATCAGTTTACAATTTTCGTGTGTATTGAATCGAGCACCGATAAAGAGAACAGCTAGAGTATTAGTCATTATTTTGTAAATAGTAAATTATTTGCTTATTTAGATTAAAATAAAGACACTGAAAGTCAGTGTGCACATTTATGAATTTGAACCAACAAAATGTATTGCAATATCAAAATCTAAATCAATTAACATGAAGCCAAAACTTATATATTGGAGAAACCTCTGGACCTATAAATGTTCGACTAAATAAACACAATTAGGGGACAATTGGAAAAGTCAAAAATTTGTGAACAAATTTGGAACCTTGGTCATAAAATATAATTTTTAAAAATAACCTATAAGCTATAACACAAACAACAACACAATACAAAAAAATTCTTAGTTATTTCATATGATTTTTAGAATTTTTTAGTCCAACCTGTATATTTTAAATTAGCAGTAAATTATCTTAGTTACATCAGTTTATATTGTCAAACATTTAATGTAAAACTGTGAGTGTTAAATTTGTCATTTCTTTATTGACTTGTATTAATTATTGCTACTGAAAACGGGATTTGAAGACTTTCCACGAAAAGTGGTGTTATTCCCCAGAAATCATAAAATTACAAACTAGATAACAGTATCATTCAGAAAACAATATGTACTGTGTTAAAACTTAAGCACAAAATAATTAAAATTAACGGGGTTAATTCCTTATTTAATGAAACTTGACATTGGATTGATTACTGTCTTTAATGATACGGTAACAGAAATTCATCCGATATTTCGTGGAACCCGAAATGTTGGTTTGGGATCTGAGGTCGGCGGCCGGGGCTATGGAAGTTCATCAAATTTCATCGAATGATCGAGAAACCTTCTAGAGAATTCCGAGAAGGAATATATAAATACTGAGAGGTGACGGAAGGATTCTTTCAGTATTTAGTCGCAGATTAGTAAGCATCAAGAAAAAAAGAAAAATTGTTATATACTAAGAATATAAATTAAAGTAGTGGAAATAAAATATAGTGAGTTAAACTGTGTTTTTAAATAACTCCAAGAACCCGAAATATAAATAAAGACATAATACACAGTATACTATACATAAATATGCGATAAATCACAAAATTTTCACGACAAAATAAATCATCTAATAAAAATTATCATTATCAATTGAAATAAAATTATATTTTAATAAAAGAATATTTAGTATCACATTTTCTTAAACATGTGTAATCAGAAAATCGCATAACTGGAAATTTTTCAAAGAAAAGGTAAAATATTGTATTTTATAATACTTTACGCTCATAATCATCCTAGCTTTAACTCAAGAGAGACTAGTGAAATTGTGAAGAAACTTCTTTCTTTTTCGATAAACCAATTCACCTTTCATCAAAGTAAAAGACATCGTTACGAAATCCCTAAACTTATAAAAACGGAATTGGCATTATTTCGTCCTACTCACGTTGCAGGTTCACTTGTTTTCTTTGAACATTAGGAAATTGAGGGAAATCAACTGAAGTACAGAAATGTGGATAGAAGATTATCTCGGAGACATCACAGTTAAATCAACTCCACCTAATTTATAATCAGATATAATTGCAAAAAACTGAAGAAAAATGCTCATACTATTTTAAGCACAGTCGAAAAATAAACAAATTTTATCAGTACTCTAAATCCAAGGAATCGTACATAACAAGACGTATTTATAAATGTCGGCGAAAAGTGTGGAAAGTTGACAAATTTTTTATAAAACGTCTTTTTCCCGAAACGGGAGGGACCTCTAATGAGAAGCTTCATTAAACCGTTTATCAGAAGGAAACAGGCACTGTAATCGGGCGGTAACATATATATCAGGGTTCTTAAAAAAGATGCTGCCACAACTCCCATCTATTTATAACGTTGGGGATAAAATGTTTTATGTGTGCGACCACACATTAACTCCTCAATAAATGGTTGCCATAAAATGACGTTTCGTTGTAAATTGTAATTAGATTCTGAATAGTGTTTAATACTTTGTTTAATTTATTTGAACTAAGTTCAGTTTTAGTATATGTTATAATTTTTTGAGAAGTTTTCAAATGTTTAATGTTTATAACAATAAATTTTGATACTAACCTTACGAAATTTGGTAAACATTCGAAACGACAGTAAAACAATACATCATTTCTGTGCTGGACTCGTCATCAATTATACTACCAATAAAAGTCTAAAACATCGAAAACGATTTGCTGTATATGTGAGGATTACTACTTAAATGTGAAATGATTTCACACATTTTCGAATTTCAGGCAAACAAAGTCTATTGTATCCTGGCAATAACACAAAACAAATTCGTCATGTAATCCTAACTAAACATTTCACAGTAAGATATTAGTCTATTTTCGATTTAAATTCCATGTCACTGTTAATTTGTTCCGTTCAAGTTGTTTCACTAGAAGTTTGTTTATTGTAATTCAGTTAGGCTTAAGAGTTTATAATGTCATGAAAACAATTTTTGGCTAGTATAAATGGCAGATTAATTTCTAATTCAGTTTCTGTAAATAGAAAGTGTTCTTAGTATGAGTTCAGTTTCAAACGGTTTTATTTAGCTTGCCCTATTTGTTTACTTGTTTGGGTCAAATCTAGTAATTAAAATTTCATCCCCTGTCTGTTGAGAGATTGATCTGATATTCGGAAAACACAGTTAGTTCTGATGACAATACAAATTAATACATTTCGTATCACTGTAAATCGAAGATGGCCCCCACTACAAAATGGCGGATTACATATTTTTTCACAACTACCTCAATTTGGGTATTAAATGAAAGGGCTAAATAGAAGCATAAAGTTTACTCTGAAAAAAAAAAGAAAACCCAATATAGCCGCCAACAAAATGGCGGATTAAGTATTTATTTTTTAAAATCCCTCAATATGGGTATCAAATTGAAGAGCTTTAATACAAGAATGGATCTCCCATCCAAGTCAAAATTTTGTATCGTGTCAAAGACTGTGTGGCGTTACGGTGGCTAAAAATTCATTCAAGTTAAGGTAAAAGGTTAAAACGTGCCGAGGACTGTGTGACATTAGGATGAATAAAATTGATGTCGTTAACGTTTCCCTCCTCCCCCCAAGACTTGGGAGTATCTTGTTGTATATAGACTTATAATGTACAGTGCATCCCATTTTGGTTGAGATTGCCAGGTTACTTGGTTGTTATTGAAGATAGAGTCTTGCGGTTTTCACATACCTGTTCTACTTTTTTGTGAAACTCAGGATGGCCATATCAGATTTTGCATTTATAAGATACAGGGCGATTTTGATAATTTATACTTTTTGGACCCCTTCTATATCTACGACGTTATTAGAAATACTCTTGCGCTAAGAACTACGTCTAATAGAAAATTTTGCATATAATCCAGTGGAGTACTCAATTTTGTTTTCCGAGTATGGTTTTGAAGATACTACACAACATTATATATTTTTAAATGGAACACCCTGTATTTTATTATTTCATTGAATTCGTTATTTTTTTCCTTTAAAATAATGTATAATACAATACACATGGTATTATTAGAAATGCTAAAAAACAATAAAAAGCTGAGTTTTTTGCTAGTAGGCCATGCATTTTCCATTTAAAAGGAGAATCAAACAAATAATTCCATTTGAGATTTTTTATAGGAGTTTATCAGCAAAGAAAAATAATGTTAACAATAATTCAAAGACTGGTGAAGTAACCTGAAAAATTTTATCGTGACATTCTGTCCTAGGAGTTAAGGGAGAACAGCAATTACACGGAACGACTCCAGATTCGGAACCTCTGTGTGCTGATTCTTTCGAAAATCCTAGATGTCGGTTACATATCGCGTCTTCAAATAATTCAATAACATGAAACACGAAATTTAGGTACCTAAAAGCAACTAATAAATAGTTATACATCATTCATTATGTATAACAAACAGAACAAGTATTACAAATCAAATATCTATCTTAAAATTAATTTTGGACATTATTTATTACCTTATTGATTTAACTGATCAAATTGTTGTCCATTTTCCCTAACACATAATTGGCAAACCTTTTCAATACGCCTGAGTGCATTTAAAATTATAACAGGTCGCCTTTGTAAATCTCGAAAAGCTGCCTCCGTTGCGGCACGAAGTTCTTCGCGACTGTTGTGTCTGTTGATATATATTTTATTTTTCAAATAACCCCACCAAAAAAGTCCAATATAGATAAATCGGGTGATCTTGGAGGCCACCTATTTGGTCCATGTGTTCCTATCCAACATCCTTGAAAATTATTTTCTAAAAAGCGCCCAATTAATCTAGAATTGTGGGCAGGGACGCCATCTTGTTGAAAGTGTATAGAATTGCGAAAGGCGAGGGGAACATCTTCTTCTTCTTCTCATCATACCAGTATCTTGTATTCTGCCTGTTAAATATGCCGGCACTGCTTATATGAGATTCGTCTGACCAAATAACTTTCCTTACAAAATCATTGTCCCTTCGGGTTTGGTCTAAAAACCAAATGCAAAAATTTAACCGTCTTGCTGCATCACCAGGATATAAGTGCTGGGCAATATTGACTTTGTAAGGTTTAAATTTATATTTTTTTAAAATTCTTTGGACCCGTGATTGAGAAACTCCAGTGTAATTTTCTAATTTCGCACAAGAAGTCTGCGGATAGGCATTAACGCTAGCTAACACATTTCTTTCATTAATTTCTCGATTTTCTTTGTTATACACCTTTGATCGAGGTTTAGAATATGCACCAAAACTTAGTAAATTATTCTTTAGTCTAAATATAGTTGCTCGACTAGGTTGATGCCTCTCTGGATATCTGAAAGTTTAAAAAACGCGATTTCATGAAATATCTTATGGTAAAATACTCGTACTTTATACCTGTGGAAATATAGTTCTAAAGCTTCTTCAACATTCTCATAACATTGATTTAAACATTGTATCATATCGTATTTTTCGTTATTTTGAAAAACGAATTCTCTTCCAGCCATTATCAATTATCAACCAGCATACTCACAAATAATTATTTATATAATGATCTTGTAAACTCAAACACGATAGTTACTAACAATGACAGCTTGATCAGATTTGCGTTTTTCTCTCCAGCGCTCACTAGATAAAATATTGTTCCGAAAGGCGGAATTCTATAATAATTTTAAATGGATTCATGCGAGATGGAAAGGTTTGCCAATTATGTGTTAGGGAAAATGGACAACAATTTGAACAGCTAAATCAATAAGGTAATAAATAATGTCTAAAATTAATTTTAAGATAGATATTTGATTTGTAATACTTGTTCTGTTTGTTATACATAATGAAAGATGTATAACTATTTATTAGTTGCTTTTAGGTACCTAAATTTCGTGTTTCATGTTATTGAATTATTGTTAACATTATTTTTCTTTGGTGATAAACTCATATAAAAAATCTCAAATGGAATTATTTGTTTGATTCTCCTTTTAAATGGAAAATACATGGCCTACTAGCAAAACACTCAGCTTTTTAGTGTTTTTTAGCATTTCTAATAATACCATGTGTATTGTATTATACATTCTTTAAGAGGGAAAAAATAACGAATTCAATGAAATAATAAAATACAGGGTGTTCCATTTAAAAATATATAATGTTGTGTAGTATCTTCAAAACCATACTCGGAAAAAAAATTGAGTACTCCACTGGATTCTATGCAAAATTTTCTATTAGACGTAGTTCTTAGCGCAAGAGTATTTCTAATAACTTCTTAGATATAGAAGGGGTCCAAAAAGTATAAATCATCAAAATCGCCCTGTATCTTATAAATGGAAACACTTATGCAATATCTGATATGGCCATCCTGAGTTTCACAAGAAAGTAGAACAGGTATGTGAAAACCGCAAGACTCTATCTTCAATAACAACCAAGTAACCTGGCAATCTCAACCAAAATTGGATGCACTGTACATTACTCGTAGGTACAACATGGTTACAAATAATAATAAAACAAAAACAAAACAGAAATAAAACGGAAACTGCAACACGGCAAAAAAGAAGACTTGAAAATCAGAGACAGAAAAATATATAGCAAACTGTGCAAAAGAGGGTGTAAATGAAACTCATAGTCGACTACAAAAACGGAGAGAGCAGTTAGCCCCAGAAACACCTGAGCAACCTGAAGCCAACTTAGTAGGTCAAAAGTGGGAGACAAAGGCAGCTGGTAGCATCAGAAACACCTGAGCAACGTGAAGCTAGATTCATAGGGCAATGTGAACGACAAAGGCAGCTGCTAGCATCATAAACACCTGAGCAACGTGAGGCTAGATTCATAGGGCAATGTGAGCGACAAAGGTAGCTGGTAGCATCAGAAACACCTGAGCAACGTGAAGCTAGATTCATAGGGCAATGTGAACGACAAAGGCAGCTGCTAGCATCATAAACATCTGAGCAACCTGAGGCTAGATTCACAGAGTAATGTGAAAGACAAAGGCAGCTGGTAGCATCAGAAACTCCTGAGCAACGGGAGGCTAGTGTAACATTATGAATGAGAAGTAAAATCTAAAAAAAATAAAAATACTAAAAACTTGAAAATAAATTAAGTAAAAAATATTTTTATGTTAAAAGGTTTTATTTAAAATTAGGACAATATTGATGTTAATAATGTACTAAAAGCTAAACAATAATTCGGTAGGTCCTAGGTACCACTCATCACAACACCTTTCTTATCAATTTCTAGCAATAATCAAAATGAAGTGCAAGCTCCCAAATTGAAATGAGAGAAAGAAGGAGCCAGAACCATCAAAAACCCAAAGTAGCTTATCAGTCGGGAAGGTTGATTTTCTTCACAATAGTCGCATAATGAACGCTGCTTGCTATGGTTCGAGATGCAGCTGAGTCAAGAAGTAGCTGCCAGCCCATCCCGAGACGTCCTACCTTGCAAGACAATGTAAGCCCCCACACAGCAGTATTAAGAACTCAAAATTGGTTGAAATGCATTATTGAACTAAACTTGACAGCCCTCCATACAGCCTTGACATTTCACGATGAGATTTCTATATGTAGAAAAATAATAATAAACTGTATTTTACTTTTAAATGCTAAATATTTTTTGTAAAGGCTCGTTTATGAATATACAGTGTTATGATAAATTCATAAAATGGAAAATTTTATTTTAACGCCTGAACATGTCTAGTAATTATTTCTTTACGCAGAAAATGTCGTCGAATTTGAGCCCTTAGACATTTTTCTGCAAATGAAAACGCACTTGGATTTGGGGGTTACACAATAATATTTGATAAAATTTAATAATCAAAAGCTATTAATGAATAAAAATTAATAATGTAGGCATACTCAACAACAAATCACTTTATAGACTAATAAAGTGTTCATATACTATTGTTATTAAATTACGACGCAGTTACTGCCAATTATTTCCCTTATGATCGAAACAAAAGCTGAGCTTCAATTTGTTATTACCTTGCCTGTATAAATATTCACGAACTTATGAACAAATATAAGATTTGACATGTTCGTTTTATTATTACAAATCGAGCAACAGAACGAACTTCCTACAAAGAAATTCCAATCGACCGAAGCACAAAAAGGCCTTCGATAGGAAGTCGAGGAAAAGAAGAAACGAGAAGACCGAGAGACGCCTGCCTAGCAGTTCAGGGTGGACGTTTTTATCCGTTTTCCTTTATGGTCAGAACGAGACTTATTACTGAGGACAAATTGGTACAAAAGAGGAATAGAGAAAAGGTCAATATCGGTACAAGTTACGGTACATTATTCTGCGACAATGACAAACCCGTAAATTTCACGGCCGAACATTTGATTGGAAGTTGGAGATACACGACCGAGGATGAGATAGAATTTTAATGCTGACTGAGGAGATTGAGCTCCTAGTCCTATATGGATGAATCTAATATCCGACTAATTTAAATGATTGTTTTTATACCTGAATTTACTTTATTGGATGACTTCAAAACAACTTGTTGCTTGTTGCCGACAATTTACAAACTAATGCCACTTGAAAATTATTGTGACAGATGTTACAAGTAAGCTATAAGTAAATACATTTACAACTGTTTAATAAACATTAGGTATATTAGAATCATTATTTATCAAGAAAATAGTACCAGTCGTCTTTAATAGCATATCCTAATCAGGGGCGGCTGTCCCTTAACTGAACTCTTGCGCAAAACAACCAAATTTAATAATAAGTTTTTAATAAGGTTAGAATTCAATACAAAATATTTAATAAATATCATTTCAATACCAACGAATTTATCAAAAACCAATTTAAGCTCTAATCCAAACTTTTATTTAGACTTATATTCGTTTGAAAGAATATTTCACCCTGCACTTCTAGCGCGTGAGATAGAATATAGTCAATGCAAACTATATGAAGTAATGGGTTTTATTTAAAATTAGGATTCTCGTACGCCGCACGGAGACACCGAACTGTGCTGATATTGACCGGACGTATCCGAACGATTCAATAATTCAAATTTTTGTTTACGTGATTTAATTACGCTTTGTTTTTGTCGTTGTAGTCTATGAAAGAATATTTAATATACAGAATGTGTGTGTGTGTTTAAATAACTGTGGAAATGAAATGAGTATCAACTTTATCATTGACTATATTAAAAACAATAATAAATCGTTTCAAAACAAATTAGATATAAAATTGCCTGGTCCACCTAGGCCATATTTTAATTGAAAACAAGAGTGCAAAATGAAAAATATAAGACATACAGGAAGTTTTAAAAGTGAAATTTATAATAAAAAGAAATGGTTGTGTGGATGTGATTGCATCAATACATTATTTTGTCTTCTAAACGTTGTTTGTGGCATATTCTTGATTACTTTTATGTTTTTTTGGGCAATAACACCACAATAGAAATAAAACGACGTATATTGCAGGAATACCAAACGTTTCAAAGTCTATTCTGACTTCGTTGCAATGGCTTTATATTTATTGACATGTCAATTTTAAAAGTGATAAATCAAATTTTCATTTTGCAATCTACAGCAATAAATATAAAGCCATTGACAACGAAGTCAGAATAGACTTTGAAACGTTTGGTATTCCTGCAATAGACGTCATTTTATTTCTATTGTGGTGTTATTGCCCAAAAAAACATAAAATTAATACATTATTTTGTTTTCCTTGCATTATTTATGGATGAGAATCAATTTGGACGGAAACTGGAGTGAAGGATTAAAACGTTTCTTAGAAATACGATGTCTCAGGACTGGCAAATGCCCTTTTTGTGCTTAGTATTGAAAAAAAAATATTGTATCAATTTCAAACTTTAATAAAAAGGTCATTGAACATTTTGCTTTCGATGAGAGTCGACGAATATGTTAACTAATAAAAAATAAATGCAGTATTAGCAAAGCTATGGTTTGTTTTGTTGCATTTTTGAATCCCAATATTTGACCAAAAAGTGCACATAACCCCACAGCAGCCACTGACCCTAATCTTAATTTTAGCAAAAATTGTTTGATTATTCAAATCTCTTACCATCATTATTGCTATGTGTAAATCAGTACCACTACTGCCATATATCAGTTACAGAAAACTCAAAAATTCTACTTTGTCCATTAAAATTCATTGAAGCTTCAATGAATTTTTTTACTAACTCTATCTTTAACTCTCCATTTCTATTACATATCATTTACATATTACAAATTTTTTCTGTAAAATTTCAAATATTTCAAATTTCCCTAAATTCTCTGGATATTAGAATTTCTAATTAATGTTTTTCTGAGTATTAAATAGTTGTAATGGTCCACGTCTAATTTCAGAAAATTGCCCGCATTACTGGTTGTTTTTTACACAAAGTATTCTTCACAGATGGTTTAAGAAAACGAAATCTCTACAATATGATCAATCTGTCTTTCTATGTACAACTATGTGTATTTTATATTGTGTATACCTATTTGTTATGAACACATTTCAACTCTAACGCTGGACTCGTTGTCAATCAGCATATGGTTGTATGTTATCGTTTTGCGTCATTTCTTGTGGGGAGAAAACCTTAATGAGTAGTCAAATAATAAAGGAACTCCTCAACAATAATATCAAAATTGCTTATGAATTTATATAACTTAACCATTTTGACTTTTTTCAACTCGTAGCTGCTATATCAGATACACAACACTCTCTAAACTATTAATTTCTAAATAAGGTGCATGTGTTAGCGTCACCTCGTGCCTAAAGAAGTTTAGTTAAAAAAAATTAATATTGCAATTTCTAAAGATTTTTATTTACGATGATTTATATTGTCGGACATAAATAAACAAAAAAAAATCTTTAAAGAACGATTGAATTCTATGGAAATTGTGGCGATGCAGACTCTTTCAGTTAGTAAAATTAAAGCAGAAAAAACCCATCACCTAAATGATAACACCATACTTGAGCAAAAACTCTGTATATTTCAAAATTCCCACACATTTCAGGGTCTAAATCAAGACCAGTTTTTAATGGCTATTAAAACAGATAATAAGAATGTATTTAAAATATTTCAACGTAAATGACAATATACAATTTGAAATTAAAATGCTTGAGAAAATGAACTGAAGTAAGTAAGATAATTTATTGCTATTTGATAAATACAGGCAAAAAAATCTAAATATCATATAAAAATAATAAAGCGCCTTTCAAATTGAAAGAATTTGAAAGCAACATTAAAATTTTATATGAAGCTCCTATGTTATAACAAAGCGATTAGAGAATTCTGTTTCAGAGATTCCATTAAAATCATAAGAGAAAAAAGGGGCTTATACTTAATAATTTCGTAATTCAGGAAAACGTAATATACAGGGCTTTCATTACGAAACCAGCCACCCAAAACAACTTTTAAAATGTCTTTAAAAGAAAAAGACAAAAAATACCGTTCATTTATATTTAAGGGGGACACATTTTACAAGTACCGGTCACCCGGCAGTTCCAACCCCTAAGCGGAGGTGAATATCACGTCTACAGGTGGTCAATCTTTTGACACATCATTGTTTAAAATAAGATTATTTTTTACAGAGCAATGACTGAAAATAATTGCCAATTACACTAAAATTGGTTTAGGGTGGTTTTTAAGGTCTGATAATCACCTCGAGTTCAGATTTGTAAATTTGAAAATGGCGGATGAATTTTTTTTAAATCAACCGATATACGCCAAAATTCTATAGGGTTTTTAGGGTCTCTGGTCACCAGCCCGGAATTTAAAAAATTCAAGATTGCGGATGAAAAATTTGTCTCTTGGGTTATTTTCATCCTCCATATTGGATGCCCCATCTTGAATTTTTGTTTATCAGATCCGTGATCAGTGAACCCAAAAACCCCCTTACAAGATGTTTGGTGCAAAATGGCTAATTTTTTAAATTTTCAGTAGCCATCTTGGATCCGCCATTTTAAATTTTGCAAATCTAACCTCGGACTCGCAATCAGAGACCGTAAACACAACTCTAAACCAATTTCGGTGTATTTGGCAATTATTTTCACATTTTAATTTTTTTACGGTTTCTAGGTTATTACTCTGTAAAAAAATGATGTGTCAAAAGATTGGCAAAAAAGAGACCTGTAGAAAGAGGTATCACTTGATAACCCTTTGTATTTAAAGTTTTAGAAGTGATATTCAGCCCCGCTTAGGGGTTGAAACTACAGGGTCACCGATTAGTGTAAAACGAAACAAACTGTCATGATAAAATTTTACATCCCGTCCTACACTATTTTATTTTAGTAATTTGTTCGAATTTTTTTACTTTATCGGCTTTATTTGTTGCTAAACGATTTGAACAAATTTCCGCTCCACCTTTCAATAATGTCTTTATGGTTCCTTAGAGCTAAAGGAAAGATTCTAAACAACTATCATGATAAGATTCGACGTCCTACCGTATTTTGTTTTAGTACTCTGTTTCATTTTTTTACTTCCTGGCCTTTACTTGTTGCTAAATGATTTGAACAAATTTCCATCCCCACCTTTCAATAATGTCTATATGGTTTCTTAGATCTAATGGAAAGACTCTAAACAACTGTCATAAAATTCGACGTCCTACAGTATTTTGTTTTAGTACTCCGAATTTTTTTACTCTCTCAGCTTTATTTGTTCCTACATGGTTTGAACAAATTTCCGGTCCACCTTTAAATAACGTCTATATGGTTCCTCAAATCTAATGGAAATATTCTAAACAACTGTCATGATAAAATTCGACGTCCTACAGAATTTTGTTTTAGTAATTTATTCCAATTTTTTTACTTTATCGGTTTTATTTGTTGTTAAAGGATTTGAACAAATTTCCGCCCCACCTTTCAATAATGTCTTTATAATTCCTTAGATCTAATGGAAAGATTCTAAACAACTATCATGATAAAAATCCACGTCCTACAGTATTCTGTTTTAGTACTTTGTTTATTTTTTTTTACTCTCTGGGCTTTATTTGCTAATTGATTTGAACACATTTCCACCCCACCTTTGAATAATGTTTATATGGTTTCTTAGGTCTAATAGAACGGTTATAAACAACTGTCATAATCATTTCAAATTTGAGCTTATACATTTTTCTTCACATGCTCTCCATTTACATACTCTCTGACATACTTGCACCTTACTATAGATCATGATCACTATTAGTTACTATTTAGTTTGTCGTTAGCAAGTGCTAAACATTTTTCTAAATATGAACGTAATTGTAATTTATTAGCATTTAATGAATAATGTATCATGCTTGAACACAACCATAATTTGTAGCTTTCTTTAATACAACTGTCATATAATTGGTCATAGTTTTATTGAGACCTTTATTTATAGCACTTGGCTATGTATATTTAGTAGTCGAGCTTAAAATATATATTAATATGAGATTTCTTGGTATGTCTATATATAAATATATATATATATATATATATATATATATATATATATATATATACATAAGTCTAAACATTATACAGAATACTGAAAGCAGTATTTTCAATAAAATAATAAAATGCGTAAATATAAATTGCAACTTGGCATTGATTATATTATATGATCCTGCAAGTTTAATATTAAAGGATACAATTATTCCTTGCTCATTTATGATCATCTTTCCACGCAGACTGGCTCCTTAGAAGAAAAAATATTACTATTATTTTATTAGCTAGAATATAATATACGATACACCTTATCATTCAATTTTCTTTATGTTATTTCAGCGAGTGCACATGCTGATTAAATACATAGAATGATTTCATTAAATGGTCTCAGGAGCTGATCTCCAGTGGGTCATTCTAGGAGAACAATTATTTGCGCCATTGTTTCCAGCGGTTCTGTGGTTGCAAACAAACACGTTATACTTCAATGCGGTCTCCAAAATTCAATGTCAATTTGCAATTGCCAGGCGTCCAGTTCACATCGCCAAGATAGCTGATAAGCAGGTTGTTTGGAATTTCGTGCGCAGAAGATTAATTACGGCATGTGCAGTGTGGGATTTCACCTTATCTTGTCAAAATGAGAGCTACCGCATAACAAGTTTTCTAATTGCGGCAACGAAAGTTGTAACCTTTTCTATTTACCGTCATTTTAGAAAAAAGGCTCAATAACGTCACCACTCCAATTTCCGATAACTAGAAGTGAGATATTGGTTTCCTGACCATGGCACGTAAATTTTCAGATACCTAAATGTGGCAGTTTTGTTGAAATTCTATACATGTAAAGACCTCTCACCGACGCGATAATTGTTATCAAGATCTATCATGAACGAGTTGCATTTTGTAAATATGACTATTAATTAATAGTAAGATTCCTACTGCAAATTTGTTATCTAAGCGATAGATCTTAATCTAGTGTTGTAAATTAAAAAAAAACTGTATGTAGCTTTTGTTCAGATTTCGGGATAAGCACAAAACGTTATGTTTATTTATCTGGAACACACCAAAGGATGCTCGGCAGAGCTCCGTTTGGAACGTTTATTCATGCCTGGCAGTCACGATTATTACTCTGCACATGTGCTCTCAGTGAACCAGTAGCATCCGAAAGTCTCTGAGAGGCATAAGCCAGGAAGTGCTGTCCAAACGTAGTTTAAACGCCCCCACGAAATGTGTTTTCGCCTTTTTCCCATCAAATTTATTTCCAAGTAATGTAGAACTAAATAATGCAAACACCTGGATTTTATTCTTTATCCCACACATTTTCTATTTTCGTTACCCGTCAGGTGCTTTAGGGGGTCCACACATGATCACCTCAGATTTAATGCAAAATTTGTTTATATATGCACATGCATGAGTTGGCTCGGTGCTAGAGTTCCAGAGCTAGGAATACATTTATAGACCTGTGCCTTGTCATGAAGCTCGCGGCTCAACAAATCTGGTCAACTTTGATACAATCTGATGCTTCAACTACAGTATCTAATACCTTGAATTCGGTGATAGTACTACATTTTGTGTAAAAGGTCTAAGAGAGGCATAAATAGTGTCTATTACACAAAAATTTACTTCATCTATTTCACAGAGTGTAATAATAGTTGGATACCTCTTACCGTTCTTGTAAAAACTGTGTCAATCGTTATGATGTATCTGGTAGGGAAAACCTATGCCGTAACTTTCGCGGTACATGTAACTGTGTTTTCTAGGAAAAAGTGTGACCTTTCAAGTGGTGTCAGTAAAAATGAAATCAAGGGTGATAGTCATAATAAAAAATTATCCTGAAACATGCTACAATTTTGCAAATTTTTGATTTAAGGCTCAGAAAGGAGCTAATCAAAATCAGCACTATTAATTTTTAGTTAGTATTACTGATGTAGTAAAATGTGGACCTGATTGTTAGTTGATAGCCAGAAACTTGTACTAGTATCAAGTAATTCAAGGTAGTAGACACTAGAGTTGAAACTCAAGGTGTAAATCAAAGTTGACCAAATACCTTACGCCACGTGCTTCACATTGTATGGGTCCACAACGGTGCCCTAGGTTTGGAACTACTGCACCAATGGTACCAAAATTTTGCATCGGACAAAATCGCATGTGGTCGAGGCAGTATTTTTTATTTTAGGACACTTGATATGGAATGATCCCTGCGTTTAGTTCTTTGAGAGCGACTGTCAATTACATGTTCTACCAGCTCATTTTAGTAATTTATATGTTATTCTGATAAGGAGAGCTATTTTTCACATTCATGAATGCTAACTCTTTAAAATTTTCCCGTTTTTATTTTCTTTATCTGTGCTGACAATAAAATCGAAATACATTATGCCAGGTACCATTTAAAATTAAACAATGTATTATCTTTTACAACATGAAATTTATTACGCAATATTTTAAAATGTTAAAATTACATTTCAGTTTGTTTGATAACAAAATTCTGCAAATTTCTTTTATCGGTTAATTGTTGTTACGATTTTCTGATGGCACAAAAATGTCAGTATTTACTTCTGGATCAAAAAAATCAAACTGTCAAACTATACTAAAAATCGCATCATTCGAACATACACATCTGAAAAAAAAAACGGACGTCATAACAATTACAAATACAAAATTGTGTGCACGACAGCGTTTTCAGCCCAGTCTGAACGAACGTCAGCTTTGGCATGCCGGGCAACGACGACCGGACATAAAATTACTAAATTGACAGCTTTTATACTGTCGGTTCTTATAAATCCGTGAGAAATTTAATTATTAGCCATGTACTACGCGAAACATATGAAAGAAAAAGTATTTTATGTCGATTTTGCATGGAGACCAACACGAAAGTCTATTAGTTTAACAAGGGGAATCATCTATAAATTACAGAATAAATGATGTTAATTAGAGAGAGGATGATGTCCTCTTCTGAATTATTGGTGTAATTTATGTCATATTTATAAGCTGAAATGTAATGGTTTAACTCTGTAGTACTATCCATCGCTGAGTGAATAATTTTATTGTAAAATATTAACAGTAGCTCGGTGAAAGACAGATTGATACCAAACTTAGTAAGCGAAACTATAAAAAACTATAAAGCGAAAAATATGTACTTCAATTTAACAATCGAGAAATAACGAAATAAAAAACATGGCTATTTCCTTTCTTTCCGCATTGACATTTTTTACTGATGAAATTAATAGCCAATATATTATTTTCTTAAATAAAGTTTTAATTATATTATAAGCACACTATATTGCCATTTTCAATCAAAATCAGTTTGAAAGTGTAAAATTAACGCGCTAAAAACTGTTTATGTACAGATGGTGTTCTTGTGGAGGTTGTATTTAAAAGAATAATTTGAAATATAAGTGGTTATAGTGTAGTGATGTAAAAATGCATGCATAAGTTATGTTGAAAAAAAGGGTAATAGTGGTTGTAATTAGCAAAAGGTATCTAAAGTTGATCTTATTTAATTGTTTTGTGAAGTTTAAGTTGATGTATTGTATTTGTATTTTAAATTTTTTGGTTACTAGAGACAAATGCCCATCCAAACAGTTTATTGTGTATAAAAATTTAAATACAAACCGTAAACTATCTATAATAAGTAGTACCTTTGTCTGCCTAATAGCGTATTAGAATATTTATGTTCTAAAGATAATAATTGTTTGCTGTACCTATCTTGGCAGTAAAATCTTGAATTAGATACACAAAAACCTATATAAAGTGCAAAATGAAAACACTTTAGGCGGATAAAACTGTTGCTTTAAATCGGAAAAGGCCACTGTTTGAGTAATCAACATAACCTACAAATACTGCAATAAGTGAAATTTTCTAAGTGAAATTTTGATTGGGGTAGGCATTAGCAAACTAAATAGATAATTATAATCAAATATATGGCCAAATATCTAGAATCTGTATTAGAAGTAGCTCAAAAACAATAAAGGTTGGTCTAACTAAAGTTTACATATATTTTATTTCGAGCCATACTCACCTGGTGTATTCAAAAAAAACTTGAGATAGCCTAAAGAGTCTTCCCCAAAAGATATGCTCGAGCCTTTTTCTACAAAGTTTGTTTTTAATTCCACATTTCGGTGTTTGTATCAATTAATTCAAAATAAATATTGCATGCAAAAAGTTGGTTATTATTCCTTATTCCCAACATTCCCTTTCAGTGTCTCCTTGCTCAACTATCTCTTGTTATCCCATTATTGTGGTTTATCATTCCCCAGAGTTCCTAGGGGTTTCCTCTGGGCAACCTCAGGTTTTGTCTAAAATTATTTACACATGCATGTGTTACGTTACTGTGCAGTGATTCTAGAGTTATGGGTACTATACTGGACCCATACCATATCATGAAGCACGCAAATAATTTGGACAACTTATTACGTTGTGCTCCAATTATATTGTCTAATACCTTGAATTAATTTATTCTAGTACAGCTTTTCCTTGACAGGGGTCTAGGGGAAAATCAGTCTTATTTTTGAAGAATAGAGGGAACAAAAATGCATCTATATTATGCAGGTTTCAGTTGTCAACTTTAAAAATTTTCTTCATTTTTAGATCGGGTATTAGCAACCATAAATAATTGTAATCATTTTTGTGGCCAAATTTCTAGAAACTGTATTAGAAATAATTCAAGAATCGAAAATAACAATTGTTTTGCCTTTTTTACGAAAAATTAACGATTTATACATAATATGAAGAATGCTAATCATTTTACTTTTGGCTCATGGATATGCGTACGCAGTTATAATTGCTTTCTATTTTGTTTTTGAGAGTTAAATTTTAGCATATTTTTTTAATTTTTATGTTTTTTTCTGCAAGCTGAGTGAGCTTTATACAACAACAACATATTTTTCTAACTGAGGATATGCACATGAGAATTACGTTCCAAAATATTCATAATAACGAAACAATTATGTTCCTGAACTAATACAAATTTCATAAAATACATATTTGGTTTAGGCGTCAACAAAATCGCCATCAGCATCAAGACAAAATAGGTCTGTCGTAATACCAATATATAGATCGACAAGATTATTATAGTGTTGAATGGATATATCATTAAAAATAAACAATTGCTCAGCGACGACAGTTTCCACAGACCGGGGCGCCATTACACAGATTGAAAAAAATTGATGGTAATAACTGATATCATATTACTACTTTATAAGAGCCCCAGGAATATTTCTTGACGTGGTAGAGAGATTGAAATGATTATACTGACCGAAAAGACAACATAAAATATTTAGGTTATTTATTACCGATAGTCCATTTCGAATGAAACTTATGGGATACATAATATCAAATTAAATAGGGTGACTTTGTTAGAAAACTGTTTTCTTCAGCAATTCTCAGAAAAACAAAACGCAAGAAAACCGAAAACCAAGCATATATATATATATATATATATATATTTGTTTTTAAGTTTTTGCGGGCACTAAATATGTTCGGTGGTTTCCAGGAATTCATTCGCGTAGTAAAATGACGACGTCTCGGCAGAATCACATCTGCCCTCATAAGGTCGGTTCGCATAACTCTCGTTGCCGTCTGCTTACGCTTCAAGTTACCCGATACTAAGATGTTAATCAGCAAGCGGGAGGCGTGGCCATTGCGCGCCAAGGGCCAATCACATGCAGTCGTTCGCGGCACCAACCGATGAGCGCCGAACCGCAACTATATAATAGCGCGCTATCTACTGAACATGTAATTCTTGCAATCTTGTGAATTACTTGATAATGAAAGTGCTCTAGAAAAATCCATCCAATACAAATTGATGTGCTGGATAAGAATTTTATCACTATTTGACATTTTTCTAGCATTACATTTTTACAGTTGAACCTTACAAGATTTTACAGTAAAAAGTGCTGGTTAGGCGATTTTTGGATGGGTAAAAGGTTATGTGTTCTCATGTTAATTTGAAGCATACAGTGAAGTTGCCTTGACTGAGATATAAAGCGCTGTAGATTATAATAATACAGTTACATATACAGGGTGGTGGAAATATACTATAAAGAATTATTATAATGAGTATTTTAATAAGTGTTAGAGAGTTGAAATTAAATTGAATCACTTTATCTTGAGAAAAATAAGAGCAAATATCCGATTATATGTATATATTTACCTACCTACCAACATTTTTGAAGAACCCCTGAATCTACGAGTAAACCTCGACACACATGTACTATTAATTAAACGTACAAATGGAAATTGAATAAGTAGTAGTAGTAAACTAAAACATATTATTTTGTAATTTCTATTTAATTAGAATTGTCATTTACGTTTATTTCTTATATTATTCTACCGGTTAATAGGTGAATTATTTAATTTTACGAAATTTCATATTAACTAAATTTTTGTCTTTAATTTCCGCTTACTGCCTTTTTGCGATACCTAATATCATTAAGCTAAGGATTAAGAATGTGCACACATATAAAGTGCTATTAATTACATAGGAAAAACAAGTTGAATTTTGTTAGGAATTGACACAATTGGTCGAATTTCGACCACAGACGATTCTAGTTCTTATAATTATCTGTTATTTTGTTTTTACAAAGTGAATTTAATTTATTTTGTTGTATTTTAATACGCTAAATTTCATATAATTGAAAAAATTATTTAGAAGAACTTCAGATTTACTAGAAAATCTTGAATCTGCATAAGACAGTACATATGGGGGCCAGTGTACCCCTTATATGCATTAGCGCCACCTTGCAACTGATCTACTACAGAATCATGCGCATATAGTAGTTTTGGTTGCTCGTGCTTCCAATAAAGCTAGACCGTTCTTCAGGTTAGGATGGGATGGCAACGAGCATCGTAAAAATTAAAACCTTCGGGCGCAACATTTGGAGTTTTGCAATAATTTTTTCGAGTAAATCACATAGTCCAACGTCAAAATGTATCTCTCGTTAATTAGTGAAGTGCAATTGTGCCATGAGTAAGTAATAAACTGCTCTTGTTTTTTTTTTCCTGACAGTTGCTTTGAGAAAGACTTTCAAAATTTTCGATGTAATATTGGACATTAAAAATGCCTACACGGGGAACTATAGGTATATTGTAAAAGGACTTTGATCTTGACAAACCTATATAGGTCTCATAAACTATTTTAGGAAGACGAATACTTCAAACGATGGCAGCACAGGATGTCAATTGAAATATTTTTGTCACTTGACCGAAACCGATGTGTTATATTTCGTATCTTATTTACATCAGCACAGTTGCTGTATTTCCGAAAGTATTCACGCCGCCATTTGATATTCAATGACATAATTTCCGTCAGTCACTCTCACGTGAAAATCGATATCGCCATTCGACGAACGTCACGTTTCGAAATTGTTTATGTGTCATTGATATCTTTTCCATCTCAGTTCGCGATAGAAAATCTAAAATATATTTATTTTTTCATTTTATTTCCTTTATGATGTCAACGATACTGACTTCGCAATCTAATGTTTTTGTTGACCCAGAAACTAGACATTGTCTGTCAAGATGCTTTAAAGAAGGCTTCTTGACAGTTTGAAAAGTGTGCAAATGCATTTACTTACGAAAGCTAATACAAGATGAAGAGCGTACTGAAGTTGAAAGCTACTTCGGTTGTTCGTTCTTTCTTCTTTCAAGATGATCGACAAAAGCTCTCGTACGAATCAAGATTTTTTCTGGGGCTCAATTTTCTAAAATTAGATTTTAATCTAAACCTGAAATATTTGTAAGAGATGAGAAAAATATTTTTGTCTTCATATGTGTTGTACGGTAATTCGGTCGCCCTGCAAAAACGATCGTTCTTATCAAGTTAAGAATGTTTAAAAATTGTGAATTCATGTACAAACATAGCTGATTGTATGTCCAATACTAAAATAAAACCTAATAAAAACCATATTAGTTATCCAGATGGAAGTTTGTACAAAATGACCTTCCATTACTAATGCTATCGGTAACCACTAATGACTTAATTCTACGGAAATGGGAGGGATGCAAGGGGCTTGTAGAACACAAAATTAACACAGAATATTTTAGCTTTTCTTTTGTATTTTGTTCTTCTTTGTATGATTAATATGTTTGAATTTTGATATTACATTTTATGATCAAGGATCCAGGCATTTTCACCAATATTTTCTTTATGTTATTTTTGTGTTCATTTATTCGTACATTTAGAGCCCTAAAGGTTTCTCCAATATATACTTTATTAAATTCGAAATGATTTTTTTGGAGTTTAGAGATCAATTTTGTTTATTATTGATAATGATATAATTGATTTTAGTGTATTTCTAACTTGGAATGTGGATTTAATATTAGATTAGTTGCTCAATAAACTCAGTACGCACGGTTGTTGTTGTAACGTCATTATCTTGGGTGTTAGTACTGCTTGGAGCAGCTTGCCATGGATTGTTAGCTATTCTGTTGTATACAATTTTATTTACTTATAGCTGCTTTTGCCAACATTTTAATATTTATTGGCTGCACAGTTACTACAGAGAAAAGCTCTGAATCTACTTGAATACAAATCAGTTTGATACTCTAGAAAGTTGTCTAAAATTCATAGGAGAATTGGTTGTTTCTAGAAGGTTCACGAACAATTTTTATGCCGCGTATAAATACAGTCAATATTTTAGACAAAAACCAGTAAAGTTTAATAAAAGTTGTCATTTTGAAGAATGTATTTAAAAATTTAATCCACCTCGTACAAATAACATCTTGCTATACTAAGGTTGTTTATTTAAAAAAGGATATAATTTAGAAGTTTACAGAATTTAACGATTTTAGTTTGCGAATTTAAAAGCTTCTTTGTAAAATCTTTCAGGTAAGCTACCGTCAGAACTTATCGGTTAGAAATGTTTTTGAATTGTCAAAATAAGAGGTTAAGCGAGACTTGGTTCACACATCTTTTTTCTTTTATTTTGAACAAATTCTATTTTCTTTGTAGTTAGATTATTTTTCTTCTCTGCATTGGAAAATGATCGATGTCTTTTAAGACCTCTTTTAAAATGGACAAATTTGGCGTACCTCTTCCATTTCAGAGTTTGATTTCGATTTAGGCTTTCCTTTTCGATTTAGGCGTGTTGGACAACGGACGTGTTTTTCTAGCTGCCGTTTATACGAAGTTAATTATAGCCGGGCATTAGATTGATGATTTTTAATGAAAACACGTTTTTGACTTTTATGAATTTTTATAATTAGGCAAAAAGTTTAAGGGTTCTACGCTAAAGATTCTACTTCTGCGTTATGTTTTAGAGTTCCTATATTAATATGGTTATATTAATATATTAATGCGGCTATGCGGCTACGTTCTAATTTTTCTACCTAAGAGTTCTCCGCACAGTTTCGATATACAGATTTCCAAATGAGTTTTCCGCCTTTTTTTTAAGGAGAATTCTTCCGGATAATTTTTTTGGATGTGCCATCCCCACAGCTTGGGGGGAATAAATTTGTCCGATCAATTCATGGATATGGTCTCTGATGGTTTTAAGTGTTCACAAAACTGTGTCTTCATCAAAAAATAAATCTCTTTATGGTATTTGGTTTATAAATCGTCCCAGGACGAAATAGTAACAACATTCTCTAGTTTGGCCCATAATGACACGTGTTTTTCCCCACTTTGTAAATTTTCTTTTTTTGATTGTTTGACAAACTTGCGTTTAATTCTTATTAAAATGCCTCAAAGCCTTACACTATGCACTTGATACGACCAAAATGAGCAGTATTGAGCAAGTTTCACATAGTGTAACTTACTTTACAAAAATTTGGAATATAATCTTTTGATAGTTAGGGGAAAGATATCAGCTCCCAGTATTCCATATTCATTACTTAAATCTATTATCCAATAAATGTTCTCGATGAAGAGCTGCCGTTCACAAAATAAAAGCAAATCAAAGTGCATTTTTAAATTAGTTAAAGAAAATAAAGTGAGCTAATCTTTCAAAAGTATTACCGATTTAAAGTAAAGTGTATATTAATATTTATCCTTCGTGGCTAAAATACAATAAATTACTTTAGTATATTCAGCAAGATTACCCAGGTTTTAAAACAAATTAGAATTTTATTCTACACTTGACACCATTCCACTTTATTTTTCATCCCCTTTTCTGATGTAGACTTATATAGAATATGAAATCGAAAAGTATTTTATATGAATGGGAAGCGAAGCTCTCGAAATTGAAACAATGTTTCTTTCATGTGGCCAACAAAACATCCTCATTGTCATCGAATGGGTCACGTTTCGGGCGTAGTGACTCCTCTCTCATACGAAGGACGCAGTCTAGACGATCTTCTTGGCTTTTGGTTACAAGTGGCTGGGAAGCTGGCGGTTGTTGAAATGAAATGGGAGGCGATTCGTGTTTGTGCCATCCATTGTTAATACATGTGAGTTCGTGAATTTATGGATGGCACAAAGGAAGACAGAAACAGCAAGAAAGTTTAAGTTTGGTTTATATTAGATTTGATCTTAGTTTACAAGAAGCCCTAAATATATATTTTAGTTTAATTTGTTGGCAAGTGCACAATACAGGGTGTGGCTCAGAGAGTTTTGATTAGGGATTTATAGTTTATGTGAAATATAAAACTTTGCCCCAGTAGGTCTTCGATCATGATAATTTTAATGAAATTATTTTCTAATTAGGAATGCATTTTTTTTCTATACAATAGTGTGACAGTTTTTGTGATATTTCTATTTTTTTGAGAAGAACGCTGACAATAATAATTCAAGATTTACCTGCTAATAAAATTCAACCCCTAAGGTTAAATTTCGTACGAACCTGATCTTATATGTCATTTTTAATATATTTGTCGTTTTTTAGTATTTTAGGGGTAAAATTTCACCCCCAAGGAGTTAAAATTCCATACCTACTTACCTAATCTTATATGAAATTTTTAACATATTTGACGTTTTTGACATTCCTGACATTTTTAACATTTAAGGATAAAATTCCAACCCTAATGGAATTAAATTTCATACCTGATCTATGTGACATTTTTCACATTTTTGACAACTTTAACATTTTAGGATTAAATTCCACCTTCATGGGGTTCAACCTGATCTTATATGACATTTTTAGCATTTACGACAGTCTTGACACTTAAGGATACAATCTTATACTAACCTGATCCTATATGACACATGTGCGAATCCATCAAAAATCACATACTTGCATTTTTTGTGTGTGATTCACTGATTGTGAATTTTTGTGTATGAATCACGATATCTTCAAGTAATTTTGAAAAGAGTGTTCATTGAGGTTAGGAAATCCAAATGAACACACAGAATACACAACAACTTTGCTGATAGTAAATTGATTTTAACGATTTTCTTTTTTTTGAACGGCCTTTTTATCGAATATTGCCGTTGTTGTTTTTTTAAGGATAGTTGTGGCATCACTGGTTTTTTTTGAGTTCTTTGGCAATAACATACACTTTAAAGGCTGTATGTTTCATATAGTCCAAACCTTTCAAGGTTCAAGTCAGACCCCGTATTCAAAAATTAATCTCAATTTGTGATTTAGTAAATTTGTCATTCCGAATCCTTTTAATTTTTATTTTTTTCTTGATCATTTGTGTTAAGTTATACCGTTGAAAACGGGGTGTGATTTAGACCTTGAAACGTTTGAACCATTTGACATAGAGACTTTCAAGTTTATATGGTATTATTCCCAAAGAACTCAGAAATAAGAATTTTGTCCTGGTTGAATGTGTTTATAATGTAAATAAAGATGACAGAACTAAATATACTACTTTTTGTAATTAAAATTAGTTTTTCTGACCTGCTGGTTGAGGCATAGCACAAAAACTTCACGAAATGCCGCTGAAACTGAACCTCATTGATACTTTCGTAATTACTCATATCTTTAAAATGGCATCTCATTAATTCTTTCCACAAATCGTTAGTAGGCATTTATTAACTACAAATCCTTAATTAATTTAATAACAAAATAACTTGGGGCTCTGTCTGTCTGTCTGTCACAGTTCTGATATCAAATTCTTAAAATATTTATTTATTTATTCTCTCTTTACAAACACCAAATAGGTAATTACATGTGAAGGCTTAAACAGCACAAAAGTATTTGAGAATGTCACAGATATGCCAATATCATAAAGGGTTTGCGTCCGGATGCAGCGATAATATGCGCCTAAGTTCACCAAATCTGATGTTAAATTGGTCAGGAACTATGTTATTGGACTCCCGTTGTTAATGTAGAAGAGATTAGATGAGAGCAGAATTACGCTAATTTTGCGGACTAAACGCTATTGATCAAGCCACAATCAGATTTTATGCTATTTAGAATGTTTTATTATCGTAAGATCCATTGAATTTCCAGTACAAAAGCCATTAATTATGTCCCCTTGCCGCGTCATCTTCAAAATTGTTATAATTTTTTCAAAATTTGCTAATTTTAGTGATTTTTTCCAGATTTTCTCCAATCTAATCAGGCTTCACCGAAGTTTATTTTGCAGTTTTGTAAAATCCACATTCATATCCTTTTGGAAGTATTTTAATTTAGTCAACTAGCAGACCCGGCCACGCGTTGCTGTGGCTGAGTGATTTAAGACAGATTTGAAAGACAAATTTAACACAAAACGCACAAAATTTAACGCAAAATAAGACATCTATAGTGTGTAGTCTAAGAAAATATATCACATTCAAGTGTGGCGCCATTTATGAGGTGCAAAGGGCAAAGTTCTCTGTAAAGAAATTCACTGAAGGCGCCATCTGTTCCTGACTTATGGAACGTACGATTAATAACAACAACCAACGTTGATGATCAGTTTATTATTAATTATTAATTATTAAGCCCATTAATTTAAATAATAACTATCCTATCATCTAAGTTGGACCAAATTACATATATATGCCAACTTTCATGAATATCGGTTGACTCGTTTTTGAGTTTATTCGGAACATACACAGGTAAACAAAAAAACTATTTTTTAGTTTTTAATGTTAAAAAAGGCAAAAGCGCTTATCGTGTTCGATTTTGGCCTTTTATCACATCCGAACCACTATTCACAAGATGGCCTTGGTGGCTTGCAGTTAAATTTCACTTCCCAAAAAGCTCTAATGGCTGGTGTATACAAACAAATAAGCAATAAGAACCAAAATTTCGTTCGTTCGCAAAATGATTTTGTAGCATTACATTTTTGATGACTTTGATATTTATCTCACAGTAAATGAATTTGTCTACATTTAAATTAGTTGATTGAAAGGAAGTAGGTTGTAACAATCGAAACTCAAAGTGAGGTAAGTGTAAGGTAAGATCAACTGTCTATGTACATCTACCAAAGGTGTTCTCATTACGATGTCGTTAATCTAGAACTCCATTTAGAACCATACAATTGCGATCAGGCCATTTCCGTTGACATTTTTTAACGATCATTTTCTCGATTCGCTATTCTCGTCTGGGTACAATTGATAGCCTAACACCAAGAAACGAGTCCAAATCTCCTATTTTGGGACATCGTAGGAGAAATGTTTTATGTTTGTCACCGAACATGTTTGTCGGAAAAACAATCGCACACACATTCTCGTTTTATTATGCTTCCTGTTCAGCTATCAAGTGCATACAGGGTACTCAGCACTAAGCATATAAATTTCAGCCTACTTTAATACTCACCATCATCAACCAGTTTGCTAAAAGATATTTTGTTCTAATCAGTTTGATTCTCAAAATGTTGTTATTATTAATTTCAATGTGTAGTAACTATTGTCGTTACATAGTTTAGAATATACGATTAATAAACTGATTGGTAGATAGTGCAAAATAACTTACTTTTGAGATGACTCAGCATACATACCTGGAAATAAAATAAAAAGTTTAATGACATTTAAACAAAGGAGATATTTTTGTTCTTGTTAGGCAAAGTAAGTTGCCATGTCATATAAAATCTTACACTAGGGACATTTTATATCTATGTTTGGAGGACCACCATAAGGCAGTGAATTTATTATACAATAGAATACGACTATAGTATATTATTTATTAATCTTTTAGATACAGCAACTCTTTAAAAATATGTCCAGCAGTTGGCTTGTTGATTTTATTTGGTCCCGTAGTTTAGCAATGTTTTTTTCTAGATATCTCTTTATTGAGATGCTGTTGAATACAGAAAATTTTTGAGTTTTTCGTCTGGTGCCTACACAAGTCAGCAACAATATTCTTGTTTTGGTGAGTACGCCTGCTAGGCGTACAGGGTGTTTCTAAAATAGGGAGTATAGAACTCATTAAAATAAGCCAAAAAGCCGTATTTTAATGACTTCTATACACAAATAAGCCAAAAAGGCGTATTTTAATGGCTTCTATACACAGCAGAAGTTTGGAACCTTATATATGCTATTATATATATTTTTCTTATGTACTAATACATGTAACATATTGATATTAATTTATTAGAGTTCATATGAGAATATGAATATTACAGAAGAGAAATTGCAAGCGGCTAGGTAATAGAATGTAAGTAAACAACATTTGCTATAGAATAAATTAAACAAAATCGTGAAAGTACAGCAGGGGTGAATTCGACTAGGTATAACCGTGAACTGATTTTGAAAGTAGTTAGTAGTTAGGTATGAAGCGCATGAACATGATGAACAGGGGTACATTAATACTCTTTCAATATATCATCAATATTAATGTAATCAAAATTGTACCGAGTTGTCAAATATTTCAAGGTATAAGCATTCGGGATGCTATGAGATTGTAGTATTCCGTTGAAATAACTGGAGAAAGCAAATGCAGTATTATAATTTGTACCAGTATGAAGAAAAGTCAAATATGGAACAAGAACTCACAAAATATTAAAAATAAAAATTTTTATAATTTTCAAAATTTGACAAATATAAACTCGTTTTTCAAAATTTGGCAGACAATTAACCTAGAAAATTAATAGACGAAGTAGTTCAATGTCATAAGTAACAACCTTAAAATTGGTTAAAATAATAACTGGCACGAATTGAAGTTAGAAGTTTGTTTTGAAAGTGTAACCTAAAAGCAAAATATTTGGACAGACCTCATTAAAATAAAATTACATATGATTAGAGAAAGAAATTATAAACAGTATAAAGTAACGGGGATTATTTAAAAATAAAAATAATACAAGTGGCGGTATTTTGGACAATTTAATATAGTAAAAAATTTTGTTGTTTGTCAAAAAATTTTGACAAAGAACAGAGAGAATTTTTTTTTAAAAAAACCTCGAAATACTCAACAAAACGATTGACAACGACTCCAGAGTCGGAGTTGAAATGTCTCCAAACAGATAAGTATAACACAATATACAATACACTATTTATATACAGGAATACTGGTTGATCAATTTAAGACATCTCTTTATCTCAGAATAACTGTGAGGAAGAATTTCTGTACGGACAGCCAGTAATCCGGGGAATTTTACGAAATTGTATTACTATACTTTGTTCTCCAAATACGATTTTAAATATCTGTTGCAGGAAATTTTTTTTTAGAGAAAACCCCAATGGACAGGCAAAATAATTCAAGACCTCCTCACCAATCTTTTCGAAATTACATAGTAAGGTATGTAAAAATAGAGTTGTTTAAGATTGCCACAAGAAATTGTATATAGAGTTATAAAATTAGTTTTATTGATAGATTAGAATAAATTTTAGACTGAACAAATATAATGATAAACTATTTGATTTTTTTATATTTAAATTTGAATCATTAATTTTTATATATTTACTTAAAAATTAATTAACTGTAATTACAATGTTTGGATAAAGGATTGTAGATTTATTTGGTTTTAATATGTGCTTTCAACTGAGTGCAAAATTTAAAAGAATGAGAAGGAATCGGCGGTAAAAACGGTTATTTTTTCCGAATTTTATTCAGAAAACATTTTTTAAAGAGAATGTCAAACCTATATTGATATTTATATATTTATGTCGTGTATTTTTTCTTGAACTCACATCGGCAATAAATAAAAACACAAATAACAATTTGTACACTTCATCAGGACTATCAATTAATATATAAAGCAAGTCTATAATTGCATTTGGCCGATATATGCAAATGGTAAAATAATACTTTTATCATTTAAATCACTTGAATAAACATGTCTTCTAAAAAGAGACTAATTACTTGTGCATTTTCAATTTTTTTTTATTTTCACTTAACATAACTGTGAGCCACTATTAATAAAATAACTTAACTGGAATATTACAATTTCAAATTTTAATCCTAGTAAATTCCTATTTATATATTCATTAAACAGTAATTAAGATTACTTTATATCTGTCATAATAACTTATAATTTGCATTTAATTACACTTCTTATTAGAAATCTATTTCTAGAAGGTTTTGACTACATGCATACAATTTCAGACCCTATTGGGCCCTATATAGAGTTATATGCAAACAGATTCTTCTGAGGGAAGACCGCTGGATTCAGTTAACTAGAAAATTTGACATTTGTTTTCTGAAGAGGAGAATTACCTTGGATTGCGCAAGGATTAATGTCAAGAAACTAAATTATCTCTAGAATAGTAGTAGTAGTCCAAGCTAGATGTAAAAAAATGTGCAAAATACCGGTACCAGTACCGCAATATTATTTTTTGAAAGAGAAAATTTGACCGTATAATGTATGGTACTTGTTCTCCAGGAAAAGGTAGCATAGTGTCAGCGCAAAATTCACTACACTGCAGATATACCAGACATTAAAAGAATTTAGCTTTATGGGAGTTGCCCATAAACTTTCAGATCGTCCAGATGTTCAGTTTATACACATGTCTGCTCAAACCGGTGTGTTCAAATTTCTTCAGATCTTTCAGAACTGTGAATGTAGTTCGTATGTTGTTCATTACCATGGTATCTTTGTTAGATATTCCAATTGTAGACTTTATAAACTAAAACTATATCTATTGTTAGCAACAGCATGTACTTGTTTAACAAAACAATTTTGAAGTTTGTAAATATATTATGGCCTTGCAGATTGTGATTTCAATGTTAATACTTCATGATGACGTTCTTTGATTGAATCACATTTGGTGATTACATCTGCATCTGTCTTTGTTTATTGAAGATTATGCTAGACTGTATTTTGTATATTTCTTAGTTGCAATTACTTGATCTTCGAGTGTCAGAAAAAAGCCTTCCGCTTCTGAAAACATATGATCAGTAGTATTACGTATTCTTGGTTGCCGTCCACAATCTTTACAGGAATAATTGAGATTAAAGACACTGAAAGAAATGGTTGAGACTCAGCAGCTTAAGCCCTCCTTCATTCATTGAAGATGGAAACCATGAAAAGACTGAAAAGCGAAGAATCCAGAGAAATGACATCAGTTCCAGTATAGTAAAAAGAACAATCCAATCGGATGACAATAGGAAAAAATGATAAGGTAGGTAGGTGTAGTTAATGGTAAAAATAGTCACACCATGTTGGGTACTGGATTATGAGGCCATCCAAGACACAACCAGTTGCTCACGTCGTCCTTTTGAGATTTTTGGATGAGAAAATTGGAATCACGAGATCTCAACAACTGAATAACGCCTTTGAGGCTTTCAGTAAAACGGTCTCCATTTGTTCAGAGTAGAAGGGTAATAAAAGTCACGGTGAATGTTGTAAGAATTAGAAAAAGTGAAATAGACCTGGATCAGATACGGCACAGGCCAAGCCAGGAATTCAGAAAAGTTGTAATTAGCGGTTAGCATACGATCAAAACTGAAACTAGTTTCATGCAGCAGATCTATGGCATCTTCAGCTGTACATGATTGATACATGATAGTGTCGGCTATAACCCTTACTACAAAAAGGAATTAGTAAGAACTTAAACAACAAACGTGGTAAGGAGAGGTGGTAGGCATGCAGGCATCTCAATATAATTATGTTGTAATTGTTGCCATGTGATAAACTTTGAGTAATATACCTGTTATGTATCTACAGTACTTTCAGATAATAACAATAATAAAAATGTGATAAGCTGCTATTGTGTCGGCTATGGCTCTGCAACAAATCAAATTTCAATAGAATGTAAAAGAAAGTTTATACCTAAAAAATTTGTTAAGTTCCGATTTAAAGTTTAATAGAAATGAAACATATTTAGGTTATTAAGGTTGTTAAGTAGCGTGCAAAAAGTCTAAAATAATATGCAATTAGAAAGAAATCCTCGTGACTAACTTTTAACTGGTTTATAATACTTAATACACTACACATTTAATAAAATCCTGTTAACCAATAAAAACTTATTGAAAACAGTTGAAGTCCCAGATTTTTGGCGTCATAAGAGATTCTAAAGAATCCTCTGGGAGAACTACTCAACATTACGACGGATTTTGTTACTTTGTGTAATTCACCGAAAATAACTCAGACCAATATTTACATATCTAAAGCGTTTGCATTTGTAGAGAATCCCGCCAACCCGAACTTAGGTAATAACACTAAAAACTTTTCGCATCGGTTCCCATTAAAAGATCCGGCGAATTTTAAACCGCATTCTTCTGCTTCGCATTCAGAAAGAATCATCGTTAATGTTGAATATCCAAGGATTAAACGACTCATCCGCTCCATTAAGAAAATTTATCCTGTAAGAGGTCCTTCCGAAATTCCACCTAAGTAGTCATTCCTGTGGGACATAACGATAAAGAAGGTGAGATATGTGCGTGTCCTGCAATGGAACCGGCTAGAGAATCAAGAGTAATTCACCGTAATAAGAAAGGATGATGAGGAAAAATCCCTTATATCCGAAGGGGTCCAATTCAGGATCCGAAAGCTTAATATATTCTACCTTTAAACGTTTTCGGAAACTACTTCTAGGAATATCAATGGTCTCTAATAAAGAACCAAACGTTTTAAAAGTGAACCATTGATGGATACTCTCGTAATTTACAAATTTAACGAAAGTGTAACTATGGCTGTTCTTAATATATTATTTGCGTCTGCATACACTTGAGTATAATATGCATGAATATGTACGTGATTTAAATCGCTTTGTTTTATAAAGATAACTATAATAATATAAATATAATGGATTCTTCCAACGGGGTAATACATTAGGCGATTTTCGGCTAAAATATTTTCAACTGTAGTCCATTTCTGGCTATACTGGAAATTGATATTAAATTTTTTAATGAATGAAATGATGAATATGAATGAATAATGAATTGCTTTTCATCTGACATTTAATAATTGCATTTGTCATTGGAATACAAGTTTCTAGCCCAATCTGTGGACGCTATTTTAAGTACAAACCCAAAATAAATCCACATTTTCTTATAGAGTAATAAGAAAGATTCCTGTGGATCGAGAAGGATGAAAACAGAAATCTAACAGAAAGAAAATATACCTACGGTAGGCTATCTGAAAAGAAAAGAAGTTATTCGTGCTTGATATTTTTGAAATATGGATTTTTTCGGAAAGCTCCATTATAACTGAGAAACGTCTCAGCTTTGGAGTACGGTCTCTTTATTACACCGAGTGAATACACGTCCTAATTAAACCTGATATGGTACTCTGTGTCTTTCAAAGGACCGACAGGAAAAGAGGCAGTTTTTACGATGTTCTTCGTACTTTCCTCCAATTCCAATTTGCAACCATGAATTATACTTTCAAGAATCATTTAGCCTCAAAGTTTCATCTTTAGTTTTCTCGGCTATCTCTTTCGCCTCATCTTGGCTGTTTCCTTATTTTTCTTCTTCCTTTTTGTTATCATCGATTGCACAGCGTTTTTCTTCTTTGTTTTTCTTGTTTATTCATTTATGTTTTTTTTTTCGTTCAAGGCATGCTTCACAGCTATTGAATACTAAACCAACATCATTCATATTCCCAGTATATCTACATGGTTATCGTTTCTAAACTAGCCACCCAAAATTACTTTTAAAATATATTTAAAAGAAAACGACAAAAAAAAACGTTAGTTTGTATTTACATTTTAAAGGTATCGGTCACCCTGTGGTTTCAACCACTAATTGGGGATGAATATCACTTCTACAAACTTAAATACATTTCATCCTCTTTTTAAAGGTCTCTTTTTGTCAATCTTTTGACATACCATTTTTTAAAATCAGATTATTTTTTACAGAGTAATGACTTAGAAACCGTAAAAAAATAATTGATTTAGGGTCTGTATATTTCAAAATGTCCAAAGGTTTCAAGGTCTAAATCGGACCCCGTTTCAATGGTATTAACACAAATGAACAAGACATAAAAAAAAACGATTTCGAAGATTTAGACCTGGAAACGTTTGAACTTTTTGAAATATACAGACTTTCAAGTTGATGTGGTGTTATTCCTAAATAACTCAAAAAATTAGAAACCAGAAATGCCATAACTGTCGTTCAGAAATGAATGATTTTTCTCGAACTAAATTTATTATGTATTTCGATGTGCTGAATCCACTGACCCTCCAAATTTAATGTAAATTTCAAAATACCGCTGAAAATCGCTAAAAATCGTAGAAATTGCCATAATGCAAATGAAAGACGAATTCTCGAACTAGATCAAGTACGTATACTATTATAAAATTGTAAGTTTGTCTGTTTGTTTGTTTGGTTGTTTGTTCGGGCATCACGTAAGAACTACTAAACTGATTTATTGAATCTTTTTTGTTGCAAAGCCTATAATTTCACTTACAATCTGGTAGACATTTTATCTCCCTAAATTGACAGAAACGTAGTTCTTATATATTTTGACCCACCGAATTTCAGCCTCAAGTTGATTTAGATTGCCAACTCTCCAAATTTGAAGTAAATCAATTGATATTTTATGTAATTCAATGCGCTAAATCCACATCTGAAGTTGGTTTGGCTTGTACACCCACTAACAATTTAAGTAAAATTGTTTGCACATTCATTTTTCATGATTTTTTAGCGATTTGACAAGGTTTCTCACGAAGTCCTCCAAATTTGGAGGGTGTGTCAGCTAAATCAACTTGAGATTGAAATTAAATGGATCAAAATATATGAGAAATATACTTGATTTAGTCCGAGATTTTTTTCATTTCCATTACTGCAATTTTGCTATTTACTTTAAATTTGGAGGGTTAACGAACTAAACCAACTTCGGATTCGGATTAAACACATCGAAATACATAAGAAATACACCTGATGTTGCTCGCGAAATTTGTTTTTCGTTATAACTACAATTTTTTACGATTTTTTTTCTTTAAAAATAGTAACATTGTTAATAAAAATTGTTGGAGTTGACCATCTTCACTTAGCTCTTCTACGCATTGAATTTCACACATGTTCAATTATTACCATATACCATCTAGTTTCACATGAGGCAACTATTCTAAAGTGTTAACAGGAGTTTTAGACACTACAGTTTTACAGCAATACAATAAAAGAAAATGAAACTATTGAGATAGGGGGAGCTTGCTGCCGATTCCTGAGGTGCTCAATGATCGTGATTACTATATTTATATTTATAAATTATTTGTCTGTAATGCAAAATTTTAATTTTGTTGTTTTATTTAAAAACCGAGCATCACATTCTTAACGAAATTTCTATTGTAAGACAAAGCAATAATGTTCTCAAATAATATTAAATTCAATATCCGTACGAACGCCACTGGTAGAAACTTTGAAACCTTTCTTAATAACAAAACTGTTACTACTGTTCGATTCCCTCAAATTTGTATTTTGCCCTGTACACACTGTCTACATAACAATTTTTTATTTAGTTTTTTTTAACTGGAAATAAGTTAAACCTATGTTTGAAATTAGAATTTTTAAGGACTGCGAAACTTTCTCTAATACAGGTTTTATCATATTCTGTTTAACAATTGCATTTAATATTTTATTTTTTATTAGTGTTGACTAATTACTTAGAAATGTAAAGTGCAAAACCCCTTATTAAATTACTACTAAATTAATTTTCATAAATACAGATTACTCCCAAATGACACTATATGGGTTCCTTCTAAGTATATTCGGAATTTAACTTCACCATACCTTTATTTAATCCCAATCTGTCCTAGTTCTAGGACCACAATCCGCGTATCTTCACCGGATTTAACAACCACATAAAATTTAGAACTTGATTGTATCACATATGATCTAGATGGCAGTATCAATCATCGACAAATCCGTCAATCGAAGGTCAAACGGAACAGATGCTGACCATCGACATCGCGAATATCGAAGACGAAGAAGAAGAATATGGGTTAGCAAGGGCGGTGACCGTTTGTCTTACGTTTCGATCATCGTATCGAAGCCGCGAAGAAACTGAAGAACTTGAAGAAACGACTCCTCCTTGGACGGCCGTGTGAATTGGATAACATCTCCGGAGTGTGGCAACGGTAGCACGGGCGCTCCTCCAAGGGAGGGACGTGACGGCCGTAAGCTGATCGTTTTGTAATAATATGGATCAAGATGAACGTCTACTACGTCCGCGAAATGTTGTTTAGATGCCGGATAAGGAAAATCGTAATTGCCATAGAAATTCGACAAATAAATAAAGTGTGTTTTCGTGCCTCGGGCTGTTATTTGAGGAAATGACCTAAAGAATTTTGAAGGACAGTTGCAATATCTCGTAACCGTTATAGGCTTAGTGACCTGCATACATCCATTTTCAGCATATTCGTTATTTTTTGTCGGTTTAATCGTGTAAAACATTTGAAGGAAACTAAGTGTTTCCTCGTATTTATACTCGAGTTCATTGAATAAATTCTTGAGTTAAAAAATATTTATTTATCCTTTTGAGAGTCAGTGCAGTTGACAGAACTGTTGCAATTTTGTAGCATTAACTATTAATATTGTTACATCAGTTTCGAAAGGTTTAACGAAATATTTTTAAATTAAATTTCAAAACAAATGTGCATTTTAACATGTTTATTGTTTATCATTTATTTATTATGAGCCTCATAATAATTACTAAAGGAGATGTTTACATGTTGTCCTCGGCGTCAGTATATGACGTCCAATTTCCACCAATGGTTCGGGTCCGTAAAATACATACAACTACACTTCTATGAATTCATCTAGGAATTATATTAAAATGCAGTATGTTACTAATAAAATGATTTTAAAAGCAGGTTATCCACAAACAAAAATTAAAAATTATAGAAAATATATAAAAATAATTTAATATTACACAAATAACAAAATTGTGAATATCACCCAAAACTAGAAATAACCAAAAATAAAATGTGAGCAGTAATAATACGATTTTGTTTAATAGTTAGTATTACCATCAACACAAGACCGTATTTGAAGTGGCATGCTTTCTATGACCGTAATAATTTCCTCTTGGGAAACATTTTTCCATTTTCTAATGCTGCTGTCACGAGCTGCTCTACGTTGCAACAGTGGTTCTGACGCGCTCTTATTCTTCTTTAAAGCATATAAGTGCGCAGTTGAATTAAGTTCCGGGGAACAAGTAGGCCATTCCAAAACAGTTACATCTTTCTCGTCTAAAGAATTTCTCGCAGCTTTGTTGGAATGTGGAGGTACGTTATCTTGCATAAATATTAAAGAATCGCTCAAGACTGACTACAGGTTGTAACAATAATTCCAAACACCTCGGACCTAAAGTAAATGGGAATCAAGTCAGTTTTCTCATCATTTATGATACCACCCCAAAATATTCCCAGCTTTGTGTTTGGACACCGATCGAGCAGCATGGAGTGTAGCTTGTCTCCCACGACCGTTTGGCACACGAACTCGCCGATCATCTGATTCTGATCTCATCGGAAAATAGCACATATCTATCTATCTATATATATTTAATTTTATAGAGATACCTGAGGAACCCTGAACTGTTTCCTACTGAACGATTTTCGACAGCGAAGTCTCTTCCTGCCAGTTTCCAATTAAACTCTAACACCGGTAGCTTTCAAAAGTTGCCTTTGTAGCTCTCGAGGGGATGTTGTGGGATTTTTTCGTGCTTTTTGAACTAAGAAGCGGTCCTGACGTTCTGCAATAACTCTTCCATGTCTTCTCCAGGGCCGATTTATGAGAATTCCGATAGAACAATAATTCTTCCCCTTTAGACTTTTAATAAGGGGCCGTTCATAAATTACTTTACCTTACACTTTGCATTTTCGGAAGTCACCACAAGCTGCAACACCCCCCCCCCCCCCTTATGCGACTAATACTAATTATTACACTCATATTAATATAATTAATAAGTAATTATATATAATAACGATCTTGCAGTATCTTGATTTTTATTTTCGACACTAGCATTTACTTCGTCTATCATTAATGTTTTGACTGACCAAGAAAGTAAGTCCTATAAAAATATGGGTATGAATCCCTAGTCCTACAAGAAAAGTATGATTACGCATTTGGTAATAATTCGACCTGTTAAGCGGTGGGTGGCACCAAGTAAAGATTGGTTTAGGAATTAATTTTGCCCGCCAGATATTCTTTCATATGTGTTTTTTATCAAATTATTAAAAGATTTAACTAAAAAACTAACTGATATTAATAAAGAAAATTCACTTAGCATTTGGACATGTTCAACAGCTGGTAGCTCTCTTAGCTACCTGTTTCAAAAATTTTCGATGAGGAAAAAGTTGGGCGTCTCGTCGAAATTAGTCATTCAAAAATTTTTAGCCTGTTATTAATAAAAAAAATTACGTGGGCTCCTGGTCTATTAGACTTTCGAAAATAATATTTAAATAGCATTGGGGCACAACGAATACGGGATAGTAATTCTTTGTACACCCACCTTTTCTTCAATATTCCCTTAAAATAATGTCGTTTATAATAAGAGGGTGATTTCAATTAGTTTGGTTGTGTATATACTAAGTGATATTAGGGTGTTACACATAAATGGAATTCTTTAACATGATTTTTTGTCTGTGCAGGATGGAGCAAATTGAAAAGTTTACTCCCCGTCATATCCAACGCACGTTTGATGACATGTAAATCAGGTGAAAGCGGTGCCGCAATAAAAATTTCAGAAGTTTAAATTCTTATTTTCTCATTCCATGGGCTTGGATTTATTATTCTATTAAACCATCATATCGTCCAATTTCCATTTTTTTCTATTTCATCAGCAATTTCATAAAAAATACAATTCTGTACCGGTCACTTGGTAAAACGAAAAAATATATATATTTTTTTAGATTCTTAAGATAATGTAATATTGTTTATAAAGTACAAGGCATCTTTCTTATGGAAAAATGAACTTGTAGAAGTTGATGTCCTTAGCGTAGTGTGCTTGAAATACGAAATGTTACAATTATTTTATTGGCAACTATTTATGAGAGGAGAGTTATGCAAATATAGTGAAATGCACCCCACGCTTTTTACTCTGAATCAAATTATTCTGTTAATAACTTAAATTTTATTGTTATTAAAGCGTGTTTTTTAGTTTTTTTTAAACTATAATTATTTCTTATCAGATTTCTCCTAACAGACGTGTATTATTTCTGTTTATTGCTAAAAATGTTATTTTCACATTATTTGACAAAAAAAAATGAACAAAACAACTACTGTTAATTATCTTTGATTACAGGGTGTTTCCAATATACGGAATGTTTTTTACACAACGTTGAGTACATAAGATGTAATCCCACAATGAATATGTTAAAGAAATGAATTAATGGACGTGTTCATATTTTATACAGCGAGTCGTAAATATTGTTATAGTGGGACATATATTATTTTTTACCATTACCCTGTATAAACTACTTTTTTAAATTTATACATTTTTGCAAACCTGTGGAATATAGTGTGACGGGTTTAATTTAAAATAAAATTTACAGAAAGCATGGTTTATACGGGGTTACTCATTAATGGAAAAAATAATAGATGCCTACTGTATCACGTATATTGGAAAAACCCTGTAATCAAAAATAATTAATTATAATTGTTTTGTGCAATATTTAGGCCAAATAGTGTGCAAATCACAAACATTTGTTAACGTGAAAATGTAATAACATACAAAGTTGACGGAGAAAATTTAGAACTGCAGGGTAGATTAAAAAACTCAATTTTTAAATATATACAATTTATAAATATAAACAGACGGGACATATATGTGTTTGGTGTATTATTAAAATTGCAGCACAAATTGTTCGTGCAGGGTGATTCATTAATAGTAAAACGCAATTTATTCCCTCTTTAGCTATATTTATGGCTCACACTGTATATTACACGAAACACATCCAAGAAATTATTACTTTAACGATATATTAATTGAGCAGTAGCATCTTCTTATGTTTCAACGTTATAATCAAAAAATGAATTTTTCCAACAAAACATGTTCCGTATTTTTGAAACACACCGTAATCCACCAAAATTTATGGTAATTGTTTTGTGAAATATGTATGTCCGGTAATGTACAAATCACGATTTCTCTAATAACCGGAAATAAAAATACACGTCTATTATAAGAAATCTGGTATCAAAAATGTGGTGTTTTCGATGTTTAACACCCTGTATCTCGAAATATAGTCATAGAATCTGTTTTAGCCCATACACTCTTTTTGTCATAACATCAACCCCGCCATTTGCATTATCCAATACATACTCGTGGAGGTGGCACAACCGGATTCACCCGAGCTTACGTAACTCCAAACTCATTTTTAAAAGAATATATTTGAGAGTGTGTGTAGATTACGTCAAAATTACCTCAATTTTGGAAAGTGCATTTCCAGTATGCCTTAAAGATTTTGCGGAGAATGACGTATTAACTAATACACTCAAACGCATACAATTTTGAAAAAAATGGGCTTGATATTATTTCCAAAAACACCATAAAACAAATTTAGTATGTGGTTTCTAGATTTAGAAGCTATTGAAATGTTTTTATTTTCACACTCGGGTTCAGTTCAGTTCTGGGATTTCTTTAAAAAAACAGTCGAACTCACTATAATTTATTACCACTACTTTAATTTATATTCAGAGAACAATTTACAATTTATCTTTACTATACGGCACATGAATACGGACTGAATGCTTCGTTGGCTCTCCGTATTTATATGTTGCTTCCCGGAATTCTCCAGAACACCAAAGAGCAGCCGAGAGATTTCCTTCATGGACTGCTTCGAGAACTTCATCAAAGCAAGCCGTCGACCTCGATGCGCCAGACGAACAATATTTTGAATTCGCTGAAATATCGGATAAATGCCGCTTCCACGAATTATCGGATGCATTCCCGTCACACTGTTGTTAATTGATGTGTCAATACATCTGTTCATTAGTAAACATTTTCTTTTCACATTTGATCGCCTCAATAGACTTTATCACAACATATTCCACTTTGACCACAATTAGCCTCAGGCTGGTACAAAGTACAAAGTAGAATTTCTAAAAATGCCAGATGGTAATACAAGAACAGAGACGTTTTGTCAAATTATTCCAGTCACGAAGTATTATCCAAAGAAACTCTTCTGTGTACACACTAATGAAAAGTGACACAAATTATGTAGGAAAAAACTGCAACAAGACTTATTTTAATTAGTAAATTCAGTTGTAAGATTAATGTTTGAAGTCAGTAAGTGGTTTTCTCTGATGTAATCACCGCTTACCGGTAAGTTATCACCGTTGATATTATTTCATTCTTTGCTATCCGCTGCAAGTCCCACCACGGAAAGTACAAGGAATTTATTATATTTCCTTAATGAAAATCCACGTGAATTGCATCGTAAATTTAAGGTTAACTGTTGGTGTCTGTTCTTTTGCACAAAACGCTCTGACGCTGTGTCGGTTTACTTGCTCTCGTCGTTTAAGGCGATAGGTGATATTGTTAAATCAGGTTAGAGGATCGATGTTATAATTAAGAGGTAATTTTATGCATGAAAGTAATGCCGTTTAGATGAAGCAGACTTCCATTAATTTTTTTCTTAAAACTTAGGGGTACCTATCAATTTTGTGAAAATATCCATATCGACATTAAATATGTCTCAATCGGAGCACATTTTAGATCAGATTTACTACATAGTTTCCATTAGGCAGTATAATCCTCACTTATTGAAATTTAATGGAGTTTTAAACAAAAGAGTCAGTCCCATCATCATTCACTATTTCCTTAAATGACACGAATTTTATGTTGTTAATGATTTCAAGAAACTATTTTAGTAGGCATTTAGGAGTTTTCAAGGAAACGCTCTAAATGGAAAAATTATTTCCTACGGAACTCTGTAAAGACGTGATATTAATCTCAAACATGATGCACTCTCAGAAATGTTATGCAAGCGGTTTCCATTCTGCACATAGTCTCTTTATCTGGGTTTAGTTGGTCCGGGATCTAGCAAGCATCCAAGGTATTTGTATTAGGTAACTCCTTCAATGCTTTTTGATCTATCTGTAAGGAAGTCGCTCCTTGCAGTGTCGACTGAACACCATAAATTTTATTTTTGATAATTTTTAGGTGTTCTTGGGAATGGCACCACAACTGAATTAAAAAAGTTGTATATTGAAAGAAAATACCAAACGTTTCAAAGTCGATTCTGACTTCGTTGTCAATAGCTTTAAAATGTGTAATGAAAATGTAAATTGCAAATTGAAAGTTTAGAAGACAACAATAAATTTTGTTTTACTAACATTCATATTTCGTCCTGTCCTATTTACACAATCCAAACCCTGTTGATGGCTCTGAAGACTGTCGCACAAGAAGACCGTGTCGTCAGCATATCATATAGTAATAATCAGTTCACGATTTAGCTTCACTTAAACGATTTTATCTTCAATCGCGTGGCAGAAGATTCTATCTGATATTGAACACTAGCGGGGACAAAATGCATCCACCTTTGATGCCTCATTGAATGCAACATTCATCGATTTACCTTCCATAGATGGGAGCCACTGCTTTCGGATTCTAATATAAGTTTTGTGTGCTACCTGAGCCGTAAGTGCCAGTGCTGGTCTATATAGTCCCAGAGGGTCGATAAGCTGCGTGCAGTTTCAGTTTATACACTTAAGGTCAGCAAAAGTCGGATATGAAAATGCCAGCCGGTTTTCCCGGACGAAAAAATTGACGGAAAAACCTCATAAGAGTCTCGCGCGAAACCTTTCGTAACGTGTGGTTTGAACGTCAAATACGAGAGGCGTAATAGTGCAAGAAGTTTTGCAGGCCGGAAAACCCTCGCAAGAAGTGATCGAAAGTGCCGGAAAACTCATCTGAAAAACCTCATAACAAGCCCGCGCGAAATTTTTTTATTACATTTTTGGGGTCTCAACTAAGAGCTGTCTGATAACGCAAGAAGTTTGTCAGGTCGGAAAACCTTCGAGTTTTCGGGCACTTTGGATCCCTTCTTACGAGGGTTTTCCGGTCTGCAAAACTTCTTGCACTATTACGCCGCTCTTACTTGAGGTTCAAACCACACGTTACGAAAGGTTCACGCGCGCCCCTTATGAGGTTTTTCATTCAATTTTTTGGTTCGGGAAAACCGGCTGGCATTTTCATATCCAAACTGTACTGACCTAAGGAAGTGGCGTTTGGTGATGTACTAAGTTGGGCACCCCAGTTTATAAACTGAAACTGCACTTGCCTGTTGTTGGAAGAACATACGGGATTGGCACTTTACATTGTTGAGTTGGGGGTGTTGGGGCTGTCGGGTTAGTTAATACATTTTAGTTCTCCCTCGATATTATAGAATGCAGTTTCAGGATTTTTTTGATATCTTTGTTCATTTTTCGGATAAAGCCACTGCAAGTTTTCAAATTGTCATCCTGTTCACTTTTATGTTTTTTATGGCAATAACACCACATTCGAAATAAAACGACGTATATTGAAGGAAAACCAAACGTTTCAAAGTCTATTCTGACTTCGTTGTCAATGGCTTTATATTTATTGAGGTAAATTGCAAAATGAAAAAATAAAAAAAAAACATAAAAGTAATCAAGAATATGCCACAAACAACTTTTCGAAGACAATTGTCCTCCGGTATAGCAGTAGAACAGTATGAGAGTCCTTTGACAATAAACTTTCATGTCGAATTGTCCGAGGTAACCAACATATTTGGCCAGCGGCTGGTCCTGACTTCAACCCTATGATTTGTTCTTTCTAGGGCTTTATGAAATAAATGATCTATAAAAAAGGAACAAATATAGTTAATGCTGTAAATGCATGGAGGAAGGGTTACATACGTTTTAATAATAGGTAATAATTCGATTAACGAATACCAACATGCACTGAAATGAATTGTGGCCAAGGGGAAAAATTGTTATCAAAACATTAATACGTTTTTATAATGCTCAGGTAATTAATTGTGAATATTTAAACGTATATTAAAAAATGTTTTGTTACAGAAATCACTTTTTTGTTTCATAATTTTCTGTAGTTTTTATTAGTATTATTTCTAAGAATTTGTCAGATATTAAAACATCTTCGTTATACAATATCATAGTTAACTTGGTTGATAGGCCAAACTAGTTACAATTTTATTAATTTGTTAGAATTAATATTTGTACAATGATTATCTAAACAGTAGTGATTATTTATGGGAATACACAAGTACCCAGTTTGATGTAGAATGGACGGAAAAAATATAGTTCATTACATTTTGTGATTGGTTTATAAATAAATTTTTATCAAAATATACATACATAGGTAATTTTCACCAGGTTACTGGCTTCTTCAGAATACAAATTAGAACTTCTACTTTATATTCATAAATAAATTAAATAATTTTAAGGTAACTCGACGAGTCAAAAAATGACAAGCAGATCTCGCAGGCGTACTCACAGCCTACTTTTAGAATGTAGGGAATTTGCTTATATTGTTATACATCATTTAAATACTATTTCCATGAATGGAAAAACCCAATTTGGCTTCCATAACCAAATTGAAATTTCATGAAAAAATTTAGAAAATCAAACAAGCTGAAATTTTATTTTTTAATACTTCAAATTCTACTTAAAAAAGTGCCTTAATAATGTGTTATTCCTGAAAGCATAGCACTCCATTTTGGGCATTTACAGAGAAAAATAACAAATGTACATTTATATTCTTTTTTTAATTATTTTAAGATGCTGCCCCTCTAACCCATATCTTTGAAAAGGATTCAATTTGCAATAAAATTCTCTACATATTTGCTAATTAAACTATGAAGCCAAATCTTGGATACACTGTATATTAAACAAAAAAGTTAAAAAAACAATTCCTTTATCAATTTAAAATACATAACAAGCATTGAGAACCCTTGGATAAAGGCAACACTTATTTTGGATGAACATTAATTTTAAATTCAATGTCAACACAGCTCCTTTGTAGTAGCATATTTTACAAGGTACATTTTCTTTTCCAATGACGTTATAAATAACAATGTTAGCTTTGTGTTCTGTGAATTCCTTTCATGATAGAATATATTTAGAGAAGTTACATATAGGCGCCGCTAATAGGAATATGAATACGATTAATAATTTGATTTGCATACATAATACACTGGTATCATTTTTTACTTCACTATAATGATCAATTTAGGTATTCAATGTGTTGCTTTTACCGCTGACATAGAATACATGCATATCGATCAAATAACTTGTAAGTAATTTGCTATAACCTTGAATAATTTATATTTTTCATTCGATAGTTAATTTCTTTAACATTGAATACAATGGTTGCACCAGAAGGTTAAAGTATTTCATCAATACCTAGAAGAAAAATACGAATTCGAATGGGCTATTTGAATACCATTTCTTATCAAGGAGAGGTAAAAGTTACTAAATCGTTCACTTTATGTTTTTTGGCAATAACTGGAAACTATTCATTTTGTAGGATATAAATATAAAATAGTTTTTTAAATTGTTTTCTCACTTATTATTACTTTTTGAAGTTAAAAACCAATTTCGAAAAGATTGTTGCGTGTTCATTGGGGTTTTCTCTCCTCAAAATTTATTCCTGTTAAAAACCAATATTTTATATAAAATATGTCCAAAAGTCAAAAAAATAAGATTATTTCATTTATTTTTATTTATTTTAAAAAACGGAGGAGGTTTTCAAGTTGTTTGTATTTTTTAGACTTTGTTATCTGAGAATTCCGTCAATAATTTTAGAGAATAATTTTCCAGATTAGTGCCGTAATTTTTTTTAATAACATGACAGACTTTATTTATGGCGAATGCGACAGTATTAAAGCATTAGCGTTGAAAATAGTTGAAAATAGATTGGAATTAAAATCAAAATATATGTTAATTAACCTTCAAGGTTTCTTAATTTGCCTGCAGAGTGCACTTAAGTTGGAATCATTTATAAAACTTACCTATACTAGTATAATAAAGAGATAAAATTTGTTTATTTGTTTGTTTGTTTGTAAGCAGTAATCTTTGGAAGTAGTGAACTGATTTCTTTCATTAATAGGAAGCTACACTATTTGCGAATAACATAGTCTATATTTTATTTTGATAAAATGTTAGATTACGCCACAGGGGCCAGTGGGGTTTCTGTTGTTTTAATTTAAATTTAATATCTTGGAAATGGAAGTCATACAGGCATGGAAATTCGTGTATATACTCCTCTACCCAAATAAATAAAAATGAGTTTCATCATTTTGCAAAAATTCTATTATCTCATGGGGAACATCTCCGAAGTATAAAGTAATACGGGCATAAATCTTAATAAGTATAAATAGTATCCGAAAATAAATACAAGCAGATTTTATCATTTTGCGAAAAGTGAAATATTAAATGGGGGAAATGGAGATCACTATTTTTCAATTGTTTCAATCATCAATCCGTTCAATGTAAATAATTTGCCAAGAGAATTAGTCAACCTCCCAGCAAGGGAAGTTTCATTCCAGTTGTGAAACGTCTTCTTCTACCAGCAGACATATTATTTTGACAAAACATTGAGTTCGAAATATGAATTATATTTAGGGTAATAAGTGTGTAAATTCAGAAGGTACTCAAACATAATATCAGAAATTTGGCATACAACAGACCAACCAACAAAGAACTCACTTTTCGTTTGGTTTCAAATTCAAAGTATTTTTTTGACAATAACCCATAACACAAAACGATAATTATTTGTTTATGCTTTGAAAGTCATATGAAATATATGCTCGAAAGTCCATTATTAATGTGCATTGAACGCTACCTCCAGAGGTATATGCTCTAAAGTCCGATATTAAGGAATCTAAAATTAGGTTATTTACACTAAGCTAAAATATTATCCAGAAGTATCTATATATAAATAGGCAAAGACAAAACGATTAGGTACCATTTTCTCCTGTGTTTCTCAAGCGATTTTCTTCATTTTTGTTTTGTTTAGTAGTTACTGACGATCTTCAGTGCAGAATGCTAATCTTAATTTATAATATTGGTTCATTCATTAAATAAAATATAATAAAAATTCATTATTTACGTCAATAATGTCAATGCCAAACAACTGAATGTGCTGCCGCCGCCAGATTCAAAACATTGAGTAATTATATATAGACAGACCAATGCTGTTATATACTTAGAGCATGTACTTCTGGAAGTGGCATGCAAGCGTTGTTATTGTTTAGTGGGTAAAGTAATCGTTGTATATTATAATTAAACAGGGCGATTCCAGATATGTTAGAAATCATTTTTTTCATGGGTGGCACATAAGCAGTTGCATATATAGAGTGTTTAAAATATAGAGAAGAGTGCAATTATAACTAATAAAATAATTATATAGGGAAGCCCATTAGCGGTTGAATTTACAAGGTTCTTGGAATAGAAGGTGCAGTAGAATTACAATTATACAGGGTAGTGCAAAAAATGTTATACATAGATGCATATACAGGGTGGCGGAAATGGAAATGTAACCCATAAGCAGATGTATATATAGTTAAGATGAAATATAAGGGTGAGAGGAATTATAGATATACAGGATGGTGATAAAAAATGTTAGAAAAGGAAATGATTTATAGAGTAGACCACGAAGAGTTCCATATATATAATGATTGAAATATAGGTCAGAGTAGAATTATAGTTACAGAAGATAATTAAAAATTTCATAAACAAAAAAGAGTAAATATGGTGGGGTCATAGGCGGTGGCATATACAGAATGGTTTACCCGGTGGTTCAAAAATGTTAAAAAAATATTATGCGTGGTCCATGAGCAGTTGCATATACAGGGTCGTGGAAATATATAATGAGATGGAATTATTATAATGATGATTTTAACAAATTTTAGAGAATTGAGTGCAATTATAGCCATACAGCGGGGGTTAGAAAAAATAAATATGTAGGGTAGCCCATTAGCGGTTGAATTGTTGTCATATTAAATTAAGAATTACGAATTTGAACACAAATAAAGTTCTATGAATTATATCTGAAAAAAACTTGAATTTCGTTACTTATTTGTACAAGCGAGATGTAAGACCGACATCTAGGATTTTCGAGGAAACTATCACACAGAGGTTCCGAATCTGGATCCGTTCTGTGTAATTGCTGTTCTCCCTAAAGTCGTAGGATAGAATGTAGAGATAAAATTTTCATGTTACTTAACCTGCCAGAGATATTGGCACAATTGGTCGAATTTCGACCACTGGGCGACAGCTAGTTAATGTAAAATGTTTACTTTATAATATGAAGTTTTGTGGTGTTCTGTCTTCTTAGTAAGTTGTTACAATTAATTTTCTATAAACGAAGAGACTCTCAATATACAGGTTGAGTAAAAAGTATGGAAAATCCTGAATAACTCATTTTCAAGAAAAATGATACATACAAAAGTTGTAGCATTTTTCCCTGGCAATTTAATGCTGGCCTTGAATTTGACCTTGACCATGACCTTGAGGGTCATTAACGGGTCAAGTTGAATTTTTTAAATGGGAATTCCTACTTTTTATCACAAAAATGAAAAGAGCACAAAATTTCACGTCCAATTATGCCCTTGACCATGACCTTAAGGGTCATTACTTAGGCCCGTTAACATTGTTAAATATCGGGGTTTATTGCAATATTGTTAGAGCTATAACTTGGTTGCAGTTTGTAATGCGCCTCCTATCAATGCCCCACCCTACTACACGAAGTATGTGAATATTTGGTCCATGCTGAACTCGAATGTACCCATCACAAAGCGCTCCAAGGTACCTCGTGCCCGGGGTTGCCCACATCTACGTCGTCTCCTGGAGTTTTTTGATTTGGATCAGAAACAGTTGAAACTCCATACTCGGCGGTTTCTTCCCTATTAAAGAAATGGTTCCTAATGACCCTCAAGGTCATGGTCAGCCATGGTCAAGGTCATGGTCAAGGGCGAGAAATTTTCTGCTCTTTTCATTTTCTTGATAAAAAGTAGGGGTTCCCATTTTAAAAATTCAACATCATCCGTTAATGACCGTTAAGGTCATGGTCAAGGTCACATTCAAGGCCCGGCTTTAAATTGCCAGGGAAAAATGCTACAACTTTTGTATTTATCATTTTTCTTGAAAATGAGTTCTACTGAAGTTATTCAGGGGTTTCCATACTTTTTCCTCACCCCGTACAACATTGTTTGAGTATTCCAAGGTCAACGAACTGTGGTATCGAAGTTTCGGACCTGAGCTTAATATTTGCATTTCACTGCCATAGCAATCTATTTTTTATCTGTAAGTGTGGGCCCCCCCCCCTATGAACCTGTACATTTTTTGCGTAATAATCATTTCTTAGGTTTTTTGTTGTAAGCATTTTCGGTCAAATTTGCAAAATATAATAATCATTTAAACACAACAAACACGTTGAGAGAACAAGTTCACTTTTGTGTCTCCATAAGTTTTTCTTTAATAATAAGAAGTAAAGAGTATTTAAGGATATTTAAATACAAAAAAATCCATTTAAAAATTTCACATTTTAAAGTAAATAAAAACGAAGTGAGATTAAGATTTTGAAACGTTTGGATTTGCCATAAAACTATAAAAGGAAAATCTTGTCTTTCATATCTTAATTTATTTAACCCATAAACTCTCAGACCCGATAAAGTATTTTCGTGATCCTGTTGTTTTTCATTAATAATTCTTCTTAGTTAGAAAGGTATAATGTTTTAGATATACTAGCTGTCGCCCAGTGGTCGAAATTCGACCAATTGTGTCAATATCTCTGGCAGGTTAAGTAACCTGAAAATCGTAACGGGACATTCTATACAGATTCGGAACCTCTGTGTGATAGTTTCCTCGAAAATCCTAGATGTCGGTCTTACATCTCGCTTCTACAAATAAGTAAAGAAATTCAAGTTTTTTTCAGATATAATTCATAGGACTTTATTTGTGTTCAAATTCGTAATTCTTAATTTAATATGACAACAAAGCAACCGCTAATGGGCTACCATACATATTTATTTTTTCTAACCTGTCTGTATAGCTATAATTGCACTCAATTCTCAAACATTTATTAAAATCCTCATTATAATAATTCAATCTCATTATATGTTTCCACCACCCTGTATATGCAACTGCTCATGGACCACGCATAATATTTTTTAACATTTTTGAACCACCCGGTAAACCATTCTGTATATGCCACTGCCTATGAGCCATGGTATTTACCCTTTTTGTTTATGAACTATCTTCTTTAACTATAATTCTACTCTGACCTATATTTCAATCATGATATATATGGAACTCTTCGTGGGCTACTCTATAAATCATTTCCGTTTCTAACATTTTTTATCAGCATCCTGTATATCTATAATTCCTCTCACCCTATATTTCATCTTCCCTATATATACAACTGCTTATGGATTACGAAATGTTGCATTTCCATTTCCGCCACCCTGTATATGCATCTCTGTATAATATTCTTTGCACCACCCTGTATATCCGTAATTCTACTGCACCTTCTATTCCAAGAACCCTGTAAATTCAACCGCTAATGGGCTTCCCTATATAATTATTTTATTAGTTATAATTGCACTCTACTCTGTATTTTAAACACCCTATATATGCAACTGCTTATGTGCCACCCACGAAAAAAATTTTTTTGAACATATCTGGAATCACCCTGTATAATTATAATATACAACGATTACTTTACCACTAAACAATAACAACTCTTGCATGCCACTTCCAGTAGTACATGCTCTAAGTATAAAGAGCATTGGTCCCTCTATATATAATTACTCAATGTTTTGAGTCTGGCGGTGGCGGCACGTGGCACATGCAGTTGTTTGGCGTTGACATTATGACGTAAATAATGAATTTTTATTATGTTTTATTTAATGAATGAACCATTATTATAAATTAATATTAGCATTCTGCACTGAAGGTCGTCAGTAGCTACTAAACAAAACAAAAATGAAGAAAATCAGTTGAGAGACAAAGGAGAAAATGGTACCTAATCGTTTTGTCTTAGCCTATTTATATATAGATAACAAATAGAAAAAAACTTGTTAAAAAATTATTTATGTATTTACATTATTGATTCCATATATACCAACTTTCTATTTATGTCTAACCACTAAATCCAGTACACTGTTTTATTAAAAAGAAATGATCCAATTTTCAAATCACTTGGCTACCGAAGAAGAGAATCGACCATAAATTCTAGTTTTTATTTTCGATATTTGTTCAATTTCAAAGTCCAAGATTATTTCTGGAGACCCCGATATTGACAAATGCATCCTACGTGCTCCATAAATAATAAACTAACGGTGCACATACTGCATCTCGCATTTCCGTTGGGATGATTCACGGATTGTATGACCGTCTCTGTCTGCCTGCACCGTCTACCGTATTGTACGTATACGAATGTTATTTATATTTTCTTTGTATTTGTTATTATTATTACATTGCGAAGGAAGACCGGCAGTTCGGAGTTTGGAGTTTTATTTACTGTTCGCGTTTGTGTACGCTCGTATAAATTTCTACAGTTTTAAATATTTATGAGTTTGTCAGTTGTAATACTAAAACTAAAATAAGTGGTATTATCGTTGTTATAAATCTCCAATAAAACGTTTAAGTACTGATTTTGTATGCAGTTAAATGTTTCATTTGATACATTTTAGTTTAGTTTAGTACTCGTATAATTGTTACCATATAACGAAGAATAAATTTTGGTTCTTAGAAAAGCTGCTATATGGTGCAATAAAATGTTGATGTATACAGGGTAATTCAAATTCGAACTGGGATCTCGGAAAGTACAACAAATCTGAAGAACTTTTTTTAAAACATAAATTATAAAGATGCCTGAAATAAAAAAAATGAGAACTCAATTTTTCAGTTTTCAGCGATTACCCGACATCGACTCAAGGATTTTGGTTCGTTTAAACTGTTAAGAGGGATCCCAAAGTGGTCCCATATTATCAAGGACATAGATTATACCCCTTTTGTAGAAAATCGGCAAAAACTTTTTAGCCGACATTCTTATATAGTAAGATCTGGTGAGGACGAAGATATTAAAAAAAAAGAAACGTCTGTGTTCGAAAATTTGGGGGTAACAAACTGAAAATAGAGTGGAGTTAAATCAAAATAAGTGTCAGTTAACCTACTTCATGATGGAGGTTCTGAATATACAGCGAGACTTCATAAGTTGGTATCAAATGGAAATCTTTATTATGAATAATATTTAGGGAAAAAGTTACTGTTTATAAAAAAATTTGCATGTTCTGCAGGTATTCTGTAATCATTACAAGTCACTTTTTCAACTGTATCAGACGTTTGTCTGCAAATACGAATTTTGCTTAAATGTGTAGTTACCTTTATTTTTGATAATATCTACAATTTTTATCAAACAGAAGTAATTGGAATTAAAAACTGCATCTCATTATGCCATATGACTACGAATTATACAATAAACATTTTTGTCACTTTTTCAATTGTACACTAGGTTTCACAAAAAATGTCAATTCTGCTTACAAGTGTTTTTTATAAATAGTGGTCGCCCAGTGGTCGAAATATTCGATCCTATGTCATCAAATTGTGAACATTATTGAGGTTCGTTTGTCAAAAGTATATGTCTATCAAAAATAAAGTGGAGGAGAAATCGGAGCAGAAGCCTCATGAAATCCCACCAAATCGTTCATGTCATATTGACAAATCTATTGAAATAAATAAAATATATAAGAATTTAATCAAATATAGGTATTCCAAATAATTTTGAAATATGCGTGCCCCCCCAGTTTTTGATGGGATTGCACTTTGTAACCTAACAGAAACACTGTCTGAGGAAGACTCGCAACATTGTAAATAAAATTCTTCTTCTTCAGAACTCCGGACTGTTGCTATATGGACGACTACTCTCTTTTGCTTATTTTCTGACTCCCGAAGGAGAACGCGTCTATTCCACGAGTATCTGTTACAATAGCAGTTTTGCTTCGTTTGCCCTTGATGCCTTCGGAAGGAGTCTGACAATTTCAGGAGTAGATGCTGCATTTGAAGACGTTGACCACTGAAGCTCGAAAATAGGTACAACAGCTTGAAGGTTGACAACTGGGGATTGATAGGTACCAAGAAAGTAGGTGATAGGACACTGAGAGTCAATATTCGGAGAGAACTGAATCTCTGTTGATGCAGCTAACAACGAAAGTGGACACTCAGGAATCTATCTATCCGTCACAAAACTTGGAGCAAAATTGAGATCATGAAATATTTATTTCACACAAACTTTGCACCTGGCTCAGTAGTTCTTTTGCAAATCCTCATTCTGAAAAACAATTACTCATGTGTGGTAAAAATCTTCGACATGGATCATAAAGATCCATACGTGGCACGGTGGACCTTATTACCCTCAGGGCAATTTCACGTACATTTGAAGTTATATAGAAAAAACAAAACAGTGCATACAAAGTGAAACAGTATTATTTAAAACTTGATACTATTAACAATAATATTCGCAAAAACTTGCTTTATGATCTCAATGATTTAAGTGAGAGGCTGAAATCAAATAACAGAAAGATTGTTACTTATCTGACATTCACGGGCGTCAAGCGTTCACACACCCACTGACTCTCAATATCTAACTGTATAGAAACGATAGAATGGCTTATATATTCATACCGCAGAGCCTTCTTAAATCAGTCACTTAATTGTCTAACGGACTTTTAGTTTAAAAAATATGCAAAGTGGACCTTTTTAGCTCAGGACGTTTAAGCCCCCTACCCTACCTTGTTTTGGCATTCATTAGAATTGAAAACTGCATCCAATTAAGCCAGTACATCACTAAAAATTGTAAAATAAAGTAACTGAATTGAAAAGCAAAATATTTTTTCTGATAATGAAATACTTTTTCTGAAGTCTGTGCCACCATCAACTTTTTCTTCTTATGGACTCCCAATTAGATGTTTCCACAGAAAACTGGTGAATTTCAGTCTAATATGATTTACAGACAACTTTAAAACATATATATATATATATATATATATATATATATATATATATATATATATATATATATAAAGAAATATTAGTTGGCATTGACTCCAATAAAGTACTTATCAAAGGAAATTAGAGTACACAGTTTTAAACTCAATGAATTTCATAATGAAGAAAAAATGTTAAAGAGTTTATAACATATTTGATAGAAACAGTAGAATAACAGATCACAGATCAAATGCATTTTGAGTTTATCCAGAAGGGCAACAACCGCATAGAACATTATATGAAATTCTGATCGAATATTAAGAACAATATTTATAATGAAATGTATAAAAAAATTACGATAGGTGCTCAAATTGACGAGTGTAGACCTTGCTGGCCACCTTACCGGCCTCGAATGCACCAACAATGTGGAAATATTTTATGTATATAAGTAAACCACAAATAGGTGTAGTATTATGTGGAGGGACACCGTCATACTGAAATTTGTACCTATTATAACTGACAAGGGGGAGCTGATCGAGACATTCCTCTAATTGTATACTCAAGAAATTAAGTTCCCTTTAACTCCAAATAGTGGTCCGTCAGTCCAAATAGTGGTTTTCGAGAAATTTCGAGTATCATCCCTATTTCAGAGCCAATTGCAAAACTTCATTCTTCTAACAGGATTACCTGGATATAGGTACGGGCAATGCGAATTATGTAACATTATAAACTACTTTCTTTAAATTCCTTAAATTCCCTCCAGACACTAGTCTGTGGCACATCCATATTTATCGTCACTTGTTAAGTTAATTTATTTAAAAACCATAGCAAGTAAATGTTACTTTTTTAAAAAAAAATTATATGAAATTTTGTTTTACTAATGCCAATAAGTTCCTCCATTCTGCTTCTTTTTTGAGACTAATCCTAACATTGCTTGGTGTGACTGTCTAATTTTTAATAAAACTTTATTTGTAAAGAATTTCAAAAAGGCTGTTAAGGAAGTGATTATGTTGCTTGTTTATTAGGGATTTCTCCCTTCAGATTTTTCCTACAACAAATTAGTATTGGAAATTGTGAAAGGAGAACTCAATCGCTAAAACACAAAGCGATTGATAAAGACTCCAGAATTAGTTGAAATGTCTCCAAATATAAGTAAGTTTCACACAATAAACAAAACAATATTTATTTACATACCTACTGTAGATATCTTTTTTTCCTAGAATATCTTACACCGAAGAAATTGTGTACAAAAAAACAGAGGGAGTTTTTCGAAATTAGCTTTCTTCACTTTGTTCTCCAGGTACAATTTCAAATAGTTATCTATTAGAGGAAAAATCTGAGTAGAGAAAACCCTAATGAACAGACAAATAAATTATTTGTAAATATTTTCATTGGTGAAATTAGAGTCCGATACACTTGGTATAGTGTGTTTTAACTCAAACTACCTGCTACATGTATTACTAACTCTTCGATATTCTAGTTAGGTCACATGAACTACTCTGTACAAATATGAATATACAAATTAACGTCTGTACTTGACAGCTAAAGGTGGATTCATTAACTAAAATGGTTCTAAAGTGCTTGACTGCCACTTAATTTCTGACTTCTAATGTGACTAAACTTTGGTAAATAATATACTTTTTTGTCACACTGGTACTTACTATAACACTATATCTAGAATATACCATGGCTTTGCAATTTTTTGTGAATAAAAAAATCCAAATGTTCTAAGATTAATTTAAGTAAAATTGATGCTAATAATTTGCTTATTAGTACTCATTGAGAGTGGATATAAGTTATTAACTGGCCGCGTACATAACGTTTCAGATAAAACATTGTAGAGAAAGCTAAGTCTAACTGATTATAGTGATAATTCACTCTGTAACAAAACAATCGATAAGAAACCAAATAAAATATTTATTTCTAGCAAAGGAAAATGGAAACCCCAAACTTCTAGTTAAGAAAACTTTTTGAAAAGGAAGCAGACAGACAATACTTCCTACTCAACAAATTGTCCAATTGTTCACTGCTTTGCGAAAGTTTCCTTGAATAGTTGCCCGAAAAGTTTTAATTACGTTTCAGCAAAAAAATGCGATTCGCTTCTTGATAACCCAATCAATCTTATTTTACTAAAAGAGGCTAACCGAACGGGTTGGCTTGCATATCTGGCAATATATATGAGCAAACTTTCTAGAGAATTCCGTTATCCGATTTGGAACACTTCAAAAGTATGGAAATGTATTGTTAACTTTCTTAGATTTTGAGTGAAATAATTTTGGATGCCTTGTGGGAATTTAGTCACCAAAATGACGAAGACGTTATTCGTTTTTCCTGATACGTCTGAAAAGAATAATTTGAATAGTAAGTTCTGCATGTTGTTAACGAGTAAAGTATAGAGTGGCTGATAATTTGAAAGCTACATCTCTAAAACGAGAAAAGATTCCTTTACGAACAGAATTCCTCTGTCAACTTTTGTCAATGCGGATGTAAACTAAACAAAACAATAATTATTTAAATAAATTCAAATTGATAACCTCCTTTTTTGGTAGTCGGTGCAGAAAGAAGTATATTGTGTCTTTATAATTTTCAAACAAAACAGATGAGATGCTGACCGGCACTAAATACAATCCAAAACTGCCTTTCGCCCTAGTATATTGTGTCTTTATAATTTTCAAACAAAACAGATGAGATGCTGACCGGCACTAAAGACAATCCAAAACTGCTTTCGCCCTTTTACTATCACAAACAACGTCAGAGACCAATGGAGATGATTTTTAGTGGTAGAACGGGTTCCAAAGAACTGTGCTACATCTACAAGGCTACAGCCGAAGGCTAAACACCACAACTTTATCGTATATCACGGTTAATTGGTTAATGTGGTGCTGCAATTAATCAAAATTGAGAACTGTTCCAGTATTTACAAAATAAAAGACAACTGGAACAATATATCAAGTGCTTTCCTTGTAATTCCGAACTCGAAAGGCTTTGTGGCCCATTTAAATCATGGATTACCCTTCACAACACCAATCACACAAAACTCGTTGAATGTCAATCTCTCGTACCAGGTGACCTAAATCAAAATACCAATATCCGCTAAATTCTCTAAACATACAATCTCTACTGTAAACTCCATCAGTAATGACCGAAATATATAAAAACCTTAGAGCCTATGCTTCTAGAGATAGCCTGCAGTGCACAAATATCGTGACAAGGCTAGAAAGAAGGGGCAATAGAAAGGCTATTTCAGTCAATTATTGCTTCCTACGAAATATGTCCATCATGCACGTCATTCGCTTCTTCCACCAACCAAGTGTGATAGCATGATGCTCTATTCATTGCACTCTCTTTCTGGTCTTACAACGATATTTGTAGATTCCAGGCTATCTCCAGAAGTACATGCTCTAAGTTGGAGATAGAACACAGCGTTCTTCATCTTCTTCACAATAATTCCATTAAACGTTTGAAAACGTATAATGCCCGCTTAGCTTAAAGCTCATACATCTGGAGGTAGCCTGTAATGCACAAATATCCTGACCAGACTAGAATGAGAGGACAATAAAGCGAATAAGCTATTTCACTCGAACTTCTTCCAATGAATTACGTCCAGTATGTAGTTCATTGGTTGCTTCTACCCACCAAATGAGGATTCACGTTGCTCTCTTCATGGCACTCTCTTTCGAGTATTGTCACGATATTTATGTTTGCAGGGTACCTCTAGAAGGTATATACTCTAAGTTAAACACAGAAGACCATGATCCCCATCTTATTCATAAAAATGCCAATAATACGTATGAAAACGTAAAATGCCTGCTTAGCTTAGAGCTTATACATCTTACATCTGGAGGTAGCCTGCAATGCACAACTATCTTGATAAAACTTGAAGGAAAGACCAAGAAGATATTTCACGTGATTGGAAACTGCCGTCCAGTGTGTAATTCATTGGTTGCTCCTAATTGTGGAAACAGGATGATCTCTTTAAGGCCATCACTGGAAAGTGTCAGGAAATTTATGCATTGCAAGCCACCTCCAGATGTATCTCAAATATGTCAAATAAATTTGGTCGATGTACAGGGCTAGAAGTGTCCTACATTTGCTTTGTTTGCAACAAGAAAACCTTACGTATTACAATTTGTTGATCATTGTTTTATTTTGATTTTCTGCTCAAAATATGCTATCCAGCTTTATGTTAATACATATTTATTTAATTGCCGGTCACTGCAATTACTGACTACCCAACAAAACAGTGCGTTTTCAGAATGTGCTAATACTGAAATTCAAACAACTTTCCATCTAAAATGTTCGGCCAGTATAATCTCCACTAATCTGTAAACATGTAAAGTTTGTTTGCATGTTTGTAAGGTTTAATACCAATTATAAATATTTTTTTACACGCTATATTTTACTATAAATTTCTAGACCCAAAAATAATACCAAATTCCTCATTTTGCGAAAATTATTATACTGGTGTCAAATGTCAAAAATGTCTGAAATGACAAAAATATCAAGAATGTCAAAAATATCAAAAATGTAAAAAATAAAAAATATATCAAAAATGCCAAAATTTTCAAAAATGTCAAAAAATTTAAAATATCAAAAATGACAAAAATATCAAGGATGTAAAAGATATCAAAAATGTAAGAAAAATATTAAAAATGCCAAAAAATAAAAAAATGTCATATATACCAAAAATGTCAAATTTTCAAAAATGTCGACAAATGTAAATATATAAAAATTTCATTTTATAAATTCGTCAAGGACCAAACATTAATAAAAATCCAAAACGAAAAACGACAAAATCTGAATATTAAATGTACAAAATCTCAAATACGTCGAATATGTGGCTTTTCATATTAAATCCATAAATAATATATTTTTAGAATGGGCAGTTGAGATATAAATTTTCTTAATTTAAAATGAGGTTAAAGAAGTTTTCACAAAAAAATATGTCAAATATGTCTAACTCTTCTTGTAAAACTTGTTTGTATGTTTTTTGCTTGTCTGTTTGTTTGCTTGAGTTATAGGTGATAATCTATGGAAGTAGAGATCAAGTTTAATAATAATAGAAAGCTACAATATCCACGAATATCATAGGCTGTATTTCATTATGATAAAATATTTGATTGAGGGTTTTTACTTAATTTTGATGTTATTAAAATTATATTCGCCGCCGCTTGAGATAATAAAAACATGACGATCCGGAATCTTCTATTCAGCAAATAAGTTTTACGCTAAAATTTATAAAGGTTTGATGTGCCATTTTGCGGAAATTCTGTTATAGAACGGAGGAAGGGTTTCGGTAACTTTTAAGGAACAAAAAAAAACGATGTAGGCGTGAATGCTGGTATATATGCTCTTCTCCTTAAATGGTATGAGGAGTATTTACTCATTGCATGTTAATTGCTAAATTGACTATATTATTTGAATCAATAGAGGCATTATTCTTGATATTGACAATATTTAATGCATAAACTTTAGAAAATATCGGAAATGTTAGAAATAAAATAATTTCTAAAAAATGAAAAAAACAGCCAGGAATATAGAATACACCAAACATCACAAAAATATACAAAACAGTCAAAACTGTCAAAATTATTCTGTCAAAAACCTAAAATGAGAAAAATAACGAAAAATGTCAATACCAAAAAGGTTAAAAGCATTAAAATTGTCAAAAATTTCTGAAATTTCAAAAACATAAAAAATGAACATGACAAAAGATGACAAATAACCCAAAACCGGAAAAACACAAAATCAAACGACAAAAATCTCAAACAAGTCAAATATATGTAGCTAAGCTCTTCATATTAAATTATAACGTATTTTTAGAACCATATAAATTTCGCTCACGGTTGATGAAATCTAAAAGGTATCAAATGAAAATAATGTTGATGAAAATAAAATAAAAAATGAGCAGGGAGAAAAAAAAATAAATTACAGCAAACTTATTGCTGAACAATACATCGACAAGGCGCCAGCAGAAGTAGTTGAATGTACACACGTAGATAGAAAGCATTAAATTTCTCAGTACGCTACAGATTGCATCGTTGTGTATTCTTCAGTTTACGGCCACCTCAGATTTTATGGTGGCCGTATACACTATGATTGTGAGAGAAAATAGATTTCTAGGAATTAAAGAACGAAACAGAAATTTACGAGATGCCAGTGATAATTAAAACTGGAGGAAACTTTACTAAAATTATGGAGTATGGCACCAATGAAAATTGAAAACAGTAATAAAATCCCTAAAATAATTATTACGTTCACGGCTATTAAGTTATATTCAGTAGAGGGGGACAAAACCATTTTATTATTCTAACCTTGTCCAGAATATGAACAGCAAATTTAAAGCTGGTAAGTCACTAACAATATTGCGAATATATTAATTCCTATTAATGGTGATTTATTTCCGCAAAAAACTTTTTTTTCTCGGTGCTCAAGCAAAATTTTAATCTACCTATAGAAACAAAAATTCTCACCAAGATTAAGCTCTTAATTTTAATTTTAAGTACTTGCAATTTAAATATGAAGTATTCTCTTTTAAAATGCACGTAATTTTTTTTTTCAAATTCCTAATGCTCAGACAACTTTTAACATTTTGTGAATCGGTTTTATGGACCTTACGGGAAATTCCACGCTCTTTAAACTTGCTTTAGTATTTTTTTTCGTAACTTGCACTGGGTCGTCAGTAGGAGCGATCAAAGTGCAGTTTTTGGATTAAATCGTTATTTTTCAATTTTTTTTTGAGTGAATCGCAAAAATTAGGGAGAAAAAAAGAGCTGACTGAAAAAATAGTTTTTTTACCAATATTTAATGAATTTACAGCCATTTTTAGGCCTTCAAACGTAAGAAATTGATAAATACTAACTAATGTTGCTCTTCCATTCAACTTTTTTCTTGATTACTAACATGTTTCTCTACAACAATAACTTTTTCTAAAGTTATTATCGTCTTTGACCTCTTTTAAATAAAAAAACAATACATTTAGTAATAAAATAACAACAAATCTTTATTCGAAACATACAGATGGTTATGTTATTATGTAATATATTCCAAATGTAATAATTATCTCAACAATCATAAAAAAACAGGTTAATAAATTTTAAATAATTACGACTCTTATTAAAAGCACTTAACGATTTTAAAGCTGAATAAAGCTTTTCTTGTTATTTTATTACTAAATGTATTGTTTTTTATTTAAAAGAGGTCAAAGACGATAATAACTTTAGAAAAAAACTTATTATTGTAGAGAAACATGTTAGTAATCAAGAAAAAAATTGAATGGAAGAGCAACATTAGTTAGTATTTTATATTGGTAAAAAACTATTTTTTCAGAGTCAGTTCTTTTTTTCTCCCTAATTTTTGCGATTCACTCAAAAAAAATTAAAAATAATAATTTATTCCAAAAACTGCACTTTGATCGCTCCTACTGACGACCCAGTGCAAGTTACGAAAAAAAAATACTAAATCCATTTTAAAGAGCGTGGAATTTCCCGTAAGGTCCATAAAACCGATTCACAAAATGTTAAAAGGTGTCTCAGCATTAGGAATTTGAAAAAAAAACTTTTTTACGTGCATTTTAAAAGAGAAAACTTCATATTTAAATTGCAAGTAATTAAAATTAAAATTAAGAGCTCAATCTTGATGAGAATTTTTGTTTCTATGGGTAGATTAAAATTTTGCTTGAGCACCGAGAAAAAAAAAATTTGCGGAAATGAATCACCCTAATATGTACGTTATCTGTAACTTTTCGGTAATAATTGTTTTTGAATCAACAATATCAGAGCAATTTCAAAAAATGCAGGGGTTACTAGTTATCCTTAATTGAAGGTCTGCCTCATACAAAGACTGAAGAAAATATTTTTTGTGGTAAATGTTCTGTATAAATTCTGGGTTGATTTAAGAACTTACAGTACATTTATATTCAAGTAAAAGTTCAATTAAAAAAAATAATCATCTCAAAGTATTATAACATAAAAATCGGTACTTGAGGATACAATTACCTTCTGGAGTAGACACCAGCATTGTTTTTGTTATTTCTTCATTTTTATATTTGCTTTTTAAGCCTTAATTTTCGACTATCCTTTACTGATTTTCCATTTTTTATTTCGTATATTTTTAATTACTTTCTGACTATTTTTCAGTCCTGTTAATCGTGCTGTCAGTACTGCTTCTGACTGAGAATTATCTTGACGTGATCATTTATTTGGTTTTTGCAGTTTTTAAGTTTTTAACCCTCAGAATGAACAATATATGGTTTACATTTGTATTAACTTTACAGGGTATACCAGGATAGAGGCCGGTTACCTGTAACTTAAAAAACTGAAAATTTGGCAACGGAGGTAAGCCGATATATTTTCAGAACTGTTGCACTTCCGGTTATATCGAAAGTAGACCACAACTTTCTTATGTTAATAGAACACCTGTATGTTATTGGATATTTGGACGGTACGTTTAACTCTAGATAAATGTTATTAACCACATTGTTCGAAAGCAAAGTTTTTATTTGAAAAGTTTTAAATTACTTTGCCTAAAAAGAGATGCGTGGTGGCGCACCCTAACAGTTGGTTTAGCCAACAGCGTAACCTGGCATTAACATCAAAACTATAAGTCAGTTTGTAGCAATGCTCAGTTGGCAGCGATATTTTAATCTCGAAACCAAGGAAAATAGTCTAGAAACCTGTGTGCGCAGGAAAATTAGCGCAGTAGTGTAGTTTTAATGATAATTGATAGTTTTTGGTTTTCAACTAAGGTCATAAAGCATTTGGGGAATTTGAAAGAAATAGTGTTACTTAATACTTCGAAATAGTGAATTATTGTATTAGTTTAGTGGATTGGAAAAGTTCTTGGAAGCAAAGCTAGTAAAACGTTGCTACTTTAATTTGGATAAAAGCTCCTTTAGTTCACACAGCATTGTTCATGAAACATCGTCAATGTAGGACAATTGCTGGAAGAAATGAGATGAAAATTCATAAAGCTTTGTAAGTAGAATTGTCTTAGAATACAAAACTGCAACAGGCGTCAGTTGGCCATTGTAGTTTGAACATTAGTGAAACGAGTACTGTTGCAAAACTTCGTAGGACTCAAAAACAGTGTTGTATGGAGAAATTTGTGATGGTTAAAATTGAATAAACTTTATTATTGTTGAAACTAGTAAACTTGTAAAACAGTAGTTCCTCTATGTCTTCATGGTCAGATTCGAGTCTACCTGAACACGCATCTGGCTCTTTGGATTCATGATCTTGAAGATCTAGAAAACTGGCTCCTCGTATCCATGATAGGTATTTAAGCCGGACTGAATCCGAAAAGGACCCTGTTGTATACATGGTCCTTAGTCGAACTGAATTTGAACCAGCAAAAGGTGAAGTAACTACCTCTTTGTATCCATGATCCGTATTCGAGTGGATGAATCTCTTCGTATACACATAAGTTATCTCTAAATTTAACCGTTCTCAAGATATTAACATTTTTGTGTCATAAATGGCAGATGCATTCCTGAGGGTAATCGACAATTTTCGCTAAACAATCATCTGTTTTAAAACGTTTTTTGGGCAAGTCTTATTGGAACACTTAAGTCAACAAACAGCGCTGAAAAAAAACACACCTTTTTTACAGGGTGTTCAAAAAAATAGTGAAAATGACAGTCCCAATATGCTTAAAACTCAAAATTTTCAAATGGAAACTTGTTCGTGACAATACTTTATTACTCTCTCCATAAATCCTAACCATATTCAAGTAGTCTTCGTTAGAGTAATTGATGTGTGCAGGCTTTGTTGGCAATTTTGAAAAACTGACATTTCTTAGCCTCCATTAATATTTCAAGCGGCCATGGCTTTTGTCGTAATTTAATCCAAAGTTAAGAGGTTTGGATATAGAAAACGTAATACAGTGTCACCTTTATTTATAGTGCTAAATACGATCTCGACAAAAGAATTGGGAGTTTTCATTTGAAAATTTGGAGTTTTGACCATATTCTGAATGTCATTTTCAATATATTTTTTTAAGAACACCTTGTAAAAAAGATTTTTTTTCAGTTCTCTTTGCTAGCTTGAGTCTGCCAATAAAATATGCCAAACAAACCGTTTTAAAATATATGGTTGGTTACTGAAAATTGTGGATCTGCATCTGTCTTTTTGACATTAAAATGCAAATATCTTGAGAATGGTTAATTTTAGAGATAACGTGTTAATAAAATTTATCTAGAAGAAAGTTTTGGTCTACTTCCGGTATAACCGGAAGTGCCACAGTTGTGAAAATATTTTAACCACATAGAACCTATTGGCTTGTCTACCTCGCCAAATTTTCAGAATTCTAATATCGATATATTGTTATAAAATTTATCTACGCCGTCTCTGACTAAAGCAACGTCAAGTTTTATACATCCTAATTAAACATCAATCGCTGAGATAGTAAAAAAAAGAACTAGAAGGTTCGAATGGTATAAACATTTTGGTGTGAAAAAAAATAAAGAAAAAGTCAAGATATGTAAGAAAATAAATAATATTACGAAATAATACATTTCCTGTCTTTCGCTATCTCCATGTCTCTGTTTTTCTTACTATATGCCATTCTTTATAATGCACATAAACTTCAAGAAAATTAAAATTACTGTAACTATTCTATTACGATTCAAGTATAAAACCTAATGTGTAATTTAATATTTATAGGACATTATATAAGTAGATATTTTATAAATATCAAAGTATCTTCAGACAATTCTTCATAATACATGCTGCAATATAGTTTAGTTGAAAACACACTAAAAAATTAACGAAACATAACATTGCAAAACAAGTACTTTTGTAGGAAGGTACCTATTGTGTAGATACCTGGGCACAAATGACATCATGTTGGTAGATACTCAAGCACCAAGTCATAAATGATAAATTAATTACCAACCGATGTAATATATCTTGGGGTCAAGCCAACCTAATAGTGCTTCGCAATGATCATACAAAAGTACGAGGGTGAATCAAATATGAACCGGACTTTTCTGTTTCTCGCCCCGTAGATAATTCGAGTGGCGTGACGTCTCGATATATGTTAGGTAGGGATGTTAAGAAGAGGGGAGTTCGTCGGTTTGGCGAGGCGTAGTCGATGCGCTGTTAGTAGCATCATGTCAGAGCAAGAGGTGCATACGTCTGTTGCGCAACGTGTTGTTATCAAATTTTTGGCGCGGGAGGGCGTTAGACCGTCTGAAATTTTGCGTCGACTATCTGCACAGTTCGGCAATGAAACACTTTCAAGGACCCAAGTGTACGACTGGCACAAAAAGTTTTCAGATGGCCGAGAGACAGTGGAAAATGAGCCTCATGCACGCCGTCCCACGCCAACCATCAATGAGGCGAATATCTACGCAATTCGTGATTGAAGGAGTACTGCTGATCGAGTTTCTGCACGAACGCCGTACAATAAATGCTGAGTATTACTGCGAACTACTCCAACAAGTGAAACTTGTCTATCGGCAAAAGAGGCGGGATATGTCTATCCGAAGTGTGATTCTGTTGCATGACAACGCTTGGCCACATACAGCTGCATTGACTCAAGGAAAATTGAACAAAATGCATTGGGAAACCCTTGAACAGCCGCCTTACAGTCCTGATTTGTCGCCCTGTGACTACCACATGTTTGGGCCACTTAAAGAAGAACTGGGAGGCTACCACTTTGAGGACAACGAAGGTGTAGAAACGTTTGTGCGCAATTGGTTATCGACACGACCAGTTTCATTCTTTGAGAAAGGTATTAAAAAACTTCCGATTCGGTGGGAAAAATGTATACATAAGAGAGGAGACTATGTAGAAAAATAATATGTATTAAAAATTGTATTGATAGTACAAATAAAATTTTTAAAACAAAAGTCCGGTTCATATTTGATTCACCCTCGTATATAACAGTTTGTAGAAGCTGTAATTTATTCACCAGTAAAAAATGGAAGTGCTGTGCTGCAGAATGAAGCTTAACTCTCAAAACAACTATGCTAAAAAGAGTTGTTACTGGAACCAGCATTAGTAAAATAAAATATCTTTTATTGGAAGACCAATAAATTAATAATAAGTTGTTCGACTATTTCTATCATTATTCATAGGTGGCTGCTAATTGACTGTATAATACTCTTACCATATGTACAAAGTACAATAAGTATAATCTATGTATTAAAAAAATTTCGAATCTTACTGTGGCAATTGAAACGACTTCCTTAATTTCACCATAAGGGAATTCAGAGCCACTCTCTAAAAATGGAGGTTTAATCACCGTAATTTATTTCCCAGTTTTCATTTAGTACTGTGCGAAACTCTAAGAAACCACAACAATATCACCAAATTCCGAGTAAATGAAGAAGACCAGACTATATAATAATTTAAGAGTCACTTTTTGAAACTTCTATTGCCAATCAGATGTAGTTCAATCAATTCTAAACTCTGTCACTCTCGTGACACTGTATTTTTCTTTAAAACAATCTGGTGAAGCGTTGTCGTTTCAAGTCAGTATATTTTGACAAATTGAAAATAATATCCTATAATAATTTCAATTATTATTCAGAAGTCTTAATGTATAATGTTTATATAATATAAACTTAGTCTACACAAATATTTAATGGCAAGTAACGTTTCATTTTTTGTGGTGTTCCACTTTTGACAAACTAACGGTATTTAGGTAGTGCGGTGTTGGTCGGAAAGAAGTGTCGATACAAATGCAATTTCAATTTTTGCATTTCACTACCATAGTCATCTATTTTCATATGTGTAAGTGTGGACTCACTTAAGAAGCTTTTGTTTCAATACATATTTAGTTAAACGGTCAACATTTATTTCTACTTGCTAAAGTATTCGCACAAAGGTTTCCATCGTGAATCACTTTCTTTCCGAAAAAAATTCTTTCACAGATTATTTTCTTCATCCAAACTTTCCGTTGCATTTCGTATGCAAGCTCCGTCATCGATTCAGGCAGTCGCGTCTACTACGCTGATGACCTGCGGGTTGATTCGTGATCTAAGCACACGGTAATAGATCACAACCGACTGTCGATTAGCAAAAGATCACGATCACGTTTCCCTAATATATCCACAATAACTGTAACAGAAATGCTAATCCAAAAACGATCCAAATAATTTCAAATGTCCTTTTGTCTTTCTAGTCGACGGGATGCTTCTCAAGCAAAATATGTATTCGGCCTACTTCGGTAGTGCTTAAAATTCCATGTTTGTCGAAAGTCGGTATTTGAGATCGCTGTTTTTGTGCATTCGTCAATCACGAACAAACCGTTTGCAAGTATAAGTAAATAGGAAATACCCACAGATCGAATCAAGAATAGTTAATCATAAATTGTGCTTACTTTCAAAAAATTAAAATTATTTACAAATAATATAATTTATATTAATAATGTTAGATAACTCTTAGTCCGCTGTGGTTCTGACTTGCCATGAACCCTCTCTCAAACAAACCGAACTCGACTAATTTTGGGTTCAGTCTCAAACACAACAACGTACAAGCATTAAAGATAAACCATTTGTTATACATGGACGGCTTAAAGTTGATGGCAGCTACGAAACAACAGCTGCATGATATGCTTAAAATAGTAGAAGGGTTCTCTAGTGACATCCATATGAAATTTGGCTTAGACAAATGCCGAATTATTAATATAGTTAAAGGCAAAATACAGCAGGGGCACTTCGAAATGGGAGATGGCACCTCAATTGAATCTATGGGGGAAGGTCATACTTATAAATACCTTGGAATAAAGCAGGCTCAACGTATTGATCACATGACTATGAAAAAGGACTTAACAGCAGAGTTTTATAGAAGGGTAAGACGACTGTTGAAAACTAAATTAAACAGTAAAAATCTGTTTCAGGCTATTAACACCTATGCGTGTTCAGTGCTCAGTTACTCTTTCGGTATAGTTAATTGGAGCAAGACTGACATTGAACAATTACAACGAAAAGTTCGAGTTTTACTAACAAAGGCTCAAAATCGCCACCCAAAGAGCTCTGTCGAACGTACAACTTTGCCACCGTATGAAGGAGGAAGACGATTGACAGATCTACGAAAACTATTAGATCAACAAATTTCCATTTTGCGTAGTCATTTCCAGAAACTCGCAGAATTTTCTGATCTACACAGAGTCATGTGCCTGGTTGATGACTCAACACCACTGCGACTGACACAACGACATGTCCAATTACACCACCAGACCACAGATCAGAAACTGCTGAAATGGAAAGAGAAGCCCCTTCATGGAAGACATATAAATGACGTCAACCAAGATTATGTCGACAGTGTAGCGTCGAACTACTGGTTGATCTCTGGTCATATGTTTCCTGAAACAGAAGGCTTTATATTGGCAATCCAAGATCAAGTAATTCCAACTAAGAACTACCTAAAATACATCGTTAAAGATCCTTCTATTAACAACGACAGATGCAGGTACGGTTGCCAAACATCAGAATCTATCCAGCATATCACAGGAGGTTGTCAAGCGTTCGCTGCAACTGAATACAAAGAACGACACGATGCTGTGACAAAAATACTTTACCAGGAACTAGCCCCGAAACTTGAATTATCACAGTCGGTAAGATTACCATACTATAAATATAAACCAGAATCTGTTTTAGAAAATAACAACAACAAGCTGTACTGGGACCGCACGATACTGACCAGATATAGTTTTGGTAGATAAAGTCTCTCGGAAAACAACTTTAATTGACATAGCAATTCCTAACAACAATAATATAAATATCAAGCAAGCTGAGAAAATAACCAAATATAGAGATTTGGAATTTCAAATAAAGACTCAGTGGAACATGAACAACACACGAACTGTACCAATTGTTATGTCAACGACAGGACTAGTTCCAAAACATCTATTAAACAATTTAAAATACCTCGGCCTGGACGAACATCTTTACAAACAAATGCAAAAAGCAGTCCTGTTAGGAACGGCCCGGACGGTCCGTAAATTCATGGGAAACTGCCGCCACGACTCTAACCATGGGCCTGAAAACCTGGCAAGGGCTCCCACAGAGCTAAACCCTTTTGATATCTAGGATATCTGGGGTTTAGTGAATTTTCCCCTAAAGGCACTCATGGCGTGCCTTAGAGGGAATGTGATACCATACATTGTATGGTCAAGTCGGGGATGTTAGATAAATAATATAATTAAAGATGCTATTTACTATAGAGTGAGAACTTTTTTCGTCCGCCCTCCCCACCCCATTTCTTAACTTCTGAATGGAAGAATACATCGATTGCAAATACCACGAAACCTGTACATCAAACAAAGTTTTGACATCAGATTGAAATACGCCATAATAATTTTATATTTTGCCTCCGAAAATTAAATATGGAATTTTTGCATTACTTTTCCAGTAAGGACATATTTTAATATATTTTCCTCGGTGGACACAATTTCAGTGTCCGCATGCCCCACATGGGCGGCAAGAATAAAGGCAAAAAGTTATATCGGCAAACTGGTATAAATTAACTTTTCTTGACTTATATAATTTTCTTGACTTATATAATTGAAGTTTGTGAGAAAGTTTAGTCCTTGCTGACTATCACAATATGGATAAATTAAAACATAAATTAGTAGATGTCATATATAATCTAAGATGATTTGGGACATGTCCATAAGAGCTAAAAAAAATTAGGACATCGTTGGCGAATGGGATTACCTCGCCCAACTGACTTTATTGACTAGCTCCGCTTGGATGTCTTACTTTTATTGATTATTTCAATAACTGAAAAAATCGGAGCTGTAATTTTGTATATTTTTCTTAATAACGTATAAAGAAATTATTTTAATATAACAAAAAGTAAACTTGTATTTCTTATAAAAAGACCTTTTATTTGATGTCTCACATGATATACTCTCTTCGAGGTGTCATTCCGTTGAATGCAAGACAATATATACAGGGTGTTCCTAAATTGTAGGTACAAACGAAAAGGGGAGATTCCTTGAATAGTTTTAGGAAGAAAAAGTCCCATAAACATGGGTCCGCAAACGTTTCGTTTTCAAGATACAGAGTGTTAAAGTTTCAATTTTTTTCAAGTTATTTTTCTTAGTATCTGCACTTCACAAGATATTCAAATGGCATAGATATTACAATTAAGAGTTTACACCTTGTGACATGCCAATTTCGATTGCAAATCTACAGGGTGATATTTTTTCGGGAACACTGCCCACTGTTGTCCTTCAGAACTTTTTTTTTGGTGAGCCACTGGTACTTTGAAAAATTGTAAAGAAAAGCTTTGTTGTTATACCAAACTTTATGTTCTCTTGTAGTTTTGTCGTATCTACTACCGGTTTCGAGAAAAAAAATTTGAATGATTCTCTTGAAATCCTCAGAAAATTCTGAATTGTCATAGAAATCTAGTTACCTACCTAGTAGGCTGTGGTGAATGAATACATTTATTGTTAGTTTTGACACATCAAATTAAACTCCTGTGTTTTGAAAATTAAAGATGGTTGCATTTTAATATCAAAATATGCCGAATTTTACGAATTCCGAAATGGCTGACATGCATTTCATGTATGGTCTTGCAAATGGTAATTCAAGAGAAGCTAAGTGTCTTTACATGGAACGCTATCCCAATAGAGTGATGCCTGGTCATCTGATGTTCTCTAATATTCACAGGCGTCTTTTAGAAACTGGATCTTTTTCTGCGAAAAATATTAATGCAGGTAGACAACGAAGTGTGAGAACACCACGACTCGAAGAGGCAGTGCTGAACGAAATAGAAGAACATCCAGGAACAAGTACAAGAAAAAATAGTGTTACCTTAAATACAAGTCATCAAGTTGTTTGGTGGATCTTGCGGGATTCTTTGCTCTATCCTTATCAAATTAAGAGGGTGCAGGGTGCCTCGAGATTGTCATCCAAGAATTATTTTTTGTCAGTGGAACCTCAACAGACTATTGAACAATCCTCATTTTGATTGCCAAATCCTATTCACTGATGAAGCCTGTTTCTCAAGGACTTCAATCATAAATTTTCATAATGAACACATATGGGCTGAGGAGAATCCACATGAAATTGCAGAAGCTTATTTTCAAGAGGAATTTTCATTAAATGTGTGGGTTGGTAATATTGGCGATTATTTGATTGGTCCTTTTTTCTTGCCAGGGCGACTTAGTGGTCAATCATACAGACATTTTTTAGAGAACGATTTGCCCTTGTTATTGGGTGATATACCTCTTATGATGCGACGTGAAATGTGGTTCATGAAATGTGGACGGTGCTCCTGCTCATTTTTCACTTTTGGCTAGGGAGTATTTGAACGAAAATTATGTAAACAGGTGGATTGGACGAGGTGGACATCAGCCATGGCCCGCCAGATCCCCAGATTTAAATAGTTTAGATTTCTTTCTATGGGGCCATCTGAAATCTCTAGTGTACATAACGCCAGTGAATACCGTAGACGAACTGAGAAATCGTATAATAGCCGCGTTTGATACAATTAGGAATACTACAGGAGTGTTTGAAAGAGTTCGATCGTCTATGAGAAGAAGAACAGTAGCTTGTATTAGGGGAGGACATTTTCAACAATTGCTGTATTTTAGTTCCTTTGTTGTTATTTAGTTTTTTTATTATGATTAATTTTTGAGTTGTGCGCTTCTTGCAGTAATACATTTTTTTTTTGATGATTATACCAGTTTATCGAATCTTTAAGAATCATTGCTAGTTTAATAATTCAATTTTTTTTTCTCGAAATCGGTAATAGATACGACAAAACTACAAGAGAAAATAAAGTTTGCTATAACAACAAAGCTTTTCTTCACAATTTTTGAAAGTACCAGTGGCTCACCAAAAAAAAGTTCTGAAGGACAACAGTGGACAGTGTTCCCGAAAAAATATCACCCTGTAGATTTGCAATCGAAATTGGCATGTCACAAGATGCAAACTCTTAATTCTAATTAATTCTAATTCTATGACAAATTTCATTTGAATATCTTGTGAAGTGCAGATACTATGAGAAAAAAACTTCAAAAAAAATTGAAACTTTAACACTCTGTATCTTGAAAACGAAACGTTTGCGGACCCATGTTTATGGGACTTTTTCTTCCTAAAACTATTCAAGGAATTAACCTCCAATTAAGGAACACCCTGAATTGTAACCTTCATCAGTATTGGCTGGCACTTCTTTATGATTTGAAACTCGTTAAATTTGAAGACGCGAGATTGTAGGATTTTCGAGAGAATTTACCTGTTAGGAACTGAATAACATATCTGGCTTTGAATTTGTGATTTAAAGAAAAGTTCAATATTCTGATCTGAACAATGAGATTCAGCCTCATACAACTTCCCCTTAGAGCTTATTTGTAATTTTGACAATACTGCTTACAATAGAAGCAGATATGACAATATGACTAAAATTATCTTTGTAAAAAAATCTCGTTTCTTTTGGTAAATATCTGTAAAATACTTTAGACTTAGGATAAAAATGAGAAATTAGGCAGAATGTAAAGTAAAATCGACAAAAACATTAAAAACGGAGAAACTGGCAATATTTGAAGGAGCACTGAAAAAAGAACTGTTAGCTGGAAAGAAAACATGACTTTGTTAAACAAATAGTAACTAAGATGCTAACTTTTCGAGATTTTTCAATCCACTAAACGTAAGACAATATATTGTTTCTAGTCGAGAATCTTCATCAGTTGCTCAACTGATTGAATTCTCGAATAATTATTTATGTATATAGTTCATATAACTGAATTTAATATTTAATGGTACCTATCCCTACTAATATTATAAATGTGAATAAAGGTTTGTTTGTTACTCAAGTGATTATCCCGAAACTTTCTACATATAATTTTAAAGGTATTAGAAAGGACATAAAGAACTTTTTATTTAAAAAATATTTTCTGAGAAAGGTAAAAAAATATTTTGACAGAAATTATTGTTTGTCAAAAAATTTGTAATTCTAGAAACTTCAACGCCAATAAATTTTTGCTGTATTACCGACGGTCAAATTAATATCTTATTGACTATAGCTTATTTGAAAGAGAAGGGATAACTTGAGATTTCATTTGTTTCGATACCGACACCGACAATACACACTGTCTCGATTTTAAAGTGTCCATCCAATTTAGTTCTCTGTGTAAGAAACAGGGACCAGGTAATATATTAAGAGTCTCTTCTTTCCTAGAAAATCAATAATATACAAATACCTGCACAACATTTGCTTTTCGTTCTAATAAAAACTCCAATTCTTTCTTTGTGATACATTAAATTAGAGACCTGACATAAGTCAGACATCAGAAATAAACTTGCCATTATATATATGTATTGACTAGGTTCATGTTATCAAGTAAACATTTTACTTTAAGACTTCTGAATAATATTTTTATAGAAAATCGATAATAAAGAGGGAAATAAACCAATATAAGATCCAAGTAATATAGAACACCTGCGCAAAATCTGGTTTTCGTTCTCATAAACACTCTAATTCCCTCTTTGTGATAAGTCTGATACGCCAGAAATTAAAAATAATATCACACAAAAAGGCACAAAAATAGAGACAGTGCAATAACGAGAAAAGGGAAGTATAATTCGTAAGAAGCTTTCGCTTTCATCGTTCAGTCTCAAATGACTGCCGCTATTTTTTTAATGTTATTTTGTTCTGTCACTTATAAGCAATACTAAAACTATTTCAATTTTTGAGGTTAGGTGCCAGTTTGTTGGATTTGTTATTACTCACTGCTTTTAATTTTTACTCTGTTCCTTTTTAACTTTAATTATTTTAGTCAAATAAAGCATATTTTCAGTTTTTGAAACTTCATTGTATGTAGTAACTTTTAAAGACTGAATCACATTGATACATTTCTATTGGAATGTAATGATATTTGTTATTTATTTAAGGGATTCAATGCGCGCGAAGCCGCTTGTAAAGCTAGTAAGAAACAAAGAAATCATCTATAAATCGTAAATTGGTAATAGGGATTCATTAAGCATATATTTTACTACACTGTAAACAAATATTCCTTGAAATTAAGTCACGGAAGTCTTAATCGACTTGAGATATGATATATGGAAGTGATAGCAATTATCAATTAAACATATTAAACCACCTAGTACGGTATACATCAAGCATCCTCCTAATCTATCATAAATCAATTTCCTGATTGTATGCAACTTGTTCAAGTGTGAATAATCAATAACTCTCTGACTAGGCAGGAAAATGAGGTCGGTGTGTTCTCTCTGTGTCGGTCGGTCTAATAGAAGTGTTGTTAAGCGACTACGATATTATTAATGTTCGGCTACCGATCAATCTCCAACGTGAACTGCAAACTGTCTTATAGCTCTTGCAATGTTAACGATAAATAATATTCGTTATACACTGTGAAATAACTCATGTGGAAACCATAGCAAATGGTTCACTTAGGTTTACAATATCCGCAAGAAATCTTAAGTCATTTAAATAAAAAGTAAATTTTAGGCGTATCAAATTTAAATGAAATATTTTTCCAAACATCTGTGCTGGTGCAATTGGACTTGAGTTGCTACCCGTGACTATCTTAGACATAGGATTCCTTACAAATAAATGCGGTTGTTCAGCTAAAGCGTTTCTAAGCAACAAGCAATTTGTGTACCTGACTTACTCAATTATAATTTTCCGCTTAATATCCAAGAATTCCTTCTCAGTGTAAGGTAAAATCAACTCACGTACAAGAGTATCAAATAAGAACATGTATTCGAGATTCATATAACGCAGGGCGTGTGCAGCTCCATCTATTGCCCTAAATTATAATATCTGAGATCCGGTGAACATTGGTCAGTAAAACAAAAATATCCATAAGGTAATTAAAATGTAAAAGTCATCTTACCAATGAATGCATTAAATAAATCGTATAGAACTTATATATATATAAAAATATATATATATATATTTTGCATATATATAACCCCTATATATATAAATTCAAAGGGGTTTCATGTGAACCTTTTTTACTCTCTTTTTCCCAATATTTTGTCATTTTTTTAAAACCCAAAATAACATTTTGTCCTTAAATTAGGTTCCTGGAAATGCAGCTCTCATTAAGCCAATTTCCTCCACTATTCTACGTACAGGCTCTTAAGACATAATGTTCTTCCAATCCATATACCTGCAGGTGCTCTGTCCTGTTGGAAAAATAGGTTTTCTTCGATTAGCAACAAAGTTCCATTTTGATCTACTTGATTTTCTAAAGATTTGGTTATAAGGGGATTTATCACATCAAGTCCAAATATAATTCCGCAGTTAAAATTTCTTTCACGAATAATGGACCAATAATGTTATTTCCGAGAATTCACTGATGCCCAATATTTTTATCGGGAAGTCTCTGATGAAAAACATTTTTTATTTTTAATTTAACACCTGATTTATTTGACAGTTTGACCAAACAAATATTTATTAATCTACATGAAAAAATGAGTAGGTGTTTTGTTGGTAAATGTATAACTAATTTCTCTGGTTGTAGGTTGGTTCAGATATACGATGTCGTTTACCCGCCCAATAAATAAAAATCCAGATAAGTTAGGTCTGGTGGTGGCCATGGAAACAGACATCCTCTTCCAATCCACCACTCTTTAAATGATGGTTTATATGATGGCGTACAATAATGGCAACATTGCTGGGCAACCATCCCACTGCCTATAGTCCTTGAAAATATTTTCAACTGTTATTCGAAATATGCTCTTGTGCTAACATGAGGATTTCCTTATATATCCTAAGTATATCAACAGCTTCCTCTATCGTAAAACTCATTTTTATGCATTTAAAAAAATATATGCATTTTGTTATTAGCATTACTTACTTACCTTTCAGCGATATTTTGTAATCATTTCAAAAGAGTGATTTTATTCTGACGAATAAAAAAGAATTCCAGAAAAATCAGTTTAAAAAAATAAAAAAATAACGGATTTACGTATAAAATTTTCTTTGGCCTAAATTTTAGGTTAGGAACAAGATATCGAAATGCGGTTTTCGGGAGGTTGTTTAGGCATTATTTAGCTACATTTAAATGAAAAAAAAACATACCTGTGCATTTAATTAATTTTAAGAGAATCATCCATTGCTGTCGAAATGTCGAGAAAACACCTCTAGGGGCGAAATGTGAAGCTAAGATAATTTCAAATATTGTAACATTTGTAGCGCAAGAATAGATCTTTTCAACTAGCCCAAGTTTGAAAAAAAATGCTCAGCTGTTTCGAAGATACAGACTGTTTTACGAAAGCATTTGAATACTCCCCACAATTTTATTTTTAGAGATACAGCAAAAATTGTGTAACAAAAAAGGTTCACATTATTCTCGATTTAAAGATTACGTATTTTTTTGTTAGGTTAATAGAGCGGAGTTCACAGAAACACCAGTTTTTAGATTCCCCTAGCAGGCATCTCAGAAACTTAAAGATATTTTCCAGGCTTTTCTCTTGGCCGTTTAAGTAAGATACAGAACCTCGCATCCTTAGCTGGCCACTCTGTACAAAAAATGAAGTTGCAACTCACATTGTTAGATTGTCCAATATTTGATCCTATCTCAAACAAATCAGTGCACAGCATTCATAAATTTGCCGTTTGGTATACATGTTCCAGGTCAAATAGAAAAAAAACAATCATACATATTACATTAAATTATATATTTGTTGCACTTGTGTCATTACATATTAATTTATTATTATACTAATGTAGTTAGTACTGTTTTCAGACGCTTTATAAATACGGAAAGGTCATACCTTAGCAATCTTTCATGGACTTTATTCTCCAGGACGAGTCGATGATTGGTGGTGGATTGATTATTACTTCACGATAAATCTCATTAAACACGAAACTTTGGTTTGAAGAAAGTTTTTAGCAAATTATTGGAACAAGTTTTTTACTAATAGAATTCTGAGCAAGAAAAAAAAAGTTAAATCAATCAAAAACCCGAATATATTTAGAATTTATGTATAACCTGTTCAATTTGACTAGGTCATCTCAAAGATGTTGATAATCCATAATAATCAAACAATGAAAAAAAAACACTTTATGGTCATTTTTGCAGTGGTGACAATTAGATGAACTATATCATATTTAGGAATACTCATCGAGATACTCCCCATCGCATGCCAGAATCCATCATAATATGTTAGGGAACCTCGCAATAGATCAAGGTTCCGACCTAGAATATCCCGTACCATTTGGATGGAGGACAAGTCAGGTGATCTTGATGGCCATTCCAGAGTCTCAACATCAGATTCTTGCGTCACCAGCAGATATTGAAATATTGTATTTGGTATGGTTTGTAGGTAGAGATATGAAATCATAATAATTTGCTATTCAACAAGGCCGCCCAACCAATCCTGAATTTGTCAATGAAGCATATGATATTACATTGCTCATTCCAGGTTGGTTCAGATCTGCCACCCCAAGCAGCGAAAGATAGATGTAGGTAAGCTTTTAGCCACATTCCAAGCAATTTTTAGTTAACTGTAAAAAAATATCCATCCTGGAGCTGCAACTAGACCATCACTTATTTGACATACAGTATGCCATCTATTTCTGAAATACGAATCACGACACCGATGAGTCTCACCATTGAACCACCTTTTTCAAACGTTCATGGATTTGATTAGTTCTTACTGAAATTTCACACTAACCAATACCAGCCTCATTTGGGCCTAAAATGCGTCCTTGTTCCAAGTCGTTTAAATTACGAATTCTTTTCAATTTTAATATCGAAACAAATCGAAGGCAATTCGAATCAATCAAAAAATGCTACCCAATAAATTTTAATCTTCAAAATTATTTGTAAGCCATGAAAGTAATCAAAAAACGAAAGATTGAAATAAAAAATTAAAATATTTATATACAATGCATTGCGTTTTGTTTGTTTTATTCTTCAGTATATGATGCGTTTTAGAGGTTTCAAATTTTCAACACGGCACTTCTTTTCAGTTGACTATGAGCTTTAAGGCCATCTAACTTATGTAACGACATGCAATTTTTTATCCCAAGTAATCATTTCTTCGCTGCCCTCAACATAACTGTACAGAAACCGTTAGGTCTTTCACCCCAAATACGACTACCGCTTTCCTTCTCAGGCCATTCGTTTTGATGCTAAAGTAATTGTTATTGACAAGGGCCCCGGGATATTAAAAACTCGTTCTCATTTTGGTATTCATTGATCCAGAAATGACAGGTGATTTTTACGGCACCAAATAAAACTTGAGAAATATACGGCAGCTTTTGTGATGAAGTGAAGCTCTCTCTTTCGTTCTCCTGCTCTCTCCTCGATCGATACATAATAAAAAAATAAAATCAAAAATGAGATTTAATAAGCGATGAACGCATCTCGATCACTTATAATTTTCTGAAGGAGAAGCAGATGCCAAGCGGCCATTACTAAAATCAATTTCTTAGTGATTGATGAACTCGAAATACCTGTGAAATGGGAGGTTAAGAATTTCTCCGGATTCTTAAGGTAAAAGATTATTCACAACAAGTTGACAGTATAAACGTCAGCTCGTTTCAGCGAAACAATATTCTACAGACCACCATTAAGCTACCTAAATAACGCATTCATTCGGAAAAGGCATGGAAGAAAGTAATTTTAAATTTTGAAAGGAAAAAATCGAAAGGTAAAGAAAGCTTCTACGTAAGTAGGTAATTTGTTTTTTGTTCAAATTAGAAATATAAATGCAATCCACATTTTCTGCTTTGGAACTATAGTACCAAGTATTCCGAAAAACAAGAAGTATATATAATGGTGGCTGGATATGATTATCCACTTATTAGGTCTAAACAACAACTTAAAAAACGCCAATGTAACCAAGCTAAAAAAAAACAGGTTAAAAAGTCACAATTTTTGTCTTGGTTGCCTTGTGCATGAAAAAACGCCGGATACCTAAAACCGAAGATGAAAAAACTAAAAGCTTATAAAAAATAGTTTAGATGTATTTTTAGTTATATCTATATTACCGATAAGACCATCAATTTTTTATACCAGTTTAAAGAGCAAAGTTTAACTCATTTTCGAATATAAAAATTTTAACAGCAAAATCGTAAAAGTAAACGCTTTAAATAAAAAAAAAACACAAAAATAGGAATTTCTTTGGATTTTTGCTCATATAATGAAAAGTAATGGAGAAATCGTAATGCCGTCTACAGGAAAGTTGTAGAGAATAAGAAATTCTTCTTAATGAGTGTTTGAACATCCTGAGTGGATCATTTTGTACCAAGTAAACTAAGAAAAACTGAAAATAAATAATACCGGAATATTAGTTATAGTCAAAACGATAGTTTATAATCCCCGAAGTTTCCTTGGACTCCCATCGTCTTGAAAAGGTTGTTCTCACAACGTTTCAATAGCTTTGTATCTGCTATCGTCATCAGGTGAATGATGGGAAATTCATTTTATCCGTGGTATTTATACCTTTAATCGGTCATGCGTCGCCGGTCATGGTCATTGGGTCTCATCCGGTCCAATCAGCGTCGTCGTATCTGGCGGTTGGTTGTCGGTGATGTGTAGAGACAGTGGCCGAAGAAGTGGTTTCCAAATGTTTTTAATTTGGACGCTGGGCTTGCTAATTATATTCTCGTTCGAGAGGAGGGCCAAACATCATCGCACGTCAAGGATTCAAAACATTTTGTTGAAGTCATCGGTGCCATGGAGCTTGGACCCGAACATCGCTTAGTAAGTTTCGACGTTGAAAATCTCTTCACGAACGTACCACTAGACGAATCTCTCAACATAGTGAGGAAGAAACTTACTGAAGACGAAACCTTGATGGAGAGGACGGAGCTACCAATAGACTCAATCATGGACTTACTTGAATGTTGCCTCAAGAACTGCTACTTTCAACAGAAGAACAGGTTCTTGATGCAAGAAGATGGATTGCCTATGGGTTCCCCGTTATCGCCAACCGTCGCCAACATCTACATGGAGAGGTTCGAAGAACATGCACTGAAGAGATACGAGAAGCAGCCCAAGCTATGGTTGAGATATGTCGATGACACCTTCATCATTTGGCAACACGGAGAGACACAACTACACGCATTCCTGGAGCATTTAAACCGATGCCAACCATCCATTAGATTCACCATGGAGATGGAGGAAGATGGGTGCCTACCATTCCTAGATGTAAAGTGTCAAAGGACTAGGACCGGAATCCATACAACAGTCTACAGGAAGGCTACCCAAACAGGACTGTATCTACATTACAATTCTAACCACCCATCAACTGGCATCATCAAAACTCTAATCTATAGAGCCAAAAATATCTGTAGTACGCCAGAAGTCCTCAAAGAAGAACAAGTGAAACTTAGAAAAGACCTTTTGGCGAATGGATACCCGGAAACCATCATTAACAAGGCGTTTGAAGAACTGGACAAACCACCTAGGAAGGAAGACTATTATTACCGTATACTAAAGGCTTGTCGGAGAAACTTTAGCGAATTGCACACAGATATGGAATCAGAATGATTTTCAAAAGCAGCAACACTCTAAGGAGCATGATTACAAGAACGAGGCCAGACGCTCCAGCAACACCAAATAACTGCATATACAGTATACCTTGTGAATGTGGCAATCTTTACATTGGATAGACAAAGCGACCGCTGGACACGAGGGTTAAGGAACACCGCACAGCGACTCAAAGGGCGGAGCTGACGAAGTCTGGGCTAGCTAACCACGCGTGGACCGAACACCACAACATCAACTGGGACCAGGCCAGGGTAATTCACAAGGAGGAGCATTGGTATAAAAGAAAATTTATAGAGCCAGCATAGATAATCTCGAACGAGAATATAATTAGCGAGCCCAGCGTCCAAATTAAAAACATTTGGAAACCACTTCTTCAGTCACTGTCTCTACACATCACCGACAACCAACCGCCAGATACGACGACACTGATTGGACCGGATGACACCCAATGACCATGACTGGCGACGCATGACCGATTAAAGGTATAAATACCACGGATAAAATGAATTTCCCATCATTCACCTGATGACGATAGCCGATACAAAGCTATTGAAACGTTGTGAGCTCAACCTTTTCAAGACGATGGAAGTCCAAGGAAACTTCGAGGAACGAGCGACATTGAAGGCATTTTGAATAGTCATTACTTTTTACACTATAAGCAAAAAACTAAAATACCTAATATTTTTTGGGGTTTTTAAGGCTGAAATAATTTACTTTTACGAGTTTGCTGTTAAAATTGTCAGTTCTGAATTATAAACTATTATTTACGTGATGTCTTATGCGGTTTGCTGTTGAATTTTATGTCACCTAAAAATCTGTATTGACTGGTGTATCTCTTTCTAGTCTTGTCACAATGTTTGTGCATTGCGGGCTACCTCCTGCACAAATATCGAGACAAGACTAGAAAGAGAAGGATCTTGGTGGGTCAAAGCAGCCAATGAACTACATACTGGATGTAGCTTATTGGAAGCAGTTACCCATCGAGTGAAATAGCCTCTTGCAATCTCTATTGCACTCCCTTTCTGATCTTGTCACGAAATTTGTGCATTGCGGGCTACATTCTACACAAATATCGAGACAAGACTAGAAAGAGAAGGCTTTTGGTGGCTGAAAGCAGCCAATGAACAACATACTGGACGTAGCAGTTTCCAATCGAGTAAAACAGCCTTTTTCTTTCTCCCTTTCTAATCTTATGACGAGATTTGTGCACTGTCGGCGATCTCCTGCACAAATATTGTGACTAGAAACAGACGGCAATAAAGAAAGTATAATGTTATTGCACTTGGTGGGTGGACGTAGCTCATTGGAAGCAGCTCTCAATCGAGTGAAATAGCCTCTTGCTCTCTCTATTGTACTTTCTTTCTAGTCTTGTCAGGATAATTGTGAATTGCAGACTACCTATAGAAGTATGAGCTCACGCACTCTATTTTTATTAAGTATTACCTTTAAAGCCCTGGATCGTTTTCTGGTCAATATGCGTGTCCAATATTTGTCAACAACTTCATTCATCTTTCCGGGTGGTGATACGAGGGCTGCCTTTTATATTTCGGGATTAGAGAACAAAAACAAATATTAATCATCGAAAATCGCTTTATTATTTTTCAAAATATTCCCCATGAAGATCTATACAGTTTTGCATTGGTTTGAACCAATTGTCGAAGCACTTTTTCCACTCTGATTGAGGTATCTCCAAAACATGCATTCTAAACACAGCAACCGCTTCTTCAGGTGTCGAAAAATGTTGACCCCTCAGTTTGTTTTTTACGTACGGGAATAAAAAGAAGTCATTTGATGACAAGTCAGGACTATACGGCGGATGACTCATCAAATCGATGTTTTGAGTCGATGTGTGAGAGCTCGCATTGTCGTGGTAAAGAGTGATCCGTCTTCGGCGGTTGGTTTTCCTCATTTCTTGGAAGACAACTGGCAAACAAATGGTTGTGTACCACTCAGAATTGACTGTTCTGCGTTGTTCTAGTGATACGGTTGCGACATGTCCAGTTTTTCCGAAAAACCAGGCGATCATTTGCTTGGAAGTGCTTCGTGCGCGAACAACTTTTGTTGGATTCGGCTCATCTTGAAACACCCATACAGTCGACTGCTGTTTACTTTCGGGTTCATACGCGTAAATTCACGATTCATCACCTGTCACTATGTCATAAACGTGTTTTGAAGCACCGCGATCGTATTTTTTGAGCTTTTCTTTCGACCAATCGACACGAGCCTTTTTTTGAACGATTGACAAATTGTGTGGGATCCAACGCGAACAAATTTTTTTGACATTCAAATGTTTATGCAATATTGAATGTATGCTGGTCCCACTAATGTGTACGGTTAACTCAATCTCACGATAGGTCACATGAAGATCTTGCAATATCAGTCCGCGCACAGCATCAATGGTTTCCGGAACAACAACTGTTTTTGGACGACATTCACGAAATTCGTCTTGGAATGAACTACGACCTCGATTGAATTCACCATACCATCGATAAACAGTGGTAAATTAAGTTCATCCGTGCAGTCTTGCTGACTTAATCCCCGTCGAAAGTTGTAAAAAATAATCGCACGAAAATGTTCACGATTTAATTCCATTTTTTGGCCGAGATGAATGCTTTAAGTTACTGTAAACAACACATAGCGCTCATATGTCAAAACGTTCTGAGTACGTATAACCTCAAAAATGTGAAACTTTACGATAGAGCTGTCAGTTGTCAGATTGCAACACTAGGGTTGTCCAATCTCAAGGCAGCTCTGGTATTGGTATCTTGTTGTCTGAGAAAGATTTCTTTTTTGTTAGACATCAATATCAATACAAGGGTTCTTACACTTTCTTTTTCTTTAATAGCTTCATTTTATTATCACTGTTAACAAGGTCTGGCTTTGCAATCAAATTGGCGTTGGCCGTGGTATGCAGCGTAAGGATTTTATAGTAATATTTTGTTAATTAACAAAAATGATAAAGTTGATAGAGTTTTAATGTATAAAGGTGAAAGACTTCTTGACGGTTAAGAAGTTGTGGTAATAAATCGTTAATACTGTGTAACGCTGTGTTCAACGTAAGCGCGATATGCGCGGTACGGGCGGTGCAATACATCAATAAACAATTACTAACTGCAATTGCAGGGGAAAACAAAACAAATAAGCAATACAACATAAAATCCTTACAATTGCACGAATTTACTTCCCATTAAACATAAAATTAATTATTTTTATGACCATATCGCGTTTACGTTGGAGATAGGCTTAAGCAAGAACGAGAAGTTAATCCTCATTTTCATTTTCAAAAAAGCCAGGCGAGTCAGGTCCCTTTGGAAATAAATCACGTATTATTAGAAATGTGTTTACTAAATCATCTCAGTCATATGTAACCCTAAACAAATCTATAAACGGTTTAAACAAAAAAAAACAATGTGTTCTCAGCAATATATTTAACTAGTTTCGGAGTACTAACAAAAAGTGAACCAGTTAAGAAAGGAAAAAGTTTTAAGAAACGAGAGCCTTGATTCAGCGGTTATTCCTCGTTCAAACTACCACTCTGTTGAACAAACACACCTGGAAACACCAGGAAATAACAGCTCAGAAACAATACAAGTGCGTATTTAAAGGAAATACAATTTTATGAAATTTTAAGAATAAGCTGTAATTTGCACAGAAACCTATAGAGCAAGCTGAGAAACTATTACTTTTAAAAAAATCAGAAAACCACCTTAAAGAAAAATTAGACCTGTTATTAGGGTTGAATTTAATAAGGTGAAAATATAATACCAAATACTAATAAAACCATAAACGTATACTATACACGAAAATAATAAACCCATATTATTGAACTAATAACATGTTTGGTTAAGATACCAAATTTTGTTTCCTGCAAACTGAAATTGTATACATTTGTCATAAAATTAAATTATTTTACAATTAAAAATATGTTTGCATCGTTATGCATTATCATTTTAAGCTCAATGCAAGTTATGTGACGAAATGGGTTCCCAGAAATATAGTATTAAAACAGAAACCCTACTGTTCCAATTATTTTCGAATTCATTACGGATGCTATAAAATTAACTAAACACATTCCAATAACAGTAATTATAAAGATTACATCAGGTAAAAATGGCGTATCTTAAAAGTGTACTGAAAAAGTAATGGATTTTCTTAGAACTGGCAGTATTTTCTTTCACTTCAATCTGATAGTAATTTTGGGAAGAATGTATGGCTTTTAATATATGAGTAATTATTATAAAGAACTGGTTTTAAACCAGTTCTTTAATATTGAAATTTCGGTGAGAAAATTTTGTTTAATAGAGTGACAGAATATTAATTTTAATTTTGAATATTATGATATTATATGTTTGTGACAACTCGATAGGCGTTATATGAAGTGAGTAGTTTTACTGGAATATTCATTATTAGTTTGTCTAGGCATAGACGAAGTTGATAATTAAGTACTGTAACTTCAAAAAATTGTAAACATACATTATGATAACACTTCATCCGAGAAGGTGTGTCCGCAAAGAGAGAGCTTTGAACTTTGGAGGTAGATAAACAAAGTAACAGACCTGAGTTTTGATAAGGTATGGTGAGCTCACGACCTTGTGATCATAGCCCTGGACATTGTACCCCTCCATTAAATAATAAGCTGTAGTAATCAAAAGCAATTAGTGTAAGGAAAGCAGTTTTTCCTTTACAAGGAGAAAGAGAGTAGACATGATGAGTAAACTTGAGGGAAAATAAATAACTAAAATGAAGGGCACACACAACATTGTACTGCAAAAGATAAAGAAAACTTTATGTAGTTGCCGTCTTATCACAGGAAACCATTGGGATGAATACTATGGTTATTTACCTACCAATTGAGGCAATAATTACATAAGCCATGATATAAACCAACCACGAAAAAACAATAGAAATCACAAAACAATAATCAACAACCTGCAAACAGTTGCGAATAAAGACAACAAACTATCTCAAATTTGTAGTAAATATTGTTTAAACTACAGAAATTATATAGAAAAAAATAAAAAATCTTGAAACTGAAACACCTTTTAACTAGGTAAAGAAGCAATTTAAGGCATGTAAACAAAAAAAAACATGTAGCTTATGTATGTTTCCATTTGGCAGAAGAGCTTCTGAATACCCTGTAAACAAGACTGCAGAAAAATAAGAAAAATATTCATATGAAAATAGGTCCGAAAACCCTTTGATTTTAAGATACCGGATGTTAAAAGTTTTAATAAATGTAGCCGTTTTGAAGAAAGTTTCCAGACCGTATTTTCATAACTCGACTACAAATATGACGATTTTCTTTAACTCTTCCAAGTCCTTGGAGAATTCGTTACATTTATAATTTTTTTTCACATAGCACTAGAAATAAAAACTCAAGGGATATAAATCAGGTGAACGAGGTGACTAACCAACAGAACCTCCACGCCCAATCCAAGGAGCATATGTTTCATTTTAGATAAGCTGGAACATAGATAATATATTCTGCACCTATAATGAAAATTTGCTGGTTTTAGAGAACAAGTTTACCATAAATGGCGAAGTATTTTCCAATATGGTTTTATAAGAAATATAACAAACTTTTGATGTTAAATTCTCACTAGTTCGTGAACATTTTGTTCGTTTCACCATAAAGTTAAAGCATACTCGGCCAATTCATGTGCAGAGTAATCATCAGTTTTGCACAACTGGCAAATTTGCTTTAACTTCCAAAGTTTCTTTAATTACAAGCAAAAAGTGGCTTAACCTTAAAAAATGTATAGAACTCTTGTTGTCTAAGACGGACATTACTTTTTAACAATCTTCAAAACTAAACAACTTCAAACTTTTTCCTAACTTTTTGAAAGACCATTCTCCAGGTGAGTGATTCTATATGTACACCCGGTACACATTTCTAAGGTCCCATAAATATCGCTATATTGCTAACATAACAACAGAGAACAATTTAAAGTGAAATCTTAACCTTACTCCGTTTATACTCTTACCACCAACGTAGAATATCAATCAATCACAATACAGTTTGTACTACCAAAAAGAACAACAACGACATTATTTATTGTTTGTCAAGAGACAAGATGTGAACACGGGCCCTAACGACCTCTTCGAGATGTCAAACCATGTTCAGTCTATTTCTGTTGAGATCGACGCAATTACAAACGCGATGTCACAACTTGACCGTACTGCAAAAAAATAATGAAAGCATGAACGTCGCTACATAAATTTTATTACAATCTTGTAATGATTACGATTACAATCATCGAACATTATCCGCAGCAAAATGTTTCCGGATCTGGTTATATAACAATTACTATGTTGCTGTTAATATAAATTTGTTAAAGTTAGTACTTTGTGGGAGCAGCTTTATTAATACCTAGCTTTTTATTTTAGGGGCCTGTACCGCATCAGCCTGAGGAAGACTGAAAAAAAAACGACAGTGACGAAATGTGAGTTAGGCGTGAAGCGCTTTTGATAACTGATATGTACAGTAGCAGCCGCTTGCATCTCTCCGGCAGTCTTACAATACTACCATAATAAAAGTAGAGACACCATAATCTTGATATTTATACCTTCTACCAACATTGTTGTAGCATAATGACAGAGCATTTGATGTAGCTGAGTTATGACAACAGATATTAGTAGAGTTGTTGGTTGTATCTCTAGCTTATGTGTTGACACTTTTTTTCTCGATCTCACATTTAAAAAAAATTCTTTCGAGCTCAGTCTATAAATATGAGTGAAAACTATAGATATTTTTAACATATTATTTCATAATATTTGAATCAGCTATAACTAGACCACTGCCACACCGTCGCCTTTGGAAATGTCTACTTTAGTTGTACACAAAACGTTAGTACGATCCCGGCTTAATAGATCGAAAAACAATATTTCTCAGTTATAACACAAATTGTCCCGACAAAAACCTTTTGAGGAATGGTCTTATCAAAATAGTGTTTACAAAAATGTCATGATTTTTCTGAAAACTGCATAGATTAGATGATTGTTGTATTGTCTGTAAAAGATATTTTATATACATGGAAAGCTCTCACTATTGCCCGTCGTTCTGAATATTTTCAGAGAACCTTTTACATACCGATTACTGTTGCCTTAACGAAACATTTGAACACATTCCAAAAGATAAGCCCATGTTAAAAGACAAAATTTTTAAGGAATTCTACCAAAATGACTTCAACAATTAAAAAAAATACATAACATTTGTATTGTCAATTCCTATAAGCAATTTTTTCTGAGTTCTTTGGGAGTAACTACCAAATAAACTTGAAAGTCTGTATATTTCAATAGTACAAACGTTTCAAGGTCTAAATCAGACCTCGTTTTCAATGGTATGAATACAAATTGAACAAAAATTAAAAAAATTAGTTACATCAGTTTTATTGTCAAACATTAATGTCAAATTGTGATTTCGATATTTGTCATTGCCAATCTTCTTAATTTTTTAATTTTTTGTATTCATACCATTGAAAACGAGGTCTGATTTAGACCTTGAAGCGTTTGGACTTTCGAAATATACAGACTTTCAAGTTTACCTGCCAGTTATTCACAAAAAACTCAAAAAATAAAAACTAGAGATGCCACAATTATCACTCAGAAAACACCTATAAGCAATGCTTAATCCTAATTAACTTAAAGAATGATTCAATTAATAAATAGTTAATAAATTAGACTGGAATTTGATGTAACCTGTTTAAAGAATAAAATCGAATATCTGATATATAAGGCAACGAAAAAAGTAGGTGAGTTATGTCATACTACAAAGTTTTAAGTTAGATGTTCTGCGTTTATAGTAAATTGGTCTTTACTATTAAACGTGGCCTTAGGGACACTAAACGACCAAACTATTCGGTCACATTCAGAAATTGTAGATTTTTCTCATATTGGCGGTCATGACTTTCTTAATATGCCAATAAATAAATAAGTTTGTTTATCATGTTTTAAACACTCCAGGCCGTTTCAACAACTCTAAATTGTCATCATCAAGGAGTAAACCAAACTAAATCTGAACTATAATTTTCTCTAATTTATAGCAACCAGTAAACTAGTAAGCAACTTACAGTAATTAGTACAAAAGGGTAAACCTTTGCATTATCTGTAAAATCTGTTATGTAGAATTCAGGTACTTGGGATTTACCCTTTTTACTGATTACTGTAAGTTGCTAATAGTTTACTGGTAGGTATAAATTAGAGAAAATTGTATTTTAAATTTAGTTTGTTTTAATCCTTCATGATGACAACTTAGAGTTGTTGAAACGGCGTTGAGTGTTTAAAGGTTTGGTGTTATGATGCAAAACGTGTTTTTACATTTGTGACACACCAAAGGTTTTAAAGCATTTCAATTATCATGTTTTATTTTAATTTAGATAATTATTTTTAATTTAAAAAATAAAAAGTAACATTTTGCTTCATCATATTTCTTTGTCCCGACAGTAAACCCAAAATCTTGACTATTTGAATTTTGGCTAGATATTTTAGTGTTCCCATCTGGTAAACCTAGACCTAGATTATAAAATACTAGTTCAACCTTAATTCATCTAAATGACACCGATTTCCGTGCTACTATTTCTGTAGAATTATCATTTTTGGTTGCCGATATTTAAGGATGATATAAGGAATGCCTTGCACAGACCATCTTAGGGTATACACAAACTTTTTCCTAGCTCTTTCTTCAAGAATAATGAAATCTTTGAAAAAAATTGCACATAGGGGAGTATATGCTGTAGGGAAATTTTGTAACAACAGCCGCAAAATGAGGGGCAACTTCGTTACGTAACGTGCATCACGGCAAATTTACAAGGGCAGAGTGAATCACGGTGACGAACATAGTCTTCATATAAAACTTGCGAATTCGCACCACTTGGAATAATTTTTCTTACATTTTTTAAACGCTTTGAACACACTCACGGTTATAAACTGGGGCATAAACACTGCGCTCCGCAGGTCACCGTAAGCTTTATCTGCGTCACGTCACGCTCCATTGCCAAATATCGCAGTCGCATATATTAAAGTGGATTACAAATTCTTACCATGACTCATGTCAGGAATATGTCATTTTGCGGCTGGCCTTATGCTACTGGTATTTAAAACGGTTGATATTCTTTACATCCATTATTTCAAAGTTATATTGTCAACTATTTCAAATTGAAATTTACAATTTATTACATATTCCATTGAAAACATGGTCTTGAAAGCTTGGGTAATTTTGAAATATGCAGAATTGACTATCTAAAGTATTGTTTTTTCTAAAAATGTGTGAATGCAAAATCAAAATTGCTGGTTATTTATAGACTTAGTTTTAGACAACTAACATCAAGATTTGACAGACTAGTGATGAATACTATTTTGTAAGATATAGGTGTGGAAAATGCCTTGCAAAATACATTGGAATGTCAATTTTTCATTGCGGTACAAGATAACCTCATGGGGTGCAATAAAAAAGCGTATTGTATATACACACCACGACACGGTGAAGAATTAATAATAATAAATATACAGCTGATAAAATATTTACTCATGAATCATGTGGTGAATTCCATTCAAGCATTAAGTGAGCCTGGGCAATAATAAGCAATAACCAGTAAAAGCCAATAATCATGTACATTTCACGCCACATTATTGCGGAACCCTGCATACGGCCGAACACATTCGGGGCCTTTTAAAGGATCACTAATCACATCACCTACCCGCATGTTTCATAACCATATAACTGACTATGCGAAATATTATAGCTAATTATAGGGAGCGCACCAAATAATAAAGAGATTCTGCAAGAGATTTATGAAAGCTCATCCTAAGAAACGAGGGATCTCTATCATTTGTTCTGCACAACTTATTGGCTAATATTTAACACTATTTGAGACTATTATTACTAATAATTTATTTTTGATAATAACTTATAATAATAAGGATATGTAACTTTGGACCTGCGGTTTTTAAACTTTTAGTGAAGATGGACCATTTGACAAAATGTCTGCCTTAGTACGGACCCACTGTTGGGAATTCAAACTTTGTATACAGTAAATATCAATAAATAACACTCATAAAATAATCAAATCTCAAAATTATTTTACTTTTTTTACATTAAAGAGGTGAGTATATATATTTTTAGGATTGCATACTAACGTCTGAATCCTTAAAGCCAAAAAAAGGCGTAACTGGCATCTAACCAATTTCGATGCTTCTTTCTGTGTTTTCAAAGGTGCTCAAAATCCCTGCCCGCATAGGTGTGTGGAAAAAATAGAGTTTGATAACATATAACACTCTCTCTAAGCTGCCTTCTGGCTCAAAAAAAACTTCAAAAATAATTATTGTGTATTTGATTGACTGAGAGGTTTGAAAGAATAAAGAAGTTATTCAAATCCATAAAAATAATAACATAAGGAAAAAAAGATTTATTGAAATCTTCAGACCTTACAGTCAGGCAAAAAACCGGTTGAATGTAAAGTTCTTTTATATTCAGTTTAAGATATATTTAGGATGGCTTCCTGGACCACTTCGGTTACTACTGTGGACCACCAGTTAAGAACCACTGCTCGTGAGATTTACCCAGGGGTTGTGTGTTTAGCTAATGTCCCAAGCGCGGATGAAGGAAAAGGTAATGATTGGGCCCGGTCAGCACCCTAGGTAAGAGCTATAAACAAAGAAACGTTCATAGAACTAACGTTGTACCTACGATAAATAACACAGATTCACCAATATCGATCATGACAAGTAACCGGACAACGCAATAACCAAAAACAAAGAATATGTAAAAAAGCCACTTGGAACAGTAAATCCCTAAAAAAGAGATGAGGGATGAGAACAAAAACTCACGGATGCTAAATCAAAAAAAGAGGTATAGCAAACCATCTCAGATAACTAAATGATGATATATAGTGGTGTATCAAAAGAGATAAGACTCGAGGAAGGAGTTACTATAGTAATCCAGAAAGGCTTAATTAAACAGGTTTTTTACAGCAAATACGCGTCGAGGAGAATTATGGGAATCAGAATGGAATTGAGAGGATAGCAAGTAAACATGATGGGAATATATGTGCACCAGAAAACAAGAGAGAAAAAACATAAGAGAATGATTCTTTGAAGACCTAGAGGCAACAATAAAGGAAACACCAACAAATAAGTTTTTAGAAACTTTAATGCTAGAGTTAACATAAAGAGCGAAAATTAAGGCCTTCTTACACAACTATGCACCACAAACGAATTATAACAATACTAGCGGACCCGACAGACGTTGTCCTGTCTCATGTAAACTTTTAAAAATTAGCTGTAACAATATAATCTGAACGCCATCTATTAGACGTAACTGAAACTAAAGCACACTCTTGAATATTTGACACAGCGACTACAACGCAGTCTGCCGAATCCTCTGTAAGTTGTGCTAACATCAACAACAATTTATAAATAAATAATTTAACTAAAAAAAAATATCTAGTTGACCGAATTGTGAATCTAAACCATCCTCAAACCCCCTGGAAAACACACAACAAATTTCATCAAAATCGGTCGAGCCGTTTAGGAGGAGTTCAATGACTAACACACGTACAGAAGGTTTTATATATATATAAAGATATGTACACCTTTGGGAATATGAAAAGGCACAGATGTTTGATGAATTATATACTGAGCAATAGAGAAATACACCCTTTGAAAATTATAGACGTAAGAGCAATATCTCTGAAGAAATAAAGAGTGAGTATAACTTAATAATTGGAAAACATGAATAACAATATCAATTAACAACAAAAGGCACAACCAGAATAAACGAGAACAATCAGGGTTGAAAGTCTACCAGGTGAATCAAAGTACTTGTATCAAGGGAGACAAAAAGAATGAACCAACAACAACCGAATTATGGAAAATGATGGAGTAGAAGAAAGATAGATAAAAATCAGAAAGAATATCCTAAAACGCTGCAAAAAACGGCCTAGAGCGAAATGAGTGAATAGGAAGAAAAAATATTAAAGGAAAACAACATGGTACTCTAAAGAAGTAAATGAAAATTAAAAGATAAGAAAAAAGTGTATCTGGAATACAAGACAAGCAAAAGACCGGATTTATATGAAAATTACTTCAGCCACACAGATTTGTTAGAATAACCAAAAATAACCACAGCTTCTCAGAGAAATATTAGGCGAAAAACGCACAGAAACAAAGACATGGATAGATTACTTGAAAATATTATATTCAGAGAAAAAGAAATATTGGAAATCACAACCCTTGTATTTCACTCAAAAGTTTTACTTACTTCTGTAGCATTTAAGTTGAAAGTAATTATCCTTCATTTTCATAACATTTAGCATTATTTTTTTACGATTTTCTATCAATAATACTTTAACATAAATAAACTATGCTTTCTTGTTTGTTGCGTATTAATCGTTTGAACAGCACAAAATAGGCTACTCTCTTCGAGGTGTCATTCCTGGAAAATTTTATCGTGACATTCTGTCCTAGGAATTAAGGGAGAACAGAAATTACACGGAACGGCTCCAGATTCGGAACCTCTGTGTACTGATTCTCTTGAAAATCCTAGATGTCGGTCTTACATCTCGCGTCTTCAAATTTAACAAAATAGGCCACAATACAAGGACAACACACAGGAGATAGAAGCAGGCCCGGATATAAGACAAAGAGATTCCTTAAGCTCTCTATTCTTCAATCACATAATAGATGAAATAATAAAGGCTGTAATGAAAGGTAAGATTTAAAGATGGGAAAGGAAGAAATAAAAATCCTCTGCTATGCGAATGACGCCATTTTCATAGCGGGAACCGAAAGATGACTTACAAAGATTCGTCCTCAAGTTCAATGCAATAGTAACAGACTTCAATATGGTAATTTGGGCCCAACAGACGAACACACTTGTTATTAGCTACGAACTAGCTAGATGTAATATTGAGATTTTACCCATTTAAAATTAGATCCAATAGAAATTTTCACCTGAAAAATTAAAACAGAAAAATTGAGCGGATTTGATAACCTCCTTCTTTGCGTATATCGGTTGATAACATAATATGTAGGAACCTGTACAGTTGGTATTTATTTAAAAATGAAGTGACACTTTTTTCGATTATTTAAAATTCAATTTGCCATACAAACGTTACATATACAAAATGCAGTTATTCAAATGAGGGCGAAAACATCAAATAACCAATACGACCGGCAGTTCGTTCGCACACGGGGAAATATAATTAACATAACTTATAAACATAACACGATGCACTTGGGCGAGGCGAAAGCCAAGTCAAACAACGAGCCAATGGCTCACCACCCGCACCGAAAGAACGGGGATTGCTTTTGGCATTTCCATTTAAACTGGCTAAATAACATCTCGCACAAATGAGATTCGATTTTAAATGGACAACATTGACGGACGAACTGCGTTCCCCTCGTTACTCTCGAATCGAAGTGCCGTAATTGAAAAACTCACAAGAATCGATTTCGAGAGTCGCGAAAAAGAATCAAAGAGAAACAAGGATATAAAACGGATGGTATCGTTCAACGTAAACTTGATTTGAGTTTTACGTCTGCAACAATTATTTTTTATGCAAAACATTCTAACACAAATAATAATATTCAATTAGTGCAACAATATCTTTTATAAAAGTTACCAAAACGATTAGTTTGCTAATATTTCAAATTCTTGGGAGTATGTTCTCTGACTGACACCAGGGCCGGATTTACATAAGGGCACTTTGGGCAATGGTCCAGAGCCCCCAGCAATTTGGGGCTCCCACCAACTGTGAACCAAAATTTAAAAAAATATGTATTTGAAGAAAAAAATCGAATAAAAATTGTTAAAGAAAGCCAAAATCCAAAAATAGTTTACAATCAAAAAAATGTTTATATTGTATGAATATTGATTTCGAAAATTCGTTAGTGCGTTTTCGTACTCTCAAGCGTATATATAAATTATATTTAAGATTTTTTTATATATCTGGCAACCCTATTATTTTAAAATCAAATTTAAGATTTTTTTTTATTATGTGAGCAACCCTAAGTCTGTAATATAAACATGAGATGCAATTAAATTTAGCAGGTAACTGTAGATCAGACCCAGTAAAATACTTATTTCAAGCCAAGGGGAAGGGCTAAACTAAGCAAAACTAAGCAATTTTCAAAATTATTTTTCTTGAAGAGTTTATAACCGATTTATTTGAAAATTTGTATACGTAATTTTTAAAATTTTGTTTTTTTTTCACTCCAAATTGTTAAAATGAATATGAAAAACTTTATTTATTTTGACATATTTAAGTATAAGTATGTACAAATCCTTTTAAATGAGAAGTTTTATTAAAAATAATAAATGTAATATACAAATTTGACTACCTATTTTGAATTCCTTAAGTAGGCCCCCACCAGTTTTGTGCCTAGGGGGCCCCACCAGTTTTGTGCCCAAATGCCATGAAGTTAAATCCGTCCCTGACTGACACTTACGGAAATGTCTCTATATTTCAAGTATTTCAGAGATTTCTGGATCCATATCAGACATCGTTCTCAATGGCAGGGAAACAGCACAATTGATGAATACACAATTAGACATTATTCTATAATTTTCATTGGAATTTTATCCATTAATTATTTCCACCAATTTCACTAGATTAATTTATTGTTATTTTATTATGGAGACACAACGGTATCCTTTAGTCAGGTAATAAGCGCAATACGAAACCTGTTACTAAGCATTAACATTATTATTGACACTAGTAATGCAATCGCGACAAATCAAGGTCTTTAGACAAGGATGTACTCTATCCCTTACAGTATTTAACGTATATGAGCTCGTGATAGATAGGAAGAAGACCGAAACTTCTGGAATAAAGATTAGGTCCAAGATTCTATAAAAACAATGTCATTTGCTGATAAAGTTATAACAAAGACAGAAGATGAACTGACAAAACAAAGACCCTAAAGTGTGACTTTAGGGCGTGTATAAAATTTCATGTATTTAGCATATAGGAAGAAAACAAAGCTATCTCAAATTAAGCAAATAATTTTTCCAAACAATTACTGGAACCTTCGGAAGAACATTCACGAAAAAGAGGTTAAAAGTTAAACACAGATAAAACTTTACAAAGTTATTGCAATCTTCACGCTATTATACGAATCGTACTCTAAGAAAACAAGAATACAGGCAACTGGAGACATTAGAAATGAGATTTTTAAGATCGGTGACGGGTTGTACCCGTTTGGATTTTATAAGAAACGAAAATATCAGACAAGAACTAATGGTACAATAAATAACAAACTACAATAGATCGAAAGAGCATGTAACAAGGATATCTCCAAAAGGAATACTTCAACAAATATTTAATTATAATCCCGGCATATGCAGAAGTATTTGCAGACCGAGAAAAAGATGGTAAAGTATCAACAGGCAAACTGCCTAATCCTGGAAAAGTAGAAGAAAAGGATATTATTATCACTAGAACAGAGTCTGATTAAGACTCTAAAAGTTTTGAATATTTGAAATTTACAGAGTTTCCCGTAATTGAGGTGATATTCCCAAATACTTATAAAAAGTAATATTGGCGATGCAGGTACCATAAATTTTGAGTTCTGTTTAAGCTAATTTAGCTGATTTAGCACAAAATGTAAATATATACTAAGTTTACGTTGGAAATAAGTGATCCCATTATCTATTAATGCCGGAAGTTTAGATGACCATTTAGAATATAGTTTCATCAAAAAAGCAATTGTTTCTATTAAATATCAGTTCATTTTTTTACCTGTAAAATTTCCACTATTCAAATACTGAAATTAGACACCCGACAATTTAAGTTTCCAAAATGTGTTAAGCACGCTATTTATAATACATCTTAGTGACGAACTAAATAAAATTATTAAACACATTATTAAATTAAATTTAGAATAAAATCGACCTCAATCGTTGAAGAACTATAACATCCAAAAAAGAAGTTCCAAATCTTCGCATAATTACGCTAGAAAAAAATATTATTTTCCATTTCATTGCCTAATTTTCCCTCAAAATTAATATTAAAAATATCGCTGTAAAGTTTGAATAAGCTCCTATTTGCCTTATTTGCTTCATAATTTTAAGTCCAGAGTCGTCTAACCTATAGAATTACCAAAGTTAAGAAAAATATACTTGATTTACTTAAAAACAAAAATAATTTAAACTTCTAATTTGCCCTCCCCACCCAAATTAATACTAAGTAATTCGCTTGGGTTTTCGTGTAAAGTTAAAATAAAGTCCTATACGCCCCAATTTTTTTCAACATTTTAGGTTCATTTGTTCCAGAGATAAATAGGTAGGGGTCATGTATTATTTTATAGATTTTTCTTAAATCTTTTAACCTATACATTTTATATTTTTATTTTATACAATTTATTTGTATTCCGCCTAATGAACCCTGTCTTTTGAGATCGATAAAAATTGCCTGTGGGTTCAAACAACTAAATTACTCAAAAAAAACTTTATAATTGAAACCAAAATCAAAATGAATTACTGCACACTAATATGTAAATTACGACCACGACTTTCTACCCATCGCATTTGCTCTAAAATGTTTCCCTAATAGTCCAATCTTACCAACGTACTATTTGTTGAAGGGACATAGAGTATCGTTTATTATGTATTCAGCAGGAAATTTTTTGTCTACAATTATTTTAGAATAGTAGTTTTTGATATATGAGTAATATTTTGATATATCTCGGTTCAATACTGTACAAACTGAAAAGTTATAACAATATATTACATGATGCGCGTGAAAAACATATTAATTTTTATGTTTCATTTAAATGTCAAACTTGAAATTCAGCCAAACTTATGTAAGGATTTTCGCTTAGGCTTTCCTGTAAACTTTCAGTGACATCCTACATACCATATTTTCTTTCAAAATTTAAGGGGTCGATTTTCAAAATAACTATCCACAAAATTAGCATTTGTTTTTGTATGTTTAAAAGTGTGGTTACATAAAGGTTCCCACATTCATGAAATGTACGAAACCCTAAAAATAGTGTAGCACAAAATCGGAGTAAATTTGACATTGAAAAAATGTTAATTTTTAACGGGATTTTTTTTAACGGGATCTGGTTTCAGCCCTGAAACGTTTGGAGTATTTGAAATATACAGACTTTCCCGCAAGTGCGGTGTTATTTCCAAAAAATGAGAAAAATACAAACTACAGATTCCACAACTATCATGCCGTCGAACCAATTTCAATAATAGAATTTGATAGCATTTTTTCGAGATTTCTGAATCCATAGAACGAAAGACCATATATTGTTTCTAGCTCAAAGAAACTCCAAATCTCTGTGAGTTACTTTTCCCTGAAACTCCTAGATGTCGAAATTCATTTCGCGATAAAATATTAAATTTTTTATATGTACTAAATACATAAATTTGTTTTCGAGATTTCAATCAGTTGAGGGGAGCACATCTGATGAGGGTTCTCGACTAGAAACAATATTACATGTTGCGTTCAATTGGTTGAAAAGGCAGTATCATAGTTTCTTTGATAAGATTTAGTTAACCTACGAATTCTTTCGTAGGATCCACAGGGAACCACCGTTACAAAGAGTGCGATTCCTGATTTGGAGTCTCTTTTTTCCTGAAACCTCTAGATGTCGAAAGTCATAGAAGGTAACTGTCCCGCAAATAAATTTTTGAGTTTTGTTTTGCAGTTTTATTCCTTTATTGAAATTTTAGTGCGGTTCCACTATTGCATATGGCTGGGCCTGTATGAACACAATTTGAAAAATACCACTCACTAACAATTAAATAAAAAACTATTACATATTATCTGATTTATAAAAACATCGCAGACAATCTTAATCATAAAATAACTAACCCGTTAAATAAAAATATCAAATACCAATGATACCAAGCGATAAAAGCCTATAAATGGCTAGCAAACGAACAGAAACGACTGAAATGGGTAGAGTTGAAGCGTAAAAGGTTAATGTCATCTCTTACATAAGGTCAACAGAAAAATTAATACCCAGAGATAATTAGACTTCTGGTAAATAATCATAGACGCCGGCGATGGAGGCGGCTTGGCATATACAACCAACGTTTTGTTTCTTTGCAAACCGCGTCAGCTTCCTCCTCTTCGTTCGATTCGAGCTATCTAATTTCGCTGCAATCATTATCGATGTTGCAACTGAGAATTACGTAAGGATGAGAATTGCATCAAGTAATGCGGTACTGTTTGTTCTGGTTTCTTCACGGTTATGCTATCTTGAAAATGAAAAAAAAAACACCGTTGAACTGAAAGAAGTAATAAATTCTTTGGCGACAGTGAAATCAGGCTTCAGTTTTCTTCTTAAAATACGACGGTTTAATTTGGTTAATGACTGTGTTACTGCTGGAAGCTGTTTCGGATATTTTTTCATTTTATACCTCATGGAATTTTATAATTAAGACGTATGTGCTTGGCATAACAATATCTTACTGTTTCCGTTGTTGATATTCTTCAATTTGATAGAAAGTTACTAATTAAATTTATGTAACAATGCATTTTGTCATTGAGTGTATCTCTTGGTATATTTAATGATCTCCATATACAGAGTGTGGTATTTATTTAGAAAAAAATATATATCTCGGGTGGATTCGATATACTAAAAAAAGTTTCGGACAAATGTTGTGGGGCACTGAGGGGGCCGTTGTATGGTCCATGATACGACTTCCGGTCGTGACCGGAATTATGATTTGTTGACCGGATTGGCTTGCTTTCTTGCTTGCTTGCTATCGATGGAATGTAGGTAAATAAACTCTTTTTGTTCTTATCAATTTATCTATTTAGCCCATACTTTGGCTATAAAATGGGCAAAAAGTAGATGGGACGTATACCTAGATACAACTAACTCAGTTAGATACGATTATATCAAAAAACGTTTCTGACGAACTTTTATAGCACTGAAGGGGCCGTCGATATTACGACTTCCAGTTAGGGTTTTTTGAACGGAAATTGTTTTCTTTTATTGGAAAAACCCATTTTTTCTGGGGGTATCGATGGAAAATAGGGAAAATTATCTAGACACTTTCACACTTTTTTCAAAAATGTACTCAACAAAAGTTCTGGGGTAAGACGGAACTAACAGAAATATTAATTGTTAATTTATACCGAGGAGTTCGACTTAGCAGAAAGAGTTAAGGTTGACCGTTGGATGGTTAACAGGGCACAGAGAGGGGTGGCATACCACCTCCACAATATGAGCCTCATCGACTCCCCTGATTGCAGGTGGTGTCATGAGGATGAAGAAGCGTTAGTTAATTTGCTCTGCTGATGTACCCCTTGGGCGGGGCTTCGGCAGAAACTGTAGGGCAACCTTCTTGTGGACCCGCACTCGCTATCGTCTGAGGCAGAAAACAAGCACACCGACGGTGAAAGGCGAGAGGACTCATCGAAAACAAGCAACTCATAGGTAACATGTATGATGAATAAAATATTTTTATTATATCCTCTCCAGCGGCATATTTTTAAAATATATATCAGAATAGCAACAATCTTTTGTCCACGCGCTATTAACCCAGTGATGACCGACCACAATGAGACGAGATCTGAGCGATACTCGATACTATAATCCAAATGATTTCCTTACGTATCGGGAAGAGCTTTCCTGCCATTCGGCATTTATATAAAGGCACTTTCGTTTGTTCGCAGTTGCTTGTTTACTTCTTCCAATGCACAGAAGAATTATGTAAATTATGTATTTTCAGGGTATGATGCAATTATTGTAAAGCGAAGTAATTTAAGGAATGGCCTGTTAATAATATAGAATTAAGAAACATACTGTTCTTGGAAATTATTAATAACAATTCCTTCACAAATAAACTCTAAATTAATTGAATACTTAAGAGAAATTTAATAGTATATTTTTGTCTAAATGATCAGCAGAGGGCAACCGCTGGCCCGTAGCAATGGTTAAGTAGCTGAGAATAAAACAAAGGAGAATCGATAGAATCATAAATGTACCATCCGAGTGATCGATCATTTGAGCGATCACTCGATTATTAAAATCAAACTCAATCAAAATACAATCGATTTTTAATATCATTCGATTATGCCCATCAATAGTCTCTTGGTTCAAATCAATTAATTAAATCAATAAAAAGGTTTTGCCTTTTTCTCAACCAAGGATATGCAAGATATATAATATTTCCCTAAATAACTATGATATATTCTAAAACCTTGTGGGGTGTTGTTTAAAATCCACTCTCTTGCTATATCAGCGCCATCCTAATTCAATGCATTTTTTAATATGTATTAGATTAAACTATATTACAACAGGTGTTTTGAAGAATAGTTTGGAGATCCTTTGATATATACTTTAATTTAATTTAATCTGTTGTTATAATTCAACAAATTTTATATTTTAATTAAAAATTAACTTCACGTCATGTGTTCGTTTGCAGTTATATTTAAATTAAGAACTAAATTATACATTGGAATTAAATTTGAACATTTTTTGCATATTTATGTAAGCTCTCTATAGTGAATTAAAATTTTTATCATATTCTTTTTCAAATTTAACGAAAACTCCTGTACGAAAATCTTCGTAATGGTATTAATGAATTCTGAATCTATTTTCAACCGAAATTTCTTATTTCTTTTAATTTTGCCATTATCTTCAGTTTCGATCACTCTGCCGGATGTAATGTAAAAGACCGGGCAACACCCATCTGACTGACTGACTTACTTGGATGGCTGGTCATTCCTTAGAGAGATTTATGGTGTGAATGTATTCTAAAGATTGCTGACCTTAAGGTTATGGGAGACCATATCGTACAAATAAACCTGTCAAAAATATGTACGTATATGCATATTTGGGTTGAACCCATTTGTTCATGGTTAGTTAGGTAAGGTTAGTAGTTCAAGCCGCTCTCATTGCGGCAGTATGCAATTAATTATTAATATTATAATTATTGAGCATTATTTGTAACAACGAAACTTGTATGGGTTAATGATGGAGAGATGAAACGATTTTGGATAAAATTGTAGCTGAAAGCTTGCCTTTCATAAAATGTGGCTGTAATTAAAAGTATGTTTGATTTTGGATAAAAGAATTAATTGCAAGCTTTCTATCAGGTTGCATTGATAAGTACTTACGAGTATCATTGACTAGTTTGTTGGAAAAATAAATACGGATATAGCAAATCAACGAAAGAAGCACTAATCTGAAAAATAAACATAAAAATAAAAATTGGTTTAAAAAATTCACACAAGTAACAATTAAAAATATACAAAAACATTTTCTGTAACAAATACTTATTTTAAAGTCAACTCAAAGTAAAAGATTAAAAATATCGCAATTGTAGAAACACATTATTTCGTGCTTTTTATGAACTCGATTATTGTTTTTTGACATTAATTTGATGTTAGTTGAAATGAGAGATGGAAATACGAAAGGCTTAGAAAAAAGGATCTGAAATATTAGAATAATACTACAAAATTGCATGAGAAATTATGAAGATCGGTACCATGGCTTTACTATATACAGTGTGAGTTTTTTTTGATGATCAGTATGGGGATCTCGAAAACTAGCAGAGATAGAGCAATGGTTAAATTGGGAAAGATTTGCAGTTTTACTGGCCCAATTTAATGACTCCTTTGTTTTTGATTTTATAAAATAGTGTAAATATCAAAATTAAAGGTATTTGTATCCCGAATATGGTTGTCATGTCCTCGTTTGCGTAACAGCTCTCGTTTTCGAGATATGACACAAACTTATGTTTTTTGAATGGAAACCATAGTTGGCTATCATGTCAAAAAATCGGACATTTTTAGAGGTTTTCAACGATATAATACTCGATACAGTTATTGATGAAAAAAAAAACGGAGTTATGGATGCTTTTTTCTCTTATTTTCACTTTTAACGTAGTTAGCCATGAAATAGATTGATTTATTAATAACTAATCCAAAAAACATTGATCGTTTTTTTTATTAGGTATATCAGATATAACGAAAAAACTAAATAAGTAGGTACTTACTAAAAACTTAAGAAATTAAAGTACATAATAATGGTTACAATTTATGTTCGAAAAGTCCACCATTGTTATTTAGATAAAAATTGCATCTTTTTAAGATTGACATTACCGCTTTCTTCACAGAGCACCTATAAATTTCTTCAATTGCTTGTAATACCGCCTCCCTTAGGTCATCAACTGTCTCATACTTTCTTTTGTATACTTTGTTTTTTAGCGCACCCCATAAACAGAAGTCTATAATTGCCAAATTGGGAGACCCTGGTGGCCATTCGCGTGGGGCATTTCTTCCTATCCAAGAGTTTGGATATATATTATCTAATAACGAGTTATGGCAGATGCTCCATCATGTTGGAACCACTCAATTTCTAAACGAGTTCTCAAATTGAAATTATGCAACATGTCTTGAAAAGTGTATTGCAAGAAATGCAAGTAGCGCGCACCAGTAAGTAATTCGTCATAGATAAAAGGCCCCAGAATAGTAGACCCTATGATGCCGCACAAAACATTAAAACCAAATTTTATCTGGGGTCGTCTTTGTTCTACATGGAAAGGGTTTTCTTTAGCCCAGATATGCTCATTGTGTCTATTGAATATACCGCAGTTAGTAAATCTAGTTTCATCTGACCATAACAAAATACGTGGATGTTCGTCACCAACATGCAAAGTTTGAGAAACTGACAGTTTGTATGGGTGGAACTTGTGCGCTTTCAGTACCTGAACTACAGTTCGTTGAGATGTGCCAGCTTCTGCCGCAATCTCACAAGTTGAAGTAGATGGATTTTGATTTACCATTGCCAAAACATTTATTACTGCTTCGTTAATTTTATTACGTTCCTTTGGTGGTTTAGTAAAAGATCCATATCTGTGTAAACTATCGTAAAGCCTCTTAAATATACATTCCTCAGCTGCACGAACTGAATTTTTATGGCATATGATATAACATTTCACCATATTCACTTTTTTTTCGTTAGAATATTCCAGTTCAGCACTACTAATGGAATTACTCTCAAATGAGGAAATGTCAAAGTGGAAACAATTTTTTTCATGGCTACCTACGTAAAAAGTGAAAATAAGAGAGAAAAGCATCCATAACTCCGTTATTTTTATAAATAACTATATCGAGTATTATATCGTTGAAAAGCTCTAAAAATGTTCGATTTTTTGAGGTCATAGCCAACTATGGTTTCCATTGAAAAAAAGATAAGTTTGTGTCATATCTCGAAAACGAGAGCTGTCACGCAAACGTGGACATGACAGTCATATTCGGGACACATTTCCCTTCAATTTTGATATTTACACTTTTATATAAAATCAAAAACAAAGGAGCTAGAGGGATTTGACTAAATCGACAGAATTTCGTTTCAAAATATCTAGTAAGCCATGACTTTTTACAAAAATCCGAAAGTGTCATTAAATTGGGTCAGTAAAACTGCAAATCTTTCCCAATTTAACAATTGCTCTATCTCCGCTAGTTTCCGAGATCCCCATACTGATCATCAAAAAAAAACTTAGCCGGTATAATATGCGATAATTTAAGAAATGAACCTAATAAATCCCGTGTTTAACTAGTGAGCGACTCCCCCACCAATCAAAGGACTCTCGTTGTGTATCTTCGAAGTTCAAGGTCCAATTACATTGAAATTAGGAAAGAGCTTGGAACTATACTGAACCGACTTAGATTGCAAAAATGTAACCCTTCATACTTTATGAAAACGGCAATCTATAAATTGCTGACCATGCAATTTTTGTTGGAAACAACAAAAACAACATTAACAACAAATACAGTAATTTTGGCCAAAAGTCAATTTCCGTAAAGATAATTGCATAATTGGATGCGGTTTTAATTATTTTTTTCCATAAGTTTTCATATTGCCAAACATTAACGTATTTTATTTTCAAAACAAATTAATATGTATTGACAAATCTCGGGTGCAATCGAAAAAATGGCAACATTATTTCATTTAGGCTTTCAGGCAATGTATTTTTTATAAATAATACATTTTTCCTTAATATTATTAATAAAGTTTTTCTATGTGTTTTCAGGACACACTGCATATACCGATAAATTGAGAATTTAATTACATTAATTTAACTCATCGTTCTGTAAATGCAGTATTGATAATTTTGTTCTTTTAATATAACCCAAAACAAATTTGACCCTCAAAGTATTTTTCCAATTTTCGGAAAAAAAATATATGTAACTAATACTTATATAATATAGTTTATACCCATCAGATCAGTTAAGCTGATTTATATATAAATGAAAGTAGAACCTGCAATAAATAGAACTGAAAAGGACTTTTCAGAATGTGTAAAAATTGAACAACTGAAGTTTCAAAACAGCAACATCAGAATCATTTTTTAACCTAAATCCAAAAATATTTTTGGATTTCGAGAATAACATTTCAATTTATGCATAAAAATATAATTTTGACAAATGAGTGGCCCTGGTTTTCTATTACTTTTTGGCAAATTTCCAATGGTATCTTCAAAACAGCATCTCGAAAGTTACTGAAGACAATTCTACCAAATAACCTAAAATAAAAAAGGCAGAAAGTGGTTTCAATTCAATTTTTTGCAGTGCTGTCAAGTAGAGATTGTTAGGATGGAAATCATAATTTGTTTGCCGAATTCATAGTTCCAATGAATATTGCAGGAAAATTTAGGTAATGGAAAATAAGAAAAAAAAATGGACTAATTTTTGTTGAAAACTAGAGCTAGTTATGAGAAAAATGTCTGCATTTGACTTTTTCACATAATGTAAATTACACACAAAAATAAATTTTTGCAAGTTCAGTTTCTGTTGCAAACGACTTAGATTTTTTCTACTTAATCCTAATGTCATATAATTTAAATTACACATTTTTCTACAAATCACAATTTAATTTCTAAATTATCATTCATTAATCTGTTCCAGAACTTCATAGATAGAAAAATGACTCCATATTCGAGATTGATATCTCACGGTCTACAAACTTATCAAAATACAATTTGCATACGGCTAATAATTTTTTAAGAGATGTTAGCCCGATAAATACGACTTGTTGAAATTCCCTTTGTCGTTTTATCCAATGCAATTAATCGAAATCGATCTATTCGACAGGAAACAGAGTGGGTGATGAAGAGTTATTGTTCCGTGCAGATTTTTTGCGCCTTCAGGTGATACGAAATCTCATGCCCACATTGCACTTCCAAATTTAGAAGTAGGTAATTGCAATAATTATATACTTAATAAATTGTTTATTGGGTGTCATAAAATCTCGTTAATAATGAACCGAGGAAATTGAGTCGGCTGTTTCTCTTGTGCGAAAGTAGGTGGCATTTTTCTTGGCGTCGATGATTTCTTGCAGCCAAAGCCATTAATTTGTTTTTATAAAATACTTTCTCGATAATGTGTTATATCATTATAAAACAAATGTTTGCCATAGTATACCTTTTACTTTAAAACATATAAAAGTGAACATATTTTTTAAATAGGAATAACTTGGAAGAATTTTTCTGTGCAGTGTATATACAGTTATATAAGAGCAAACCTCGTTGATCCTGGACACCTTATGAAAACTGGATTTGCATAGCTAACCGAAAAATCTAATTAAATTTCAATTTATTAAAATAATCTGGTTGTGGATGTCCTTTCACGAAATTAACATACAAAGATTTAAACAATATTTCCTTTTAGAGAAACATATATGTGATTAAAAATATCACATTGATTTGTTAATAGAATTAGCTCAATCTGAAGAATTAAAACTTTGTTATCTGTTAACATGAACAAGAAGGTTTACCATTTGTTGCTCAAACCACATGAAGGGCCAACATTGCGACGTCAAATTTATGATGGGAATTGAGTCCAACTGGTTTATTCTCGAGTGTGTTATATTCACGTCTACTAAATAGCCAAATAGCCGTCTGAGTCACTAGGTCATGGAAAACGAGCACACACCAACAGAAATTAAAAGGTCTTGTGTCCATTTCATCCATAAGGGTAAGGTCACGGAAAAGACTGGAAAGCCCCACCATAAACGTCAGGTAAAAACGGTTTTCAAATCACTATCCAAAGCTTTACTAATTCCAAGAGAGTGAGACAGTATATATTGTCGCAACAGATCGGTCTATAAAAATCCGTTTAAATGAACACAAACGTTGTTTGAGAAAAGCCCTCTCTCACATGCCATCATAGGCGAAAATAAATTTTACTAAGAAATGGTGTCTTATAAACTTTGATAAATAACAATGTGTATTGTATGCATTAGCAAAAAGGCTAAATAAAAGATATTCATTCATTCATCAACATGAAACTGGTTATCAAATTGTCTTCTGCAGCTCCTCTGTCGTTGCTAAATCTTCCTAGTGAACTCACTGATGCTGTAGAGATTGAAAAACAACTTTTGTGGCAATCGTGCATTTAAAATTCAGCAAAAGAGGGACAATAACAATTGCAAAACTCGCTAATAGGATAGACAAAAGGAACGTATCCTTTATACTACTAACGATGAAGAGTTTGTTTGATACTGCTAATGTCTGGAACTATCAGTCGGATTTGAAAAATTCTATTTATATTGTACTACCGTTTATTGAGGAAAACTATTCAACAGATCCTATAGGTGGTCGTGGTCAAGTTATCACGAATGTGTTGGTGATCGGGAAACTTTTAAAGGACTTGATCGATTGGGGTTATATTCACACAAAATATTTTTTGGTTTGTCTTTTGACGAACTTTTGACGAACTGTTCATAGCTACGCTAGGCCCGTACAGATGACGCTGTGAGGATGTCAGTGAAAAACTTTTGAACAGTTTAACCGACTGAAGCCCTATTCACGCTAAGATCCAATAGATAGCGCAATGTGAATGCCAGTGATCATGAAACTTTTGAAGGGCTTGACTGGCTGGAGCCCAAGGCTTGAACAATATTTGCCGGATCAGGGGAAAAACAACGTATACCGGGTCAGGTTGTCGCTCATAAAATCCAAAGTACATCCGTGAATCTGTTTGTCCTGAGTTTACTTCGTTAGGCATATTCTGTTTCGTAGTCATTTAGTGTAACTAGTTTTAAAAAGTGAAATTGTGAAGTATGTTATAAGGAAATAGAATGCAGGAAGTATCTCCTTCAAGATAAAGATATATTTAGTCTCTTTAATTCTTGAACCTGTCCTGTGTGGACGAAACGTAGGTATTTTTTGTTTATATGTATGCTCAAAATATGTAAATAAAGTAATGCTGAAAAATCAGGATCGGCTAATTGAAACTACGGTAGTGATAGCTAGTGGTAGATATTTAAGAATTAAACAGCTAATGGCAAATACTTGATATGAGGAACAAAATGTGGATAAATAAGATTGAATCGAAAATTCATATTTTGATATTCATCGAGATTAAACAAGGTATATTTACAAGTCAGATAAAGTGCCCATTAGCCTAAAAATACATTATTTGAACCCAGAGTACAAGACAATATTTATTATGTTCCAATTTTGCAATAAGTCAAGGAGTATTTTTATATCCCAATATCAGTGAGCAAATATGAAAGTTTTTAGTCAGTAATAAAATTTCCATCCTCCCCTATTGTTTCAAGTATTTCACTGTCTATCACAAGTGATCTCCTATTAGGAGAACCAAAACAAATAAAATCCAAGCGATTAGTTAAAAGAAGGAAAACTGTATCATAGATGGTGAAGCAAGTATACTTTTTTATTTTTATTAGCAGATGACAAACAGAAATTAATTGCTAAATGGATTAAGATTTCAATTTAAACAATTCAAGTTTACTGCAGAGACTGGCGCTAAACTTAAAGCGGTTATTATACCGACCGACCAGAAAAACATCTGACACATTTCAAGAATGAAGAAAATTGCTTCGTATAAGTTTTGGCGATGTAACGAATAGTGTAATAGTATTAGGAACTTTCTCTTGTCAAGTCAAAATTGAAGTCAGTTAATTAACAGTTATAATAACGATAATTATATTCTCCTCCACCAAATTTTTCGTATAATACCGGTTTTCCTTAATTTCTCGCAAATTGTAGTTCTCAGGTGATTGAAGAACATAGGAAATCACTTCGGGGTTGTCTCTACTGGAATACAGTATACACTATACAAACTAGTTAAGACATTTTGCAGTAATGGCTGAACACAAATAAAAACATATAAATATAAATCCGAATTGAAAAGTTGGGAAAAATAGAATAGTCTTTGGAAAAAAGAAAGTTTAGTTTCAAATAAGCCTATAATATGTGATATCTATCGTTACAAAAAACTCTATCAACTATATCATTATCTGTCATTATGTAAACATTTGTTATGGCTCTCTGTGGAAGAAATTCCAGCATATTTCTACTTTGTCGTAGATCGAGGCAGTTAAGCCTACTCGAGTGCTTTTTCGACCATAACTTGTTGCTTGCCTTTAGATGGCATCTCGAGAGCAAGTCACGTAAAGGTGTAAATACAATTAATACCCATTTAAGTTTTCAACTTGACTTTTATAAGATGTTTAATTAAATATTTGCGATGTTTAGTAAGAAAAATAGCTGCTGATTCTCCGTGAAATACTACAAGCACTGGCAAGGCTTCGCGGTATAAAAAAAAAGATAAGTATCGACCGAAAGAATTCGATATGCGAGGCTTTGACTGGAATAACTGTGGTGATCGTTGTTAATGATAATAAAACATCTTTATTGTATGGAAAGTGGTTGAGAATACGGTCAATACATAATGTGTGGTATATGAGAAATCTTAATGTCAATGTTATTGGTAAATAAAATATTGTTGGTATACAGGGTGGTCCGTTAGTAATGGTATAGAGTGAATCTGCGAATTTATTATTATGTGATGATCAGTTTTAACAAATTTACCTTTGTCAAATCCTTAATATTAAAGATTCAACATAATAAAATTTCATTTATAAAGGTATGGATATAATTTTAACAATTTTTAAGAATAATTTAAATGAAAATTCGCAAAAAGATTTTTAGAATATTTTATTGGTTTCATTGGAAAATAACATCACACAATGGCATTAAATTTGAATTTGAAAGCTATCGTTTTGAAAAATTTGCATATAGCCCTTCCTTCCCAAGCCAGGAGTTATTTCTAAATAAAATCATTAAAAGAAACTAGATGTTAGAAGTAAGTTTCAGCAAACAATTTGAGGTTGTTGTACCTTTAGAGTTCTCAAATAGATTGATTTTTAAATCGATTCGTATCAAGATCTGAAGTATGAATTCATACAAATAAATGTCGAGAAGATCGATTTTCCAAACTTTCACACGAAAATATTTCTTCATCATTCATTGTGTTTTACATTAAAGTTGTAAAAACTCTATGTCTCTCTTATACTCAAGTGGAAGTACAGCGTTATTTTCACTGACCGCAAAAACTGAGAAGATTCTCCATTCATCGGAACTTATTTACCTAATTAATCTTATGTATGATTATCGATCACTCTAAAACGGCATAATCTATTTCGGGACAATTTAAATAGAATATGAGGAATATCCTAAAACGGACCATATAATTTGCTATAACATCTATTCTTCTATATTTTCTGAATTACCGGTTTTCAGAAAATATAGAATTTAAACGTAATACCTAAATAGTAAAGATCCACGAAGGACCACATAAACTGTCTTCATAAATTATTAAATTTAACTGTCAATATATAATAAAAATAAATAAAAATAGCACAAGGTGTGTGTTCCGTTTTCATTTTTTTATTTCATTTTGCTTTATTTTTAGGAATATTATAAATTTAGGAATTACCATATAAATATATTTTTTTGTTCCCAGTACCTCCTTCATATCCAAGTTTTTGACGATCAATAAATCAGATCTCACTTTTTCAGTATCTGTGTGCCATTCACTATATCGATCCATTGCTCAATATCAACTAAAAAAAAAACAATTTTCTTAGTTTCAAAATTCGAATCTTGGATTCGTCGATATTAAATTCGCTCATAGTACACTACGGACTCCGTGTTAAATTATTTCAAATATTGCTTTTGAACTCATCATTTCCATTCAATTAACTCTCTCCAAATGCATTTTTTCGTTGCTATGATCTTTCCTGTACTCCATTTTCTCACAATTTTATTGTGTTGGTTATTCTCGTTTTATTGTTTATAGTTACGTGCCTAACTTACAGAACTGAAATTGGTTGTTGTTTTTTTTTTGTTGTAAGTTCTTAGCTTATATAAATCTCAGAAATTGCTGTCCATTGGTCCCTTTATATTAATGATCACCACCCAGTTGTTCACTTTTGTTGCTAAGTATAATATTCTAAATTAATTTCTATGCAGGTTTCCTAATTTGTTTCTTAAGCATGTGGTTCAGATCATCTTCATCTTATGTAATTCATAATCATATCCAAAGCTTAACGTGTACGGATATTCATTTTTATTCCTCCACGGTGCCAGTGTAAGTTGTAGGAACAGTTTAAAAAGTGTGGGTAAGGTAGATAGTCTGTACTAAAAGCCTTACCTTTCTTTGGAAATTGCCTGAAACTAAATTTGATTTTGGTACAACTGTTTGCTATTCACTATTAATAAAAATCACTGTGTCATTAATATTATTTACAATTTGAAGACGCGAGATGTAAGACTGACATCTAGGATTTTCAAGAGAATCAGTACATAGAGGTTCCGAATCTGGAGCCGTTCCGTGTAATTGCTGTTCTCCCTTAACTCCTGTCAGAGATACTGAATACTCTTTGTACGCAATGACACCTCGAAGTACAAAGGAATGACACCTCGAAGAGAGTATTCAATACATATCTCTGACAGGTGAAGTAACCTGAAAATTTTATCGTGACATTCTGTCCTAGGAGTTAAGGGAGAACAGCAATTACACGGAACGGCTCCAGATTCGGAACCTCTGTGTACTGATTCTCTTGAAAATCCTAGATGTCGGTCTTACATCTCGCGTCTTCAAATTTAACGAAATGCATCAAATGCATAAAGAAGTGTTCGAGAGGACATTCAATTGTGGGAAGCGCAACTGATGAAGGTTCCCGACCAGAAACAATATATATTATATTTATATATAATATATATTGTCTTGCGTACAAAGGAATGACACCTCGAATAGAGTATTATTTACAATTGTTCGTAGTGGCCACCATTCTCTTAAATGCATTTTTGAGTTTGCTTATCAAATGATTTCCCAATATTAAAAGTGCTATTTTATTCTCCACGAGAATTTACTGCTTGTTTACAACCTCTTGATTTCCGAAAAACCCAGAATCTTTGGGGTTGCACGGTGCAGGAGCACCATCAGGCACATTTTTTATCTGAAGATTGACGAGTTATAGAAAATTGTAAAGGAATAACGATTTAAGTTATCTGTTAAGTAATATAGATCATATCTCCACATATGAGTATTTCTAAAATCAAAAACTCTTCGACGAGTTAAAGTTACCTCACCCGTAAACAAATATTTTAAATAAACAACTTAATACAGATTTACCACAGATTATCCCTTTTAATCGTTCAAAATGTAAAATATCCACCAACAAATAAATATTTCTTTATTTACGCATTTCAGTAAATAATGACTTTAAAAAACGATTTAGCTCTAGCAGATATTTAAATAATGACTTTAAAAAACGATTTAGCTCTAGCAGATATTATTAATTTTTCCTTGGTTTCAATAACAATCAATAAATGTCTTCATTTCCACCAAAATAAATCACAATACGTGTATTTGGTACGGTGCCGGGTTTAGTTCCGAATTAAGGAGTGGATTCGAGAGCCGTTTTTCTGACAAATCGTATTTTCGGGAACCACTTTCTTGTCGCCATTGTTTATTTGAATGGTTATTACCATAATTTCTTTAATTTATTGACAAGTTTAGTTTTATTTAGGATGATTAATTCCTCGTAGCGTAAAATGATATTGTTACGGAAAGTTATAACGTCGACCGAGAGAGGACCCTGTATATACCAACCAAGTGTCAGTTAGAGAAAGATCTACATAATTCGATATTAGCGACATAAAGTAATCTCTGGAATGTAAAAATTGTATATAAATAGGTGTTCTGTGAGCGATAGTTAGTTAGTCTTGTCATAAGTTAAGTTGAGTATCATTAGTAGTAAAGTATATGCTCTAAGTGTAAATTATGTTTTGTGTTGAATGTGCCAGGAAATTTATTTAAAGGTAATTATTTGTTTTTCATCGTTAAATAAAGTAGTAATTGGACAACAGGTGTCTAATTAATTGAACTTACGGAATCCTAGCAATATAATTATAACAGTAGTATATATTCCTGATAGTTCTGTCCATTTATAAACATCAGACTTAAAACAGTTCTCTATATATCCGGCTACATGCTTTTCTCAATCCTTCCTTACAAGTGCAGTGGGCTGTAGCGACACGGCCTTACCTTTCAAGTGATACTCATATGTCAAGGCACCTTGGCCAACTGTTTGAATATACAATAAAAAAAAATTGTTCATTATTTACTTCACCAGCAATTCCTACCAATCCGTTGTGAAATAATTTGGATCTGAGTTTGTCCACAGACTCTACCTCACAGTATTTGTAACTGTCCCGCTTTGTATACGTACACCAAACTTGCTGGTTTGTGCATGGTTGTTAGAGCTGACAGAGAATATAAATCGAAATTTATTTGCACATAGCTAACAGGATCGCTATTTACATTACTTATTAACCGATTTCACAAAAATGTTGACAATCTCAATTCGTTCTTCTGTATACTTCCGCTCTTGTATATGTTTGATTACAAGCAAACTGCTTAATGAATTTGGTACTCTGTTAAGAAGCGTCCAGACGTTCATCCATATGTTTCTTCTATACCTTGAAATGTAAACCCTATGGCTCAAGCAAAATCTGTACACGGTCAAATTTATTCTGACGCCTCCAACAAATTATTTTTATATATTATTCTGATTATAGGAAGAAGTTAATTGAAAATGGAATAAAACAGTATCTAATAAAGTTTGAATTATACAGAAAACTTTTTAACCGACTTCCAAAAAGGAGGAAGTTATCAATTCGTCGCGTATTTTTTTTTCGCTTTTTTGATTTATTCTCCTGTGGTGGACCGTTTTGAATAAATATGGTCTTGTTTAATAGAGTATATATCCGGATTAGTGAAACTTCAAATTTTGGAAAAGAATTCTATTGGTAAAGTGATAAAATTTGTGAATGAACACATGCGTGCATGGAAATCGACCAATATCCCTAATATTTTAGTCGATTTTTCGATAACTCCTTATGGATGCGTATCGTTTTATAACGTTTAATCTATTAAGGAACATCCTTAGGTGATCTCTTATACTTTTCTGAGACGTGCTACTTGCAGTTTTGCAGAAAATCGCCGAAAATTCCAAAATTCTTATCAAGAATTTCATCGAAATGACATAACGGACATTTCCTCATAAATATTTTAATTCCAACGTAATAGTGCGGTAATTTTAGGCACTGGAAGTTTTAATTGCGAATTTGAAAATTTTCTATGTACATCTCAAGCATATAGGTTGTAAAGCATAGTATTTTAGGCTCCTTAAATCAATGAGTACCAAGCTCGTTTTGTTTGTATACCAGGCAAATACCTATTTAATTGCAAATTTTTCCATTTTGCGAAGAAGGTGCTTTTGGTTGTCACATTCTCCCGGCCTAATAGAAAATTCAGTGACAACACATGTCAAACTTTAAACTGCTATTTCGTGCGTTTATAGACAGGGTGTTTAGTTATAGCAAACAAAATCACAAATTAAAGTGATAGAAGGAGTTGCGTTTTTATGAAGATTGAAATATAGGACGGACTAGAATGATCGTGGTCCGTAGGCAGCCGTATATACAGGATGGTTGGAATATAGGGTGGACTGGACGTTTGGTGATATAAAAATGTTAGAAAAAATGTGAAATTAAAATTATATAGGATGATTAAAAAACTGTTATATGATGTGGACATAAGCAAATCATATACAGGATGGTTGAAATATATGCTGGAGTTGAATTATATTTATACAGAGTGATTAAAAAAGTATTTCTTTGATAGCCCATAAGAAGTTGCATAAAGTGTGGAGAGGAATTAATGTTACACAGGGCGATAATATAGAATGTTAAAAATGAAATAATTAATGGCTAACCCACAAGGAGTTATATACTATGGTTGAAATATAGGACGGATTTGACTCCGTAAATATGGAACGGATTCTACTGCGTCCTAAATTTATGCTTGTCCGTGGGCACTCGTATGTACAGGATGGTTGGTACATAGGTTGGAGTGGAATTATCTATAGTTATACATGATTGTGAAAAAAAATTGAAAAAAGGTTTCATGGCGTAGTCCATAAGGCATACATATATTTTGGGCTTATTAAGTCAACGCGTACTAGTAAATTTTGTTCGTAAAGTTTCAATTTAAATGAGAAAGTATCATTGTGTAATGTTGAGGCTTTCGATGTTACCTGGTTCTGCCTATTAAGGTTATACATACAAAATAAAAAATAAGGAATGAAAACTACCTGAGTTCAAAAAAACTAAAAAGTTCAAAATAAAACATTTAAAAATATATATATAACCCGACTATAACTAAAAAGTTAAAAATAATTATAACAAAATACAACTCTAGCAAATAAATAACACATTCAATGTTGTTAGGTACCTACCCAGGAAGTAAAAAATGTAAACCTTAAAAGGTGCTCATTCTGTACAAATTAATTACCTACCAATCTAGTATATTTTTGAAGTCGATGCCAAACAACAATCAAGTTTGATGAATTAGTAGATAAGTACGCAACGAAGGATTTTAGATTTGCTTGGCACCGACTTCAAAATATACTAGATTCGTAGGTAATTAATTTGTACAGAATGAGCCTTTTAATGTTTACATTTTTTACTTCCTGGGTAGGTACCTAACAACATTGAATGTGTTATTTATTTGCTAGAGTTGTATTTTGTTATAATTATTTTTAACTTTTTAGTTATAGGTAAAAATCGGATATATATATTTTTTTAAATGTTTTATTTATCATTAATATTAAGGAGTCTTGTACTGTCATTTTTACACTAATACATATTATGTCGTTTCTATAAATAGAATCTCAACACATATGACCAATTAAACCTACAGTAAAGAGACCAGAAATCGATTACAGCCAATCACGTTCATTCTACAATTTGCCTGAGGCAAACAAGAACCGTCATTAACCAGATTGGTAAATCTCGTTGAAACTCCTACAATACGTAAATGCTCTGAGCAATACTCAGGGACTTATTCAGTATCCTATTGCCAAATTAAATGAAAGGATGTTTAATCGGAAGTAAAGTTGCAACTTTGAAAGTGAGCAAATTGCATGACGCCGGTTTAGTAAATAAGAAAAATTCTGAAATGCCTTGAACCGTTAAAAAAACGGAGGTTAAAATTTATCGATAAAATTAGTAGGAATGAATATAAAGGAAAAAGAAAATAATATATAACACTGCAACATAAATGAAATATATATTAGCGGTGACAGAGATTTACCTTGAAAAATTTGCTAAACCTGAACAGATTTTTAACTTTAATCAAGTTTCTGTCAATATCTTTTTGTCCAAAAGAAAGTTTCAAAGGTTTTGGATATGCTGTCGTTATCGGTATCTGTCCATATAAACTTTCACCTATACTAGTGTTCCTCTTTGTGGATTACTTTGGTCTGAAACAGTTAATGTAGTAGATCAGTTAAGAGCACTGCTGAAGGCGGCGGATTCTTTACAAATAAAGAGCCTGTCGACCAATAGGAAAGGCGAAACTGAACAAAATTGACCACAGAACTCATTACCACCGAAAAGCCCACCACACCAGTGTCGGCGATACCAAATGAAATGACGACGATAACAGAGAGGAACCTACAGAAATCAAATATGACGTACTGAGCATTGGTGGTCGAACCACCAAAGACTGAATACGGAGAGGAGATGAAAAAACACGATGACGACTTAACTAATATGGAACAGGTTGACGATCAAGCAGGACCTAGTCAAGGCAATGCGGACAAAACTTCTAGTCAAGGTTTTGGTGGGTAGCATATGGGTAATCAATGTCTAGATGAAGTATTTCTGGCCTCGCAACAGGCCGTAGATACTCATTGTGTTTCATAAGGTGGGAGATTTTTTGCCAGAGAAGTGGAGGAACATACAAATGGAGGAAAGATCTCATGCAACATCATTTGGTAGTTTACAAACATTTCGTGAACCGCGGACAGCCATGAATTTAGCTATATCCGCCCCTTCAATAGCCATACTTAAAGTCCAACGCTCGTTTGGCCTCCCCAATATAAAGACTTTCATATTCGCAGAAAAAGATATAGCTGATATAATTTTATTTTGTTTTTAATTACACTCCTCAAAAGTGCCTAGCAATCCCATATCGCTGCTTGAACTTTTCAGTCTCTGATATAGGTTTATATTAAAGTAGCTGTCGTGGTTTCTTCTTCTTGCCTTTTTGGTTGGTCGCATACCTTAATTGCCCTTCTGTTTCACTCTTTCGTCGCTAGGAACTTCCTGATTGTATTTTGTTTTTATTTCAAGGTTCTTGTGTACATTTGATTTTAGTTTGATTGAATAATGTTTCACCTGAATCTTGTTTTACTCAAACCAATTTTTAGTGAAGTTTTGAAAGCTATGGTGTATCATAGATGTACAAAATATTTGATGATGGAATGAATATCGACATCTAGGATTACACGATCTCGAAAAGATAGTAACAGGCGGTTACACATAGTTTTGTATCCTAACACAAACCTTTAATTTTGTAGCACCAATGCCCTTTCAACAGCTAACAGAGTAAACTTGTGCTAAAATATAGCTAAACCTTAACCTTTTTGGAGTAACTGTATTTTACTATCGACACTATGTACCCGATTAGATAACTCAACTAATAAACTGATGGATCAAGTTTTCTTATGTGAAGAAAAGCTAATAAATTAGAACAAATAAATTACTCTGGAGATTTAAGCTTTAAGAATAGTATCAACCGAAAGCAAGTTCAAAACTAATATTCTATAAGTTCTTTCTCTTAGAAAATCAGTGAGAAAGACTTTCTTAAAAGAATAAACAGTAATCGAAATTCCAAACTACACTTTATCTCCACAACAAATTTCAAATTATTATTTTCTATCGTAAGGAGGTAAAATCACTAGAAACAGGCAGAATAATCAGTGACGTCCATTTCAAAATTACTCTCTTCACAGCCAGATCTAATAGACATATAATAAACAAAGCAGTGTCGTCATCGTTCAGAAACATATTGTTACTCAATTTTTTTACATAATCATCTCAAGATGCCCAAGAATAAAAATCAAGATGTCGCCCACGTGCATATTGGTCATGATTTCATTAAGTAAACACATACTTTTAAACAAATTTCGAAAATTATTTGTTAAAACCAAAAAAAATCTGTTTACATTCTTTGGCTCATCTTTAACAAAAAATGTCTTTAGTACCATTAATGTAAGCTTAATCTTTTCCCAATTATAAATTATTTGAAGTTTGAATAAAAGCGAATAACGATTTTCGAAGCTTGCAAACAAGACAAACCTAACCTAACCTCTAAAATAGTCTTTATTTTAGAGTCTTTAGATACCCCTTAACAAAGTCCTGGTGGGTAGTTAGAAATTATATAGTTTATGTGTATGGTTTTTTAATTCTTCTTCTTGTTGTTATCGATTTAAAATACAAGAGATCACTTTCTGTCTGAAAAAGCATAACGAAAAAACTACTGACTGGATTTGAATAATATTTGGTGTGGAGGTAGTTTAGTACCTGTGTGTTAGTAAATATTTTTTTCTAAAAAAAAAATATTTTTGCAATTTATTGATAAAAAGTTGTTCAACCAAATTGTGATCTAGTTGTGAGCGACATTATGGTTCTTTTATTGATTACGGAGGTGATTATGCCAAAAATTGTCTATAAAAAAATTACCACAAGAACTATTTAGGAGATTGATATTAGAATGTTTGAATCCAATCCCACTGTAAGGTATAGAAATAACTAAGTAATAATAATTGTAAAAACTCTTATTTTAGAATATGAAAACCCTGACTACAAAAATACTACATTTTTCCAAACAATTCGTTACATTGTCTGTACTGTTTTTTGTGTCTAAAGGTGGTATTCGGTATTTAAGAACACCCGTGCGTGATTAAAGTACAATACTTGTGTGAGATCTGTAGGCCAGCTTTTCAACTATTTATATGTCAATACCCATAAAGAAATTTCTGTCTACAGTATCGTTTCATAGGAAAATATACTGTTGTAAAGTTATTCAAACATTGTCTAAAATTTCGGCCATTATATAAAAAATAAGATTGCGTGCTTTCGTTTTAATTCTCAATTGTTTTACAGTATATATATTAATGCAGCTACTAAAGTACTTTTTTTTATCAAAATTCATTTTCAGTCTAAGTCATTAAATATTAACACCACTGCCACAAAATATTTGATATGTAGAAACCGTCTTAATACTTAAAGTTGTGCACTTTCACTTTTTTCTCTATTTTACCTTCAACATGAAATATTTTGACGCAGCAAGAACTATTATATCTATTAACGTAAGTACGTACTAAAACACGTCCTGACCAAATTTTTGCGTGGTCTGATCGATATAGCATGTAGGATAGTGAACATAGTGAACATAGAAGATAACTGGGTAAAACACTACAAGAAACTATCTGAGAAAGAAAATGTAAAAGAAGAATAGAAAGAGCAGAAGCAAAATTATATGGATTTAGAGGAACTAAATGAAGCTTTTAAAATTACAAAAAAACAGAAAAGCAACAAGAAGAGATAGTCTCAATTCAGAATTGCTGAAATATGGAGGGCCATTACTGCAACTGAGACTTCTCCACCTACATAATCAATGGAAGAAAGATTGGAAAATCAAGAAATGAAATTCTTAAGAAGGGTTAAATGTTGAACAGGTATGGGGACAATAAGAAATGACTGCATAAGAATTAAACTGAACATTTTCAGCATAAACCAGAGACTTTCACAGAATAGGAGAAAATGGAAAGAGCATTTAGATAGAATGCAAGATGATAGAATCTCTAAGACAGTACTGAAGTATATATGTAGAGGTAGAAGAAGTATACATAAATACTTCCGTATTCAAGTAGCTCGAAGGCTTAATCCTTACACCCTTGAATAACTATGATACCCATCTATAAAAAGATTACTTATAACTAGTCTCCTCCAAATTGTTTTTATGTATTTTGTAAAACTAATAGGTATTAAATTATATATACGGTAAGCTAATATCCGAAAAAAGTAACCAAAACAAATTGTTTTGTTTACATTAATCTTGCAAATATCCTCCAGGCCAAAAAAAGTGCATGTTGCACTGTTAGTTGTGGTGTGTAGAATTATAAAGTCAAATATCGATTTTCATTTAAACTGTCGCACGAATAACAATACCTCGATGCAAATGAGCGCATCTCGCTAATTGGTCCTCTTCTCTGAAGATAGGTTTGCAACGTACACTAACGGCTGTGTTGAATTTTCATTATTTAAAACACATCGCGTTTATTACCAATAATTACAATAAATTTCCAAGTCAAATGCGAGTTGGCATACGGAGACCCAGCCTGTTTTGTTGCTCTCTTCATTGTGCTTTGCATTAGAACAACAATAGCGGAACGATCCATTTCTAATTTATTTCGGTCGATGGTAGTTTTAAGATACGGTGGAAAAAGTCACTGATATGATGATTATGGGTTGGGTTGAGTTCCGCGTTCTGCCTACGAAATTTTCTATCCGTATGTGAGTATTGCAAATAATAGTAAATGAACATTTCGTTTTATGGGCATCTTTTTAAATTTTGTGGACAGGCTGTACAAGCTATATGCCTGTCAAAGGGCTTCACACGAGAGCGAGATTTTTCTTGTCTCGGAAAAGCGAGGCGAGACGTTTTGGATGGAACTTCACAAGAGAGCGAGATTTTTCTCATTTCGGAATATCGATACGTTTTGGAAAATATTTTGGGCGATACCGAAATAACATACAATGCAACCCGAGAGTATCGTATTTGGTCTTAATTAAAAGAGGTCTACATAGAAAAAAATATATTTTGCAATATATAAAATCTAGTGACCATTTGTGAAATATTTTACTGTAAATTTAAAAAAGACCAAGTATGATTTTTCACAATTTTACTTTAACTTGTTAACGCTTCTTGTAGTAACTTATCTCTTATCCAGGCCGATTTTTATATTTTAAGTTTGAACGTTTTTTTTAAAGATGGATGGGTTAGCTTACTCTCAGTTGAGTAGATGTGTCTACATTAAACTACAGAGTAATAAACGTAAATACTATTAAAAGGGTTTCTTTTGCTCGAAATTTTCTACCTGGAATATCCTCTTATTTACAGCAGACATACAGTAAACATTATAAATTCAATAGTTAAGGTAGAACTTTTGTTTCCCCTATAAACAGAATGAATTTTGAAATTTTTTTTGCTATTTGTAGATCTCGAGAAAGTTTTTGTTTTTTCTTGTATTTCTTGTAGTAATGATGTGAACAATTATTGTATACATCTGTGGCAGTTTATATAATAGAATTGGTCAAATACGCAAGTATTTGGTGACAAACTTAGATGCAAAAATTTTTCTCAATTATTCTGTAAAGGTAAAATGTATGTTAAACTGCGTGATCAAAAATTGAAAAAAAAAACACGTACATCATTCAAAGATGATGTGATGCAAGCGTTATTGTGTTTAAATTCTTGGTCACTGAGTAATTTAAAAGATAAATTTAAGAGTTTGTAAAATAAACACATTTCTGTACTTTTTTTATAATAGCGTATGAAATATAGTTTTAAAAATATATTTATTATTAATTATTATTTAGTTTATATAATATTTATGATCATTATATAAAATAAAGGGAGAGGAGACAACTGGTAACGAGACGAGAGAATTGAAGAGACCGAGACGAGATTTTTGATGCTCTCACCTACTTTTGTTTCGTGTGCAGCCCTAGCCTGGCAGAAAACATTATCAGAAACTGAACTAATTTGGTTGAAAATTAACCGAAACTTATTAAATCTAACCCAATACTTGACTTGTTAAATCATTTCGATATAACCAATTTTCATCAAGAATCGAAAAGAATTATTTGATTGTTATGTAAAATTGCTGAATACCGGTATATTTTAAGTAGATTCAACTTTATACCAATTTCTGTTTTCCATAATTTCGTTCATTTTCATTTATTTTATAGATTTAGAAGTTTGAGCAAGACTTGTGAGGACAGCCAATGAGTGCATTCCAGTCTTTCTTAATCAGGTACGCTCAATGGATACTCAAAGACTTTATACGTGCCTTTCAAATTTTAGCCAAACAAAAATTATTGATAAGTATAAATTTCCTTCTGGAGCGGAAGTAAAGCCATAATCGACGGAAGTTGCTGTTTCTAAACAAAATTGAAGTCTTTTTAAGACATATCATCTAACACCAATTCGCATATACCATTACTTCAGTAATATTTTATAGAGAATAAATTGATAAGATTTACAACACTAATATTGTAGAACTGATGATTCAAATAATAGAAAAAACTCAAAATATTTTTTTCTGTTTACTGCTTGTTTAGTGTTAATAAAAATACATGAATTATTAGTAACGAAAGCTGTCGCCGCAGCTAAGCTAGAACCTTCATCGACCACTTCATAGATCACGTTTCCACTAGGTGAGCTCATTAGCCTATGCGTTAGGGTTTTCTTCTGGATATTGACTATGCGAGTTTTGGTGACTAAAAATTAATATTTGACTTTTTGGTCGGGAACAATTCGAAGATGAGCATGTGGGATCTTAGAGCATGTACCTTCTGGGGACAGAATAATGCACAAAGTTGTGGCAAGGCTAGAAAAAGAGGGCAATAGAGACAGTAACAGGCTATTTCACTTGGTAGGGTGGAAGTAGTAAATGAACAACATTCTGATCATATTTCATTGGAAGCAGCTCCCAAAAGACTGAAATGACCTCTTACTCTTTCTATTGCCCACTCTCTCTTTAGCCTTACCACGACATTTCTGCACTGCAGGCTATCTTCAGAAGATAGAAGCTCTAAGTGTGGGATTTGGGCTTTTCGACAATGGGTATGTAGGATTTAGCGATATATTATTTGGCAGTCTTCTCTGAATATAGTAGGCGGCATCAAAACTTAGCGATTGCAACAGCCAATGCCATGGCCAGTTAATTGTTCTATGTTGAAAATATTACGTCTATTAGTGTTGCACCAAGGTATCTGGAATATATGACAATCAATTGAAAATTACAAAGAATTTGTAATGATACGAATGCTTCTGAATAGATATGAACCATGACTATTAAGGATGATTAAAGCAAACAGAAGATTCGCATGACGACAGAGACAAGAAATGAGATAAATAACAGACCTCAAGCATCCACCACCAAATCAACCAGAAAACCAGAAATCGAAACAGAGGATGAGACCACTAAAAGTAGAGAACGCACAAATAAAATTGAAAAGCATAAAGGCAACAGGCAAAGATGGAATAGCTAAAAATCTACTAAAGTACTCTGAAACAGCGATAACCGAATAACTAACATGGATTAATCCATGTTCCAAATTGTTCCAAAATTGTTCAATTCAAAATTGTTCCAAAATTGTTAGACCCGACAAAATAGGTGACAGAAAAGAACCCGAAAACTGTTGACGAATCAATCTCCTGAACACCATGCTAAAAATTAAGACAAAGGTTCTAACCACACAAATAAAGCAAAGAATATTCCTGAAGACGATCAACAGGGTTTCCGAAGAATATCTAGTTGACCTGAAAAAAGCCTTTAACAGGTTCATACTAAAGAACGTAGTTCATCTTCTATATAATAGACAAATATCACTCTAAAGATTATTAAGACAATTGAAGATATATACAAAGACAACACAATACAAATCAAAATACATGGACTACTCGCAGAGAAGATAGAGACAGATCGAGGTATAAGACAAGGAGAGTTCTTAAGCTCCCCACACTTCGATCTCAAAATGGATGAAATAATAATAATGGCGTGAAGAAAGGTAAAGGTTATAAGATGGGAAACGAAAAAATAATAATCTTCTGCTACGCTGATGACGCCATTCCCATAGCAGGCAGCGAAAATGACTTATAAAGATTGGTTCACAGGTTCAACACAGTACCAATACACTTCAATATGGTAATCTCTACTAAGTAGAAGAATCACGTTAACCAACAACGAATATATTGAAAAATAAAATAAATACACAAAGCCTAAATAACACAGTATGAAGAAACTGAATATTAGAACAGACTAGATAATTATTTACAAATCTGGCACTTAAAGAACACCAAGAATGCAGGAGAAGATAGAGTTGAGAATACTAAGATATCTTCTAAAAGAATAAAGAATGGAACATTCTCATGAATAGAATGGCCCACAATAGTAAGAACAGCAAGAGACAAATCACTAGCAGGTAGAACAAATGTGGGCCTCCACCGAACAAAAACGGAGTGATAATATTATAAAAAGGTACAACTCAATAAAGGAACAAGCAAAACTGCCTAAAAAATATAGAAGAAGAAGAAACAGTGTTGGATCAAGCTGCCTACAAATTAAAATAAATGACTACAACTGCTGATACCACCAACCGGCTAAGTAGTTATATTGACTTCACAAATCACAAAAAACGTCCTGTATATTTTTTATCTCAGCATAACTTCTTTTCTTAAATACCATACAAACTATTCGTAGCTTAGCTTGAAATACAACCTTATAAAAAAATTAATTAACGTTAAGGACATAGTTTAAAAAATACAAAGGAAAAGAAATTCGTATTGCAAATCCGTAAAACATGAAATAAGTTGGTAATTGGTTATTTAGCAAAGCGTCAATCATCGAAGAATGTTGTCTTCAAGCACTCTCACCATCACAATTTCACATCGAAGGTAACAATTTGCTTTCATTTGTTCACATATGGCCGGAAGTAATAGAAATGGCGCCTGAAATAGCATTCGATAGTAAAAGCAGCTGTCAGCTTATTGCAAGTTAATTAATAGAACATCAATCAAGGTATTTAAACATAAGAGATATCACGGAAGTTTTAAAACGGGTTCGTTATTAAACTCAACTTGTACTTATACTCGATTTGGTATTCATTTTGTCGATAAGGGTATCGATTTGTTCCGTTATAAGTAACAGAGACTGATGATTTCTACTGGTTAATTACAAATTTAAAATGAGCATGAGAAATCTTTAATTTAAATTAATATATTAAGCTTATAATCACTACTGATCGATTTGTCTTAATCAGTTACCTTAACTATTGATTTACGGCAATAATATCAGGAATATTTTTAATAGCAAAATTCATTACTAATGACATTTATGTATTACAGTAATCTATAGACATAATAAATTCAATAGTTAATAAGGAGAGATATAACGAGAAATTAAAATCGTAATACAGACATTAAGATATGAATATAAAAAATATGCCCAAATTAAACATTATAATGTACTAATGTTATAATCAAATGGTACCAAAGAAATTTTTACAAATTATGACATTCGATATTCATTACGTATTAAAATACATTATTATTCACTATTAATTTAAACGGAAATTGTGAACTTGGAAGAGAGTAGTGAATACATAGAGGCAATGCTTAATGTAGAGTACGTCCGGCCCCGAAAAAAAGTGAGAGGGAAACGATACCAAGTGAATGTATATAACTCTAACTAAGCTCGCTTCTCATTGGTACTTGTTTGCGTGAGTCAATTGACGTAAGTAGTTAAGCAAAATGGATTCAATGCCATAGTACAAATTCCTCTCACCAGAGGCGCCACCAGCGGTGATCGCCGCTCTCATGGTGGAAAGGATGTCAGTGTCAGTGTCAAGGCATAGAGATCGGGGCTGACTATCAGCAACATGTCACTGACGGGCATGACGTCACAAAACGGCGACTCCAATGATTATTTGTGTATATGGGTAGATATGAGAAGACTTTCTGTATCATCGAGCATTATGATTTCACTTGTAGAGGCATTTATTTGTCTTTTTAACCGGTGAAGTTACCTTAATTTTGACGTGTAATTCTAACTTACAAATTACAGCAATGGCATGGAACGTTTCGAGATTTGAAATATCTCCGAATGTTTACCTGAAAGCCATATAATATTATATCTCACGTATATTATAGGTGAATGCTAAAAGCTGTCAATTAAAAGAGCAAAACCCTTATTAGTATACAACTTTAACTTGTGAGATAGGGGTGAAACGGTCGAGAGAAAAATAGGCAATCATTAATAAATTATTTGACGTTTTTGGAGGGAGGTAGGGGAAGCTACGCGTGATGGTGTGTGTTAAAGAGATTTTAAGTGAAGCAATATATGAACCGATCCGGGAATGAGAGAAAGGTCAAAATAATGAGACTCTGGGTTTCCACAAGAACACCATGTAGATTAATTCAATCCGTTTGGTAGACTTAACTCAGAATGACTAGAATTATTTTAAATTTCAAAAAACAAAGAAAAACTGTATCTTATATGATATCATTGCTGAGAAAACATACTAAAACAAAAAGCATTATTTTCTCACATTCTGAACAAAGCGTGTCAAATTTGCAAGCTCGGAAATAAAACAGACTTCTAGAACAGCTTAAACGAGTAACTATTACTTTATTTTCATTATATCATTTTAGATTTCTTTTTAGATACTCCTATCGAATCAACAATTCCTAAACGATCCCAAAACTCTCTTGGATGCTGCGTGAGCATCCTAAAAAAACGTCGTACCCAGATCAATATGCAGTATATTAATCTTATCTGTCTGTTTTATAGGCGAACTTTCGTCGACTCCTAGTTCCTTATTCCGAAAGATTTCAAGATTCCATAGTCGAATACTTATTAAGAATGAATCTTATCTAGTAGTTAGCGGTATCAGCAGCTAGTATCTTAAAAAAACTGCCAATTTCAACTTACGAGCTGGAACACATGAGACTGACATAAATATACAGGGGTCTAATAATATGTGGGAAATCCCCGAGTTTGGTTTAAAACACTCAAAAATAACATACGTTCCTATACATTCTCTTCCATCGACCCTACCCTAGGGAATATTTAATGTGATTTAATGATTTTTCAGTATACTGGGCACATATTTAAACATTTGGCATATTTAGTTTTCCAGCGACCACCTTAACCATTTATTATACTTTTTAAGATAAAGCGCACATATAACAAATTTAGGTTAAACTAAAATATCTAAATTAAAAAAACAACACAAATATAAATAATATAAAAGTCGGTTTTAATTTTTTAATTTATTTATATTACATTTTTTCGTTATACAACAGCGTAATTGGATACAATTACAAAATTTTACTGTAATTAACTTTTTCGATTGGTTCAAAAATACCGAATCTTACTTTTATCCAACATTCATATTTTTTAACAAACCTCGTCATTGAGTTTTTTATATATAAAACATTTAAATATATATATATATATATATATATATATATATATATATATATATATATATATATATATCCTACTTCCAGCTGTAACTAAAAAGCTGAAAATAATTATAACAAAATACCACTCTAGCAAATAAATAACACATTCAATGTTCTTAGGTGCCTACCCAGAAAGTAAAAAATGTAAACATTAAAAGGTGCTTATTCTGTACAAATTAATTACCTACCAATGTAATATATTTTTGAAGTTAGTGCCAAGCAAATCTAAAATCCTGCATTGCGTACTTATCTACTACTTCACCAAACTTGATTGTTGCTTCAGGTAGTTTTCATTCTTTATTTTTTATTTTGTATATATAACCTTAATAGACAGGACCAGGTAACATCGAAAGCCTCAACATTACACAATGATACATTTTCATTTAAATTGACAGGTAAATGTTTACAAACCAAATGTACTAGTATGCGTTGACTTAATAAGCCCAAAATATATTTATGCCTTATTGACCATGCCATGTAACCTTTTTTCAACTTTTTTTGACAACTCTGTATAACTAAAGATAATTCTACTCCACCCTATGTACCAACCATCCTGTACATAGGACTGCCCACGGACAAGCTTAAATTTGTTAGCTGCATTCTGTAAATTATAGGACGGAGTAGAATCCATTCCATATTTACGGAGTCAAATCCTTCCTATATTTCAAATATCGTTTATAACTCCTTGTGGGCTACCCCATAAATTATTTTGTATTATCGCCCTGTGTAACATCCATAAATTATTTCATTTTTAACATTTTGTATTATCGCCTTGTGTAACATTAATTCCTCTTCACACTTTATGCAACTTCTTATGGGCTATAAAATAAATAATTTTTTAATCACACTGTATAAATATAATTCAACTCCAACATATATTTCAACCACCCTGTATATGATTTGTTTACCTCCACATCATATAACAGTTTTTTAATCACCAGTTTTTTACTTCCACATTTTTTCCAACATTTTTATACCACCAAACGTCCACTCCACCCTATATTCCAACTATCCTGTATATACGGCTGCACTATCATTCTACTCCGTCCTATATTTCAATAATCATATAAATACAACTCCTTCTATCACTTTACTTTGTGATTTTGTTTGCTATAACTAAACATCCTGTATATAAACGCACCAAATAGCAGTTTAGAGTTTGGCATGTGTTGTCACTGAATTTTCTATTAGGCCGGGAGAATGTGAAAACCAAAAGCACCGTCTTCGCAAAATGGAAAATTTTCATTTAAATAGGTATTTGCCTGGTATACAAACAAAACGAGCGTGGTACTCATTGATTTAAGGAGTCGAAAATATTATGCTTTACTACCTATATGCTTGAGATGTACATAGAAAATTTTCGAACTCACAATTAAAATTTCGAGTGCCTACAATTCCCGCACTATTACGTTGGAAATAAAATATTTATGAGGAAATGTCCGTTATGTCATTTCGATGAAATTTTTGATAAGAATTTTGGAATTTTCTGCGATTTTCTGCAAAACTGCAAATTGCACGTCAAAACAAATTTCATCATTTTACCAATAGAATTCTTTTCCAAAATTTAAAGTTTCACCAATCCGGATATATACTCTATTAAACAAGACCATATTCATTCAAGACGGTTCACCACAAAAGAAGAAATCAGGTAACATCCATACAAAAAAAATACGCCACGAATTGAAGTCGGTTAAAAATCACAAACCAAATAGCTATAATTTGACATATATTGCCAGGAAAATAATCGTTACCTATTTAAACTGTATGTAAACAACATTTTTAACTAATATCTTTCATTTAAATAAAATTTCAATAATTTCAATCAATTTACATAATTTGGAACAAAACCGCGATTTTTTGGTTGGCACTCATTTCACCCAAAAACATACAACAAATGTTAGCAAATGTTTCACAGCGTGGTCCAAATTTATGGTATTCACCATAGCGCTCAAAACAGGTCGATTTCTACTGTCAATTTGTAAATTTACGGTATTAAAATATTACTCCCGTCTTGCAGTCCCTTTGAAAAATGAGCACCCCCCAAAAGGAGAATTGTGGTCGGGTGGCACCTTGTTCGAAAAGCATTTTTATTTTGTGTTCAGCAATTTTAAGTTTCGCAGATTTGGTGCAATAATAACTGTAAAATTTTGATTATAACCTAACTTTTAAATATATAATATTGTCTGGTCAATTGAAAAGTACTTTTGATTTTACATAACCTCATCAGAAAGTAGTCTAGACTGTCTAGAGGACTCAAATTAGAGGATCTAGGCTGGCATTTATTGGTTCCATGTCTTCCAATCCATCGGTAAATTCAAATAATCTGGTAAAAATAAGTTTGTAATGCGATGGAGCTCTGTCTTTATAGTACCAAATCAATGTATCTAGTGCATTTGGGTCATTATATCAAAAAAAAGGTTTTGTAAGGATATAAAAAGTTCATCGAAAAATCTAGATGAACCTCACATTTATTGAGCCTTCAAAAAAATAAGTGTCCATAATTTACTGCGTCCAAACATAATTGAAATTGAAGTTTTGGATAATTTTGCTATAGTTAAACTAAATACGCAAACAAATATTTTGCAATACACAACTTATAAATATTATAATAACAGCAGGCTACTAGATTGACATAACATATAACAAAATACTTGACTTGTCAAGAAGTAAATGGTGGTCGTTTTAAACATTTAACTTAATTGCAAAATTAATTGAAAACTACTTCCTGAACATTGTGTGACATTATTTCCTTCATTCTACGTAAAGTACCAAATTCTTACATTTTTTAACAAATTTTCTCATTTAATATTGCACCAAATTTGAAAAAATTAATATATCTGCAACACAACTCTACTCTCTTTCTTATTTCATTCTTTTGAGGGTGCTCATTATTCAGAGGGGTGTGAGAAGGGGGTTAATTCGTATACTGTTAATTATCAAACTGACAATAGAAATGGACCAGTTTCAGTTTTATTGCAACAAATTCATAATAACATACACATGGACTGCATAGTATATAGGATGTCAAGACTTGTCCCAAAATCCCCTACAATTATTGATATTCCGTAAAAAAACTTTTTTTGGAGTCGTCAATGAATCAAACATAAAAAGTGATTACATTTTTAAACGAAAATAATCAAAAACAAAAATCCTTTTAATAATGAGTGGTTTCTCCGCGGACAAAAGTAAAGTAGATTATTTCTTATAGTTTCAAGTCCGGCAGGCGAGAAGGCTGTTTGCATGCGCCGATAGTTGGAAAAGGGACTGAAATAACTATATAAGTTATAGTCTTGCAAGGACACACTGGACACAAAGACTGAAAATTCTATTTACCATCCCAGTTCGACCTGACGAACAGCACGGTGTCCAAGTGTCAGTGGGAGATACAAAAACGCAGTCCAATGGAGAATATTCTACGACATATCGCTATCAAAGATTATTTGTCAAATTCCACCAAATGGTGAAAATCTTCAATCCTCAAATGGCGATCTTACGCCGAAGTTAATCGATGACGATGGTTATGAAGTCATTCATCAAATCACTGTTACACTTTTGAAACCTTGCGCCCAGCGCTCTCTTCCGCATACATGTCCCTTATCAAATTAATTTAAATGTTTGTAATGGCCCATAAAGAGTGCCTAGCCATAACTAAATAAATTGTCAACAAATTATGCATCTTATAATTTCATGATATCATTTATTATCAAAGACCAAACACAATTTTGCTTTAATTCGATACTCAAATAATTACAAACGTTCGCAAATCTATACATAACGTAACCTTAAAGAAATCGTGCGTCTTTTGTTTGTACAAAGACACGAACTTTTTACAATAAATAAATAATCAAGGAGGAAAAGTTAAGTAAATAGTAACAGCCTTGCCGACTTGTTTTATTTGATAGTAGTCATATAAAACGTAAAGCAAATGAGAAATACATATTTATAGTTGCTTTATATTTATGCGTTCTGATGATATCGCCGTACAAAGCAGTAGTAGTTGTAAGAGGGAATGGCAGCGTGTACGTAGTCGACATTAATTGAATTCGCCTGGAAAACTAATTTAATTATCATAAGGTTGTTTGACGGTGTATGTACTTGATAACAGGTAGCGATATTCTATACAAATAAACATACATATGGGGGAACAACATCTGGAATATCTATGATTTATAACTTACGCTATCTAGCACTATCCATAGATATAAACATCTAGAAATTATGATATGCTTTACTTATTTATTGTCTGCAGTTTCTGTAGTCAATTTCGATAAACACTGGCAAATTACACAACAGGTAGAAATCAAATATTGTGTATTGATGTTTTATAAAACGAAGTACAAATGAATAGGAAATTTAAACAAAAATATAAAATGTAAATCAAGTTACGACCACTCTTTGCAAAGTTAAAACAAACGTTTAAACCATCTGCTAGAGTCGAACTGAAGAGGCTACGACGGATAACAATTGCAAATGAAATTTTACACAAAGTAAAAACCTTGTGAGTTCAATAGTTGGAGAGCTAGTGACTCATTTGTCATGAAGTATTTGATTCCAGAAAATATTTTACATAATTGTGTAGATAGCATAGATGATTAGATTGTCAACTGTTTGCCTAACCTGCTTGGGAATGGGAGGTACTGCACATATAAAAAAAAAGTGTACAACAATTGCCAAAAAAGTGTTTAAATCAGAGGCCAAGATAAACTATTCGACAGTTTAGCTGGATTATAGTTAAATTACAAATAAGGCATACACTTTTAGGCGGGTTAATATCTAATCATACTACCCCAAAGTTGCTTTATCAAAACTGAAATAAAGAGTGATTTGTTCATGTTGAAATTTCAATACATGCTGTGTTGTATATATTTAAAAATGCTTACAAAAAATCAGACACTTTTGCCGGGGTTTAATAGTTAGCAGAATAAATATTACCTAGAGAGATACGCTCCGGGTAGTAATAGTTAAGAGTGAGAGCCACCATCATCGGTGTAATCGTGATTACGTTTAAAGAAAACGAACCTAGTGATAAAGAGTAAAGTAGTTTAAATATCTGGGTGCACTGGTGGACACTAAAGTAAAGTAGTGAAATAATAGAACGCCTCAAAAAACTATTTTCACTTATTTGTTAATAACTGTTTGTTCAAGAAATCACTTATTTTGCTAGTTACCTACATAGCTGCAATTCACGTTCTTGCTGTTTTCTCTAGAGACACTAATACTTTCCAACATTTCAACACATTTTCATTTTTAGTTTTGAATGGGAACCAACTCTAATAACATTTTCTTATTCCGACAATAATTTAGTAGATTTGACGCTCTTCCAACGAACAAAATGAAAAAAAACAACAAAAACATAAAAATGCTTGTAGCTAAAATAACAGTTTAGTGCACTGGACTTTATTCGTTCAACATTTAAACACAATACCAGCAATATAAAAAATACAATAATATATTTTATCGTACACTGTAAAAAAATTTTGTAAAATTACAAATTTTTACAAAACAAAGGATGAGTAAAATCACAAAACACTGTATACCAATATAAAAGTATAACACAAATCGAGTAATCTTCCAAGACAGATGAGGAAACTTACTATTATAAATTGTGATTTTACAATTTTTTTTATAAACCCTAGACATATTGTAATTCTACTGAACCTTTACTCGATTTCCAAAAAAAAGCTCCTCAGATTGACAAATATTCTTTGCAATTTGATCTGTTATAGTTTATGTAAAATTATAAAAAAAATATAGTAATTGTTTTACAATAAATTCTTTAAAAAATTAAAAAGCTTTTTATTATTATTACAGTTTTGATTGTAAAATTATACAGTGCATTATAATTTTACCAAGTATTTATTTTTTTCTTGATCTAATGGTAATTTTACACAACATTCTGTTGGACTTGGATTCAGTTGAGACCTTGTTAAACTATTTCGTTGACACGCGGCACAGTTAATAACTCTTGAAATGCAACATCTATAGCAGATGCATTAGGGCAAGAGGATGATACATATACCTACGATTGAGTTTGTGGAATTCGATTAATTTTATGATTAATAAAGGGAAATAAATTATTTGGTGTAATTTTTTAACTCTCTTATGTTAGTAATGCGTGCATGTAGCAATACTGAAATTGGCGGTTAATTGAATTGCGTTGTGGACGTTCAGTTGACAGTGTGGGCCGTTTTACGTTTTACCGAGATTTTACATTGAGACCATTATTTTATAAGGTGTTTTATTTAAACAGGTAATATTTGTGATTATTAATAATAAAAAGTGTGAAACTGGAAACGAAGAGGGCTACTACTTAACTTAATAATGGAAATAAAATGTGTGGAAAGGAAAAAATTGAGCGAAAACGTAAGTTCATGTTATAAGTAGTTTTTAATTCTCAATCATTTTTGGCACGAGTAACGCGATGTAGTAATAGATTATAATTTTTTATTATATTTTGTTCATCATTTAAAAACATAGTAATATATATATATATTTTTTATTTTCTTATAGATGAGATTGTAAATTTATTTTGTTTTGTATAATGCCAGTGGTCTTAAATTGCTATTTTCAATTGTTTATTGAATACTTTTTATTTATGAAAAACGCTCCATCGAATGCTCCAAATTTTTTGGGGAATGGCAAAGTCTACCATTAAGAAGGTGTATAATGCTAAAGTTAGTGTGTACTATATGCCAGTTTTTCGGTTTCTCTAGTCCCAAACTGAGCCAGTGTATAGATTATTAATTTAAATAGTTAATAATCTATACATTAATTAAAATATAAAATATAAAAAAATCTGCTCTCATAAATATATAATTATATTTATAATGTATTGTAATAGCATATATATTTATTAGATTGTAAGACTATATTTTGAGATAATATGGAAAATTTCTATGGAAACTGTATTGGAAACTAATGGGCAAAATATTTAAATAAAAATTTAATTGGAAATAATTATGCACAACTTTTCTTCGTCAGTGATATTACAAAATAGTTATAGTAATATAACTAAGCATAATTTAAGTTAGTATACTAATTTCACGTTACAATTTTGTGTTTATACATTATACATTTACTTTGTACTTTAACATAAGCACAGAGTACTGTAAATTTTAGGAGCATATGAGGCTATACTTTAATGACTACATAATATGGTTTCGAAAAATTACAATAGTTTATTGTAATTTAACCAATTGCCTGATTAAAAATTGCTTGTAAAATCACATTATCTTGTGGTGAATTACTTATTAAAATGTTGTAAAATTTTGTAATATATTGTAATTTTAAAAATAACACATCTAAAAGAATTTGTGAAATTACAAAACTGCTCAACAAATTCATTTAACTTGTATAACATCATATGTTTTGTAAAATTGCAATACCTTGTTCTTATGATACACAAATTGCTAAATATGCTTTTATTGTAAACTTACAATATTTGTAATGTAAAATTGATAATCCAACTTCAAAAATTTTTGGTAGTATTACTAAAATTAGTTTGTAATTTTCTAAAACAATTACAAAAATAAAGTTTTATATAATTACTATACCCTATTTGAATTTTGACTAAATGTTTTGCCTATTAGCTTCCAATACATTTCTTTTAAAATTACCATAGAAATTTTTAACAGTGTAATAATATACTACTATTGTGATGAGCTGACAATGCCAAAGTAAACAGATTAATGCCTCATTGTAATCGTATTCGGAAATATGTTTTTCCAAAGAACTGCCACAAACCACAACACAATGCTTTGGTAATTTTCTGTATGCATTACGAATTAACTTCCAAGTATATAGTCGCATCAGCCACAAACCGATTTCGTTTTTGCAGTTTTTAGACGATTCCGAAAGCTCTTGGTTTGATAGTGATTTGGCAAGTTGTGTTCGCTTTATTTTGTTCTTTGTGTAAACTATGTCCGTTCCGTTTGATTTGGAAACATTAATCAGCAGAACTCAGCAAAAAAGGATCCAACTTTAATTTAAAATGTAGTCCGTTTGCATTTCATGAAGTGTGAAAATAAAATGAGGACCATTAAGCGTTGTAAATTGAATACTTGAGTGTTTTTTACGTATTAATAATCAATTTAACTTACTAAATAAATTCCAAATATAAAACATTCAATAATTAAGTGCCGTCTAATTTGTTTATTTTGAAAAATACCTTTATGTTGTATTCATCAAGTTCTTTTTTCATCCTGAAGTGGTTGCCTTTTGAAACTTGTGTAATATTGTGGCTTACCTAGAACAAGAAAATAGAATAATTCATATATTATTGCATATATTTAAACAATTAATCATATAATCATATAGGTTAGAGCTAAATTTTTCCAGGATCTTCTAATAAATGTATGATTACTCTCGTCGAGGTGTCATTCTTTTGTATGCAAGATAATATATATGATATATTGAATACTCTCTTCGAAGAGAGAATTCAATATCTCTGACAGGTGAAAAAATCTGAAAATTTTATGGTGACATTCTGTCCTAGGGGTTAGGGGAAAACAGCAATTATACCGAACGGCTCCAGATTCGGAACCTCTGTGTACTTGTCCTAGATGTCGGTTTTACATCTCGCGTCTACAAATGTATGATGGTTTCAACTCAAAACTTTAAAAAACTGCCATGACTGGGCAACTTTTCTACTTTCAAACGTTGCTTTCTGAAGGATGATAGAAACATTAGCTGAGGTAATATGACCCCTTAAAATGAGATTTCTAAAGTATAATACTTCTCGATTCTTGTGATTTTCTCAAAAATTTTGCGTCCAATTTTGACAATTCTTTGACGACTATTCTACAGATTTTAAATTCCACCGTGACAAGGCATTAAGAATGCCAATTAAGACCTTGGCGAAACGTCTGCAAGTTTCAAACTTGATTCATATTAACGAATGAATGTATTCTAGGAAAAATATTTCATCATATTTTTCCATCCGCGAAAGCCTACGACTAGACATATATATTGAATGGATCGGATATAAATTAAAGTAATTCATCAAGTATTCATATGAAATGAATTAAAATAAATTCAAGCACTCAAAACTAAAATTAATACATAAACAACAATAACCAGCAGAAGCTTGAGGTGTGGTAATGATCTTCAAATCATCTAAGAACTTCGAGTAACCAGAGCCGTGAGAAGACACATACGAAATCAGTGAAGGCAGATGATACAGCCGAAACGCCGTCTGGTGCGTTCCCACAATTTGTTTAGTGTATTGTGTTCAATTTGATTGAATTACTTCATTGATTTTTAAACTTCTGCACCTTTTCTAAAACATTCCGTAGCGCTAATGCTAATTGTAAGTGTGTTTTTGCGTGTAAAATATAGACAGTATTGTGATTCGTGGTTCGCATCCCCAGCTGTTTGGACGCTTGGGAGTTTCGTGCAATGTACTCCGAACTTTTCGGTGGCTTTGATTCCGTCTGAAGAGACGCCGCTTTTGTTGTTATAGCGTTACGATTCGCGAGTTCTTTAGCTCCATTCGTGACGACCGCTAAACCGCTGTCATTTTGTTTCTTTTGTGTTTACAAAAGCGCATCATTTGTTGTTAAACCCGCATTTTTTTCTATGTTCAATCAATGAACATTACGTCGCTATTTTTTGTGTAACGTGTTGTCCAGACGAAGCTCTAAGAAACTGTTCCTGTTCACGGGGCTAGCCTCAGAAGAAAGAACCACCAAGAAAACACCCTTTGCAGAGCTTCGACGTAAAAGGTCAGTGATTAACTTTTATTTGGTGAATTACTTTACGTGTTTATTGATTGTTCCGCTAAAGGTCCTTCGTCAATTATATACTTACATTGAACCAGCATTGAACTAAAACCGCAACATCTATTTCATACATCTTTTTGATTATTCTATACGCTATATGTAATGTGTATCGAACACATTACATAACATTTGGTCCTTCGAGCCGGATGCAATTTGAGTTAATTTAGTGCAAAGATTATCGAATAAATTACATAATTTGGTCCAACTCCGGGCCGGATACATTTGAATTAATTTCGTGCAAAGTTTAATGATCAAAACATTGATTTTTCGTTGCAATTATTGTTGACAACCGCATTGAATTTTAGTTTCTTTATTTGTTAGAAGAGAAAGCAAGTTCGGGATATTCACTCATTCCGTTAGAAGTAAATTCGCATATTTCTTTTACCGCAAAAAAAAACTTACAAGAGATCGTTTTGTTTGTTTGGTTATTTTGCTAAATTGTTTTGAATTTATTTGACATTTGGTCAGATATTTTCGACTTCAACAGTAAAAAATTCTACATTTTTGGAATAGTTTGATTCGTTCTATCGTGTTAGATTTGTTCAGTGGCGTTACAGTGATTTTGATTTATTGTTAAGATGTCAAAAACCGCTGAAAATTTACGAAAATTTAAAAATCATCGACAATCGGATTTTAAAAGATTAGAAGGTATTTATTTTGCTGCCGAGAAAGCCTTAAGAGGTGACGACGTTGAATTGTTTTTTAGCATGATTGATATGGTTGATTCAATCCATTCAGAATTTTTTAAACACCACAATTCCATTGTTGGATTAATTTCTGATGCAAACGATGATTTTGACTTTGAGGATGACATTCGCAATAAATTTGAAAAATTGTTTTATTCAATTAGGTCTATTGTTGCTAAACTGAAATCTGTTCAGAATTCTACGCCACAAAATACAACTCGGGAACAGGAAAGTGTTGCTTTGCCGCGAATTGATTTGCCTTCATTTAGTGGAGACATATTGGAATTTGATACTTTTATTGATTTGTTTGATTCATTAATTCACAATAATGAAAAACTCAGTGCTATGCAGAAGTTCCAATATTTGCAGTTAGCTTTAAAAGGGCCTGCTTTTGAGGCTATTAAGAATTTTAAACTAACACAAAACAATTACGTGAGTGCTTATGAAACACTTTTGAAAAAATTCAAGCGAACTCGTTTAATCGCGAGTCTCATTGGTCAGCTTTAGAACAATTCCCCCAACTAACTTCAGATAGCCCTTCAGAGGTTCGGAAGTTATTGGATGACTTCAGTGATAATTTGGAAGCACTGAAGAATCTGGGTTTACCAGTAAATCAGTGGGATTTTTGTATCGTTCAGATGATGTTGAAACGAGTTCCAAAGAATTTAGCCGCTAAGTTTGAACTTTACCATGGTACTGTGACCGCTCAAGATGACTTTCCGATCCGTTCGGAAGTTGTTGATTTTTTGTCGAAGCATTGCGATGCCTTTGAACATGTTGAATTATCCCGCAAGGCAAAGCAAAGTGTTGACAAAAAGTTACCATTGAATTCAAAGCAACATTCTTCCCGTTTCACTACATCTTTGTTTGTCACTAAGAATAGAAATTGTTTAGTTTGTAAATCCGATCATGCGATTTACAAATGTTCTGAATTCTTGAACAAATCAGTATCCGCGCGGTTTAAGTTTGTTAAAGATTTTAGACTTTGTTTTAATTGCTTGAGCGATTCTCATCAGTCGAATCGCTGTAAATCTTTATCCACTTGCCGCAACTGCAAACAACGCCATCACACATTGCTTCATTTTGTAAATCGTGGTGATTCAGGCATTCGGTCTGAATCTAGTGCTCCCCCCGCAAACCTGGCTTCCACATCTGGTGGATCCAGTACCATTAATACTGTTGAAAGTCCCGAAACTTCTCTACCGCAGACTTCTTGTCATAGTTCACTTTTGTCATACAATTCAAATGTGTTGTTATCTACCGCTTTAGTTGAGGTATTGGATAAGCGCGGTTCTTATCAAACTTTGCGATGTCTGCTAGATTCTGGTAGCATGACATCATTCATTGCGAGCAAGGCTGTGAAACGCCTTGGCTTCCGACCTGCGCCCGCTTCGATTCAAGTCAACGGGCTAGGTTCTGTGCAGAGTACCTCTGCTGAGGGCTCTCTTACCCTTTCTCTTCGCTCTATAGTAAAGCGTGAGTGCAATTTTGTTGTTGATACTATTGTTTTACCCCGCATTTGCAATGATATGCCTGTTGCGCCCATTAACATGGCTAATATGGCATATCTAACCAATTTGAAACTTGCTGATCCTGGGTTCAATAGCCCAGGCGCTATTGACCTTTTGTTAGGTGCCGATATATTCTCTCAAATTTTGTTGGATGGACGCCTTCTGGGAAAGGAAGGTGTTCCTGATGCTATTAACACTGTGTTTGGTTACATCCTTATGGGTAGAGTGTCTTCGAGTTCTGTTAACTCTCACTCTCAGTCGGCCATAAACCCAACTTCGCTTTTTTGTAAAATTGGAGATGTAGTATCATTAGATGATTCACTCCAAAGGTTCTGGACAATTGAAGATGTTCCTACCGCACTGGTTCAGTCCCCTGATAATCTTATCTGCGAAAAAATATTTTCCGAGGGATGCAGGAGATTGGATTCAGGTAGATTCGTTGTGCCTCTTCCTTTTCGAAATACACTTCCTGCTTTTGATGGAATGTATAATCTCGCCGTACAACGTTTCTACTCTTTAGAAAGACGTCTTCTACAGCAACCAGATCTCTACAAACAATATTGTGATTCTCTCAAAGAGTATTTGGAACTGGATCATATGGAGTTGGTTCCTGATCCATCTACTGCTTCTGATTGTTACTACATACCGCATCATTGTGTTTTGAAACGTGATAGTAGCACAACCAAACTTCGTGTAGTGTTTAATGCATCCGCTAAGATACCTCATCGGTTATCTTTGAATGATTGTTTATTTATCGGTCCCAAATTGCAGCAAGACATTATCGCTATTTTGTTGAACTTTCGATTTCATCCTGTAGTGTTCACTGCAGACATCAAAATGATGTATAGACAGATTTTGATTGCCCCAGAACATCAAAATTATCAGCGAATCATTTGGCGTTTTTCCCCGCAAGATCCAGTTGCAGTCTATAGGCTCAAGACTGTCACTTATGGAGTTTCATCCGCACCCTTTTTGGCTATCCGCACTTTAAATCAGTTGGCTGATGAAGAAGACCGCTCTTTGCCATCAGCAGCCGCTATTGTTCGATCGTCCACATACGTAGATGATATCATTGCTGGAAGTTCATCATTTGAAAAGGCTCAAACATTGCAGTTAGAAATTATTGAACTCTTAAGACGAGGAGGATTTGAGCTTCGCAAGTGGTCCAGTAATGATTCACGATTGTTGCTACACCTCCCTGAGGAATATTTGTCGATGAATCCATACTCTTTTGAATCTGATAATCCCTTAAAAGTTTTAGGTTTGCATTGGAATCCATCCTCTGACTCCTTTTTCTTTACTAGTCTACCACATGTTGATAGTTCTTGTACTAAACGCATACTTCTGTCCACTTTGGCCAGAATCTTTGATCAATTAGGAATTATCTCACCTGTAACGTTTTTGGTTAAACACTTGATTCAAAGATTATGGAGTTCGAAATTGTCTTGGGATGAAATCCCGCCTGCTCACATTGTTTCGTTATGGTCAAAATTCATAGGTGATCTTCCCTCCTTACAGAATTTAGTTTTGCCTCGCCTGCTTGCTATAGAAAATTTTTCTAGTTGTGAACTTCACGCATTTGGTGATGCTTCTGAGAAAGGTTATGCCGCTGTTGTTTATGTTTTGTTCGAAACCGCATCTGGATTTCGTCAAAGTTTTTTTGTGTTGTCTAAATCGAAAGTTGCCCCTTTGAAAACTTTGTCACTTCCCAGATTGGAACTGTGTGCTTCAGTTCTTACCGCTAAGTTGGCTCATTATGTTTATGAGCAATTCAATAGTCGTTTGTTGTTCAAGGTGATTCGTTGCTGGTCAGATTCCACGGTAGTCCTTTCATGGCTTAGTTCTTCCCCGCACCGTTGGAAGACATTTGTCAGTAATCGAGTTGCTTACATTCAGGAAAAATTTCCTTCTTCGCATTGGTTTTACATCCAATCTTGTGATAACCCCGCTGACTTGGGTTCCCGCGGCACTTTGCCATCAGAGTTGTTAGGCAATACAATTTGGTGGAAAGGCCCACAATTGTTGATTACCGCTTGTTTGCCACATGCTTGCTCAGACTCAAGCATGTCACCGCTAGTTATGACTGAAGCCCGTATAGTGGCGCTTCAAGTCACCGCTGCACCAAATTTATTTGGTACTTTGTTAGAAGAACATTCTTCTATTAATCGCATTACCCGCATTATAGCTCATATTTGTCGCTTTGTTGATAACGCCCGCAATCCAGACCGTAGATGTCACCAATCTTCACGCAGGAATCCAAACCGTTCAATTTCTTTTGCAGCAACGATTTTGGATTCTATCCGCAAAGAAATTAATTCGTAGTGTCATTTCTAAATGTGTTTCTTGTTGGAAGCTTAATCCTTCTGCTTACCAACCCTTCATGGGAAATTTGCCCATTTCCCGCGTTTCACAATTGAAACCCTTTTCTCATGTTGGAGTAGATTTTGCTGGTCCCTTCACTATCACCATGGCTAAAATTAGAGGGTCGAAAACTTTAAAGGCCTATCTGTGCCTGTTTAAGTGCTTTGCAACGAAAGCTGTTCATCTAGAACTCGTATCAGATTTGTCTGCTGATGCATTCTTGGCAGCTTTACGACGATTCATTGCACGTCGTGGTCGATGTAGCCATATATATAGTGATTGTGGTACTAATTTTGTGTGTGCTCACAAGCAGATCTTGAAAGCTACTGCTGCACGAGAAACCATTTCTTGGCATTTCAATCCCCCTTCGGCTCCTCACTTTGGAGGGCTATGGGAGAGCGGAATTAAATCCGTTAAAGCTCACTTAAGACGTGTCGTTGGAGATCAAATCTTAACCTACGAAGAACTTTCTACTGTATTTGCACAGGTTGAAGCAGTTTTAAACTCGCGACCTATAACCCCTTGTAGCAACGATCCCTCGGATCTTACCGCCTTGAGTCCTGGAATGTTTCTTACCATGGAACCTTTAACAGCACCTCCTGAATCTGATTTCTTATCTGTCCCATCTAATCGTCTCAACAGATGGCAGTTACTGAGTCGTTTGCATCAGGCATTCTGGAAACGTTGGTCGCAAGAATATTTACATACTCTTCATCAACGGAGTAAATGGACTGATCCCTCGGAGGTTGTTAAGCCAGGTACTCTTGTTATTTTGAAGCAAGACACTTCACCTCCTTTGAATTGGCCGTTAGGGCGCATTATTGACGTACATCCTGGAGGTGATGGTGTTGTACGCGTTGCTACAGTTAGAACTGCAAGTGGTACTTTGAAGCGACCTCTTGTTAAGCTTTGTCCACTGCCAGTGGACCCTTAGTTTTGAAATAGGTAATTCAAGGCTGGCGGAATGGTGCGTTCCCGCAATTTGTTTAGTGTATTGTGTTCAATTTGATTGAATTACTTCATTGATTTTTAAACTTCTGCACCTTTTCTAAAACATTCCGTCGCGCTAATGCTAATTGTAAGTGTGTTTTTGCGTGGAAAATATAGACAGTATTTTGATTCGTGGTTCGCATCCCCAGCTGTTTGGACGCTTGGGAGTTTCGTGCAATGTACTCCGAACTTTTCGGTGACTTTGATTCCGTCTGAAGAGACGCCGCTTTTGTTGTTATAGCGTTACGATTCGCGAGTTCTTTAGCTCCATTCGTGACGACCGCTAAACCGCTGTCATTTTGTTTCTTTTGTGTTTACAAAAGCGCATCATTTGTTGTTAAACCCGCATTTTTTTCTATGTTCAATCAATGAACATTACGTCGCTATTTTTTGTGTAACGTGTTGTCCAGAAGAAGCTCTAAGAAACTGTTCCTGTTCAGTGATTAACTTTTATTTGGTGAATTACTTTACGTGTTTATTGATTGTTCCGCTAAAGGTCCTTCGTCAATTATATACTTGCATTGAACCAGCATTGAACTAAAACCGCAACATCTATTTCATACATCTTTTTGATTATTCTATTCGCTATATGTAATGTGTATCGAACACATTACATAACACCGTCATTTCATCATCGATCCTAAGAAGGATCATTTATTTATCAACCTACCTACCGTTGACATTCTACCGATTTTTATTTCGGTTTTCTGACAGCATTGGTCACAAAGCAATTACAATTATATGTATGAATACCTAATGAAATTCATGCAAATCTAAATTAAATATATTTTTTAAATATGTGGTGAAAACATAATATCGTAAGAGCACTTTGACTTAATTAAATTATAAAATCGTATCCCCCATTAAAATATAACAAGTTTATCGAAGTCTATGTAACGCGACATGCTAATAACGGTCGAAAAAAATTGAGGCGACAAAATAAACGTTTCACTTTAAAAATACTAAGTCCCATAACTTTTATATGAAACATTTTTCTCAATAATAAATTCCTGAAGAGTTATTAGACTGTTCTGGTACCTTTTTTTCACCTGGTATACATGGGCAATTTGAATTTAAATATAGAATTGTAGAAGGTTCGCAAAACTTGGAGGGCAGATAGGTAGGTTCTTGTGCTATATTATGTAGCCCCTATAACATCTAAGTCTTTTACGTTTTTTTTTATTTATTTAATTTTTCTTCTTATTTCTCAGATTTTTACATTTGAACTGTTGGAACTTTTTTATTTTTGGAGTTTTGGAGTTCACATTTCCAAACGCGTGGATTAACAGAACTGGCCCTATACTATGGCCTCCAAGGTCGCCAAACCTGACTCTTTTGATTTTATTGTATGTGAACGGGCCAAACAAGTCGTTTATAAGAGAGAAATAGAAACCAAAGAGCAGGTAATAGAAAGGATAAATCTTACATTTGAAATAATATGGGATGAGATGCGACTAGAGACTACCACTGTAGGAGTCAGAAAAGGTGTCGCTATTGCATCCGTAGCAGTACAAGCCGGTTTGAACAAAATTCATAACAAATGATTGCTACTTGATGTATGTTTTATTTTTTGTAGTTCTAACCTTATAAGTTACAATATCATTTTTTTATGATACTGATTGCTTTCGAATATATGTGATACATCGATAGAAAGAGGTTGAAGTAGAGAAATTTTTGTAAGCATTCGAAGTTCTCGATGTGCTTAACTTAACCACTTTTTTATGGAATCTCGCCATTTGTGGACTCATAACTTTTTCAACCAACTATTTGTGTCAAATATCAAATGCAGATGAGCAAACAAACATCATAGATTAGATTTAAGTTTATTTGGTGAAAACGCAGTAAAAAATAAAAAAGCTACAACAGTTCAAATGTAAAAATCTGAGAATTCAGAAAAAAAATTAACAAAAAAACAAAAACCGTAAGATATCTAGATGTTATATGGGCCACATAATATAGAACCCGAGCCGACCTATCTGCCATCCAAGTTTGACGAAGCTTCTATAAAACACCCTATATATTTGTATACCCGTAAATCTGTTGTTATATATTTGACAGCAGACATTTTACTTTGTCGAAAACTTTCTGCAACAGTGAGTGAGTGAATTATTCTAACTTTTAACAATTGAAATTTTTTAATTTAATCTAAATCTGGCCTAATGTGAAAATAAAGTTGTATTCTGTTATGATATTCCAATACGAGGATATTCCACACTAAATATCGTTTTCTACATCCCAGTCAAAAACTCATCAACCCCTCTGACAAGTCTAGTGTAACCCGCATATTAATAACAATCAGAAATATACGAACTTTGATAGGGTCTTACAAAACTGCACAAAACGACACAAACGTGGTGTATAGTTTATAATCAATAAAAAATAATTTGGTCAAGTGCGAGTTGGACTCGCATTGTAAGGGTTCCGTACCACCTTCAAGATTCGCTGTATTTAGTTTTCTAATTTGGCCCCCAAAAATTAACATTAGAGTTTTATTTTACTAATAAACTTTCAGGAAAGCCTTTTATAATCTATTGTTTGAATTTTGAGGCTCTATATATTGGAAGATAAAGGGCAAAATAGGTCAAGTTTTAAATTATAAATTATTAAATCTGTTAATCAAATTATTTAAAAATACGAATAAAACATATTTTTCAAAATTTAAATAGTATAGTTTCTAAAATGGGAATTAAGTCGATGTTTAATATCTTTGCTAATATCTTTTAAACAAATGATTTAAAAATATGATATATTTGTAATTCACATAATGAGTCTTTTATTTGATATATTACATGATTCGTTTGAAAATTGAATTTTTATTTTCCATTTAATTGTATAATTTATCCCTGCAATTACCATGGAGGTTTTCTAATATTTTTTCTTATAATAATCAAGTGAGTCCCAGTACCCCTAATTATTTTCAAAACTTTAGGTAGTATGGTTTCGGAAATAAAGCGAGAAATGAGAAATTTTATATCTTTATGTTAATATATTGTAAACAATTAATTTTATAAATATGAAAAATATATATTTGTATTCCTCATAATGAGCCCCTTCATTTGATATATTGCATGACACGTTAAAAAATATTTTTTATTTTCTGTTTATTTTTATAAATTGCCCCCCCCATTATTAATATTAAAGATTTCTCCGTATTTTAATTAGGTAGTATACTTTGGGAAATAAAAAGGGGAATGGGTAATTTTTTTAATATTTTTTTAATATATTTTAAAATATTTATTAAAAAAAATAGAAAAAATATATTTGTATTAGTCATAATGAGCCCTGTGATTTGATATATTACATGATACGTTAGAAACAAGTTTATTTTTTTATTTTCCATTTAATTCTCCTTATTTTTCCAGTAAAGTTCAGGTGAGGCGCTATACCTATATTTTTTTCAAAATTTTACAGCTTTCGGTGATAAGGGGGGGGAATGGGTAACATTTTTTATATTGTTGTTAATAACTTTTAATTAATTTATTTTAAAAATATTATTTTTCCTGTAAAGTTCGGGCAACGTTCTATATTTTCGATTTTTTTTTTTCAAAATTTTAGGTTCAGTAGTTTCGGAGATCAGGGGGGGAATGGTCGATTTTTTTAGTTTTTCCCCCAGAAGTACCCCTAAAATCAAAATTTTTTTCTTTTGCGATCAGGTCACCAAACTATACCTTCATACCAAATTTCAACCTCTTCCGTCCAGTAGTTTAGGAGAAAATGGTTGTGATGTGACAGAGGCAGAAATCCTGAGTGATATTATAAGGGTATCCGTATACTGTATATACGGAACCCTAAAAACGATACATTTATATTCTACAGTAGTCCACCAACAGCGTCCTACCAGTTTTAGCGTATGAACCTCAAACCGAACTTACAATCGTTGATCAAACACTAACACTAAGAGCACCAACTGTTGAAAACACTTATATAAAAAAGGTCTCCGAAGCAATAGATAATGCAAAATGGAACTACATATGGGGCAAAATTTAATGCAAATTGGAAAATTCGGAAATGCAGGTCCTAATTGGGAAAAATATCCAGATGATAAGTTGAGAAAAAAATAAGTACTACAGAATATCATAAATTAAAAAAAGGTAGTCGTAGGTAGACAATTTCTTTACTCTAGGTCTACACTCGTATTATGTAAAGCAAAAACCACGCAAACTAATTTTTGTTTATCATTAAATTGTGTCAATTAAAAAGTATTTGTCTTAATAAGTGAACAACCGTGCTCTATGGATTAATTCCATTCTTTCACCTCCCCAATCCCACATGTTACACTAAATCTTAAGCACTCGGACAATCTGATATCTACTTAACGATTTCGAATGCACATGTTATAAATGTGAGACATCACATTAGGAATAAGCTACGAAATCAATCTCGCCTACTACAAGCAAGTTTAATCTCTGTTTCAATTTGTTGTGAAATGCGGCGGTGCACAGTCTTGTCAGTCGTGCGCACTTCTATTAAGAGTAAAGTAAATGATGTGTCAGAAAATGGAATGTTTTCCTAAATCAGAGCCTGATTTATCCCCGTGAATGCACGTATGTGACGTAGACCTTGATTAACTCGAAAGGCTCCACTAACACCAAAGTAGTGTCTCCATGCATGTTCGTACTGTAGAACGTACATATTCTTAATTAGCTGCATTTTAAAAGATTTTTAACTGTTCATTTCAAAGCAAAAAATACAAATGAGGTTTATCTGGTATGAGACAGTTTGTGAACGTTTTGAAGCTAATCTTAGTTCAACTTTAAAAATTACAGGGTAAATAAATTATTCTCTTTTTGTAGGAAAGGAAGGGATTAAGTATCAACGGAACAAATCGCGGAGAACTAAAGAAAACTGTTTAAATTTAGTATATAGCTACAGATTTGACATTTTCGTAAAAGTATAGATAAACAATACAATATAAACATACAAAGTCAAAATTATATTATTTTATTTTATACGGGTGCAAAGTATTTATCCAAACTGACGCTTTCTGAATATGTAAGGAGCACGTACCAGAATAATTAACAAATTTTAAATAAATACAGAAAATCCATGTTAGGTGAGAACATGGTTTGTATGTATCAGAGATCATCTTCCTGCCTGGTAAAAACTTTGAAATCTTCTTCCATATAGTGGATGCACTTTTAATACCTTTTTCCTTTCAATTTCGAGTAAAATTTGTTGCCTTTTATTTTATAGCTTCAGCTAGTCTCTTGGCACCGATTTTAAGCAAAGAATGTTTTAGTTTTGTTTCAGGCCTATCACAAGTAGCGTAAAATCTATCTGTAACCAATAGAAAGTTTAAAGTTTTCCTTTAAAAAATGTAAATGCCTAGGTAACTTTTTCAGATATCATATTACAATTTACAGAATTCGTACAATATTTTGATAATCAGATATTTATCAAGGCCATTTATAGGACGACCATTGTAGTGGCTTTCTTTGATAATTAGTTAGTTAGCTGTATATTCGGGGCAGTAAACTAAAAACTTGGAGGATTTGTAAAAAAACTGTAGATATACAGCTAAAACTGTAGGGTAGGCTATACTATTGGAATTGTCATTTTTGTTTGCAACAATTTCAAATGTTTCTTTCTTCTTGATCTTAGAGAACTGCATCCAATGAGTTCATTGGCTGCACCTACCAATCTAGTGAAATAGCCTCTTGCTCTCTCTATTGGGCTCTTTCTATCCTTAGCATGGCATCTGTGCATTGCAGGCTACCTCCAGAAGTTGTTGATTGATTGATTTTGAGACTTCCTTTTTGACATTGACATTTTTTTGACAGGATCTGTTGTTTATTATCTATATAGGGTGTCCCAATTTCTTCATGGTTTAACAACATAGAGCACTTTCTTTGATTTTTCTTTTGTTAGCGTTTTCCTCTTTAAGCAATGTCTTTGTACTGTACGAGTCTATTTTCTGTGTGTCATTCACAGTTAGTAGATGGTTTGCCAGTCTTGATCTGTCTTCTTGAGACATTGTACTACTGTTCTTTTTTCATTATTTCCAGTGGTCTTGATGTTTCACCAGTATATGTGTTCCTGAACACACAAGATTTACAAGTGTTCTGGGCAATTTCCTCAAAATGCCTTAACTATTATCTAACTACATTTACTGTTTAAATTCATACTCCAATAAAAATAGTAACTTATATGAATAGTGGATGTGATGTGATATTGGTTCATTCATCAAATAAAAAAAAACATTATTTACGTCCATACTGTCTATGCCAAACAGATAACAGGTTAACAGTGTTGCCAGATTGCTTGGAGAGAAAATCGTATGATGGATTGACTCGAATGTGAAAGAAGAATTAAATTAAACTAAAGAGTAACAAATTTTAACCCGTTCCTAAAGTTATTCTACATCGTCATGCTATTTTGAAATAGAACCCAGAAAAATGTGTATTACATAATAATGACCATTCATTGTACTTTATCTAATAAACAATTCATTTTACATTACATGGTTCCATTCCTGCAAAATCCTGGTGTAACTAACTTTTACCTAAAATCAACATGTCATTGACATTTTAACGATGTGCATTTAAAAATAAAGAAATTCAATGCAATTACTGATTTATTATTGTTAGGTACATACGTCTATTTTACAGAGAAATATATTTTTACTGAACACATTTTTCCTTGGAAAAAGTATTGAGTAATTATATATGTAAACATTGTTACCTGCTGTCAAATCATGTGAAGACCATCTTTGATAGTTCAGCATCAAGCGTTGTTTATTGTTCAGTAGTAAAATTGTGTAGTAGATCAGTATTGGTTGTTCGGACAAGTAGCAGTAACTTTCGTTTTAATTATTCCCTGAGTTTTCGTTCTAATTATTTTATTACTACATGATTTTCACAATCGTTCGAATGTGTGGTGTAACAAATTGACAATCAGTAGACAACAGAAAATATATTAAGGATCGTACGTTTTATAAGGTTGTTGGTCATATATTTTTTTATTTTATGAATTAGATTGAAACTGAAAATGACGAAAGTTTTAGTTTACAAAGTGCAATCCCATCAAAAACTTGGTGGTCACGCATTTTTTAAAATTATTTGGAATACCTATATTTGATTAAATTCTCATTTATTTTCTTTTTATTTCAATAAATGTCTCAATATTTCATGATGGATTTGAAACGGGGGGGGGTTCATGACGCCTTCTTCTCGACTTAATTTCTGATAAACATATACTTTTGACAGACGAACCTCAATGATGTTCACAATTTGATGAAATAGGTTCGAATTTCGACCACTGGGCTACCACTAGTTAGCTTTATTTGTTAAATTATAGCCTTTTTTTGTTTATTAAAGGTTTCCAAAAATAAATATTCATGACAGTCCGCTTCAGTTTTCTCCAAAATAGCTTGATTGAAACTGTTTAACCTCATGTACCTTGAAAACTAAGCATTTCCTGACCAACGTTTGCATGAACTTTTTCTAGTTTGAGATAACAAATTTTCAGTAAAGTTATATATAATATGGTAAAATATCCTGTGATTAAGATGCCATATTAAGAAACAAAATTCTCCGCAATGCCGCTATAATGACATTGGAAACTTTTACTGTCGCCTAATCCATCACTTCAGTTTTATTGTACTAACGTTGAGCAATTCATCACTTTTAATCATAAAGTCAAGAAATCATGAATTTTAATCGTTCAACGGTCTAATGGTTCTTAGCAGCCTGGTTTATAGGACAATAAAATTGTGCATCGAAAACTCGAATGCACGTATTATCTGTTGAACATTACTGTTATTTGTCCAATTACAAGGGAAAGTAATAAGACGTATTAGCCATTGTTATGTTCATTGTTTATAGTCATTTCGTGAGCTGGCAGATCTTTTTAGCAAATTTTCGTTGCATGAGTGAAAGCGAATTCACCGTTTTATAAAGTTAGTATTTAAGTATAATTTGCAGACTACGTTTTTTTTAACAACTAACTAATTTTTTTTAACGATTGTTCATTTAAAATCCAATAATGTTTTAAAATTAACTTTAAACTATGTCTAAAATTAGTACCCAGATATATTGTATTTCCCGTATATTTACAAGAACACATCAAGTTAAAAAGATAAGAAAAGATAAATGATAACATCTTTTTTTTTTCAATTTCAGTGTACCACTTGGGGCAGTGAGAGTACTTAAGGAACAGATCTTATAATAATAATAATCTTTATTACCCAACAGGACAAACTCCCATTTATAGGACTAGATAAAGAAAGTACAGAGGGGAAAAAAGTAACATAAATAATGTTAAAATCGTTCTCTTAGAACTTAGATCTTGACGTTTTGTTGTCTTAATCTTTGCAGCTTCATATGCACAAAATCCGTTTTAATGTACTTGAACAAACTCTCGGTAAATTCAATAAAATTATATATTAATAGACAAAATACTTGAGAAAAAATAATTATTTAATAAATACATAATTCATATAATGATTACGAGCTTATTATCGTGAATCCATGTTTACAATTCTCTAATCACTCTGAGTTTCCACGTATGTCAATCTTGGGTTTCTTTCAGTAGGTGGGGAAGATATTTTTTGTTAGTCTGCAGCTCGTACACAATGTAACTCGTTCGTCGAAGGTTCCTTGGACTTCCACCACATCTTTATGGACTACCCAAGACTGGAGTACCGCAGAGACTGGTTACCATTTACGTGTAACTCACCAAGAGCAGAATGATCAAAATTCCTCCTACCAATCATCCAAACTTTGGAGGGCAAAACATCATCGCAAGTCAAGGATTCAAAGCATTTTGTCCAAATCATCGAATCCATGGAACTTGGGCCAGAACATCCCTTAGTAAGTTTCGACGTTAAAAACATATTAACGAACGTACCATTAGAAAAATCTCTGGACAGAAAGAAACTTACCGAGGACGAAACCCTGATGGAGAGAACGGGCCTGCCAATAGATTCAATCATGGACTTACTACAGTGTTGCCTCAAGAACTGCTATTTTCAGGAGAAGGGCCGGTTCTTCATGCAAGAAGATGGATTGCCTATGGGCTCCCCGTTGTCGCCAATCATCGCCAACATCGTCTTGGAACGGTTCGAAGATAAAACACTGAAAGAGTACGAGAAGCAACCAAAACTCTGGTTACGGTATGTCGACGACACCTTCATTATTTGGCAACATAGAGAGGGAAGAAAGTGGTTGCCTACCATTCCTTGATGTAAAGTGCCAAAGGAAACAGTTTACAGGTGTTGTACCTACACTACAACTTTAACTAACGAAAACTGGCATCATCAAAATGTTAGTCCATAGAGTCAAAAATATTTGCAGCACACCAGAAGTCCCTCAAAAAAGAACAAATGAAACTTAGAGAAGACCTTTTGACGAATTGATATTCGGAAACCATCATTAACAGGGATTTGAACAACTGGAGAAACCACCTAGGCAGGAAGAGGAAACCACGATAGCAATCGTATTACTACCATACACTAAAGGCTTGTCAGAAAAACTTAGACGTATTGGACACGGGTACGGAATCAAAATGGCTTTCAGAGCAACAACACCTTGAGGAGCATGATCACAAAAAAGTCGGATAATCCTGCAGTACCAAAAAAACTGTATACACAGCATACCCTGTGAATGTGGCAATCTCTACACTGGGGAGAACAAGCGACCACTGGACACCAGGTTTACGGAGCACCGCATACTCAAAGGCGAGAGTTAACAAAGTATGGATTAGCTAATCACGCATGGATCGAACACCATAACATCAACTGGGACTAGGCAAGGGAAATTCACAAGGAAGAGCACTGTTATAAAAGAAAATTCATCGAGACGGCATATATAATCTCAATTGAGAATATAATCAGTGAGCCCAGAGTCCAAATTAAAAACGTTTGGAGACCTCTTCTTGAGTTATTGCCGGTACTCGTCACCGGCCACCAAGCGCCAGATACGGCGACGCTGATTGGACGAGACATGGGGATTAAGCGACCCAATGAGCATGACCGGTTAAGGGTCTAAACACCACGGATAATCTGAATTTCCCATCATTCACCTGATGACGATACCAATCCAAAGTATTGAAATATGAGATCAATCATTTCAGAACGATGGAAGTCCAAGGAAACTTCGAGGATAGATATTTTTCATTTGATCTATTGAACTACTTGCTGATCTGCCTCTTGATCTTCACCCCTCCACCTTTCCTTGGACTACAAGTTTGTCGGCTTCTCATCTCATGGTATTTCCAAAATATTATAAAATCCTTCAGCGGTATGTTGCTGACAGCCTGCGAGTTTTATTTCAATAAGTATGGATTCATTAGTTCTCCTTTCAGCCCAATGTACTCGCAGCATACACCACCAACGACAAATTTAAAATACGTCTCTTATACGCAACTAGGAGATTTTAATTGACCATGTCTCCACAGCAAACGAAGTTTTTACCAATATGATTTTCATATTCCTGGTAAGATTAATTTTCAACAATCTGCCGAGATTGCTTGCAGCTCCCGTGCCATTTCAATACAACTTTGTATGTGTCACACACAGATTGTTTATTAAGGTTCCTAAGTATATAAATTATTTTACTTCCCCGATATTGATAAGATGTTTTTGACGTAGGAGTTTTTCTCTATCTATTACCATCAGTTTGGTCGCATTAAAGTTTATCTCTACACCTAGTTTCCTGCTTTCGATTGTGATCCCCTCCAGTATTGCCTATATTTATTCAGCATTTTTAGCCAGTATTGTAGTATCATCTGCATATCGTAGATTTGTGATTCTCCTGTGCCAATCGTACACCCCCTACTCTGAAGTCTATGTATTATTTACTATTAATTTCTTGAGTATTTGCAAAGAAGTAGTAGTGTTTATTTTGTAATGTGTACAAAATTGAAGCCATTCCCTAAATACTTAAAAACCCGTTAGATTAGTTCATATCTTCTACCTCATAATTTCTCTTGTGTAGTTAGTTGATTGAAGCCGGTCCTGTGCACTCTAAAAGTTGCTTCGACTCAAGTCATGATGTCGTTTTAGTGGGAAGATGTTCAGATTATTGTCATCTGAATGCCGAAGTGAATGCTTTACCTCGGGGATGTGTGCGAATTTAAGGGTAATAATAGCGTTCCAGTAAAGTGGCAGTACGGTAAATTTTTCATGTACGTAGGAGACGATGGCCGAATGGTGTATTCCATGGCGAGTAATTCAATTAGAAAGATATGCCGATGGTTAAAGAATTTATAGATTAGGTCAACCCTTTGTTGTAAGCGGCCCTTTTTTGTTGAAGTAAAATCGACATGTGCGATATTATATTTTAGTGTTTCAAGTAGAGAGTCATTTTCTAAGTTGGAGCTATTTTCTAAATTGGAGCTACTTACTAAGTTGGAAGCTATCTTTCAAGTTTGAATTTTTAATATACGAGCTATGTTTGACGTTGGAGATCATTTCGAAGTTGGGGCAATTTTTTTTAGTTGGACCTGTTTAAATATTATTTGGAGTTGGGTCTATTTAAACATTTAACCGCTTAGATGGAGTATTTTCTACGGTGGATTTAAGTTTTAGATGGAGTTATTCATGTTTTCCGCACTGTTTTTTATCCTGTTTGACTGGTCATAGTAGTGGAGTTTAGGTTACAATTCACTTTTGGAAACCTAGCCATAGCATAAAGTGGCTATTTAACCGTTAATTTGACGAGATTCAATTGCTGTGCAGCCATTGTTGGATGAAGTACAGATTTCTTCATGGCGGACAATTTGTGAAATATTTATCTTTGAGTTTCCAGGACTAGAAATACAGTACAAATAATAATTTCAGTGTACAGGGTGTAAACAGTTTGAGTGCATATATTTTAGGTGCAGATAGTACACACCAAATAAAACAAAAAACTCTTATAACGTTATGGTCTATATATGTTAAGTAAATTATTGTCAATGTGGCAACGTCGCGCTAAAAATTCACTTGTAACGTGAATAATAAAGGAATGATTTACACAAAAAAATTAACACCTGTTATTTTTTTGTATTAAATAATTACATTTCTTATATGTAGTTCTTTTATGTGTTAAATTATTCGAAAAATAATTGTTACACATAAAATTAATATTTCTTATATTAGACAAATAAATACCCATGTACTTACAGGCTGTCATTATGATAGAGCTCTGGAGAACAAAGGATTCTTTATAGTAAATATTGAAAATTCAACATTGTTGCTATAACAAGTGTATTCCCCACAAATTAATAGCATGGCAGGTCTTTACCTAATTGTATAATTGCCGCTATTTGTCACAAACTAATACACTCGAACTCACAATTGACAACAGATATTATTTATTTCTCAAATTTATTTTTTAAAACGAAAATCAAATCACGAATGCTACGTAGAATGTCACGTAAATATCACTTTCACTTTCTGACAAGAACCGATGCATCAAAAAAGCATTCGTGGCAGTGGTCAGCTGTAGTACTGAATAAGGCATATTATATGCTATGTTGCCACATCTGTTCGGAGAAACATACGGCAAATTTTAACAGAATATTTAGAGTTTAAATATTAATTTTCTTTGTTAATACAGTTATTAAAGGTGTATAAGCTATTGAGTATTTACATATTTAGCTTTACAAGCATTTTGAAGCCGGAAATAGTCTATTATTCACTGTAATAAAGGCTATATAACTTCTAACTTTCTTTTTTTTTGGCAACACTATAGTTTATTTCTGGAAATGTTATAAAGCTTTTTGATTTGTTTTGACCTGAAGTATTGATCCTCAAAATCGTTGCACTCAAACCGTTTACACCCTGTATATATGGTAACAGAAATTTCAGAAAACATTTGTACAATGTAATGTTTATTTTGTTAACAGTTTATACGGGTATCTTTTTTGGGTAAATCATTTTGATTAGAAGATCATAGTTGAGTACATTTTTTTCCAAATTTCACTTTGTATTTTTTTGTAAATATACTAATTTTCAATTTGAGTTTTTTGTAAGTACATTATTTTCACGATATAGACAGTAGCCGGTGTGAAATAATATCACAACCTCATACTGTGGTTTTTAAGGTATGTTCACTTACGGGTTTCTAACCAAATGGCGCCCTTACTAAAGATAGGTACATTTTGTGTATTAATATTATTGTTCCCGATGAAACGCCGTCGCCTAGCAATTGTGAGCAGACCAAGGTACGTTTTAAGTTGCATTTTAAGTTTCCTGAATTTATAAATACTAGGTCAGTGTCACAGTTTCTATGACAAAAATACTTTTATACTACAAAAAAGAAGAAAAAAGACAAAATCCTAATAAGGAGGCAGGATAATTATTAAATAACTTAGTTTCTTATAACTTCAAGCTATTTTAATTCATCTAATTAAAATATATCTCATATTTTCAAATCTCGTCTTTACGGTGCTATATGAAGACAATAAATCAGCATTTTCTAAAACTGGTGTCTAATTTTTAATAAATAAATTCCCCAATTTGTGTAGGAGTCACAAATAATTGATTACGCAGCGAGAAGAAGCTGCCAACTGTTTTCGAAACGTATAACGAGACGAATTTATTGCATCTCCCCTCTTGATTTATCATCTGGATTTTAAATTTAATTGATATTTGAACTCGTTTTAATATAATTGTGAGGATTGTTTAAACCTCGATAACTATACATCAACAAAATCCTTTTTTTGTATTCGACGTATTTTTAAGACAGACGGTTGTTAATAATTGGTAGGCAATAACAGTTGCGTCGAGTCTTAATGATCGCTAATGTGAGCGCCATTCTGGAACGACAATCAATTAACATTCGTTTTTATGGAAATAAACTATGGTGCTCGTTAAGCGATAAATCTGAGTAGTGTTTTCGATATAATTTTGCATAAAGTCATGCTGAAAACGAGGTTAATAACATCATCGATTACATATTTAAAAGAGTTTACGGCTATAAATTCTTGGTTTCTCGCCACGAAGAAAAAATATAGATTAGTGATCTTCTCTGGGGATTTGATCTTGTTTTCGAATGAGTGTGTTACCTTTTTAGCCGGTTCGTATAAAATTCTTGTATAAGGTGAGGTTAGTATATTACATGTTATATGTTCTTTAAGATTATTCTGTTCAATAGTGTGATAACTCTTGCGTTCTTTGTACATTCAGAAAGTTTTTACTTTGTAGTTTTTTATATAAATTAATATCTGATCTTCAGCAATCCTTCTTAACATTTTTTTAACCACACTGTTTAAAAATTATTCTATTCTACCCTATCAGTATAATATATATACAGCCATACTAAGCATCGCATTGCTGTGGAAAAATCCTAAACCTTAGTTCTTGAATTTTTTTTAAACCCATATTTGACGAGCTACGCAACGAAGTTGTTCTTGACCTTGACTTGAACTTTACTGAAAACCAGAGGTCATGTATTAAAAATGGTCAGGGACATATTTGAACGTAAAAATTTCCGATCTTTCCATTTCCGAGGTCAGAAATATGTTTTCCCATTTGAAAAAATCGACTTGACCCTGAAATGACCTTGAAGGTCAAGGTCAAATTCAAGGTCACGATTCAATAGCCAGGGACGAATCCTAGAAGTTTTGTTTAAAACATTTTTCTCTAAAATGCGTTCCTGCCGAGATAAAATGCCGTTCCGGGACTTTTGGGACACCCTGTATACAACAGCTTATGGGCTACGTTGTGAAATTATTTTTTCAAAGTTCACTCTATATTTATAATACCATTCCACTTGAAATTTTAACCATCCTGTATATGCAACTCCTTATGGGCAACCGAATAAAACATTTGATTTCTAACATATTTCAAACCCTCATCTATAATTATAATTCTACAACGCCTTACATCTTAACCAATTCATATATGAACATAAAACTGCTTATGGGTTACATACAACATTTTTTAGCCATATTGTATAACGATATGTATTGACACGAAATGATAACGACACCAAAGACTCATCTTCAATGTACGCCTCAATTTAACATCTGAACTCTGGTTGTATCCATCCAAAAATTGTAACTTTAAAAAAATTACAAGGCCCAGCTGCAAAAATTTAATGGTAGAAAAAATATGAAATAGCGATAAAATTTTCCCTGCGCATCAATCTGTATTGAAAATAGCAATTTCAGTAGGTTACCAAAGCACTCTGTATTGAAAGCCTTGAAATTTTATTAGATATCACAATCTGTCACTGAATTATTTAATATTTAATTTCTCAGTAATACTATTGTCCAAAGGAATGGAATTCTGAACACCAGAACAACCCCGAATAGAGTAAATTTCATCAATATCGTTAGAGTTTTTGAGAACTCAATAACATATAAATTTATATATTAACAAATAGATAAAATTACTCGTATTATATTATTAGGTAGATAACTTAATTCGTTTAACGCGAAATGAATGTAGACATCTAGGAATTTGAAGGAAACCTAGCCAAAGAGATCTCAAATGGATCGTGCTATGTGTAACGACATTTCCTTGTGAATCAGTGGATAGAAATCATACCAAAATAATTTGGTCAAGTGCGAGTTGGACTCGCATACTAAGGGTTCCGTACCACCTTCAAGATTCGCTTGATTTTTATAAGAATACATATGCATTTAGTTTTCTGATTTGGCCCCCACAAATTAACATTAGAGTTTTATTTTACTAATCAACTTTCATGGAAGCCTTTTATAATCTACTGTCTGAATTTTGAGGCTCTATGGATTGGAAGATAAAGCACAAAATAGATCAATAGAATAACAGATTTTAAATTATAAATTTATAAATAAAATATATTTTTCAAAATTTAAATTTCTTCTAAAATGGGAATAAGTCGATGTTTAATATGTTTGCTAATATCTTCTAAACAAATGATTTAAAAATATGATATTTTTGTAATTCACATAACGAGCCTTTTATTTGATATATTACAATGCGTTTGAAAATTGAATTTTTATTTTTCATTTAATTGTATAACAATAAGTTTTCTAATAATTTTTCTTATAAATTTCAAGTGAGCCCTAGTACCCCTAATTATTTTCAACATTTTAGATAGTATGGTATCGGAAATAAAGCGAGAAATTTTTATATCTTTATGTTAATATATTGTAAATAAACAATTAATTTTACAAATCTGAAAAATATATATATGTATTCCTCATAATGAGCCCCTTCATTCGATATATTGCGTTAAAAAAATATTTTTTATTTTCCGTTTAATACTATAATTTGGCCCCCAATAATAATATTAGCGATTTCTTCGTATTTTTCCTGTAAATTCCTGTAAAATAAAAATATAGGTCTTATAGTTTGGGGAATAAAGGGGGAATGGGTATTTTTTTAATATATTTTAAAATATTTATTTTAAAGAAATAAAAAATATATATATATTTGTATTGGTCATAATGAGCCCTGTGATTTGATATATTACATGATCCGTTAGAAACAAGTTTAATTTTTTATTTTTCATTTAATTCTATAATTTGCCCCCCAAAATGAATATTGGGAGTTTCTCCTTATTTTTCCAGTAAAGTTCAAAATTTTACAGCTTATGGTTTCGGAGATAAGGGGGGGAATGAGTTATTTTTTTATATTTTTGTTAATATTGTTTAATTTATTTATTTTAAAAATATGAAAAAAATATATTTGTTTTCATCATGATGACCCCTTTCATTTGATATATAACATCATGCGTTAGAAACAATTTTAATTTTATATTTTCTATTTAATTCTGTAATTAGCCCTCCAAAATTAAAATTAGAGGTTTCTCCTTATTTTTCCAGTAAACTTCAGGTCAGACTCTATACCTCTAATTTTTTTGAAAACTTTACGTTTTATAGTTTCGGAGATGGGGGGGGGGTAAATTTTGGTATATTTTCGTTAATATCTTTTTAACTATTTTTTTTATTAAATATGAAAAAATATAGTTTTGTTCGTCAGAATGAGACCTTTCATTTAATGTATTACATGATGCACCCCCAAAATTAATATTAATAGTTTCTCCTTATTTTTCCTGTAAAGTTCGGGCAACGTTCTATATTTCCTATTTTATCAAAATTTCAGGCTCAGTAGTTTCGGAGATCAAGGGGGGGAACGGTCGATTTTTTTAGTTTTTCCCCCCAGAAGTACCCCTAAAATCAATTTTTTTTTCTTTTCCGATATGTACTCCTGATCGGGTTACCAAAGTATACATTGGTACCAAATTTCAACCTCTTCCGTCCAGTAGTTTAGGAGTAAATTGCTGTGATGTGGCAGGGGCAGAAATCCGGAGTGATATTATAAGGGTATCCGTATATTGTATATACGGAACCCTAAAAATAGGAGCTTAACTAAAACCTATTAAAGAAATTGGTATACCATATTTTAACGTACTCTGTATAGTCGGGAACCTTCATCAGTTGCTCTTCTCTCAAATTATTTAAATCTAGAATAAATATTTATATATTTCAACATACAACTGTCTATATTAAGTTTTAAAATTTTATATTCTGTTCAGCATCTTTGAGTATCTACCCCTTCAACAATACACGAAAAAGAGCTTCCGAAAATAATGTTATTGAACTAGTTTTATAGTTGCAGTAAAATGTCTATGATTGTTTCAACGAAAATGTATTCCTAGCAACTTCGTCTAAAGATTTTTAACAATTCGGGTAATTACCCAACTTTAAATTTCCAATTAATATTCTCACTTCAGAATAATAGACAAGATGATTTCGAAATGATTGTTGAGGAGTTCTTTTATTATTTTTCCAGGATTATTATTTTTTTCTTTTAAAACTTTTTTAAAGTATTTTCTTTACTTTATGTAAAATATTTATAAAAAAATTCTAATCCAAAATACCAAAAACTTCGGCTTCCAAGGCAGTTAGTGAATACAGGTTACCTCAAAATAGGAAAAATGTGGTCAAATAAAATTGATCGAAGAAAAAATGTCACTATTATAGAACTTAATAATTAAATAGCCCACCTCCAATAAAGATTTGAAGCTGCAACCATTAAGGCTTTGGATACTGAAGGGTGGATTACTTAAATAATGAACAATGCAGTTAATTTAGTCGAAAAGCCGGGCATTTTGTATTTTGACTATTCTAGGTTAAATAAAAAAAATAGTTTCAGAACATATTTTATAAAGTTAACCAGTTTGACAATTTTGGAAAAACAGCGCGAAGGGTGGAAAGCATTTAGTTGTATAAGGGATGTGAATTAGTTAATTACTGACTATCCGATTGACGGCGACGTTGGATTTTACTTTGGCCATGACAGTAAAGGTCATGTAAGGGGCAAAATAGTCTATAACAAATTTTATTATTTTATGGCGAAATCTCGAAAACGTTTTCATGACCAGGTCAAATTCAAAGTCCCAACTGGACAGCCCGCCTAAAATTCGAAAACATTTTAAATTATCCAATCTTCCCCAAATACACGATAAGATTAGCTACTCAAACGAAGCTACAAATGACAGACATGAGAGTACTAAAAAGAATCATAGGAAAAACACTAAGAAACAAAAAGACTGAAACTATAAACGACTGCATATTGAAGATAAAAAGAGAGTGGAACAATCAAATAATCAGGATTGCTAACTATTGGATAGTAACAATTGCAAGAGACAAATTCCCATCATGTACAAGAAGTGGAAAAGATGGAGTAACAATATAGAGACAATCCAACTGCCTAAAAAACGTTAGAAGATGCATTTTCGTAAGTTGTTCAGTTCAGTATTTAACTAGCACTCAATTTATACAATAACACTAGGTCAGTCTTGGAATCCAATGCATATATGGTTTTTAAAGTTAAGTGTTTACTAAAACCGTCATAATTATAAAGAAATCTAAATTACATACCTTACGTAAATTATTTTCTGCAATAAAGAAAGCTTTTTAGCAATTCCTCAAAATACAGCGAATAGTAATGATTGCCGCGATTAGCGATAAATTCCCGTTTATATGTATAAATCATAGTCTCTCCCGGAGTTTGTACAAAATAAATGTTATTTGATGAACTATCAGACCTAATGCGATCAGATTAACGTTAACCGTAATAGGGTAATATATTTACAGTGAAATAAACAACAGAGAATAACTCACCTAGTTGCTATAAATGTAATCACCAAATAAAAACGAAAATTGTAGAATGTTGAGTTACATGACAATATATTTGCGCTCACAGATTAGGTATTAAAGGAAATATAAAATGAAAGAGACAGTCAGCTGGTGAATATTTCGATCCACTATTCTTGGGCGTCAGCCTCGAATGGGGTTGAAAAATGTCTTATTTTTGAATACAATAAAGCGAAATTTGCGGGAGAATTGCGCAGCTAACACAGGAAAAATTCTCTTTATTTTTCGAAAAAAAATTTCTTGGAGCCAGTTTCTCGCCTCTGGCATGTTGACCATATGAATTCTATGATGCAACCAATCATCAAAATCTGATATGCATAATTGCAGCATTTAGCAAAAAAGTTAAGATTAGGACGTAGTCCTGTAAGTATACGCGACAATATGGCCATTACTTTCTCGCTTCTGCCAAGGGGAAGAATGAAAGTTGACATGGAGGGTAGTTCACAAAAAATGTCATATAAGATTAAAGAACGGAAAATGTGGAAATTTAAAACATCTCTGTCCTTAATACGATTTAATTACTATCCTTGCTGTTTTTTACTTTTAACATTACCCATATGACTGAAGATGAGCATAATGATTATGTTTATCATAGAAGATTGAAAATGCACATTCAATGTTTGTCGTATACAATGTAATAGTAAGATTTACAATAAATTGCACATTCACTTAAACACATGATAAGTTGTAGTAGCCATAGAAGTAATACATAAAGATAGGATGCACAAAGTATGGGCGTCTGTACAAGTTGAATCGTCAAGCTGGATGAGAGAGAAAGAAAGGAAACCTAGTGGACGTATTTGTCTACAAGCGCCAACCACAAGCGAGCTTAGAGGGCGTTACGTTCGTCTAAGACCCTGACAAACTCTATATTTAAACTTATCTATGGTTGTGGACATCAGGGTACTGATGTTTTGAATATTTATTGTAATGTTTTACAAAGCCACTGTTGAATAAATACAATAAAAAAACAAAAAACGACTATTTTTTACTGATGCAATGGTTTTCAAATCTAATTAACTTTATCGATATTTCCTAAAATAAGATGTTTTACTTTTAAGCATCACTTATTAGTTTGACCAGCCTCTTTTACTGTTGAATAGAATAATAATAACATGTATATGTATTAAGAAAAGCTTTGTATATGAACTTAGGTGGACGATCTGAGTATCATCATTCTTTAGGTCTGTTAATTATACTGACTTTCATTTAATAGTCTCCTCTCCTATAACAAATCGTTATACAGTTTTAATTGATATAGCATAATAGGACGTAGTTTTCAATTCTAATAAAAATTGTCTGATAACAATTTGAGTTAAAAAATAAAAAAATACTTAAATTAAACAAAATTTATATTATTTATCAAACCTAGTACACAATTTGAGAAAGTGACCTGCATAGGTATTATACAATTTTTAGTGATGTGACATAATTAAATGCATTTTATTATTCTTGTTACTCCTGTTTGATAAGAATTTTATATATTTTGAAAAATAAAGGCATTTTAAGCAAAATTCATATTTGCAGACAAACCTCATATACAGTTAAAAAAGTTACATGTAATGATTACGGTATACGTTTCAGAACACGCAAATATTTTTATGAAGAATAACTTTTTCTCTAAATAATATTCATACGAACGTTCCCGATTGAATCCAACTTATAACGACAAACTGTATATAGAAACCAATTGGATGAGTTTTTTTATTCTAATAAACTTTGTTTGATTACAATTTGACAAGTTATAAAAAAATAAAGGTAATCAAAGTTAATTTGTTTTTTGAAAGCTAGTATATAGTTGGATAAGTTACATAAATACTTATTATATAATTTGGAGTGCAATGGCATAAGTAGATCCAGTTTTTAATTCTAATTACTTATATTCGATAACAGTTTTAGATGTGTAAGTGTTTATTGGGAAATAACACCACACTTTAAATTTAAAGATTGTCAAATATTTAAATTTACATCTTGGAATGGTACCTTTTTAATCCGTAGTTTCTTAGCCATTGACAACGGGGTCTGATCTAGACCCCGAAACGTCTGGAATATACAGCAATTTCCTTTAAAGTGTGGTGTTATTTCCCAATAAACACTTAGACATTGAAAAAGATGCCACAAGTATCGTTCAGAAAACAACAGTTTTAGAGATTAAAGAAAATAACTATACTTCCCTTTTAATCAAAATTCCTATGTGACAACCTAGTCTACAGTTAAAAAAGTGACATCGAGTGTTTACAGTGTACGTTTAGACCATGCAAATCTGTTTATGAAAAATACTTAAAACTATAAATAAAAAGAAATCGTTTGATTCATGAATAGACACTCTGTATATACAGATTAACCGAAAATTTTCACTTTGAAATTGATTAACTGACATTTATTTTCATTAATTAAATTTATTTGCAATTTACCTCAAGTTCCGAACAGAAACATTTTCATATTTTTAATCCAGCGACTCCACCAAAGTTTACTGTATAAGAAAGTCGTTAAAAATTTTTCCGGATTTTCAAAAAAACGGTACAAGCTATGTTACATAAAAAACATAGATATAGACGAATTGTAGTCCGTTAAAAAATATATTAAAATTTAGTGAACAGGTATACGGGACATAGAACTTCTTTGTTTTAATAACACATTCACCGAAATCAATTAAATGCCACTTAATTAACTAATGAACATGTCATAAGTTAATTAGGTTACTCAAAAAAGAAATAATTTGACATTTTAACTAATAGGTAGTTAATAATCCAGGATTATGAACTATTCAATTACGTACTGAAATAATTTAATTAAAAGGTTACAATGGCTGTTCACGCTCCCTAACCGAGTAGTAACATTTCGACTGCATCTGCTTGTGCAAAATATTAATTTGTCCTCATTAACCAATTAATTAATATGGAATCGTACGCAATTGGATTCCTATCGTACTAATAATTAGTGTCAAATCAGTTTTCAATGAACCACATGGGCATACATTATAACTAAAACAGACGACAAAGCAGTCGCTGTATGGTAACCGGCACACACACACGGCTGTGTGTTTCAATAATAAAAAAGTTAATTGGTCTCAATTTATGGCTTTATTTGGCCAGACAAAATGGCCAAGTTAACGTTGTATGCACAACCATTATGTACCGTGCAGATTTCATTAATAGAAGATAAATGAACAACCAGAAGGCTGTATGAACAATAATGAGCTTCTTTGGTTTGTTGGTATTTTTTTTATCCCAACTGTAAGACGATTAATTGGAATTTTTATTTTTATATACATGTGGAAGTGAAATCTTGCGTGGTTTTCGTGAGAAATGATTCGTTTCGCTCGTTGTTCCAATTTTTTAAATAGTTCTGTTTCTTATTCAATTATAAATTGACGTTGTGTAATATATTAGAAAGTTTAAACTAAATACCTTGACTCATAATGTTATTAAAATAAATCCTACAGGAAATGAAAAAAAAACTATTGAAAGGGATAACAAGTTATAGTGTCAAATGACAGTTTAATGCGGTGCTTGAAAAAAGTACTTATGATTTTAAATGATTCTCTATTTTCACTACCACTTATCAAAAGTATCCTTCACAGTGTATGTAATTGACATAATTTTCTAGTGTCAAATTGTTACTCTGATAGACCGATAAATCTGAATTAGAAGATTTCCTGCCGCATGGAGTACTGGTTATATATATGAGGTACTTCCAATTCACGGAAAAATCCTTGGGTTTCCTAGGGCATTTTCCTGTAAAAATTAGATTTTCCAATGAAAAAAAAGTAGATGCTGCCACGAATTTGTGAGTACTGCCGTGTTAATAAATCAATAGGTTATGAGAAAAATGTTTTTGGCAGGAAGTCTAACGGTTGAAATCAATTTTTGAACATGTAGGGAAAATGTTTAATTCTTGAGTCTTGAGTCCTGCCAACTATAATAATCAATTTTTTTTTCCTAAAATGATCAAGAAAAATTGGCATTACGCCTGCCAAGGACACTTCTGGAAAAACAGAATAAAGATGAAAAGATTCCGCACAATTGAAAATTCATTTATTCCGTATATATATTTATATAATTTAGTTGGCAGGACTTAGGAAATCACTTAAAATTAATATTTTTTTTACATGTTTATATATCGATTTCAACCCTTAGACCCACTACTACCCTCCTGCCAAAAAAAAATTCTTGGTAAAATCAATGGTAATCTATCGTTTTATTAACATGGCAGTACTCAGAAAGTCGTCGGAGCACCTACTTTTTTTGTTTGAAAAATCTAATTTTTCCATGAATCGTAAGTAAATCATATATAAATTTGCAGTACTCCACAAGGCAGGACTCAAAAAATCGTGGTTGAACTTCTAATTCAAATTTCCCTGCCTATGAAGTCTCCTGGGTATAACGGAAGGTGCAGTACATTGGACGGAAATAAAATTTCCTTCAATTGTTTTAAAATTTCCGGTCTAAATCTCCTCTGCTTAGAATGTATAATTAAGATCAGTAGCGGCAAATACGTCTACAAGACCAAGAAAACGCTGAAGGTAATTCAACTCTTCATACTGTTTAATTTTCATATTAAAAAACAGAGTATAAGGCTTCGAATCCTGAAGAGTAACAAAAACATCGACCAAACGTGGTCAGAAAGTTGTCAATACTTATATGAGTGGGATTCTAAACAAATTTTAGGCTGATACTGCACGAAACAGAGAATTACTCCAGATCACAAACGAACTAGAGGTGCATATAGAAATTAGGAAAAACAAATGGGAGGAAGCCAAAGGAGAACATCTCGAATGAAAAAGAAAACCATACCGTTCAACACAAACTAGAAAAGCTCCACAACATCGCATCCTCTTGGAATGACGCAAAAATAACTTCACGAAACAGAACCACATGGTGAGTTTTCGCTGGGGTCTTTTGCTCCGCGCAAAAGCTATAGAATTAAATGTAGGGTTTGTCACAAAATCGCAAAAAGCAGTCTATTAAAATTGTGCTTACATCTTTGCAGTATCAATAGGCAAATACCAAAAACAAACTTTATAGGATCCAACACTCATCGGAGTTTTCGGGGACATCCATGGTTTTAAATCTATAAAGTCTCACAAGACTGGTCCACTTAATCCGTTAAGTGACTGACAAAGGCCACCTGTACAGATGCGATAACAACAGAAAGCAGTTTACCAACAGGACTATGGGTTCGGTGATAATGCCTTTAGAAATTATGAATGCTGTCGCAATACATTTTCCCCAGTATCAGTATTCCTTTTTGAAGAATATCTTAGCTTTTTTTCCGATATTATGATGTTTTGTATAGGTTTGATGGTGATACGAGTACTAACAGGGTTTAAAGTTTTAGGGAAACCCTATGTAAATAGTCGTCTTGTCTCACTTGACTCACTAGGTATGATAAGGATGCAATCTTGGAGTACTACAGGAACGTCCGACTTATTTTTGTTGACATGCTTCCTAACGCTAACTATCAGAGTGGCTATAGAGGTGTTCTATTGCTGTCTGTCGAGTTCTTCAAATGTCTTGTCAGTAAGAGTTATAAGATATCCTTTTGACAGTAAGTTCACCCTAAGCATAAAATTTCCAGGACTGAGGGATTCGATTCTCGTATGGTACATAAGTTTTTGAGTCTGTTTTTAGCATGCTGATGGATGGTTGAGGTATAATCCTGTATGCGTAACATTTCTGTTGTCCTTTCACATCAAGAAATGGTAAGCATCCACTTTCTTCCATCTCCGTGGTGAATTTAAAGGAAGGTTTAGATGGTTTATGAATATTCGCAGCACTCCAAACAATGAAAGTAGATACAAAAGCCAGATATTCAGTTCTATGTAAACGTTGGCGATAATTTGGAACATAAAAGAGCTTATTTATAGTCCGTTCTCTGTACAACCTACTCCTGAACGTAACAGTTCTTGTTATGTTGTTGTTGTCTTATGACAAACTGTAATAAATCCTTAGTTGCAGTTATTGGTAGTCCTGTTGCAGCTTTTGTGAGTTTCTGTCTCACTGGCTGATATCTAGCTTAAGTTCCATAGGCTTGACGATATATACAAAAGTCTCTTGACGTGATATGTTCTACCCTACATAGTTCGGATGATTAGTCGAGTGAAGTTTGAGAGATCTGTTGCTTGTTAAGTAAGCTGATGATCCATTGTGTACCCTAGGAGGCTGTAAACACGCAGTGGTTAGCTAGAATATGGTGTCAGTTTTATACCCATTTCCTTGCAATGTAATCTGATTGATTCCTGAGACTTGTAGAATTTTCTTATATATCCCGTGTGGTGGCCGGGTTATATATTATTATTATTATTATTATTATTATTATTATCTTATATATTATTATATTGTCTTTATATTTCTTTTGCGATTACATAAATTTTCTTGTTATATTCTATGGTGTTCATGAGGACTGCATTTCCTTTGTCATTTGGTGGAATGTAGATTGATTTGTCATCTGTGGGTGTCCTTAGGATACTCCTTTCGGATTCATTGATGTTAATCTATAATTTGTGCGTTTTCTAGATTGCGATTCTGAGTTTCCATTTTAATACCCGCATTTGCGCCATTTATTTGTTCTTTTTAGGAGCAACAGTGTAATTTAGACACTTTGATGTTTGTCACCTTCAACAGCTGTTCTTTTTTCTAGTGGTCACAGTTTTTTGTATTACAGTTAAAGTCGACACAATCGACATATTGTTTTCCTCATGAGTGAAGTCGGATTTATTGTTTTTTTTATTCGACCTGTTAAAGCTGGGATTTCTTCCATCGATGGTGGTTGATTTGTGACTTCACTTGTTCAATGTTTTCTGTTTTTGTTTTCCTGTTATCGGTAATTTTATTTGAAATCGTGTGCATTACCCCTAGGTCTTTGCTGTAAACTATGAAGTATGAGGAATACAAGAAATATGAGGATACGAGAAGAACTGATATATACGTATGAACTATCTCGATACACGGTTGTTCAAAAGGGAGTTACCATCATTAATTTCATCCTTGATTATTGGTAACCAGGAACGGTTGAATTCTAGCAAAACAATACACCATATAGTTCGTTAATCAAATCAGCTAAATGATTTTTCTGGTATTTACACACACCTGCATAATTTGAAAATAATATTACAATTACAAGTAGATAAAATCGAATTATTTGAATATTTAACTAGTTCTTAGTTACATCGAGCATCGAATAAATTCTTAAGAAAGCTGAATCGTTAGAGATTATCGACTTATGATAGATTTGACAATTTATCTTCGTATTTGAAATGCATTTTTATGCAATTAGTCTCACTCAGACGTACTTCTAACGGCACCGAGAATTTTATTCTCTCGATGTATACAAGTTTATGACTTGCAAACTCTAGCTCGAACGTTTTAATTTATTATTCGTACTAATATGATAATGATATCTTGTATTTTATTCATAATATCTGTAATTTCAAAGTGCCGACAGTAACCATTAATTACAAAACTGCAAAAAGCATCATCCATAAACAGATAAACTATTTTTCAGTTTCAACGTCAAACACTATCGTACTGTGTCGAATGCCTTTAATAAAATTAATTTTCCCATGATATTTTCCGAGAGAGAGAGAACCACTTCCTTACACGCCGATCAGATAAGGCAGCGCTCGATTGCCCAGCATCTTGAATGGTATGAACCGGAGATTACAATCGCAATAAATATGTTACTATATTAATATAAAAGAGCGTACACGTACGGCGTTGCTGAAAAGGTGTCAACAATATATTTTTTGTGCATAAGGCCTGTCACTTCAACTAATTTGTATGTCATACATGAAAATCTTTAAATTTTTAAAAATTCAGATACAATATAACCCTATTTAATTAACTAAAAACTAGAGATTACAGAATCAATTGAGGTAAAAATCTATACTAATATAAAAATAGATAAAGTTCGTGCTGATTTTTTAACAAAATATGTAATCTCTGGAAATACACATTTAAAACTATATATTTCTTGAAAACTGTTTAATTGTTGGCTGCTATTATTGCTAAGAAAATACAACATTTCGAAATTAAAAGGTGACACAGACGTCAGCGAAATGAACGTTTAGACAGCAACGACATCTAATGTTAAGTTGAGTATGTAAATTATATGAATGCAATCTCATGTTTTTACATTTACACACACTCTGACGGCGGTTTTCGAGTTTAGTAAACCTCTATAAGCAAATATTTAATTTACTTTTTCATGCCTAACAGACTTCAACATTAACATATATTTATGTTCAGAGCTTAAATTACAGAAATTTCCTACCTTCTAATCTATTTTAATTCCCTACGTTCGTTTTTCCTATATTGATATAATGCTAATTCCTTAAGATATTTCATTACCTAATATATCCTATTCCCTAATATTTCTTAGCATATTCACAGTCTTCTTCTCTTTCTTCTCTTCACCACTGTTTCGTCCTCTTGTAGTAGCGCTTGACGTGGTCTTTTCATCCTGTATCTCTCATGTTCATCGTAGTTGGTTGCCTCTCTCATCAGTGGGTTCCTATGCTGTTCCATCCTGGTTATGGTTTTCTTCGTTCTCTTCGTTATTTCTCCCTTAATTGTAGTCATCTCTAGGTATCCTAACAGACGTTGTTATAACTCAAATTCTTCTATGCTAGTTAAGCACCTCATACCACAAATGTCAGCGAAATGAATCTTTACATAGCAACGGCATCTAACGTCAACTTGAATATTTATTACCTACGTATATGACTGCCATAAGAAGGCGGTTGTCGAGTTTGGCAAAACTCTAAAAACAAATGTGTTTCATCAGGTGCTTCCCTGAATGAAATAGTTATGACTGAAGTTTTTCGATGCTAGTAAGCATCTTATACGATGAATGTCAACGATATGAACCTTTTGATAGCAACCAAATCTAACGTCAAGTTAGTATGTATTTCGTATATGTATGCAATCTTATGCTATTTACATCTACCAGCACCTGACAGCGGTTTAGCTTTAGTTTAGTTTAGCAAAACTCTAAAAGCAAATACATAATTTTCTTTTTATATACACCTAAATTTCTTCAATATTAAGGCTCCTACAAATAATATTGTAAACAGACGTTGTAGCGTTTCATGGGAGAAATAATATGGTTATATTGACCTTGACTATGTATGACCTTGAAAGTCCTCTCTATGTCAAGCCGATTTTAAAAAACTAATTTTGACAGTCTACATGTGATTATGGCCTTTAAATATTTCACATTTTGATCTTTATCATGACCTTCAAGGTCAAACTCATTTTGCAATGTAGACCCTTCATTTTGAACCCGAAATCAGAAAGAAAGTAACCTTTAACGTCCGAATACCTACCTCTTTTATCTACTGGTACAGTTTCAGCTTTTTTCATTCATCAGGCCATATATTAGATTAATATATAAAAGTTTAATACAATTAAAATCACCAACAATATAAACTGATACATGTTTCCAAATTTCAGAATTTACTTTATTAATTTCTGCTTTCCATCTTTTAATTGTATATAAAATTCGTCCTTAGTTTAAGACCGTTAAACTGAGATATGGAAACATTATTAATTACTCAACCTTTCTCCTCTGTCAGGGAATAAATTCACAGCATTCGTATAGTATTATATTTTTTGGTATTTTCATCAATCTTTTTCTCTTTTTTTGAAAATTCGGCGTGTTTTAATATGAGTTATGTTTCTATGTTAGGTTCTCATTTCAAATTTGCGTGGTCGGTCTATGCTTATTCTTTGTAATGGTGATTTGCTCTAGCTAACTACTCTGGCCTATATCACTTTGTTAACATGGTTGTTACTTTTCTGTAACATGGTTGTTCCATGTTCTTTTAATGTTAAGTACACATTCGTTTACGTACTCATCAATGCATTGTCTTTATATTTGATAAGTTCTTTATTGATCTCTCAATTTGTCTCCGGTTATTCTTCTTAGTATTCTCATCTCTGCGTCTGGCAACAATGTTTCTGTCAATTTTAATGTGTTTGTATTGTTTAACCATTCAGCTGCTTTGTTTGTTGTTTTAATCTGACCTTGTAATCCCCAAGTAACTAAATTTCATAATTTCCTAATTACTATCAATTTGGTATTTTTGCTTAAGATACTCTTATACACTTTTACTGCCCTATTGAATCTGTGTACCAATCTTTGTAAGTTATCTGCACGTTCAGCTATCAGTACGCGTCAATTGCGTAGCATGGTGTATCCTAATCTATATCCTCTTCCTTCGTTGACATCCCTTATTATATAGTTCATTATTTAGTTGAATAATAAAGGACGCTACGAGTCTCCTTTATGATTCCCTTTCCAACCTTAATTAGGTCCATTAGTTTTCCATCAGTTCTATCTTCTAGTCTGGTATGAAAAAACACAGTTTTGCATCCTAACACCAAACCTTTATTTTAAACACCCAACGCCGTTTCAACAACTCTAAGTTGTCATCATTAAGGAGTAAACCAAACTAAATCTTAATTTAAAAAAAAAATAATTTAGATTTAGTTTGGTTTACTCCTTGATGATGACAACTTAGAGTTGTCGAAACGGCGTTGAGTGTTTAAAATAAAGGTTTGGTGCACAACTGTGTTTTTTCATTTGTGACACACCAAAGGTTCCACAGCATTTCCATTAGTCTGGTATGTTTATAAATGTCTTCAATAATTTTGAAAATGTCTAAGGAGACTTTTCAATTAAATTGTAGCTGAATAACTTTTGTTGATCTCAGTCGATCTGCTTTTTTTAAGTCGACAAAACAAATGAAGGCTGATTCACTATATACAATTGCTTTATCGGTAATATTTCTTATTGCAAAAACTGCAACTAATGTTCGCCAGCCAGCTTTATTTTTTGGTTTTCTCGTTTTGCTAGTGTTTTTGTTATTAACCTTACAATTCTGTTCAATAGGTTTATTCGACCATAATTTTCTGGTTCTTTTTAGGGTTAGGTATATACAATATACGGATACCCTTATAATATCAATCCGGATTTCTGCCTCTGTCACATCACAGCAATTTTCTCCTAAACTACTGGACGGAAGAGGTTGAAATTTGGTACCAATGTGTAATTTGGTGACCCGATCAGGAGTACATATTGTAAAAGAAGAAATTTTGATTTTAGAGGTACTTCTGGGGGGGGGCTAAAAAATCGATAGTTCCCCCCCTGATCTCCGAAACTACTGAGCCTAAAATTTTGAAAAAAATAGAAAATATAGAACGTTGCCCGAACTTTACAGGACAAATAAGGAGAAACCATTAATATTAATTTTGGGGGGCAAATTATAGAATTAAATAAATAAGCATCATGTAATATATGAAATGAAAGGTCTCATTCTGAGGAACACAAATATATTTTTTCATATTAAAAAAACTATTTAAAAAGATATTAACGAAAATATACCAAAATGTACCTATTCCCCCCCCCTTATCCCCGAAACTAAAAAACGTAAAGTTTTGAAAAAAATAGAAATATAGGTTCTGACCTGAAGTTTACTGGAAAAATAAAGAGAAACCTCTACTTTTAATTTTGGGTGGCAAATTATAGAATTAAATGGAAAATATAAAATTAAAATTGGTTGTAACCCATCATGTTATATATCAAATGAAAGGGCTCATGATGAAGAAAACAAATATATTTTTTTTCATATTTTTAAAATAAATTAATTAAAAGATATTAACATAATTATAAAAATAATTACCCATTCCCCCCTTATCTTCGAAACCTTAAGCTGAAAATTTTTTGAAAGAAATGGAAGTATAGCCCTTCACCTGAACTTTACTAGAAAAATAAGGAGAAACCCCTAATATTCATTTTGGGGGGCAAATTATAGAATTAAATGGAAAATAAAAAAATATAATTGTTTCTAACGGGATATATTACATTATCAAATCACAGCGCTCATTATGACAAATACAAATATATTTTTTTAATTTTTTTAAAATGAATATTTTAAAATATATTTAAAAAATATTTTTAAAAAATTACCCATTCCCCCGTTATTCCCTAAACTATAAGACCTAAATTATTTTGTTTATTGGAAAAATATTTAAAAATCCCTAATTTTACTCTTTGTCCCCCAAATAATAGAATTAAACGGAAAATAAATTATTAGTAATTTTAGGGACAAATTATACAATTAAATGGAAAATAAAAATTAAATTTTCAAAAGCATCATGTAATATATATCAGATAAAAGGCTCATTATATGAATTACAAATATATCATATTTTTAAATCATTTGTTTAAAAGATATTAACAAGAATATTCAACATAGACTTAATTCCCACTTTAGAAACTACACTATTTAAATTTTGAAAAATATATTTTATTTGTATTTTTTAATAATTTGAATAACAGATTTAATAATTTAAAGCTTGACCTATTTTGTCCTTTATCTTCCAATCTACAGCCCTCAAAACTCAGACAGTATATTATAAAAGACTTCTCTGAAAGTTTATTATTAAAATAAAACTCTAAAACTCTGGAAAATCAAAGTGTATATATTTTATAAATTTAAAACGCTTCCTTTAAAAGATATTAGGGTAAACATAAGAAAACTGCACTCATTCCCTGCTTGTCTGAAACTGGAATATTAGATTCTTGAAGGTGGTACGGAACCCTTAGTATGCGAGTCCAACTCGCACTGACCAAATTATTTATCTCCATCAGTCATCAATGGTGATGATTTTTTTTGCATTTATACTGTCTTATTTAAAACATCCCATAATTTTGTGGAGTTATTTCTATTTTCCCTAGTTATTTGCTTATCATCGTTATATTCAGCTTCATTTACAACTTCGTTAAAAATTTTGATAAATTCCTTGTAATTAGTTAAACTAATTTTCTTCATCCATCTTTGAGACTCTATTTCGGTATTGTACAACTGCCGGGAGATACATACTCATAAGTCTAACCATAAATCATGTATATCATTAATAATGATTCAGCGGAATTCCAGTTAAATCCGTATTCATGACGATCAATTATTATGCCTAATTAATACCAAAAAGTAGGTCGTTAATATATCAGCAAAACGACATTCTTCGACGGGTATTGTTTACTACCTCCGTGGGCACAACATCTTATATTGTTACGAACACAACGCAATATTTTTGTGATACAATAATATGTTAATCTTAATAGTTAATGAGAAGCATTTAAATGCGATCAACGTACTGTTATGTGTAAATGAAAGAATAAAAATGATGATGATACTCGCTTGATGGGAGGTCTTCGAACAATTCGGTGCACCGGTACGTGAGTGGGCAGGGGCGATCTTGTGTGTCCCGTCACCAAATTCGCGACCAAGGTGACATTTTGACTACATTGGTGGAATTTCAAAATTGTCGTAATACTGCGATCAACATCCCAAACGTTACACAATGGAACTAATGTACACAAGTTAGTTTGTGTCTTTGAGAAGATAAATCCATTAATATTTTACAGCAAATTTTACATTCAGACTTTTCCTAAGTGCGTTTTTTCCAGCATCGTAAGAGCTTCTGAATATCATACTTTGTTTTTTTTTCAGATTTGGACCGCAAGAATTTTTACTCAATTTATATATTTCTTTCGAAATATATAATCAAAATATCTGACATTTCGCCCATACTTGTAACAGTTTCCCAAATATGAAATAGACTAAAACTAACTACTTTGGGGAGGCTACATCTAGTATTCTCCTTGCACAAGGCACAGTTCAGGATATGTCCAAAAATAGCAGTTATAGTCAGAAAACAATTGACCAATTAAACATTTCCAGGTAAGCCATGGTTTACTTTGAATTTTATGACTGACTAAAATATATTTTGGAATAAGATACTCGAAATGTGTTGTCGACTTTTGCAAATTATTATGCGTTCTCTAAGCATGCTAATGCGATTTGTGCTGAAAATTCAATACATCGTTGCCAGATAGAAGAAAGATTATAACCTTGGCGAAAGATTAAAACTTTGGACTCGGTATTTAAATTTCGGGGACAATTGGCCAATCAACGGCGTTCCTTGTAAGATAAGATGAATATTTGGCCACAACAAAATTACTGTCAAAACAAACTATATATATATATATATATATATATATATATATATATATATATCTTCTTCTTCTTCTTCTTCTTCTCTTCTTCCGTCTGAAGTGGACTTCCACTTCAGACACGCCAAGACAGACCAAGCGGAGAACGACCTAGCCGACGATCTCCGATACGAAGTAGTCCGGAAAGGTCCGAACCTGCAGCCACCCTTCGTGTTGGAAGAAGGGGAAAACCCTCATGAAAATGCCAAGTGAGATTTTGGCGAAACGTCAGGCGACCGTTCCTTTACAGGGACAAAACTTTCAACGGACGAACACCCGGACCATCAAGAGAGCTACATATATATATATATGATGACTCTTTATGTTGGTTTCGAGGCCACACATGTTTTTTAAACGTAGTAGTAGTAGTTTTTGAGGTTTCATTTGTAAAAAACGTACCCATAGTTTATATTTTTTTACCTTTTGTTGCATTAATCAACAAGAATAACATTTCTTTCCGTGAATTTATTTCCAGATACCCACACATTAGTTAATCCTGGTATATTTATTCAAGGTTAGCAGGGAAAAGGCGTTACACATAGCACGGTTACTCCCGAAATTTAGTTGTATGTCGAAAATACATAAATTATTATTCGGTATTTTAATCACATAGAGAAAGTGCAACTGATGACCGTACTCGACTCGAAAAAAAAACAGGTGGGACATTCCGTTGACTTTTTTTTAATGGAAACATTGAACACAGCTGAAAACTAATGTTGAGTCGTTATAATATGTTCTTGAACTATTTGTGTCTCAAAATTACTTCAAATTACTCATACGAGAAAACAATTTCCCGATCAATTTAGAATTATGACATTAGAATGTAAATCTTTTTCTCCTCTGAAATTTTATGTGAAAATTTCCGGTGATTTCATGTTGTAGAAGATTATATTGTTTGTTCAGATTTGTGGCGTCTTCTTATGCCTACAATAATCAACGTCCCAAAAACTTTGAACACAAAGCAAAGACAGTCATTTTGGTATATTAAATGACGCAGTCAAATATTTTAGAAAATATGCATCAGAAGCAAAATTTTGTATGGTGGGTGGTGCTGAAAAACAACTTTGTCTTCTACTAGACGATCACTTTGCCTCAAAAATGTCGGTTATTCTTGGATCTAAAGTGTTTGCAAGTAAGTCTAAATACTCTCACTTAAAATGCCATCTATAAAAAACGGTCGAACGATACGATCACCTAGGATTCCTGACACATTTAGCTTTAGAGTCACTGAGTAAGAGTCTCTCTAAATAACTGTTGATTAATGTTACTCCAGTATTGGCCATTATGACGAGTTACATTAGTATTTAAGTAACAGTTGGCTTCGTCAGAGGAGCAACTGTTGTATAAAAAATTGGGAATGTCGTTTATGTGACCGGACACTGTTTCACAGAATTTTATTCTTCTGTCAAAGTTGTCTTCGTTTAATCTTGGACCAATCTGATTTTGTAGGGATTGCAATTATTACGTTTCTGAATTCTGTAAACAATACTTCGTGGAACACAGATGTTTGTTCGGTTTCATTACAACACGTCTTTGTTAACAAAGGATCCCATTTCGCTGAATTTGCTCAACAGTTCAGTACTGTATTTATGGTTCACGCACCTTTATGGCTCCCCCTCATTAAAATTACGAGCAGTTTCTCTAGAGCAATTATTATTAATGTGCATACCATTTTATCGAGTAAATAAATAACGAAGTAAGACTTAACTAGACTAAAGCGACTATGGAAACAAACTAAGACATTTACTAGCATTTATTTTCCGTTTTTAATTTATTAAATTTTTTGTTATATGTGAAGTATTCGTCTAACAGGCTATACAATAACAAAATGATTTAAAATCTATTGTCAGTTTGATTTTTCTTGTGCTTATAGCAAAAAGTCTTTAAAATTATAAGAGAATTACCTATTTTAATTATTATTCGTCAGTAACATCAGAGATCACAAAGACCTTTTAATTCGCAAATTGCTTAAAGTTGATGGAGTATCAAAGCGACATACCTTTGAATTTCGTTTTAATCCGGCTGTAAAACAAGGTATCACTTATGTTTTTATTTATTTATTTATTTAACCAATAGATATAAACAATAATATGAGGACATTATTACATAATCTCCACAGAGGTAATCGGAGCTACCTGTTCGTGGTCTTGGCATAATACCTAAAACTAATAATATATAAACCTATCCTATCAAAAATATATACTTAACATAAAGGAAAATATCTAAAAATATATAAAATAAAAAAGAACATAAAAGAAGAAATAAATAAATAAAACATAATTTTCAGGAAATTTCAATAACAATGATGACTTTTTTGTCAAATGCCTATCTGATTCTGTTATTATCTTTATTAATTATCCACTTTTTTAACTTACTTTGTATTGCACTTACATTACTTAATGCTTTTAGTTCATTTGGAAGACTGTTGTATACATTTATTGCACTTATAAAACTGCGTTTCTTACTGACAGTTTTAGGTCTATGTAGGAGAAGAATGCTCTTGTTCCTCGTAATACTGTAATCCAGAAATTATTCTTTCAGCGTAATGTAGTGATATTTTAATGATTCAAGTGAGAAGAGCTCCTCCAAATTTAGAGGTTTGTTATGTAAGTTCGTTTTATTCTTGTTTACAATTTTTAATAGTTTCTTCCGGTTTGGTTCCATTAAACAAAATTGAGTAGCTAGCGTTGGGGTGATGAGGATGGAATTTAATTAAAGGTTAGTATGGCCAAATATGTACCTATAGATAAATTTTGAAATTTTTTATAAAACAGTCTTTTTCTATACAAATTCCCTTCCCGACAATTACCGCCATTAATCCTACTAAACTTTCTTTCAGCTAATGGGAGTCAATATATTCAATTAACAATTGTTTCTAAATATTTATCACTTATTCTAAAATGATTTACTACTGACTTTTACTTCCTTATGTCCCTACATTTAAAAATTAGAAAGCATCTATACAATATTCTCCGAACCTTATTTTATTAACCTGTAATAAACCATATTCACATGTACTGAAATCGGATTCTCTAGAATTCTTTACAACGAATTGAATCAAATCCCAAAATTTATAGCTGATTATGGTTTACTGAGAATTGTCATGTTAGTAGTCCGTTATGAACGCATTCTAATCAAGTTAATAAAATGAAATTGTTGGATCGCCCACAGAGCAGCATTCTTTAATATTAATTTATCACTGTACCGTAATTAAACGTACTTGCCGCAAGTTTCAGACTTACGTTAGTTGAATAGTGCACTGCATTACAGGCTAAGTGAAACCTGTTGAGTCAAATGTTTTAAAACCATTAATTTTTAAAGTGTTGTAATGAATATCTGAATTTAGGTTCAAAATAACATCAATTTAAGAAAATTAATTGGGAAACCGATTTTGAGTTAGTAGATATTTGTGACATTTTTGTAATTACATTTTGTTCGGTATTTTATTCAATTAAAATTTACTGGTATCACTTTTCTATTGGGGGCAGTCGAGCTAAAATATTTTCAAGCATGTGCTACTTCCGGTTATACAGGATTTGATACCAACTTAGCTTAGTTCAAACGGAACACCCTGTAAATTCTTGCAGTTCTGAATTCTAAGTGTAATTTTAAGACTAATTGATGTATAATACCCTATACTTTCAGCCCTTTTCGAGATATTTCGAAACGTTTATAAAAATTGACATTTTAAGGCCTTCAGACAATTGCCAATTATGCAGTAAGGCAACGGAATCAAGAGATTTTTTTCGGGATGGTGATAGAATGAACTTCGAGCTTCCAAAATATGTAATATTAGTTTGATAATTGAGCGCAGAGTGTTTTTAAAAAAATCCCGAAAATTGAAATCCAAAATCATGAAAAACTCAATTTTTTCAAATGGAAACTGCCATTTTTATACCGTTATCAGATTAAACATCGAAAATAAGAAGTACTTTGTTAAAAGTTACTTATACGAAAATTTCGTCTTATTCGAAAAAAATGAAAATTTTCAGCATCCTCAATAAAAGTAACTAAGTGAACTCAACTGAAATGTCAGCCTGAGATGATTCAGTATAATAATATTGAATTAAACCATACTTCTTAGTGTATTAAATCTGAAAAAAATGCCAGCACGTCTAAATTATACAAACAAAGATTATTTAAATTTACTCTTACATCTCATAATCAGTTGCTCATGGGTAGCTCTTTTAACTGAACGAGCTCTTAAATTTTGAAATGCATCTCGTATTCTACGTTTGCAATCTTCGTTGGTAGTTACTGGATTTTTCATTGCACCCCAAATGAAAAAATCAAATATGGATAGATCGGGGGACCGGGGTGGCCAGAGGAAAGGATTATTATTCGCAATCCATTGGTGGTGAAATATTGATTGCAAAAAATCGTTGACAAGATGTCCATGATGAGGAGGAGCCCCATCATGTTGATAAAAAATGTGTCGATGGTCTACCAATGGAAGATTATTTAAATAATCATTTTCCAGTTCTTCTAAAATGTTTAAATATCCTCCCCTAAAGAATAAAGAATTAATTCGTCTGGTTGATCAAAGAGTCTGCAAGAGTCTTTTACCATTTAATAAACAGCAACAATTCTGTTATTTCGAAGTGCGCAGTATACGTTGAACTGCCAACTTTCTTGAAAATGTTGCTCTTTCAAAAGATAAGGATTTATATCACTCCAATAATGTGAGTTATACCTTATTAAAGATTCCATTTTTATTGAATTTTGCCTCTTCCGTCCAAATGATGTTGTCCAAGAATGAGTCATTACCTTAGTACGAAGTTAAAATAAACAAACACTAGTTCTTCTTAAATAATCTGTACCCTTCAGATGCTGTACAGTATTGAATGAAAAAGGATGGAAATTACGTTTATTTTTTAAATTCGAAGAATTGTGCTTCTCCTAAATCCACTCTCAATTTCCATTTGCCTCACTGATTTCGTAAGATATGCGGGGACATATCCCAAAATCATAATTTCCTTTGCTTCGTTATCAACAATTGGTTTTCTTCTTTGCCTTTTAGCTTTAAAGGATCCAAATTTCTTGAAATTCTCCAAAATCCGTTTAACAGTGAATGATGATGGTTTCTATTTTTGCGGATATCGAAATGCAAACATATTACATGTTCTACATGGATATCATTTTGTTGCATTCTCCATAAATAATAAGTAAATCTAAATAATCTTCGTTTCTATAATTTAGACGTGTCAGAATTTTTTTCAGATTTAACACACTAAGGAGTATCGTTTAATTCAATATTATTATATTGAATCAACTCACACTGCATGAATTAATATTAAAATTTCCCCTAGAAATCAGAATTGCGATAATTTATAGGGTGTTCCATTTGTAATTATCACGTTGGTATCAACTTCCGGTGTAACCGGAAGTGGCACATGCTTGAAAATATTTTAGCTGGACTGCCCCCAATCAAAAAGTGATACCAGTAAATTTTGATTGAATTCGTGTATACCGTTTTCCAATTATCGATCGATATCATTCCCGCCGGGCCACCCCGTATATGCAAACAAATTTAGAAAGCCGATACTAACGTACTCCTAGCTGTGGAATAGATTTGAAATTCATCTAATTTATATACTTTGGGTAACAATTCATTGTACTAAAGCAGGTTTTGTAGTGTTTAAATTATAATTTTGAAATAGAAAATTTAATGACAGCAAACCCTAAACCAACAAACAGTCAGATAGATAAAGATTCGGTGGCACAGCAGACCAACGAACAGAACTTCTAACACTGATTCAGTTTTTGGGAAATTTTATGTTTGAATATTTTATTGTGCACCGTTCTGTTGGATCTATAAAATTAGAAAATATTCCAAAAATTTGTCATCCAAAAATAACAAGAAGTTCATACAATCGTTGTCACAAATGCTTAGTTTTGAAAATAATGGGTGTTAAAATATTTTGAATAAATCAAGTCGTTTTGGGGACAATTGATAAAATTTATTTTCATACACATTTATTTTTTGAAACTCTTAAATCTATTAGATACTAATATAATAAAGAGATAAAATTTGATTGTTCGTGTGTAGGGTGTAACCTCTGAAAGTAGTGAACTGATTTCAAAAATTATTTCACTAATAGAAAGCCAAACTATGTGCGAGTAATACAGACTATATTTGATAAAATGTTTGATTAGGCGATGGGGGGTAGTGGGGTGTGTTGTTTATACTTATATTTAATATCTTGGAAACAGGAAGTCATACAGGCATCAAAATTGGTGTATATACTCTTCTTACCAAATTAATAAAAATGAGTTTTATCATTTTGCAAAAATTCAGTTATTCCATAGGGGACAGGTGGGGAAAGGTTTTTTGAATTTTTTTTTCGGGAAGCTAAAATAATAGACCCATAAGAATTAACAGGTTGACTCCCTTTTTTAAGTGAACTAGTAGGTACTTCCCCATTTTAAGAAATTTGGAATATTTAATAGGGGAAATAAGGGTTACCATTGTTTTAAGGAGAATTCCGAAATAGAAAGTAATAAGGGTGTAAATCTTGATAAATATAGTCTTCGAAAATAAATAGAAGTAGTTTTTATCATTTTGCGAAAATTTAAATATTAAATGGGGACATGGGGGTCCCTATTTTTTGCGGAGAATTTAATATCTTCGAAAGAGAAAGTAACACGGGTGTAAATCTTGATATATAAAGTCTTCTAAATTAAATAGAAGCGGGTTTTATAATTCAGTTTTCCGATAGGGGCAAGTGGGGTATTTTTAAGAAAAGATCACTACTTCGTAGGAACCGAAATTAATACAGATATGAGATTTATATCAATTCTTTAAATTAAGAGAAAATCGATATAAAATTTTTCGAAATTTCTATTATTGAATAGGGAGATGAGTTTCAGTCATTTTTAAGAATTGATAAACTGACTTTTATCCTTATATGAATAGAACCATTATTCGTCATTTTGCCAATAATGAATTTATGGAATGGATGGGGACTGAAAAGTGTAGAATTACTGATTAATCGCAGGTGAATCTGAAAATAACTTAGAAGATGTTGGAAATATAAAAAATGTTAAGTGACAAAAACTTATGAAATGAAAATAAATTCCAAAAAAATTAGTTACGTCAGAAATCAAATATTATGTATTGTCAAATATTTTAATTTACATCTCAGAATTGTGCCCCCTTTTTATCCGTAGTTTCTTAACCATTGACAACGGGATCTGATCTAGACCCCGAAACGTTTGGAATATACAGCCATTTTCTTTGAACTGTGGTGTTATTTCCCAAGAAGTACTTAGAAATTGAAAAATATGCCACAAGTATCATTCAGAAAACAAAAATAATATAAACCTAGAAAATTTGAAAAGTGTTAAAAATGTCAAAAATGACAAAGATGTGAAAATTGTCTAAAATTCTAACAATGTCAAAAATTTCGAGAGTTTCTAAAACGTCAAAAATGTCGAAACTGTTTAACTGCCGAACGTTTAAAATGTCAAAAATATTAATAAAGTCAAGGATATAAAAATGTTAATAATATGTTATATGTTAAAAATGTCAAAAATGCGAAAAATTTCAAAAATATCAAAAAGGCAAAAATATCAAAAATGACAGTTAAAATACAAGTTACAAAAAAAATCGCAAAATCAAATATCAAAAATCTTAAACACTTCAAATATGTGTAGCTCTTCATATTAAATCCCAAAAATAATGTATTTTTAAAAGCCGTTGTATCCATAAAAAGTATAGAATGTGAAAATTACCAAATGAAAAAACGTCAATATAAATACATCAAATATGCCCATGTGTCTAGCCCGTGCGAAGCCGGGATCGGATAGCTAGTAAACAAAAAACTTCTTAAAAATAGCAACAATGAAAATGAACAAAATAACGACCATCAGCTTCAGTGCATGCATGTATTTATAGGAATGGATGTACCCTTATATGGTATTCCATAAAAAAATCCATTCAAATGCACCTAGAATTCTTCTTCTTCTTCCAAGATTGTCCCTTTCGGGACGGGGGTTGGCCTCGATCTCACGATCTTATTAGCCAGCTGCAAGTGTTTAACCATAAAAAATGTAAAAAATTTCTAATGATTCTTTTTTCTCTGGAAATACCATAATAACTGAAATGTCGTAATGAAAAATATCGATATTCCTCCAAATTTGTCCAAAGAAATTATGATTGCTAAATATTACTCTTTTCACCAAAAATACCCCAACTGAAATGTTCTTCGTAACGGAATAAATCAATAATCTACCATAATTGTGAATAGAAATTATGATTTCTTAAATAATTAACGGAACTTTATTTACAACACGAGGTGGCCTTGGACTCCCGGCATTATCACTATTTCTAACACATATATCACTGCCAGAGCATCTATTCACTTTATATAAGCGTCTGTGGGGGATTTCGTTGGTGTGAAATTATAGAAATCAAAAGAATAGGGGATTATTACTGGAACTTATCACACTTAATCCTAGGACGAACACATACACGACCTGCCACCTCGCCATCTTGCACGGAAAGCGCACCTAGAATTAAAAAAGCTAAAGGATATAGATTAGGTAAACGAGGTGGCCAACGAACAGAAGTTCTCTGTCCATTCCAACGGCCACTGAATATTTCATTATGATAAGCTCTGCTGCAAGATGTGGCGGTGACTCACAAAGCTGGACCTAGAAACAAATTCTTAGGTACAAAAGAATTAATTTCGGTAAATAGGTAAAACAACTGGCGCAATTACAATTATTGCATAAATTTTAACTTTATAATTTTTTTTTAAACTGATGAATGAATAATCTGCAGGCAAGCATTGACATTTTTTTTTAAACAGGCTGTATTTTTACTCTATCCTGCGAGGAAAGGGTAAATACATATGGTAGACCAAGGTTTCATTTCAGCAATAACATCCTCAAGGTGTGTTTTCGAAAATTCCATGTCACGCATTACTTCAAGGTCTTGTAATGTTGTTCCATTAAAAAAATTCTCTTGTATTTTAATTATATGGCTCTCACAAAATTCTATGTTGAGCGTCTGTTCACGCAAAATTGGACCTAATGGATATTTTAAAGGGCGAAGTTTATTTTTAATTAGGATCACTGAAAGCTTATGCTGAGTATCAAGATCTCTTTAAATAGTTTGCTTCTTAAAATAATATGATTAATTTCTATCATACATGTATGTTCTTAACCATTCGTAACTAATCGAAATTGCTTTGAAAGTTCTGTTAGATTTTCACTAATCACAATGATTTCTGAAAAATACAGATAAGTTAAGTAATGAAAATCGCAAATAATACTTATTTGTATAACACAAAATACATCAGAAGCTATTGTGAAGAGTGAAAATCCCAAATGAACATTCAAAATAACTATGTGCCTCCCCAATCATTTAGAAACTACTTAATCTAAATTGATCGAGCTTAATGGTATCTTCCTAACTCTTGTATAATATTTAGTTCGTTGGTAGCATAGGTATTTCTTGGACTCTTATCAATTTTTACATTTAGAACTCCAAATTCTGCGAGACTGTCAACGCTAAATAAATCATTATAATCGTAATTCCTATTTTGAAGACACACCTGTTTAACAGTTATGCAAGCCCATTTTCCTCACGCGAAATAAATCACTATGTAAAAAATCCTTAATAGCCCCCAAATTTTCTTCATTTTTTTGCTCTGTCAAGGCAGATGCATTTGTCAGATGCAGCTGCGCTCACGTGCCTATTAAATTAATAAACAGTAAAATGGTATCTCGCGTGGCATCTCCAACACGGGTAACTACAGGTGTTGTTATACCGAAATAATGTGGTAGTCCGTCTTGCTGTTCTAACCTAACAACCAGAGGATTGATTACCATATAATGGAATTGATGATCGATTGTGCAGAAGGTTATTATAATAATTAGAAGATTATTTTAATTAAAACCGAATGTTTTCTCTCTATGGAATTTATGTATCTATTATATTGTAGCAATAACAAAGAGTATTTTTAATATAATTTTTATTGAATTTACTAGTATTTTAGAAAAGTTTACATCATTGGCATACTTTTTACTTTGTATAAGTTTATATACACAAGTGATTTAGGAAAACTAAACATGTTAGAGGTTTGAAAATTTCGCTTTTGGGTTTAAAAGAATACTCTTTTAAACTAAAATAATTTATTTGAAATTATAATACCTAACAATGTGTTATATTATATTTTACAGGCCACTGAACGTAAGACAATGCATATATTTTGTTTAGTCGAAAACGAAAACAATTTAAGCAATCAACAGAATGAAACCTTGAATAATTATTTTTTTATGTCTCACATACAACTGAATTTAATATTTTAATGCAAAATGAACATCAACAAAAGAATAAGAATTCAAAAAGCAAAAATATGCAAAAAGGTTCACAATTATAAATGTTATTATTAATAGTGTCAGGTGACAGTTTCGAATCCATTTTTCACGAAACGCTTCTATAGAAATAAAAAATATTAATAAATAATTAAGTTTCTATAATGGCGACATTAAACCAGCCTGTATTTTATAAATTTTTCAAGATATCGATATGAGTTTTCGGTATTGCTATACTTGGATCCCCATATGGGTAATATTGTTTCGATACCAGTATCGATACTTGTTAGTTATCTAAATTCATAATTTGCTTTACTTAAAATTTCGGGATGTTAGTTTTAAGGCAGAAAAGAAAAAACGTTACAAATCTTTACATGTGGCTATTGCCGGAAAAAACTCAAGTCGTAACATTCGTAATCAGACATGAAACTGAATTAAAGGCTTTATTTGTACATCTTTCAACTAAAGCACATAATTGTACTAAGTTGCAATGGTCGTTAAAGTGTTATTTTCATCTACAGCTATTACTAAAACTGATCTATTTGACAGGTCAGGACAAAAATGTTATTCATATTAGGTTTAAAGTAATTAATATACTGATAATTAAAAATAAACGTTAGTAATAAAAACTACAAATTTAATTTATTAGTTTTCTTAGTCATTGTCCTTTTTTCTACAATTTGTGATTTTAATTATGTTGGCTATTCATCTTTCGACTGACAGATATAAGAAAGTGAATTTATAAGATTTTCATGAAATCTATACAAAAATTGTATGCAATATTACTGAAGACTGTACGGTTGCTGCACAAAAAATATAAAATTCAGTATATAAATAATTATTTAGACTCAATTTGTATCTATATGTCTGGTGACGAGTAGATTATATTTACAACTGATTTTGAAAAGGTTAACACTCATTTTATTTAATATGGTATCTTTTAGCAAATTATTGTTCCTTTCTTTTTGATGAAATGTTATGCATGTTAATTAAAATCATTATACTGATAGTTCACTTTAAGTTTATAACTATTAAAATTTTACTACTAATAGCAAATTAATAAATTAAATTTTCGTATTCACGTTATAAACACGTACAAACTGTCCGAAAAAATTGACGGACGTTGACGCATACTCTTAATATTTTTTCATTTTGTAAAGGTCTATAGAATGCACATAGCATACAAAACTATGTGAACAAGAAGAAGAAGACGAAGAATAGTCATTTAAGTTGTTACTGTCATCGAGTTCAATAATACACATCAAAGTAAATTGTTCTGATTCGATCCTCACGATTTAAAAATATCTAATAAATATTACTAGAATGCCTAAAGTCGTTAAGTTGAATATTGCAATATGTTCCTCCTTTTACTTTGTAAGTTCTGCTACGCGATAATCACGTAGAAAGTGCAAACATTTTGTTTTTTTCATCCGGAATGTACTATTACACTATTATTTTCTCTTATGCGGAATCATCTAATAATATTAAATTATCAACTTACGGCAAACATATAGCACTCGACATTTCAGATAAACGAAGTAGCTTTGAAGCGTTCACACAATTTCCTATCGTTTGTTTTCTAGTGACCTATAAGTGACCATAAATTTACCAGAAAATTTATGGTCACTTATAGTCCAAACAAACTAGATAATATACTTCATTTGAGGCTCCGGTATTATATATATATATATATATATATATATATATATATATATATATATATATATATATATTATAAATGATTGTAATATAAAAATAATTTTTAAATGTATGATATTACCTCAGGGTCTTTTTTGCTTGGGTTCAAAATTGTAGATCTTAAATAAATAAATAAATTCTATACTTATCTTTTAATTCTCTCTTTCTTCTTCGTTACACTATCACTTTTTAAAATTTTTAAATTATATTTTCCACTTTATTTTTTTCTTTTTAAGATTTTTAGAAGACTAATAAATAATTTTCAAATTCTGGATCAAATTACAATTTATTAATAATGATTTTCCACAATACAATTCTGATATATATAATATTGCCTTTACAACAAAATAAATTTCCTGGTTACTTAAATCTTATTAAATTTCTATCGATTTGTTACAAAAAATATTTCAATACTCTAAACAACAATATTCATTATACTAAATTGAAAACACCTTTATTTGTATCACTGATTGATTTTAGATTTCAATAATCTGTTTATTAAAAAATGTTTCAAAAACTCACAGTTGTCTGGCTTGAATTCCCCTTTTCCTTAATTTTTGTTTTAGTATACTGCTTTCTGATTTGTTTTGTTTGGTTTATAAATTAAATTCTGCTACTCAATTGATCGGTTTGCTGCTGCACCAATACTTTTTATTCCAACAAATTGATTTTTTCTCTCCATCCAAGGATTTCAAATAATTCCTTTTATGGAATATTTATTATTTTCTAATTTCGAATTGATAATTCCAAAACTTTAAAATCTGACTTCAAATCTTAATTTCTTGTCAAAAACTGACATGGAACACTTATTCCAATGATATCACAGAACATTTATCTGGTTGTCATGGAAACGCAATTTTACATGAACGAAATTTTCAACTGCTCTGGTCGACGATCGGAAAACAAAGAGAACCTTTCAATGTCAGATTTCCTATTTATTTAATAAATTTTGCCACCTGCTATTTCCATTTCCGCTTTAATTTATTTTATTAATTTCCAAATATGTTTGTTCTAAATCACATGCAAAAATCTAAACAAATCTTAATTTGAATTTCAATACCGTTTACTCTCCCAAATTTAATCTACATCACTTAATTCATGTTTTCAAAATTTTTGATTTGACACTTGAAACTTGCTGGCCACCAGTCATTTAACAGGTACTTTAAAAAAAATTGGATTTTACTGAAATTAAGACTTTATATCTTTTGAACTATTAAATTTTCATAAACTATGCTCTAAGCTCTTTCTAACGGTATAAATCTCTTTAGTGTTCCATCATTCATTCAAATTTTTAACAGTCTTTATAATCCTGACATTTCAATTCTCTGTTTATTCAACAATTTATGTATTTAAAACTTAAATTTGATCCAAAATGTGTTATTATTCAGTGTTCTCATGGCCTAATATGTGATCTAAACTTGTTTTACAAACTCTACTGTGATTTTCATAAGTGAATTTAACCTCTTTGATGTTTGGCCTAAATGTGTCTTCCTGCCTAGATTTTCTTATGTAAGTATCCAAATTCTACTACACTCTGCATGATAGATTATCTAGCTTTATATGCCACCTTTTATCCTCTCAACAATTTGCTTTTGAAACATTCTTTTTACATAGTTTATATTTTTAGGTTAACTTTAACTTTGATTCCTGCAATTTCCTTTGTGTTATTAGATATGTATGAATTTTATTTACATTTCCCCAATCATTTACTTATTTGAATTGCAAAACTTTTGTATTATTTCATGTCTGTTTAAATCCATTACAATATATATATATATATATATATGTCCGCTTCGGTATATAGCAAAAATGTTTAATTATTGATTTTTCGGAAAATATTCTTCTACATCAAACTATTCAAACTTGTGGTAGTATCGGACAGGATACACAAAAAACTAAAACTAAAATCTGAAGGTACCTAAGAGACCAGTGTCTAAATTTGGATTTTAAAGTAAAATTCATTAAGAAAAAAATTACATATCTTAGTTTATATTATGCAATTTAAATTAACAAACATTTAACAACTATAATTGTTTCAACAACTGGCCTTTTGATTATTTATCTTTTGCAATAATTTTATGTGGTCTTTACATCAACTGATAGAACATACATGGTTATTTATTTTAGAGACAAGAAGTTGTATTCATAAATGTTTAATTCAATTAGTTTTAAAAATAAGACGTAGTCTGGAAAATTGGGATGTGTGGGTCCATATACATAATGGTACTAGGGAAAAAGGTCCAAACCCACAATTTTTGAATAATTTATTATCGACGACCAGTTTCGGGGTGTATAAGTTACACCCCATTATCAAGTCCAAAGCTACAAATATAATTCAAATAAAACAAATATACAGCAAACATTAGTACGAATACTTACAAGGCAAACAAAGTAAATTATTGTCACAAATACGAATTTACAATTAAAATTAAAAAGTACTTAACTTCTAAGAAAAGATTTCAATTTTAATTGTAAATTCGTTTAGTTTTTTAACAACTTCTGTCGTTTTGTTTTAATGTATTTGTGACAATAATTTACTGTGTTTGTCTTTTATGTAAGTATTCGAACTACGTGTGCTATATGTTTGTTTTATTTGAATTATATTTGTAGCTGTGGGCTTGATAATGGGGTGTAACTTATAAACCCCGAAACTAGTCATCGATAATCAATTATTCAAAGATTGTGGGTTTGGACCTTTATTTCCCTAGTACCATAATTATTTATATTTGTTTTTGAAGTACTTTGCAGTGTTTTTGTACTATGATTATAAATAGTCTAGTCACCACTTGTCTCTTTCACCATCGGGAAATGTCATTTTTACTCAGTTATCTTATTGAGTAAGCAAAAAAAAGGAATTTGTTTGTTTTTAGATGAACATTACAAAATGTTTCAAAAAGCTGCAGAAATGTTTAACAACGGATACCCAAAGAAGCATATTTTTTCATGTTTCTTATCATTCAACGTTACGGAACATAGTGAAATTCAAGACTATAGGAATGAAACTGTGTAGTTGAAGATGGTAAGAAATCATTGTAATTTCAAAAATGTTAAAACATCAAAAATTCGGAGATTACAAAACAAAGTTTATGCTTGTTTTGAAACCAGCTGATTACAAGGATCATTTTTACCGATGAAACTATACTCACCTCTCTTGGTAGGGTCAATTCACAACATCCTAATTGGTGGAGTGACGTTAATCCAAACTTAATTGCCCAGACACGTGATCAGTATCAACTTGAAAGAACCGAATTCGACTCTACAGAATTTACAAAAATAGAATTATATGACCTTTTTTTTGAACAAACCCTAAATGGTGTTTAATTTTATGGAGGGACTACCCACAACTGATAGACTACAAACTAGGTACCAGCAAGGTACCATAAGACAGTACTTAAATAACCTTTTAATAGAAGGCTAATCTCTCAAATTCTTACCTTTTTTGGCCGGCAAGTGGTCCGGACTTCATGATTTCTTTTGGGGGTATTTGAAAGAAAATGTATGCCTCCTGATGTCATTTCAAAATTTGGACTATTAGATTTTTTCTAAATGAACGGTTAAATGTGTGTAAAACGTACTATCGTGGCAGCTGTAAAAATGAGGAAAAGTAAATACTTATAAAGTTTTATTTAAATTATTTTAATTAATTAAGTTTTTTAATGTTAGATTTTCGAGATGATGTCAAGACAGCGGCAAGCAGTTTGAACATGTACTTCATTGACATTATTATTACTATTTTTAATCATACGTCAATGATAACTAAAAAGTATTGTTTATTAATTTATTACTCTGATTTTATTGTTTAATATGTTAATTTTAGAAATAAATTCAAAAACAAAAAAATTTTTGAATAGGAAAATAAGAGACCTTTTATACGATATACTACAAGCCCATGCTTCCAATTAAAAAAATTGAGGGCGGTACTTGCTATGTGAAGGAGTTAAATTTAGGGATAATTATTTTTCATTGTATACTGTTAACTCAAAATCTAAAATTGACGATTTTTTTATAAATATGTACAATATCTAAAATAACGACATCGAATTGGCTGTTTCACACAGTGTAAATTAGTCAAACAACAAATATTAATGTTCTCGGGCTAACGTACAAAACATTTACTCCGCTTCTTATCTATTGGCATTTTGAAATATGTTGTACAGTTGTTTTCGCAAATCAATAAACATAATTTATTCAGATGAAGAAAAGGTTATAGCAGATGAGAATTTATCAGTTACTTGCTTTCAACGTGCCAGAACTCATAAGTCGTTTTGTACTCCATGATTATCTACGTTTAATTTCGAACTTGGGAGTGTTAGAATAAGTGGCTTGAGGGAAATATGACTATCCGATAATGTCAACATAAATAAATCGTGTTCAAATAAAAGCAAGAGAATCAGGAGATCTGTACTATTTTCTATTTTTAATTTGGTTATAATTTAATAAATGTAGCAGATAAAAAATGCGGATTTATACTTACAAGTTCAAATTTTACTAGACTGGAGAAACTTGGTCATAAAATTCTTATAACGTTCTTCCAAAATATATTGTTGTATTTACTTTTTTTTCCATTTTCGCTAATAACTTAGCAATTGTTTTTTGAAGAGAAAAATTGAAGGGACACAAAAAACATTCGTGTTTAAATTCACTATAAGAATGAAATGTTGCTTTGTTGCTACATTTTGAAATACAACAACCTTGCTGCAAAAAAAGAAGGGCAATCATTTGAGACTGAACGATGGAAGCGAAAGCTTCCTTACGAATTATAATTCCCGTGTTGTTATATCCTGTCTCTGTTTCGATTTCCTTGTGTTACGGTTATAAATTTCAGGAGAATTAAAATAATTGTCACCATTTTGTTATGACTCAAGTATTAATCCTAACGTATAATTTAATTCTTAATTTAAATTCCTAAAAGTGCCAAATAAAATTTTATGAGTTATTAACTTGCAAGTTGAAGCTCATATCCGATGAATTGTAAATGCGGCAAAAAATTTAACAAAAGATGTATGAAATTAATAGCGTTTTTTCGGACTTCTGACATAATGTGTCAGGTACGTAATGAAATATATCGCAAAGAAAGAAAAACAAATTTTGTGCAGGTTTTCTATATTAATTGAATGTTATATTAGTTTATTTCCGATATAAAATTGATATAACATAAAAGCAGGAACTCATAATGTATTTTATCTGGTCTTTTCTTTCTTACTTAATTGTATGAGTATTTCAATATCAAGGTAGCGTGTGGTGTCGGTGTCAAAATAAATGAAATTTCAAGTTATCCAGTTCATTCCCTTGCTTATCTATTTCGATATGTGTAAATGTGAGCCCCCGTTAAGAAACTTTTGCTTCAAAAACCATAAAAATATACAGAAATAAACAATTATCAGGAGGCTTTTCAAAATACTTATATAACAAGGTTAATTAACGGGTGCCAGCCCGTTGGATATGAGCGTTTACACAACATCGCAAAACATTTGGTAAAGGCAAAATTCGTTAGTTTGCACATCATAGGAGCCTAATGATTTGCCTGCTCTTTTCTTTCCAGAAACTAACCTGTATTAGTATGATTTTATAAATTTCAGTTTTAGGCTGTAGAACTCCCAAAAGTTATAATGAGGTCACATATCTATGTCTAATATACTTAAAATTTATTGAAATTTAAATGTAAAATGAAACAACTTTCTTTATAAAAAAAATAGCAAACGATATTTGAACATATATAGTTAGTTCCATTTATAAAAGGTTGTAATAAACCTTCAAAGTCAATCTCCATGTTAGCTAATGATGTTCGCAAATAGTAAACAAACTACTGAGCAGGTTGACATGGAGGACACTGCTAGTGTACGTCGATAAAATTCTGGTCAAGGAAAACACAATTGAACAACCTCGACGATTTATTTTCCAGATATAAGAACGCCAACTTGAGGCTCGCTTCCAAGAGGTGTTCCACGCTTCAAAAAGTCATCGAGCTTTTGGGTCACGTATTATCTGAGTCAGGAAACTGGACCAATGAGGACAAAATAGATACATTTGTGACTGACCAGACCTTAAAGTCAAACATGATTTAAAAGGTTTTGGCTCTCTGTTCAAATTCACAACTATTTGCGAAATTTGCCACCATACGCGCAGCATTACATAGGTAGCCAACAGTAAAGTGATTTTACGGACTGAATCTGAAACAGCATTTCGACAAATAAAACCAGCATTTTTCCCAAGTTCAAATCTAGGGTGTCCACGCAGTATAGCAGGTTTGTCTTATCCCAAGCTCGACTTCGTAAGGTGCCGGTGATCGAATACTGAACAAATAGCCAAACAGTTAAAATATACCAATAGAAAATCTGTTAAACTATGAAATTGACCGAATGGATAAATAGCCACGCTCTACAAATAACACACCGAAAAATAACCAATCGGAAAATGTACAAATAGTAAAAATGTGAGGCTCAATACTAAGTCCCAAAAATAGTACATTGCTTCATTACCAGATTTCAGAAATCCAGCCCATTGACTTTAAAAAAATTTAAACGATGCCAACAAATCATGTTCAAATTTAGCTTTTATTAATCAATAAATATAAAGCCATTGACAACGAAGTCAGAATAGACTTTGAAACGTTTGGTATTCGTGCAATATACGTCGTTTTATTTATATTGTGGTGTTATTGCCCAAAAAAAAAATATAAAAGTAATTAGCTTTTATGGCTGATATTAACCAAGTCAGCATCCAAAACGGTATCAAAAAGTACTTACATGGTGAAATTATAAACCCACAACAAGTGACTCGACGGAGTTATCACAGCTGAATCGAGAAAAAAGACGATTCACCGTTCGATGCGAAATCGAAAATTTTCCACTCTCCCATATCAGCTAACAATTGCATTTCTATCTTTTCGACGTGTTCATGAAAATAATAGACTAGCCAGATCTAACAATTAAACAATATTCCGATATTTCTAATCTGATAAATCTGACAATTGCAAACAGATGACTTCTGAATGAAACAAATGGATTTAAAATTAAGTATTCACTTAACCGACAAGCAATAGATAGGAAACATTGACAATTTGAAAATGTTTAATTCGACCACCTTTCAGAGATACAAATATAACCGTCATTGTTAGGAATTCTCGAACAACAAATAGGGTAATAAAAATTCGCATCCAATTCAGAGAACAACAGTAATGTCGAAGGCCTGTAAAACTTACCAAGACAACAGGATGCAAGGTACTCAGGAGCTACAAACACCCTAATTCCGTGAACATACAAAGAACAGCTCCAGTCATAAAACTTTTGAACTGCAAAAAAGGTCAATACCGATTATCTGACTGATATAACCTGCTTATTTTTTTATATGTTACGGTATATTCACAAACGTCATCTCTTATCTGGCGACTTCAAAAATAAGCCTAAAATTGGAACAAGGAAAGCTGAAACCATCATATAATGTATTACCAGCTGATTCGGAAGAAAAAACCTTATATGAATAATGCAGATAGACTCGAAGAGAAATCAGCAATAACGCTGTGCGTCTCTATAATCAGCCTATGGCTCCATTAAAGTCCGTTAATGGTTCTGAAGGCTACGTTGGCAAAACCATAAAAGAAGCTTAATGACGAATCAACAATATTTCTTAATGGCATTGACGATGATCTGTTTTTTCAGTACCCAGCGCTTACATAATAAAAAAGTTGAAATAACAGTTTCTCGAACTTCAAGAAAAGTATAACAATATAGAATCATGTCGCAGAGAGTTAATGAAATGTTTCGTGCGAACACAAATAATGGCAGTCCATTGAACGCAGGGTAATGAATGGGTATTAGTTTAATAAGAGCTTTGGGAATATAGGTTAATATGTTATCAAAGGTACATAAGTTCGTCGATACGAAGGCGAGTTGATTTGTGAATAGGATTACCTAAATTATACGAATATTGGACTGCATCGAAGGCGGCCATTTTCATTTATTTGAAAGAAAGTTCTTGGCATTTTAGTTATGCTTTACTATTACAAAAAAAGAATGACGAATAAGTCATTCATAATTTAAAAGCACGTAATGAGACAATAAAACGATGTGAAGTTTTACTCAATAACTAGACAACCTATTGTAAAAATTTTAATAATATTTTGTATTAATGTTTGTTTTGGAGGCAAAAAACGATTAGTTTTTTTCGTCATATTGGTACATTGGTTTTTGACACGGTTATGTCAATTGTTTTCAGGGGTGCAAAAAAGGTTTTAAATAAAATTTATAGAGTCAAGCTTGTATATTTTAAAATTGTTTCGTAATTTACAGAGTGTTTGATGAAGTCACAGCATAACAAAGTTATGTTTTTTAATGGAACACACTATGTTAGTTCTGTGTAACGCTGTGCCATGATGCACTTTTGTGTCAATATCTTCACATGTAAAAATCATTTATTTCTTGTTTATACTGTGTCTGGTACCACAAATAAAACTGAGTTATGTATATGGCCAACTGTGAACTCGTACTGTGTTATTATATGCACAACTGTAGTGCTAGTGCAGTGTGCTCTGAGCTAGCCGAAAGGAAGAGTCCAGATCAAGTGTCTAAAAAGTACACCATCTTGCTCGCCATTATGTGGGTCTCCAGCATTATTAGTATAGCTTAAAGTTCTGTTGTTCTGATGGCACATCAAATAACGAAAATAACATTGTTACGTAGGATATTTGGTTATCCAGAAAACAATGTTAAACATATTTAAAGATTAAACTGTATTACATTTATACAATACCGAAGGTATTTTAAATATAACATCAACAACAAAATTGAAAAACTAATTATTACGCAAATTATAATATAATATTTTTGTGACAATTTATTCCCTTCCTTTTCACAATAATTAATTTTTTCAAATATGTTAGTAATAAAATAAATAAATCAATAATAATAATAATGAATGTTTTACCCTGAATTTCTAATCTAATATTTTGCCTATAATTAATATATTTACTAAAATGGAACACCGTGTATCTTATATGATTTTCATACACTGCTTACACAATATTATTACTTTTGTTAAGTATTCGGTATAAGTAAATGTTAGAGTAGTAGAGTTACTTCAATTTTTAATAATAAACCATTTTTGGCAAATACTTAAAGTAATGTTATTTTTGTTAACTAAATGTCAATTAAAATTTGAGTTTTGATTCGGTGCTTCTTGTTTTTTGGGTATATATTTGGAATTGTAGAATGGTAATGGGCTCCAATCATCTATCATAATGCACTAATTCATGTTCAACTTGATCATTTTCTAGAACGATGAATAGGTAAGGTAGGACCAATTCAGTCACCAGCTATATGGCCAGATCTAAAACAAGTTCTGTGGGGATATGTGGGAAACAAGGTATATAAAATGTATTCTAAGTATAGTATAGCCAGAAACATGGTGAGGTCATTTGAAAAACGGATGTGATTGCAGTTCATTTTGAGCAGTTATTTTACTTATTTTGTTCGAAATATTTCGCATTTTCTGTTTAGTTTATTGCGGTTAGTATTAATATTGTAGTCTTGCTGAACAATCTGCATTTTTTAGACTATTTATAATTGACGTGTGTTTTTGTAAACTATCAATTGCCAACTGAGTTATGTTCAGTATTTGTTAAAAGTATGGTTTTATTATTGAAAATCGAAATAACTATACGGCTTTAACATTTAGGTGTAAGAATACTTAATAAAAGTAAAAGTATGTGTAAGTAATTTATGAAAATAATATAAGACAGTGTAACGATTTCAGTAAGAGAATCACATAAAAGTATCAAGCTGATGGGGCTTCACACGAGACGAGAGTATCAAAATTCTCGCCTGTGTCTCCATCAGTTCCTAAAAAATCAAGTCTCGTTCAAGTCTCGGTCTCGTCTCGTTACCAGTTGTCTCGTCTCGCTTAATTTTATATAATGATAATAAATATTATATAAACTAAATAATAATTAATAATTGACAGTACAGGTACAAAAATGTTTTTATTTTACTAACTCTTTTATCTTTTAAATTACCTACTCGATGACCAAGAATTTAAATATAATAAAGCTTGCACATGCTTCACATAATGTTGTCAACATAAACAATTTTTGTTCACGCAGTTTCACATAAATTTTAACTCTACAGAATACTTGAAACATTTTTTTTGCATCTAAGTTTGTTACCAAATACTTGAGTATTTGGCCAGTATTATTATATACGTCCACAGATGTATACAATAATTGCTCACCTCTTTACTACAAGAAATATAACAAAAAAAATTCTCCAGGTGTACAAATAGACACAAAAATTTCAAAACGTCTGAATTTAGAGGGAATAAAAGTTGCCCGCTAAGTATTTTATTCATAATGGGAACAGTTGTATGTATAGAAAAGTTTACTGTATGTCTGCTGTAAAGAAGACGGTCTTACAGGTAGAAAATTTCCAGCCAAAGAAACCCTTTTAATAGTATATTCGTTAATTACTCTCTAGTTTAATATAGGCAGTTATACTGAACCAAGAGTAAGATAATCTTAAAAAGCAGTCATTCAAGCTTAAAATATAAATATTGGGGAGGATAAATATATATAATAACAGATACGTTACTATAAGAAGCTTTAACAGGTTAAAGTAAAAATGAGAAAAATCATTGGTTATTCAGTCTTTTTTGAATTTACAATAAAATATTTCACAGATGGGCAGCAGATTTTATATATTGTAAAATATATTGTTTTCTATGTAAACCTTATGTAATTTTTCGAATAAAAATTTAATGAGACCAAAAACGAGACTCTCGGGTTGCCCATAACGTCTCGGCTCGTGTGGCTTTTCCGAGACGAAAATCTCGCTCTTCTGTGAAGCCCTACATACTGAAACTGATAAAAAAACATAGTCGGAGTAGGGAAAATGAACAAAATTATAAAATTTGAGATAATATACCTAATGGGTGTTCCATTTAAAAAACATTAGTTTGATATGCTATGACTTGTGTAATTACAACTTTCAAAGATTTATACGTTACAGAAAAGAAGTGAGAAAGAAAAACCTAAATGAGCAGTCAAAATTATAAACTATATAACACAATTATTAATTAATAACAGCAGAAGAAAATTCAATACTCACTTAGGAATTAAGTTTGCAAGATTAACAACTTTTAAATTATCTGTTTGCATATCATGTATTATTTGTAAACTTGTGAATAGAATGTAATCGCACTTATCTTCTTAATCAAAGCGTTAATTTTCAGTTATTTAAAAGTAAAACAAACTTCCAAACGTTCCAAAACAATAAAGTAATGTTTATATAAGAAAACTGCTTCATAGACAGCAATATAAAACGCAACTCAACGATCTTTATGAGTTCACCGAATTCAGAGTTAATCAAATTCAAAAACTGTATTATGGTAAATCAATTTTGCAAGCTAGCTGATTTATAGTCATATTTTACGAGCTTGTGAAGCAAGCGTTGACCTAATCAGTGTTGCCAATTTCGGAGTTTGATCGTAAAAGAGGCTCAATTATAGATTTTATATCCGAACAGTAAAAACTACGGCTATGAGTAGATTGCAAAATATATACTTTACTTGTTTATTGTTTGACATAAAAGGTGGGCTCTACTTTCAAATATAGAACAAAAAAATGAAATAAATATATAATAAAACCAAGAGCAGATGGCAGATTAAATGCCTACAATAAGAGTAACTGTTACAAAAGATAAAACAATTATAGTTTGATTGAAAACCAATAAATAGAACAATAAATATAAACAGTATATTATTTAACAGCCAAGTTTCCTTGAGACAACACGTTATTTGGATGGTGTGGATATTGTGCTTTAAATAATTGTGTAAAAAATACCATTGTTTAAAAGTGTTGATTTTAAAAACGTGCAAAAAATGTATACCCATCGAATTATTAAAAACTTATTTATTTTATGTTTAACTTAACAACGACTTAAAAATGGGTATTTAATTGTCGCACGAAAAATTCTATTTGGTTAAGTTACTTTGGTGTATTAATTTGAAATCAGTTTTAATTTTTTAAACATTCTAATTATTTTTTCACAATTTTGATATTATTTGAGTAACCTGGCTATAAGTATTAACATGCACATGTTTTATGAATAACTTTTTTTGTTAATATCCATAATAAAAAGTTTTCCATATGATTCCAACTTAAGTAGAGACACTGCATATACTGTATTTTTTTAAATCATTCATTTATTTTCAATTAATGGCATCCTACAACTCTAAATAATGGTGGATGCGCCATAAAGAATTTTATTATAAAAGGAAAATATTTCAGAGTTTCAGAAAACGATATGTTTCAAGGAATTATAAATAGACAATTTCAATTATCAATTTAGTTAAGCTGTTTTCGATTAATCACTGAACACACATAAAAAAGATATAAGTAGAATTGAAAACATCCTTTTTGTTAAGTTGGTTAAACAATATATAAAATTTAACAATTCACATATCTTAATAAAATTTGTCCTATTTGACCTATTTCATATGTTTTATAACGAACTAGCTTCGCAATACCGGGCATTCGCCAGTTTTATCTTGAACTTTTTTTTCATTTAATAATTTTTCATATTCACATTTTTAAATGTTTTTAATATTTATGACATTTATGACATTTTTGTCATTTTTGAGAATTTTGAAACTTCAAAAATTTTGAGTTTTGACATTTTAGGTTTTCTTGATACTTTTGTCTTTTTAGCATTTTAAATATTTATTTTTATTTTAGACATTTATATCATTGGACATAATTTTAAATGTTTTTTTTTTATATTTTCTAGATTTTTACAAAATTTTGGACCTACAATTAATCAGACAGTAAAATCCTAAATTAAAATATTCGCTAGATGACGAATCATGTATTATTCTTGTCCTCTACTGTATATGTGTATTTCGGCAATATGCAACAACTCAGTTCTAGTCTTGGCAGCATATCTACCATTTTCACCATGGCATCACTTTTTGTCTCCAATATATTTTTTTATTAAATTAATAGAAACCCTATTGCCCTCCCCTCCACCACTCCTTTAATAGAATGACGGATCGCATCTCTATTAATTTCAAAAAATAATATCATAATTCTTAAGCCTGTATTTATGTCGGCTTCAGACTAAACTTATTTTATCACTTTCTGTTTCCAAGATACTGAATTTCCCTAAAGACAATAGTAAATCGAATTCCCCATTCAACAACTGATTTTCCCAAAATTACGAATTACGTAGTTATTAATTTAAAGAAACAAATTAATCTATCAAACCTCAAACCTCTATTATCTTTGGTTCCCGTGCCGTGAATTTTTCAAAAAGTAATTCCCATCCTGCTATATATTATATTGTGCTTACTTATCTGTTGTGGAGCCTTGGAGTTAAAATTTTCAAAATTTCAACACAAAAGTAGGTGGTTTAAAAATTATCTTTTAACAACATTATATTTTTAGTTGCTCAATACTTAAACAACGATACAAAATTATAATATCAAATCAATAAAAACGTTTTAATAAAAGAATTTTCATGAGTAAATTAATAAACTAAATTAAATATTCATAATAATATAGCTCGTCAACGTGTGACATAAGAAATTAAAAAATTCATAAATTAAATTTTAAAAGTCATAATTATATATGTACATAACTCGTTGTTTTTTATATTAATATCCCTTTCAAAAATATCATTTATCCAGTTTGATGACTTTATAAAAATTCTTCTTCTTTCAAGGTTGCCTATCAGGTCTGTAGCCTTCAAGTGTTTTATAAGGATATTATGTAATTAAGTATTTCTATTTACACAATCGGGACAGCCTTGGACTTCCGGATTAACGAACACTGAACACTAGTTATCACTAATCACTCTTGGAGCGTCATTAATCACTTTAAAAGTGTCTATTAATATGACAAAGATATTAAAAGACGAATATTATCAAAAAAGGTTTTCATTATTCTGTAGGGACTTGCAATAAACGTAATTTTTTAACCTAGGACATACAAACACGTACGGCTGGCCCGTCATCTTAACCGGAAGTCCATTAGAAAAATAAGAAAGTAAGTTATGATTCAATTGATTTCTATTTATCATTAGTCATGAAATAGTTGCATCGTATGTTTTAATTTAATTAATATTTCGACTTGAGTATTTACATTTATCTAAATCTATTCTCTTGTAGGATAATAATACGTAGTTAACTGAAATCCTATTCAGTTTTATGCAACACGTTTAAATGGAACTACTTCAAGTATATTATAATAATATATGTAAAATATAATGGAACTCAATAGTAAGAAAAGTTTTGCTATTCATATTCTCACACTTCAATGCATAGTAATATCTCAGTGTGTTCCATTTAGAACCGTTACACTATTAGTGACAATTTAAATGAAATATCGCCGTATAAATTTTCATAACATATAATTAATGTATTAGTAAATTTTTGCCATGCAAATATTAGTATTCGAAATTTAATTATGTTTCCACAAAAATTCGGAAGATATAGATCTTTATTGCAAAACGGTGTTAATGTTATACTTATGTTCATTAAATTTTTCGACGGAAACGATACTAATTTTCATAATATATATGTGACATAAAATCTCGCAGTCTGCATATTGTTGATAAAATATATAATGTTGGGATAATTGGCTAGACTTGACGACCTATTTATGATAACACACTCGTTTAAAATAACCGGTACAGTAAGATTCTGGTTTGTTATTCGAATGTGACAGAAATTTGTTAAGCCTCAATATTAATGATAAATCTTTGGGTGATAAATTGTGGTTTGATACGAGTTTGCCATACGTAACGGTTGTTATTTTTTTTTTCGATAAAACATCTACAAAGTTGCACAATGTTTGTCATTGTTGAACATATTCAATAGTGACTATGATTTATGGCAACTAAAATATTGATGATGGATCAGAATCTACTTGAAGACGCGAGATGTAAGACCGACATCTAGGATTTTCGAGAGAATCAGTACACAGAAGTTCCGAATCTGGAGCCGTTCCGTGTAATTGCTGTTCTCTCTCAACTCCTAGGACAGAATGTCACGATAAAATTTTTTCAGGTTACTTCACCTGTCAGAGATATTGAATACTCTCTTCGAGGTGTCATTCCTTTGTACGCAAGACAATATATATTATATATCAATATAATACATATTGTTTCTGGTTAGGGAACCTTCATCAGTTGCGCTTCCCCCAATTGAATGTCCTCTCGAACACTTCTTTATGCATTTGATGCATTTCGTTAAATATGAAGACGCGAGATGTAAGACCGACATCTAGGATTTTCGAGAGAATCAGTACACAGAGGTTCCGAATCTGGAGCCGTTCCGTGTAATTGCTGTTCTCTCTCAACTCCTAGGACAGAATGTCACGATAAAATTTTTTCAGGTTACTTCACCTGTCAGAGATATTGAATACTCTCTTCGAGGTGTCATTCCTTTGTACGCGTACAAAGGAATGACACCTCGAAGAGAGTATTCAATATCTCTGACAGGTGAAGTAACCTGAAAAAATTTTATCGTGACATTCTGTCCTAGGAGTTGAGAGAGAACAGCAATTACACGGAACGGCTCCAGATTCGGAACCTCTGTGTACTGATTCTCTCGAAAATCCTAGATGTCGGTCTTACATCTCGCGTCTTCATATTTAACGAAATGCATCAAATGCATAAAGAAGTGTTCGAGAGGACATTCAATTGTGGGAAGCGCAACTGATGAAGGTTCCCTAACCAGAAACAATATGTATTATATTGATATATAATATATATTGTCTTGCGTACAAAGGAATGACACCTCGAAGAGAGTATTCAATATCTCTGACAGGTGAAGTAACCTGAAAAAATTTTATCGTGACATTCTGTCCTAGGAGTTGAGAGAGAACAGCAATTACACGGAACGGCTCCAGATTCGGAACCTCTGTGTACTGATTCTCTCGAAAATCCTAGATGTCGGTCTTACATCTCGCGTCTTCATATTTAACGAAATGCATCAAATGCATAAAGAAGTGTTCGAGAGGACATTCAATTGTGGGAAGCGCAACTGATGAAGGTTCCCTAACCAGAAACAATATGTATTATATTGATATATAATATATATTGTCTTGCGTACAAAGGAATGACACCTCGAAGAGAGTATTCAGAATCTACTTGTTAGTGTAAAACACGTTAGGGGCGTATGTAAACATAATTATCTTATAAATCTAAAGCTTCCACTTACTAGAATTATTATCTTCATATTGGGATAACTTATTTTGCATTTTTGGTCGTTCCCAATAAACTGAAAATAGTCCATTAACTCATGCACAAAGTAAACGCCCATTGTTTAGATATGCATACACACAAGCATATACAGCAATCCAAATAAACACATTGTTACGAGAATTCATCCGACAGCTGGTGCAATCGGAGATCAACCAATTCGTGGAAGGGACATTATTCCGATACTTCTGGAAATCCGCAATGTTTTGTCTCTCAACAGACCGACCGCTGCCGTTACTGGGAATTTCCTTGAAGTTTCCAGAACACATAAAAGAAGTTTCCCGATGGTTCGTTGACTTACCAGACAATTCCAAGAGAAATGTATAAATATGGAGAGCTGGCGATAGCATTCATTCTGTTTTCGACGGTCGTATTGTATAGTTAAGATAAAATGTAAATAGTTCTGTGAATATAAATTGTGTTAAAGTAGTGGAAATAAATTAGAGTTTGGACTGTGTTTATAAATAAATCCAAGAACTGAACCGAACTCCTGTGTGAAAATAAAAACATTACAATATTTATAAATTCCTAGGTAAACCGCGAAACTTTCATTTTGTATAACAAATATAGTTTCTTCAGCAGAAGATTTTTCAAAATGGGATAAATTTTACAGTCAATGAATAGCGAAATTCATAAATAAAATAATTAGTGAAATTGACAAAAACAAAACGATAACAATACATATTCCACAAGTTAAATTTGCAGATCCTAAATTGAGCCGAATGCCGATTTTAAGTCACATATATGTAGATCTACATTTCCGTATACAGGGAGTCCCAAAAGTATGGACACCACATAATATGCCAGTGTTTCCGATAACCACCATAAACTTACAAGTTTCTACTTTAAAACTGATTATCTTATGGGAGACCCTGAGTAAGGCCTTGTTCTGACATAGAATTTTTAGCTGTTTCCAAATGTCTATCTTTTTCTGACATTCATGAAACTTTCATAAACATAGTCAATGTGGTAAGTTTGCCCTTAAATAAATCTTAAATTTGGCCTTGAACTATTTTCCCCTAAAATGCATACCTGGCAATTTATTGTGTGGTGCCCATACTTTTGCAACACCCCGTATGTTCCTATCCTCTTTTTTTAACGTTTGTTTAATAAACCGAATGAAGCGAGCTATTTCTCAATATTCACAGAAAATAATTGGCTACCAAATGATTTCATTTAACAGGAAATGACAGGTCGTTTTCCAAAATTGAACATCAATAGCTGTCACGAGATAAATTAGACTTTAGAGGAATGGAATTTGGGAATGGAGGAGACCACTACCAAAACCCCAAACGTTTTATCTACCTATCTTCGAACAATTCATATACACAACATCCAAAATTGGTAAAACTGTCCCTTTCTTGCTGTTTCGGCACAGATATTTATTTACAGTAAGATTGTATAAAAAATAGTAGGTTTGGTGATTGTAAATAGATGTATTAAAAAAATGACGTTATTTTCTTTAGATTTGGTTGAATTATTAAAATAAGAAATTGAGGCTATCAAAACATATAAATATAGCTTAGCTATCAAATGTCCATAAAAAAGTAGAGGCCCTATCAATCTGTCGGGTTTCTCGTTTCTGAAAAAAATCAGATAAGTGATCGAAAATTAAGGTACCTACAACCTATGGGCAGTTTGCAGAAACTTCGGAAAAACCTCACGTAGGATTAACTGATCGGAAGTAGGTCTATGAATTTGGCAACTAGTATCATACTCTATAATTTTCATACAATGTACATTCAAACTGGAAAACTAGTTGACAAATCCATTGACCTACTTACTCTCAGTTAATCATGGAAGAGATTCTTCCTTTAACCTGGCAACCACTGTGACGAGTTAAACATCCAAATGAACAACCAGAATAACGATTTGCCTCCTCAATCATTTAGAAACATCAGAAACTACTGTTGTTTACTGCCCAAATATTGATTTTTTTGTGGATTCTGGCTGTATACCGTTTGTAAACAGTGCGGATTTTCTTGTGACGATTGAGTGCACTATTTAAACAAAAAATTACCTCATGGGGAAAGCAAGGTGATTTAAAGCAATTTATGGTGTTGTTATGTCAGAGTTTTCAAGTAACCGTTTAATTCAAGTAAGCGTTTAATTTGAAGGCATCGTTCATTTTAGGTCTGACATATCTAGGCAAATCTTTTACACCACCCGTTTTCGAAAATCTTGCGATAACTTTACTTACAGTGCATCTAGAAATCGAAGCTCTCTCGTCATGGACTTCATTAAATAAGGAAAATGTTTCTTCATAGCTGCGTAACTTAATACGGTACCTTCTCTCACTAACAAACGAGTCATTTAGATACGTAAACTAATCGAAAATAATAGACCCAAAATAGTTTCTATGTAGTTATTAAACACAAATTTATTACTACTAAATTACTTTGTTAACCGACTTCCAAAAAGGAGGAAGTTATCAATTCGTCACCTTTTTTTTGAATGTATGTTACCTGATTTCTTCTCCTGTGGTGAACCGTTTTGAACGAATATAGTCTTGTTTATTAGAGTATATTGATATAGATGGGTGAATCTTCAAATGTGGGAAAAGAATTCTATTGGTAAAGTCATGAAATTTGTGAATGAACACATGCGTGCATGGAAATCGACCAATATCCCTAACATATTGATCGATTTTTCAAAAACTCCTTATGGATGTGTATAGTTTTTTAACGTTTAATCTATTAAGGAAGATCCATAGGTATTCTCATATAATTTTCTGCGATGTGCAACTTGCAGTTTTGCAGAAAATCGACGAAAATTCCAATACTCTTATCAAAAATTTCATCGAAGTGACGTAACGGACAGTTCCTCATAAATATTATAATTCCACAGTAAGAGTGCGGGAATTGTAGGCACTGAAAGTTTTAATTGCGATTTTGAAAATTTTCTATGTACATCTCAAGAATATATGTAGTAAAGCAAATAAAATGATAAAAAAGTGAAAAATTTAAACAAAAAAAGTGCTCATTTTGTACAAATTAATTACCTACCAATCTAGTATATTTTTGAAGCCGGTGCTAAGCAACAATTAAGTTTCATCAACTAGTGGATAAGTACGCAATGCAGGATTTTAGATTTTCTTGGAACCGACCTCAAAAATATACTAGATTAGTAGGTTATTAATTTGTACAGAATGAACACCTTTTAATGTTTACATTTTTTCCTGGGTAGGTACCTAACAACATTGAATGTGTTATTTATTTGCTGGAGTTGTATTTTGTTATAATTATTTTCAGCTTTTTAGTTTTAGGTGGAAGGCGGTTATATTTTTTTAAATATTTTATTTCAATACAAGAACATGATGAATAAAAACTTACCATTATTTACTTCTAATTAGACCAAAGAAAAACAAATTCATGCCAGCAGTTTATTTATGAATAAAATCTAGCCAAAGTTCAAGACATATTAATCCATGGCTCAAAGTGTGGTGCATAGACACAAATATGTCAACCCAGTTTCAAAACTGAGTACAACTAGTGCAAATAGAGTTTTGTCCTTCAAGAGCATTTTAAAAATAAATTACTGCATGAGATAACAAAATAAAAAATGGTTTAATGGTATTTCACCAAAACTGTGAAAAATTCTGAATTATTTGTCCAACAAAAAGTGCATTCCACCTTTCAGAGATTAGCCATCAATGAGAAGCGTACCTCCGTAATTATTATTCATTAGCTTATGTAAGAATAAGCGCATAGCTTAGACACGCGTGGGAGATTAGCTTTTTTTCTTAAACATTTTCCTGGCGCACCTTTTTTCCAGCTTTGGGCTACAATTAACAATCATAATAATATATTAATATAAGCTGACCTCTACGGGCAATTTGTAATTGTCTTTAACAGATCATTAGACGGTAAGGTGAACGTTTTAATAATAGATAGAATTGTATTCGTATACTAATAGTGATTACTGAGTGTATGATTAATAATCGATTGTTTATGCACTGAGAATTGTTGTAGAATAATTACAATCTGTTATAAATGAAACAGAAAATTAATGAATAAATAGCCAATCATTTAAAAAGACCTTTGTCTTGGTAAGGATAACAAAAAGTTGGATTAAGAACAACCGCCCGGAATATAATAGACCAAATATGTCGACTAATGTCGAACAACGGACTCCACACAAAGAACTGGAAACAGACAAAAATATAATTTTAAACTCATAAAATGAAAAAATTTCATGCCAAATGGGGAGTAGATTTGTTTTTAATGGATTATAGGCAATCCATTACTATATTGTATCTATATGCGCCATATCAGATAGTTGTGGAAATATATTTATAAACACATATCAGTTGAATTATCGGCTTTTCGCGGGTTTTTCTCCGTTTCTATAGCTTACAAGTTTCTGAATAAAAGTTGTTTAGAATAAAATTTTCTTCAAGACGGATGGCAATTATGGAAAATGCTAATAATGGAAAAAATTAGAAAATATGTGAAAATTATAAATTTAATATTTGATGCAAAAGATTTACTCCAATTTTATAGAAACTGCCGAATATGGCAGCTTTTTTACTACTCTTTTCCTGAGTCGGAGTATTGGAGCAACAATTAATTTGCTAGTGAAAAAAAGAAAAATAGCGTCAGGCCCAGATTTAATACCGTCGTCACGGATTGTGGATATGTGTTAGCCTCTCCTCTCGATTTCCTATTTAATTTGTCACTAAAAACATCAGTTTTTCCCAGAAATGGAACTTGACTAAAATCTGCCACATTCATAAGAATGAAGATAATACAAACTATCGAGCTATATCTATAAAGTGTAATTTTGTGAAAGTTCTTGAGATTGTCCTGTACAGTAAAACAAATCGGGCTATCAAATCTCTTATAGCGCCTAGAAAACGTGGATTTGTGCCAAACTTAGTTATTTTCACGCAGTATACTCCAGAGATTGATGTTATTTATACTGACCTGGCGACGGCATTTGATCGTGTTGATCATGAGATTTTATTGAAAAAGTTTTGTAAGTATCGTTTCTCACAAAGTTTAATTTGCTTCTTTAGGTCTTATTTACTACACAGAAAGCAATATGTATTATTTAATTTTCACAACTCATTATTTATGACCACAACATCCGCTGTACCTGTGAGCATGTAATGTATGCTGGTGATCTTAAATTGTATAACAAAATTCAAACGATACTGATTGTTTAACTCTTCAACTTAACTGGTCCTAAATGTTCAAACATGCAAAGTAATAACGTCCATAAAAAAATTAAAAATTGTGCATGACTATTTTATAGATCGCTATATTCTAGAAGGCTGTGAAGTTATGAAATATTGAGGCGTTTTGTATGACTCAAAGCTAACATTTTCCATCAATTTCAATATGATATCTAGCGAAGCTTTAAAAATGTTGGGCTTTATCATAAGAACTAAAAAACTAAAAACTCTTTACTTTGCCAGATCTCTGTTAGAATACTGTTCGCTAGTTTGGTCCCCATTGTATAGGGTTCATAATCAAGCTTTGGAAAATGAACAGAGAAAATTTTAATATTTTATTTCCAACGGTGTTTACCCTAAGCGTGGTTTTGAATATACGCTTTTTAAGTACTTTTAATACCGAACCGTTTACAACTTAACTAGTTGAAATTTTTAATTACGGTTTAACAAAATTAGTTTCGTTTTTTTAAATTATTTGTTTTTCTCAATCTTAATAGTATGTTTTTATTTCTTTTATCTATTATTTGCTTAGCTTTGTAAGAATAAAAGTTAATTCAGATGCACCTCATAAAACCCTGCAACTGGGAATCTGTCCTGCTGGGTAAATAAAGATTATTTATTTATTTTATTTTTTTTAATTATTTATTTCCTAAATTGGAAAGAATGATTTTTCCCAGACCTTTAATTTCCGAATGTAAAAACACACCTTTGCACCCTAACACCAAACCCTTATTTAAACACTCAACGCCGTTTCAACAACTCTAAGTTGTCATCATCAAGAAGTAAACCACCCAAGTTGGTATTACGTAAAGGTCTACCTTTTTCAAAGAACTTTATAAAAATAAATACGCATATTGCAAATTTCGGTTGTGAAACAAGATTTATAGGAAATTATACAAATTCACTTTGCAGTTACTCTCAACAAACTTGAAAAAAATGTTCAAACTGTGTCTGTTTATTAATATGTAAAACAATGTCACAAAGAATTTAGTTTTAGATAAAAATATTGCAAATAAGTACACATCATTTTCATTTTTTTTCACGCTTCCTTCAACTATACTGCAAATGTTCTTTGATGTAAAAAACAAAAGCCACATTCAAAACAACTACCCTACCGAATGAGACTACTTCCGACCCCTCCATTTCGTTACACCTGCTACTCCAAAGCGATTACCGATCTTGACATTGTCGCCAACAAATGGCTCCAGTCCCGTAATCTCCCCTATATCTTGAATTAATATGGTATTCGAGATATACACTGAAACTAACCCTTATGCGTTCGCCCCTAAATCCCTGCTTATGATGATCCTTCTGCCTCTTAGAATGCGATGTTGTCTAGTTTACTGCAGATTAATACTTTTTTTTTCTATACGAATGCAATTAGTCACAGAGCAACATGCCATTGTGGAATCTTGGTTAAACAGTAACCTTTAAAATTATACAGACTATACATATAAAGAAAGTTAATAGTGCGAAAAGCTGTAAATTACATTTACTACTAACTTGAATCTTACTAATGAACCGATGAATTCCCGACAAAATATTTTTTATGACGAGACACATATATATCTGAAGTGTCAGTTTGTGATTGACTTAGAAATAACACCTTTTAGCTAAGTTCATATGATTATTTGTATTTAGAAAAACTTAAAAAACGCTATGCAAAATTTTTGACCATTTGTATATTAATCCAGGACAATCTACGAAACTACAAAAGCGATTTTAACGTGCTTTTCATTGATAAGTAGGTAGTGAATGTTGTATGGAGTTCTGTTGGCAGCCTTTGCACAGAAAGACTTGAAATTCCCGGTGAAAATATAAATCCTGTGTAGAAAAACTGGATCACATCGTCTTTCTGATACGACTGGACGGACAGTAGCGAATCTTCGGAAATATGATGGTTGCCTGACTACACAATTTTCAACACAAACCTATTTAGCTTTCATCTAGGTCAGCAAGAAAATTTCAGCACAGTACAGAACGTTATGCTAAAATAGTATCAGCAGTTCAAAGATTGCTCCAGTGGCTCGAGTATATAATAGGTTAATGTATATAAGATAAAATTTAATCCTAGTAATTACGGAAAAAAACGGTCTTGGGGTAAATTAATAATCAATGGGATAAATCACTATTTCGCCAATTTCCTTCCAATTGAATCATCATTCATTATTATTGTAGCTAAGGACATTGATAGCGAAATTTCTACGTCATTCTTTGACGCGCTTTCTGTCTGTGTCCATTTTCGGTAAAAGCATATTACAGGTTACACTACAATCCAGGCAGCTTCTATGAATGATAGTATTTCCCATCTATTTTCACTATATGATCTGTGCTCTCTGGCTTTTTAATATTATCTATACGACAAAACCAGAATGTCAAAGTCAGTTAAGCCCTAATGCGACAGAGTAATTTCGACAAAGTGTAAAGGTTCGAAAATATTTCTTACTGGAGTTACTTTTAACAAAAAAAAAACATAAATACAAAGGCGGAGACGTAGAATGAATTATATAAATAAATAAATAATGATTAAATATTAAGGAATATTATAATATATTTCAATATAATATATTTTAATATATGCAAGTGAAAAGTGAAAAGCAGATAAAAGAACTGACATTCCTAAAAGGCGTCAAAGGCTATATCAAAATGAGGTATTGCAAAAAGAGCGGAACTAACATTATCTCATCTAAAAAAAAAAATAATATTAAAATATATCAGATTAACAGGATAGTATTCTAATGAAACATTTTTGCAATTTTTAATGACCAAATGAATAAAAATTAAATATAAATTTTGAACTGTAAATCCAAGTCTAGGCATTTGGCAACGCTGGTGTAAAACCTTTAATGGTAATAGCAATTGTAAAAAGTTAAGAGATCGAGACTAATTTGCACGAAGCAATTTAAACATCCACCCGTTACTGAAAACCGACCATATTTGTTAAAGGACAGGCTGAATTGTCAATCTATATGTCAGGCATGTGCTAACGACAGCTGTACCACTTGATATCAATCGTTCGGATTAGTCGAAAAACCCTCAAACAACTTGTAGCACGTAATCTCCATATACATAGTGAAATGAAAGTAAATAGCTCAGCTAACAAAGGAAACCCTCCCTAAACAATAAATCCACATTACTTTAAGGAAATTACAATCTCTACATGTGCTAAAGCTGCTGGGAAAATTGATTGTTATTAAATATATTTAATAAACATATTGTCCGGTTAAGCTAGAGTCTGAACAGAAACAATAACAAAAACGCGTTCTGCAAAAATGTTTGTAAAGTGCACAAAATTCTATAAAAATAACTTTCCAAAATCTAAATCGGCCATATCTTGAATATTATAACATCATCTAATTCTTATGTGAAAAATCAAAAAATAATTTGCTGAATTGCAGCATGGTTTAAGAATTACAACGGTCTGTTTTTTAGGCAATTACCAATAAATTTTAATATACAATGTCGCTTTTTTTAAATCGACTATTCTCTACATTTTGAAATATGTTCATCGCATACTTGCTTTTTTTACTATTATTTTGCTATCAGGGAATGAAACACTTTTAGTATTAAAGAAAAAAATACGTAAAAAGTAAAAAGTTTCTTGTCAAGCTTGGAATCTTTGGTAATCATTTGCAGAATAATGCTTCAAATAGAAGGATAATGGTGATTTCTTCTTAATCAATTACTGATGGAACTTGAAAAGCATTCTAAAATTGTCTAATTTTTGTCACAAATGTTAAAAAAACATGTTATATGAGTAATAGGTACAAATTAAACTCCCTTTTGAAATAATAAAAAAGGGCAATGGTTGCTAGATACCCCAGATTAACGGAAAAATGACTAATTTGTAAAAAAATTGTTCACGCAGACTCGAACATTGGGAAAAGTTAAAAAAATAGTTGTTTCAACGCCACATTGATATTCAACAAAATCATATCAGAGTAAGTTTCTTCCATGCAGAAATCAAATGATAGGTATATTAAAGTGTGATCTCAAATGAATTTTACGATTTGAATAGCGCGACATTTGTGTTGAAATTTTTGCGTTCTTACAGTAGATATCGAAATTCACAGCAAAATCATCATAGCGACGTATACTCTTCAGCAACGTATAACTATTGTACAAATTTACTATGAAAACAAGCGATCATTGACTACATTAAAACAATATCGACCACTTTTTTGATGGTATAATGTGTAAAGTGATATTACAATTTGTGACGAACTGCAAAAAATTAAACAAGTGATATGCTTATTGACAAACCAAGGGTCCAACATCAACTCAGAGATCGTTCTGATGAAAATATTACTCGCGTTATGTCGGATTTCCTTACAGCGTCGAAACGCATGCGTCTGACGTAAATTGAATTGAAAAATGATACAAATATTATCTTTAGTATAATTTATAAAAGTTGACTTTTCTATAGCAGAAATTTCCTAGGATTACTTAAAAAAAATAGCATACACATTTCCTATACTTTTCACTACTGAAAACGCAAGCTTCTGCGTCTAGACCTGTCATGGGATAAACGTATATGATGGCCGCAGACTCAAGTGTCACACGCTAGTCATGTGTAACACTGTATTGAATGGCACTTTTGTGCCGACACCTTTATACGTGTCACTGTGACACTGTGTCAAGGAAGTCCTTAAGTCGTTTGCTTACGTTAGTTGTGTATTCAGAGATTCCCGAAACCGGCACGAGGATTTTAGATCGTTTAAACTGGATTCATTTAAGGGTAATCTGGAACTGGTTTTAACTAGGGCAACGTTTTTTAGAAAAACGGCGGAAACTTTTTAACCGACTTTCTTAAATAGTAATCTCCGGTGGAGGCAATATTATAAAAATTAAATACATCTACAATCTATAAAAACCGACCTCAAAAAAGAAACTTAACTATAAGGCAATTTTTTTCTCCTGCAGCAATCAAATATTTTTTCTTATCTTTTTTGCTTTTTAGTTAAATTGTTTGTATGAATTTATTTTAAGACTAACTCCGAATATGCAAATTTATTTTTAATTAAAATTTTTAATTAATTTTTTAATTAAAGATATTTACAAACCTCAAACTATCCACATGTGTTAATAGGTCTTATTCTTTATTTTAGCTTGAAATCTAAAACTGAACATTCAACTCAAAAAATCGGTTAAAATTTGCTCTTAACTACTCGATTTATTAGACAATTTAGAAAAAAAAACAAATACGACATGTATTCCTTCTTTAACAACAGTTACTACAAAAATTTTTAGTGACTGTCATTATAGTGGCACTCTGATACAACTTCATTTATTGTTACTGGGCGTCATGCTCAAATAAGAGTGGGAGTTCCCCTATTTAAATTTACCTAAGTAGCGCCCTTAGGTTTTATATCTACACTGTATGTATCTATTTCATTAATTTCGTTGTCTTCAATCGCAGTAGACTTTGTTAGTTTCGACACAAAACAGTCACGTCATAGAAATACACGACGTTTTTTAACTATGATTTTTGGTTAGATACTTATAGTTTCCAAGATTAGTTATCCAATTTCCAGTAATTTATCCCGCTTGTTTTAAGCAGGTGCGAATTCAACCTCAAGTGCATTTTTAATAGTAGTGAGAATTAAAAGTTTTTTTCATTTGTGAAAAAGACTATATACACAATTATTACTACCTATTATGTAAACATTTGTCATTAACTTTATCGGTTCCAGAATGGTTAAGAAACTCTGACTACAAAGCCGCTAATATAAGAACAATTCCACTAACATGAACGGTTATAAAATGTAGCATTTGCAATAAAAAAGAAAGAACAAAACCTCTTAATCCGAATATTGACTTCTCGATCGAACTCTGAAAATGGCCATTCGATTTTTTATTGTCCAATAAACAAAACGGACAGTGTGCCCGTAATGAGTAGCCGACCTGGACACGTTTAAAAAATAATTTAATTTGTTTGTGTGTAAAATCCGAAACATAACTGTGTAAATTAGTCGTTTCGACTTAAGAGGCCGCTTACACTATATTTTGCAGTTTATATATATTTCAACTTAAATGTATACTTTGCGACATGGAAATCAGAACTTCCAATTTTTAGGAATATGTGACAATAATTTTGTGTATATATGTTTGTTTACGATGAGATATCAGAGTTTGCGTTATCGAGGTTTGGTTTTTAAAGCACAGTGGTCGATATAGCCATACTAATATGATTTTCGTGCAGTTTACTTCAAAGTATTTACATGCTGATTGAATTTAGAGCGAGAATGCAAGCAAATGTCCTTGAACTCAGTGTGTTTGACAGGGGACAGAAGTCTATTGACAGAAAATATACTGAATCATTCAGAAAAATTATCATTGGGAATAATAAGTGTCTCAATACTGTTGTCTTTTCTAGTATTTTCAATAACACAAAGTTATTAAAACAGATTTGCTTTTTAAATGTTCTTCGGTCGTTGACAAGCATACAAAAACATCTCACAGCTTACAGTGACACCATATCTGATATCAATTTTTGGTGACGCTTCCTGCCCTAGTTTCAATGTGCATATTTATACTATAGTGGCGTTTCTTTGAGCCATTTCCGAAGAAGAAGAAACTGCAGATTGGTTTCACGACCACATTAATGTTTTTTGGTATTGTTAACAATTACAATATAAGATTTGTTTTTTAATGTAAAAAGCTCCAAAATCAAAAATAGATAAACACAGACTTTGTTTGGTTTGCCCACTGAATAAATATTGCAATGTTTTGTTCATGTTTCCGCCAATTCTTCGTGTGAAAAGATCTTACCCAGGTATCAATTAATATAAGGTCTTGCGGGATTTTTCTACATTATTAAAAAATATAAACTATTTTACCAAGCTTTCCGACGTGCAGAAAATATAAACCAAGAGTTATTGCAGCAACCCTGCACTACTTTACTGAGAAGTCTTAACACTAGATAGATAACCATTTTTCACTATACACTAAAGATAACCATACGTCGACTAGACGTGCGAATGTTTGGGTGAGCATATTTTGGTTTATGTATGTACTACGTTTATGAATATGTTTATTATGTATTTATGTATGTAATTTTATCACGAGTAAATGACAATCAGTAGAGTTAATAAACATTTTTATTAGAAAAAAAAATTAAAACAAAACAAGGTAATTCTCACTTTACAAAACTTAAACATTTAGGAACTTCTTCGTCAGTCTTATAATTTACTTTTGAAAACGCGTACAAAGGAATGACACCTCGAAGAAAGTATTATAATTTACTATATAAAGTTTTCAAAATCAACTTTTTATAATCTCTATGATATAAAAACGTAAATAATATCACTTCTACAATCATTTTGGCCTCAAAGGCACTTAGGACAGTCGCTGGACTTGTGCTCTCCACAAAGATAACCATACGTCACTTCGTACGGTAGGTAAATAATGACGAAAATATTGCACTTACCAAAGCGATACGGGTGTATCCTCCAAGCTTCGTCGCCCGACTGAGTTGACAGTAGGGATGCTCGATATGTATCGATATATGCTGTCGATATATCGAATCAATCCGATATTATCGAATCAAATGATATCGATATATAATATCGATATATTTTATCCGATATATGAATATCGTACAAAATTAAAAGCACTTCACAATGACAATTTTCAATTATTCTCTATTTAGTACTTCATATAGACCGTTACAAACTTTGTAGCGTGCGCGTTCGCTATGTTGTCAAGGCGGTAATTCGAATGTTTCGGACTTTTTTTCAAATTTGAATATTGAACCGACTTCATTGCCCTTAGTAACTATGAAATTGAGTGAAAAATTAATTGATGGTGCTTCATTAGTACATTCTACAGTAGACACATACTTGTATTCAATTAGGACGATGGTTAAAGTGCTATGGTCGTTCACAAGGTGGAAATAAGGCAGAATTAGTTGACAGGTTAAAAAAACATATTAGGTTTAAAATAATCGTTCAAAATAAATCAATATATTGATAATTACAAAAAAATACAAATTACTTGTAGCTAACCTTTAAAAAAAGTCAATTTCAAAATTTGGAAAATTTTTATTTACATGCCAATGATGAGAAAACCGTCCGAAAAAAATGACAGAAGTTGACGTACGCGCACAAATAATTTTCGAATATGAAAAGGCCTCTTGTATGAGGGCAGCACTTGTAGGACATACCCAGCGTGCGTATAAGAAGAATATTGCCAAGCTACAGGCTAAATGCTGATTGGTTCTGCCATTTTTTGCCCTAATGTCCGGTTTACTACAGCAACTGGAGAATAGATGTTTAGTATTTATGTTGCTGTGTGCTGTGTTGCCAGATCTGATTATTTAAAGTCAATCTCACGATATTTGTATAATTTTATCATTTTGGTATTCTTAGTTAAATTTTATTAAATTTAAGCCGTAAAAATAAAAACCACCTAAAGTATAAAATGTTGACAACAATATTCAATAGTTATTAGAAGATTGTAACATCAACCCGCTTTTAGTAGACAAATTGGATATTACAAAGTATTGAGAGTTGCTGTTTCCGTACTTAGATAGTCGTGGAATCTAAAAATAAAACTCACTGTCCCCATAAAGGTATTTAGAAAATTTTTAATAACTCTAGGTATTATCAATATTTTATTTTTAAGATTAAATTGGTAGGTTCACGAACTTGTTTATTAGCTATCATTTTACTTTGCAAGTAATTAATTTTAATATCAGTTTTTTATATCAATGGCTGATCTCTTGAATGATATTTTTCGATATATCGAAAGTGTAAAAGTTATTGATTTTTTAGAAATTTTCTCTTCAAGCAATCTGGCAACCCTGCATGATTTTTAAAAATTAGTGGGATATGTAAATAAAGTTGATTCATTTCTTAAACCCGCTGTTCCTTATTTACACATGATAAATTGCAACTCTTCCTTTTCTTTATTACATACTAGTTAAATACAAATTACATACGATATATCGAAAATATCGATATATTTTATCGATATATCAGAAAATATCGATACAACATTCCGATATATTATATCGAAAAAAATATCGATATTTTTGGCTCATGAACATCCCTAGTTGACAGGAACCGCCAGTTTAATGACGCGAAAAACAAACGAATTATACCGATTTTTAAAAATCGATTACGTCGTTTTGACGTAGGTTATCTTTCTAGGGTTAATGATCTTTTCAAACAAAGAAGATTTTTAATAAAATTTTGGGTATACAGTAAACATTACGTTTAATACTTTTTTAAATAACTTTGGTGATGTCACCATTTCAGGATGCAAAGAGACAGCATTTTTCATAGCATCTCAGAGTAGTCTCTAAATAATTTTACTTTTTAATTTGTCAAAACTTAATGACCATCTTAATATTAAAAACTATTTCATGTTATTAAAATCATTACAGTTCTAAACATTATATTGCAGCTACTGACACAATAAAAAACTAAAAACTTGTGTATCATTCCCAACAGCAGGCTTGTGAAAGTCTTGGCTTCCATTGCTAATATAAAAAACAAATCTAGTAGTGCTAAATCGGGTGACCGCCTGTCCATCAGTTGGAGACTCTGCGAATTGTACACCCGTTTGAAAAAACCTCGGACAAAATAGTGCCACAGTAATATAAAACTGTTGAAAGGAGTGCCATCTTGCTGAAACTATACCAGTCCTATTCCTTAATGAAACTTCTCTAGGTTATCCATCCCCCATGGCTTTATGAATTATGAGCATAAGTAATTTTACTATTGCCTCTACAGAATGCACCAGTCAATAGAGATTTTTATGTGACATAAAATTAAAGAGCAAACAACATAAGCCCTCATGTAAACAATAGTTTATAAGTCATAATTGACATAATTTTAAAGCAAACTCGAAGAAGTAAATTATTTGAGCCTTAAAAACCCCAAAAATCTGTGGTATTTTCGTTTTTTTACTTATAGTGTAAAGAGTAATGAGATCTGTTCATAATACCATTAAAAGAAAAATTGTAGAGAATCAGAAAATCTTCAAATTGAATGCTTACAAATTTTAATCCCAATATTTTTCATACAGAAAAGCTGGACAAAACGATGTAAAGTGAGTGATTTTAAAAAATAACTTCATAACTTGGTTGTAACAACAGCTGGAATATGCAAAATGTATTTTGAAAGCTAATAAAATGGACTTCACTTCGTATATCTTAGATTTTTCATAGTGCCGTCATGAACTTTGGCCAGTCAGTCATTTAACTAATATCAGTAAACTGTATACAGGTAACAATTAACTTAATAACTAATGACCAAATAGACCAATATGAGCACGCAATAGTTATGTAAATAAAAACTTAATAAACTGTCGAGAAAAAACATAATAATACAATTTACCATAATTTTCATCTCGTAAGCCCAACTTAAGAAAATTCTAGATCCGTCCATGTGCCTTCACAGCTATTGTCAGTGACTGGCTGTCGCATATTCGTACATTTAATTCAATGTTTACTATTATTTTAAACCAACTTCGCATTATAGCGAAAAACCAAGATAGGCAAATTGAAATGGAATTTATGAACTTTCAAAATCTTTAATATATCCCGATCGGACTAGTCTCGTTAATACGGTGGGATTTGCAAAATAACTTTCTAAATTATTTAAAATCGAATTGTTCAAAAACTACTTATTCAATAGTATCCGTCGTGAGCCCATATAAACTTAATATCATAAACTATCGTTTTGACGATGACTAATATTCCAGTACCAGAAAGTTAAAATGTTTTGAAAAAAAAAACACTTTTGATCAGTTTCCCTGAGTTTACTAGGTAAAAAATGGTTCAATCAGGATGTATCTCATTAAGAAGGATTTCTTATTCTCTATAACTTTCCTGTAGACGACATTTCGATTCCTCCATTACTTTTCATTATATAAGCAAAATTCGTATTTTGGGGGTTTTTATTAATTAAATCGTTTACATCTACGAGTCTGCTGGTAAACTCTTAGCAATAATTATTTATAAACTGTTACTGACGTGATCGTATAATTGCTGTTAAATTTTATGTCCGAAAATAAGTTAAATTTTGCTCTATGAAGTGGTGTAAGAAAGCTAGCCCAAATATTTAGCAATTAATTAATGAGAAAATATTTATTCTGAATTTTCTGAAGTTGTTTAAACAATTAATAACTCTGTTGCAAATAGTAGAGCAATTGCTGGGAGTAACTTTGTGGAAATTACCATATATGTATGTAAGCTAACTGATACTGAGAAAGTGTGATGTCAAGAAAGAAATATTATTTTTACCTTACCACTGGCAGAAATCAACACGCAACACTTACCTGCAAAGAATAAAAAAATTGTTAGTATTTTGAATTATCCTAATCAGTCAATTTTAAAATTACCGGTAGAATATCAAATTTTATGCACCATCTAGATTCCAGATGAACAATCAATTCGTCTAACAGAGCATGAAAAATGCTGTTGATTAACGCTTCAATGAAAAAAAAAGCGAATTAATAAAATAATTTAACTGCACCTAAGCCGAAATCTTAACGAGCCACAAAAATAAACGAATTAAAGCCATTAATTTGTGCGGTGAACTGACCTCAGTTTAATCATCACTCATTTTTATCACGTAATTCCCAGAAAATGTTTTCGGTTAACGTTTTATCATCAAACAATCCTTATCTAACTTAGATCAATAATGAAAAGTAAAAAATCACAATGACGATGTGAAAAGGCTAATTGGACCTGCTAACTAAAGGCAGCTGATGAAATATAATTTGGTCAAGTGCGAGTTGGACTCGCATTGTAAGGGTTCCGTACCACCTTCAAGATTCGGTGTATTTAGTTTACTAATTTGGCCCCCAAAAATTAACATTAGAGTTTTATTTTACTAATAAACTTTCAGGGAAGCCTTTTATAATCTACTGTCTGAATTTTGAGGCTCTCTAGATTGGAAGATAAAGGGCAAAATAGGTCAAGTTTTAAATTATAAATTATTAAATCTGTTATTCAAATTATTTAAAAATACAAATTAAATATATTTTTCAAAATTTAAATAGTATAGTTTCTAAAATGGGAATTAAGTCGATGTTTAATATCTTTGCTAAACAAATGATTTAAAAATATGATATATTTGTAATTCACATAATGAGTCTTTTATTTGATATATTACATGATTCGTTTGAAAATTGAATTTTTATTTTCCATTTAATTGTATAATTTGTCTCTAAAATTACCATGGAGGTTTTCTAATAATTTTTCTTATAAATTTCAAGTGAGCCCCTAATTATTTTCAAAATTTTAGGTAGTATGGTTTCGGAAATAAAGCGAGAAATGAGAATTTTTTATATCTTTATGTTAATATCTTGTAAACAATTAATTTTAAAAAAATATATTTGTATTTCTCATAACGAGCCCCTTCATTTGATATATTGCATGACACGTTAAAAAAATATTTTTTATTTTCCGTTTATTTCTATAAATTGCCCCCCATTATTAATATTAAAGATTTCTTCGTATTTTTCCTGTAAATAAAAAAAATTAGGTCTTATAGTTTGGGGAATAAAGGGGGGAATGGGTATTTTTTTAATATTTTTTTTAATATATTTTAAAATATTTATTTAAAAAAAAAAATATATATTTGTATTAATCATAATGAGCCTGTGATTTGATATATTACATGATACGTTAGAAACAAGTTTAATTTTTTATTTTCCATTTAATTCTATAATTTGCCCCCCAAAATGAATATTAGGGGTTTCTCCTTATTTTTCCAGTAAAGTTCAGGTGAGGCGCTATACCTATTTTTTTTCAAAATTTTACAGCTTATGGTTTCAGTGATAAGGGGGGGGGGGGAATGGGTAAAATTTTTTATATTTTTGTTAATAACTTTTAATTAATTTATTTTAAAAATATGAAAAAAATATATTTGTTTTCGTCATAATGAGCCCTTTTATTTGATATATAACATGATGGGTTAGAAATAATTTTAATTTTATATTTTCCATTTAATTCTATAATTTGCCCCCCAAAATATATATTAGGGGTTTCTCCTTAATTTTCCAGTAAAGTTCAGGTGAGGGGCTATAACTCAATTTTTTTTCAAAATTTTCCAGCTTATGGTTTCGGAGATAAGGGGGGGGATGGGTAAGTTTTTTTATATTTTTGTTAATATCTTTAATTTATTTATTTTAAAAATATGAAAAAAATATGTTTATTTTCGTCGTAATGAGCCCTTTCATCTGATATATAACATGATGGGTTAGAAACAATTTTAATTTTATATTTTCCATTTAATTCTGTAATTTGCCCCCCAAAATGAAAACTAGATGTTTCTCCTTATTTTTCCAGTAAACTTCAAGTCAGAACCTATGAAAGTATTTTTTTTTCAAAACTTTACGTTTTATAGTTTCGGAGATAATGGGGGGGAATGGGTAAATTTTGGTATATTTTCTTTAATATCTTTTTAATTAATTTTTTTTAAAATATGAAAAAAATATATTTGTGTTCCTCAGAACGAGACCTTTCATTTGATATATTACATGAGTTTGAATTTTTTTTTATTTTTAAATTTTTATTTAATTCTATAATTTGCCCCCCAAAATTAATATTAATGGCTTCTCCTTATTTTTCCTGTAAAGTTCGGGCAACGTTCTATATTTTCTATTTTTTTCAAAATTTTAGGTTCAGTAGTTTCGGAGATCAGGGGGGGAACGGTCAATTTTTTTAGTTTTTCCCCCCAGAAGTACCCCTTAAATCAAAATTTCTTCTTTTGCGATATGTGCTCCTGATCACGTCACCAAACTATACCTTCATATCAAATTTCAACCTCTTGCGTCCAGTAGTTTAGGAGAAAATTGCTGTGATGTGACAGAGGCAGAAATCCTGAGTGATATTATAAGGGTATCCGTATATTGTATATACGGAACCCTAATAAAACAAAAGGTCAATTTGTTTACGAACACAAAAGCACAATTTCCATGTACATAAACTGCAGCGTATTATGTAAACCTCTGTTTTATTCTGAACACAATACGGGTTAAAAAAGGGTTTTTAATTTTTTTTAAGGTTAGTAGCTAATAATTGTGGTTTTATGTGCTGAATCAATATCTAAACTTACATTTTTTACAATGAATGTTCATTAAAAACTAGAAATATAAATAACAAACGGGGTTTAAAAAAGCAAAACTAAAAACATCGAAAACATTTGAAAGAAACATAGAAAGTATTCATTATATAATTTATACCGGGTGTCAATTAAGTTCCGGGACGGCTGAATATTTGCTAAAGTACTTCATTTCTGAAAAAGGTCAAGGTCATTCCTTTAGTAATTTTGACCAAGGAATCCGATGGTGACCTTGGAGTTGACCTTGTACCTCAATTTTTGACGTTATTTTGCGGTCAACCTAATTTTTTAAAATGAAAACCCCCTTTTTTATCCCGGAATCGAAAAGAGCAGGTAATTATACCTCCGGAGATGTATTGAGGTATGAGGTTGAGGCCACTAGAGGTCAAATAGAGGTCAAATAATGACTTCTTCTGGTTTGACATCTCTTACTCGGGGGGTTTTGGAGGTGGTTGAGTTCGAATCAACTAACAAAATATTATTTTTTCCAATCCAAGATGGCGAATTAAAAATGTCATAGAAATGGAATTTTCTTAGTTCTTAGGGGATTTTGGGGGTAACTGAGTTCTAATCCATACGTAAAATTTTCCGTTCCTTTCGAATGCAGTATCAAAAATAAGGGTTTCTACATGAAAAACAAAGTTGATCTTCAAAGAACCTTGAAAATGAGGTGTAAGGTCAAATCCAAGGTCACCATTGAGTTGCTCGTTAAGACTTACGTTGGGTATGACCTTTGTTTAGTTTTACCACGATATTTTTAAGAAGTCATTATTTGAGCTCTATTTGACCTCTAGGGGAAACCTCAACCTCATACCTCAATACATGTCCGGACGCAGAATTTCCCGCTCTTTCCAATTCCGCAGTAATAAATAGGGCTTCTCATTTAAAAATAATCAGGTTGACCTCAAAATAACCTCAATAATGAGGTTTCAGGGTCACCATTGGATTCCTATGTCAAAGTAACTAAAGGAATGACCTTCACCCTTTCCAGAAATTAAGTACTTTAGCCAATATGCACCCTGTATTTCAAAAAGAACCGACTTCAACTGGCTTAAAATAAAAACCGGTTAGAAACCTTGTGCAATCAATAACTATTTTCTGACATATTTTTTTATCGGATTTATGGCATAACTGTATTGATTTTTTTAGAGTAGTCTTATATCTCCCTGTCTATTTCTAATTTGTATTTTTATTTATATTATCCACAAATTTTTTAACTTTTTTATTTGTTTTATTATTTGGCCCACTTTCTTCTTATTCACCCTATATTGCAACCACCCTGTATTGGTCACCCAATATAAATTATTTCTCTATCATTTTCTGAATAAACCTGTACAAATATAATTCAACTCTTCACTATATTGCAACCGCCCTGTACAAGTATCGATACTCTCAACCCTATTGGCTGTTACTATTTTTCTATTGTTTAAATCACCGTGTATACCTATAATTATACTTCACACGATAGGCCAAGTATAAGCAACTACTTATTTTGCACACTATATTAGATTTTTTAACCACCCTGTATATGCAACTGCTACTAATATTTTTTTAACCATTCGCCCTATAACTCGAATATCCTTACTGCATATGCTTATTTAACCATTTTTAAGTTTTTTTATTTCAACCACCTCGTATAGGCAGCTATTTATGTGCTACCCAATAGAACATTTTTTGAACCACCCTGTATAACTTTAATTCTATTTCACCTTATATTTCAACAGTCCTACATATGGAACTGCTAATATACAAACCAATATCACATCTATTTGTAAGATTTTTTGAACCCACCTGTCTAACTGAAATTTTACTTTACTTACTGCACCCACACACCTACTACCGTATACCATATAGAAAACATCGCTCACCTAAAAAATTTTCTTTTCGGTACACTATAGGAATATTTTGTGTCATTTTATTCGACTGCAATGACAACCATTACTAACACCCTGTACAACATACCTTCATGGCATATCCTGACATTTAAGCTAGATATTTATGATGAAAATTTGACATTACTGTGTTTTTGCAAATATTTTTACGGAAAAACGGTATGTTTTACGTTATAGAATCAAGCTGGAACATCTCTTTGAAGAATACAATATAAAATATTCAAATTGGTTGGGCCATTTTAGAGACAGTGTAGATTTATTGAAATTCATTAAATCATCAAATTAATTACTGTTTTTTTCTGATTGTCTGGAAAATCGTAAATCTCACGTTATAGAAAACTATACGGGACCTTTCTGTAATATTCCTTAATTCAATGTCGTTTAATAATCAACTTTGCCCAAGCTGTTTTTGCATAACCACTGAGCATACATAAAAAAATGTGCTGAAGAATTGATAACCACTTCCTTTTTGGAAGTCGGTTAAAAAAACAAAAATCTTTCTACATTGATGTTAAAAATTGTATAAAAGACACATTAAAATTAAAACTGGAGATATAATAACAGGTAAGACAAAAATCTGAAAAGAAGGAATTTTTACATCTGGTTAAACTCAAGTTTCGATAGCTCATTAAATTACGTAATCCCTTTAGAAAGGGTGGTTACGTCCACCCTACTCTGTTGACAAAATTTATTGATGAAATAATTAATTTAGCAAATAAAGGATTATAATGCAGGACACAATTTAACAGAGATCTCTGAGCGGCTTTTGCAGACGATATAGTTGTAATAACAAAAAGAGAAAGGAAACTCCAGAATAACTTAAATAATTGAAAGCAAGCTTTAAAAAAATTTTAAAACTTAAATACGGAAAATATATATATATATATATATATATATATATATATATATATATATATATATATATATATATGGTAATTTAAACGGGGAGAAACCTAGATACATTCAAGGATAATACAATAATAGAATAAGTACATGACCAGAAAGATTATAAATTTATAATATTGGAAAAATAGAACAAAGTAAATAGGCGAACAGAGAAAGTTGTGAACCTAGGTGGGTATATTATGAAATGAACAAAATCTCAGTTTACAATAAAAAGATCTGCAAAAACAAATGAAATGTATGTGGTCGTTGCGTATTGTATTTTATTTATTCTTGCTGAAAGCAAATGCATTTCTGCATTGTTTAACTCTAAAACAAATGCATAATATAAATAATTAAGAAAATTAACAGCAAAATTTAAACACTTTAGAAATGATAAATACATTAAAAAACAAAAACCGACTTCACAAAGAAGTAACCTAACCAAAAAGAGATTTTTTTTCTGAAACAATTAAATACTTTTTCTGTCTGTGCCAAGTTGAACAGCAAATTTGCAAAGTACGTACAACTCATAAAGGTACGTCCCAAATTATTTCCACTCTAACTTGGCTCCGGCTTTAGAAAAAGTATTTAATTGTTAAAGAAAAAAAATATTTCGGTTTTTGGTTTTTCTATATATTTATTTTACAATTTTTAGTAATGTAATGACTTAAATTTACCTTTGAATAAAATAACTTGTTTTCTAAATCTTTATATGTATTAAGAAATTTTTTCATATGATTCCAACTTAAACGTAGACACTGGATTGTCGACGATTTGAGAATTTTCGGCTTGTTTAGAGTCTGTTAATTATCAGATATTTTAATTTAATTCCAACCAAATTCCTTTAACTAGCTGTCGCCCAGTGGTCGAAATTCGACCAATTGTGTCAATATCTCTGGCAGGTTAAGTAACATGAAAATTTTATCGTGACATTCTATCCTAGGACTTTAGGGAGAACAGCAATTACACACATCGGAACCTCTGTGTGATAGTTTCCTCAAAAATCCTAGATGTCGGTCTTACATCTCGCTTCTACAAATAAGTAACGAAATTCAAGTTTTTTCAGATATAATTCAAAGAACTTTATTTGTGTTCAAATTCATAATTCTTAATTTAATATGACAACAATTCAACTGCTAATGGGCTACCCTACATATTTATTTTTTCTAACCCCCCCTGTATAGCTATAATTGCACTCAATTCTCTAACATTTATTAAAATCCTCATTTTAATAATTCCATCTCATTATATATTTCCACCACCCTGTATATGCAACTGCTTATGAACCACGGATAATATTTTTTATTTTTCAAACACCGGGTAAACCATTCTGTATATGCCACTGCCTATGACCCACCATATTTACTCTTTTTGTTTATGAAATTTTTAATTATCTTCTGTAACTATAATTCTACTCCGACCTATATTTCAATCATTATATATATGGAACTCTTCGTGTTCTACTCTATAAATCATTTCCTTTTCTAACATTTTTTATCACCATCCTGTATACTATAATTGCTCTTACCCTATATTTCATCTTAACTATATATACAACTGCTTATGGGTTACGAAATGTTGCATTTCCATTTCCGCCACCCTGTATATGCATCTATGTAAAACATTTTTTGCACCACCCTGTATAACTGTAATTTTACTGCACCTTCTATTCCAAGAACCGTGTAAATTCAACCGCTAATGGGCTTCCCTATATAATCATTTTATTAGTTATAATTGCACTCTACTCTATATTTTAAACACCCTATATATGCAACTGCTCATGTGCCACCCATGAAAAAAATGATTTCTAACATGTCTGGAATCGCCCTGTATAATTATAATATTCAACGATTACTTTACCCACTAAACAATAAGAACGCTTGCATGCCACTTCCAGAAGTACATGCTCTAAGCATATAACAGCATTGGTCTGTCTATATATAATTACTCAATGGTTTGAGTCTGGCGGCGGCAGCACGCGGCACATTAATTTGTTTGGCATTGACATTATTGACGTAAATAATGAATTTTTATTATATTTTATTTAATGAATGAACCAATATTATAAATTAAGATTAGCATTCTGCACTGAAGGTCGTCAGTAGCTACTAAACAAAACAAAAATGAAGAAAATCGGTTGAGAAACAGAGGAGAAAATGGTACCTAATCGTTTTGTCTTTGCCTATTTATATATAGATAATCACTCCTCCGCGAAATTTTATAATAAATTAGTTTGTTCATAACAAAAAAATCCAATATACAGTTTTTAGTGATACAACATACCTGGATGCAGTTTTTAACTCTAATGAACTTTGTTTGATACAGTTTGAGATATTACAAGAAAATACAGGTACACTTCGGGATCCCTCTTAACAGAATACAGTTTAAACGATCCAAATTCGTTGAGCCTATTTGGAGTAATCGCTGAACGCACATAAAAAAAGGCATATATATACAGATCTCCTTCTTTTTCATATGGGTTGAATATCACGAAAGAATACTTGGTAGTATTGTTGACTTAATGGCACGTTTTAACAAACCAGGACTCGTGGGCAGCAATGCACCAAACAAAACTGAATAAATTACGTGGCCAGTTGCATTAGAAACCACCGTACTCACCAGACCTAATTACTTATGACTTTTACGAGTTTTGGAACATGAAAATCAGAAGTAATCATAATTGTTCTAATGAAATGACTTTATTTTTTATTTCCTCGGGGAAGTCTAGTACTGTGTACTACTCTACTTAATCGAGCAATGATGTCTAAATAATGCATAAAAATATGCATTAAAACTTTTTATTTTTGCCAGCAGAACATGTTTGAATAATCCCAATAGTATAGAAATTTTAAGGCAATATAAAATTATTTACTGTTCTTTCACAAGAACTGGAATCCACAGACCTATGAGTTTTAAGAAAATGACGCCATGTATATCTACTGACTTTTTTATCGAATCAAAAATGCAGAAACTATAAACAAATATAATAATTTATATGACAAATAATTTAATATGGTTGCATCCATGTGAAATTTTCGGATACTGCTTGATATTCATGAGCTTCACTAGTTGGTAGCGAGAAGGTCTTTGATGCGGTTCGTTTCAAAGAGATGAGTATATATAGATAGTGTTAAGTGCATAACGATGAATTTCCTCACATTAGTATTCTGTCCATTAAATGCAAATAAAATACAGTGCAGACGTGTTTTAGACTTAAATCAACTTGCAAGTCTTCTCAAAATAAAGGTATCGCTTTACATTTCACCATCTCCGTATGCAATGAATAATTACTAAAGCATAAATCTAGTACCAATAAGATTATTTTCAGACAAAAACTCAATAATAAAACTTACTTTTACTTCAAAATAATCACTGTTGTTACAATATAAAAATGTAGACAAATATGAGTTGTCAGAACCAGGGAAACGTAACAAACGGACATGATAAGTTATATTAAAAATGTAAAATAAAACTATACAAGCTTCCATATTTAAAAACCATCATTATCCAATTTCTAAGGAAGGTAACTCTGGTCCCCCAATTACGGGAAATATCAAAATAGACGGGGAGCCACTTCTTAAGGTCACCACAGGTCCGATATGAAAATGCGGTTTTCACGGACGAAAAAATTGACTGAAAAACCTCATAAGGGGCGCGCTTGAAACCTTTCGTAGCGTGTGGTTTGAACGTCAAATAAGAGCGGTATAATAGCGCAAGAAGTTCTGCAGGCCGGAAAGCCCTCGTAAGAAGTGATCGAAAATGCCGGAAAACTCATCTGAAACACTTCATAACGTGTGTGCGCGAAATTTTTGCGTATAATAGAATGACACCTCGAAGAGGGTATTCAATGTCTCTAACAGGTGAAGTAACCTGAAAATTTTATCGTGACATTCTAACCTAGGAGTTACAGAAGAACAGGAATTACACGAAACGGCTCCCGGTTCGAAACCTCTGTGTGCTAGTTTATCCGAAAATCCTAGACGTCGGTCTTCGCATATCTTTCTTTGTGTCATTCTTAGTATTGGAGATATATTGAAGGAACATTAAAACAATTACGATTCAAATATTCCTAATATGTAATTTAGTTCTTAATTTAAATATAACTGCTAAGGCACATACAATGATTAAATTAATTTTTAATAATTAAAATATAAAATTTGTTTGTTTATTTCATAAGAGAAGCAAGATCGAAATATAAAAAGTTAGATCACCAAAAGAAAAACAAACCAAAATATTATAAAATGTATAAAAGTCGAACATATAAAGCAGACATTAGAATAGAAAAAAAGCAAACAATTGAAATGAATCTGGGTAGGGCTTGTTCAGTTCTCCAAGAAAACCCGCAAGGAACAATTGTTCTGATTGTGATCCACAGTTTTTCTCTGGGCACCACACAACAACTGCAGGCCTGGCTTTGTAACCTATCAACAGTTTGTCTTTGGACACCACCCCACAACTGCATGCTAGGCTTTGTAACCTATCAACGGATTTTGCGAGGGCTACAGCGGCTACTGAATTGATGTGGGCTACTTGTTGGGTCTCACTATGTGACTTCCATCTACGATTAATATTCTGTGGCTCCCGTAAGTTTCTGTCCAACCATATAGGGCGCCTAGATTTCAGACGAGTTCGAAGGATGTTAATAAGATCAGTCAGCTTCGATGTCAAACTGAAGTACAGCATTCTGGGGTTGAATAAACAAGAGTCAGTGCAGCTGAGCGAAGAGTTCTTGCTGCTGCCCTCCTCCTCCGATGTCCCAGCAAGTTTGTGAGTCAAGTTGTTACACCTTTTCAAATTATGGGCACATTTACTAAGGTGTTTTCAAGAGTAACAGTTCTATCAAGCTTCACTCCCCCGAGTTCTGCTGGAAGATATTATAATAAAAATTGACAACAAGCTTTTCGTAAGATTGCCTATTTGATAATTGGAAAGCACACACCTCAGAGTTGGACGGGTTTGGTAGCACCATCCACCTTTTACAGTAATGATTCAGAACTAAATGTAATGAAAGGCGCTATAATTCTCTAAATCCTTCTTTTGGACAGCAAGTGCCAAAGGTATGAGGCTATGGTTGATATAAAAATTAAAAATAAGCCGAGCAAGCACAGAGACCTGTGGAAGACTCTTGATTATTGATAATCTGGCAGTATATAATAAGTTCACTTTATATTAGATTAAATGTTGGGAACATAGTTAAGTTTCATCTACTAGTTATTCTAACAAAAATCTATTTTAGAGCAAACTTGAATAGCGTATGTAAAAATATTTTTTCCTCCGATATTTTTAAAATTCTCAAGACAATGTAATCAAATATAATTTCATAAATAATAAATTTGAGACACGAACAAATACAAACCTGTAAAGAAACTAACTTTTCGTTTGGTTTCAAATTCAAAGTATTTTTTGAGAATAATTAGAAATAATGCTCGAAGGTCCGTGCTTAGTGTGCATTGCATGCTATCTTCAGAAGTATATGATCTAAAGTCCAATATTAAGGAATTTGGAATACGCATAAAGAAAATAGGGTACTTACTCTAAACTCAAATATTATTCAGAAGTGTTTGGTTTATAATATGAACTTGGTCGGACCTTTTTTATGCTGTTCTTACTTTAGAGGTAAAGTCTCGAATTTAAAAACGGAGCATTAGAATGGGTATTTAAAGATCAAAGAAGTGTTGCAACGAACTCTCAGAACAAAGTCTAAGTGTTGCATTTCACTACCATACGTATGTTCTTTCGTATGTGTAAGTGTGGGCCTCCTATAAGAATTAATCACTTAAAAAATTATATTCTTCATGGGGATAATTATTTAGGATTAATAAATAAAAGACTAAAAGTCATGAGTTAAAATTATCACGAAGCTCAAGTTGAAGTTCCTTCTAATTAGACTAATAAGAAGAAGTCTAATTACTTCTTCGAAACTATTTCTAGAGTAATTCAAATAAATAGAGAAAATTCGATTTTGATTGGAAACATAATAAACGTAGCTTAGTAATTCTACATCAAACTTTTTAGTAAAAATATCATTTAATAACATGTTTGGAATGCTCCGATGGACATGAATATGCTATTATAATAGTATCACCTGTAATTTATGGACGAGAAGATTAATTCCTCGTTTCCCAAAGAGCATCTAACACTTCCAAGTGCATTAGGTAATGATCGCTTGCTGTGTTGGACGTACCCTCTTTGAAATGCAGCTCGATATTACATACCAACACACATACACAAGAATGAGGAGATAAATGATGGTCAGTTGTATAACAGAAGATCGATTGGTATTCCATAAAGATAACTAGGAACGAAGAGTGGTGCACTGCTGCGTTACACAAATGAAAATAATAGGTCAGATATGTAGGAATGATGGCGTCATCAATTTAAGTTCATATTGATGATTATGTGATACAATACGAGGATAAGCTGTAAACATTATAATGTTTTTGTAAAATGAAATAGAATAAATTGACTTGAACGTTTTAGGCCTCTACAACAAATAGAAATCTTATTCTAAAAATTCATAGTAGTTGCCGTATTTTCCGGTAATTTTTAATGAAACAAAAAGCGACAAATATAAGTAGGTTCTTTTATTTTCCTGGTCGGTTAGTAAATTTTTTGAGAATGTATTTGGGAGTTTGTTAGAGATAAGAACTTCGATATGGTCCGGCTCAAAAATATGCCCTAAATGTAGGCAAAATCTTAAAATAAAAAGAAAATTCGACAAGCTGAAAGTAAGCAATAGAAAATGTTTAGTGTAAGGTTTAACAAGAGAGTGTGTAGGTACCTACTTATCCGACGTGACCTTACAATGTATGGCATCCCACTCCCTCTAAGGCACGCTCTGAGTGCCTTTAGGGGAAAATTCACTAAACCCCAGATATACTATATATCAAAAATTGTTTAGCCCTGTGGGAGCCCTTGCCAGATTTTCAGGCCCGTGGTTGGCGTCGTGGCTGCAGTTTCCCATGAATTTCCTGACAGTCCGGGCTGTTTCTAACAGGACGGCTTTTTGCATTTGTTTATAAAGATGTTCGTCCAAACCGAGGTATTTTAAATTGTTTAATAGATGTTTTGGGACTACTCCTGTCGTTGACATAACAATTGGTACAGTTCGTGTGTTGTTCATGTTCCACTGAGTCTTTATTTGAAATTCCAAATCTCTATATTTGGTTATTTTCTCAGCCTGCTTGATATTTATATTATTGTTGTTAGGAATTGCTATGTCAATTAAAGTTGTTTTCCGAGAGACTTTATCTACCAAAACTATATCTGGTCTTTGTGAGCAACAGACCGATCGGTCAGTATCGTGAGGTCCCAGTACAGCTTATAGTTGTTATTTTCTAAAACAGATTCTGGTTTATATTGATAGTATGGTAATCTTACCGACTGTGATAATTCAAATTTCAGTGCTAATTCCTGGTGAAGTATGCCCCAGCATCGTGTCGTTCTTTGTATACAGTTGCAGGTACCTACTTATTATTATTCTTATTCACTTTAATATAACTTAAGAACTCTGGTAATCATCTATTTGGCCTATCCTATTTGCTGTTTTGTACATGTGAGGTTGCCATATCAGTAGAGAATCTATATATTCTGATAAGTTCTTAAATACAGACATGTACTATGTAATTGTAAATACTTCTGAATTGTTCACTATTTATATATAAACAGGGGCGGATCTAGAATGGTATTTTTGATAAAGAGACGCGTTACCAAGGGTTATTACTTGGACCTATACTCTTTCAGTTTAACAAGTTATTACTTTCCTGTCTACTGTTTACGATCTTGTAACTTAACTCTTTCAGTTTATTAATCTACAGTCTAGTGTATACTATTGTTATTTTTCCATTTTTAGAGCCTGGCTGTATCAGTTCCATTTTCTCCTCTATCCCTCAACCGAGTTAATTTATTTTTGTTTTGTTTAGTTGCTACTGAAGACCTTCAATCAGCTTTATACTGAATATAAATCAAGTAGAAGCAATAAACTGTTCCATAAGTAAGTTCTTTCCAATTGGGAAAAATTAAATTTACCGCGGTAAACAACTGCACATTCTCAAAAAAAGTTGAAAATTGACGAAGGAAATATTTGATGCGTTTGAGTACTCAGAGAGAAAAACTTTGAATTATTACACAAACAAAGTAGCAAGGCGCAAATTTGTCCAATTGTCGCAGGGCGCCATATACAGCGTTTTATTAACTGCTGATTCATTTACAGGGGGGAGCTTTTAAACTTTGAAACTCATTTAGAAAGTTGAAATCGGTTAATTAGGGGAGCCCATGGAGTTTTATAAAATCTTCAAAAGTTGCACTAAAAGGTAATTACTGAAAAATGTAATCGATGCCAAACGAAAATTGATTCGGAGGTTTTTCTTCGATTGGGATCTCATTTATTGGCCAAATTGTTATAACAATTGAACATTTTTCAAAACGGTCTAAAAGTTACATTTACGAAAATTTCAGTCTCACTAAAATAGAAGTTCTACCCTACGAACGTATGTAGTTTACCAACTTTAATTTTAATTTTTTTCCAATACTTATGCTGTGCACTGAGAAAATCTAAGGGAAGACACTAATAAGTAATAAACAAATTTTAGAATCCCATAGACCCAACTGTTTGCCTCCTTTAAACCAGAGAGGTATCGTTCATGCTTCATCAGGTTAATTGGTTTTTCAGTGTTGGACTGACAAAAACTTTCTAAATACATGTATTGAAATTTCAACACGATCCTGTGCTATCACAATAACAATTTTGAATTGACACTGGATATACTGTAAAGTTCTCCATCACTAAGACAAACAATTATTTGATCAGTCCCGTAAGATCTTATATTTACGTTTTTTCTTTGGATTTTGAACATTCTGAGTAACAACAGTTTTGGATGGCTGCCACAAAAATTGTTCCTAGTACACCATAATCTTTTACAGAAGGAGGACTTGGAGACAAAACCTGAAAGGAAGAATTGAAACCCATAACAGTAATGAGTACTCAAAATCGAAATTTCACATACTGACTGGCAACATGATAGCTAACAATCTCAACATATGTGTAAAACAGGTTCCTAAGTAATTTTGATACAATTTCAACTTGTGGAAAAAGAAATGTACCATCACTGCAAGAATCGGACTAGCTGTTTGTAATTAAATAAATGCGTGGTGGGTATTTAGGAAGAGTAATCTGCCAAACATAATCTTTGTTTGTAGATTTTCAGTTCATCTAAAATCAAGTTTCTGTTGTTAAGAATCAACAGAAATAATAAGGGTGTCCCAAAAGTCCCGGAACGGCATTTTATCTCGGCGGGAACGCATTTTAGAGAAAAACGTTTCAAATAAAGCTTATAGGATTCGTCCCTGGCTATCGAATTGTGACCTTAAATTTGACCTTGACGTTGACCTTCAAGGTCATTTCAAAGTCAAGTCGATTTTTTTCAAATGGGACAACATATTTCTGACCTCGGAAATGGAAATATCGAAAAATTTTACGTTCAAATATGTCCTTGACCATTTTTAAAACTAGACCTCTGGTGGTCAGTAAGGGTGTCCCAAAAGTCACGGAACGGCATTTTATCTTGGCGGGAACGCATTTTAGAGAAAAATGTTTCAAACAAAACTTATAGGATTCGTCCCTGGCTATCAAATTGTGACCTTGAATTTGACCTTGACCTTCAAGATCAAGTCGATTTTTTAAGACATAAGATATTTTAATTGCAAAATTATGATAATTGTAAAATGTTTTTTTTTATAACAGAAATCCCATGGCAGGTTTTGCAAATAAGTATGCCAGACAGTTGCATAGTAGTTCAGTGTGAAAGTCACTGTTACACTTGTCTTTATTATCTAATTTATGTGAATAAAGGGCTCGCGGAATGTGATCATGCCTTCAAAGACAATTTTCATCCTAAAGTAAAAATGTTATGTAATAATGTTCAGCAACAATATTTAGTAAAAATTACATAAATTGTTGTATTTGGCATTTATTATGTAACCTGTTCAGATGTTCCCGAAAATGCGAAAAAAATTATCAAGATAATTCCTATAATATTTAATGACTTCTACCAAAAGTCATTTTGAAGGTAATTTCTAGGATTTTCATTTTTATTGTTTTATGATGCTTATCTAAGTCGAAAACCCGCCATTATTTGGCACCTAATACATCCACACAAAAAAAACAGAGTTCTTGTTTTTTAATAAGCTTCAGTTTTCCTAGTTAAAAAAAAATCTAGGTATTCCGAACTAATTATTGTAACCAACGTTCCTTTTAGGAAATTTCCGGTATGTATCTGAATAGATTTTTCTATTTCGTGTATAATAAAGTAATTTAGTTACTTAAGAATTAATAGTCCTAGATAGAATAATTAAGTTAATAAGATCAAGAGTAATTATAATTTTATAGGCATTGAGGGTAACTAACCGGCTAAACAGTACGTGTGAACAGTGGCAATAAATGTGGAAAGGTAACACCTACGAGTTTTCTTTCTTGGATAAAAGAACTGACAATCACTTAAGTAGGTTTTAAAGTAGGTATGTGACTATAACGCATCTAAATGATTTGATTAACTACAAATAAAAGATCTGAATGTGGAGAAATACAAGATAAAATATTCTCAACTTACTAATAATTTCACGTTATAAGAAGAAAGTATGTTTTTACCTTCAATATATTACTCGTAATATTTCTGAGTATTGATACAAGTCTGACATTTACGATACGCTGCCATAAACGTATAGGATCACACAAGGTGTTGCATCTTCGATATTCATAAAAATCGACTCAGAATTTTTTATGGAGCCATAAAATCTCATAATCACTTTATATCAAAGTATTTGTGAATTAGCAGTAACGGGGTCTTAAACTTTGTATTAATTTTTTTGTGAGGATATAAAATGTATAATGAATATTATTATGCTATATATTATTCTGTAAAGCAACTTCTCTTTCAATAGTTAGCTGAAATAGGTAGAAGCAACGGAACCAATGAGCAGGTCATTTAGCAGCTACATGAACAAATAAATTATTTTTTTACAATTGAAATGTATTTGCAATTTACCAGATAATAGTATTGTATTTCTATAATTTTCTTTTTCCTTGAATTTTGGCATAATTCGATTTTTTGGCTTATTGCATTTGGAGCATTTTTTCAAATTTTTAAAAGTAGGTCTTCACGTTGTAACAAGTTAATCTAGACATGAGATGAGTGTGAATGTCAATGAGCGCGGTCACGGTCAATATCATCCCTAAATGTAAAATTTTACATGATAGTCAATGGGAATTTCTATTTAAAAAAAATATAGTGACCTTAAAAACTCCTTTAAGATTATAAGATAAGATAAGCTCACGGACTTTTAGGACAACAAGTTTGCAAACAGTGAACTTTCAACAACAACATAAATTCAATTTAGAAACACCAAGAATGTTTACACAAAAACTAAGGCAGGAAATGGTCAAACGTTATATTGAGAACCTAAACGAAATGCAATTAACGCAAGAAACTAAGGAACAGTTAATAAAAGCATTATACAGAGTATTCCACGTTGAAAATCTTGGTTATTTTCAAAACTATTGCAATAAGAAAAAACACGTCGCTTGCGCGCATTCAACATAAGTAGGCCAATTCAATGAGATTTGAGATAGGCAAAATAGGTGTTTTCGGATATCATTTACGGACTATACAGTCGTAATACAATTTTTTATTGTACAAATAATAATAAAAGAGTATTAAAAAAAACGAATTTAAATTACAATATAATGCCTCTAAAGCAAATGTTCAAAGTGTCTTCCATTGACTTCCATACAATAGTACAACCTTGACTGAAAACCGTGTCTGACATGCTTCAGCATAGTCGGTGTTATCTGAGGAGACTCCGCTATAATTCATTGACGTAATTCGTCCAAATTCTCAAGCTGAGTCATAAAAATTTTGGATTTAACATGTCCCCAAAAAAATCCAAAGGGTTCAGATCAGGTGATAGGGCAGGTCATTCTATAGGACCTCTTCTTCCAATCCAGCGACCAGGGTATTCCAAAATCGAGGTAATGACGAACTGGTGCGGCGTAGTGAGGAGGAGCTCCATCTTGTTGGAAATGCAGTTGCTCTTCATGTAGTAGAGGATCATTTTCTAATTTTTCTATCATCAATGGATTATAATTTCATTTTCCAATATATTGTGATAATTTCACCATTTAAACTACCAGGAATAAACAGGGGTCCAATTCGATAATTTCCCAAAATCTCTGCCCAAACATTTAGTTTTACCGGATGTTGACTATGAGCTTCTCGAAATAACTGAGAATTTGTATCGCTCCAAAATCTACAGTTCTGTCGGTTAACCTCCCTATGAACTGAAATAGTGCACTCAACCGAGAAGCAAACATTGTACAAGAAATTCGGGTTTTCTATCATTCGCAAAACTCTTGTGTTCGATCCCAATCATCCTCATTCAATGAAGTAATTTAATTGTGTACGGATGGAATTTGCACTTATGCAACATTCTAAAAAGGTTAGTTTTGCTAATACCGGAAGCTGCCGAGATTTGCTGGACAGACTGCGTGTTTGATATAAGTTGGACACGGCCCTATGTAGCCACAGCTAGCCCTTCATCATTTAAAATTCCAATGGGAACTCTTTTTTTATTCACTACTGAGTCCATCTCAACAAATTTTAAAATGAACAACACGTATTTATGACGAACGTTACGTTCGGGATGGTTTTGGTTAAAAACCCTTGCAGCAGATCGAGCACAACTTTGATTTTGGTTATAAAGACTTACCAGCTCAACACGTTCTTGCCATGTGTTTACCATCATTATCTTTTCAGTTTTCAACAAATCAGTAAAGTAATAACTTGACAGATAAATGTACAATGCGGTATTTTCCCAATCTCAAAACTTAAGGTCATTGAATTGGCCTGTTTATGTTGAATGCGCGCAATCGCTAATTCACCTCAAAAAATGCCCCCCTCGAAACAAAAACCGACCTGTTTTTTCTTATTGTAATAGTTTTGAAAATAACCAAGATATCTAAGGTGGCTCATTTGAGATGGAATATCCTGAATAATAAACAGAAGGTTAAAGAAAAAAATTTTCATAATACCAGTGAAGAAAGAGAAACATAATTAAAGTACATTCTTAGCGGAATTTAGAAAGAAACAACTTAGAGGTATAAAAAATGTAAGAAGGCCCTTCTTATTCCTTATGAAAGTCGTTATGAATAGGTGGGATCACCAAACAAATGGAAATTATGTCCGCCAAATTATTATCCAAGAAGAAAAAAAATATATGAGCAAATGACATCATAATAAAAGCCATTTGATAGCGACTGCAAAGCTAATCTACCCAACACTCTATCCAGACACAGTCAATTAATGATAACCATCCACCTGTCCTCTGAATAATAATCAAATGGTTATTCTGCAAAGATAGCTACAACTTTCGTGCTCCACATTATAAAGTGGTGCTTTTGTCAAAATCAGAGTTTTATGGCCATCTGAGGTTCATCAAATTTGGGATTGGCTTACAAATTAAGGAAAGTGCAAATTTTAACAAAGGTACTCAATAAAACCATACGAAAACACATAAAAAGAAGTCCAATTGCTTTATATAGAACTTTAACTACTGTATTATTTTAGATTTTCTTGGGAATAATACCACATCAGAGTTCAAACTTGTGTATATTTTAAAACCAAACGTTTCAAAATCCTGTCGGATTTCGTTTTCAATGGATATAAATTTATAAAGTAAAATTGAAATATATGACAATTATTTTGACAAATATGTTTACGTTACTATGGAAAAATTTCTTTGATTTTAAATATACAGGGTGCACAAGAAATTCCAAAGATCATTAAATAAAAAAAAAAAAATTTTCAAGTTGGAAGAACTTGAAAAATTGTCTTCAGAAATTATTTGTGGCGTTCCTAGGGACGACTTTCTTTTTAAGATAGTGCATTTGCCAAAAAATGCGAACAAAGAATTCTGATAATTCAGTGATCCCATTAAAGTCATAAGGGAAAACCTAGGAAAAAACCTCATGAACTATCCCGATATAGGGTTGTTCAAAAGGATATGCCCATTGTTAATTTCATCTTTAATTATCGGCAACCAGACATCACTGAAATCTACGGAAGTAGAAGCGATGCAGTCGTTTTCATTTAACAGAATTAAGGCAGATTCTTTTAATTTTCGTTTTGTGCAGTGTTCTTCTTTGTGTAATATTGTTGTGTTTTGAAATTGTATTTTATGGCCTTGGTCCCAAGCATGTTCACAAATTTTTGATTTTTCGAACTGACGTTTCTTTATGTAATTTTGATGTTCATTTATTCGAACATTAAGAGGTCTAGAGGTTTCTCCAATATAAAACTTGTTACATTCACAAGGAATCTTATAAATGCAATTTTTTGAGTTTTGCGTAGCGTTTTTTGGTTTTGTTTTTGTTATAATAGATTTAAGTGTATTTGTTGTTTTAAATGTAGTTTTGATGTTAAATTTGTTGCCTACTCTTCTCAATCTCTCTGACAGGCCCTGTATATATGGTATTGTTGTTGTTATAATGTGGTTTTCCTGGTTGTCAGTATTATTAGGTGAAGTCTGGTGTTGGTTGTCAGTTGTTTTGTGCTCAATTTTATTTAACTCTTTGTTAATAAATTTTTGAGGGTAATTGTTTGCAGTTAGAACATTTTGTATAAATGATTTTTCTTTGTTGAATTTAGTAGTATCTGAGCAGTTAGTCTTTGCTCTGTCATATAAAGATTTAATAACACCTCTTTTTACCGTATTTGGATGGTTCGAGTTAAAATTGAGATATCTGTTAGTGTGAGTTGGTTTTCTGTAAACTTCTGTTTCAAATGAAGATTGTGTTTTTGTTATTAAAATGTCCAAAAAAGGTAGTTTGTTATTTTGTTCGATTTCTAATGTAAATTTTATGGTTGGTTCTTTGTTGTTTATGTCGGTTAATAATTCCTGTAAATTTTCCAGATTTTGTTCCCAAATAATGAATATGTCGTCAACATAACGCCACCACACCAACGGTTTATTTTCTTTTGAAAAAATCATTTGTTCTTCAAATTTGTCCATAAAGATGTTACTTAAGGCAGGGGACAGACAAGAACCCATAGCCATGCCAAAATCTTGTTGGTAGAAATCATCGTTTAACTGAAAGTAAGTTGTTTTCGTACAGAAAGTGAGTAATTCCATTATTGTGTTAATAGACAAACGAGTTCGTTGATGAAGTGAATAGTCATGTTCCAATAATTCTTTTACTATAGGAAGTATTTTAGCTACGGGAACATTGTTATATAAGTTTACTATGTCAAAACTTGCTAGTGTAAATGTATTTTTGTATTGTATATGAGACAATTTTTCTAAGAAATCTGCACTGTTTTTAAGATGAGAAATTGAATTACCTGTAAGTGGAGAAATAATTTTCAGCAAAAATTTTGAAAGTTCATTACATGGAGAATTTATGGAACTGACAATTGGTCTCAAAGGGATGTTGGGTTTATGAATTTTTGGTAAGCCATAGAAGTGTGGAGGTTTAGTATAATGTGGAGTGAGAGTTTTGCGTTCTTGGTCTGTAAATTCGTGTTTGTGACTGTAGAGTAAACGGTATATTTTGCTTTCTACTGAACTTGTCGGGTCTTTGTTTAGTTTAGTGTATTGTCCTTGATTAATTATGTTCATAATTTTGTCATCATAGTCATTTTTATTCAAAATCACTGTTGCATTGCCTTTGTCTGCAGGTAAAATTTTGATTGAATTATCATTTCTTAATTCTTTAACTGAATGTAATTCATTTTTAGAAAGATTATTTTTGATTCTTAAAGGTTTTTCTAGTTCAATTTTCGCTCTAATCCTGTATTCTTCAGCGTCACTTGAATTTAATTTATTTGCGGTTTGTTCAATAGCACTAATAACGTCAAATTTAGGAACTGTTTTCGGGGTAATTGCAAAATTAAGGCCTTTTTGTAAAACTGAAGTTTCAAAAATGTTTAGTTGTTTGTGAGAAAGATTAATAACAGTTTTTGTTAAAATAAAATTCTTGTCTCGAGTAGTATTTGTTGATATGTTTTTATTTAAGAGAAGTTGATTGAATTTGTGTAAATGTCTTCGTTTTTGTAATATAAATTGTCTGTTATAACTAGCGAGAATACTGTTTATAATTCTTTTTTGGACATTTTAATAACAAAAACACAATCTTCATTTGAAACAGAAGTTTACAGAAAACCAAGTCACACTAACAGATATCTCAATTTTAACTCGAACCATCCAAATACGGTAAAAAGAGGTGTTATTAAATCTTTATATGACAGAGCAAAGACTAACTGCTCAGATACTACTAAATTCAACAAAGAAAAATCATTTATACAAAATGTTCTAACTGCAAACAATTACCCTCAAAAATTTATTAACAAAGAGTTAAATAAAATTGAGCACAAAACAACTGACAACCAACACCAGACTTCACCTAATAATACTAACAACCAGGAAAACCACATTATAACAACAACAATACCATATATACAGGGCCTGTCAGAGAGATTGAGAAGAGTAGGCAACAAATTTAACATCAAAACTACATTTAAAACAACAAATACGCTTAAATCTATTATAACAAAAACAAAACCAAAAAACGCTACGCAAAACTCAAAAAATTGCATTTATAAGATTCCTTGTGAATGTAACAAGTTTTATATTGGAGAAACCTCTAGACCTCTTAATGTTCGAATAAATGAACATCAAAATTACATAAAGAAACGTCAGTTCGAAAAATCAAAAATTTGTGAACATGCTTGGGACCAAGGCCATAAAATACAATTTCAAAACACAACAATATTACACAAAGAAGAACACTGCACAAAACGAAAATTAAAAGAATCTGCCTTAATTCTGTTAAATGAAAACGACTGCATCGCTTCTACTTCCGTAGATTTCAGTGATGTCTGGTTGCCGATAATTAAAGATGAAATTAACAATGGGCATATCCTTTTGAACAACCCTATATCGGGATAGTTCATGAGGTTTTTTCCTAGGTTTTCCCTTATGACTTTAATGGGATCACTGAATTATCAGAATTCTTTGATCGCATTTTTTGGCAAATGCACTATCTTAAAAAGAAAGTCGTCCCTAGGAACGCCACAAATAAATTCTGAAGACAATTTTTCAAGTTCTTCCAACTTGAAAAAAATTTTTTTTTTTGATTTAATGATCTTTGGAATTTCTTGTGCACCCTGTATATTTAAAATCAAAGAAATTTTTCCACAGTAACGTAAACATATTTGTCAAAATAATTGTCATATATTTCAATTTTACTTTATAAATTTATATCCATTGAAAACGAAATCCGACAGGATTTTGAAACGTTTGGTTTTAAAATATACACAAGTTTGAACTCTGATGTGGTATTATTCCCAAGAAAATCTAAAATAAACTAGAAGATGCCACAAATAACATTCAGAAAACAATTTAACTACTGTGTTTAGAATGATTAAATCGTTAGCCGTTTGATCATCACTTTAATAGTGAATATTTTATTATCCTCAAACGGGTTTTCAAGTTTTGAACTCAATCATAATAATTCAGTATAATTTGAGAATAAATCTTCGATTACTAATTCATTAAATGATTAGAAACTAAATGATAACTTAATAAAAACCGATACTTTTCACAGAGTTCCAAATTGACTTTAAATCATCGAATAATTTGATTATTGCTCATTTATATGCAAGTCCACTTCAATTCATGCTCAATTTAAGATGAATATACAGAAAAGAAAACTTACAAATAGAATAAGATTTACACTAAAACTTTAACAATGAAATAATGGTTAAGTAGCTTATGGATATACTGATCTGCTTCTTCTTCAAGGGTTTCTCTTTGAGGAGTGGCTATGGGTAAAGACTAACGACCCTTGATACCATATACCAGAATCGAAATATAAAACTTATTTATTTCACCATTACTCAATGAATGATGAAAAATTAAAGAAAAAAATGTCACGTCAAATGAAATAAACACCAACTTTCTTAGCGTACCACGAAATAGTTGGTGATTAATTAGATTAACCACTTATTATGCCTATCACTTGTAAAAATGAAATGATGCAGATGAAACAAATGGAAAAAGGTAGGTTAGGTTATATAACTTTAATTCTAATACTCTCTTCGAGGTGTCATTCCTGATTCTCTCGAAAATCCTAGATGTCGGTCTTACATCTCGCGTCTTCAAATTTAATTATAATATTTTCCAAAATCGCATAAATTTCGTAGTGAATTTGTTTCTAGACAAACGTTTGAGAAAACTATTTCTCTACGGTCTTCAGCGACGAAATTATACAGGAAAAAAAAACAGAAATATTTAATTGCTTACTTAAAAACATTCATATCATACATATTGTCAAGGACCCGCTTCTACAAAAAAAGAACGGACATAGCCCAGGTTTTGCAAAAAATAATTCAAAATGATAGAATCTGCCAGGATCTTAAACAAGACTGCTTAGATCCCAATTTTCAAAAATTAGAAATACATGAATTCATATTTTAATATTAAACGATTTAAATGGTTTCCTAATTTCATACAAACAGTAAGCAATTAATACTGTAAATGAGACGGAAATTGTCTACGTGATAGATTTCGATTAATTCCGATTTTCATCTAGTTACAAATGAAAATACAAAAAACATACCTAATTACTACACCATTTCCTGCAGATATCTTGTTAGGCTATATTAGGTAAATCACTTCTGGAGAAATTATCCTGGTAAATTTAAAAAATACCTGAGACTTTTCTATTCGTTATGGTTAATGAACCAGTCACAAAACACTGCACTTGGTTGCTGGTTATTTTTGTGGTTGGACTTGTCAGAGACACAAATTGTTGTTACTTAGTTTTAGGGATTCTCTGAAATTTTCCTTCATAGTTAGCATACATGCATATAGGTTTTCAAATAATTACAACATATTTTTTACAAAAATTAAAATTCTCATCAACATGTGGGTTACTGTAATGATATACGGTAAACTTATCTAAGTACCTAACGGTATGAATGTTTCGATATTGAAAAGTACCTTCTTCAGGCGTCCTGGCGAAAAATACCTCAATATTTTGAAATCGGAAATAACAGCTGCAAGAACTCCAATAATTATGAAACAGCCACAAGAATTTTATCACGATATAATTTTCCAGAAAGAAGGAGCTTCGTCTACGTATGCTCTCAGAAAACGTAATTATTTAACCGGTTTTACCGAACCCAAATAATAGCCCTGAGATCACACGGGCCTTAACCCATTAGAGTTTATCTGCGTGCGTTTAGGAGAAAATTCACTAAACCCCAGATATATTACATATTAAAAGGGTTTAGATCTGTGAGAGCCCTTGCCAGGTTATCAGGCCCGTGATTGGCGTCGTGGCTGCAGTTCCCCATGAATTTTCTGAACATCCAATACAATTATTTCATCCACCAGAATTTTTAATATTTACTTTTTATTTTAAAGTATGTTCTTATTTCTTTAAACTATAATTGACATTAAATAGTTTATCGAAGAATGTAGGTTTTGACTGCCAGTGCCAATATATAAATTACTGTATTCCGAGCTGTTTTGCCGTCCAGCAAATGGAAACTAGTATTTATTCCTATACGTTGCGGCATGGCGTGTCCTGATTGGCCAGTGGCAATCGAGAGGACGGGGCTAGCGAGCCTAGTCAAGAGTTTTGATTTCGCGCGCTGTAAAGCGGGACAGCAGATTCTATTGAGTTTTAGACCTACTTCCCTTCTATTAAAATTGGCAAGAATGGTACTGGGATGTGGTTGATAGTCCGTCGATATATTTGTATTGTACAAAGTGGTCTCCTGAAAGTAGTGCATGATCTGCGATAGGTTGTAAATATCGCCAATTTCGCCTATGTTCAGAAATACGAGAGTTGACACTGGTGGTACCCATATATACAGACCACATGAACAGGGTATCCTGTAAACTTCTAAAGATGACACTCGGATCTTTGGGAGATCGGACTATGTGCCGAAATTGTTGAATAGGTTTAACAACCGGTTTCATTTGATGTTTTCTAATCACCTTCCCATTACGATCCAGTCTATTATTAATATATAGCAAGTAAGTTGTCCATAAAGTTTCAAGTGTTTATTCATCTGTTCCTTACATACCATTTTAAGGACCTACTTATCTCATGATCCAAGTATCCATTCGCCTGAAATGTAAATAGAGTAATTCATCTTTTAGATAACCTGGTTCACAGATTCTGGACGCTTTGTCTGTGAGTATTGTGATGACAATCCTTTTTTGACAAGGGTGTTGATTGAATTTTTATAAAGGTGTGAGTGAATGTTTGGCATATTTTGCGGCCAATAAAAGGAAAAAGCATTATTCCGTGAATGTATCCATCAAACATGAACAGAATTGGCAGTTGCAGATGAAACGTTCGAAAGAAATTCCAACCGACCACTGCAAACCGTAGCTTATCCACTAAAAATTATAACTCGAAAACAAGGAACATAAAAAGAAAGAACATTTTTGCAGTTTGTTAAAAAAATTCTTTAAACAAATTATGTCCAATATCTAAAATTCTTGGTTGTTCACTTCACAATATAATGTAAACAAGTATTCGATTTAATAAATAATGTTTTTGGTAAAGTGAGAAATTAGATCACTTATGCATCAATATTTCGCTAAATTCGAACTTGGGAACTGGATCGTCATTTGAATGTTTTAATACAAAATCCATTTTAAAAGGGTTCATCGTTCAATAATTTATGAACAGACAATAAAACATTTAGTTTAGTGTTCCTGGAAATTGCTAGACGGCCGGAAACATTTTCAATTTTGTTTACTGTGGATTGAATTAGAAGTCGTCCTAAAGTATTATTGTTAAATGTTGCACATCTGTGATTGAGTTCGCATATTATCCCCCAAAAAAAATTAATATAATCCTCTGTTTTACTGACAAATGGATATTAAAAGCAAATAAACAATACTTTAGCTGATAATACATTGACCGTCATTATTGATTGTTAGAAAGTAGCCTACTGACTACATCTGACAAGTTTGTACAATATTTATTCTAAAAAGGTATAAGACGAAATGTACTTAAAATTATTGTAACTTTACCAACATTATCCACCTTGAACTGTACAATCCAGATAATATACAAGACAACCCATTTTAAATGACGCAGGCTAATATACACCTGATGGTGACCTCAACCTTGACCTGGAGGTTAAGGTCATTTTATTATCAGGGTCGAATAGAATTACTACGCCATGTAACCTTTTTTCAACTTTTTTTGACAACCCTGTATAACTATAGATAATTCCACTCCACCCTATGTACCAACCATCCTGTACATATGATATGCCCACGGACAAGCATAAATTTGTTAGCTGCCTTCTATAGGACGGAGTAGAATCCATCCCATATTTACGGAGTCAAATCCGTCCTATATTTCAACCATAGTATATCACTCCTTGTGTGCTAGCCCATAAATTAGTTCATTTTTTACATTTTATATTATCGTCCTGTGTAACATTAATTCCTCTCCACACTTTATGCAACTTCTTATGGGCTATAAAAGAAATACTTTTTTAATCACACTGTATAAATATAATTCAACTGCAGCATATATTTCAACCATCCTGTATATGATTTGCTTATGTCCACATTATATAACAGTTTTTTAATCACCCTATATAATTTTAATTTCACATTTTTTCCAACATTTTTATACCACCAAACGTCGAGTCCAGCCTACATCCCAACCATCCTGTATATACGGCTGCCTACGGAACACTATCATTCTAGTCCGTCCTATATTTCAATCTTCATATAAACGCAACTCCTTCTATCACTTTACTATGTGATTTTGTTTGCCATAACTAAACATCCTGTCTATAAACGTACCAAATAGCAATTTATAGTTTGACATGTGTTGTCACTGAATTTTCTATTAGGCCGGGAGAATGTGACAACCAAAAGCACCGTCTTCGCAAAATGGAAAAATTTGCATTTAAATAGGTATTTGCCTGGTATACAAACAAAACGAGCTTTGTACTCATTGATTTAAGGGGCCGAAAATACTATGCTTTACTACCTATATGCTTGAGATGTACATAGAAAATTTTCAAATTCGCAATTAAAATTCCAGTGCCTAAAATTACCGCACTATTACGTTGGAATTAAAATATTTACGAGGAAATGTCCTTTATGTCATTTCGATGAAATTTTTGATAAGAATTTTGGAATTTTCGGCGATTTTCTGCAAAACTGCAAGTTGCACGTCACAGAAAAGTATATGATATCACCTAAGGATCTTCCTTAACAGATTAAACGTTAAAAAACTATACACATCCATAAGAAGTTATCGAAAAATCGACTAAAATATTAGGGATATAGGTCGATTTCCATGCACGCATGTGTTCATTCACAAATTTTATCACTTTACCAATAGAATTCTTTTCCAAAATTTGAAGTTTCACCAATCCAGATATATACTCTATTAAACAAGACCATATTCATTCAAAACGGTGCACCACAGGAGAAGAAATCAGGTAACATACATACAAAGAAAAGGCGAAAAAATAGGCGACTAATTGACAACCTCCTCCTTTTTGGAGTCGGTTAAAAACGTACATTAACATACATTAAACTAAAATAAAAACCTTACCTATCTGCGATTTTCCCGAAAATTGTTTGTTTAACTAAAAATTAATTTATGCCATTAACTATGTACCGAGTGTATAATTTAGGAATATATTAATTTATTATGATAATATTCAATGCCTATTTGTCAGCTTGGCTGGCCATTTTTGCATTACTTACGACGACAGAAAATTTTCCTTTGAAGGTATAATTTACGTTTTTATATTGACGTCTAGGTAGAATAGTGAATATGCGGAAATGTACAACTCCTTACAAGGCAATATCTTATACAAGGCTTATTCATAGGAAATCACGACGAAGATTACTTGCAAGTCGATTATTGCAAGCCCAAAGAAGTAAAATTGCAATACCAATTCTTAAGGTAAAACATTAAATTTTATAAGGCATTTGGTAGTTTTGTGCAGATGGTCTTCGCCTACACGTTGGTATTCTGCTGCAACTAGAATGACGAGTAGGCTCAAAACGAGGTTGAAATTAACAATTGAGTCTATCCAACTTTTCAATGAGGAGAACTTGTTTATAATAATTAGTGCATGATTTTTGCTTTTATAATTAGATTCACGTAAAATTATTCTGTTTGTAATGGAAGTAACGTTTCAGAAATTAAAATATATGGGAACCATAGATTTTTATGAGCCCTTATTTTTTAGTTTGAAATAAGTATGAAATAAATGCAAAAAATTATTGGTGGTGCTAACTGTCCATAATAATTTTTAACCGACTTCCAAAAAGGAGGAGGTTATCAATTCGTCGCGTATTTTTTCGCTTTTTTGTATGTATGTTACCTGATTTCTTCTCCTGTGGTGCACCGTTTTGAATGAATATGGTCTTGTTTAATGGAGTATATATCCGGATTGGTGAAAGTTCAAATTTTGGAAAAGAATTCTATTGGTAAAGTGATAAAATTTGTGAATGAACACATGCGTGCATGGAAATCGACCAATATCACTAATATTTTAGTCGAGTTTTCGATAACTCCTTATGGATGTGTATAGTTTTTTAACGTTTAAGGAAAATCCTTAGGTGATCTCATATTTTTCTGCGACGTGCAACTTGCAGTTTTGCAGAAAATCGCCGAAAATTCCAAACTTCTTATCAAAAATTTCATCGAAATGACAACGGACATTTCCTCATAAATATTTTAAATCCAACGTAATAGTGTGGTAATTTTAGGTACCGGAAGTTTTAATTGCGAATTTGCAAATTTTCTATGTACATCTCAAGCATATAGGTAATAAAGCATACTATTTTCGGCTCCTTAAATCAATGAGTACCCAAGCTCTTTTTGTTTGTATACCAGGCAAATACCTATTTAAATGCAAATTTTTCCATTTTGCGAAGACGGTGCATTTGGTTGTCACATTCTCCCGGCCTAATAGATAATTCAGTGACAACACATGTCAAACTTTAAACTGCTATTTGGTGGGTTTATAGACAGGGTGTTTAGTTATAGCAAACAAAATCATAAAGTAAAGTGGTAGAAGGAGAGAGAGAAGAATTTATATGAAGATTGAAATATAGGACGGACTAGAATGATAGTGGTCTGTGGGCAGCCGTATATACAGGATGGTTGGAATATAGGGTGGACTGGACGTTTGGTGGTATAAAAATGTAGAAAAAAAAGTTAAATTAAAATTATATAAGATGATTAAAAAAACTGTTATATGATGTGGACATAAGCAAATCATATACAGGATAGTTGAAATATATGCTGGAGTTGAATTATATTTATACAGTGTGATTAAAAAATTATTTCTTTTATAGCCCATAAGAAGTTGCATAAAGTGTGGGAAAGAATTAATGTTACACAGGGCGATAATATAAAATGTTAAAAATGAAATAATTTATGGAGTAGCCCACAAGGAGTTATATACTATGGTTGAAATATAGGACGGATTTGACTCCATAAATATGGGATGGATTGTACTCCGTTCCATACATTACAAAAGGCAGCTAACAAATGTATGCTTGTCCGTGGGCAGTTGTAAGTACAGGATGGTTGGTACATAGGTTGGAGTGGAATTATCTATAGTTATACAGGGTTGTCAAAAAAGTTGTAAAAAGGTTACATGGCGTAGTCTATAAGGCTTAAATACATTTTGGGCTTATTAAGTCAACGCATACTAGTACATTTTGTTCGTAAAGATTTACCTGTCAAATTAAATGAGAAAGTATCATTGTGTAATGTTGAGGCTTTCAATGTTACCTGGATCTGTCTATTAAGGTTATACATACAAAATAAAAAATAAAGAATGAAAACTACTACTAAGTTGAAAATAAAACATTTAAAAAAATATATAACCGACTTCTACGTATAACTAAAAAGCTAAAAATAATTATAACAAAATACAACTCTAGCAAATAAATAACACATTCAATGTTGTTAGGTACCTACCCAGGAAGTAAAAAATGTAAACATTAAGCGGTGCTCATTCTGTACAAATTAGTTACCTCCCAATCTAGTATATTTTTGAAGTCGGTGCCAAACAACAATCAAGTTTGATGAATTAGTAGATAAGTACGCAATGAAGGATTTTAGATTTGCTTGGCAACGGCTTCAAAATATACTAGAGTGGTAGGTAATTAATTTGTACAGAATGAGAACCTTTTAATGTTTACATTTTTTACTTCCTGGGTAGGTACCTAACAATTTATGTTATTTATTTGCAAGAGTTGTATTTTGTTATAATTACTTTAGCTTTTTAGTTATAGGTAAAAGTCGGTTATATTTTTTTAAAAATTGTTTTATGTTTATCTGTGGTGGTGGTAACTTGGCGGAAAAATATTTTTGATGTTTCTAAGAGTTGACAACCAGCTCGAAAAAAAATTGCATCAATTTGAAAAAAATAAACAACTAAAATTATTATTATTCATTATTAAGAGCTCTCAAATGGTGTAATACCATCCGTTCGAGATTTTTCAACTCATTGAACATAAGACAATATGTTGTTTCTAGTCGAGAACCTTCATCGGTTGCGCTCCCATCATCCAATTTAAATCTAGAATAATTACTTATGTATTGCATACATATACCTGAATTTAATGTTTTATGACTTCTGATTTGCACTCTCTGTAATATATTTTTTTTCCCAAAAGTCGTGTTGTCGAAATTTATGTCGGATAAAATATTCAAAAACAGAGAATAGACTTCCCTCATTTTAATTATGATGAAATTGAGTTAGATATTTATACTGAGTGATTATTTTTCAGGGAAATGAATGTGTGGTTTTTTAGAATACTCAAAGGGTTGTTTTTTGAAGATTATATGTGTCATTTTGTAGTTTACTATATTTTACACTTTAGAATTGTGTTTTGTGCTTTTTTATATGCTTACGTTAAGTGTTTTTGTCTTGATTATGGGGTTGACACTAAACTGTCACCCATTATCTTCAGGCTACACCTGTTTGTATGGTATAGCTGGTATTAAAATCAGGAGGGACGGCGAATCTTTCAAAGTTATTTTGAATACTTATTTTTGATTATTTTATTACATTCAAAATTATGAATAATCTCCTGAAAAATCTTTCCAAAACTTTATAATTTTCTTAATTTTTTTAATTCAAGAGATTTATCAGATGATTTCCACGAGGTAGGAGTCATGACCCCTATGATCCCCCTCACTTATTACAAAGTGGCTTTTCCCATTTTACTTTCAGAAATTTGGTATTGATTAAAACAACAAAAAAGAAAGAGAACCATAAAGATATAAACAACAACTACTAATAAGCTACTTACATAAATGCATGCATAAATTTTGAGGACCAAATGGGCCCCTTTTTTAGTGCATATAAGGAAATGCTGAAAAGATCAATGTGCAAAAAATAAAAGTTGTAATTTCTCAGCATCCTGTACACCTAGGATTGTAAAATAAATATTTAGTTCTTAAGGTATGGCTAATGCCAGAGTTAAAATTTAAATTAATAATAATATAAATACAGTCTATTTTATTTTAAACTAATCTATATAGAAACATTACATAAAGTATATCATGAAGCGGGGAAAGTTTAGACAATTTGTATTTTGGTAAATTATATTCATATGTGTTATAAGAATATTCTCTGCGAAACCGATAATTTAAATTATTAATAAATTTAATTTGTATTATTTCTATCCTTTCCACGTATTTTACGTATTGAGGATTCCAGACCAAGGAAGCATATTCTAGTATACTTCCAACAAAAGAGTTATAAAGAGACATAAGGCTTTCTTCACATATAAGAGAAATCCTTGATGATAATTAAAATAAATCCTAGGTTGCGATAGGCCCTGTTCACTAAATTCTCAACATCAAAATCAAATAAAACTTTGAAATCCAATACTATATTAAGGTCTTTGATGTTTGCTAACATGATGAATTAAAATTGGAGGCGCGTATTATTTTGTAAACCTCAATTTCTTTGTTGTCTATATCATTTAATAATTTATGTAACTCTTGAAATCTGCGTTTCTAACGAATATGTCTTTAACATGCCAACTACCAAATTACAAGTTTATTCCCTTTTAAAACAATTATTTGTTGCTCATTAGGAAATCAATTAACGGCGAAAATTCAAGGATGTTCAAAAATATTACACAAAGAAGAACACAACCCTACAAGGAAATTAAAAGAATCTGTTTAATTACATTAAGAGAAGGATTGAATCATGTTTCCTAAAAAGTAAGTTGTCACTAGTCGGCGATAATTGAGAATGAGATTGATTCTGGACATCTGATTTTGAACAATTCTATATCGGGATAGTTTGCAGGATTCTCCTAGGATTTCCGTATGATTTCAATGAAATCACTGAAATGTACTATTTTCTAAAAAAGTCGTCCCTTGTACCCTCATATTTAAATTCTAAACTTAGCAGCTCTATCAAGTTCATCCAACTGGAAAACAGCTATAGACTATTTGAAATTTTTTTGTGCTACCCTGTATATCTAAACACAATATTTTTTGTCGTAAAAGTGTCAAACAATCAACTTCAATTTTACATATTATTATAATAGCATTCAAAACGAACTCAGACCTAGACCTTGATTTTTAAATATACGGTTCTGTTCTAAACTGTAGTGTTATTTATCCCCCCTCCCCCCAAAAAAAACATTTTTTTTGCTTTACAGAGAAACGAACTGGATATAAACAAATTTGCCTGTTTTTTTTAACAATTGTTATATATTTCATCATCAAACAGTCTTAAAGTAAAAGACCTGATTTCCTTAATAGTAAATACACAGATCTGTATAAACATCAATTAGGAACGCCGTCTATATAGCCTTTCGAATTCCGGTATAAAAATATTTGTTAACGTAGCACAGTCAAATGCGTTCTGTTAATTAACAGAGAACCCAATGTCCGGCCGTTATCTCAGGATAAGGTTACTAAGTGCCACAAATAAATAGTTAGGTTAACTGGAAGCCTGAAGTTGTACACGGTAAATCGTTCGAAATAATTATCTGGTCAGAGCTTTTTGCGGCAATAGCATAGGACTATTAGTCACTACGAAACGAGCACACTCTCAGAAGTTTTAGGTATTGCGGTCGAGATTTCGGCTCTCGGCTAGTGATGATAATGGTATAACGAATACTTTCGAGTCGGTCTCTATTGCTCTATTTAATTAACCGAAACGATATCAATGCGAAATTTAGGGTCTAATATAACTAAAATTGTATTTTTATTTTTACATTTTTAAGGTCATTTATTACTAAAATATTAATAAAAGGCTTTATTACTTCTAATTAAGGGGCTTCCATTAATTACGTGAGCTCTAAATGAGGATAGGGCAAAAATCACAACAAATTTCATTTAAGAAGAGAATGGATCACAATATAAATCTCTAATTTAGAAATGCGAGGAGTTCAATTTCTAGAAATCGACTGTGAGGGTTTCATCTTTGGAAAAAATCTTATTATTGAGAAATTTAAATATTAAAAAATCAAATACCTGACTGTCACAACTGTTCAAATTTCAAATTTCAAGGCCTTCAATATAGGATAATTTGGTAAAACTGCTTTTGTAAAAATTCTTTCAATACATATTGCAATAAACTTCGTTCAAATCATATTTTAAAAATTGATATTCACTTTTACTTTCTAGAACTTTATTACCACATAAATAATTCCAATATTTACAACAGCTGATATCTTCTGAAAACAATTCATACCGAAATATAAACCCGATTCTTATAAGCGGAACTAATTCTGAAATGTACAACCGTGCTTTTTATAATCGTAGTTCTGGATGGACATTCCACTGTTGGTAAAGTGTCAGCGCTTTTTCTTGCATAGAAGATTCCGCATCGTGCCGTTTTTATTATCACAGGCGGCCATGTTTTACTTTTTTACTCGAAATGACTAATATAAATGTCTCCAGCGGCGGCGAATATAAATTTTATAAGAATATTAATCTGTAGAAATAAGTAAGTCAGTATTGTATGGCTATTTCATATTTTTCTAGCGTTAAATTTCTACAGCTGTCTGCTTAATGTTTTTAAGAGAAAAGGTGGCATATTAGTCGATTTTGAATCAGAGTCTTGTAAGTCGTTATCAATCCGTGCCAACATATATCTTTATGGCTCTTTAGGAAGGTTAAAAAATGTGATGTCTAGCCCCACGGCCCACTATTAAACAAATGGCCCTGGCGCACCAAGCGATTTTCAAAGACACGACACCGCCACGAGAATCAATAGATTGCTAAGGAATATTATCGTTTTATATGCATTTTGGCTACATCATGTCTTAATATAATCGCAGAAACAATAATCAGTATCTGTTTTATCAATTATCACTACTACTACTAATAATTTACACCCTTCGAAAATTCTACCGCCTTTAAACCCATCTATGTGAAGATTAACTAGGAATGCGAATCTAACAATTCTAACTTTGTTTTTACTACCTGAAAAATATCCTTCAGTTAAAGAAATTTTACATATTATTTTTTTATATTTCTCTGAAGAGACAAAAATCTGGTCTTACTTTTCTATAAACAGAAATAAGCAAATACAAAATTGTTGCAAAATTCCTATGTATTTGTTTTTTTGATTGGCGATATGGGGGGGCTGGGAAAATGCACATGAGAATTGGGTGTTCTTTATACAACGTTAACTGTTCTATTAATGTTTGGAAATTGCATTTACTCAGACCTTCGTACTTCCACATTCTCTTTCAATTGAACACAACTTATGAATACAAAAATCTATTACATCAACCTCATTATAGCTCTTCAATTTATCTTCAACAAACTTTAAAAATTCCTCTAAAATAGAATCATTAATAACCACAAACAACTTCTTGGGATTTTTTTAACACTCAAACTTACACTAAAGTGTTTATTTATACAATTTATACAATTTTTCATTTCTGTAGAACTTTAATGTCACTAACATAATTAATTTGTTGAAAACTTTCATGATTCTTTAATGGTTTTAGGCTGGCCTTTAAGACCAATTCCAAGCTATTCTTCAACGGTAGCAAGCCTTTTGTAGTAGGGGTTTACTTAGACACATAACTTGTCACACCTTTAAAAACTGTTGGTACGGCAACTTCTTGTAGTACAGGATTAATCCTGGCAAATTCTTGTATTCCATTATTTCCTCAACCTTTGTATACCCTTATGATGCATTTATTTTAAATGTTTTATGGAAATTCTTGTATTTAAAAAAAACAAATCTGTCGGGATATTTCGAATCGACTGTTGCTTTACTTTATCATTTTTAGACAAACAAAAAGTAGTTATGCACCTTTTTCTGATTTATAATTTGAAACGTCAGCCTAAGACACTGAACTTAGAAGTAAAAAGTGTGATAGGGCCCATTAGCAGTCGCATATACAAGATGGTTGGAATATTTTGTGGAGTGGAATTATAGTGGTGAAAAAAATGGTATCACTGGTGAGCCATAAGCAGTTGCATGTGCAGGGTGGTAGAAATATACTAGGGAGTAGAATCACAGTTAGAGACTGTGGCAAAAAAACATTAAAAAATGTTATATTGGAGAGTCCATAAACATTTACATTAAAAATTAATTGGTTAAAATATATTATAAAGCGCAATTATTATAAAATTGTTTCAAGAATTGTCAAAGAACTGAAATTAAACAGATTCATTTCGTCTAGTATTCACATTCCCAATAAAACCTTGAATTTACTAGTGAAGCTCGATCACCAAAGTAGTACATTCTTAAAACAAATAGAATTTTGTATTACAATATCAAGGTATCCTCATCTTATAATGTTGAACATGAATGTATATAAAAAAATTACAATGCGTATGTTAAGCGGAATCCCCATATTTATTTATTTATTTAAGTAAATTTGTTTAGTGCATCTTAAACATAGTACCATTTTCCACTTGTTAGTTCGCAGACCGCCGCAAAAGATACCGAAATAGAAGTGAGGAGATACGATGAAGAACAAGAGTAGGAGATATAATTGGTAAAACTGTAGAAATGAGGTGGAGCTGGGTGAGATATGTAGCACAACAGGAAAACAATAGAAAGACGAATAGAATTGTATAATAGAAACCACGAGAATGCAAATGAAGAACAGGAAAACCACCAAAACTTTGGTAAGGCGATATTAAATCAAACAATGAGGCGAGATTGTTACAGATTAGCCCAAGAGTAAAGGAAGTAGAAAATTAATGGGAAGACAGGCTGTTAAGGAAAGAGTATTTAGAGTTATGCAGCGAAATACATAAACAAATAAATTCAATTACTTAACATTTATAGGGTAAATTTCAAAAGATGGGAAGAAATGGTCTCACCACATCTTACGAAATCATGATAAAGGGGAAAGGGGGTCTCAAATAACAAAAAATACTCCTAGAGGTCCACTAAGTCGTCAGTCAAGAAAAGCTCTTCGAACCACATTAACCTCATCTTTTCATTTGCCAAACTTTTTAATTGTTATTTGATTCAAAGGGACGTAGCATAGAAATCAACCATACTAGTTTAAAACTATGAATATACCAGACAAAGCTGTTAATAGTAAAATACTAGTGATACGACTTACAGGTGTATCCTAAATGTTTCTGAATTATTTATTCAGTAGCAAAATAAAGTTAAATAATGTAATAATTAGTGCACTAAAGTCCCTAAATTAAATTTTAAAGTAACAAAACACTGCAGGCTGCACTTATTGCATATCTCCCATCCGACACACCCGTTTTCGAGACGTATTCTAGAACGCTTTAGTTTTCCACTTAAACTAATTAACTTTAGCTCATCTAAGTCCGAAACGACCAGAGAGTACAATGAAAACGTAATTATCCCGTACTCGCACCGGCTGTTGTAGTTGTTTCGTTTGCAAAGGTTTTGATTGAGAGAATTGTACATGTCATTTGTTACCGTTGTGCCTCGCACTAATTATTAGCCGCCGTGCCAAGTCCGCTTCTGTTTTATTTCTCTCTTTGTTCTAGTCGAAAATAGAGACATAATTAAACACAGCTGCCGCATGTAAACCTTACAAAAGAGGCAATTCCTTAAGCAAATGTTTTTAATAAACTCTCTCAACAAAATACAATGATTATATTAGTTTTATAGTAATAACAAATTCAAATATTTTGGTTATACACCAGTTTATAGACAAACATTTAACAATTTTTTGGACATAAAATTCAACAGCAATTCGCTTATACCATCACGTCAGTAACAGTTTATAGATAATTACTGCTACTACCTTTAACAGCAAACTCCTAGTAGTAAACGATTTAAATAATAAAAACCCTCAAAAATACGAATTTCTTTTGTTTTGTTTGTATAATGAAAAGTAATGAAGGAATACTAATGCCGTCTACAGAAAAGTTGGAGAGAATCAGAAAAAATTCTTAAAGAGCGTTTATACATCCTAATTGGTGTAAACTTTTCACTGGTCAAAAGTGGATTTTTGTCAAAAATTTGTAACTTTTGGTAAATAACACTGGAATATTAGTCATCGTCAAAAGGATAGTTTATGATATTAAGTTTATATGGGCTCACGATGGATACTATTGAAAGTAGTTTTTAAACAATTCGAATTTAAATAATTTACAGAGCTACTTTGCACATCCTAACGTATTAACGAGACTAGTACGACCGGTATATACTAAAGATATTTTGAAAGTTAATAAATTCCACTTCAATTTGTCTATCTTAGTTTTTCGCGATAATACCGAGAAGTTGGTTTAAAATAATAGTAAACTTTGTACAAGTATGCGACAGCCAGCCAGCGGTGCGCTGGTAATAGCTGTCAAGGAACATGGACATTTCTATAATTTTCTTAAGGTGGGGGCACGAGATGGTAAATCAGTTTGTTACGTTTTTATTTACATAGCTATTGCTTGCTCATATTGGTCTATTTTTTCATTGGTTTATTAAGTTAATAGTTACCTGTATACAGTTTACTGATATTAATTAAATTACTTTTTTCCACTGACTGTATGCGCCAGTGTCAAAACATCGGAAGGTACATCGGTTAAGCGAAATTTCAAAAGCAGTATTAATACATTTTCCGGCACTATGACAAAAATCCAAGATATACGAAGTGAAGTGATTTCAAAATATATTTTTCATATCGCTATCGAGCTATTGCGGTTAATACGATATGTCCTGCAAAATATTTCTACAAATTATTTAAATTGCAATTCTGCAAGATCTACTTAACGCACAATATCGATCTTCAGCGTTATTAACCTCAACGATTTTATTACAACCAAGTTATGATTTTTTTTAAATCACTCAGTTTACATCGGTTTGTCCAGCTTTTCTTTATGAAAAATATTGAGTTCAAAAATTATAAACATTCGTTTTGAAGATTCTCTGATTCTCTACAATTTTTCTATGGACGGCATTATGAACAGATCATTATATTTATTACAAGCAAAAAATAACCGATATTTTTTGGGGTTTTTGAGACTCAAATAATTTTAACAGCAAACTTATATGCTGTTAAAATTGTCAGTTATGACTTATAAACTATTATTTACGTTATGGTTTATGCGGTTTGCTGTTGTATTTTATGGCACATAAAAATCTCCGTTGACTGGTGTATTATTAATTAAAAGAATCGGAGCAATGGTGCTAGAGATTTGGAAAGTAATATCGTTTTCTCTAAAATTAACGAAATTAGGTGAAAAGAATGACAACAGGCAAGATTCTTTCGAATGTAAACACACATTTGCAATTACAAGTGTTGTAAGTTTAAATTTTATACCTCATTCATGATTTCTGCAAAAAAAATTAATATAGTTATGTTCCTTTTTAACGCTAATGGAAATGATGGTACATAACTGCCCGACAATTGGTCGCGACTTACACTGCATGGAAATACATAGAGAACAGCTATATGATAAATACTAAAAATAAGAAATGATAAAAAACAAAGTAAGTTTTTTGTGTTTCATCACACCAATATTTTATTAACACACTGCAATTCTAGGAGTCAAAAACACGGAAGAATTTGTGTTAGAGAACATTTTCTTCATGGATATGCTGGATTGGGTTCGTTGTAATGGGTCCACCTCTTCCGATCAACTTCCAAACCTAATCCCATCACATATGCTGATGGTTTGAAATGACAAAATTTTCTTCCGAGAGATATACTGGATTGAGTTCATTGTAAACGAAACTCTTCATGCGTCCTCTCATATAAAAATCTAGTCTGGACTTTTAGCTGGCCATGGTATGGGTCAACCTCTCCCCATTAACTTTCAAACCTAATCCTGTCAAAACAGAGAGTAATTGATGCGGCAAATGGAATAAGAAGTGGTTTAACCACTGGTGTAGTAAAAACTGGATTAAGACATAGAATGAGAGTATGTAATCTTAAGTATGTTGTAAAATAGAAAGAAATGTCATTTTGCACCCATTTGGATTGTTTTATTCTGTTTTTTGACCAAAGTGATAAATTTGACGCTTAAGTACCGTTATTCTTGACTACCACTTGAGAGCCTTTCACAAAAGTTTTTTTTCAGAGAAATCTGAACTTATTATTATTACACCTTGGATAGCTAACGAAACGAGGATATTTTCAAGCACATCTCCGTGTTGCTAAATAATGAAGGTGTCGTCGACATGACTCAACGATTCTTCATGCAAGAAGATGTATTTCCTATGGGCTCCCCGTTATCACCAACCATCGCCAACATCTACATGGAATGGTTCGAAGAACATACGCTGTAGGTGTACGAGAAGCAACCAAAACTCTGGTTGAGGTACGTCGACGACACCTTAATTATTTGGCAACATGGAGGGAGAGAGAGAGGGAACCACAGGCATTTCTAGAGCACCTAAATCGATCCCAATCATCCATTGATTCACCATGAGAGAGAAAAGAGAAAGTGCCTACCATTCTTTTATGTAAAGTGCCAGAGGATTACGACGGGAATTCAAAGAACTGTTTACAGGAAGTCTGCACATACCGGGTTATACCTACCCACCAATTCTAACCAACCATCAACAACCTAACCTAACCTAACCTAACCAACCATCAACACCGAAAACTGGCATCATCAAAACATATGTAGCACACCTAATGCCCTCAAAGAAGAAACTTTGTTTCGCTTTTACTAATTTGTAAACAGTTCTTATTGTTTAAAGCAAAGATTACGAACTAAGTATCAATAACACTGGGAAATAACTTTCAAATTTGATATTCAAATTCTTAACAGAAATTACACGAGGAATTATAATTTGTAGTATTAATGGTAATATTATATAGATATAATACGAAGATATCGTAGCAAAACAGTAATTCCATTCGTGCTCTCAAGTTTGTATAACTATCACTTCAACTATAACCCAAAGTGAACATTACAACAATCCAAAACAGATATCCGTATATTTGTCGTAAGTTTACTGTTCCGAAGTTATAACGACTGTAAATTCCTTGCTACACGAACTCCTTACAATGACATACTCGACAATTAGTAGTTCGCGAAGTGAACTTCTTTGAAGTTACAGCATCTGCTGAATGTATCTAAAATAAAATTTAGGTAAATTGTAGGAAACGAAACGCCAGAGATTGCAGAGGTACAAATTGCACTTTGTAGTAGCAAAGTGAGGATAAAACACTTTAATTTTTATCATAAATTTTATTACGACCTTAGTTTTACGTTGGAAATACTTTCGGAACAATTTCGAACGTAAAACTTTGTTTGCTGAGTGTGCCATAAATTATGCCTATCTTTTTAGCTGCACGATAATGAACATGATTTTGTTGTTTTTCCAAAGAAATTTATGCTACTATGTTAAAGGAATAATCTAAAAAGCGTTAAATTCGCCAGCTTTTCCTATTTGCTGACAAACCTCAACTGCAGTTAAAAAAGTGACATGTAATGATTATAGTATACGTTTTAGACCATGCAAATCTGTTTATGAAGAATAACTTATTCTCTTAATATTATTCATAAAAAAAAACGTTTGATTTATGAAGCTACCCTGTATATACAGACTCCCTGAGAATCTTTACCTGGAAGTTAATTAACTGAAATTTATTTTGATTAATCTAATTTCTTATTAATACACTGTATATAAAGACTGATTGAGAATATTTAACTTGAAGTTAATTAAGTGACATTTATTTTGATTAATCTAGTTTCTTTTCAATTTGTTGTACCCCAATTTCCGAACAGAGACATTTTTATATTTTTTATAATACCAGCACCTCCACCAAAGCTTACTATAATACTTACTTTTTACTAAGAAACTTTGTAAAAAAGTTTTTGCCGATTTTCTAAAAAACGCGACAAGCTACGTCCTTGGAAGAAATATGGGACCACTTCGGGATTCCTCCAAATAGGATCCAGTACAAACGGTCGAAATCCTCTGAGACGTTTTCGAGTAACCGCTGAACAAACATAAAAAAAACATAGATACAGGCGAATTGAGAACCTCCTTCTCTCTGAAGTCCGTTACAAAACTATCGAACCAATGGAGTTAGTTACAAGTGGTACATAGAAATTATTGATGTGATATTTTCATGGGATTCAGTCATTCAAAACACATGTTAATGAATACTACGTTACGGTTTTATTTATGAATCATAGTTACTCAGGATTTTGTTAGTAGGTAAGTAGTGTGTACCTATGTCGCACATTTCAGCTGACTTTGAATGGGGTAACAGTAGTTGAAAATGAATTTTAAAAATTATAATTTTACTATATTAGACCTGAAATGGTAATCTTTTCTATAAGCCGTATTATATTTTCGTAAATGTTTGTCTAACGTATTAAGATTTTGAATATCAAACAATATGCATTCTTATATGGATCTGCTGATGGTTCATAAATAAAACCGAAACGTAATATTCATTAGCATATGTGTTTTGAATGACGGAATTCCATGAAAATATCACATCAAGATTTTATAATACTCAGGAGTTCTATTTACGTTAAAATTATGGTTATTAAAAATACTTTTCAAAATATGTGGCGGAAATATAATATTGTAACATATAAGAACACTTTGACATAATTAACTTACAGAACCGTATACCCCATTACAAGATAATAACTTTATAGAGTCAATGTTTTAAGTAAGAAACAGCTTACTCTTTTATCAACATGGTGCATCTATCTAACCGGACATGCTAAAGGCGGTCGAAAAAATTTGAGACGATAGAATAAAAGTTTTAGGTTAAAATATAAAGCTAGAGTTGAAGGAACAACCAACAAAAGCAGTATTAATAACAACATGTACACACAATAATGGCATAGGCAACAGAAACACGAGCCGAAACCTAATCAAGATAAACACACAACCAGCAATTAAAGGAAACACATTACACTATAAAACAAGTAAGGGCATAATGTGGTAAGATATATGAGCGGAAGAAAAAGGAATTGGAGGTATAGTGTAGAGAGAATGAGGGAGGACAGATTACCATAAAGTAGTCAAAACTATGGAACCAAACATGTTGATACCAGGAAGTCGACCACCAGAGAAAGCTGGACCTACGCATCGCAAGAATAAGTAACAAGAGGCTACTATAGCTGAAATAAATAGGACTGTAGTCCTAAGAAAAGAGAAGGAGAAGAAGATATAGAGATTTTGAAAACTATTCAAAATAACTTTATCATATTAATCAGATTTGATTTATTTTAAAGAGCAGGTTTGCCGTAAACGGCGATAGTATATTTTCCAATATGGTCTTTTGCCGAATGTTTCTTGAAAGAAATGATGATAAGTTCTTACTATTTTGGTGCATTACCTCAATTAAGAGCTTTTACCTCAAAAGTATCTTCATTAACATGCAATTACATAAAATTTATTAATTTGTCAATAGAGCTGAACCTGCCTTATTTTTAAGTCTACTGTTTTGTCTAGCATACTTAACAAATGTACAAAAATATACGTTTTGCCTATTTGATGTGGTTTTTATGTATTCTTTCGAAAAGCAAATAGAAAAATAATAATACAAGAAAAAACATATATATAATTTGCAATAATATGTGGAATAGATACTAATTTTTGTATGTGGAATCTCCAGCCGAAGGATTTTTCAAATAATTTATATGAAAAACGAAAAATTATAATTAATAATCTACTAAAAATCGAACTCGAAGAGTTACCAGTATACTTTCTTAACACCCATTTCAGAACTTGCAATCAACCGAAATTGTATCACTGAAACGATACTATGCTCCGAAAGTGAGGTTTTACTGCTAAACACAGACCTTTTCAAGAAGCTTTGTGCCCAAGCTCGTAAATTATTCCTTACAGCCTCTTAAACACGAAAGTATGTGTGAGGCCGACTTTTTTCTCTTAGATATTGTTTAAGAAAGCTTCTTATTGCTTCTTCAATACGTTTATAAATCAAAAAAATAAATTAAATAAAATAAATCAAATAAAGTCAAATTACCATGTAGCTAATTTAAAGCAGTGAGAATCATGCATTACAAACATTTGATTAAATGGATTAAATGTTATTTGCTGAAAAAGCTGCCCCAATTTTTTGCTAAGTGACTACTGTTGAAACCATGACTTTATAATAAAAACCAAAATTTTGCGATACAGCCAAGTCAAAACTTTGAAGAGTGAAGATATAATTTTATACAAAATCTATCAGAAATAGTTGTGGACTATATATTAAAGTGCCATAACGTAAACTAGAAATAATTGAAGTGTAATTATCGAAAGTGAATAACATGAACTTCATATGTTGGTCAGTTAAACCATTATTTAAAAATTATACGAGGCGTTTTTTTAAGTGAGTACCGTTTTTACGTCATTATAGTCTGATTCTTCCTTGTTTACGTTGTTTACTGAGTGTTTAAGATGTCTCCGATAATAGTGAGTCCCGCCGACTGTAAAATACGTTCTGTTATAAGATTTCTTAGTGCTAAAGGCCTAAAACCGATCGATATTCATCATGAGGTCTGTGCAATTTACGGACAAAACATTATGAGAGCTTTTAAAGATGGCCGCACAAATGCACATGATGGACAACGGAGTGGGCGTCCTTCGGTCATTAATGAAAGTTTGGTGCAGCAAGTGGGCAATAAGAGAGAAAACAGACGCTTTAGGATTTCCTGCTTGTGTGATGACTTTCCAGATGTTTCTCGTAGTGTTTTGTATGACATTGTGACCGAGCACTTGAGTTACCGAAAATGTTGATGGATGCACAAAACCAAACGTCTAGGCAATGCATTGACTTTCCTTGAGCGGTACCTCAACGATGGTGATGATTTCTTGCGCCATATTGTTAAAGGCGATGAAACATGGGTGGCCTACGTCACCCCAGAATCAAAGCACCAGTCCATGGAATGGCAGCATTCAGATTCTCCCAGAAAAGTAATGTTTAAGCAAACACTTGCCCAGAAAATCATGTGTACAGTTTCTTGAGACAGAAAAGGAGTATTGCTTGTGGAATTTCTGCCTCGTCATGGGATCATCAATGCAGGAGCTTACCGTAAGCATTTTGCTGCACGACAATGCTCGTCCGCATGTGGCTAATCAGAACAAATCTCATCACATCTTTTAAATGGGAAAGTACGTACAGCCCTAATTTGGCGCCCAGTGACTACCATCTGTTCCTGCACCTGAAGAAACACCTGAGCGGTCAGCGCCTTCAAGACGATGACGAAGTAATAACAGTTGTGATGCAGTGTTTAACAAGTCAGGCGGCAGACTTATATGAGGACGGTATTTATAAATTGGTACAACGTTGTGACAAATGCCGCAACATTGGAGGAAATTATGTAAAAAAGTAGATAAATGTACATTTCATGTAAAAAGTAAAACTATTTATATATCTTTGCACGTCTGTTGCTAATTTCACAATGGTACTTACTTGAAAAACACAACTAAGCAACGCGCTTTTATGCACCTTTTTCACTGTTGGTCGCCCGTACCACATAAACCCGCAAAGTTTCAAATCACTGCCTCAATTAGAAGTTGGTAAAAATCGACTATACAGATAAACATAACATAATATAGCTTGTTAGGTGCATACAACCCAAACTACTAAAATTTATTTATGATAATAAAATGTAAAACGTTTCTAAAATTGGCTGTTTTTTCGAGAAATTTATGAACTCAATTTCGTAATAATATTACTACATTTTTTTTGGTTGTCTACTTTTTCCAAAAAAATAAATTATGTGCCAGTCCTAACTAAATTAGAAAGTAAACACCAGTTTGAATCAAAATCCAAAGTCATTGTCTAATGAAACAAAAGTTAAAATACCAAAAGTAGAAACGTATCACGCAGACCTGGAAACCTGAATACAACTGGAGAACTCAAGAATCTCTACAAAAATAATGATCAACATTGAGGATAACGTCAACATCATCAAGACAGGGAAGCCACTAAATATAAATTTTGAATTTTCTAATGTGTATTTTATCACCAACCCCTTAACTAACCTACATCTATTACCAAATTGTTTAAATGACAATGAAATAAAAATTAATAACAAGCTGATGAACGTACGCAAAAATCCCGAACGTAAGGTTTCAAAATTAATTAAATTATAATGGAAATTTTGATATTTTGATTCGTCCTGTATGAAGCTCCGAGTTATTGGTAGTGGGCTCGCATACCGCCCGTTAATTGGAGGCCACTTGTTTCAAAAATAAAACGTTCTAAGAATGCTGTAATTTTTAGATATCTTGCCGTTTATTGAGACTGTAAGGCCTTCTTAAGGTTTTAATTGCTGCTCTATTCAGCCTTGATGCCTTTGATAAATGGCAAATCAGTCCAGCTCATTTTCAGCTAGATGTTATCTTCGTGAGATAGCCCTCTGAGATATGGTTATTGAAGTCTTAACAACGGTTTGTGTTTGACTTTTGGCAGAACATAGTGTTTAAATAATTAAAATTGTGACTATATTTTCGAAACAAGTCATTTGAAAACGGTATAATCTTGATAAAAGTTACCTTTATTCACAATTTAGAATCTAGAATCTGGAAATTTAAAAATATAAGTATGTTCTCTTTACAAGAGGATAACTGTATAAAGTGAAAATAGAAACACTTCCATAGAATATACAGGGTGTAACATAAGGCAGGCAGATATATTGGTAGTTGATAGAACTGATGAGTATAAATAAAAGTCTTATATAACATCTCAAAAAGTTTATTCTTTACGAGAAAAAAATTTATAAATTAAAAATAGCACTTTCTTTTGTACTTACCTATTTATTTGTAAAACATCAATGCCTTTATCAACTGAAAAGTACAACAAAGAAAATTCTGTATTTAAAAAATTAATAATCTAAATCTTCAAGGGATTTAACAGAAACCATGGCATTATCGGATTTTTGCTTTCGTTCGCAGACCATAAAGAATTTATTGCGAAGGTCTGGTTCCATATTGTAAAAAGTAAGGCAATATTTATTTGTTTTGAATGTAATAATAGATAAGTACATAAAAATTATGTAAAGTTACTATGATTCAGGACATATGACTGTGAAAATGTTAAACGGAATAAAACACAACGCAATATTGGAAAGTTTTTTATGATATTGCAAATTCTTGTTCTTGTAAAATTTCACAATTCTATGTTGGTAAAGTCATTTTAGGTATTTGCACTTTGATTTTTTTTTTCTGGAAATTTGTTATTACTAAATGCTTACTCAGACAAGAAAATGTTAAAAAACAACGCTAAGTTAAAAAGAATTCCATTATAATGCTTCAGTAAATAAACATATCATACTGACATTGGGTTTTTATAGAAACTCTTCTTTTAAAAGAATTTATTAAAAATCTGTTGAAAAGTAGCACTAACAGTGTCTCATAAATGAATACAATAAATACCAAAACTGCATACTTCTAAAAACCATCATAGAAATTTAAAACTTAAATACATGTCAGTTTTTAGTATACTCGTTCCGTTTCGTACAGATTTATTCACGCACGTCAAGGTTAATAATGGAATCGGTCCTTAACTATACAAGACAGATATGTCTGTGTTAAAAGTTTTTATCTCATACTAACGAATCCTGTCACCTGCCAAAATATCTGCACTACATATATTACACCCTGTATATCAAAGCTGATTCGTATAGCAGCGATATTATGTGTTAAATAAAGTTAGTCAATAACACTAAACCAAAAATATTCCGAATATTAAAGAAGATATCTTAGAGGACTTCCTACCTTAATAAAACATTATTTCACTATAAGCTGTTTACACTGAACAAGCACTAAATTCTCTTTATTCCATTAATCGATGTCGTTAGCTAGAAAAGAATACCAGGCTTCAGAGTAAAATCGCTTACGTAATACCGACACAAATTCAGTAAATTGATAATTAGTAAAGATACCTCATTTAATTCCGCTTCGCACTAAGCTTCACTTTTACCCTAATAAAGTGCGACTTCCTTTTCTCCTCTTCCTACACCCACCTCCCAGATAATTCCAGCAGTCTTCACTAATAGAATCCTAACGACAACATCGAGAAGGCCAGGCCATTTCGACAGAAAGAAAGAGAGAGAAAATGGGAAAGCTGAAGCTCGCTCCACTGATAATATCAACGTTGGCTTCGACGGAAACAAAAACTTACTCTGATTAATGGAGCTTTTTATGCAAACGCGTGCTCTTTTAGTTATTTTGTTCCAACTCAGCTATATATCACTGCTCCGGTATGGGTCTTTTATAACTAGACGTGGATTCGGTAATTATCCGTTTGAGTTTTTTTCCTCTTCCACTTTTTCTTATTCTTCTTTCGTGTCGCTCGGTCTGCAAAGAAAAGATTAATGCTCCTCAAGGCAGGAGACCTATGCCTGAAGGAATTCGCCATCCGGAGATGAGATGGGAATCCGGGACTGAAAAGAGTTTTTTAAGTGGTAATCCATATAAGGAATTGTTACAGATAGTGCATACATCAAGATGTTCTTACTATTATAATAAAGAAACAACACAAACTATTTAAATTTATATCACGTATCAGTAATTTAGATCACAGATGTTAACCACCGCAATGACTGCGTAAGTTTCAATAATTTGCCTAAAAAAATTAAATACACGAAAATATATATCAGACAATAGTAACTCTACTTGATTTACCTGCTGACAATTACAGAATAATGAAACGTATAATTGGTCATACTTATTCAGGGCTTTCATTTCAAAACTAGCCACCCAAAATAACTTTTAAAATATTTTTAAAACAAAAAGACAAAAAACACGTTAATTTATATTTACGGGAGGACACATTTTACACGAATTATGTTAGTAAATTCCACACTATCGATATAAATTATTGTTTATCTTGCACATCCTGTTATTATTATTAATCTGCATATTGATGATTGTACAAAACTGATTATATTATTTTAATTGTTTTAATTGTCATTGTAAAAGTTGTCTTCTTACTCTCAACACGTTCTTCAAATACAAAATTGGTAGATTTTGAGTTGTTAATTTTTATTTTTTTAAAAACTAACTTCCCAAACAAACAACCATTACTGGCGCATTCAGTAGCCAAGTTCAGCAGTTTTTGAAAAAGAGACGAAAAACTGAGGTTTTTGAGCCAAATTGAACATAGCCTACACCCAAAGAAAACTCGAGGTAAGTGAGACTCTTTTCCAATCAAACCGATATTTCCTCCATTAGCCATCATCATGAGTCAACCAACGCAATTGCCATCCGCGAACACTTCCCAAAGTTCACAGGTAGCAATTGATGTAAATTTAATTAAATATTTTGCTGAATTCATTCCTGAATTTGACGGTAATACTTTGGAATTAAGACAATATATTGCCCAGGTAGAAAATATGTTTCATGAGGTATGTCGGTACAAATACAAAACATTTATTTAAATATAGTAATAATTAGGTAATAAAGGTCATCTTAATCATTTAGACAAAAACATTTCATCAGATTTAGCAAGTATATATGAGAGATTGTTATAGTGGATATCACAGCTTGAGCTAATCCTATTAAAGTTTCGGCACATATTATGAATAGGTGAATTCAGCATAAGATTTGTCCGGGATTGATTTATATAGAAAGCATGACCTCTGCGAGAGTTATGATATGGTACCGCAAAATTAATTCTTTCCAACAAGGTTGGTGCATCAACTCGGTTTTGTAGTAACTTGTATAAAAAACGTATGCTGGTATTAATTCTTCTATGTTCGAGGGATTGAACACCTAAGCTCATAAGTAGATAATTTTGATAAATACCCTGTTGTGGATAGGTACCACTAGACCTAAAAGACAGAAATTTCAAAAACTTTCTCTGCACACTTTCCAATATGTTCTTGTGATTGCTATAAAAGGGGCTCCAGACTAAAGACGCATATTCCAGTTTGGTACGAATAAGACTAAAGAATAGTGTTTTTGTTGCTTCTAAGTTTGTAAAAATTCCACAGTTTCTGATTATACAACCCAAGACTTTCATGGATGAGGAGTTTACGACAGAAAAGTGATTAGAAAAATCCAATTTGCTGCTATATAGGACACCAAGGTCTTTGACTTCATCGCATCTAAGTAGTGGAATATCTTTGAGGTGGTAAACAAAGTGAATGGGTTCAATCTTACGAGTATATGAGCAAACTTTGCATTTTGATATGTTCAAGAATAACATGTTTGAATTACACCAGGAATCTAATTTATTTAATTGTGTTTGTAATAACTGACAATCTTCAGCAGAATTTATTGGTAGGTATAACTTTAGGTCATCTGCGAAAGCTAATCTCTTACAGTCCAGTTCAAGTAAAATATCGTTAATGAAAATAAGAAACAACAATGGTCCTAGGTTGGACCCTTGCGGGACGCCTGAAATAGCAATAAAATTAATTGATTTAAAACCGTTGTATGACACATAGAAATAACTGAAAAACAATGCATTTTTCGGGAAAAGTTTGTAAAAACTTTTTTAATGTGCTCAAAAAAATGTTTAATGTGTTTTTTTTTATAAAAGTCGCTAACATGAAAATTAAGCGAGCTATGACATAAATAAAATTGTTGTTTTTTGTTTTTTGACAAAAAAATATACAAATTACGCCCTAAATACCACTTCACAAATCTATATTCAAAGATATAGTGGTTCCAACATTTTTCAGAAATTCCAAAAATATTGCCATAAATTTTGTTTCCAGCGCCTTCACCAAACATAAAATGAATAAAACATTTGCATTATTACAATTCTAGGACAAAATAAATGTTAATTATCCGACTTTAAAGAACGAGTCTATTTAAGTTGAAATCGTATATAAGTTATTAATATTATTAATATCAAAAAAAATTTATCGTCATTAAATGTTTTGCATAGATTAAAACCAAACATGAAATCATCATTGCTAACTTCTATTAATTGCATGCGAGCATTGTCCAAAAACTATTAATTTTACGTAGAAGTGAGTACATATAGTGTGGCATAACTACCACGAAACAATTAGTACCAATTGATCTTTTAAGAAATTTTAAATCTATCATAACATTCGGCCAAGTTTGAAAAACATGTAGGATGATGTCTATTGTGTCAACAACAAAAGTTCTAATTGCTATGGAGGAGAACGAGTAATGTTGACAACATTGTATGATTGCATAAAATGGCTGATAACATTCTAGAATAATTGAAACACAAGCAGTTTGTACGAGAAACAACCTTAATTAGTCGTTAGACTAAGTCTATAAAGGTTAATTTGTACATAAAAACACAGAGAAAAAACAACACTGGAGGAAAGCCACGAAATATATTCTGGTAGAAGAAACAAAACGTAAAATATAAAAAGCTGTTGATAACGAAATAATGTGAGCGCATATAAAATTTTATAATTAAGAAAGAGATAGACAAACACAGCATAACAGTCCGTTAAAATATACCAAATGACACATAACGCCTCCTCAGCAGAAAAAAATGCAGGAGCCAAGCTGTTAGATGTTTTCTGAACGATAGTTGTGGGATCTCTGGTTTTTATTTTTTCAGAGTTCTTTAGGAATAACACCACATAAACTTGAAAGTGTATATTTCAAAAAGTCCAAACGTATGAAGGTCTAAATCAGACCTCGTTTTCAATGGTGTATACGAAAAGGTAGTTCCTTCGGCTCCTGAGGACCATGAATACAAAGAGCCAGATGAGTGTTCAGTTAGACTCGAATCTAACCATGAAAACATAGGGGAACTACTGTTTTACTCCCTTCGTATTTGCGGGTACGCTCAAAACAAGTTTCTACAATAACACAGTTTATTCAATTTTAACAAACACAAATTTCCCCATACAACACGAGTTTTGCAGCTTACGAAGTTTTGCAACGGTACTCGTTTCAGTAATGTTCAAGAACTACAATGGCCGAGTGACGCTATTTACAAGTTAGTATTCCAAGAAACTTTTACCTACAAAAGCTGTCTTCCAGTAGTTGTCTTACATTCACGATGCTCTATAAATAATGCTGTGCACTAAACGAACTTTTATCCAAATTAAAGTAGCAACGTTTTAGTAATGTTGCTTCCAAGAACTTTTACAATTCACTAAAATAATGTGACGATTTACTATTTCGAAGTATTAACTAACACTGTTTCTTTCAACAGTCTACATTCCCAAAATGCTTTATGACCTTAGTTGGAAACCAAACTCTTACAAACTACCATTAAAACTGCATCGTTTTAGATACGCAATCTACAAACTGTGCTTCAAGGCGACTTTTGTACTCTTCTCTATCTTTCCACTACTACTGCGCTACTTCTCCTGCGCAAATACAGGTTTCGAGACTATTTGCTGCCAACTGAGCGTTCTGTTGGTTCCTAGACAAATAGTTCTGATGCTAATGCCAGGTTACCTTGTTGACTAAACCAACCGTTAGAGTGCGCCACCACGCAGCTCTTTTTTGGTGCTCGAGGTTATTTAACCATTTCAAAAGCAACTTTGTTTTCGAACAATTAGTGTTAACACAAATGAACAAGAAAGTAAAAAAAATAAAAGGATCCGTAACGACAAATTTCGTAAATCACAATTTGACATTAAGGTTTGATAATCAAACTGATATAACTAAGGGAATTGACTCCACTTAATTACAATGTGAAATTGTGATTTACGAAATTTTTCATAACGAATCCTTTTAATTTTTTTAAATTTTTTGTTTGGACTTTTTGAAATATAAAGACTTTCAAGTTTATGTGATGTTATTCCAAAAGAACTAAAAAAAATAAAAACCAGAGATACCATAATTATCATTCAGAAAACAACAAAAATGTTCGATGTTTAAGCCACAGGAACTCTTATTCTCACAAATCCTAAACATGCCAACATTTCAAAAAAAAAATGGCGGAAGTCCATTTTTCCTTTGATGCAGCCATTATTGAGCAAATACGAGAAGAATAAAAAAAAGATTTCTCTAATATTGCTTATGAAAAAAATGGTAAAATCCTTTGATTTTTATCTTTTTATCTCGAAGGAGGATCTTCCCTATTATTTTCAACTCTGTCATTTCAACCACCCGCAAGAGTGGTCTTCAACCCTTAAATTAAAATGAGATTAAACTTTATCTAATACCTCATTTTAATGGTCATTAAATTCTCTTTTTGACAGATCACACATAAGAATTAGGAAATTTGTCCTACATTTCTCATTACAGCTGTTAGATCTCCAATAATATGGCAAGATCATTTACAGCAAACGAAAAGCCTCCATACTATTTTACGCAAAAATATCACAGAATGGTTCCTACAATTTATTAAGAAAAACGAAAGAAATGCATGGAATTTGCATTTAACATAGTTGATATTTTATATTCCCTTGAATGGAAATTAGCACAACATCGTCTTACATATATAACAACACACTCAAGTTATAAATTAAATTTGCCATGCAATATTCAAAAACGCTTAGTTAGAATTGAAAGTACACATGCTTGAACAAACGAACATTATACTCAACATCTCAACTCATGTAACTATTAATCCAATGGTAAGATATTCCTGTTTCTTCATGCTAATAAATTATCGTAAAACAAAAGGAATATTGCAAGCCATTAATACATCACGTTGAAAAGATTGTTGCAATATTTCTGATGAAACACATGAAAGAATGGGACCTATTATTTCTTATTAGATGTGACTGCGGGGTATATGGGAATTGGTGCTTTTTATGGCATAATTGCCAGTAATAAATGATATATTGTAGATATTTGTGCAATGAGTTGACTTGTCGACAGCGAAGGACACATGAATTATCACAGTACAGAACGACTATTTTAATTGGTCGACATGAGCTGAGTTTCTCTGAATAATGTTTCAAAATTTCAGTACGAAAATGGAATATGTTACCAGGTCAATCGGCTTCATTTCTCCAGTAAATTTTTCAAAATTTTGCAGGTTTGGTACTTTTTGCGACAAAATCCCCCAAAATCAAAATAAATTTCCAAAAAACAAATTTGTATTTCGATATAACAGAAAAAAAAAGTGCAGGTAAATTACAATCATTTTCCTTATAATGAAATAAATACTAAAAACCCATAGTTCAAATGGTTTGTGTAATTAACAGCATAATAAGCACATAAAACCTAATTGTCAATGGTAAAAAAGATTTCTAAAACTGTTTCACATTTCGATTTAATAAATAAGATACTTAAGAACCAGTTTTATTACAATTTAAGGGAGGTGAATACAATTAACATCTATCTGACGGTTGCCGGGTTAAACCTCCTAGTAATGACAGTATTCATTTCTTTGGTACTCTAAGATCACTGAGCCCTGACATGAGTCCATCGGCCATGGTCTGAGGTATGGAAACATTCTTATTCATAAGCATTTTAAATATTAAAGCTCATTATAAAGCATTCATGAGACGCTGATCTCACAAAATATCCTGCCATTTCAGTCTAATGTGTCTTGAGACGTTTTCCTTCCCGTATAGCTGTTCAAATACTTCCTGGTGAATATAGAAAGAAACAGGAAGTATGCATTATTTAAATGTGAGGTGTCAGCCTGAACACGCATCAAGCAAAAACTACTGGATAGGTTTTGAAAAAATTTACAGGATACTGTTGACAGCCAGAAAATAATTTATTTTGTTGGGAAAACAGAGAAAACCGAAAAAACGCAATTTTACCTGTTGAAATGCTGAGTCAGCCAGAACTCAAAAATTCTGCATAGATTTAGATGAAATTTGGTAAAGATAATTTGGTATCTGTGGTAATTATTATATACGATAATTTCGACAGTGAGAAAATATCTCATTCATATTTTTGTAAAGCAAAATGAGGATAAAATCGGAGTAAAAAATATGAAAATCTCAAAAATGACAAAAATGACAAGAACGACAACAATGACAAAAATGACAAAAATGAAAAAACAAAAATGGCAAGAATGACAACAATGAAAAAAATGACAAAAATGACAAAAAATGACAAAAATGACAAAAATGACAAAAATGATAAAAATGACAAAAATGACAAAAAAGACAAAAATGACAAAAATGACAAAAATGACAAAAAGACAAAAATGACAAAAACGACAAAAATAACAAAAACGACAAAAACGACAGAACCGACAAAACCGACAAAAATGACAATTAAATGTCAAAAATATTAAAAAAGTAATGTCAAAAATTAAAAAAATATTAAAAAAGTCATTTCAAAAATTAAAAAATGTCGAAAATATCAAAAGTGTAAAAAATGTCTTGACAGGTAAGTGTATTCAATACACATATTTGTACACAAGAAAACTGGTTGTTCATATTGAACACACTTCTTTCTAACAGAACGTTTCATAAATTTTAAAACTTTTGATTTTGTATTTTCTCTTCGTAGGCAATAGGAATTTTTCAAACCCGATAACAATCTAATATAGACCTACACTCATTCAATCGTGCTATATGTATAACCCTCTCATAATGGAATAGAGTACACTTTGCAACGTGAGAGGTTTCACTGAAAAATAAACAAGAATTACAATAAATATACAGACCACTCGCTGTCTACCTCATACTTAATCTTAATATTACATCTTGGACTAAATTACCGTCTGATTTTGTTAAGGAAACGCAAGAAGATAACAACAGACCATATCCGAAACATAATATTCTCCTTCATATACACTCTCACCAAAGTCGGAGTACGTGTCTCTAGTGCTAAATGGATTTCGACTGGTTCACAAGCGATCGCACACGCTTTAAAATCTTAAGTAATATTTTCTCAAATACAAAATAATAGATAGGTAAGGATTTGCAACTAAAAAATGAGTGTTCATTATAAGTGACCAGAATTTGACCAGAATACAAAACTAGATAAATTGTGAAGAATTTATTTATTAAAGTCAAGGTTAGCGTGTACACGGAAAGGAGTGAACTGAAATAAAGCTTAAGTGACAGAAACGTCCCAATAATATGTGAGCATTCTAGTCTAATGTATTTTTTTAGCAATAGGTGTATTGTTTTGGCATTTTGTGAAGGTTTTCAGCATTTTTCTGAAAACTGAAGTGGGGTGAACAATTGTCTATCTCAATACTGTATTTAAGAATGTAATAAACATACACCGAGAAACTTTTGAAAGAATGTGTAGCATTTTCATGTGTCGTTGTTAGAATGGAACATTTCCGCATTTTTCTGAACACTGGAGAGTGATAGAACAATTCTGGCAGTGGATTTGTGTTCAGAAGATTTAACTACTTCATGCACCATATGTCACACATTTGTAAATGATTTTTTGTGGGTCTGTTTAGACATTTATCTACAAAATTGAAGAATGAAGCCGAAATATTGCTAAGATATGAATTAAGTAGCAATTTGTCTTAAAGAAGACGAAAACTAGCCGAGTTTCCTGATATATAGGAATGCTTGCTGACCTGGTTCAAACAGTTTCGTGACAAAAACATTAAAATTATCTGGGAAACGTAAAAGCGGAAGAACTTTTAAAATCACTAGGACACAGTGCATTTCGAACCAGCAATGGTTGACTGACAAATTTTAAGACACATCGTGAACTTTAAGAAAGTTTGCGGCGAAAGTGCAAATTCTAATAACGAGATATGTGATGATTGGAAAATTGAACTGCAAAGTCTATTGAAAAATTACGAACTATAAGGTGGCTTTAATGCTGACGATACTGGCCTGGAAAAAAGCTTATTTTTAAAGGTGAAAAATGTGATGGTGTTAAGACAGTTATTAACCTTATTGCTAGCAACAAATATGATTGAAAAACGTAAGCCTTTAGTTACATGAAAGGCTAAAAAAACTCTCTACCGCTAGACTGTGAAGCTATTAATAAAGCCTGGATGATTAGCTCAATAAAAATCGACAAAAAATGATTAAAGGGAAACGCTTTTGATCGACCACTATGCAGCTCAAATTTTGGTTACATCATTGCAAGCAGTGATAGTTAAATTTTTTCACCTAACACAATATCTAAGCTACAGCCTTTAGACCAAAGAATAATGATATATTTTAAAACCTCTGACAGAATAGAAGTTGTTAGAAAACGGATAACTGATGGAACAAAAGTCTGCTTCACCTATTAATGAATTGCATGCAATTAGGATAGACAACGCTTGCAGAAGTGTATCTGTAAGTACAAGAAAAAGCTGCGTACATAAACCTATAAGCTGACTGGTTCAGAACAGAGAAGTTCAATTTGAAGTTTTCGTCACATGTAATGATGGGCTAGCTGTTACTGAAACACTATCTCTCTAAAATTATTGATCTGGTTGAGGTTAATAAAGCTGATCCCAGTTTTTGAACCATTCATATCAAATAAACAAGTCAGAACAGCAATTAACACACTACAAACCTAAGTTGAAAGAGGTTATGATATCGAGAATCATGTATTCGGTTCATTCTTTGAACTTGAAAAAATAATTGATAAAAAATCTGCGACTTCCTTAAATCAAAAAGTGATTTTGTGCAGTTGTTTGTACAGCCCATTTCACTAAAAACTTGTTCAATACATATGTAATATAAGTCAAATTGTTAAAAAGTTTTACATATTTATTGATCAAATCTTTAGTGACGTGAACTGTACAAATAACTGCATAAAATTTTGATTTTAGGTCGAAATTGTAACAATGAAATCCTTTGTACCTCGAATTTCTTGTTAGTCCGTTTTTTTTACAAATGCTTAACATACTGCATCTTATTTCTGGATGACAAACCTCCAGCAGAGCGATGAGGGTGTTTTTTTAAATACTCGGTATAAAATTCTCTATTATCACTCTTAACCATATAAATCCAATTTGAAGTCTAATTACGACTTTCCAGAGTAGCTGCTGTAGACAGACACACATATACCGTATCCTGCTTTGATTTATATGCCCGACAAAAGCAATTTAAATGCACAAAATGAACTTGAACGTAACTAAGGTTACACACATCGGCAGCAGCAAGGAAAATGCAGGAGTACGATATACAACGGACCGTATCACTTTTGTATACCAGGGGTTATCTTAAATCATATGAGATGTCAAGAACACACATGCAGTTGCCGAGCAACCATCGAAGAGTTGAAAAATCGCGTATACTACAACGCATTCTCTATTCCTCCTTTAGATGTCTAGTACCCCACTCAAAAAATCTTGTTCCCTTTGTGTGCAATATGTATGAATAGAATTTTCTCTATTGAATCGAATACTGTATACTAAGGCTGGTTCTTTATTAAGATTTAGAGTTTTCATCAGAAAGCCATAAGTTACATTTATAGGTGATTGTTCTTTCAAAATACCATAACCGATTTAAAAGATAAGGAATTTAATTATTGATGATTGTAGTGAATTTTTGATTAATAACGCAGATCAACACGAATTTTGACTCTGATGAGAGATATCTCGATAGTTAGATGAAAAACAATATATATGAGCTGGAAAGTTTACTTTTGCGAAATTAATCGCTCTAATAAAAACATTGCGAAAACGGCATAAAAACTGCTGCAAATAAAAAGAATCAATAACGGTAAACCCGAAAATTCCATGGATGCAAAATAGGTAAGGTTTGATTCAAAAGTCGAGTACCAGCCAGACTGGCAGACTAGAGAACGACGGGAAAATTCTTGGAACGAATGATATTCCATATAAGCTGATGCGTGGCAGTTTGGTTTGAAAGCAACGTGTAGCACTCCAGCTGATAGTATTAGTCATTGCGTTTTTGTAAATCAGTCTATTTGAATATAAATAAAGACGTGCGAATATTTGTGAAATTGAACCCACAGAACTTATTACAATAGTTTAAAGTTTTATTTATTGATAGATCTAAACACATATGATTTTTTATAGAGATGAAACAGGTATTCGGTAACTATCCGGCCGAATACCGGATAAGAAACGGGTATCCGGCCGGATACCGGATTTTAAATAAATACGATATAAAGATTGAAGGCACTTTATTTAACATAGAGCCTCATGAATTTTTAATAATAAAACAAAAAAATAATAATACTCAAACTGCGCTAAGTGCAAATTATGCTGAATATATACCAATTTCTCTGCGTTAACAGGCAACAGACAGCTTCGCTTGTCTTCGTATACAAGGCCAGCTGCGAAAAAATCTTTCCCTATATACAATGCTGCAGGGAGCTGAAAGATAGAGGTAATCTTTTTTTATCATTTTTCTTCGGTACCTTACTTTAAATTTATAGAAAAAAACACTAATAAAATTACCATAAATTCAAGCAACAAGAACACGTTTTTTCATAGACTTTTATAATCGTATTTGCAATCAATTCAAGAAGACAATAAAGCCGGACATTCGGCGCCGGATATTCGGCTATCCGGCTTCAAGGTTGGCCGAATAGTCGGTATTCGGTATCCGGACAACATCTATCCATTTCATCTCTAATTTTTTATCAACTTTTACTACCAAATTACAAAGTAGTAGAAAAATGATAAAAAATGAACACTTTTACTTTTGCTTTCATGTACTTTCCCTCCCTAAACCCATCAATTTTAGAGACATTTTACAATTTATGTAATTTTCAACTTCGTTGTTTCCTAAATATCCGGTAACTACTCCTTTAGAACTATTCCAACAATTTGTTGAGCACTAGTAAGTAATTTAGAAAATTCTACACTAACAAAAAGGTGTTTAATTTGTGGACCAACGAAAATTTCGTTGCTTCTGACAACTTTGGAAAAAAGTTTTTTTTAATGTAAACGCTCAGATCTTATGTAGCTCTTTACGAATCGATTCATAGGTCCTAACTAGGTGCGTATTAGTGGCTTTAATACATTTTCAGCAATAGTTTCATATTTAACGGTTTGTTTCCCAACACATTTTTTAGTAAAATAGTGTTAGGTATCCGGTCTGCTATCCCTCAGAGATAATTGGAATATTTTGTACACCCACCCTGTAGTCCCATTAAAAATTTTACCATCTTAAAATCTCCAATTAACTGCCACTTAATACTCTTTCTCTTTTTCTTATTTCAAAATTTAATTTTCCTAAAACTGTATATGTGTTAAATATAAAACAAATTACAGGAATACTCAAAAACCGCTTCCCGCTTCCCAATTTTCAAACCACAAAAAATACTCAAGGAAAATACAAACGTTCATATGAGACAAATTTTGTATGTCTCTAAAATTTGAAACATGTGAATACAAAACAAAAAAAAATCATGAAGAAAAACTCATTTTAGTCAATAATTGGTCTATGTTTTGATATGATTTACTTGAAATTTACAAATAAGTATAAAAAAATACACAGAATTTTTTGAACTTCAGAATAAAATTGTTGCAAGCGGTGGAAAATGTATTTTACTTCTTCTGTAAGTATATTTGTTTCACAAACATCTTATTATCGAAAACAACATCTTCCGATAGCATGAACACAAGATTATTGAACTCAACGTTTTATTATATTTTGTCTAAATGTATGCGTTTTTTTATGCGAATGAAAATCCAACATTACGTTTTATTGTACATGTACGAAAAGTTTGTTTACCCTCTGTAAAATGTTTTCATTCAACGATGGAAAATAACCGAATAATCTTTGTTTCTAAATTGATTTAACTTTTTGTACAGCGACGTTCCGATATTATCTAGACAAACTTTTGGTAAATTTGTTTCTTAAAAAATTAGACAATATTTTAATAAACAGTCTGCAGGTATATAGGATTCAATATGTTGTGTTCCGGGCAATTTTGCCGTCGTCTGGTGAAATTCTCTCTGAACGTTTCATCTGCAGCTCCAACAGACATCTTCAACGACGCGAAAAGGACTGTCGACAGCTGATATTTTTTCTCAACTGCTGGGAGCGTAATCTCCCGGATTCGTCAGAGGGAGGTAAGTGGTCGGGGACTACAAGCCCAGATGAGGGTTTCGGTCGGAGTGCGGGATTCCAAACTTTGTTGAGTTTTCAGCCTCCCTATTTCCTATTGAAATTATTGTGGTGGTTGTTTATTTCGATGACTTCCCACTGGGCCTCCTCAGCAACAGCAGAGTTTTCAGGTTGCAACAAACGGCAATTTCGTTTGTGCTCGGCAACAAGAGTGTGATATATACCGGCACCAAACGAGTACGGTATTCTATAAATTCCAGATGAGGATATATGGTACCTGAGATCTGTATGTGTCAAAATTGTTGGATAATTTTGTAAATTGTTTTGACATGCTGTTTTACCAATGCGATCTGCAAGGATTTTTATATAGCGCACGTGGGTTGTTCCCAATTTCTGACAAGCTTTATATTAGTTGAAAATCTTGTAGTACAAAAAATATAGTCAGTAGCGAATGAATTGGGTAACTACTTGGACATAAACACTTCCAAAGCTTGATTCCCAAAAATCATTCTTGTCAAATCTATATTATGGAAACAAGTGCTATAAGGAAAATCTGTCTCTTACTTTCAATTGAAATATGCATTATTAGCTTCATGCCACTCATGAACAAAATCAATCAGGGGTAGACCTTTCTGGAGCTTAAGAGAACCGTTGCACCATCCTCAAAAGAAATACCATTTCTGGCTTTCCCACTTGATGATGGTAAAGTTATTTTATCACGTATAAGCAATACCTCCATGTATTTACTTCTATCTGATTTTACCATTATGTAGTCCTGTAAAATATCACATTTCTTATTTATTCTCTTACTCATCTTTGTTTTCTTATTATATAGAATAATTAATTTCACTATTTAATATTTAAAAACCTAAATTAATATTTTAACTAATTTTCAAAAGGGAATTAATTACAATTGGTGCAGTCAATAGGATTCACATGTCACATTATTCACGATAAAGAATTGTGAATACAGATATCATTTATAGTTGATAGCAAAATATTTTGCACCTCCTGGATTTTCTGTTGAACCATGTAAAATTATTAGTTTAAACAATTCCTTTACAAAATGTGGAAGATTGGAGAAATCGAGTAATAGCTGTGTATAACCTAAAAAGAAACGACCATGATGTGTTTGACAAAGTTCATGGGACAATGAAGAGAAGACTGGAATCTTGCAAACCTGGAGATAGAAATTTTTACCAGTTCTTGCTTATTTTGAGATAACGCTTGGAATTTTTCCCGTTTGTTTAACAAATCCTTTGTATAAACTGTATCAAAATAATAAAAAAAGAGCTACAACCTGACATTGATAGAACTAGAAACGTGAAGTTTTGCACGCTTTTTTTATTGCTATTGTAAACCAAGCCAAGAAATCATAAAAATATACTGGGTCTTAGTAAATAAATATAATTTCAATTATATAAGATGATAGTAAATAGAGTGTTAAGTGTATAGGGGTTTATATACAGGGTGAGATAAACGCAGCAGTATACGGAGTGCAAATAAGAACATTTTAAAGGTCGTGAGAAAAATTCAAGATAAGACAATCCCATCCTTTGCCGGCAGTGGCTGGACGAGAGTCTAAATACAATGTGATAGTAAACTAAGTTTAAGTATACCAGCACATATAGGTTGTAAGTATGCAAAGTGTAGGTCTACAGGGTTTAAATATACAGGTTGGTATGTTGAGATTAGCAAAAACTCTCTAAATATGTTGGGTACAAGGATTTTGATTTTTTTTAGCGAATCATATAAAAAATAATTCAATATTGTTTGTATGAAGAAACTTAAATATTTTCTCATTGACAAGGAATTCTATAATTTAAGTGAATCCCAGAGATGATAGTATATTTTTATGTAGTTTGCCACTTTGGCAGGATAAATCACTTATAAAATATTGTTGTCGTTATTAATATTTATATACCTAATTAAACAATGTACCTAATGATGTACTTATTTATTATATCTTTGGTTAATATACTGCATATATGATTATATTATCATCTAGTGAAACTCAGGGGGGAGGCAAATTAAAGCCCCGAGTTTAAAAGACAATAAATATTTTCAGCAATAATTAACAATAATACACTGAGAACAAGGGCCTGTCAATTAATTACCAATACAAACAGAAATGATAAAAATATAACACGTTCTTGATCTCAATCAGTAACGAAATAAAAGCACAAAATCAGAAGCTTAAAACAGTATATTCGCATGTTACCTTACAGCTCAGCTAGGAAACTTCCTTGTGAAATAAAAGCAATAAATCCACTGTAACAATGCTTCATGTAACTGATGACCAGTGTAAATAAAAAGGTAATTGTTTTTCCAATTTTCACGGAAAATGTCTTGCCAACAACCATTATAGCCCCCATACTTTTCCATTAACTTTGGAGTATTATAACCCACTTTGGAAAGTTATACAGTAAACCCGGCAATTTACGACCTCATAAACAGACTACAGCAGTGCCCTAAAACTATGAGAATCTCGACTCGAAGATGTTTGGAAATAATAGCATCAAATTCTTAAGAACTCTAAAACACTTTAAAAAACGTAATTGGTCTTTCTAAGTAACTTAAATATTTTGATACTTGAATGTATTTGACAAATGGATGTTTGAACCAGAAAAATTAGAGGAATTATGAATGAAAGTCTGGAGAATAGCAAAAATAGTTTATTGTTGTATATCTTGGAAATATATTGAACCCAATTAGCCAGATTGCAGCATTCTGAGCTCTCATATATTTTGTAAGGGACAATTTAGAACTTGGTAACAGTGAAAACTTTTGTTTTAATCTGCAAAAATAGCATCACACTAGAACAACAAGTGACTGGAATTCTTACGGTAGATTGTTTTCACTATTTTTTTAAACTCTGTTATTTGATAATTCTGAACGCGTAGATAAAAAGTGCCAATACGCACAAACTTTGAGAAAGTCCTTTGAGTTTTTTGTACAGAACTGGAAGGGGCATATTTTTACCATTTGCGTAGCATAGCATGAAAGTGCTTTCGGTTTATTTTTTTTTAAAACTCTGATATTAGCCAGTCCTGAAAGAGTGGTTCAAAAATCTCTCATATTAAATTGACGCAAATAGAGAAGTGGGGCACACCTCTATTGGGCTCAATTTTCTTCTACAATTCTCGATAGGTTTGAAAACTGGGTTGATCTGAGACTAACAACCCATAGAAGGAACTTTTTCCAGGCTCTTGAAGTATTCCCTCATTTTTGTTTCTCAGTAACTTCGAAATTCTATGAGGGGGCGATCACTTAACCTCCCTCCCCCCCTGAATCCCCATTGAGCTAAAACTTGATATCTCTACTCATGTTTATAATATTTTTAGGTAAAGTCTGTATATTTCAAAACTTACAAATGTTTTCATCTAACTCAGACTTATGATTTAATAAATCAGACATTTTCAATAAATTGGCGTTGGGAAAATTTTATTTTCATTTCTATGTCATAATTGCCATTGAGACTGGAGGCTGATTTATTCCCAATAAATCCTTAAATAAAAATTTATTAAATACCAGCCGAAACTCACTTTGCTTAAGACTTATACGTGGCCCTTGGACCGTAAGCCAGTTACAGTAAGGAACTTATGGGGTTCAAATTCCAATTAACTATTTAATAAAACAATTTTTGAGATTGTAAAAGTACAGGTACTTACTTCAAAATATATTTGTACATATTCGGCGGATACACCAGCAACAAACTTTATGATAAAATTGTATGTTTATTTGCGATTTTCCGAAAAAACATCATACAACACGGCTTCAGGGTCCTCCTCAACAGAATACTGTTTTAATTATCTAAATCAGTAGGGTGGCTATTAATCCATAGTTGGTAATCAGAATGTGAACACTGTTTAAATTGCGGCTTGGTAGACTTTTGGACTAAACACTAGATCCTAAGCAAAGATCAGTTTAGTGGCCTTGTGATATTACTTGATTCAAAACTGTGAAATTTGATATTTTGTGTAAGTGGTTCAGCCGTTCCGCGTTAAACACATTTCAAATATTAAAAAAATCATTCAGAGAGTAAAATTAATAATGAGTCTAATGATCCCTTGCTTGTTATTATGAGCATCCCTCAGAGGCTAGAGTTGGGAACCATATTATTTTGATTTAGGGTGTCCCTCAGGGGTCAGTGCTGAAACTCATATTATCCTAATACTGACAACGAAAAATCATCACTTATACTGCCTCAAGTACTCATCACCTGACTATGGACTATAAAAATTCATTATCATGACTGTCGATTGACAATTGCATGTGCCAATAAAACTGACTCGATCAAGTTTTTTGAGAATACTTCTTAATCAGAATTTGAACTGGGAAGGGCGCCTAATAAAGCAAATCTTATAAACTAAGAGATACCCTGGATAAAACATCCTTATCATTAGGAAATATATAAGGCGCTAAGAAGTTCTTTTCTAAGATACTGTATTATTAGTTGGTGTAGAGTTAGTGTAGAGACTACATAAATGCAGAAATATCGCAAATCAATATGATTTAAAAAAAAAATTATTACTCCACACACAATTTATACTAGAAATTAAAAATTTTTGGTATAACAAAACTTAACCTGTATAATTTTCTATTGATGAAAACCTAGTCAAGATAGGTGACTGATTATCATAGCCGGCAATCTAACTTATTTGTTACTCCCCTATGTAAAAAAAAGAGCGGCAGTCATTTGAGACTGAACGATGGAAGCGAAAGCTTCTTACGAATCATAGTTCCCGTTTCTTGTTATCTCCTGACTCTGCTTCTACTCCCTTGTGTTATCATTAGAAATGGTTATAAATTTCAGGAGACTTAAAATACTTGTCACTATTTTGTTATGACTCCAGCATTAATGTGTAATTTAATTTTTAATTTAAACGACCATGCACGTTTCTTATGGAAAAAGAGTTCCGGTCAATTTTATTGATACTGCGAAATAATAGTTCTCAACTGGCTTATCAAAAGTCTTAATGGGCCCGAAGCTTTAAAACCACCCCCAACCCCCAAAACCACCCTTAAGAATGGGAGAAACGCGTATACTGATGGATTGCTCAAGGCTTTAATTCTCTACCACTCCCCCTCATTCTTCCCGTCCCTTCCACCTTCACCGACAAACCAAAGCGAGCTACTAGCTTATTAGTTTTTACTAGTTGTAGTCTAGTTCGTTGTGCACTATTGCTTATATTCACCTGGTCCATCATCTTGCATGCCTCTTCAAACCCAGATATTTATGCCCCCCTCCGCATCCCCCATTTTGCAACACCACCTTCTACCAAAGGCCGCAAAGTACAGAATTGGTGCCATTTTACGTATTATTTTAAGTCAGTCCCTTTGCCTCTCACATGTGTACAAGTATAAGTGAGCACAAGTAACCCCCGATCTCCTTAACAATACCACCCCTTACTGAGGCCTGAGCATTATAGTTTCATCGAGGTCTTATGGGTTACGAAACCTTTTTATGGTGTATTTTATCTCACAGAATTCTAAATAATCATTATACGAGTACAAGATCCTTAAGGGTGGTTTTGGGGGGTTAGGGATGGTTTTAGAACTTCTGGCTCATTGAGATTTTTGATCAGCCTGTTGAGAAATATCATTTTTTAAAGTTTCGATAAAAGTGGCCGGAACCCATTTTAAATAAGAATCGTCCGTGGTCGTTTCTATAAGTGCCAAATAAACCTTGTTGAATTATTAACTTGCCAGTGATGTTCACATCTGATGAATAGTAGATGAGGCAAAAAATTTAACAAAATGTGTATGAAATTGACATATGTCAAGTCGGTAATGCAATATATCGCAGAGAAAATTGGAGTTTTTATTAGAAAAGCAAATTTTGTGCAGTTTTTCTATATTAATTGGATATTATATTAGTTTATTTCCTATATATTATTGATATTCTATAAAATAAGAAACTCATATTGTATTTTAGCTGGTCTCTGTTTTTTACACAGTGAACTGAATTGTATGGGTATTTTAAGTGTGTAGTGTCGGTGTCGGTGTCGAAACAAATGAAATCTAAAGTTATCCAATTCATTCCCTTGCTCATCTGTTCATATGTGTAAATGTGGGCCCCCGTTAAGAAGCTTTCCCTTCAAAAATATATTGTACTTTATACCTAAACTTTATAACCTTTAACCACAAGAAGTCACAAATATAAGTTACATTTATTAATTTAAAAGAACATTAAAAAATAATAAAAAGAAATTCAGAAAAAATTCTGAAAAGAATATAGGTCTTGTAAGGGGTTTTGTTTCTAGCAGCAATTAATTCTATTTAATATTTTTACATTTCTAATGTTTCCTGATATTAGTCTCTGTTTTCCTTAAAACCGATCTCTTCCCATCCACCCCTTATTTTGGATGTAGGTACCTGTAAACATAATGTTGCATGATTGAATTAAGCTCGGACGACATGTTAAAACAGATTAAGTGATGGATCGTCCCTAGACTAGGCTCAAATGTAATGCAAATGGAAATAAATATAACCCCAACGTAAGTATTGGTATATTCACAATGTACACAATTTGAATTAATTTAAAAAAAAATACAATAACATAATATGCATTGTTGTATAACTGATAAGGGCAAACATTTTTATTGACAATATCAAAATAGAGGGACAAATTCGTAGTTCCCGGCCAACCAAAAATACAGTTATTACTGGTTTACATGTTGAAAATATATTAACACCAAAAGTCTATGTAAAAATGATAAAAAACAGCATTTTGCTTAATAAAGGTGAAAAACTAGTTAGGTTAAGTAAACGCTGTGAAATTCGAAATGAAACAACAATCAAAAATATATTTAACAAATAGCCAGTGAAATAAGTCTTCCAGACTTGAAAAAAGTCTAAGTTAACTGAGGGTTTTTTAAGTGTATAATTCTCTATTCAAAATAATTTAAAAAAAAAATCGATTTGGAACCTAACCTAAAATACCCTCTCGTAAAATGATCCGGACACATGCTCAAAGGTAATGAAAGCTTAATAGATCCCATTCTCTTTAATGATATTAATCAACAATTTAGGTCTTGTATTCAGCCGAACGGAGTTGGAAAATTAATCAGATTTCACTAGTCGGAGCGGAGCGTCTGTCCACAATGCTACAAGATAGGTAGAGCAGTTGAACTAGACGAACTTTGTGTGTATATGTTAGCCCATATTGTCTGCCCTTTCACAACATTCTCTTTAACTGCAAACTAAATCAATTTACCTTCACCGTTCAGGCTGGCATTACTTAACAATTCGAAACTATTTCGATTTCAAAAAACCTTCTTAATTCTGCACCAAATTAAACCATAATCTATATACAAATAGACACAAACAAAATGATTAGGTACCATTTTCTCCTCTGTCTCGCAACCGATTTTCTTCATTTTTGTTTTGTTTAATAGCTACTGACCACCTTCAGTGCAGAATGCTAATATAAATTTATAATATTGGTTCATTCATTAAATAAAGTATAATAAAAAATCATTATTTAAGTCCATAATGTCAACGCCAAACAACTGAATGTGCCGCCGCCGCCGCCAGACTCAAAACATTGAGTATTTCTATATAGAGGGACCAATGCTATTATATACTTAGAGCATGTACTTCTGGAAGTGGCATGCAAGCGTTGTTATTGTTTAGTGGTAAAGTAATCGTTGTATATTATAATTATACAGGGCGATTCCAGATATGTTAGAAATATATTTTTTCGTGGGTTGCACATAAGCAGTTGCATATATAGGGTGTTTAAAATATAGAGTAGAGTACAATTATAACTAATGCAATAATTATATAGGGAAGCCCATTAGCGGTTGAATTTACAGGGTTCTTGAAATTCAGGTGCAGTAGAATTACAGTTATACAGGGTGGTACAAAAAATATTATACAGAAATGCATATACAGGGTGGCGGAAATGGAATGCAACATTTCGTAACCCATAAGCAATTGTATAAATAGGGAAGAATATATGGTGAGAGGAATTATAGATATAAAGGATGATGATAAAAATTTTAGAAAAGGAAATGATTTATAGAGTAGCCCACGAAGAGTTCCATATATATGATGATTGAAATATAGGTCGGAGTAGAATTATAGTTACAGAAGATAGTTAAAAATTTCATAAACAAAAAGAGTAAATACGGTGGCTCATAAGCAGTGTCATATATAGAATGGTTTACCGGGTGGTTCAAAAATGTTAAAAAATATTAGGCGTGGTCCATGAGCAGTTGCATATACAGGCTGGTGGAAATATATAATGAGATGGAATTATATAATGAGGATTTTAATAAATGTTAGAGAATTGAGTGCAATTATAGCTATACAGGGAGGTTAGAAAAAATAAATATGTAGGGTAGCGGTTGAATTGTTGTCATATTAAATTAAGAATTACGAATTTGAACACAAATAAAGTCCTATGAATTATTCTGAAAAAAACTTGAATTTCCTTACTTATACGTTACGTTACTTGTAGAAGGGAGATGTAAGACCGACATCTAGGATTTTCGAGAAATCTATCATACAGAGGTTCCGTGTAATTGCTGTTCTCCCTAAAGTCCTAGGATAGAATGTCACGATAAAATTTTCAGGTTACTTAACCTGCCAGAGATATTGACACAATTGGTCGAATTTCGACAACTGGGCGACCGCTAGTCTAAATAATATGATAAAAACTACCAATTTAGATCAATATTACTCAAGTAGTGCATCCAACAAATTAATTTCAGAATGGTGGGACACTCAATGGAATCACCAGTTTTCCCTCTATGATTGAATACATTTATCGCATTTTTTTAATAAACAATTATTAGCAATTATTGATTTGGTATCTATGTAGAGATCGAAAGAATATTAAATAAATTGTAAAAACACATGAATTATTTTAACAGAAATTATATTGTTACCACGAAAATACGTAGTAATAACGTAATCAATTATTTAGATGTTGAAGTAATAAAATCAACTAGAATTTACCTAATTTAGCCGCTTGTCATCATTCCTTAACTCAAGATAAGATTTTAAGCATGATCTTTAAGAACTGGTCATTTCAATGACTAGTATGTATAATCTCAAACGAATAACTTCCACTTAGTCCAAAATGACCTTTGTACTGAAGATTCAAAATTTGAGTCTATAAAACAATATTAAGATGTTTTGGATATTAGTGGGAGCCACTTTCAAAAGAGAGCAAAAAAGACGACTATAAGATATTACGACCCACAATAACTCACGCAAAAATACACTCCCTCAGGTACATATGAACAGCAGCAAGAATTTCTGCCATACGTTTACAGAGTTACAGACAACATAACACAGATACAAAACCGCAATCAAAGAACGGCAGTTTTTAGTATAAACAAGAAATTAGCAGACAAAGAAGAAAATAAATAACAACGAAGAGCTTACGAAATACTACAATACTGTTATAAAATTTAATTACGCCGGCCTGGTAAAAATAACCAAGCTTCTGGAGTCATCATTCCAACTAAAACAACGTAAACATTTAAGCCGGAAGGAATAAAAAAAGGAGGATCTTGGGCATGGTCGACTGGACAGGAAATTTCGATAAGACTCCGGCAAAAGGCTACACGAACTGCGAGATGACCCTCGAAAAATTCTAAAGAGTTCCATGTTATTATAAAAGGACAGTATACGTTGTGAGTAGTAGTTTTAGTTTATATTGCATGTAAATTGTATCGAGAGCTGGTAGTAAATAAATAGTGGATTATTTTTGTGTAAATAAAATCATCGGAAGTAAACGAGAATATCGGTGTGTTAATTTGATTGTGAACTCACGAAATTTATACCAATACCAATAACAGATTGTTCACAGAGCACATCGGTGGTGTAACAGTTACATCAACCATCTAATATATGATCACCTCCTATCAATCCACACTTAAAGCTACTGATAGATCAAAACGAATATCTTAATCAACATGACGATTACACTCACCTTACGGATTCAAACACAAACAAAAAAAAATTACCATACAGCCCATCAAGCAGAAAAACACGAACATATTCACATTCACATTCAATTCAATCATCTAGTATGATTTGAGGAGTACAGAGCTTGAGGCTTAGAGTTCGATGTAAAACCTTAACCTGTTCCAAATATGTTTAAGTGATTCTAAGCAATGCAGTTTCTTACAAATTCTCAAAACTCCAGTTTAAAAGATCTAGATGGCATTTTCCTCCAGTTAGAGGTAAAGCTCTCCTAGGAGCTTTATAATATGTTTCATATTCATATGTCTAATTTATATATAGAAAAAGCATTCTGGTCAAACTAATGGACGTCGGCCATCTTCTATTCAATAGTACCACTAGACATTATTAAGACAAAGACAGGGCCATAAAAGCCAAAATAGATAGACAACTCACAGAGGAGATAAAAACAGATCCTACTCGTCAATCACATCATGGATAAGGTGATAAAGGTTGTGAAGACAGGTGCATGTTATAGCTATTCTCTTATCGGGAAGTGCAGATGACTTACCAAGATTGGTTCACAAGCTCAACACAGTAGCAAAACAGGTCAATGTTATAATCTCGCTCCAGAAGAGCAAAACACGTGTCATCAGCAAAGAACCAATTAGATGTAAGATACAGTTATCTGGGAATCACCTTTACCAGCTACGAAGACACAGAAACAGAAATAAAAAAACAAATACAGAAAGAAATATGCAGAAACAAATATATTAGGACAGAACCATGAGCAAGGATTTACTAAGACTAATGACATGGACGGCCGAAACAATATCTGGTACTTCCAAGGCACAAAGAATACTAGAAAGTACAGAGATTAGAATACTAAGAACATGGGAAAACTTTAAGAGAGACTGGATATTGCAAATAAAAACGGAGTGGAACAATCACATAATCAGAATGGCAGGCGATACGCTTAATGCGAATTGACAAGGTAAATCGTGGGGCAAGCCCCGAAAACATGGATTGATAGGAGGTAGGAGTATCTAAAAATGATAGGAAGAAGAAAAAATGTTTCATAATAGCTTGTAAAGAATATTGTTCCCTTAAACCTCTAAAGGCATTGATGATCATCTCAGATCTCGGAAGAACGAAAAAGTTTCGTTGCTTTTTCCTCTCTTCACTGTCGGGATGAGGAGATATATTTGACAGAATAATTGCATAATAAAATGCAATGTTAATTACAATTTGTAATAACTATTTCTGGCAATACCAACTTTCTTTTAGAAAACATTACCAATACCTCTATCAAAAAAAATCCAAACAACTTATCGACATGGAGAGACTAAAAAACTCTGGTTGAAACTAAGTAAACAATCTGGCCAATGCACTGATTTTACATAAAGAAAATTGAGTAAATATTATTGAAGAAATATGTGCAATATTTGTTAGTGCTGTAAATTTTCAAAATTTGCAGAACTATTACTAACATTATAGATAACACTGTATAACTGAACAAATTCCAAATAATCCTGCTTATATCACAAGTCATTATTTATCGTATAATTCACAAGAATTCCATATAATTCTAAAATCGTTTCACATATTAGGCAAATTAGCCTTATTCAAACTAAAATTACGGAACTCAATTCAGAGAGTACATAATATGCACAATAAATGGTGAAATAAAAAAAATCGCTTCTCTTTAATTATCTCATTAACTTCAAAACGGGAAATAAAGAGCGGATATTATTTTACAGCTGTTTTAATTACAGCTCTATAACTTTTTGTGGGGTTTCGTATATCAAGTCATTTCTTTTATGTTAATTTTTGCAAATTTATTCAATGTGTTATGTATTCCGAACGCGCAAACGGCTTTCAGTTAACAAACAGCAGCATCTCTTTGTTATTTGTCAAAGAGTTAGTAGCGAATCTTTTCGTCAAACGTTGGATGCATTCGTAAGAAAAACAAAAATGCAGCTTTGTTGACTGCAATTGATCGAAAAACATCAAAAAGTTCTACTTTGCATAACGGCAACATATATCTGAGAAAAGAGGAGTCGAGAACATGTGGAATTGTCGTTCGAAAACCTATAAGTCAACTACAATATCGTTACTTTTCATTATAGGAATGTTGGAGAATATATATGGAGAACAAAGAATGAAAAGACACAGACAATTCTAAAAAAATGGAGCTCATGAAAATATTTGACATAACATAAACATATACCTGCATGTTATATAAAAAAGAGATCTCTAATTTTTAGTTGTCAATGATTCATTTGTAACATCTATTGATTATTATTAGGGCTGGATTTAAGGTGGTGGGGAACTACTTAAGGCGTTCAAAATTGGTAGTATTTTTATTACATTTACTATTTTTAATAAAACGTCATATAAATGGAGTTTTACATATCTATATAAAATATGCCCAAATAAATAAACTTAAGACCAAGGACCCCGCACATTCCTTATGGAAAGTGACCCCCGGTGGAATTGGCTGAAATTTTCCAATTTTGTAAATTTCATCGCCGCAAAGTCCGATGACCGAAGGTTTTCAAATTATGGTTAATTTTATATTTAATGTCAGGGTATACCACGATGAGCTGAGTCGTTATGTATATCAGAATCTATTAGGAGTATTTATCTGAAAATTAGTATACAGGGGGTTTACGAGGAGCTGGTTTCAGTTAAAATAATTTCAATTATCTACGAGTTCCGGTTCTACCGAAAGTAAACCCAAACTTTGTTTTTATAAATGGAACACCCTGTTTTTTTAAGCTTTTTTAGAATCTACGATGAATTTTACTATAACTTTATTAAAAATATCATATATCTGAAGGGCTCCAGTAGAAAGTTGTTTCAACTTTTTGAAAATTTTGACAGATGCAGCTTTCTAAAAAATATATGTTTTGGAAACAAAGAGGGCCAGGTCAAAAATTACCAGAAGTTGCCTGAATAAAACCTGAAGCTTCCTAAATCTTTGGAAACTTTTGAAAAGAATATACGGAGTGTTCAGAAATTGGCTTCGAATTCGGATAGTGTTAACTCTTTTTTTTCAAATGGATTTTATGTTTGAAACCCCATACCTAAATTAAATGATTTTTTTTGTTATGTGAGATATCTGAATTATCACTAGGCTTTTTTGAACGAATCGTCAAGAAAAGAATGCTGAAGTATCAACAAACAATATTTGCTAAAAATTTGGTGTTAAAGCACAATTATACGGAAAGCATTTATCATGTCCCGTTTAGGATTTAGTAACTAAGTTCCGTTCTCGATACTCGGACAGACCACACCCACTCATGACACGCAGACGGGTCTCATACACAATTGCAAAACAGATGGGCAGTTTATGACAAAGCAAGAAAAAGGGAAACCTGTCGTAGATAATAAAGAGAATTAAGTTATAGTCCTGGCACACTTAAGAGCATATCCAGAAAATTCCTCAGTAGAGAGAAAGAATATCTATGATTAGTTTTCAGATGATTCTAATAAAACATAAGAACTATCCATTTGCATTCTCATTAGTTAAGAATTTATGAGCATGTGACACTCAAAGACGGAATGATCTTTCGAATTCATATTATTCAAAATTCAGGAAGACGAAAATTGTGTACACAAAATGATTTGGACGGATGAGGCAAAATTTATGGAATAGTCAACCACATTACTGGCGTGATACTAATCCACACATTATTTTTAGGTGAGAGATATCTCGACATTTTAGAAAATGGTTTACATCCATTAGAGTTGACTTAGAATCAGCTGTGGTCTCAACACGACCTCATAATATTGCACCTGTGAATAACATTTTAGACAATCATTTTGAAGATTGTTGAATAAAGAATAATGGACCTCATCGACGGCCCCCTGGTTCTCCCGATATCCCTCCTTAGCTTATTTTATTTGGGGTCGAATAATAAATATTGTCAAAGCTGCACCGCTAACAACAAAGGTAGATTGGCTAGAAATGATCTGCGTCATGGTGTTATGAGTATGCTTTGGTCTATCCAGAGATCGCAATTGAAAGGTTTTATAAACATATCAAATTCTACATTAATGGTAAAGAGAGTAAAGTAATGTATATACGTTTCTCCTCGGTTCTTTCAAAAAAGCCTACTAATAATTCATATATCTCTAATAGCTACACGGAAATTTTAATTTTTCCAAGTGTATATAAAAACTTTTGTAAGCATAAACTCCTACTTTTTGGCCTAGATTCCAATGGTTTTGAGGAAAAATGGAGTTGTTATTTGAAAAAAAAAAGAGTTATATGATTTTCGGATTCAGTAGCAATTTCTGAGCTCTCCGTTTTTTTTTAACGGTTTTCAAAAATTTAGGAAGCTTTAAGTTTTATTCAGGCAAATTATATTAATTTTTGATCTGGCCCTATTAGCTTCCACACAAATAATAATTTTTAAATAATATTTTGTGAAGAGCTGGATCTGTCACAATTTTCAAAAAGTTGAAATAACTTTTAACCGGCCCATTCAGACATATGATGTTTCCAATAAAGTTATCTTAAAATTCATCATATATTCTAAAAACGCCACAAAAAAGAGGATGTCCATTAAAAAAAACAAAGTTTGGGTCCACTTGCGGTAGAACCGGAAGTCGTGAACAGTTGAAAGTATTGTAACTAAAACCGGCTCCTCGAAAAACCCCTGTATACTAATTTTCTCATTAATACTCCCGGTAGTTCCTCATATAGATATCGACTCAGCTCTTCGTGGTATACTCTGACCATAAATATAAAATTAACCATAACTTGTAAACCATCAGTCATCGGACTTTGCGCCCATGAAGATATTTGTTCAGTTTGTTGAGACCTACAAAATATCAAAATTTCAACCAAATCCTCCGGCGGCCACTTTCCATAAGGAATATGCGGGGTCCTTTATAAAGCATTTTAAAAACAATTTTTTAAGTATTTTTTTATGAAGACAAATTTTCAAATAAATCGGTTATAAAGTTTTCGAAAAAAAAATATTTTGAAAATTGCTTAGTTTTGTTTGAGTACGCCGCTTGGCTTAAAAGACGTTTTTTACTCGATTTTATAAAAAGTTGTTTACTAATGTTTTTCGTCGGAATTTGCAAGATCTTTTTTTTAAGTCTCTATTGTGGGGGCCCTTCGTTTGTGGAGGCTGTGGCCCTGGGTGCCCTCGCCGAAATCCGGCCCTGATGATTGTGTATTAAGCTACCGTAGCAATGTCGTAAAGCCCCAATAAGACTTATCCGATAATTACTTGCTAACTGTTGACTTATTAGACAAATGAAAACGTATCAATAACATAACACCACACAATAAGTACTTATCACTTAAGTTGTTAAGTCCTGGAAATATCCAGTAAAAACACATTTCTTTGTGCAAAATTGGACTTTGTTCATCAACATGATCCTATCCCAAAGCCAAACAATCACCGCAACGTTTTACTCAATTTTTTATCCCTGTCTTATAGAACGTTTTTTATTTTGAGACAGTTGCAACTGTGCGGCCATAAATCACAAGGGTCCAGATCTGGTGAATATGAGGGTGTAGAAGCAATTAGAATCGTAACTCCTTTAAGGTCACCATAGTCTTCATCAATTTTTGGATAGGTGCATTGTTTTGGTGAAAAAGCGGATTTTTCTTGGCCCTGTTAACCCTTAATTAGCCGGATGCGGTCGACATTTTTTTCGCGTGGAAAAAAATATTTACCATGACCGAGTTTCCAACTACCCCCTTCCTAATTTTCGTACAAATTTACATTTCAGTAGCGATCAACTCATAAGAGCGGAAGGTCGCGTCCTTGCTTGCTTACTTTCCCATGCGAGTAAGTATGTAACCCTGAACATGTGAAACACAATAATAAGAAAGAAGATTAGACCATTTGATGAAGGATGAAAAAATCCAAACAAACAAAACTAATAATCCGCATATTTGCCCAAACATCCACAGACCGCAAAAAAAGTTAAAATGGGGCAAATGGAACGTTCCATTCAATAGCTTTTCGCTGAAAATAAGTTCCCATGGACGAACATATGATGTGAAATAAGTATTAAATGTGTCAAATTGATAGAATAGAAAATAGAAATTATCTTGCCAGAGGACTTAATTGTGTTTATTGCTTTGTTCACCGCCCCGTTGGTTATGGACTGTATTTTGAGTTACTTGAGACGCACTGCCCTTGTGTATATTAGCTGTGTGCTTTTGCACGACAGGTCGGATTTTCACTTAAAACTAACAAAAATGAAAATTGAGTACTTGTTTTTCCACGTAAAAATAATACAAAAAAGTACCAAAAAACAAAGGTACGAATTACACTGGTTCTCCACAATCTTGCCCAAAATAACTACATTAATAGGTTTATAAAACTAATTTATCCAAAAATTACGATTTTTATTGAGAACTAGTTATGGATATACGAGAATAGTAGCATATTCTTCAGATAGTGGTAAAATCTTCTGACAAAGGGCAACATGATTTTAAAAAACATGTGATAGAAGTGCCTTTACTGGAAAACCGCATTATACCATCATTAACAAAGCATGGGGCTTTGCAAAAGTGCCCGCGGACAAGAGATCTAAAATAGGCAACAAATAGTATTCCTCTTACATCGTGGATGTTAATGATTTGTAATTTTTTTCGTAGATTTTTTGAAACACCGAATGTTACAACTCATAAAAAAAATAGTGGGACTACGTCGGGATCTTCTTTTATAGTCTAGTGTAGTTCCTTGACAAAGACATTAGTCGAAACGTAAATTGTGGAAATTGCGATTGTAGTGTTATCAGTTAATTATTATAATGAATTTCCACCAAGTATCGGTCGAATCAATTCAGTATTTATCCTTTAATAAATAACACTTATTTGAACTAGATTAAAGTTTTGGAACTTCAGTTGTCTGGGCAGATAATAAAGTTGTAATATTGAGATGTTCACCTCGCCTATAACTCTAGGTAGATAAGAACATTTTGCCTTTGAGTTTCTGGACATGATAACTCAAATTACTAATATGCCAAACTAACTGCTTGTCTATATGTGCCAAAGCTCTTCATCCTTCATATCGTGGGAATACTATCCCTTCCACACAGCTCTGAATATGCTTTTGAACCTTTAATAAACTCAAATTTTCTGTTATAATTTATCAATGTGGGCCTGGCACCAATTAATGATAACGAATTACTAACTGACCACTGAACACGCATAAGGGTCAATAGCCTGAAAAAGATTTTTACTGCTGGGTTTGGTGTTGAACAGTTGTCTTTTTAGGGTTCCGTATATATACAATATACGGATACCCTTATAATATCACTCCGGATTTCTGCCTCTGTCACATCACAGCAATTTCCTCCTAAACTACTGAGCGGAAGAGGTTGAAATTTGGTATCAATGTATCGTTTGATTTTAGGGGTACTTCTGGGGGGGAAAACTAAAAAAATCGACCCTTCCCCCTCCCCCTGAATTTAGAAAAAAATAGGAAATATAGAACGTTGCCTGAACTTTACAGGAAAAATAAGGAGAAATAATTGATATTAGTTTTGGGAGGCAAATTATAGAATTAAATAAAAATTTAAAAATCAAAAAAATTTCAAACGCATCAAGTAATATATCAAATGAAAGGTCTCATTCTGAGGAACACAAATATATTTTCCCATATTTAAAAAAAATATATTTAAAAAGATATTAACGAAAATATACCAAAATTTTTGAAGAAAAAAAAAGACGTATAGGTTCTGACCTGAAGTTTACTGGAACAATAAGGAGAAACTACTTTTAATTTTGTTTCAAACCCATCATGTTATATATCAAATGAAAGGGCTCATTATGACGAAAACAAATTATTAATTAAAAGGTGTTAACAAAAATATAAAAAAATTACCCATCCCCCCCCTTAACTCCGAAACCATAAGCTGGAAAATTTTGAAAAAAAAATGGAGGTATAGCCCTGAACCTCTAATATTTACTTTGAGGGGCAAATTATAGAATTAAATGGAAAATAAAAAATTATTATTGTTTCTAACGGGTCATGTAATATATCAAATCACAGGGCTCATTATGAGGAACACAAATACATTTTTTTAATTTTTTTAAAATGAATATTTTAAAATATATTAAAAAAAATTCCCATTCCCCCGTTATTCCCCAAGCTATAAGACCTAATTGTTTTTTGTTTATAGGAAAAATATGAAAAAATCCCTAATTCTATTATTTGGCCCCCAAATAATAGAATTAAACGGAAAATAAATTATTAGAAAACCCTCATAGTAATTTTAGGGACAAATTATACAATTAAATGGAAAATAAAGATTCAAATTTCAAACGCATCATGTTATATATCAGATAAAAGACTCATTATGTGAATTACAAATATATCATATTTTCAAAATCATGTTTTTAAAAGATATTAACAAAAACATTAAACATCGACTTATTTCCCACTTTAGGAACTAAACTATTTAAATTTTGAAAAACATATTTTATTTATATATTTTGATAATTTTAATAACAGATTTAATAATTTATAATTTAAAACTAGACCTATTTTCCTCTTTATTTTCCAATCTAGAGAGCCTCAAAACTCAGTAGATTATAAAAGACATCTCTGAAAGTTTATTAGTAAAATAAAACCCTAATGTTAATTTTTGGGAGCCAAATTAGAAAATTAAATACATATGTATTCTGATAAAAATCAAGCGAATCCTGAATCAAAGTGTATATTTTTTAAAAGATATAAGGGTAAATATAAGAAAATACACTCATTCCTCGGTTGTCTGAAACTGGTATATTAGAATCTTGAAGGTGGTACGGAACCCTAAGTATGTGAGCCCAACTCGCACTTGACCTAATTATACTGGACTCTTCGTTGAGCGCGCTTTAAACCTCGATCCTCGACTGATTGAATTGCACCTGAATATCAACGAATAACTCTTCTACTAAATTGAGTATATCATATACCTCTATTTTTTATTTGAGACTGAATCCAAAGTTAGCCGAAGTCAGTTTATATGAGAGTGGGTTCTTAGCAAGCCCAAAACAGGTTAAGAGTGTCCCCTGGAAAGTATATATACCTTTTGATAGGAATAGGCAGTTGGTACAATCGATTTTAATCAGAAAGATTCTAGTTTACCAGGATCAAATCGGGTGGAACTGAATCAAAGGCCTTTTTTGGAGCCCACATATACCATAATTAACTCATTAATAAGGGTAGTTAATGATACGTGGTGGCCTATAGCTTCTTTACTAAGTAATTTTGCACACTATGCTATCCTGGGGCTTTCCAGTAAAGAGAGAATTTTCAATACATCAACGCTTGTAGTGAAGTTTTCTATAAAACAACTTTTCTGATTGTCAGAACAGTGTGGGGTCTTTGTACCTTCTTGATCCGCTTGTATAGACAATAGTCATTTGGGTCCTAGGCCAAATAGAGGAAATTGAATATTTTTTGTTTTTTTCTTCATAGTTTGTAGCAACACCTCTGTATTAGAGTTTATTTATTTCGATAAACTAACATTGCGAGATAAAACAAAATTGTACGATTCTATAACTGAAAAGAAGGTTTTTTACTCGCTCACTCAAAGAAAAACCTGAAAATCTTCGTAAATTTTCATAACGATCAACGTCATTCGGAAAAAAAGAAAACGCGGAAGCGTTAATGTATTGTTCTCGAAGTGAAGCCTACAAAACAGCAGGCATATCCCGTTTCTTTCAACTCCTGCAGTTTATGTATAAGGATCGTTCAAACATGGCGAAACGAGAGACGCAGCACGAATAATACATTTGTTACATTAAAAATACTCGATTTCGTTCGCTCTGCATCTTTATAAAACTTTCTTTGACGTTTGTCTGGTTTCTTCTTCCTTTGTTTCTCTATATGAGGCAACAAAGTTTCCTCATAGCCGTTAGATTTTAGAAAAGTTCCATCTTATATTACTCGAGAGTCGAGAGAATTTGTGTTTTTCATAAGAACTACACGATCGTTACGTGATAAAAAAGGTGTTTGTCAGAATAGCGAAGATTGAATTTACATTGAATTGAATAACGTTATGACAGACACAAACACAATTTGAACCTTTAGATTTTGTGTACAGCAAGAATATACAACGAGTGACTTTTTTTACCTTCCTCGGTTAACCAAAGATATTGTTTGCACTACAATTTTATTCAAGGTAATCGGACAAAACTTACATAAGGCCAAATTTATTTGCTGATTACATTATCTGTTTGGCCACATAGTCGAAGTTGCGTTTGCCAGCCCAGCCCCAGTCCGCGTAGGCCCCTTACTTACAGCCTATAAATTGAATAAACATTTAGACTTAAATACAAAAAAAATCGAAACTTTCATTAGTCACTTTTTTTACCTTCCTCGGTTAACCAAAGATATTGTTTAAACTACAATTTTATTCAAGGTAATCGGACAAAACTTACATAAGGCCAAATTTATTTGCTGATTACATTATCGGTTTGGCCACATAGTCGAAGTTGCGTTTGCCAGCCCAGCCCCAGTCCGCGTAGGCCCCTTACTTACAGCCTATAAATTGAATAAACATTTAGACTTAAATACAAAAAAAATCGAAACTTTCATTAGTCACTTTTTTTATCTTCCTCGGTTAACCAAAGATATTGTTTACACTACAATTTTATTCAAGGTAATCGGACAAAACTTACATAAGGCCAAATTTATTTGCTGATTACATTATCGGTTTTGCCACATAGTCGAAGTTGCGTTTGCCAGCCCAGCCCCAGTCCGCGTAGGCCCCTTACTTACAGCCTATAAATTGAATAAACATTTAGACTTAAATACAAAAAAATCGAAACTTTCATTAGTCACTTTTTTTATCTTCCTCGGTTAACCAAAGATATTGTTTACACTACAATTTTATTCAAGGTAATCGGACAAAACTTACATAAGGCCAAATTTATTTGCTGATTACATTATCGGTTTGGCCACATAGTCGAAGTTGCGTTTGCCAGCCCAGCCCCAGTCCGCGTAGGCCCCTTACTTACAGCCTATGAATTGAATAAACATTTAGACTTACATACAAAAAAAATCGAAACTTTCATTAGTCACTTTTTTTATCTTCTTCGGTTAACCAAAGATATTGTTTACACTACAATTTTATTCAAGGTAATCGGACAAAACTTACATAAGGCCAAATTTATTTGCTGATTACATTATCGGTTTGGCCACATAGTCGAAGTTGCGTTTGCCAGCCCAGCCCCAGTCCGCGTAGGCTCCTTACTTACAGCCTATAAATTGAATAAACATTTAGACTTAAATACAAAAAAAATCGAAACTAAAGGCCTCCCTGTTTTCGAGCTCCATGGCTCAAAGTATTTCTGGTAGTAATTCTTGAGCTCTGAGCTCAAATATATTACATTTTTGTACATTTTTGAGCGATTTTGAAAAAAATATATATTTACTGAGCGAATAACTGAACAGTATCTTGAAAACTACTGAAACGTTGTGAGATCAACCAGTTCAAGACGATGGAAATCCAAGGAAACTTCGAGGAACGAGTTACATTGTCTACCAAGTTCAGACTAATGTTATACTGGGTTACAAAAACTGTACAAATTTAAAAAAAGTAGTTTATGTATACAGGGTGACTCATTATTGCTAAAAAGTAATACAAGCCCACTAGAGCTATACGACTCACATCCTATAAAATATGAGCACGTCCAAAAAGTCATTTCTTTAATATTATATTAATTGTAAAATTACATCTCCTTATGTTTGCAACATTGTAATAAATAAATGATTTTGTCCAAAAAATCTATTTTTGATACACCCTGTAATCCTCCAAAATTTATGGTAATTTTTTTGTGAAATATTTATGTCAGATAATCTACAAAATACGATTTCTACAAGAAACCGACATAGAACACGTTTATCATGAGCAATCTCATATCAAAACACAGGTATTTTCGACGTTTATTAACACCCTGTGTCTCGAAAACTAGTCCTAGATTCTGTTTGAGCCCATAGACTCTTTTTATCGGAACACTCAGAATATCAACGCCTAAAACATGCCAACACTTCAAACATTTTGACGGAAGTGCATTTTTCCATACTTTGGACAAAGATTTTGATTACCACTCGGCCTCTATTCCCATTTAAGATTTTTAGGTTCTAGCTGAACCACGAGGTGGTTGGGATGTTAGGCTGATCAATTGCGCAAAATATTTTCCGGACATAGAAAAATCGATTTGCTGTACAACCTATTTGTGGCTGTGACAAACCAAACCGAAAACAGATGCATAACGCAATCAGAGAGATAAGAGTTCCAAGGAAGATAACTCACCTCACGCAAATGAGACCGGTAGACACAATAAACGAGGTTACATGACGGGCTAAAAGTAGGACACTTTCGAAATAGAGTAAGCACTCAGACAACGGGACCCCATATCAACAACTGTGTTCAACTTGGTACTTGACTTTTCAAAATGAGTAAGGTTAAAATAGAAGGAACAACATACAGGAACTATAATAGCAAAACAAGATTGAACTAAAAACAGTAATACGGACGGAGGCGAAGAAAATTGGAGTGAAAAAAAAAATCAGGAGAAAACAGCATATATGGCAATGGAGGGACGAGAAGAGTGACCTTTGATCAAAACTAACGATAGAGTAGACGGACAAAAATATAGGTTCAAGAGAGTGATGGATATTTATACATGTGGGGGTCAAAGTCAAAAAATAAATGGAAGAGAGGACGCAAGATTAAAGCAAAAATAGCAAAGGGAACCGGAAGTGAGGCTTTTGATAAAATCCAAATGTGTGTGAAAAAACAGATAAAGAGTATGTAGAACAGTAATTTGAGCGACAGTAACATATGGAAGTGAACTATGAGTTCTTAATAAAACAGAAGAAGATTGGATTGAAGAATGGGAAATGAATATGTTACGGAGCATCTACGGAGGCAAAAGAAAGGAAAGTGTGTGGAGAAGAGAAAATGAGGAACTAAAGGACATATATGGCGAACCCAAAATATATAAATTTGTACTCAGATGATTAGGTCACTTAGAGTAGATGAAGAAAGACAGAATACAAAAATAATGATAGAATATAGATAGGAGCGATAAGAAAAGACGACCTCAGAGAAAATCGATGGGCAATGTAGGATAATCTGCGAAAAATTGGCACAGATCAGTGGAATGCGTCCAGGGCCTGTTGTGCGTTAAAAATCTATAAATATAAAACTCGACAGGTCTGAGCCAATTTTTTTAAATAAATAGTATACAAAATGTCGGCCATGTATCATTTTGAGTATGTACTTAAAATTCGATGCGTAATTCAAAAATAAAATAAAAATGGAGTGTTTTCACTTGCAAAATTGAAATTGATAAATGCATGTACCATCAGAAAAAACTGCAGCAAAGAATAAAAATCAATGTCATTTTTCAAACAAATTATTCTTGCACATTTGGCAAAAACAAAAAAATTCTAAAGTTTTGTAGAGTGAATTAGGACGTCTAAAAAGTGGATCTTCTTCAAAAATATGCTACCTGATAATTTTACTGATCCTTTGGAAATGAATAACTACTTTATATCTGTATATGATTCAAATAATGTGCCCAATGATGTCTATTTGTATTATTATTATGGTAAATTTGACCCTAACGTTAATTTTGTAATCAAACCTGTAGAGCCTCAGCTAATAGTCAATACAATAAAAAGATTCACCTCTCACGCTAAAGGAATTGACGATATAAATCTAATGATACTTAAAATGAGTTTACCTGTTGTATCATTACATATTACTAATATAATCAATTCATGTCTTGAAAGAGGGTATTTCCCGGAGTGTTGGAAATATACTATCGTAGTTTCTGTCCCGAAAATGCCTAATCCAATGAGTATAACTAATTTAAGATCTATTAGCCTTCTGTCGATATTATCGAAGGTACTGGAAAACGTGGTATAACTGTAAGTTGTAGAATACATCGAGAATCATAATATGACTCCTGAAAGTAAGTCGGGGTTTCGGAAATCGTTCAGTACTACAACTGCGTTACTTAATTTAACGGATAATATTATGAGGGGTCTTGACAAGTGGATGTACGCTGCACTAGTCTCCATTGATTACTCCAAGGCCTTCGACAAGATTAATTATAAGTTACTCAGTGCTAAATTGCGGTTTTATGGTTTCAGTGGCCAATTCATAAACTTTTTTAAAAACTATATCGCTGATAGGAAGCAATGCGTAGTTTTGAAAAATCTAAGGTCTTATTTTCGAGTTGTTGAGTCGGGAATACCGCAAGGTTCAGGAATGGGACCCATATTATTTATAATATACACAGCCGATTTATCCCCCCAAATCAGTACCTCAGACATTCAGTCTTTCGCAGACGATATGCAAATCACTCATTTATTTGATCCATGTAATTTTAAACGAGCGGGCGCGTATCTATATAAAGACATTTGTCGGTATTCCCGTGAGCATAACTTAAATATAAACTCTACAAAATAAAATATTATACTTTGTTGTCAGGACAATGTACGAGACCACATCGAACCTTTTGTTCTAAATAAATACTGACTGAAAAATTTCAGTTTTGTCGAATTAGTAAAATCCTAGGTATCATGTTGGATGATATGTTGAGATTTTATAGTTAAGTGAAAAACCTTATAAAGAAAACTTACTTAAGACTAAGAGTTCTATATGCTCATAAATTTATTGTGAATTACAAATTGCGGGACAAAATTATGTCAACCGTTAGTGTAGTCGATCTTTAATTTTTGTAATATTTATAGTACCATTGTCTAGATACAATTATGAAAAAGAGAATTCAAGGTTTGTGTCTGGTTTGAGATTTTGTAATTGACTACCAATATTTAATATTATTTACAAACTTTTATTATCATCTAAACCTATGTACCTGAGAGAGAAACTCAACTTTAGATCTCAAGCACCTGATAGAAATATTAGACACAATACTCTGACAATTCCATATCATAGAATAACAGTTTTTAAAAGATCGTTTATCTACAATGCAGTAACCTTATATAATTCGGGTATAACTTTAATAGGAGGAAATATATCTTTGTTTCATTTAAAAAAATATACAAAAAACAAATTGTTTTGTCATTAGTCATTAGATATGTTTGATTGTGTAACTCCAATTCATGTTGTTTGATCTGTTTGTCATTAGTTTGAATTGGCCTGTCATCTTAAGCATAAATTCCCTACCTAACAGTGGGAAGTTGGTTAAGTGGGAGAATAGCATAGCTAAACTTCGCCAACCAGCTCATCTCTCTGCTATTGTACACTAACATACAAATTGTACTACCATTTCTGCTTAAATAAAGTCGATTTTATCCCAACTTGACCAAACAGTGTAGGCAGCGCACTATCTCATTTAGGGGAAAATTCACTAAACCCCAGATATCCTAGATATCAAAAAGGTTTAGCTCTGTGGGAGCCCTTGCCAGAATATCAGACCCGTGGTTGTTGTCGTGGCAGTTTATCATGAATTTTCTGACGGTCCGGGCTGTTCCTAACAGAACGGCTTTTTGGATTATTTGGTAAAGATGTTCGTCCAGACTTAGATATTTTAAATTATTTCGTAGAAGTTTTGGGACTATCGTGTTGTTGACATAACAATTGGTAGAGTTCGTGTGTTATTCATGTCCCACAATGCCTTTATTTTACATTCCAAATCCCAGTATTTGGCTGTTTTTTCAGCATGCTTAATATTTATATTATTGTTGTTAGCGATTGCTACGTCAATTAAGTTTGATTTTCTAGAAACTTTATCTACTAAAACTATGTCTGGTCTATTGTGAGCAAGAGCCCGATCGGTCAGTATCGTCCGGTCCCAGTACCGCTTGTATTTGTCATTGCGATTTTATTATGTCCCGACTTGACCATACAGTGTATGGCAGTACACTCCCTCTAAGGCACGCATATCGGGTCTTTAGGGGAAAATTCACTAAACCCCAGATACCCTGGATATCAAAAGTGTTTAGCTCTGTGGGAGCCCTCGCCAGGTTATCAGGCCCATGGTTATTATTATTATTATTAAATCCCACAATTTTAAATATTCTTGTTTCGACCCACAAATCCTTACTATACAGAGGGAATAAAATTGAAGTCATATAACCAGCTGTTTCTTATTCTGTTCTCATTATACTCTGTTTAAAAATATCTCCAACAACTCATATTTTAAAAGGTAATTCAAATATAACTTCAGACGTTTACTTCAGCTTCCTGCATTGTTTTATATTCCTTCAAACCCAGCTTCTTGTTATCTTCGCATTTCACACGTTAAGTTTATTTTGATATCTCGTGCTTTTACAACCCAAACTCGCCGTAAAATTCAAATATGATTTGTGTTTCAACAAACATCAATGGCTCTGCTTAAGTGGGTGTATTCCGTGTACACGTCTGCCTCTTTTTCCTTTTCCGCTCGTGCATCTTCAGACAACCGTGGCACAAAGCAGAAGTGCATCTGTTAAATGTTGCAAACAGACAAATTGAAATGTTACCGTTAAGATTGGTGAATTTTTATCTCTTCATCCTGCCTCGTGCACCCGTACTCTGCGACTATGCGATGGTGGAAAAGCAGGAGCCTTTTTATCTGTGTTACTTCGAGTCTGCTGCCTTTGTATAATTTAGCAGCGAGTGAAATGTTTCACGGTGTTTTTAAATCTTTGTCGAGAAAATAGTGTCGAGTGCTCTTCAAGCACTGAATGGCTATGGAGTGTGTACAAGGTTAAAGCTTGAGAATTATTCAGGAAAAGTCGTAGAAATGGATTTTGAAATCAGCATAAAATAGGAGGGAATTTGATGTCTCAAAAGATGAATTATATGGAGGTAAGAATTGGTATGATGGCAGTGATCAAAAATCACTAAAATTAGGTATTTATCTCTTGAATTAGGAATTATGGATTTTGAAAAAAATTTCATATTTTTTTATATTCTAGTTAAATATTTTCGTTTATTTTTTTCTGCAAACTATGAGGGCCCCTAATATAACCTACTTTTTTCAAAAATTCAGACGAATGGTCGATTTTCATAGAATTATTTAACAGTTTTTAACTTATATATTTTGAAAACAATACAGGTATATTTATTTCTTACAACGAGTCCTTTTATTAGGGTTCCGTATACAATATACGGATACCCTTATAATATCACTCAGGATTTCTGCCTCTGTCACATCACAGCCATTTTCTCCTAAACTACTGGACGGAAAAGGTTGAAATTTGGTATCAATGTATAGTTTGGTGACCCAATCAGGAGTACATATCGTAAAAGAAAAAAATTTGATTTTAGGGGTACCTTCTGGGGGGAAAACTAAAAAAATCGACCGTCCCCCCCTGATCTCCGAAACTACTGAGCCTAAAATTTTGAAAAAAATAGGAAATATAGAGCGTTGCCCGAACTTTACAGGAAAATTAAGGAGAAACCATTAATGTTAATTTTGGGGGGCAAATTATAGAATTAAATAAAAATTTAAAAATAAAAAAAAATTCAAACGCATCATGTAATATATCAAATGAAAGAAGGTCTCATTCTGAGGAACACAAATATATTTTTTTCATATTTAAAAAAAAAGTTATTAACGAAAATATACCAAAATTTACCCATTCGCCCCCCCCCTTATCTCCGAAACTATAAAACGTAAAGTTTTGAAAAAAAAATAGATTTATAGGTTCTGATCTGAAGTTTACTGGAAAAATAAGGAGAAATCTCTACTTTTAATTTTGGGGGGCCAATTACAGAAATAAATGGAAAATATAAAATTAAAATTGTTTCTAACCCATCATGTTATATATCAAATGAAAGGGCTCATTACGGCGAAAACAAATATATTTTTTTCATATTTTTAAAATAAATTAATTAAAAGATATTAACAAAAATATAAAAAAAATTACCCATTCCCCCCCTTATCTCCGAAACCATAAGCTGGAAAATTTTGAAAAAAAAATGGAGGTATAGCCCCTCACCTGAACTTTACTGGAAAATTAAGGAGAAACCCCTAATATTTATTTTGGGGGGGCAAATTATAGAATTAAATGGAAAATTAAAATTAAAATTGTTTCTAACCCATCATGTTATATATTAAATGAAAGGGCTCATTATGACGAAAACAAATATATTTTTTTCATATTTTTAAAATAAATTAATTAAAAGATATTAACAAAAATATAAAAAAATTTACCCATCCCCCCCTTTGTGTTCTAAACGTTGTTTGTGGCATGTTCTTGATTATTTTTGTGTTTCTTTGGGGAATAACACCACAATAGAAATAAAACTACGTATATTGCAGGAATACCACACGTTTCAAAGTCTATTCTGACTTCGTTGTCAATGGCTTTATTTTTTGCTCTTATTCTATATTCTTGAGCATCACTAAAGCTGGAAAATTTTGAAAAAACAATGGAGGTATAGCCCCTCACTTGAACTTTAATGTAAAAATAAGGAAAAACCCCTAATATTTTTTTTGGGGGGCAAATTATAGAATTAAATGGAAAATATAAAATTAAAATTGTTTCTAACCTAGCATGTTATATATCAAATAAAAGGTCTCATGATGAAGAAAACAAATATATTTTTTCCATATTTATAATATAAATTAATTAAAAGATATTAACAAAAATATAAAAAATTTTACCCATTCCTCCCCTTATCTCCGAAACTATAAGCTGAAAACTTTGAAAAACTGGAAGTAAAGCACCTCACCTGAACTTTACTGGAAAAATAAGAAGAAACCCCTAATATTCATTTTGGGGGGCAAATTATAGAATTAAATGGAAAATATAAACTTAAAATTGTTTCTAACCCAGCATGTTATATATCAAATAAAAGGGCTCATGATGAAGAAAACAAATATATTTTTTCCATATTTATAAAATAAATTAATTAAAGATATTAACAAAAATATTAAAAAAATTACCCATTCCCCCCCTTATCTCCGAAACCATAAGCTGAAAATTTTTGAAAAACTGGAAGTATAGCCCCTCACCTGAACTTTACTGAAAAAATAAGAAAAAACCCCTAATATTCATTTTGGGGGGCAAATTATAGAATTAAATGGAAAATAAAAAATTATAATTGTTTCTAACGGGTCATGTAATATATCAAATCCCAAGGCTCATTATGACGAATAGATACAAATATTTTTTTTTAATTTTTTAAAATGAATATTTTAAAATATATTAAAAAAATATTTAAAAAAATTACCCATTCTCCAAATAATAGAATTAAACGGAAAATAAATTACTAGAAAACCCCCATAGTAATTTTAGGGACAAATTATACAATTAAATGGAAAATAAAGATTCAGTTTTCAAACGCATCATGTAATATATCAGATAAAAGGCTCATTATGTGAATTACAAATATATCATATTTTTAAATCATTTGTATAAAAGATATTAAAAATATTAAACATCGACTTAATTCCCACTTTAGAAACTACACTATTTAAAATTTGAAAATATATTTTATTTATATTTTTAAATAATTTGAATAACAGATTTAATAATTTATAATTTAAACTTTGACCTATTTTGCAGTTTTTCTTCCAATCTACAGAGCCTCAAAACTCAGACAGTAGATTATAAAAAGCATTTCTGAAAGTTTATTAGTAAAATAAAACTCTAATGTTACTTTTTGGGGGCCAAATTAGAAAAATAAATACACATGTATTGTGATAAAAATCAAGCGAATCCTAAAGCAGATAAAATAAAAAGTCTATGTGTGGAAAATCAAAGTGTATAAGGAAGCGTTTTAAATTTATAAAAAAATTTAAAACGCTTCCTTTAAAAGATATAAGGGTAAGTATAAGAAAATGCACTCATTCCCAGGTTGTCTGAAACTGGAATATTCGAATCTTGAAGGTGGTACGGAACCCTAAGTATGCGAGTCCAACTCGCACTTGACCAAATTATTTTTATTCTCTTTAATCTTTAATGAACTTTGATGGAGCTCCTATACCACCCACTTTTTTTCAATATTTTAGAAACATTTATTTTGGAGATTACGAAATTGAGTTTCTGTTCATATATTTTCTTTAATACATTTTAATCCATACATTTTAGAATTGCATTTCCTAAAACAAACACTTTCATTTGACAGGTATATGATGCCTTTGATTTTTTCATTTGAATTTTTCGTTGAATTCTCTAATTATCTTCCTCAGTTTAATTAATATGAGGATTTTCCCTTAAGTTTTGCTGCACACTCTGAACGAGGCCTGTTGTACTCTATTTTACAAAATTTTAAGCTCTGTAATTTTAAAAACAAGGCGGATTTAAATTATTCTCTATATTATCGTTTACCTACATTTTAAAATTACGCAAAAATAATATTGTATTCATAACCAGCCTTTTGATTTCATATTTCATGAAAGTTTTTCTGGGAAATAAGAGCAAAAGTCACGAAATTTCTGTATATTTCCAAAACGTTTCTGAGTCTAGGTCCGTTGTCAATGGCAAAGAAACCATGAGAAAGGGCACAATTTTAAAATGTAAAATTAAAATGTTTGGCGATTTAATTTTACATTTTAGAATTCTGCCTTTTTTCATAGTATTCTCCTAGAAACAGAATTCCTTTATTTGAGCTATGTACTCCTGATGGTCTCAGCTAACAATGTAGTGGTACCAAATTTGTCAGTTGCGTCTGAGAAAATACACTGACAAATGGAGAGTAAGTATATAAGTGTTTCCATTCATCAGATATACGGAACTCTAAACCTCCCCACCCCACACCAAGAGGTAGCATTGTAAACAGAGTTAATCGGTATATTAATTTTTCGATTCATACACGAATAAGGTACTTTAAGTGTCTAAGTGTTTATTGGGAAATAACACCACACTTTAAAGGAAATCGCTGTATATTCCAAACGTTTCGGGGTCTAGATCAGACCCCGTTGTCAATGGCTAAGAAACTACGGATTAAAAAGGTACAATTCCAAGATGTAAATTTAAATATTTAAATTTACATCTTGGAATTGTACCTTTTTAATCCGTAGTTTCTTAGCCATTGACAACGGGGTCTGATCTAGACCCCGAAACGTTTGGAATATACAGCGATTTCCTTTAAAGTGTGGTGTTATTTCCCAATAAACACTTAGACATTGAAAAATATGCCACAAGTATCCTCCAGAAAACATCAAGGTACTTTAAGGTTTGAACATTAGATCAAAGGAAATTATCTAGATAATCAAACAAATTATCTAGACTTTAAATGGGACCTAATAGTTTTGTAGATTGCCAATAGTCATAAGATCCTAGCCTATTTGCTAACATCAACTCACTACTACTTATTTGTATTTAACCGCGTTAACACCTACTGAGAGTTCTCATAAATTTCCAGACGATTCCTATGGGGAGTACTGACCCTCCATTGCAATGTTTGACCTTCGGATTCAGCCCTTTTTCCCACATTTCATTAAATGTCAGGTATTTTACCCATTCAACACTTCCTCAGAGATTAAGGAAAATTCCGGTATCTTCTTTTGGTGCGTATTGACACTCGTTGTGCTTTTTTTATTCCACCATCTTAATTCCTCCCCAGAGTTTTAAAGATGCTTTCTATAGTATAATCACCAACGGAAGCACCCGAATTTATTTTTCAGACCAATGTGGCTGTGTTAAGTGATTGAAATAAAAAAAATAATGGTTGGAGTAAGGCGTGAATCCAAAGATCGAAAATTGCGTGGGAGTGTCAGTACTAATCAAAGAAAGCGTCCAGAAATTTTTGAGAACCCTGGGGGGTGGTAAGAAAGTTAAATAAAAACAAGTGTGTTAAGAGTGACTCTTAAGTGTGAGTCGACATTTGGGATGGGTGTGTTTCCCACCTCCTAGTCAGATTGTATCCTATCGACAATCTACAAGACGATATGTTGTTCCATTGAACGTTCGAAACTTCAAGTACATCACGAATAGCAGTAACCTTAACGCGAAATAATGGTCAATGTATTCAAATCACTAAAATAATTTCACAGTTCATCTTGAGAATGGACATGCTTTCCAGAAGTACACCTTATAATTTAATTGGTGACATTACTTACTGACTGTTGTAACAACTCGATATGCTATTATCTTGGAGTAGTCAATCAAACACTTATGCTATTGATTATTATGTACGTTTCGGTTTATTAGTTAAGCATCATCAGATAATATAAGAAGTAATACTTTGATAATCACTATCCTAATACATATTTTTTAAAATTACTTTTTATACAAATTAATATCTATTAAACTACTAACCTACATTAATATTTACTTTAAATGTTCAGCAAAAATTACAATTTTAAAATATTTCGTCCAACACTATGCCAATTCAACGTCGTGCATACGCTAAGCTCAACATTTATCAAATAATAACTTCGAGACAAGGAAAGATTTGCTTTTTTAGTTAAAAAACACTAAACAAGACTATACTCGTGACCATTAAACAAATACATATATAGTGATATACAGAAAAGATGAAAAAATCTGCAACTACCCTTTATTATGTATGATGAGAGTTATGTAAAGTAACTTGCTTGGATTGTAATAGTGGCTACATCGGGCAAAGTAAACAATACCTACATAAGATAATCAACAATCATAAATATAGCTTAAAAAAATAACGAAGTGAACAGTACTGCACTTGCACAACATGTGGTTAAGAACAATCATATGTTTGATTTTAATAATACGACAGTTTTGGAAACTGAATCGAACAACTCTAAAATGCTTGTGAAAGAAATGATTCACGTTAAACAAAACGTTATTTCAATAAACTATCGCAGTGATATAGAAAATCTTAGTAGTATTTATCACAGCCTAATCTCCTTTAACTCCTTAGTAGTAATTAAATCCAACAACTGTTTTAACATTTTTACATAACTCACATCATATATTATAAAGGTAAGTTGTAGATTTTTTCATCTGTTCTGTATATCACTATATGTATTTATTATTCTGATTGCACTAGTATCGGCTTGTTTAGTGATTTTACGCCCATGCAACGTTTAGTGTTTAATTTCAAAATTGTAGTTTTTGCTGAACATTTTAAGTAAACTAGCTGTCGCCCAGTGGTCGAAATTCGACCAATTGTTTCAATATCTCTGGCAGGTTAAGTAACCTGAAAATTTTATCGTGACATTCTATCCTAGGACTTTAGGGAGAACAGCAATTACACGGAACGGATTCAGATTCGGAACCTCTGTGTGATAGTTTCCTCGAAAATCCTAGATGTCTCTCTTACATCTCGCTTCTACAAATAAGTAACGAAATTCATGTTTTTTTCAGATATAATTCAAAGAACTTAATTTGTGTTCAAATTCGTAATTCTTAATTTAATATGACAACAATTCAACCGCTACCCTACATATTTATTTTTTCTAACCTCCCTGTATAGCTAAAATTGCACTCAATTCTCTAACATTTATTAAAATCCTCATTATAATAATTCCATCTCATTATATATTTCCACCACCCTGTATATGCAACTGCTCATGGACCACGCATAATATTTTTTAACATTTTTGGACCACCCGGTAAACCGTTCTGTATATGACACTGCCTATGAGCAACCGTATTTAGTCTTTTTGTTTATGAAATTTTTATCATCATCCTGTATATCTATAATGCCTCTCACCCTATATTTAATTTTCCCTATATATACTACTGCTTATGGGTTACGAAATGTTGCATTTCCATTTCCGCCACCCTGTATATGTATCTCTGTATAATATTTTTTGCACCACCCGGTATTCTATTCCAAGAACCCTGTAAATTCAACCGCTAATGGTCTTCCCTATATAATTATTTTATTAGTTATAATTGCACTCTACTCTATATTTTAAACACACTATATATGCAACAGCTTATGTGCCGCCCACGAAACAAATGATTTCTAACATATCTGGAATCGCTCTGTATAATTATAATATACAACGATTACTTTACCACTAAACAATAACAACGCTTGCATGCCACTTCCAGAAGTACATGCTCTAAGTATATTGGTCCTTCTATATATAATTACTCAATGTTTTGAGTCTGGCAGCGGCGGCACCACGAAGTATAGATACCAGGGGTCCGAACGGTATAGGCTTTTCCGCAGTATTCGTGGTATACAATATTAAAACCAGATCATAGTTCTATTTTCTGCCACGAGCTGCGCAAATGTTCAGGACGTACTGATGTTATTATTATTATCAAACGTAAATACGCGCTGTCGAATGTCGAAATTATTAAAATTATACGCAAATGTTCAGGACGTACTGATGTTATTATTACTATCAAATGTAAATACGCGCTGTCGAATGTCGAAATTATTAAAATTATAAAACTAAGTATAAAATATTAATGTAATAGTTTAAAAATAGTTTATATAAAAAAATGGGAAGGTGTTGTGCTGTTCATGGTTGCCTCAGTGGCCGAAAGGCAAGTGGAAATGTGGCTAAAGTGGGTATATTCAAAGTTCCGAAAGTGAGAAACCTAAAAATAATATTAAACATCAGTGTTGTTAATAAATATTGTATTTATAAATTTCCAAATTACTGTAACTTACGGTTATTATTAATAGAAAGAAAATTAATCATCTTAACTTAAATAATAATTTAAACTTTTTTACTATGAAGAGAAATTTCCACTAGTGTATTTGTCAAATCTAAATTGTTTGGTACTTAAATGTTAAAAGTCTTTTATTTATAACTAATGCGATTAATAAATAATATATTTGATTGTAATCAATTAATTACTTTCCTATTATCAAGCATTGTAATACTGAAATAAAAAGGTATTTAACCATTTTTGAATTTATATCTACTACTTAATTTGCAGAAACTATGTTTAAATTCTTTACTTCACTTACGGTTTGTTTAATAGTTTAACAGATAGAGACAAAAGATGAACTATAATTTTAATTCTTAAAGACCTGTTGATAACATTAATTTATTTTTTTTTAATTGTTTGCTGTCAGCTGTCAGTATCAACAAGATTACCCGCGTAAGGATTTAAACGAGTACTTCCTCAAAAGTGTCCCCTAAAATGCTACCATTTATTTAACATTACGTTCGGACTCCTTGTATCTATATTCGTGGGCGGCACATTCAGTTGTTTGGCGTTGATATTTTGGACGTAAATAATGAATTTTTATTATATTTTATTTAATGAATGAACACCAATATTATAAATTAATCTAAGCATTCTGCACTGAAGGTCGTCAATAGCTACTAATCAAAACAAAAATGAAGAAAATCGCTTGAGAGATAGAGGAGAAAATAGTACCTAATAGTTTTATCTTAGCCTATTTATATATAGATATTAATGTAGGTTAGGTTAGGTTTAATAGATATTAATTTGTATAAAAAGTAATTTTAAAAAATACGTCTTTTAGGATAGTGATAATCAAAGTAATACTTCTTATATTATGATGTTTAACTAATAAACCGAAACGTACGTAATAATCAATAGCATAAGTGTTCGATTGACTGTACCCCAAGTTAATAGCATATCGACTTATAATTTAATATATGCCGACATGCCGATCTTGTAGACATTGTTATATATCTTCATGAACCTGTTGGCGAGGTAGTCATAAGATAAGCGAAACTTCCAAATTAACGTGCTCCTAATAAATAATCAGATTATATCGTGTCATTGCTTGAAAAACATCTCCCTCGTGCATTCCAACACGTCATCCATCATTCTGCCCACACGAATTTCGATAAAATTATACACGTTTTGTTTACAATAATAAGCCATACGTCAAAGTTTGACGTGGAGCTGCCAAAAGCCCTCTCGACACGATCGAAACTTTGAAGCATCTCTGTGAGGGCTTTAATATCGTGTTCTATATGTAAATTGGAACGTATTAATTTCGTTTGTGAACGATTTGAATAAGTCATGAGGTGAGATGATGAGTAAGAAAAGGGGTTGTTACAACAGGAGCACAACACTGTTACGATTTTTATTATATTGTTAATCAATCGATATCGACAAGTGTTTTATTCAACTTCTTTCATACAGCTAGAAATATTTCAGCTGTAAAAAAGTTTAAGATATTGACCTACCTTTTAACTGAACACTAGAATATACTCCGAGCAAATTAAAATAATTTAATTTAGCCATTTTTGCAAAATAAGGACTAGAACTATTTTTTGCAGAAATAGATTCTAGATAATATTTATGTGGGCCAAGTCAGCAAGTAATGGAATTATTACTTATAAATAAATAATTGTTCAAAAATCGATTTTTTCTGTTTTTCTTCTAAAATCTTGTTTAGATTCAAACGTTCTACGAAGAAGTTGTCATGCAACTTCAGAAAATTCAGTTTTTCCGCCAAAACAGGAAATTTTTCGAGAAAATGTGAAATTTTAATCTTAAAATTTGATAGAGAAAGTTTACTCAAATAATATTTAGACTCTGAAAAATTGAAAAATACAAATCAATCATCTCATAGCAGTACCTGAGGAGCAGACCTATTAATGTCTCGGTTAAAAAAAGTGCAATTGCTGCCATATCTGCTATATGAATGAAAACGTTTGAATTTTTTGAAGCGAAAGGTTCTTAACGGCGGCCCACACCTACACATATGAAAATAGATGAGCAAGGGAATGAAATGCATAACTTTAAATTTCATTTGTTTCGACCCGACACGACTGACCGACCGACACCACACACAGTTTCTATCTTGAAATACCCATCCAATTCAGTCCTCTGTGTAAAAAACAGGGACCAGGTAATATATTAGGAGTGTCTTCTTTTATAGAAAATCAATAATAAATAGGAAACAAACCAATATAACATCCAAGTAATATACAATACCTGCACAAAATTTGCTTTTCGTTGTAATAAACACTCCAATTACCTCTTTGAGCTATTAAATTAGAGGCTTGTCATACGTCAGAAATTAAAAAGAATAGCTCACAAAAACGCAACTTGGCATTATTTTCATATTATCAACGAATATTGTCTCATAGAAGGATACACATTAACCAAAACATGTTCTTTGTTTAAATCGTTTTGTTATTGTAATAAACCAAATAAGTTTACCACTCAATAGAGGCACTGATGTATTACATACAGCCACTAAATAAAATAATTGAATTAAAGACAAGTGATCACCGGCTGTAAATCCAAAGTTCGCGGGTTCGAAACCGAGAACAATTATATATATTTTTAAATATTACGTCATTAATAATTAATTTTATGTAATATTTACAATTCACATACAATGAATAAAACGCATCTTAGATGAGTTTCATCTTAATATTACATAGAATACACTGCAGATGAACAAAACTATTTACAAATACTTACTCAATATCTAAAATTATATTTGTTTGCAGATATATTTAAATTAAGAATTAAATTAGAATTAATACTTGAGCCGTAACAAATCAGTAACAATTATTTTAATTCACCTGATATTTATGTCCATTACTAAGAATTATACAAAGAAAGAAAAAGAGAGTGAGTTAATGAAAGAAGGGAAGCAAGAAGCTCTCGCTTCCATCGTTCAGACTCAAATGACCGCTGCTCTTTTTTTGACCATATTTTTCACGTTCAGTAGTCAACAGGAGATTTTTTAAATATATTTGTACTAATATACGTGGTTTTTCACTTTACAAATCAACTTATAAATAACTTTATGTATACAGTATCAGTCAATGCCGCCTCCCCCTCGTATCGTAAGATGACTGGGGGCACTAATTTTAAATAGGAAACATGGCAAGCTCATTTGACAGGTATTGACAATCCTACTCAGCCATATTAATTTTGTTTGGGTTAAGCCAATTTTGTTGGATAAATTAAATAAATACTAAAATTATTATTTCACGTTTACACTGAAATTAATTAAACGAATTGGTCAGCACGTGTTCAAAATGTGTTCCGTCTATTTGCTGAGAGAAATTCATCCTATTAATAAATTGTTGTCATACTCTCTAGAATGTGACAGCTAAAAGTGCCCTTCATTCTTCAATAATTCGTTGTTTCAAAACGGTAATATTGTTTGATTCCGTAGCGTAAACCTTTGATTTCAAGTACGCCCCACAGAAAAAAAAATATAATGGTGTCAGGTCCGATAACCTAGCTGGTCATTCTATATAATATATTCTATACTGCACCATTTTAGGGCCACCATCTTAATATGTTATTTCCAAATTGCCTAATGTATCTGATTATTTTCAAGAATGCACCTCACTGGTTAAATTTGTATTGAGAAAAACAGGTTCCCAAAATGCCTGCCGAAACATTCACTTTTTCTGGAAATTGGGCATATTTTTCTTGAAAGTTGTGCAGATTTATGTTACTCCAATACTTCCATTAAGGAAGTACTTTCATCACTCAAAGATATTTTTTATAATTCGTTAGAAACAAATGGTTTTTTGTAGTGTTGGTTTAGATTAATTTTATCTGTCAAAATTTCACAGTATTCGAGTCTTCTGTCAGAGTCGTCGTCTAAAAGTTGATAAACCAGTTTTAATTTGTGAGGATGATATTTGTTCGGTACCAACACCCTATGTACTGTACACTGTACCGTACACTGTACTATATGTGGTAATATAGCGTAAGAAGGGTTTACTATCATTTGTGCAATTATGTCAATTTTTTTTAATCACTAGGTACATGATGGTGAACCAGATCGTTTGCCATGTTTAACATTACCTGGTGCATTAAACTTCTTAAGAAACTCCTACATGTAAGATCTGAATACTTCTCATCAAATAGAGCTTATACTTAATGGAAATTTTTTCTATATTCACCAATTATTAAGCCTACTACTTTCTCCACTTGAGAACGTACTATTTTGCCTATGTAAACTCCTAAACGTCTAGATAAATAGTAATAAAACTAAATATTTAAGTTATAACAATTGCTAAAAAACTTTTGTACAACTAACCAGAGGCTAATTGAATGAACTTTATTTATTAAATGTGAAATAATAATTTAATAATTAATTAATTTATTCATCAAAACTGGCTTAATCTAATCCCAAACAAAATTAATATGGCAGAACAGTTATTGTCAAAATCTTTCAAATAAGCTATGACTTTCCATAAGGTCCTATAGCCGAAAAAACAACATAATTACTCAATACAAAACACGGCTTTAGATGCAAGCGAAACTGATGATGATGACGATGAAGTTGCTGTTGATGGGGTGGATGGAAGTGATCTTCAGGGCGGCAACTTTCTTAGATATGGTTGCAGCTTAAGTCTTTTTGGCTATTTTTTTTGCTGCCCCTGCAGCCACCGGTTTCTTTGTGGGCTTGAGTTTATCGCTGGAGCTGCTCGTTTTGACTTCTTTGCTCCCAGATTTTTTTTGCCGCTGGCCGGTTTCGATCCTGAAGCTCCTGAAGAGGACGAAGCTGCCAATTTGAAGGAACCGGATGCACCTTTCTCTTTAGTTTGAACGAAAACTACTGAAGCGACGCCTTCTTGATGAAAGCCGCTACTTTCTCGGCATCAACCTTTTAGTTGGCAGCAATATATTTCTTGATGGCTTGCAAAGATGATCCACCATGTTCCTTTAAACCTTTGATAGCGTTGTTGACCATCTCAGATGTCGGTGGATGAGAGGATTTAGCCCTTGGGTTCTTGGCTTTTTTTTCCTTCTTCGCCACTGTTTGGGTTTGTGGTGATGAATTCGACACGGACGTCGCAAAAGCAGTCGAACTATGAGTTTCCGTATCAGCCATAATGATTTCTTTGTATTAAATCTTACGATAGTCAATAATTTGGTTGTGAATAACGTCGCACGTAAATGCACCTCTGTCTAGAGAGAATATGACATCGCAGTCACATCGCTTTGACTTGTTCTGTTAGGGCGGATGGAAGACTAAACGCTGTCAATTTAATTTTGAAGCGTTAGACACGTCTTCGAATCTGCAATGAGTTTTTTTATTCAATCATTTTCACTGTAAAATAAGCACAACGTAGTCTTCGCCTCGTCGATTTACGAAAATCATATCTAGGTCTTATACGGTATAGATAAATTTTCCATTGTCCATTGATATAATGGTTAAAATTCATATGAAATGCAATGGCGGTAGGCAATCTGAAAAACTACCACATAAATATATTCAAAAGTTACTTGTACATTATATGTTGACTTAAAACTCACAGTTTTCATTGAAGATTATAGTATCCATTATGATTCAAATCAATCATAACATCATATTTTTGTGTACGAAGTCACCAAGAGTAAGAGTGATTCGTATAACAAAGCGACGTTGCCGCATTGACAATAATTTACTTAGCATGTATTACACCCTGTGTGTATTATATTGAAAACATTGTATCCGTGATTTTTGATGTACGAAATTGACTTATTTTCCTCTGAGAGTTAAAAAATGTATTCACAGATATTGGTTTCGTTAAAATTTCATATACGTATCCGTAAGTCTTAAATTTTTATAAACCAGCGCATTAGCGAACAAATGTGCCCTTATAGATGTCTGAGCAGTTGCTGTAGTCTAAATTTTAATTATTATTTTTTGATTGATTGAATGAATAAACACTTTTTGGTGGTGAGAAATAAAAGTAAATTGATTTATTTCACTTGAGAAAAAACTATTTGGACAAGTGTCCCTACATTATTAAATTATTAATGAAAATTTGAAATGACGATCGGACCTCGGTTGCCCAGGTACTTTTAATTACTTTGAATAAATTCCCCTCTAGAGAAGCGGACGCGGGAAATTTCCAATTTTTCCCGAATTCAACACCAGTCACATCAAATACAAGTTAAGCAAATATTATATTTTCGTCAAATTCATTTTCCTCTCGAAACTCTCGGAGGGTAACAATGCTCCGCGGTGCGAAAAAGTCGTCTGTATTTTATGTTGGCAGCACGCGCTAACAGAGGAGGTATTAGCTAGCAGGAAATAAATGCGGTTGAGGTCGTCCCGATATCGCCCTCTTGGGAAATGACAATCGTATACGGGAGGCCTATGCTCCAAAAGCGCGATTTCCAGAGTTTAAATAATACGTTTTAGGGTGCACGTCCTCTTTCAGACTCCACAACGTTTTCCTCCAGAGAGGAAATATACAAGACCGTTATGTTTATATTCGATTATTTATAATTTCGTTCAGAAACACTGAGCTAGCTGCTTTGAGATTTTCGCTAACGCGGTTTGAATTATTTACGCATCTATAACACAAATTTAATTTTCTTTTTGCACTCTTTAACGTATCTCCTCGGTCGTATTCTTTTGATGTGGAGTTTTAATGAAAACCTTGAAGATGTGGAGATGAAACGATGCCGAGCATTCTATTAAATACGTCGGTTATTAGCAAAAGATAGAACAGATTAAATATTTTATTAAAGAAACATTAGACTATAGACAAAAACTTCAAAGGCGATAGTTCGTGATGCATAAAGAATAATGTATCCATGCTCAAAAGAAAATATTTAACATGGGAGTTGAATATTCGACTATATGTTTCAAATATTTAGTTTCGAGTATATTTGCACTTAGACTTGTTGCAGACGCATAGCAAGCAACACCGCATCCAACAAGCTTCAAAGGCTTACATCTAAATTGTTATCTACTAAAAAACATATGATTTTAAAAATTGTTTCCCTTTTTCAAGTATTCTTCATATGATTTGTGGATCTAGACAATTTAGTCGATTCTCTTACTCTTTTATCCTAACCAACAGTCGCTGTTTATGGTATCACTTAGGCTAGCCGTACACTGGTAACATTCCTGAAGAAACTTTTTAATCACCCAAAATAGAAAACATTATTTCCTTTGAGAATCCGAACATGCCACGGATTAATGGTTAAAGTGCCATTACCTATATGCTAATATCTTGCATACTTTCTATGTATATGTACTGCTACGCCCAATGAACTGTATAGTAACTGGAACGGAGCCTTAAATCGTGCAAAGTGAGGCAAATATAAATGTAGGCAACCCGCAGTTGTGCAGTATACCCATCCTTTTCCGTCTTGTATGTTTAAAATACGCAGTAGATATTAATTCTTAATTAAACGATTTTTTTAAATAGTTTGGTTTTAAAATAGGCCTAAATAAATTATTTAAATGAAATATTGGATCATTTTAATTGTTATATAATATTTTTGATAATAAGAATAAATTAAAAAATTTAAAATTACCCCGAAATATAAAAAATGAATGTTACTCAAGTTTTTGTGTGTCAGATAATTAACATATTGTGTTATATTTTCAAAGTCAATTTTTTCTTCTATGATATCTTTTCTTTGACTACTTTCTGACCTAAATTCAAATGCTGGTGTAGAATGATTCTCAAAAAACATAGAATTTCCATTAAAACTGCCTGTTACAGAGTTTCTAAAAAGCAATTGTCGTAAAGCCCATTTTAATTGTTGAGTATTGCTAACCTATATTTGAAAACTTAAGAAAACAGTTGAATATAAGATTTCCTACGATTAATTATGAGAAAGTTAAACATTAATAAGTTTCCCTAAATGATAATTTGTAAGAATCTCTTAAATTAGCGAAAATCTTTGAATAGATGTTGCATTGTTAAGAGCTTAGAAGGCAGGCTTAAAAACAAACAATTTTATTTACATATGGAAAGAAATTGCATTTCTCTTGTCATGTAAATTATAACACTTATAAGCAACGCAATTAAGCACCACGTTTAATAAATTGTTTTTCCCACTGTACTGCAAACTTTACAAGAAATAATATCAAATTAAAATTGTTACTTATCAAACACCATATAAAATAACAGCACCACAATTTATTACGACAAACTTATTATCAATAGAAAACACAAATTAAAATTATAATTTTCCCATGATTAGCTCAACAAAACCAATAACAAAAACTACAATACTGTAACATATATCGCTCTTTGTCAACTGACCCTGCCTCACTTATTGGGGCTAATTTTGTACTGCCAGCCCCTTCCAGTTACATACTATACAGTTCATTGGCTACGCCTTACCACCTTGTATACGTAAACTCCGTCGACATATACACCATATACGAACTTCCTGTAAACTTGAACCTTGTATACTGCTACAAAGCTTTACACTAGGTACAAACATCCCCTTTTCACACACCCTGTATATAATGATGCCTTATACTCACATCCCATACATTTACACCACATATACCAACACTTTACCTTACATACACCCCGAATACTTACACTAAGTACACTTACACACTCTGTATACTAACAAATTCAAAGGGCGTTGTCCCATCCCGAATTTTTCCCGCGACCTTTAAATTTCCCCACTTGCAACCCGCATACTTCTGCATATACTTCACCCTGTATATGTACCTGGTATACTTAATGTCTGTTTTCTACCACCCTGTATATTTGCACCTTGCAAACATACACTCTGTAGACTTACATATGCTATGTTACTTTATATACTAACACCCAGTATTCTTACACTTTATTTACTAACACCTTGTACAGTGCATCCCATTTTGGTTGAGATTGCCAGGTTACTCGGTTGTTATCTATCTTCAAAGATAGAGTCTTGCGATTTTCACATACCTGTTCTACTTTTTTGTGAAACTCAGGATGTCCATATCAGATTTTGCATAAGTGTTTCCATTTATAAGATACAGGACGATTTTGATAATTTATACTTTTTGGACCCCTTCTATATCTACGAAGTTGTTAGAAATACTCTTGCGCTAAGAACTACGTCTAATAGAAAATTTTGCATAGAATCCAGTGGAGTACTCAATTTTTTTTTCCGAGTATGCTTTGGAAGATACTACACAACATTATATATTTTTAAATAGAACACCCTGTATTTTATTATTTCATTGAATTCGTTATTTTTTTCCCTTTAAAATAATGTATAATACAATACACATGGTATTATTAAAAATGATAAAAAAACACTAAAAAGCTGAGTTTTTTGCTAGTAGGCCATGTATTTTCCATTTAAAAGGAGAATCAAACAAATAATTCCATTTGAGATTTTTTATAGGAGTTTATCAGCAAAGAAAAATAATGTAAACAATAATTCAATAACATGAAACACGAAATTTAGGTACCTAAAAGCAATAAATAGTTATACATCGTTCATTATATATAACAAACAGAACAAGTATGACAAATCAAATATCTATCTTAAAATTAATTTTGGACATTATTTATTACCTTATTGATTTAACTGTTCAAATTGTTGTCCATTTTCCCTAACACATAATTGGCAAACCTTTTCAATACGCCTGAGTGTATTTAAAATTATAACAGGTAAATCCCGAAAAGCTGCCTCCGTTGCGGCACGAAGTTCTTCACGACTGATGTGTCTGTTGGTATATATTTTATTTTTCAAATAACCCCACAAAAAAAGTCCAATATAGATAAATGGGGTGATCTTGGAGGACACCTAATTAGTTCATGTGTTCCTATCCAACATCCTTGAAAATTATTTTCTAAAAAGCGCCCAATTAATCTAGAATTGTGGGCAGGGGCGCCATCTTGTTGAAAGTGTATAGAATTGCGAAAGGCGAGGGGAACATCTTCCAATATTTCGGGTAATAAGTCTTCTAGGATTGTCAAGTACCTATTGGCGGTAAGGGTTCCTTCAAAAATGCGGTACTTTATTTTTGTCCCCAGTATGAAACAGGCTACATTAAAACCAAATCGACCCTGCTGTTGTCGCTCAAAAATTAAATGCGGGTTCTCATCATACCAGTATCTTGTATTCTGCCTGATAAATATACCGGCACTGCTTATATGAGATTCGTCTGACTAAACTTTCCTTACAAAATCATTGACCTTTCGGGTTTGGTGTAAAAACCAATTGCAAAAATTTAACCGTCTTGCTGCATCACCAGGATATAAGTGCTGGGCAATATTGACTTTGTAAGGTTTAAATTTATATTTTCTTAAAATTCTTTGGACCCGTGATTGAGAAACTCCAGTGTAATTTTCTAATTTCGCACAAGAAGTGTGGGGATTCATTTCTCGATTTTCTTTGTTATACACCTTTGATCGAGGTTTAGAATATGCACCAAAACTTAGTAAATTATTCTTTAGTCTAAATATAGTTGCTCGACTAGGTTGATGCCTCTCTGGATATCTGAAAGTTTTAAAAACGCGATTTCATGAAATATCTTATGGTAAAATAGTCGTACTTTATACCTGTGGAAATTTAGTTCTAAAGCTTCTTCAACATTCTCATAACATTGATTTAAACATTCTATCATATCGTATTTTTCGTTATTCTGAAAAACGAATTCTCTTCCAGCCATTATCAATTATCAACCAGCAAACTCACGAATAATTATTTATATAATGATCTTGTAAACTCAAACACGATAAAACACAATAGTTACTAACAATGACAGCTTGATCAGATTTGCGTTTTTCTCTCCAGCGCTCACTAGATAAAATATTGTTCAGAAAGCCGGAATTCTATAATAATTTTAAATGGATTCATGCCAGATGGAAAGGTTTGCCAATTATGTGTTAGAGAAAATCGACAACAATTTGAACAGTTAAATCAATAAGGTAATATATGTGTACCAAATTTCATACAAATCCTTTGAATAGTTTTGGTAGGATAACATAACAGACATCCCTTCAAACATTTTTTGTATTATACTCTGTATATTGTCAAAATATGTATATTTATCGGAATAAAAGGCATTCTATATGTTGATCCAAATTAATCTGTTTTTGCGTGATAACACGAAAACAACAATAATATTAGTAGGATTCAATCTTTGTCTATTTGAGGGATTACTACACTCCATTTGTGTATAAAACTTTAGCTTTGGTTCTTGGTAGTTTTTGTCGAAGCATAATTCTTCTTCACTTTATTGTGAAAACCACCAAACGGATGCAACGCAAAATACTCCTTAGATTTATGCAGCTTAGTAATTCAGCCCAAATCTATAATATATGGAGAATACTTCACTATTTTTAACAGACTTTCTTCAAAGTTGCATATTCTGAATGTTTTCTCATCTAAACTTTTTTCAATTCATTTCAATTAATTTGGTAGTCCTTATTTGTATTTTTTTAATGTACCTAAAAACAAACTGTTTTATGGGTTTCAAAGTCGTTGTTTAGTAATGTTAAAATGCCTAGAGTACGCGAACGCTGAATGTATCGCCAGCTAAGTGAATTTAAAAGAGGTCAAATTATTGGTTTACGCGAGGCGGGTTTGTCATTTCGAGAACAGAAATCCAAGTACTGTTATCAGATGTTGTCAAGCGTAGTTTGATAATACCCAAAATCGGAGAAGAGTAAGCACCGAATGCAGAAGGGCACAAATGAACTTCAAGATGGACGTGTAAGACTTATGGCCTTTAGAGACCGATTTTCGACAACTCAACGTTTATCTAATGAATAATTAGGAGAACAAAGTCATCTTGTAAGTGTCAGAAAGTTTTACAGCTGTGTAAGGTCTTCTGGATGGCAACGACTACAGTGATTCAGAGAACGACTACATTGGAATGTAGAATGGCATTAGATCGTCTTCTCTGATGAATCTCGATTCTGCTTGGGGAGCCATCCATAAACCATGTAACTCCTTCTACAAGGGGGAAGTGTATGTTCTAATCTTATGTAAGTACAGTTACAGGGGAGGAGGGTAGATAACGAGCCAATATTACTTAACACATTCTTCACAAAAGTACAAACGTCCTTCTTCCAGACCGCATTTCGCTACGGGGAATGCGGTCATTTGTGATCGGCTCGAGTCAACATGCGCTTCTTGTATTTATTTTAATCGTTAGACTAATAGGATTAAAAATTACGTAACACCCAGAACAGAACACTATGAAAAATGCATTAACGTGGTTTATGGATAGCCCCTTGGGTGAACATGATGGTCGAAGAAGGATTAGACGACGTCGAGAAGAAAAACTCAACCTCAATTTGATGTTAAGCGTCGCGAGATATACACCAAACAGTAGACGTTATAGTATGGGGTGCTATTCCACATGGATATATGTCATCTTTAGTCTTTGTTCGAGTCAACATGACAGCGCAACGTTATCTTCAGGAAGTACTGAAGCCGTATTTACTCCCTTAGAATAATTGGCTCTTGGATCCCATATTTCAACAAGATAATGCTCGGCCTCATTTAACTCAATTTAGTTTAAACTTTTTTGAAGAGACCCATCTGAATCTGTTGCCGTGTCAGCCCAGATCCCCTATGTTTCGCCCATAGAACATGTTTGGGATATGAAGGCCCGGAAATTTACCCCTGACCTCACAGACTTTGGAGGTTCTAAGACATGAAATGCAAGTAGCTTGGGATAGTATTCCTCAAGAACAAATAGACCACCTTATTCAAACAATGCCAAGACGTCTTGGGGAGTGTATTGGTAACCGGGGTGGACAAACACATTGTTTACAAACTTTGGTACTTTTTATTCAAATTTTAATCATTTGCTCCTTACTAATAGCATGTAGGTATGTTTTACCAAAACAATATTAAATTTAAACATCTCTTTCTGGGTATTGCGATTTCTTTGTCAGTGAGTATATAGTATATATTCTACACAATTATCCTTTATGGTTTGCCACAAAAAAAGCATGCAAAAATTTGTTCAGACTTTATTTAATAATAAACGCTTTTATGGGCACTTTAAACAGCAGGTTCCTTTTTAATTATGCTATTTACCACACTGGTGGAAAAGCTGTAAAATCTATCGTCAGTTAATTCGACATGCAATTTTCATTAATGAAAGACTTTTACGATCCACCTTATGGCTTTACTATGACGATATTTGTCACTTGAATTTCAAGTAATTTTTTAACTCAACCAATTTGTAGAAATTCCGTTTACAGGCAGCACAGATGTTTTATGGAGCCGTTTCGGTAGCTCACAATTAATATGGCTTCGACAACAAAGTTGTGTAATTTATTCGACAGCATAATTTCCTTCACATAATGGTACAGCAATAATGAGTTTGTTTAATTTATTCAACAAGTCAACAACTTCATGCAAATAAAAATTACAACTAATCAAAAATTTCATACTGAAAAAAAATTCTATCTGAGAAACAATGTTTTGTATCTCTGAGATTCTACCTAGTATGTTTATTACAAAGTAAATCTTGTGGAGACGCCGTACATCCAAATTGGCATTTGCATGTTTGCGGACTGTTCCTATTAGCCGTTGATCAAATACTTCATATTACATTTTGTGTTATTGGACCCTTCTTCTTCGTCCCGCTGAGCCATACTTTCTGCGACTCTCTTATACGAGTAAACACAAAGTCACAAAAGCCGGAACATTTTTTTTAACGGAAACCTAAGATCTTGAGCAAAAATAGAGATATCGAAATAATTATTTTTTTAAATTGAACCTTAGGTTATGTAGATTAAGGAAAAATTATTTAGAATGCCATCATCCATTATTATAGGGGTGAGAGTTGAAATGGTGCACATTTCAAAATTCGATCTTTTTTTTCTTTTGTTTATGGTATATTTCAAAGACAAATAGAGATGTTTATACGGTTATTTTCAGGGTTCCGTATATAAAATATACGGATACCCTTATAACATCACTCCTGTCACATCACAGTAATTTTCTCCAAAACTACTAGACGGAAGAGGAAGAAATTTGGTATCAATGTATAGTTTGGTGACCCGATCAGGAGTACATATCGTAAAAAAAATTGATTTTAGGGGTACTTCTGGGGGGAAAAACTAAAAACCGTCCCCCCCCTTAATCTCCGAAACTACTGAGCTTAAAATTTTGAAAAAATAGGAAATATAGAACGTTTCCCGAACTTCACAGGAAAAATAAGGAGAAACCATTAATATTAATTTTGGGGGGCAAATTATAGAATTAAATAAAAATAAAAAAAAATCAAACGCATGTAATGTATCAAATGAAAGGTCTCATTCTGAGGAACACAAATATATTTTTTTCATATTTAAAAAATATATAGTTAAAAAGATATTAACGAAAATATACCAAAATTTACTAATCCCCCCCCCCTCATAGCCGAAACTATAAAACGTAAAGTTTTGAAAAAAATTATAGGTATAGGCTTTGACCTGAAGTTTACTGGAAAAATAAGAAGAAACCCCTAATATTCATTTTGGGGGGTAAATTATAGAATTAAATGGAAAATAAAAAATTATAATTGTTTCTAACGGGTCATGTAATATATCAAATCACAGGGCTCATTAGGACGAATACAAATATATTTTTTTATTTTTTTTTTAAATGAATATTTTAAAATATATTTAAAAAATATTTTTAAAAAATTTCCTCTGTTATTCCCCAAATTATAAGACCTAAATTTTTTTGTTTATTGGAAAAATATGAAAAAATCCCTAACTCTATTATTTCGCCCCCAAATGATAGAATTAAACGGAAAATAAATTATTAGAAAACCCCCATAGTAATTGGGGGCCAAATTAGAAAATTAAATACATATGTATTCTGATAAAAATGATGCGAATCCTGAAGCAGATAAAATAAAAAGTCTATGTGTGGAAAATCAAAGTGTATATTTTTTATAAATTTAAAACGCTTCCTTTAAAAGGTATAAGGGTAAATATAAGAAAATGCACTGATTCCCTGCTTGTCTGAAACTGGAATATTAGAATCTTGAAGGTGGTACGGAACCCTAAGTATGCGAGTCCAACTCGCACTTGACCAAATTATTTAAATTGTAGAGTTATTAATATAGATTAGAAAAGCTATCCTCACAAGAGTATAGAGATGATTAGGTTAAAACGTGAAAAATCCCCAAAAAATACTGTTTAGTAATTCATGGGACGCTGACCACGCCACTGTGGAGATTGGTTATCGTTATCGTTGTTCTCTAAAGGCATCAAAAATGGTTGTCCGATTTATTCTAATATCTCAAAATGCAATACAAAAATTGTCTTAGACAACAACAATAATTATATACGTTTTTGTTAATAGGTATCCAAAAATGTCGGTTTATAAGAAAAAAGATGAAAGATAAAAAGTACGAATGTGACACATTGCCTCTGATCATTTAGCACATATTTCAAAAACAATTAATTATCCCTTAAAATGGCATGAATAAAAAATTATTAATCTAACTAAACATTGTCGAAAAATATTCAAAATAATTGACTGACAACTCATTTACGAGATTCATTAACGATTTTTCTGTTGTTTTTGCACAAATAATGAAAAACGATAAATGATCTCCACAGTGGAAAATGATAACGAAATGGTTTTTAGAACAGTGGTCAGCGTGCAATGAATCACTAAACAGTATTTTTTGGGGATTTTTCACTTTTTCACCCTCTCACCACTATTTTCCCCCTATACTTTTAGGAGAATAGCCTTGCAATCAATAATTTTCTAATCTATATTAATAACTATACAATTTAAAAAAACAGGCGTATAAATATCATAAAATAAAGAAAAAAAGTTCGAATTTTGAGATGTGCACATTTCAACCTTTATTTCAACCCCTATAATAATGGATGATGACATTCTGAACAATTTTCCCTTAATCTACATAACCCAAAGTTCAATTAAAAAAATGTTTGGATATCTCTATTTTTACTCAAGATATTAGGTTTCCGTTAAAAATAATGCCAATTGACCCATAGTGCATAAATATATATTCATGGGCGTTCCCAGGGGGGACAGGGGGGCAGCTGCCTCAAGGGCACCTGAAAAACCTGCCGTGAGTCATAAAAGCTTCCGACATACCAAAAAAATTTCTGATTTGTCCCTCTCTCTAGGACAATGTTTTTCCGATTTGCCCCTATATATATATCATTTTAATAATAAAATTTGAAAAAAATGAATAAACACCTATAACGATCAAATAACTTGTTAGTTATTGGAAGGTCAGAGATTCTTTAAATGCTCAGAATTATATTATAGAATTGGTATTACATATCTTCTTCCCTTATCCTGGTTTTATACGAGGAACCAACTGATCATTTTTCTTTCAGTTTTGTATATATATATTTTTTTTAATTACTTTTTTTCTAAATAACTGTTTTAAAACGTGCCAAAATGTAACAGATGCTAAGGTGGACTATGTACTAAACGTAATAACAAGTATACAATTAAGTAATGTAAAGAGCGTCTACATTTTTTAACCGACTTCAAAAAGGGATGAGGTTCTCAGTTCGGTTGAATTTTTTTTAGATTTTGTTACCTCAGTACTCCGGTAACTATGAACCGATTTCGATCATTCTTTTTTAATTTAATATACTTCCAGATTGGTCCAATATTTTTTCAATTTTTTTCAATGACATGGAACGTCTATTTTGCAAAAAATCTGAACAAAAAAAAAGTTTGAATGGGTTTTTCATGAGAAGTTGCATATATAGGGTGGTTGAAATATGGGGGGAGTAGAACTGTACTAACACCATGTAAATAAAGGGTTCGTTCCTTCAGCCTAGATAACCGATACACAACGGTCGCATACCTGCGCACAAGAAAAATAGCGTTCCTTCAAAACAATAACCGTTTAGTGAACGGTTTAGTTTCGTGATTGATACGCAACCAGTTAATGTACGGTTCGATCACCGGTATCAGGGAAGAATCGGTGGTTTCGTTGCCGACTGGTACATGGAGTTGCGCAATAAACGGTTCATGTACCCATGCACTAACCAATTGCCGATCGGTCGGCAATTGGTTGAAGGAACGAACCTCGGTCACCCAGGTACTATATCATAATAATGGTGAATGCCCTGGTATTAAAACATTTAGTTATTCTTCGAAATCTAGGATGCGATTAATTGAAAATAATTGGAATTTCATCTAAATATTTCCAGATGAATGTTTTCAATTTGTCTGCATATTTATAGGGTGCACTTAAATTAGAATAGTATCGAAAATTTTCTTATTACTAATATTTAGAAAATAATAAGTCCATAAAAAATTGCAGTCTTGGAAGCTAAAACAAAATGATCACATGTTCCTTTTATCAATAACTGTATACGAGGTTTGTCAAAAAGATGCATTTTCCTTAATAGTGAAGGATCTACAATTTATTTTCGCAATATCGAAACTGGTTATGATTTAACGTTAATGAACATTTTCAAAGAAAAAAAGTTGCCGATTTTAAGATGGATAAAATCTTACGAGTCGCATGTTAATTTGAGGCACATATGAAGGTGAGTTCTCTGTGTCGCTATCATTACTATCGTTATACAATTTTATCGTTTATAAATTTATAATAGGTGTTTAAAAAAAATCCAAACAAAAAGTCGCATATACAGAATATTAACATATTAAATTTTTAAAATATATATTTTTCCAGTTTTCATAGAATGTTTTGCGTTTTATAAGAGATTTAAAAAAATCACCGACTTCAATACATAGTAACAATAATGACACTAAACTAATTGGATATTTAAAACAAAAGTCATTATATGTTCTATAAGACGGCGTTTGAAGTTGGTGCGAAGCCTGAAAAATATGTGTGTAAGATGACGTATAAATAGCTTTATAGCGTCAATTGTTTTTAAACTGTTTGGTTTGTTTACATGCTAAATGTTCAGTTTTGTTGAAACGGTTACTTAGTGGAAAATGCTACATTTTTACAAAAAGTTTGTGTCGTTTTTGTGCTAAATATAACAACTTTGGAGTTTATTTATTAACCGAATGGTTTGAATTTAATAACTAATGTGTTCCGGAAAATTTTAGCAGCAAGAATAGATCCTTTTAAGTTACCGAAACAAATCTAAATCACCAAAACAATTACAAATACCTACTCAATTACTGAATAAAAATTACAAGAGTTCTTTTTTTCGTAGACGTTACTTGTGTGGATATTTATTTACAATGCCACACTGACAATAATTTAATAGGTATTTTGAATTTTTCAGGTTATTAAAGTCTATACAGGATGTCAGAATTCATTTCGCCATAAAATATTAAATTCTACATTAATTTTGGTCAGCTTGTTTGATTAGGTGTATACTATCTCCACAAAAAATATGTGCAGTCAACATTTACACTCAGTATAAACCAAATAACAATGCAATTAAATAAACTCCAACAAAATATAATTTCCGGTTTGTTCGAATAAACTACAGAATCGATTGCATGCAATTTTATTGTATGATAGTTTATGATTAGACATAAAAATTGGAATGTATTTTCTACGATAACCGTAGATGGAGATGTAATAAGAAGCATATATCGGTATAGATGCGTGATCAACGGAACACTTTCTATTTCAAATTATATATTTTTATTAAATTTTTGTATACAACTAACTAAATGTTTAGCCAAGCACGCATTTGATATTTTTAAAGGAATAATTTAAATTTGTAATCAAAAACAGTAATCTGGTTTAAGTATACAGTTCCCCAAAAAATACATAATTTTTTATTAAGTGTTACATGAACTTTTACACAAACTGACCTGTATTAGAGTTTCATGACCGGGCTTTATAGTCTTACTATCCTATTTTAAATGATGATGACATACTAGATACGACTAAATACGCCCACAGAGTCAGATGTTGTCCAGGCTTACCTGAAACAAAAATTTTCAATTATTATTAAAAAAAGTTCATTTAGATGGAAATCATGTTCACTCGGCCATAACTGAATTGCTATAAACGCAAATTTCCTTATCTGTTGTAATGATATGTATTGACAATTATTTGTCTAACGGTGTTGTAAGTTGCGTCTTTTTACATCATTAATTACACATCGTTCATTACGTATAAATTACGATAAACGCTTCTCCAAAACCATTATCGATAATTATACAAAATAGCTCAGATGATATCGAAAGAATATAAAATTTAAAAAAAATTAAAAAACATTTTTTATTGAGCTTCTCTAAGATTAAATATTGTATACTCTCTTCATTTGTCATTCAAATTAAATATTGTGATGAAGCAAATTCACAACATTTTTAACAAATGTTTTCTATGTAGACTGCTCAGAATTTAAAATTTAAAATTACTTACTAAGAATAATAACAAAAGATATATCTATATTACAATATCCAACAAACCTGAGGCATTGGTAACTGTTTTTGCGGAAATAAACAAAACATTAATGACACAAAGTGACATAAGCTGTACATGTTAAGAAACAAAAACAAATCGCATAAAAGTGGTTACTGGACTGTTTTGCCGTAATCGAGAAATTTCTTCTGAACGTTTCATCTTCTGGAAGTTATAGCTCACTGAGTGATCGAGCTGAATAAGACCTCCGAGTCGGTCAAATGATGGTGACTGATATTAATGCTGTCTGCGAGACCATAGCGTATCCTAATTGGACAACAACAATCGAGCAGGATACTATATTCCATTGGGTTTTAGACTTTCTCCTTTTCCATTGAAATTGTTATGATATTTATAAATTCATGTGGTTTTCCACTCGAGCCCATAGTATTAGGAGAATGTGGTTGGCAGTATATCGGTGTGTTGATGTATAACGTGTATGTCGGAAGTAGTGAATGTCCTGGGGCAGCAGAGTTTTCCGGTTGTCACAGTCGGCCTTTTCCGAAATTAGAGTTTGACACTTAATTGTGGGAGATGGGAGATATATAGAAAAGGGTGTAGTATGCTTGGAAAGAGTTGCCAGAGAAAGTATGAGATGTAAGACGACATGGACGAGAGCTAGTAAGTTTATTTAGCAATTAATACAGGAATAGAACTACAGGAAAGTGATTTGTAGGAGGATTGCTTGAGTGCTAGGTAGTAGTATTTCAGTCTCAGTATATGACGATATATCTTCCTGATGATTTCTGGTACTTAATGGTTTTGGAGATATAATAGCAAATAATTTTAAGGAGTAAGAGTCTTACACTATGTTGCCACGATAGATTTTCAATACAAGTGCAATATATCCATGATAAATTTTCACCGTCAAGAAAGCAAACTACGTATGAACAGGGCTATCAGCCTTAGAGGACGAAAGGACAATATTAAGATCTTAATGAAAGAACAAAATTCAAAAGAGGGCATATAAAGAGACCAGCTGGATGATGCTAAACAATGCCGAAATAGGAACAACGTCTCTATATGTGGATACTTCATGGAAATAAGTAAAGCTTGATCAGTATAATGGCGAAAGCCCAGTCAGTATCAGACGATAGAGAAGCCAGTCAAATTGATTTTAAAACACAAAAAAATGGACACCTTAGCGAACACTCAAGAAATAACACAACTAATACATATAGTTACTGATAAAGACTCCAGACTTGAAGTTTATGCAGGCTGGTCATAATAGTGACATCTGTTTGGCGATCTTGGCTAGCTGGAAGCAACGATATTGTGAGTATATTGGTCCAATCGAAGAGGTTTTCAGCCATGAGTATTGTTGACTCTGTATTTAAGATTAAGTAATAAATGGCTTAGTTGAGCCATTTATTACTGTTAATTGCAGTTTCCCGACAATTCGCATTTTTCAAATTTGCATTTTTCTAAGAACCTCATCATTTCTTAGGCGTTGGTTCCATGGAATTATTAGAATTCTTCCAAACATCCTAATTTCGAATGCTTGTATGTATAATAGTTGTTATCATTGCAATTTATCCACAAGACATCAAGATATAATTTTAAAACAAGAGGGTACTTCGTCCCATTATTCAAACGCAATTTTTCCTTACGATGGATTCAACAAAGTGGACTAATTAAAATGGCCAGCGAAATCACCCGAACTCACTTTACTACTACCAGTGATTTCCTCCGAGAATGTCATAGTATTACTAGCGCAATGCGAAAACTTACAAACATTTGGAACACCTGCTATAATAGAACTCTGAATCTGTATAATTGTAAAGTAATTAATGTTACACCTATATTATTACTTTTAATCTCTTTTTTCAGAATTTCCATAAGCATGAACTATTTTGTAATATATTCTTGAAAAACATATCTTTATAACCTTTAACAAGATCCCCTTTTTTATTTCACCAATTGAGAGTGCGGCTGTCCTTTGAAGGAGGCTCACTCAAATGCCGAAACTTTTATTCCATTTTGTACTAGAATAAATAAGTATCCAAACTTTTATTTCTTAACTCTTTAAAATTAGCGAATTAACAACGGATAAGAGTTAATTCTCTAACTGACGTAAGGTTTTACCATCTTTTCAAGATTTTAGAATAAGCAAGACAATATATTTATCAGTTGCACTTCCCTCACCTGATTGACATAACGATCAATCGTTTATTAATTTCATACAACTAAATTTGGAATTGGGGTATGAACAACGTATTACTAGGATATAAATGACACGAAAGAGTTCGTAGATTAACTGAAAACCATCAAAGCTATCAGGAAACTTTCTTTTTGAGATTTTATAATAAATTGAACGCAAGACAATATATTGTTTCCAGTCGAGCACCTTCTGCATTTACGAATTGCTCAACTGCTTGAGATCTCCAATAATTGTTTAACTACATCCTACATAAATTCAATAGAATCTGCAGCGAGATTGTTATGAAACATCAGTATTATACCTCAATGTTCCAAAAATCGTGTCGGTTAACAATTGCTTCATTTCATAGCTTAATTCGAGGTTAGTTACCTTCCCTTCAAGTAAAGACAATTTCAACAAAAAACTCAGCATTATTAAACAAATAGAAATTAATAATGGATACCTGGACAGTTTGATGATCTATTAAAAACAGAATAAGATATTAAGTAATGAATTTTACAATAACAGTACTGATAAAGAGAAAAATAATTTTGAGTATATTAATTTCCAATAAATTGGGAAAATCCGGTGTTTATAAAATTAATTGCAAAGACTCCAAAGCTGTTTATGTTGGACAGTGTGGTAGAAGTATACATCGTCGAATAAAAGAACATAAAAATATATAATAATTATTTCATTGACTTCAACAATATAAAAATCAGAACATAAAGGCAAAAAAAATTAATTTACTTGAACAACTAGAAATTCCACTTCATAGAACAAAGGACCAGTTAAATTTCATAAACATCCTTGCAAGTGATAAACTTTTAGATTCTCAATGTGTTCATAATGGGAATTCCCACAATAATTTCAAGAGGTAATTTTCACAATTTATTTGAAGATTAGGCAGGTATACGCCCTTATAGTTGTCATTTTAGTATTTTCTTAACAAACGTATTAAGCAGTAATTTGTATAAATTTATATAAACATCTTTCAGACATATTTGTAAGAATTTTCACTTTTTAGTAGCAATCTAACACCCTTGATGAAGTCTTAAAACGGTGAAACAAATATATCGACTATTTTCGAATAAAATATTGCCAAACATTCAAAATCTATATTCGAAAACCTATTCATACATATAACTGCATGTAATATTTTAACAGCACGAAAGTTGATATTCATTTGTCGTTAAAATATTAATCGTTTGATGACAAGTACAAATATCTAAATAAATCACATCGAGTATAAACTACCTGTAAAAAACTTTTCCTGTTGGTGTCAATAAAAAACAATGTCATCAATCTTGCACTATTTAGAAAATAACATTATTATTCACAACTTTGACGCGAGACATATGACATCATAGATCACTCTATTATAGCGGGCGTATATCCTGTTGAATTACAGGATGTTATTTTCGGACAGACCCTTTGTTTTTGCACTAATTATTATCCGTTTAATTTAAAGTCTTGGGGTAAATTCCGACAGTCACAGCCCAGGAGGCGTACGTACTCTGACACGTCCCCACAGAAGTCATTGTCTGTTACAATGAAAGGCATAATTTATGGGATGTGTTTGGCAAGAAGGGTACATACATGTTGTGCGTGTGTCGTACAGTAATGGGCACATGTGTAAAACTTTTCCTAATGGATCGGGAACTGTGGAAACGAAAAGGGTTGTTTTTGGGGAAGACGACTTAAGTCATGAATTTCATTGTCAAGATGTTGTTTTAATCTGTCAAAAATGTGATAGCAGACAATAAGAAACTGAGAACCATTCGCCAAATTACAAAGGATAATATTAAACGTTGAATCGAGTGTCCATTACAAATATGTGACAATTGTTTCGCTGATACTGCAGCTTCTTAGGACATTTACAGAAAATTACAACTAGATGAGTTGAAATAGACTGAACTTGAAATTAAAAATATACGCACTGACAAAGAAATTGCATCACCTCGAAGGAGATGTTTAAATTTAATACTGTTTTTGGTAAAACAAATGCTATTGTAAGGAGTAAATGATTAAAATCTGAATCTATACACTCCATAAGACGTCTTGGCATTGATACAATAAGGTGGCATATTTCTTATACTATACTATCCCAAGCTACCTGTATTTCATGTCTTAGAACCTACAATGTCCGTGGAGGCTGGAGTTAATTTCCGAGCGTTCTACCCATCATATCCCAAACATGACCTTGCGCGAAAGATCGAGGCTCTGGGCGGCCATGGCAAAAGATTCACATGAGTCTCTTCAAAAAATTAAACGAATTCGAGCAATTATTATCTTGTTGAAATATGAGATCCAAGAGCTAATCAGAGACAATGCAGAGACAGATGTGACAAGAACGAATCCAACTGTCACATCTTCCAGAAGTGCTACATAACACATACCTCTAAAATTGCCAAGCATAACAGCATCGCCAATATTATTAAGAAGGAAGAGACGAAAAACAGCTGGTAGGTTGGAGCAGAACCCCGTATACGTACACCCACAGGCACTTTAAAGATACCCGACCTTATACTTAGCAAAGGTCAAAAATCGATTATCTCTGACATCGGAGTTCACTGGGAGGGGCCTCGCTCCCTCGCAGAGAGCTAAAATTAAAGAGGCTATACTATGAGGATCCCGAATTAACCGACACTGTCTACAAAAAGAAAAACACTAATGAAACGAAAATGTTGCTTCTGATAGTGGGTGCAAGAGGTGTTTGATGCACTAGTAATGACCGTTTGCTTGAAAATCTGAACATAAGCACTAAGCACACACTCAATTGAACGCAAAATCGTCATTGGATCTATTGCCAGTTAGTCCCTTTTCAACTAAACAGTATAGAGATATCAAAATCATACCAATCTTTCAATTTCATTCACTTTTCTTCTCCCCCTGTATAGGTACCTTCCTATCAACCTCTGTATATTTTCTATCTCGTTATCTCCGGTCCCTCACCGTTTACAACATTCTCTGTCGCATGAACTTTTATAGCATCCTCCAGTTACGAACGAAAAGTTAATCGGGGACTCAAATAAAATGACTGTAAATCTATTTTAGTGTTTTAATTTTTACGCAAATACATGGTATTATTGATATCGTACTATAATTAACGGCTTTTGTATATTTTGTTAACAGTTTTGTTGACTTAACTTTAAGTTTTATATATACACTTGTGTTTGTTCTATGTAATGTCCGTTGATTTATTAATTCTATGTTTGCAATACTAAATTCGACGGTAATAAAATGCTACTTTTATCTGGTTTTATTCAATCTGTATTATTTATGTATTTATAAGTTTTATATAGACAGTGTATAATGATATGTTAGTGACATGTTGATATATAAAGTTTGTGTGATAGAAGATAAACTTTTCAAAACCGTATTCAGTTACCTTTACCTCCTTTAGTAATTAAGTTAGTTAGTGACCCATTATACCCTGTTACCCCAACGGCCGGGATAACAACATGGTCGAAATATATTTTATAAATGCAATTGCAAAAATTATGAAAATAAAGAATTTAATAACTACTTCCTGACGAGAACGTTGCGCTGTCATGTTACCTCGAACGAAGACTAAAGGTGGCGTACTTCCATGTGCACTAGCACCCCATACTATAACGCCTACTGTACTGTGTACATGTCGCTCAACATCAAATTGAGGTCTTTGTCCATGACCTTTCTTCGGCAATCATGTCCACCCAAGCAGAATCGAGATTCCTCAGAGAAGACGACCCAATGCCATTCCAGATTCCAATGTTATCGTTCTCTGCACCACTGTAGTCGTTGACGTCAATACTCAGCAGTCAGAGGTAGTACAAGATGTGGTCGTTAGTGCTGCAGTCCCAAAGACCTCATACGGCGATAAACGCCTTAAGTCGTAGAAGTTGATCTTGAACTTCATTTGTGTCACTTCGACGTCAGGTGCCTACTGTTCTCCAATTTTGGGTATTAACAAACCACGCTCGACAACATCTCATGACAGTAGTTGAAATTCTGTTGGTATGGTTTGCAATTTCTCTAAATAAAAAACCTGCCTTCCGTAAACCAATAATTCGACCTCTTTCAAATTCACTTAGCTGGCGATACATTCGGCGTACATATACCCTAGGCATTTTAACATTACTAAACATCGATTTTAGTTCTCATCAAACAATTTGTATTTGGTAAATTAATCAGTGCGTATAATAATAAAATTTAGAAATTCAGAGTTTAATAATTTCGTAATTTCCACTTTGACAATATCAGGAATCTCAAAATTGTCTCATTAACAGTTAGAGAGCTAGGTAAAATATTAACATAAGAATACAATCTGAATGATTATTTCGCTTATGGTTGTACGCTCTGAAAATATATACAACATTGAAATTATTGAATTGAATTTTTATGAAATTTTCGTTTTGGTATTATTGTCGTTATTTTTAGGTATTTCGCTTAATTAATTTTAGTAATTTTGTAGGTGACTTTCATATTTCGTTTCATAAGAAATTTTTCAATTGTTATAACTTTGTATGACTTTTGGTAACTTTACTAATAGGACGTATCATTTTAACGCATGAGTGATTTTCTTATTTCTTTAAGTTTAAATTAAAAATTTTTGTGTCATAACCATTACTGATTGCAATGACTGCCCCAAAAGGTATATAGGCCAAACAAGTAGATGCTTAAAAGAGAGAATCAATGAACATCACACACTTTTTTTTAAAATTAAACCGGTCTTTAATTACGTTATACATCCAATTAAACATAATCGCAGTTGCGATAATAATTTCAAGATTTTACATTCAAAAATTAAATTTAACTGCAAAGTTAATTTCAGTTTAGTATTGACTTTTTATACGCTCCAACAAACTTAGGATATAAAGAAATAAATTATGTCAAATACAAGATATCATGTTCATTTTACATTATAAAAGCATAGTTCGTAAACACACTATTATTGAATTAAAATTTGCCAAAACTAACAAACAAAAATTGTTTGAAAGCAACAAAACTTACTCTTTTCAAAATGTGATTAGATAGTTTCAGTTTATGTTCGGCCATTAATCATGCAATTACAAACATTTCGTAAAGTTAGACAGAAATTACTTCTATAATAGTGGAAGTTATTAGAGGATATAAAATTAATAAAATGACACAAAAGTATTTTCGAGTAGAAATCTAGCGTTTAAGCGAGCAAATGAAATTCTTTAATTCTGAGTCACGACATGGAAGTGTTCGTCTTCATTTAATGAGAAAATTATATAACGAAACAGTGTCGTTATTAGAATTCTCAACCACGTTTCTTAAGAGAATAGCTGTTTAAATTTTATTAGCTTGTGTTGTTGAATGGAAGTAGGAAAGTTATTGGAGTATTAAATCACAAAAAGCTTGATTGCGAGTTATTGCAATGACATTTATATTGGCAGAGACGCTGGAACTGGAACAGTTCGTAATGTATAAATTTATCGTTGAACTTTTATAGCAAATTATAAAACTGAAATTCCTTTAAATAGTCAACACTATGCAATACCTACACTTATAAAGAGAGTATATGATACAACCAAAAAGCGTGTTATATAACGATAATTAGGAAATAAAATAACCAGGTAGAACCGAAATTCTTAAAGAATTATAAACATATTACACAAATCTATATAGAAGCAACAAATCTACCAATGACACATCTAAAATGATGAAGCCGTGAGGGTCGAAACTATTTGAGAAACTAAGAAACATTTCAACAGGTCAGCCAATCACTGAGTCCAGATACCAGGTGAAACTGAATGGAAAAACACAGAAATCTGGAGAGTCTACAAAAATTCGAAACAGGCATTAGCCGTTTAACTCAGTTAGCATAACTAGACCTACCAGAAGACGTTAAAAACAAACTGGCTACACAAAGTTTTACAAATAGTATTCGAGATAAATAAATAAATAAATAAAATAAATGCTTTATTTTAGCTTTAAGCTATGATATAACATCTTTTTTACATATTACATTTTTAACAAGTGTATACAAAACATTTAAATTAAATTAAAATACATATTTCTCAATTTATTCCTAAAAATATTTACATTATGGGATGTTTTAATAATTTCTGGAAGAGAATTATATACCCGTAACCCTTCCACAAACAATGTTTTTTCTAACACATTAGTGTGAAACCTCCCTATAAAATACTGGTCCCCTGTTCTTAAATTATAAGTTATCATGTCCGATCTTTTTATCAAAAAACCTGTCAGAAACTGAGGAATTAAACCGTTTTTGATTTTATATATAAATATCAAATTTGCTTCTTCAACCATTTGTTTAATATTAAGAAATTTTAGTCTAGATAACATATCCCTTATACTCGTATACCGATTGCATTTTAACAGTACACGCATAGCTCTATTTTGCAATATTTGCATTTTATTTATTTCCTGATTATTGCAGTACATCAGTAAGGAGATACAATAAGTAAACTGGGGATATATTATTGCATTATAAATTATACGCCTCGACCATTCGGACAATTTGTATCCTATTCTCCCAAAGTATCCAATTTTCTTACCTAGTTTTTTACACATATAATCTACATGAACATTTAGGTTTAATTGTGGATCTAGCACAATTCCAAGATATTTTATTTCTTTAACTTGATCTATTACTTCACTATCCATCTTTATTTCAAAGTTTCCCTCATCAAATGTTTTACAGTTATGTCTTGTTCCGAAAATCATACATTTTGTTTTATTAGGATTAAGTTTTAATTTTTTAAACCTTAGCCAATTTTTTAAAATGTCTAGGTCTTTATTTATTGTTTGCACTACTTGTAAAAAGTTTCTTCCTGCTAAAGATACCACGGTATCATCCGCATACAAATTAACAAAACTATTACAAATATATTTATTTATATCGTTTATGTAGAGTATAAAAAGTAGAGGGCCCAGGACACTTCCCTGTGGTACACCATATTTAACCTCAATTTTGTGTGATATTTTATTATCTACTTTAGTAGTTTGATATCTATTACTCAAGTAATTTTCTAACCATTTAAGAACCGTCCCCTCTATTCCATATACTCTACAAACATTTATCAATTTTTTGCTGTCTATTGTCTCAAAAGCCCTTTTTAAATCAATGAAAACACTTACAACAATGTTACCTACATCTATTTGCTTTTTCCACTGTGACATCACAAACTGACACGCACTTTCACAGGAATGTTTTCTTCGGAATCCAGATTGACCCACATAGAATATTTGATTCTGTTCTAAGTATAGAATCAATTGCTCATGCACCAACACTTCTAGAACTTTTAAAACAACGGGAAGTAGATTTATTGGACGTAGTTCCTCTGGTTGCTTAGGATGAGTAACTTTTGGCACCGGTATGATAACACTACATTTTAAAGCTGTAGGCACTATACCAGTTTCCAGTGATGTATTTATTATATTTAATAAGGGATACCCAATAACCTCAAATAACTTTTTTAGCGTATTTACCGACATCACAGTGTCCCCCGAAGACTTATTTTTTAAATTATTTATTGTTTTCTTTAACTTATTTAACGAAATTTTTTTAAAACCTGTAAACTTGGTATTCACTTCAATTTTTTCTTCCTTAAATTCAATATCTGGTAAAGGAATGCTTGTTACAATATCCTCCACACTATTTATAAAAAAGTTATTTAATGAGTTCTCTACATTACCATTTTCAATATTTATACACATATAATTAATAGTTTGTGTGTTCTTATTTACAATTTGTTTGAGGGTCCTCCACATTTTCTCACTATCGTGACGATTTTCACAGATTTTCCTTTCGTAATAATCTTTCTCCTTTTTACGAATCAATGCTACAACTTTGTTTCTTTGTATTTTATAGTCCTCAAAATCGTTGATACTATTTGTAAATTTGAAAGTATTAAACAGTCTATCCCTCTCCTTCTGCTCCCTTCTTATTTCATCATCCAACCATTGATACTTTTTTTTGAACAATACTTCTTTTAGTGGTGATATATCTTCGATGGCTTTGGTTACATTGTCACTAAAATTTTGGTACAAAGTATTTACATTAATAGTTGTATAATTCCACTCTTGTCCTATTAGTTCCAGTTTTATTTCCTGAAGTTTAGAATCGTGTAAGTCTCGAAAATAGTGTTTTTTCTCTATTGATATTTCATCATAGTTTAATTGTAGTCCAATAGTTTCATGGTCACCTATAATAGGATATATTCTGTCAGTTTCTTGTATTTCAGTAAAATTTGTATAAACATGGTCCACTAGCGTTTTAATGTCTTTAGCACATCGTGTAGGTTTTGTTATAATTTGCTTGAACCCTAATGTAGTTGTAATATTCAATATTCGTTTCTTATATTGGGAGTTTTCCAGCATATTTATGTTAAAGTCGCCTGCTATTATTGTCTTATTCCTAATTACATCCTCTTCGTTTAAACTTGATTCAAACTTATTAAAAAAGTCTGTTATGTCCATACCATTTGGTGATCTGTAGACTCCACCTACTATCACCTTATCCTTAAGCAGATTTAACTTCACCAAAATTCCCCAATATTCTCTGCTTCTATGGAAAGTTGTAATCGTTTCACATTTTAGACAGTTTTTAACGTATATGGTGACTCCCCCTGTATGACGGCTATCAGAGTATATTATGAAAGGATTGTACCCTTGTACAGCAATTTCAGAATCTTCTATATCCCGAGTAATATGGGTTTCAGTAACAACAATTGCCATAGGTTTATATTGATCTATGGTTTGTTCCAACTGAACATGATTTTTTGTCTGACCCTGTATGTTTATGAGTAATATAAGACTATTTTTCTTTGACTGTAGTGGCTATATATGTCAAGGTTCATCGAAATCTGAGACGTAGTGGTATAAGGAAGAGTATTGAACATGTCCAAACCAAGAGTACAAGCAGTTTCCGACAGTCAGAAACAATCAGAGCCAGTAATCTCCAAAATCAACAAAATAATTGAGATAAAGCAGAAATGAAGAACCAGATACAGGTTATTTTCAAAGTGACTGCAAAGTGAGATTACAATTAGATCACCCATCATAGCTGGCTAACGCAACTATACGACCACCAGAAACAGTCAGCCAGACAGGGGTCAAACGCTGAGCAATTAACCAACAACCCTCAGGATGGTACCCATCAGAGCAGGCAAATAGAGATCGAACAACAGAACTAGTGCACAGGAACAAATGACAGACCCAAACATTGAGCCAATCCTTTAACTCAAGAAGAACGATGGGACAAGCTCCCGAAATACTTCGGCTTATTGAAGTCATTATGGGCTCCTATGGAATGTTAAAGAGAAATAGGGAAAGTAATGATAGCATAGAAACCAAATCGGAAGTGTAGTCCCAAAGAAAAAACTACCCGCTGTTCTGATCGAAGTACATAATGGAATTACCGGAATACATCTGGACATTAATAAAACTGAATAAAATTCGCCAATGATATTACTGGCTTACTTTGTGTGAGAAATGTGATACCTGTACAGCCATTAATGGTCAGAAGACTCGTACCAATGGCAGAATGCAGCAATACAATGTAGGCGATCCTTTTGAAAGACTTGCTATAGATGTCGCTGGTCTATTCCCCCAGTCAGAGAAGGGTAAAGGTACACTTTGAGCTACGCGACCGAGACAAGCGACAGCGACAAGAGACAGAAGACACAAGACCCCGACAATATCGCTTGTCGCTTTACCTCTTTGAGGAACGCAACAAAGGTAAGCGACAACTAATGGGTAGAATAGTGTACCCCGTGAAAAATATATGTATTCCAATTTGTGAACTCAAAAGTTAGTGATGGGGCGTCTATTTGGTATCAGTTTTTATTGTTTGGGCACACTAATTTTGCGTCTTTACTTTATCTGTATTTATGCCTACTTTTTTATTACGCTAATACTTACCATATTGTATTTTAAAAAAATGTAATGTGCGAAATAAACTATCATTATTATTATTTGTACATTTTGTGATCTAATAAAAAACTGTAATTTCTGTAAGTGATAGGGTGTCCACTTTCTATAAGTTTTTACTGTTTTGGCGCTCTAATTTTTCAGTTTATTTTTTTTGTATTTTTTTTTAATTTATACCTACTCCTTTTATTATACTTACCATATTGTATATAATAAATTTTTAATGTGCAAAATAAACTATTATTATTATTACAATGGCGTCGAAGAAAAACCAAAATTTCATGAAGAAGTAATGGTGTAACTAATCCATTGATTGTACCAGATCATGCAGAAGATTTTTATTCTCTATTAATTAGTAATCACTTATCATTTACGCTTACGTTTTTATATGATTATGATCTATTTCTGCGATTAAATGAATCAGAAGATTGACTTCTTCACAAGAAAATTTAAAATCCTTCATTTTTTGAGATCAAACCCAGACGCGACAAGCGACACTACTGCTTCGGAAGCAGTCGCATCAAAGTTGTCTCTTGTCTCCCGTCGCGATCGCGCGTCTCTGTCTCGCGCTTCAAATGGTCTTCATATAACTGCACAGAGAGCAGACGTGTCGCGTGTTGCAACCTCCTGTCTCTTGTCGCTGTCGCTTGTCTCGGTCTCGTAGCTCAAAGCAGTACATTTTGGTCGCTATGGATTATTTTAGTAAATAGCTTGAGGCATACCCAATCAAGCAGCAGGTTTGGTGTTCGGTTGGAGTTACAGTTGGACCGACGGCGGAATTTCGAATCCAACGTATTCCTGAAGGTTTATACTAGGGATGTTATGGAGCTCCGTAACCTAAACTATCGGATATCCGAAATAAAAATCTATCCGAAACCGTAACCGAATCTGATATAAAAGTTTCGAATAGTTTATAATAGTTTATAAAGCTGTTCGAACCAGAAAAATAACCGATTGACAATCCCTTACCGAAGAGCGCGATGACGAGTTACCATTTACAATAACGGATTATGTTTTGTCAGTTCAAATTCAATTCCAAAAAATCTAATATCCATAACTGAAACTATCCGAAAGTATCGGATGATTTCATATTCGTAACCGTAACTGAAACCGATATAATTTTATTCATATATCCGTAATCCGTATCCGTATCCATATCCGAAATTTCATATCCTTAACATCCCTAGTTTGTACTATGCTGGGCATCAAGAAAACGAGAACCACACCATCCGATGGTAGGTTGAAAAGATTCAGTTGCACGTTGGAATAACATCTATCCAAATTCATCACCAATAATCTTGAATTAAAATGAGCATATTCCCCTATTCCTGCTGGCCTATCGCTCAACCGTACACAACAGCACAGGACAGACTCCAGACAGAGTACTATTCGAAAAGGAGCTGAGATTACCTTGTGATGCGGCTTTTGGCTCACCAGAGAAACCGTACCTTGAAGTTAACGATTTTGCCGACCAACTCCGATAAAGCATTCTGGCCATAGACGAACTAATCCAGACGCAGAGATTGGCAACCCCCAGAGGGATAAAGGCAAGTCTCTAAAAAAATTACGCTGTCTGTCGTATTTGCCGAAATCCGAATGATAAGATGAAGGTGGTTCATTTGGACAGATTGGCTCCTTATCATGGAGAGGAAGATTTTATTTTATACTGACAAAATAGGAATCCTTAGAGAAATCAATCATCTTAAATCATAACTAATCTTGCGAGTAAATAAACTGTAAAAACCATTCAAATTAACAATGTGCGTAAATACGATTGATTGTAAAAACAATTGTCAACAATTTCGCATCCGGAATTCGAATTATACAGCTTAGCGTATTAGAAGCAGATGGAGAAACTTCGAGAACAACTATGAGGGTATAAAGGAGATTGACGGATAGAAAGACCCAAGTTTATTAGTGGAACAGCTGATGTGCGTTTGCCTCTGTGTTGTAATATTTACTGGAAGTATTAGTTTAGTAGTGATTGTGAGTTTCTAGTGTGAAAATAAAGAAGGTAGATAGATTCTGGGTGTTAAAATTTGTATTGAATCCACACAAAATCTGTAATAATATAATACTTAATATTGACAGAAAATCAAACACTTTAATATCTTTTGGTGAAATACCCTTGAAAAGATAGGGTAGCACGCTTTTAATCTTCAGCAAAAGTATATTTGATAGGGGAGCTTTGTAATCATCTACAAACTTCATACTACCAAAAGTAATAACAACGTGGCAAATATTTTTCGACTAGTAAGAAAGTACATATTTATTTCTAAATAGATTCCATTTCGCAACTCTACTATTAGCTATGCGAGGTTATTAAAAGTTGTTGCCTATACAATTTAAAAACGACATTATAATATTTTCTAATTCAAAATTGGCCATCTTCGATGGCTTCACTTCAACAATTATCCAAACACATCAAACGTGACAGGATACATTAACAAATTGTATGCAGCTATCTGATGAACATTAAATCATTCCTTATTAATGATTGGGTTGTAAAATATCGCTATAATTAACTGCCTATTGTTTGAATAATAGCTAATTGCTTTAAGTGACGTTAAACGGTAACGTCAATGTAAAACGTTTACATGGATGTTAAAATACCAAGCTTACGTAAATTGTATTCCTGATTTAATTAAAGCACAAAAAATAAATATGAATACCTAACTGTGGTATTATTTTAATGAGTATAATTTATAAAAAAAGGTATTTAACAAACCTTTCAAAAGGGTAGGTATTAACGAAATTAAATAAACTATTATTGACATTTAATATTTTGACAGTTTACTTATTTAAAAATAATAAAACAAAATAACGCTTTGAAATTAATGTTTTTAAGCAACTTCCAAAAAGGAGGAGGTAATAAATTCGTCGGAATATTTTTTATGTATGTCAGAAAATTGACATCTTCCTATTTCCGAGTTCTCAGAAGTCAAAAAAATTGTCTTCAGTAGTTCTTAGTTGAAACTTCTTGAAAATGTCTACTTTAAGACGTAAATTTGTGACTTCTTGAATGAGTTTTTACAATGAATTCAAAATAAACTCTTTTTGACTTGTGATTGGCTGGGATGCTATCTGATACTACTGCTCATATATTATGATTATCCAATCTATGTTGTTTATGTTGTTATAACTACAAATGTTAACATATTAATTATTACACAAGATGTATATATTTTTAATTAAAAGTTGATTTGATGAATAATTACAATTAATTGAATAAATATCTATGTAATAATTGTCAAGGAATATATAAATACAGATTTCCAGCTACTGCAACTAGTAGTAGGGTTTTGTTACTTTAAATTCATTAGAAAAAGAAATATAACACCTATTTGTCACTTCATCATATTCACTTAATATAATTAATTAAATGTATCCCAATAACCGAGCAGATTTTACTAAATTTAAAAAAATGAATTTTAAATGTACAATTAATTTGAAGGTCTGTTATTAGAGTCCGATAATATTGCTATACAATAGATATTGACAATACCTACTCAGCAATATTAATTTGTTTGGGTTTTTCACGGATAAACTTCACATTTAATTACTTAATGGAAAATATTCGGTCCGCCTCTGGTTAGTTGTCAAAAACTTTGAGGTTTTTTAATTTTCTAGTAAGACTTTGGAGCAAAATGCGGGGTAGCCACAGCCACACGCGCTTATAGAATTACCGTTAGATTGGAAAAATTATTGAGTTGGTCAATCTTAGCAGTAAGGGAAAAGCGATAGCGTTAAGTAACCCATTGATTTATATTCATAATTTCGATCATAACTTGGAAGGGCCTGAATCATAAACATAGTAATATGTCTCAATTAATAATTACGTTTTTTAGTGGAATCTGGTATCAAGGTTCTTTTTGCAACAGACACTCTTTACAGAGGAACATTTGAAGAAAAAGCTGAAATTTGTAGTAATTGTTACTTTGCAAAGTTTTTGTAAACAACTTTATGCCTTAAATATTTAGTTTTTTTAACGAGACTTTTAAGAATTTACACAGGCAAAACATGAAGGAGCTTCGTCAAAAGTTTTGAAGCAACACGTAGTTTAAAGATGGCAAAAATGATAAAATACAAATTTCATCCACACAACATAAATATGGTGCACCGACTTTCAGATGACTCCGACAGAAGACTAGAATTCTGTGAAATTGGACAATTAAAATTAATCGTAACTAACACTACACAAAAGCCATTTGTTTTAGTGATGAATATACTTTTTCCTCCAATTTCCAAAAAAGTGAATGTTTGGGCAGGTATTTTGAGCAACCACCTGTTTTCCTAAATACAAACTTAACCGGTGAGGTGTAACTAGAGATGTTACAAAGTTAAGCCGCTAATTATGAAATTTTGGAAAATTATCCAGATGAATACGGCAATTTGGAAATAACATTTCAACAAGATGGTGCTCCTGCGTATTATGTTGCAGTAAGACGTTATATAAATGAAGAACATCATGACGGATGGATGGGACGGTGAGGTCCTATAAAATGGCCAGCTCGGTCACCGGACCTTACTCCATTAGATTTTTATGTAAGGATATTTCAAATCGGAGGTTTATGCTACGGAACTCGACAATATTAACATTTTAAAACAACGAATTATTGAAGAATGCAGGGCAGTTTTGGGCTGAAACATCCGAACGAAAACGACAAGAATTTACTAATTGGATGCATTTATCTCAGCAACTACTTAATATGGCTGAGTGAGTATTGTCAATACTTTTCAAATGAGTTATCACTTGTCATAAGGTCTATTCAAAGAGATTAATACTGTAGAGCACGCGAAGTAGCGGAATTCATGTAATATCAATAGAAAGAGAGAAAATACGCGTGTCGTTCCTGATTGGTCAGTGTCAGTGGTGACGACTACTATTGGTAGGGTAGAGATATAGCAAGCGCTCCCTGATATTGTGTTTCTCTTTCTACTGTTATTAGCAAGCGCTCCCTGATATTGTCTTTCTCTTTCTACTGTTACTACACTGCCACTTACAATAACGCCCATACCTAATTCACTCTACGTATAAACCTCTTTGGTCTTATTTCAAATTAGTGGTCACTGTGGCCCTGTGACGTCATCTATTACTGTTACTTGTTACTTTTGACTGGCACTGTATAATAACTAGACCCAACTTACTGACCTATACATGAATTTTTTTGTTGATATTTTAAAATTACGACAAGCAAGCCAGCTTTAATGTTGCTACATTGTTGATATGAAGAATTGCGAATTTTAATTTTGATATTTGATGTCTAATTTTAGATACATGTGTTTGAATGGGAATTAGGTTTTGTTAGCACCCAACGGACTACTAGCGCTTATGGTGAGAAAATGGTTAATTTTTATTTATCCCAAATGTATAAAATATGTTTTTTTTTCAAATGTCAATCTCCAAAAATTTCGTATTAACATCGGCAGATTCTAAACTCAATCATAATTACTATTTAGAATTTACTATCTAATTAATCCTGGCAAATAATATACTTTTGATCTGTCAACTACAAATGTCAATCTCCAAAAATTTAGTGTTAACATCCGCACTTTTAAAACTGAAACATAATTATTACTCACAATTTACTATCTAATTTTGTTTTATATTTATTACGACCTATAATGTCCTTTTAAAATGTATAAAAATTACCCGATAGCGATCAGCTGATGTTGACATAAAAAAGCCGGTTATTTTAATGTATACACGACAACTAATGTGCGCCATTCATTTTATAGTTGTTTAGCCGTCAATTTCATACAATATTACATATTAAAATTGTAAACAATTACTTACCACTTATTCTCCTCATATCAAAATTTCATCCAGAGACAGCTGATTGGCAAAACAACTCCTCAATATTCACCACCAGTTTGAATAAAAAAACCAAACCACCGGCACTTGAAACACCAATGAACAACACTGCACACAACAATATTGTTTTGGCAAAAACTACATAAAAAATTACGTAAAATTCGCGACAATCTACACCGAAAACACATTCACATAACACACAAGACCAAAATCAAGTGCACTGCGATTAGGAGAGAAGGGATTCCGATCGCAAAGAAAAACAGTCAGGAGACGAGGATCGGCGATATCGCTGTCACAGACAGCGCGGTTGCGTACAATGTTTAATGTGTCTTCTAAAAGATCACGCTGCTACATGACTCTAATAGATGCGCCTGACGATTATACCACCCATAAAGCATATTATAATAGCCCTGAAGCGTGAAATAACCAGGATGCGTAGGGTGCGGATTAAAACAGATATTTCATTTTCTTCGGGTTCAAAGTTGGGGAAGTTTAAAATGAGAAAGCAAATCTCACGGACGTGGAGCTTATTACTTATTTAAGGAGGATATTGGTAGAGTAATAGACCTGCTGAAATAAATTTACTCGTCGATCAATATTTATATTGATGTTTATGTTTTTTTATAATCTCCAGTTTTATTAGAATTCGTTCTTTTATTTAACCATGAACTTTGAAACATGTAACAAAAGAAAAAGTAACAATTGCTAGTGTTGGAAATGCCACCAAAGCATTATAAAACAATTTGAGAATATTAAAGGATCTTTTTTTAATTCTCTTTAATATTCTAGGAGTCATTTCATCACATGTTTGGAGAAATCGTATGCTTAGATGGTTTAGTTCGATACACTCTATCTTTAATAAACATGTTTATTCCCTCAGAACAACAACGTACTACCAGATATCTAAAAAATGATAGTTCATAATAGGGTTATGACTATATAAATTCTAGGAATGCCAAATAGCTTTGTGAGTAAAAACATTTAGGATAAAAAAATCTTATTTTTACTAGCACCTTCACCAAAATGCAATCTATTAATATTTAAAGAGGTCAATTTTCGTTGTTTGTAAATTTATAGAGGTACGCTTTGAAAGTTGCATTTTAATTCGAGAAAACGTTTAATTATTGTTTTTGTGGAAATTCATCATTCATATTTGTTTTCTGAATGATAATTGTGGCATCTTTGATTTTTATTTTTCTTTGGGAATAACACCACATAAATTTGAAAATCTGCATATTTCGTTTCAAGGTCTAAATCAGACCTCGTTTTCAATGGTATTAACACAAATTAAAGAAAAAATTAAGACGATTCGCAATGACAATATCTCGGAAGCTGAAAGTGATACAGGCGTAGTTATTATTATTTATTGTAGGTATACCCTAAATAAATTAATTCGAGTTAGAGATCTTGCAAAAATTCAATTATTTGTTGGTGAACAACTGGGGAATCGTTTGAAAAGGAGCGGCAGTTATTTGACACTGAACGATGGAAGCGAAAGCTTCTCAAGAAATATTCTTCCCATCTCTCGTTATCTCACTGTCTATTTTTCTTTCTTTGTGTTCTTTCTGTCACTGTTAGTAATGGATATAAATATCAAATGAATTAAAATAATTGTCACTATTTTGTTACGACTCAAGAATTAATCCTAATTGAATTCTTAATTTAACTATGTCTGCAATGAAATACAAGTTCTCTTGAAATATTACCCTAACAAAAGTTTTTATAATATTTTTATTTTTACTTTGATTTCGCGTAACCAAAAACGTAATATTCAATTCAACGCAACAATTTAAAAATTGTAAGTTCTTATTCTAAGTAATATTAAAATGAGTTTTATTCATTTTATGTGAATTCAAAATAGTAGGTACATAAAATTAATTAATAACGACAAAATATAAAAAATATATATTTGTTCTCGGTTTCGAACCCGAGACCATTGGACTTGCAGCCGTGTGTCAACGCGCCTTTAGACTCCTGACCACTTGTCTTTATTTTTTATTTCAATTATGTTCTTTAGATGAGATAAAAGTTCAGGCCGTATATAATCCATCAGTGCCTCTAGTGAGTGGTAAACGTATTATGTGTATTACGATAACAAAATGATGTAATCAAAGGACATGTTTTGCTTAATGTGTATCCAATTTTATCAGTCTATATTTGTTGATAATATGAAAATTTAATGCCTTTTTGTGAGGTATTGTCTTTAATTGCTGACCGTGATTTCTGAAGTATGTCAAGTCTCCAATTTAATATATCACAAAGAGAGAATTATAGTATTTATTAAAACGAAAAGCAAATTTTGTGCGGGTATTCTATATTACTTGGATGTTATATTGGTTTATTTCCTATTTAATATTGATTTTCTATAAAAGAAGAGACTCTTAATATATTACCTGGTTCCTGTTTTTAGAACAGAGGACTGAATTGGATGGATATTTCAAGATCGAAGCAGTGTGTGGTATCGATAGGTCGGTCGGTTGGTCGTGTCGTGTCCTGTCGTGTCGAAACAAATGAAATTTAAAGTTATGCATTTCATTCCCTTGCTAATTTTCATATATGTAAGTGTAGGCCCCCGTTAAGAAGCTTTTGAATCAAAAATTCACTATTTCTCGGAAAAAAATATTTTCAAGGAATGTTATTACTGCGCCCAAGGGAGGACCCTGTATATACAAACTAGATGTCAATCTCAGCAAATGGTAATTGACAGATATGATGAAATCTACTAATTTCTAGGTTAGTGACAAGGAGTACTCTAGAAAACTCAAGGACGTCAAATAATTAGTGTTCCGCAAGAGAAGAATTCAATTCAGTATCAGGTGCAGCTCAGTGTTAGTTTGATATTAAAAGGGAAATAGGAATTGAAATTTATAAGTTGTGTTGTATTTTTTAATTTAAAAATTGTTGCTGGTATTTTTCCATTTACTACGACGCAAAATGGTTTTGTGCTGAACAATGCCCCTATTTTAGTATAGTTTAGTTTAGTTTATTGCCCAACAGAAATAAATCCAATTACAGGACAAATATTATAAAGTAATTAAACATACTAATAAACTCGTAAATATTTCAAAAAATGATAATAATAAAAAGAATAAAAATAACACAGAATATTACAAATATCACAACATAAATTTTACACACAGTTTCAAAAAAGAAATAAAATAACAGTTGACAAGAGACTTTTACTAGTAACTGAACCATGGTTGATCTGACATTTGTTGAATATATGCTTCAGCAATTGATTCAAAATTGTCATACTTAATATCACAGATTCTAGATATACTGCTATAAGTTCTACACATGATAAATAGTGATGACTTTATAAGCACATTTGTATTTGCAAACAGGTAAAAATAGGTGTTATTTCTTGAACCAAGCCTTGGCGAATGATCATGAGAGAAGAACAGGGGAGTCAATTCGTGGCAAGGCTAGAGAGGGCAATAAAGGCAGTAACAGACTATTTCACTTGGTAGGTGAAAGCAGCCAATGAACAACATGCTGATCGTATTTCATTAAAAGTAGCTCCCAACCAAGTGAAATAGCCTCTTGCCCGCTCTAATGCCGCTCTCTTTAGTCTTATCACGACATTTGTGTTCTGCAGCTTATCCCCAGAAGGTACAAGCTCTAAGGTTAGTGGTGAGCATTGAGCCGCTTTGTGCCTCATTGTGTTCTGTTGTGCGTTAAACCACTACTATCGGTGAATAAGGTTATTATTAATGGGACGACCTGTGTGTAATTGAAACCCACTGCAATTTGTCACAATATTAATTAATACAGGTATGAATAAATATGTGACTCCTTATTTTGTAAAAGTTAATTTATTAGATGGTTGAAAGTGGCATCTCTACTGTTTTTATGAAAATTCAATATCTTCGATACAGAAAGTGGTAAGTGGAGTATTTTTTGAAAAGCCCAAAATTTTGAAGTCATGTAGGTTTGAAAATTATTAGATAAATTCTTTAAATTAATAGAAACATGCTTAGTCATTTTGAAAATTCATTTAATCTAAGCTGAGGATAGGGATTCTATTGTGTTTCGGGAAAGTCAACGCCTCAAAAACCGAAAGTGAAACAGACATGAATACTGGCACATGTAGTCATTCCTAAATGATGAGCTTAGCCAGGTTGCAAAAATTCAGTGAACTCATAGAGGACAGATAACAATTTTTGGGAAATTCGAAATGTAAACACTATAAAATTATCTTATTGTGCTGTAACTTTACACAAATTTCAATTCATCTTAGTCCCAGGATATGTTATTAACCCCTTGGGCAGAAATTAGATTCCTGACAAACAATAATAATTTGAAAATGACAGAGAATTAAATAATAACACAAATGGTCACACAAAAAGTAAGAATCTGCATCAAATTGAAAACTTCATAACGTTCATTTTCCCAGAATTTCTCCTTCCCAGGAAAGTTTCATAATTAGAAGGGTAACATTGTGTTTTAGATAAAAATTCTGTCTAATATATACTGAAATAGATTCTGGGGGATCAAAATTTACAAATATTCACTTTCGCTTGCAATGTCTTTATTTTTATCAAAATAAAGTCTGTGACAAAAACACAATGACTAATACTATCGAAAACAGCTGTTCACTTATTTCGCAATTGATTCACCACATGCCGCAAAGTGTATTACTAAACTGGTACGACCATCATCTTTTATAAGGAAGTGGAAGATTCTAGAATAACGATGGTTATTTCTGATTTATCAGAGTGTAATCAAGAATCATCGAAATTTCGAGGCGACTTTTTGTTCATTTGATGTTTTTTATATACATTCATCGAATTTTCGGGATAGCCGTTGTGTTGCACTTCTTTTTTTATTTCAGCCGTTTTTATCGGAATAATTAATTTAGGAGGTTTCTTAATTTTTTAGTAGCTGTAAAATGAATTTTACAACAATACGACACTATAATTCAAATTAGGAATGTAGCAAATATTAAGAATTAATTATTCATCACAACTACCTGTTACTTTATGTACTCTCATAAACCTTAAACTATTTCACACTTTTCCAAACGTCAAAGACGATGATGTATAACGAGATAACCAAGTGCAAGCTGGATTTAATGAATCATTTCAAATTGTGAGCAAACCGAATAACTTGATTATTTACACGAACAAAAGCAATGTAAACAAAGAGGTTTTCAAAGGAATAAAATATAGCATTCGCCTAAGGATGTCGAAGGGGTTTCATTTCCATTGTTTGCTCGAAGAAATATAACGAACATTCATCAAATTCTACATTGTATCAGTAAATGAAATATATCTAGATTTAGAGAAGATGAATTGTTAGAGAGATGTTATATTAATACATTTTCTAGTGACTTAGAACGATGCTGGCAAAATTACGTTGATCAAAATACAATATTTTTGAAACCACCAAATTTTCCTGTATTGCCGTCAGTCTACTAGAATATATTTTCGTCTTTCATTTGTTATTTATTTGTCTTCATTACTCATGTAACATGATTATATATATTTTAAATAAAAAACTCCTTATCAAAATGAAACTAGGTTTTTGAAATATCTAAATTTTAAAGTGTATGAACCATTTGTTAATGCACAACGAAATGCACAATAAAATATTGTGGTAATATTCCTTTTACGCGGCCAAAGAGAAAAATTAAGAAGTCTTCTAAATTAATAGTTCTGATAAAAACAACACATAAACATAAAACCGGTTGAAATAATAAAAAATCCAACAATGGCTATCCCGAAAATTCGATAGGTGTAAAAAAGGCTGCCTCGAGAAGGTTCCTGCCAGCGTCCTACAATCAAATTAAAGGGAAATTAGAATTTTTTGATGTGTTGAACCGAGTTTTACTATCAACTTTTCTCGAATCGAGTGCATGGAAGTTTTCGAGTGAATGTGCAGCGTGGACTTTTAAAAAACACAAATTTTAATAAAGCCCTAAATGGTCAAAGGCACATGTATATTCTTCCCTATATATTGGAATATATGTTAATCGATTTCATCAATTAGATAAATTCCTAATGGATAACAAGATGCGGTACAGGAATATGGGGCACAATCGAAACTGTTCTACATTCAATATGGAATTGATATGATCACATAACTAGACTGACAGATATCTGATTACCAAAAGGAGTTACACAATGGAGAATAAGAGCAGAAGTATAAAGAAGCTGGGAATGGCCAGATGATGGATTGATTAGTAGAAACATTAATAAAAATAAGACATTCAAAGTGAAATAGAACTGAAATATAAGATAAAATAGAAAACTACATTAGTATAAAAGTATATCCAATATAAGAAGACCGGATATTCGTGAATATATTATCTTCAGTTAACAAAATGTTTAAAATAAAAGTTCTTTTATCAACTTCGTCATATTTGTACGCTGCAATACCTTATTTATAAGAAATAAATAAATATTTAAGAATCACGTATTTTACACTTACTACTCTGACTTGTCTTCTCATCTAGATTAGCCCGAAGAATTTGTATTCAGCTCTAATACGATTAAACTGCCGCAAACTGAGTTCCCGCATAAATCAGATATTTTGTAACGGTCAGTCACGACTCCTTACTTTCGCATTTATATTATAATGAAGTCTCGGATCTAAACTGCCTTTATAAACTTAAATATAAAGAAATTCCATAATTTTATGATAACAATTTTCCTTGTCTTTATTTGCTGAATAAATGTTATTGCACCAGTCAATAGAGATTTTTAGGTGACATAAAATTCATCAGCAAACTGCATACGTAAATAATAGTTTATAAGTCATAACTGAAATAGTTCTAACAGCAAACCAGTAGAAGTAAACTATTTAAGCTTTAAAAACTCCAAAAAATATGGAGAATTTTAGTGTAACAAATAATGATCTGTTCATTATGCCGTTAATAGAAAAATTGTAGAGAATCAGAAAATCTTCTAAATGAGATCGATATTGTACGTTAAGTAAATCTTGCGGAATTGCAATTTAAATAATTTGTAGACATTAGTTCGATAGTGACATGCAAAATATATTTTGAAAGCTTATAAAATGCACTTCACTTCCTATATCTTGGTTTTTTGTCATACTTCCGTAAACTGTATTAATACTGCTTTTGAAATTTGGCTTAAACGATGGACCCTCCGATTTTTTGACAGTCAGTGGAAAAAGTCATTTAATTAATATCAGTAAACTGTATACAGGTAACCATTAACCAATGAAAAAATGGACCAATATCAGCAGGCAATAGTTATGTAATAAAAACGTAATAAACGGCTTAGAAAAACATAACAATACAATTTACCATAATTTTCGTATCCTGTCCCCATGTTAAGAAAATTCTAGATCCGTCCATGTGCTTTGGCAGTTATTGTCAGTGCACCGCTGGCTTGCTGTAGCATATTCGTATATTTAATGCAATGTTTACTACTATTTTAGACCAACTTCTCGGAATTATAGCGAAAAAACAAAATAGACAAGTGGAATTTATGAACTTTCAACATATCTTTAGTAGGTATATCCCGGTCGGACTAATCTGGTTAATAAGATGGCCCATATAAACTTAATGTCATAAACTATCGCTTTGACGATGATTAATATTCCGGTATTAGAAACCAGAAAGTTATAAATTATTGAAAAAATGATCAGGATGTATAAACACTCATTAAGAAGTACTTCTTATTCTCTACAACTTTCTTGTAGACTTTTTGCGAGATTTTATTATTTAAATCGTTTACTTCTACGAGTTTGCTGTTAAAATCTTATAAACTGCTACTGACGTGATGATACAAGTGAGTTGCTATTGAATTTTGTGTCCGAAAATGAGTTTTGCTGTATAAACTAGTGTATATGTTTTGCGTATCTTGGGATCAACGGGGCACAAAATAATTTACTTGGGCATGATAATATAATTTAGATTGACATTGGTATATTTAGTTTTTTTGTTGATAAAGAAATTTAGTTTATTTACTTTCATCACTATAGCTTTTTAAACCTATTGATGGTTTAACTGCTTTCATATAAAAATAACTCACAATGGCATGTTCACTATGCTAGTGAACCTACCAGATAAACAAATAATTTTATTTGAAAAACCAGTGTCTACAGATGCAATTCACAAAAAACATACCACTAATGAAATACCATATAATGAAGGTACCAGAAAGGGAGACTGAAATAACTACGAAACTATATACAGCGTGTCCCAGATTCGCTTCTCAAAACAAAAACCTTTTATTGTACATATAGCAAAGAACAAATAGGGATAGTTTTAGAGGAAACTTAGTGCATTTTATATCTTGTTTCAGGCTTGTCAATTGTTTCTGAAAATATTCGGTAAAAACCGAAAATGGCGTTTCATTTTTCGCCGATAAATCCAAAACGGTTAATTTGGTAGCTGTCAAGATCTGAGATTATTCGGACATTTTTTAAGACGAATAAACGTCATGTAGGACCTGTCTCAATCGTCTTCAGTTATCCGCAAACCGCCTAGTCTTCTATTTTTCATTCTATTTTTTACGGCCGTAGCCAGAAATTTTTTTCGAGAGGGGTTGACTATTCTTACAATTTTTTTTTAAGATGGATGAAATGATTAGGACCGCAAACGTTGTTGTTCTATTCATGTATTTCCGTTATATCAGAAATGTATAGAATAAAAAAATATTTTTTTAAGTTGTTACTTCCTTAAAATTGAATCGTCAATCCCAAATTAAGGGAGAAGGGCCTGAATACGGCCTTGATGGCCCCCATGTTCGATTTTTCAATTTTTGGAAAGAATGTAAAATTACCAAACTTGTGATGTCTCACGAGTACATAAAAAAAAGAGTTTCATGGACATATCACACTTCATAAAGTTAGACTTTAATTTGTCTAAGGAGGTCCTGACTTGTTTGTCGCAAAATAACATTAATAGGTAAGTAATGTATTAATGAATTGAATTTTCAGTATAAGATGAACGTAAATAAGGAGGCTATGATTTATTTGTCGTAAAAACATTATCAAGTAATATATTTTCAATAGAATATGAACGTAAATAACGACTTCTCAACAAGTCAGAATTAATAAGCAATAGCCCCATTCAAGAAATGTAGAATCTAATTAAGTTCTTAACTGGCTCGTAACTAAATATTAATCCACAGATTTGCAAATTGGCGCTCATTTTTGACTAATAGAATACTAATTCTAAATATATATTAAATTCTAAATATATATTAAATTCTATGTTTCAGAATTTCTATGGTCGCAGGAGGTCCAAATGCATGGACTTGATTCTTTATATCAATCAGAGATAGAAATCCAACGGTGAAAGGTCAGGGGATCTCGGAGGCCAAGATATTGGGCGATTTAATGAAATAATTCTTTGGTGAAACTGCCCTGTTAAGACTCCTGACTCGAATAATGTTGGATGCTCAACATTCATGATAAATTTCATGTTCTAAATATTGACAAATATTTTAATTTCATATATTCAACATTCTCATAGAGTTTCTTTTTTGCTATTGATAACGATCTGAACTACACCTCAAAAGGTCTTTAGTTTTTGACATATACAGAATTGTCTACTGGTGTGGTGTTATTAATAAAAACTCCGAAAACATAGTGTCTCACAGAACAATTAAATGCCCCCAAAAATATCCTTATGTTACCAACTAAGGCTTATTCTATACATAATGAAAACTAACTGTCATATTAAATTTTCAATACATAAACAAGCGATCTATTTTTAGTCCGAACGTAATAGTAAAATTTCATTCAAAATAAGATTAGATCTGTTTTTGCGGAATAGAATTAGTACTACCCAGTTTGTGTTACAAGTGTAATTATGTGCGCCATGTCAAAAAGTTGTGGATATTTTTTAAGGAACTAATATGGGTTAGATAATCCACTTTTTTCTGTTTTTGGTATATAACTTTGTTTGTATAGGCTTTTCTTGACAAACGTTGAAACCGAATTTTGAAAATGATCAAATTTTCTCGTTTTCGAAAGAAATATAAAACTGTTAAAATTCAAAGTCAATGTAAAAGATGTATCTCTACAAGTTCTTACTAACCGAACAACGTAAATAATTTCCCAATTTTCTTTTCTGAACAACCTGTCTTAGTTCAAAATGATGCCGCATTTACCCTGCGGTAGCGTCGACCGTATATCGTTGACCCGATACAACTGTCAATTATACAAATTTATGTCTGTCTCAAATTTATAACCTTAAAAAATTAAAGTGCATCCACACGAAAACATCCTCTGACAAATTGCATGATATGCAGTTACAACAATAAATAAAACAATCGGCTCTCCTTTAAACGAACAGATCACTTTATTGATATGTAAACAAGAAATCTGCTGATTAATTCCGAAAGTTGCGAATAATTTATTGTGCTGAGCATTTTTGCTTTCTTTCCTTCATGCATCGAATGTAAATTCGAGGAATGTGCGTGACGGACTGCAATTACAAAAATTGATATAATTGTTAATTACGTTAAAGACAGGCGAGATATGTAATAACATATATGAAAATCAATAAAAGCGTGCTCGTCCTCTTGAATCATTGGTAATTTTAGCGGTAAACATTAATTGTTTTCCCTATATTAAAATGCTTTCTAAGATGAGCCTTCGACATTTTTTTTATAATTTCTCGGATTACATTTGATCTAAAAGGAACAAACTTAAGTCGAAGCCATTTGTTAACTCTTAAAGGGAGCATCTTTTAATCCAAATATGATCTTTTTATTGTAACCACAGGTGTCACATTTGTATTTATTCTTTATAGAATGACATAATTGTAGTTGGTTGGAAAATAGATAATACAGCAACAGATAATTATGTGTCAATGTCCAATTGGCTTTTTTTCAAAATACTTAGTTGAAAAACATGTGCTAATATGTAATGCCAGAGACGCGGCTCGATCGAAAGACACGCTTTTCCTAACCTAAGGCTAAGAGAAATTGAATCAATGATGCCTATAACAAATGGCAGCAAGGCCTCCTGATTTAAATTCGTGGGATATTTGTGTCTGGGAATACCTCAAATTATTCATTTATACGGAACTATGTAAGAGTTCCCATAAAATTGGAATATATTCAGAAGAATAACTATTTACTTTAGTATACTCCAATGTTTCATACTTTTTTATATTAAAAATATCAAAAATTCGAACACCCCAAAAAACAAAGAGGTGTTTGCCATTATGTTAGCGGAATCGTTCACTTCACAAAATAATTTGGTCAAGTGCGAGTTGGACTCGCATACTTAGGGTTCCGTACCACCTTCAAGATTCTAATATTCCAGTTTCAGACAAGCAGGGAATGAGTGCATTTTCTTATATTTACCCTTATATCTTTTGAAGGAAGCGTTTTAAATTTATAAAAAATATACACTTTGATTTTCCACACATAGACTTTTCATTTTATCTGCTTCAGGATTCGCTTGAAATTTATCAGAATACATATGTATTTAATTTTCCAATTTGGCCCCAAAAAATTAACATTAGAGTTTTATTTTATTAATAAACTTTCAGAGAAGTCTTTTATAATCTACTGTCTGAGTTTTGAGGCTCTGTAGATTGGAAGATAAAAGGCAAAATAGGTCAAGTTTTAAATTATAAATTATTAAATCTGTTCTGAAAGTGGGAATTATGTCGATGTTTAATATATTTTTTAATATCTTTTAAACAAATGATTTAAAAATATGATATATTTGTAATTCAGATAATGAGCCTTTTATCTGATATATTACATGATGCGTTTGAAAATTGAATCTTTATTTTCCATTTAATCGTATAATTTGTCCCTAAAATTACTATGGGGGTTTTCTAATAATTTATTTTCCGTTTAATTCCATTATTTCGGGGCCAAATAATAGAATTAGGGATTTTTTTCATATTTTTACTACAAACAAAAAAATTGAGGTCTTATAGTTTGGGGAATAACGGGGAGAATGGGTAATTTTTTAAAATATTTTTTAATATATTTTAAAATATTGATTTAAAAAAAAATAAAAAAATATATTTGTATTCGTCATAATGACCCCTGATATATTACAGGACCCGTTCGAAACAATTATAATTTTTTATTTTCCATTTAATTCTATAATTTGCCCCCCAAAATGAATATTAGGGGTTTCTCCTTATTTTTCTAGTAAAGTTCAGGTGAGGGGCTATACTTCAATTTTTTTCAAAATTTTTCAGCTTATGGTTTCGGAGATAAGGGGGGGGATGTGTTAATTTTTTAAATATTTTTGTTAATATCGTTTAATTAATTTATTTTAAAAATATGAAAAAAAATTATTTGTTTTTTTCATCATGAGCCCTTTCATTTGATATATAACATGATGGGTTAGAAACAATTTTAATTTTATATTTTCCATTTAATTCTATAATTTGCCCCCCAAAATGAATATTAAGGGTTTTTTCTTATTTGTCCAGTAAAGTTCATGTAAGGGGCTATACCTCCATTGTTTTTTCAAAATTTTCCAGCTTATAGTTTCGGAGATAGGGGGGAGGATGAGTATTTTTTTTATATTTTTGTTAATATCTTTTAATTAATTTATGTTAAGAATATGAAAAAAGTATATTTGTTTTCGTTATAATGAGCCCTTTCATTTGATATATAACATGATGGGTTAGAAACAATTTTAATTTAATATTTTCCATTTAATTCTATAATTTGCCCCCCAAAATAAATATTAGGGGTTTCTCCTTATTTTTACAGTAAAGTTCAGGTGAGGGGCTATACCTCCATTTTTTTTTTCAAAATTTTCCAGCCTATGGTTTAGGAGATAAAGGGGGGGAATGGGTAATTTTTTAAATATTTTTGTTAATATCTTTTAATTAATTTAAAAAATAATGGGTAAATTTTGATATATTTTCGTTAATATCTTTTTAAATAATTTTTTTTAAAATATGAAAAAAATATATTTGTGTTCCTCGGAATGAGACCTTTCATTTGATATATTACATGATGCATTTGAATTTTTATTTAATTCTATAATTTGCCCCCCAAAATTAATATTAATGGTTTCTCCTTATTTTTCCTGTAAAGTTCGGGCAACGTTCTATATTTCCTATTTTTTTCAAAATTTTAGGCTCAGTAGTTTCGGAGATCAGGGGGGGAACGGTCGATTTTTTTAGTTTTTCCCCCCAGAAGTACCCCTAAAATCAAAATTTCTTCATTTACGATATGTACTCCTGATCGGGTCACCAAACTATACATTGATACCAAATTTCAACGTCTTCCGTCCAGTAGTTTAGGAGAAAATTGCTGTGATGTGACAGAGGCAGAAATCCTGAGTGATATTATAAGGGTATCCGTATATTGTATATACGGACCCCGAAAAAGACAATATTCTCAAAACCGCAACTGTGTTTATTAATTGTTTTGTTTGTTGTACATAGGTGGAAGGATTCATAGCATGTTGGAACGAGCTATAGCTTCGCAGCTATTAGAGACCGAAAACAATTTCATTGTGTTAATAAGTTTAAATTAGAAAAACCTATCTTATAAGAAAGTCGCACTCTCTCTAAGTCGCACACAGGAGCGCCTCATAAAATTCTAAAGATCACTCCTTTCAAATTCTTCCAATTTAAAAGGAACTTTATTATATTATAATATTTAGAAGTTTCTGTGCTACCCAGTATATTCTCATTATATTTCTCTTATGTTATAAATCAAATAATATCGTCAAATATTGTAATTTTATATTTTAGAATTGTCCCTTTTTTCATAGTTTCTTTGCCATTGATAACGGAGTTCAGACCCCGAAATATTTGGAAATATACAGTGGTTTCGTGAATTATGGTGTTATTCCCAAAAAGTGCTTAAACATTATTCTCTGCTGTAATGCGTTCAAATACTGAATGGCTGCGCTATAAAATCATTGTTTGCAAGTACCTGTAATTAGAGAAAGGATTGAAATCAGTTGTCAAACTCTTAAGCACTATTAAATGCAAAAAGTTTATTATTTCAAATTAATTATAAATTTCTTTACACTTTTTTGTATGGATTAGGATATTACAACGTATTACAGAACAAATAAACAAAATTAATTGTGGTCTGTCTTGGACTTTGCAATGTCTATAGAATACATTATTAACATTTTTTTGAGAATATAATAAAGTTACTTTGGAAATTAATTCACACTGAATTAGGCGATTAAAAGAAGTAAATCTTTAAACATATGTTCTGAAAATTTATTTGCAACACAAATATACTGCGTTTTTGACGTTTTACTCGCTGAACTATAGTGGCATTATAAACAAATGAAAAAATATTGAAGATTTTCCTTTTCTTTTTGGTTCGTTTTTAGAACCAATTCAGTTCTGAGATTGAAACTTTCAAGTTTGAAGTATGTGCAATATTTGAAAGATGCAACTCCTCTCCAATTACTTACAAGATTTCGGATTAGTTAAATCGTACTAGAACATCATTGTTGCATTAATAATATTATGAACTATTTGTGTTCGTTTGTTCGTACATTTGAAGAGCTAGGTTTCTATAATATAAAATGTATTGCATCGCTATTAGTGCCTTGGAATTCACCCGTTCCTAGTTGCCGATAATAATTACAGATGGATTTGTAAACTTCTTGCGAATGTAATAAAATTTATATTGGAGAAACCAATGGACCTCTAAATGTGAGAATAAATGAACACAAACATTACATACAAATGCTACAATTCGAAATGTTCAAAATACAACGTTTGACTCAACTGTATATAGTATTGATTATTGTACTCCAAATTATCTATATATAAATAGGCAAAGACTAAACGATTAGATACCATTTTCTCCCTCAACTGATTTTCTTTATTTTTGCTTTGTTTAGTAGCAATTAACGATTTTCAGAATGCAGAATACTTACATTTTTTTATAATATTACTTCATTCATTAAATAAAATAAAATAAAAAATTCATAATTTACCTGTCAATGCCAAACAGTGCCGCCAGATTGCTTGGAGAGAAAATCGTAATGGATTGACTCGAAAAACGAACTAAATTAAAATTAATAAATGTTGATCAGTTTCGAAAGTTAATCACACTATCACGCTATTCAGATCTCACGCATAAAAATTTATATTATATAATAATAACTATTTATGTGGTACTCGCAAGTTTCAAACTTTCATTTCTTTCTAAATATCTAAATCTAAAATTAGTATTGTGTATTGCGTGGCAACTGAACAATGTGTTTCCGATAATATATTATTATTTTAACATTATGCTTTTAATTTATATTGTTTCTATTTTAAAGTCTAATAGTTTCATATGATTGACTTAAGATTATAAAGCCCATGAAGTGAAAAGAATTCATGAGATTTAAGACAAATTGTTAGATCTGACATCATTGCAATAGGTAATTCTACTGTTCTCGGCCATCTCCGTTTTAACGATTTCGATTATTTTGATTTCAGTTTGACATATCATAACATTGTAAGCCGTTAGATTAACGTAGCTTTTCAATTCAATGTGAAAAAGTGAAAATTATCAATGTATTATTTGAAAAATTTTAATTTCAATACACTTACTTAAATTGAGAACCTAAAAGCATTATTTAACAGCAGCTGTATTGTAGTTCTTTATATTTTTGATATAATACAGGAATAGTCATCGCTAACTTTGTGTATTAAATTGAAATTATTGAGATTATACATAGTGTAGTTTAAGGTGTACTAATATGTAAGTACTTTTGTATAGTAGATATATATACAGCATGATGATAGTTACTTATGAGTTGGTTTCTTCTTAGAAATTGAAATCGTAATTATGAAATATCTAAATAACAGTAAAGCATTGTGGAAAAACTAAAGTTTAAAAATATTATATTTAATATTAATTTATTATTTGACATACCATCCCTGCAAAATCCTGCCTCTTAATACAGGGTCAATGAGTTTTGCCTAAAATGAACATATTGACATTTTAAATATGTGCATTTTATTGAAAATCTATATATAAATACGCAAATGCAAAAGAGTTCGATACCATTTCCTTCTTTTTGCATTGAGTTTCTTAATTGCTAATTGATGGCCTTAAGTGTTGTTAATAAAAAAAATTAGATCAAACGGCGAACATTTTCCGTCAATAACATTTATTTCCCCATCTATTGCATACTACCTGAACTAGCGGCATTAAATTTTCCATCGCTATAGAACAAAATTATTGCATTTATTTTTTATTAATTCAAATCTAGAATTTTTATAGTCTTGATTTTTATTGACGTTTTGAATTCTCGAAGTGTGTCTGTATTTTTAATTTATTCAATAATAGTATGATGGTATGCCAATTTGTGTACTCTTTTTTAGCTGAAATTAGTATCCTTTCCGAAATATTTTTTTACTTAATTATGATGGCACTGAACTATTTTGTATAAGTACATAAAAAAGTGTATAATAATATAAAATAAATGGAAATATGAAAATTCATATAGGTATATTATCTTCGAATTTTTAATAATGATTTTGGTCGAATTTCGACCACTGGGCGACCGCTAGTCGTCGTTATTTACTATTATGGCATTAACCGTAGCTCCATGTCGTTCTCCGAGGAAACTGATTAACCAAATCAGTAATTTCCAACGGGTCACGAGAGAAATCTCTTTTCTGCCAACAACAATGACTTTACACGTGTTGTTACGTACACGTACGGAGATATAAACATGTCGGAAATTCGGGCTTTACAAGTTAGTGGTAGTGCGCTCGACGTCTGCACCTTGATTGAAACTCATTAGAGATTACCGACCTGAGTACACGTCGTCGATTCCTATTCGCATTGCTTCACAATGGTTTCATTGTTTTGAATTGCTAAACTTCGCCGATTCGATATTAACGCCTTGGCACTAATTTATTGTTGACAGTGGAAACCACTCCTTTCGGTGATTACTTCATTTCTCTACACAAAATTTGTTGGAATTGAAAATCGACTATCTCAAATCGAGTGTAAGCTCGACGTCTCACGTTGTATTAATTTTATTCGATGACTTTGAATATCAAAAAGATTAGGCTGATAAAACGGCAGTGATGATGAAGTTGTTTTAAAAAACCTTGGTCAATATGGTCAATTGTTTCACTTTAAAGACTCTGTGTAATATATGGGCGCTTTAAAAATTCATTGGTGCATCAGAATTTGCTTCATACAATTTTTATTTCAAATAAAGAACAGTAATAGGCCTTCTCATATTCGAAAAAAAAATATGCGCATGCGTCAACGTCTGTCAATTTTTTTCGAGCACTTCACAAATTATTCACTGCACTTTATATTTGTTTATAAAGTAAATACAATATTTTCAATGTAATTTACTAATTTAGTATTAGTAGGAAAGTTTTAAATAGTTATAAACTTAAAGTGAACTATCAGTATAACAATTTTAATTAATAACATTTTATAAGTAAAGAATGGAGTAAGAAGCATTAATGTCATGAAATATGTGGGAGCCATATGTACAGTAAATCATTTTTGGAGAATTGATTTGACTTTATTAGTTTTCCAAAGCCTTATATCGAATCTCGTCGAAAGCTTATTAGATCAAAGAAAATAATAAAGAGTTCAAAGTTTATCTAAAATGTGCTAAATGTGATTTATGAATGAGAGATGTGAACTAAGTGATGGTCGATTACAAGTAATTGATTATCTATATATAAATAGGCTAAGACAAAACGATTAGGTACCATTTTCTCCTCTGTCTCTCAACCGATTTATTTTCTTTAGTAGCTACTGACGACCTTCAGTGCAGAATGCAAATATTAATTGATAATAATGGTTCATTCATTAAATAAAATATAATAAAAATTCATTATTTACGTCATAATGTCAACGCCAAACAACTGAATGTGCCGCGTTTCGCCACCGCCAGACTCAAAACTCTGAGTAATTATATATAGACGGATCAATGCTGTTTATACTTAGAGCATGTACTACTGGAAGTGGCATGCAAGAGTTGTTATTGTTTAGTGGTAAAGTAATCGTTGTATATTATAATTATACAGGGCGATTTCAGATATGTTCAAAATATTTTTTTTCGTGGGTGGCACATAAGCAGTTGCATATATGGGGGGTTTAAAATACAGAGTAGAATGCAATTATAAATAATAAAATAATTATATAGGGAAGCCCATTAGCGGTTGAATTTACAGGGTTCTTGGAATAGAAGGTGCAGTAGAATTACGGTTATACAGGGTGGTGCAAAGAGTATTATACAGGGATGCATATACAGTGTGGCGGAAAATGCAACATTTTGTAACCCATAAGCAGTTGTGTACATAGGGAAGATGAAATATAGGGTGAGAGGAATTATAGTAATACAGGATGATGATAAAAAATGTTAGAAACGGAAATAATTTATAGAGTAGCCCACGAAGAGTTCCATATATATGATGATTGAAATACAGGTCAGAGTAGAGTTATAGTTACAGAAGATAGTTAAAAATTTCATAAACAAAAAGAGTAAATACCGTGGCTCATAGGCAGTGGCATATACAGAGTGGTTTACCGGGTGGTTCAAAAATGTTAAAAAATATTATGCGTGGTCCATGAGCAGTTGCATATACAGGATGGTGGAAATATGTAATGAGATGGAATTATTATAATGAGGATTTTAATAAATGTTTGAGAATTGAGTGCAATTATAGCTATACAGACAGGGTAGAAAAAATAAATATGTATGGTAGCCCATTAGCGGTTGCTTTGTTGTCATATTAAATTAAGAATTACGAATTTGAACACAAATAATGTTCTATGAATTATATCTGAAAAAAACTTGAATTTCTTTACTTATTTGTAGAAGCGAGATGTAAGACCGACATCTAGGATAGAATGTCACGATAAAATTTTCATGTTACTTAAGCTGCCAGAGATATTGACACAATTGGTCGAATTTCGACCACTGGGCGACAGCTAGTGTAAATAAAGATACATATATGTGTTTATGTGTAAGTGTTTTTAAGACAATAACTTGCTAAAAGGTATAACATTTAATAAGACTAGTATTAACATTTTCAAAATCAGTTGTACATAATGTACCGTGACCAGACATAATGCAAATTGAGTTTAAATAAATCTTTGTATACTGAATTTTATATTTTATCTGTATCAACTGTACAGCCTTCAGTAATATTACATACAATTTTTGTACACATTTCGATTAAAATTTAATGCAGTTATTTGCTTTAATTGAAAGATGTACAAATAAAGCTCCACTAATTAATATTTCAGTTAACTTCATTGATATGTAAAAGGGTATTAATAGGTACTAGTTCCCTATGCATATTTGTGAAAAGTGCTCGAGACTTTCATATTCCCGCCTTTTTACCATGCCAAACGCGCCTGCGCATTACAAAGGGTGAAAAGATCTATATATGAACGTGACCCGTCATCAAGGATAGTACATAAAGGATTGCTTGATAGATGTAAATTTTTCAGAAGGCATACGTCACAAAGTAGTGGCTAATATTTGCACCGTAACCTTTTCTAATTAACATTGTTACCAATGGCACATTAAACACATGAAAAAAAAAACCAGAAGAACACTTCAACTGTCAACAGACAAAGCGCCTAAACAACTCAAGAGCTAGCCCAAGAGACGTCACAAGGTGGCGAGTTTTGTTCGAAATTTTTTAAGATTGATCAAACAATGCTTTGTATCCTTGAGCCGTCCTAGCAAGTGAGAAACAAATCGGCATATTTGACATTTGTATCTTGAACAATCCTTTTCATATTATATTTTTCAGATATTTTAGATTTTTCTGTGAAAACAGTTTTAACATTACAAATCATGAGCGAAATTTATATTTTAGATATTTATATTATAATTTCGTATGCAAAATAATTGATGATTGATTTGATTTTTTGATGTTTTAGAGTTTTTGGAATTTTTAACATTTTTGACGTTTCTGACCTTTTGCCATGTTTGGAATTTCAACAAGTTTTTATTTTTTTGGCGTTTTTGATGTTTTTGGCATTCTACATTTTTTATATTTTTGGCAATTTTCATTTTTTTGATATTTTTAACATTATAAATCATGAGCGAAATTTATATTTTATATATTTATTTTATAATAACGTATACACAATAAGGTTTTTTGACGTTTTTGGATAATTGATGATGACATTTTTGGCATTTTTGACATTTTCAATATTTTTGACATTTTTGGCATTTTAGCATCTGTGACGTTTTTGATATTGTGGATTTTATTCACAATTACTTCGAGGTTAATATATTGAGTTGTTTTCTGAAGGATATTTATGGCATATGTTTTCAATGTTTAAGCAGTTTCTGGGAAATAACGCCACAAGTCATGAAATTTCTGTATATTTCCAAACGTTTCGGTAATTGTAATAAATCTGCTTACATAATACTTGAACGGCCCCTTGTTAGATTTTTGTCATTTAGGTTTTTGACCAATTAGTTTTTTCAGAATTTTGTCTAATTTGATATTTTTTAGTGAATTTAATATTCTTAACATTTCGATATTTTTGATATATTTATCATTTTTCGAAGTTTATTTTCGTTTTATAAATCCTTTTCTCTGGTATTGGAACAACGTCCAGTCTAATATTGTCAGAATAACTAATAACGACTCTATTCATTTAAAGAAATTAGTTAGTCTATCATGCCTCAAGAAATAAATAAATACTCCTGTTAACACGCCAATTTTCGCTAAGTGATTAAATTTAATTCTAGTCATTTCAGGGGAAGAGCAATATAGGTACCAATAACTTTTTGATCCAGCTAAAATAGAATTTTCGCAACATTTCACATCCAATCTCTGTTAATAGATTAATTCTCAAATCCGTATTTTTAGTAGTTTTCTTAACAGATATTCTACCTGCCCCCTATAGGATCATTTTCGCAAACTGATTATACTTGTTTCTATTTATTTTAGAAGAGTATATATTTGTAGACGCGAGATGTATATTTGTAGACGCGAGATGTATATATGTCAAGAATCACACCACTAAGTACGAGTAGGTATTGCTTCCTATTTCCGATATATTGAATTCCTTGTAAAAAATAGTTACCCACATTTAATATTTGAATTTTCGCAAAATAAGGAATTAAATGTTGACTTACTTACAGAAAGCAATCAACCTCTTAATTATCATGTCTGCATTACTTTTGTTTCAAACATCAAATTTTTGCAAAAAAAACAATTCATCACTTACCCCCAATGAGATCCTTAAATTTTTACAGACCGCTTATACTGGAGTTTATTTATTTGTGGAGAAAAGTATATGCATCAATTTTCAAAACTATCAATTTTTGTTTTCATGAAATTAAATATCAATATTAAGTTTAGAGACAGACCCCACTACTTGTTTTTTCTACTTTTAACCAAACTAAACTAGATTTAGATCAAATTTATTAAGCCCAAGAAAGCATATTGATACTTTTAGAGATTTATTTACAGGAAAATTTTCAGGCAAAAAAACTTTCATAGCCGAAAAAATAAGCATTTTATAGCATCAGTAACTGATATTTAATTATCAATAAAGCACAATAAAGAATGTTTCAATATCCACCGTATGTCAATATAAACGAAAACGAATATCCAATTTGAGGTATTTTCAGTCACTGCAGTTCAAAGCGCTGTAAATAAAACAACAAAGGCCCACCACAACGTTATTTTAAAACAACACACAAAGGGTAGGGTAATTAATGGTGTATAATTTTGTCTATTTATCCATTCCACTATACCTCAATACCACGAACACTAAACCGAAAACACAACAAGCCCTTCATTTGTAGACAAATTGCTGACATGTGCATTTCACCCTAAAAACAAAATATCTCTGACCGAACGGAAACTGTTCAACTCGAGACCCTAACGTCATTCAAAGTTGGTCGTTGAATGTATTAGCAGCAATTTATCCGGCTAGATGTTTCGTTTGTAATCCCAAATTAATTATTCTCCAAATTTCGAATGAAATGACAGCGCAGTTTGAAGGAAAGGACTGTTAGCTGTGTGCAGCTGAGAGCGTTTGAGAGAAAACTTTCGGACTTGAATTTAATCAAAATGGAATGCAATTTAATTTATTACTGTTATAGTTTGCAACTATTAATGTAAAACCAATCACGCATAATGGTAATAATTTAAACGATGAAGTAATGGTTTATGTCTCCAAATATGCCCGTATACAAGGTTCCACAGAATAAAGGCATACGTATAAACAATTTTTGGAACTTTGAGTAGCAGTTTCGATTTGGTTTTTGTCAAATTTGATCTTAGTGCATTATTGAAGTTAAAGGTTCTTAACGGAGGCCCACACTTTCACATATGAAAATAGATGAGTATTGTAGTGAAATAAAAAATTACATTTATTTCTAGACGTCGTTACGACTAACCAACACGACACGTCTTTGACGTTAAAATACCCATTGAATTCAAATCTCTGTGTACGAAACAGGGGCCAGGTTAAATATTAAGAGTTCCTTTGTATATAAAAAATCAAAAAATTGTAGTAAATAAACAAATATGACATGTCATTAATGTGCAATACCAGCTCAAAATTTGCTTTTCGTTGTAATAATATTCAAATTCTTAAACTAAAAAACTGTCCAGGTGAAAACATTAAATCGCAAGTTCAAGAAGTGACCAGAATGGCGCTGGTGTAGAAAGAGGGTATGATGTGAATTGCTTAATATAAAATTATATTAATGTTAAGTCACTGATTTTGTCAACTTTTCAAACAAGGATATATAAAACACATATTTTTCCTTAAATATCTATGAGATATTCTAAGAACTGTTGGCGTACTGTTTCCTACATCAGCACCACCCTAATTTAATGCATTTTGACGAACACTATTTTTAATATGTATTAGAGTAAACTACATTACAAAAGCAATTTTGAAGAATAGTCTGGAGATGCTATAATATTTAAATAAGTTGGTCAATTAAGAGTAGTTGGACTCGCATTGTAAGGGTTCTGTACCACCTTTATGATTTAATACAACGTAGGGAAATCAAAGAATATATATTTCTAATATTCCAGTTTCAGATAAGCAGGGAATGAGTGCATTCTCTTATATTTACCTTAATATTATTTAAACTAAACTAGTTTATAAAAATTACACACATTTATTTCCCACACACAGACTTTTTATTTTATCTGCTACATGTTTCAGTTGATTTTTATAAAAATTTTTATTTAATTTTCTAATTTGTTCTAACATTGGGGTTTTATTTCACTAATAAACTTTCCGTAAAGCTCTGAATTTTAGGCTCTGTAGACTGGAAGATAAAGTGGAAAATGGGTCAAGTTTTAAATAATAATTTATTAAATCTTTTAAAAAATATTTTAAAAATACAAATAAAGTATATTTTTAAAATTTTATATCGTCTACTTTCTGAGATACAGTGGGGAATAAGTAGATGTTTAATATTTTTGTTAATCTATTTTAAACAAATGATTTTATTTGATATATTATATGATGCGTTTGGAAAAAATATATTATTTTCCATTTAATTCTATAATGTATTAATTAGTATCAGGTTTTTCTAATAACTTTTCTTATAAAGTGAAGCCCTGTACCTCTAATTATTTTCAAAATTTTAGGTCTTATGCTTTCGGACATAAAGAGGGAATTGAGAGTTTTTAAAATATTTTTAATATCTTGTAATTAATTTTAAAAATATGAAAGTAATATATTTGTATTCCTCATAATGAGCCCTTTCATTTGATGTATTGCATGATGCGTTTACAAAAAAGTATTTTTTTTATTTTCCGTTGAATTCTATAATGTGCCCCCCAAAATTAATATTGGGGGTATCTCGTTATTTTTTCCTTACTTATGGGCCCATTTGTATTTCCCATGAAAAGCCCTTTCATTTGAGGTATTGCATGATACATTTACAAAAAGGTTATTTCTTTTCCCGTTTGAATATATAAGTTGCTTCCCAAAACTAATTTTCCTTAAAGTGCAAGTGAGACCATATAGACACATTTTTAAAATTTTAAGTCTTATACTTTCGGAAATAAACGGGACGAATTGGTATTTTTTTATATTTCTGTTAATATATTTTAAATAATTTATTTTTCCAGATAAGACCCACCGACCATGACCGGTGACGCCTGACCTTTAAGGTACGATTCAAGCGGCAGACCGCCCACAGCAAACGCTGTGGGGCTTCAGTTGTCGTCATATAGATTTCGAAGCATTACTCACTTTTCTTGAATGGACAGCATAAATAATCAAATATTGCAAGTTTTATTGCAAGAAGAAAAAGGCTAGTGGTTTTGCTAATGCCGGAGGTTTAGTGATTCGAAACAAATTATTATTATTTTTTTTTGTTCCCAAGTAGGTGAAGTATCGTAAATCGTATCGAAGAGCATAAGTATTTAATAAATAATTTAAATATACATAGTGGTTTTATTGAGTTATTAAGAGATCTCTTTCTTTTCTTTTTCCAAATATTTTCTTTAATAAGTGCATCTTTATAATTATGACTTTTGTAATAACATAAACACGGATTTTTTTTCTGTGTTCTTTTAGAATAACTCCACATAAACTCGAATGTCTGTATATTTAAAAAAATCCAAAGGTTTCAAGGTCTAAATCAGACCCCGTTTTCTATGGTATTAACAAAAATGAACAAGAAATTAAAAAAATTAAAAGGACTCGTAATGAAAAATTTAGTAATCACAATTTGACATTAATGTTTGACAGTCAAACTGAAGTACCTAAGGAATTTACTGCAAATTTAATATATAAAGGTTATCACTAAAAATTCTAAAGAGCATGTGAAATAACAAAGCTTCTTTCAAATTGAAAGAATCTGAAAGAGTTATCTTTAGAATTTCACGTGGCGTTCCCAGAAAACAAATAAACATGGATATTTAGACACTAAATTAATAAAATTTTCGCTATCTTGGTCTGACAACATGTCTATAATGTCTAACTGCAACGGCAGTACTGTGTGCGGTAGTGCAGTCTGCCGCTTCGCAGCAAAACAGGTGACTCAGGTGACGTACTGTCTCACGGCAGTTGCAGTCATATGTCGGAATCGGAATCATACAAATTAATACTGCAAAGTAATGCCGTCGGCTGCCGGGGCAAATGCTCTCACCGTCTGACGTCTGCCGCATGGATCCGAATCGTACCTTAAGGGTATGGTGAGGATTTAGTTATAGGAAATTTTTACAAATTGGGCTTACAACAGTTTAAATCGTAATGAAAATCAAAACAGCTATTTACCTCCTCAATCATTGAGAAATTATTTAATTTTTTCTTATTTTTTTAAGAATTACTCTAAATTCCAATATGTTTATTTAATAAATTCCATCCACCCAAATTCAGTGAAAACATCGGAATGTCATATCAATTATAATATCCCCTTTTTTATAAAGAAGGCCGCTAAATACGTAATAAACCGGTTAGCTGACACTAAAAGCTTCCAGAATAAAATTATTAACTATCTCCTCTTCTTCTGTTCCTTGATCTCATTTTGTAGAGAAAATTAATATTCTACAGCGCTTTATGAAACAGCCAGGCTACCAGATGAAAATTTTATTTTGTTAATTTGTTTGGTTATCAACGTCGAGATGTTGATTAAGGTTTTTAAAACTTGATGCAGATGCAACTCTGTTACTTATTTCTCTTTACCAGGACAGATTTTTTATTTATGAATTATTTATGTTACATAATTTATAAAGAAGCTAAGAAATTATGTTCCAACAACGTCTCTATATGTTCAATAATTATATGTCCATAACGGATGGATAGAAATAAGTAAAATATATAATGTTAAAGTTATAATAATTACAATTATTTACAAATATTGCTATTTTCATACTAATTTATGACGAGATCAACGGTTTTGTTGCTTATGAGGTTTTCGGAAACTTGACAGGTTAACCTCTAGGTTGTTTAACGAAGGAAGGGAGGTGTTAATATAATTTTGCGGCCTTTGACGTGTTCATTTAATATTTTTTCGTATTGTTAACAAACTCCCTGGTATCGAAACTTACCCCACCCTTAAACAACCATATCGTTAAGCTTTAAGCTGTATTATCCATTGTTTTCCAGAAAAACGATTGTGCAACAAGTTTTCAACTGAATTCACGAGGACCAATTTAGCAACAAAATTTCAAAGCACTTGCTTCTTTAGTTAACTGTTTAACAAACGGTAGATAGTTTTGGCAATCGATACTTAACCTCTCTGGTCTTCTTCTTCTTCTTCCTATCCTTTTATGGCCTCAAACTTTTTCAGATTATTTAGCCAGGTATACTCTATGAAAGGGGACTAGTCTTGCTCTAGGCAATCATCTCCTCTCTATTCCTTAAATGTTTTTTTTGTGTACATAGTATTTCAATATTAATTATTTGAAAAACCAATTAAATTTACTGTATAAATGGACATATATATATTTTATGCCTTGAGTTTTAATTAGATTTACATATTTACATATGGGACAGCCACTGTTGGACTTCCTACTACCATGCCTTAATTATAATTTTTCACTATCACTAATCACTACTTAGAGTCATACACTTCCTGAGCGTCTATATAGATTTAGCCAAACAAATACATAATTTTATTAAGGTAGAAACAGAATTGGTGTTAACATTCACTTTTATCTTCTTTAACTATTAATTTTGAACTTATAACTAATTAAATTACACAACGAACTATTTACACGTGTGGCTGTCCCGCCATCTTAAAACGGAAGCAACCTCTCTGGTTATTCGCTCTATTCAACAAAACTCATTCGGGATGACTGAAACGGGTTGCATATACTATAAGACCTCTACAATTTTCACAGGTAGCCAGCATGATACAATTATGCAAGATATCATATTGTGAGCACATCTGGTGAGATGGTGAATTGTTGTTAAGGGCAACTGCTTGCGTATTTTTCTTAAGATCGAATAAACAGAAAAACTTTAAAAATAAGAATTTTCTCAATTCGTTAATGTATAAGTTTTTTATTAGTATTTCGTGTTTTCTGTGATCATTCGAAACCGGCTCAAGGAATTTGGATCGTTTAAACTGGATTCTGTTAAGGGAGATCCCGAAGTGGTCGTCCCTTTTTTTCAGGACTTTCTAATACAGCGTAATTTGGTGGAGGCGAAGGTATTTAAAAAAAATGTCTGTTCGGAATCTAATCTATAATAAATTGAAGATTATACTTGAATTAAATCAAAATAAATATCAGTTAATCAACTTCTATATGGACGTTCACAAATTTTCTTCTGCATAATAATTAGAGAAACAGTTATTCTTCAAAAAATACCGAACTCAGTATATGCCACTTTCTCAACTGTTTACGAGGTTTGCCAGCAAATATGAAATTTGCTAAAAAGTACCTTTATTTTCGATTTTATCTAAAACAGAAGTAATTAGAATTAAAAACCGCATCTAACTATGCCATATTACATAAAATTGTACGTATAATAAGTCTCTTCTTTTATAGAAAATCAATAATATTTAGGAAATAAACTAATTCCAATTGATATACAATGCCTACACAAAATTTGCCGTTCGTTCTAATAGAAACTCCAAGTTCCTCTTTGCGATATATTAAACTAGAGACTTGACATACTCCAAAAATCTGAAAGAACACCATTAAACATGCCATTAAATTTATGTGCTGACTAGCTTCATATTATAAAGTTAACATTTTACATTAAGACTTCTGAATAATAATTGAAATTCATTGAGTGGGAAACCTTAACATGTAAAAGTTCTAACAGTTGTATTCACGAATTTATATTGTTGTCATTGTATTGCCTTTCGTCACTAGATGGCGCCAGTCTTAATTCAACAAGGAACAAAAATGACTGGATTTCAAGGTCATGTTCAAAGTCAAAGTCATGGTCACCGTTAGATAGCCAGGGGGAAATGCTAAAACTTTTGTATTTATCATCTTTCAAAACAAATTAGTTCTGAAGAGTTATTCAAAGGTTTCCATACTTTTGGCTCACCCTCTATAATTATTTCAACTTTAGGGGTCAAAATACTTTTTAATGCCTAACCTGAACTGCGATTTGTTGAAAAATTATGGAGATTAAAAAATATATTTGTTAATGATAATTTGTTGATATAGCATGGAAATAGTTTAATCTATAACGCACTGACATTTGCAGTGATCTTTTAATGACCCCACCATATTTTTGAGAATTTATACACGAAGTGGTCGAAAAATTAAACAACTGTGACTTTCCTTGAAATTAAAACTTTATTTATAACATTATGCAATTAAACTCTTTAGTATGGCAATTTTAAACTGTTAATCTCCCTTAAAATTAAATGACAAAAATAATCCATTCAATGAAATATTTTTATAGTTCGAGTCACTGTGTTTACAAAGTTTACTAAAATAATGACAAAAAACCAAATATTAATTCTAAACTAAAACATAAAAACCCTGTGATATTTAAATTTGAATCAATTGTTTTTATTTTAAATTAGAAATTTTGTTGCATAAAGTTTGCAAGGTACTCGTCAACAGAGCTGGCAGATGAGGAATAGACCTTATTAGTAAGTTATTGTTGGTAGGGCTAAGAGCGGTCTTGGCCAAAAATTTTATGGCAGTCACGCATTTCTCGAAATTATTTTCAATACCTCTTTTTTATTTAATTTTTGTAATTTTCTCAAAAGCTTTATCAAATTGTCTTGTACGATTTGGGCAGGGGTGAGGAAGGGTATTGACCTCTATGAGCCCTCTCGGACCACCTCTGCTTCCGTAACTCTCCAAACTGATGAAACTGCACTTTTTAGTTTTTTGATATCTCTTTTTGTAATTATAACATTTCTTTCTCGGTTTCTAGACCCAGATGAACTTGAGGTGTCTGAATATGGTGTGGGAGCCGGTATGATCACCATAATTTGTTGTGCAGCTTATTAACGATCTCTTCGTTTCTTATTTTTTATGGGGTCCAGTTTTAACTTAAGCCGATAACGACGTTGCTTTTCCGCGGGTGCCAAAGCCATTTATTGTAGAAGCTTCTTTGTACAAAACAAGAAGTAATTTAACCGTAGTACCTACAATACATTTAATAATATTAAAATACCTATAAAGTAACTGCGTTACCAATACAACTGTTTACTTTTTTATAGTAACGCAGTGTAGCAGTAACGCAGTAGTAAATATTTTATTATTTTGTAAATGTACACTGAAAGGAATAACAAAAAAGGAAATGTCACACTCCAAATCTATACCGAAACATCTATGTATCAGAATAATCTTAATGCAAATATTTCTATTACTTACCTTTCGACAGCGGTCAAGCAATAAACACACACCTCCTCAGATGACTCTGAAGCGACTTATTCGTCTAGCTTATTTTCCCGCACAAAGGACATTGTTCCTTTTAATAATTACTATTTGTCCAACAAAAATGAGGTACATCAATTTTTAATACACTCATTTTAAGTATTTATTTAGGTAGTAACGCAGGGTAGTTAAGATTTTACTCTTTGTTCAGGGCACAATGTAAAATAATTATTATCTATATATAAATAGGCAAAGATAAAACGAATAGATACCATTTTCTCCACTGTCTCTCAACCAATTTTCTTCATTTTTGTTTTGTTTAGTAGCTACTGACGACCTTCAGTGCAGCATGCTAATATTAATTTATAATATTGGTTCATTCATTAAATAAAACATAATAAAAATTCATTATTTACGTTCATAATGTGAACGCTAAACAACTGAATGTGCCGCCGCCGCCAGACTCAAAACATTGAGTAATTATATATAGAGGAACCAATGCTGTATAATTACAGTTAGGGTGGTGCAAAAAATATTATATAGAGATGTATATACAGGGTGGCGGAAATGGAAATGCAACATTTCGTAACCCATAAGCAGTTGTATATATAGGGAAGATGAAATATAGGGTGAGAGGAATTAGAGATATACAGGATGATGATAAAAAATGTTAGAAAAGGAAATGTTTAATAGAGTAGACCACGAAGAGTTCCATATATATGATGATTGAAATATAGGTCGAAGTAGAATTATAGTTACAGAAGATAGTTAAAAATGTCATAAACAAAAAGAGTAAATACGGGGCTCATAGGCAGTGGCATATACAGAATGGTTTACCGGGTGGTTCAAAAATATTAAAAAATAGTATGCGTGGTCCATGAGCAGTTGCATATACAGAATGGTGGAAATATATAATGAAATGGAATTATTATAATGAGGATTTTAATAAATGTTAGAGAATTGAGTGCAATTATAGCTATACAGGGAGGTTAGAAAAAATAAATATGTAGGGTAGCGGTTGAATTGTTGTCATATTAAATTAAGAATTACGAATTTGAACACAAATAAAGTTCTATGAATTATATCTGAAAAAAACTTGAATTTCGTTACTTATTTGTAGAAGCGAGATGTAAGACCGACATCTATGATTTTCGAGGAAACTGTCACAAAGAGGTTCTGAATCTGGATCCCTTCCGTGTAATTGCCGTTCTCCCTAAAGTTCTAGGACAGAATATCACGATAAAATTATCAGGTTATTTAACCTGCCAGAGATATTCACACAATTGGTCGAATCTCGACCACTGGACAATTAAATCCTAATAAAATTCCAAAACCTACATCTTTGACAACGATATTCAAGTACAGTGCCATCGATGAAAAAGTACGAGATATAGCCCTTTATAACATGAGACATGCTCTGGAACAGCAATATTTTGTATGCAAAAAAAATGCGTTACTAAAAAAACAACATTGTTATCTCAATTTGCTTAATGATAAATATTTTTTTTAATATAGTATTATAAATATAAATATGTTATTTTTTTACGAGTTTATACTAGTTTCGTATGAAAAGTGAAATTTGCCAAAAGGGACAAGTTTTTAGGCATCAAAAATAATTTTAACTATTTAGTTATATTTTGAAGTGGCTTAAATAAAGAAATATAGTTATATTCGTTTAAAATTTGCCAAGGTATACAAACTTGACATTACTAATTTTCAGTAAAATCTGAAAGTGGTTGGGAATCTATCCCATTGTAAATCTATATGGAGATAGGAGAAATTATTTTATATATTAGTCAGTTTTAAAAACGTGGTATATTATTTTCTTTTCTATTCAAATATATTTTTTTAATAAACCAGTAACTTAATAATTTTGTATGTTACAGACATTCATTGAGTTTCTGGGTTTCCTCATATTATTTTTAATATTAAAATTATATGACTTGTTAAAACGCTACCAGGTTTCCCAAGCAACCTGTTCGATCGTGCGGATTAACCATTTCTTGTAGAAGATAATATATTATTAAAGAACATTTTTTGCAACGTAAATGAATGCAACTTGTTTGCAAATTATCACAACCGCTACACATATTATTAAACTAATGGACTCGTTCATTTATAAACCAGCGAAAAAGAGTATAAATCTGCGTTTGATTAGTTGACGTTAAAAGCTTCCGGAATAGAATTATTCATTATTCACAATATCTCGCTTAATATCTCGCTTCGTCTGTTTTTCCATTGCAAATTCCGATGAAAAAGGGACTGAAAACAAAACATTTTCAATTAGATTTGATGCACCTGTGCATTGGTTAATTTTCGGTTTTGTATTTAAACTGAGCTAACCTGTCAAATATAGTTACCTGTAGATTGTTTGAAATGAGAGTTACTAAAAATGGGTACCAATATAAACAGACTCCTGATGAAACTCTATAAATAAAGAGCAGGTCAGAATGAATTTATGTAAGGACTAACAGAAACGTACTTTGTTCTCCAGGTTGGAGTTGAAAAAATAAGACTGCACCGAAATATATATTTTGAAACGGAAAACAAGAAGTACGCCAACCTCCCAAATGACATCAGGGAGCTATTCCCAGAGAAAAACAGAGCGAGAAGACGAGCACAAAGAACAAGACAACCGGACGACAAGGGTAAATCCACGCATTGAATCAGGCAGTGACTGAAGCTCTAAGAACGCATTACAATGACCGATGGAATGGTTACCTGGGGCAACTGGGCCCGCAGCAACCAGGCTTCATGAGTCTGCAATCCTGAGAACGTACAGGCGTACCAGAACAATCAGAAACAAAGATGCCTTCACACCGATCAGGACCACGACACCGAAAGTGGTACGGGGCCAGATCAGACGACTGAAGCAACGAAAAGCACCTGGACATGACAGTACATTCAGCAGGATATTTAAACAGTTCACCGGGAAGGCTGTCGTTTCCTTGACAAACATAATCAATGTAATGCTAAGACTTAGATACTACCCAAAAGTGTGCCGACATTATCATACTGCCAAAGGAAAATAAAGACGGTAGTTTTCCACAAAACTATCGTCCTATTAGTCTACTACCAACCATGAATAAAGTAGCAGAAAGGATCTTCGCGAATCGACTGCAGGAGACCATAGTTGAACTGAATGTGATTCCAGACCAACAATTTGCATTCAGACACGCCACCGAATACCAAGTTCTACCCCTTGTAGAATACGCCTCAGATTAACTCGGCCGGAATCGAAGAACAGCTTTCATCTTCCTGGAGGTAGCAAAAGCCTTCAATCGAGTATAGCATAACGAACTATTAGACAAGACGCCCCAATTAGAATCGGATAGTGAGAGTACGAGTAGGCCAGGAGCACTCAGGACACCGCACCACCTAGGCAGGGGTTCCCCAAGGAGAAGTACTGTCTCCGATGATATTTTTAATCTACACCGCTATGATTGTCCAGTTCGCAGACCACACCACCTTAGAAAACCAACCGTACCAAGCAAAGAGACGACGAGAAAAACACACACCCACCAAAAATCAAAGACAACGTGTACGCCCACAGAAGGCTAGAATACGCTATATTGCATAGCAAAAAATGAGCCACGAAACACAAACAAGACAGTTGCTGTACTACCAATCAGGTAAAGCAACGGAAACAAAACAACGCCAAGCTACCTCAACAATAAGACAGCGATTATGCAGAAGGAAAAGTGCATTAGCGTGAGGACCTGAGTTAAATCTCAGGTAGTGGATGGCAAGGGAGCTGGAAGTGGCCTCAAGTAATTTTCTGAAAGGCAAATCCAGATCCTGGGCTCGCGCAAATGATGTGTGGGAAAACGGATTGATTACGTATTAAGAAGTAACTGAAATTATAAACAATTTTCAGGGTAAAAAAATGTACAGTTTTATAACAAAATTATTTTTTTAATTTTCGTTATAATTAAAATGTAGTATCAAATTAAAAATAAATATTCAAACCGAGTACCACAATACTAATTTCTGCTAATCACTCAGTGAAGACCAAAAATTTTGAAACTTAAAAGTTATTGTTTTTGTTTCCTATCAATATGTACGAATTTTATAAAAATAACTCCTCAAGAAATGTTTTTAAATTTACGACAAGATGTTAAAAAACGGCAACTAATAGTTTCTTTTTATGGTTTATGAAAAATAACTTCACTACTTTAGAGAATAAGTCTGTATATTCCAAAAAATCCAAACTTTTCAAAGTCTTAATTAGACGTCAATAACAACTGCAATATAATCTGAATAAAACTAATGTTTTATCAAACTTTTAGGCTTAAAAGTCATAGCCTATTGGGATAAAAAATATTTCTGATTATCTTTGATTTTTCGAAAAAGAGTGGTAATTCAGGATACATCACTGAAAAATTGTTTTTATTGAAAATAGAAAAATAATCGTATATAAGAAAAACAAAGTTGATTATTGTGACCTGAGGACGAAACATCTGCTAGTAAATCTTAAAACACCATTATGTCGAAAGGAAAAAGTGGCAATGTAAAGGTACATTTTGAAATCTTTGAACTATTAAAGCCAGACAAAAATTAAAATAATTTTTCAAAATTTATTGATATCTCCAAACAAACTCCGAAACCACAGTAACGGCACATTGTTAGTCAAGTAGACGCTCAAATGTGTCTCAATTTAACCAGCTTCGTATTTCTTACAGTTTCCAAGATCATGGTGAGGATAGAATTTCAAACACCCTGTATTTAGTCAGTCTTACCAAAGACTTTTCTCACGTAATTTGAGTAAGATCAACTATATCCATACCTATTTGGAGTTTGTATGTATTTACTGATCTGCCAGTTATTCCAATTTCGATAATTAGTGGTCTGAAGTATGTTCGATCTCCAAATACACTTCCTGGTATCAGTTTTCATGTTGAAATGGTGTAGGTTTTTAAACAGCTTTCTGTTGATCTTTCCTCAATAATTGCTGGTTCTAAGACTTCACTTACACTGCTGCTTCTATAACTTTGTCAAAGTCCAGCTATTTTTCTCGCCAGAAATATTGCTCTTCGATTCTTCTCCTTTTATCTCGTAAAGAAGTTCTTTAGAATTTTCTTGTAGTTTGAAGTCACAATTATTATTAGTAAAGTTAGTTGTTATTTATGTTGTATATTCTTTTTATTGTTAAGAGTTTATGTTTAGTCATCTGAGTTTAGTTGCAATCAATGCATTCATTTTTCAGTACTTTGATATTAATTTTAAACCTAATTATAGAGGGTGGTCGAAAGAATGGAAACCCCTGAAAACTCTTCAAAAATGCATTTTTTGGAAAATGTTTTTCCCTTGCCTCTTATGGTAAACTTGACCTTGACGGTCATATCGAGGTCAAAAACTTTATTTCCAAAATGACCTTGACTTTAATCTTGATTATAAGCTTGACCACATCAAATGGATTTTTACAAACCGGAACTCCCAAAGTAAATTCTGGATTTGTAGGGGCCCAGTACTGGATGACCAAACATGACCTTGACCTTGAGTTTACCTTGCCCATACGCTTGAGGGTCATATCAAATGAGAAACCTATCATTTACTCGAGATTCGGAAAGAGCGTAAATTTTCTGTCCAAAATGACCTTGACGATGACCTTAGTCATGACCTTGACCAGGACCACGGCCAAATATATTATTTAAAAATAAAACACCCATTTTTTGGCCTGGATTTGTAATGGGCGCAATATTGAATGTCCAAACAGGTGCTTGACCTTGATGATTGTAATTGGTGGTCAGTTAAGATCAACGTTTATGAATATTAAGTGATAACTTAAACAAATTATTAATGAGTAAGAGATCAGGTAAGTCACCTGTAGGTTATCAATGGTATTCTATGATCAAAGTGAAGTTTGATAAAAAATATACGTTTCAACTTAAAAGAGACCTTAACTAAAAAAACCATGGTCAAGGTCATTTTGAACATAAAATTTTTCGCTCTCAACAACTGTATTGTAAAAAATGGGGGTTCCTAATCGAAAAAAACCTTTGAACTTTGTTGTAGTCAAGATCATGATAGAGGTCATTTTGGACGTAAAATCTTCTGTTCTTTCCGAATATGGAATAAAAAATAGGGGTTCTCATTTGAAAAAAATCAGTTGACTTTGATATGACCGTCAAGTTCATGGCCAGAGAAAAACGCTAAAACTACTGTATTTAACATTTCTGAAAGAAAACATTCCCGAAGAGTTATTCAGCGGTTTACGTACATTTGGACCAACCTGTGTAATCGATCATCAGATATCGTTTATTGTACTATCAAGGATTATATTTAATTCAAATTACACTCTATCACCATTGTGAAAAATTCAAAAGAATATAGTTAATTAGATGCTAAATCGACACATTCTTCAGTTTAATATATTCCATTAATGGATGATTAGAACTGTTATCATAAGATGTGAAGAAGATTCTTAATCATCGCTTTTGACTATTGGCATAAACAAAGTTAAGTCACTGTTATTAACAATCGTTAAATATTTCTTTAGTCACGAAACTAAAGTCTCTTGTGAAATAATAACAAATCCTTTCCTTGATATTTCACATTAATATTCCCGTTCATATATCACAAAAGCGTGAACATGCTAATGGTAAAATCTTAAACTAAAACACAAACAAAATGTTCGTTTTGAATGATACAAGTTATTGTTCAGTTATGAAAATTATAAATACGGTTTACATATACCGTCGCACCTCATTTATTTCAAAGACTTCAGCGGTAAAAGGTAGATATTGATTATAAAAGCAATAAAAACGTGATATTTCACGATTTAGAACAACGAATTGTAAAAAGTCGTCCTCAAGCAAGATTTATTTTTGTTAGATATTGCAACCAACGTGTAATCGAAGTTTGTAGACGCATATAATACTGCAAAACCCGTTTATCTGATGATTCCTACCCTGTGGGTTGACACTTTTGGTCTACTGTGATTCGGAAAAAGTAAGCGAGAAGGAGGCGGCGTATTGGTATTTCTGCTCCAAGGAATGGCATTGAAAAAATCAAGGCCTACGTCCAGCAGTGGACCAGTCCAATAAAAAAAAAACAGTCCAGAAACTTCAGCTTACGTGCGAATCCTGACGCCATACGCCATCTTTTATTGGATGTCTTTCACTTAAACAAGTCATTCTTTAAAATTTTGCAACTGGACTTGACAATTACTTAATTAAAATATCACACAGTTTCGATGTGACAAACCTGTGACAATTTAACAATCATTATCACCAGAATTGGAAGAAAAAATTGAAAAAAATCAGAAAAGAAGTCGATAATACTGCGGAAACTTATGGACGGTATATAAGTATAACCCTGGATAAATGCAATGTCAACCCGAAATTTTTTGAGATATATGATAGTTAAAGTTAATAGACCTTTACATAATTCCAAAAAAATTATGCATATGCGTCAACGTCCGTCAATTTTTCGCACAGTTTCTACTTGTTTATAACGTGAATACGAGAATTTCAATGTAATTTATTAATTTACTATTAGTAGTAAAGTTTTAATAGCTATAAACTTAGATTGAACTATCAGTATAACGATTTTAATTAACATGTGTAACATTTCATCAATAAAGAATGGGGCAAAAGCATCAATGTCATGGAATATGTGGGAGCCATACGAACAGTAAATCATTTTTGGAAAATTTATTTGACGTTATTAGTTTTCCATAGCCTTGTATCGAATCTCGTCAAAAGCATATTAGATGAAGGAAAAGAAGAAACAGTTAAAAGTTTGTCTAAAATGTGAAAAATGTTATTTATGAGTTAGAGATGTGTGTGAAGTGATGGTCGATTACAAGTAATTGATCATGTAATCAAAGAAATATATATTTATTTATGTGTATGTGTTTATAAGACAATAACTTGATAAAAGATATAATATTAAATTAAACGAGTGTTAACCTTTTCAAATTCAGTTGTAAATAATCTACTCATGACCAGACATATGGATGCAAATTGAGTTTAATTAAATATTTATATACTGAATTTTAAACTTTATTTATAGCAACTGTACCACCTTCAGTAATATTGCATACAATCTTTGTACAGATTTCGTAAAAATGTTATAAATTAACTTTCTAAAATCTGTCAATTAAAAGATGAATTGCCAACATAATTAAAATCACAAATTGTATTAAAAAAGGACAATGACTGAGAAAACCATATAATTAAATTAAATTTGTAGTTTTTATTAGTAATGTTTATTTTATTAATTATGAATATATAATTACTTTAAAACTAATACGAGTATCAATTTTGTCCTAACCTGTCAAATAGATCAGCTTCATTTTCGTCATGTATAAGTAAAGATATTAGTTACCTATGCATATTTGTGAAAAGTGTCCAAAACTTTCATATTCGCGTCTTTTTTACACGCTGAACGCGCCTGCGCATTACAAAGGGTGTAAAGATCTGTTGAAGTGCTACAAGAATTTGAAGTTTTTTTGAAATAAAACACTTCTTTCCAGAACTACATTAATTTTGAAATTAATCGTAGGTATTAGTTATTGAACTGTTTTATCGTTAACTTTTCGATAATTGTTGAAAAATCATGTTGTATAGGTACATGAAAGGTAGTTAGAATTCAAAAAATAGCGGCCGCCATTTGAGACTGAAGGCTGAAAGCAAAAGTTTCATATGAAATATTATTCCTGTCTCTCGTTATCTCACTGTCTCTGTTTGTCTTTCTTAGTAAAGGATTTAAATTTCAGGAGAATTAATATAAATTCTGTTAGGATTCAAATATTAATCCTAATGTGTAATTCAAATATAAGGACCATATTATGTGTAATAATTCAAACCTAATTCACCAATTTATTATTTTGTAATATATAACGACATCACTTTAATTATATAAAATAGCTGTTGTAATATAATTTAATACAATACATACTAAAGTGTCCATCAAAATGCATTAAATTAGGGTGGCGGTGATGTAGAGGGTATATTGTAAACATCACGCCAAAAGTTTCTAGAATATCTCGCAGATATCTAGGAAATAATATATTTGTTTTACATATCCTTGGTTGAAAGACAAAACCGGTGATTTAATTTAATATCATTTTAAATTTAGCAATTCACATCATAACCCCCTTTCTACACTAGCGCCAATCTGGTCATTTCTTGAACTTGTTACTTAATGCTTTTCAGTTCAATCCCTGCATAAGTTTGTCATCCTTGTCTATCATCCATAAAGTTGGTAATTGTTCTTTTTTGTTATGTTCTGACTTCTGACGCGTGTGAAATCTCTAATTTAAAATATGGCAAACAGAAAATTGGAATGTTGATTAGTATAAAAAAGATTGTAATGGTAATGTGTATTAATAGGATTTTATATTTGGATAGTTACTTAATTGACTGATTTTCTATAAACGAAGATACTTTAATATATAAACTAGTCTCCATTTACAAAGAGAACTAAGTTGTATGGGCATTTCAAGGTCAAAAAAGTGTCGAGTCAGTCGTGTCGGTGGGAACGAAGTCTAGAAACAAATGAAACTTTTGCATTTCACTACCATACTCATCTATTTTCGTATATATAAGTGTGGGCCTTCGTTAAGAAGCTTTAGCTTCAAAAATTACTTACAACATAGGTATTTCAGTTTAAAGAACTGAAATTTATAAACTTTTACTATCAGAAAACAATATCCCTTCTGTTCACTTAATTTTAGTCAGACTTACTAATTATTATAAATGTGTTTCAAAACCAATTTTTCAAGTCCCACCTCTTTAAGCAATTTATCAGAATAAACGTTGGTTGAAAACGGTAAGAAATTTAGAAACAATATTATGAATTTATTCTATTTACTGGGAAATACAGTATTTTCCTGGTTTATCGTCATCTGTATACCGGAAAATGGCTATTCATACATAATTCCCAAAATGTGTTTTAAAGTCTGTAAACATTCACAAGCTAATCCAAAACAAAATTCATTTCACATACGACACATTTTTCATGTCTCTTCCGTACTATTCGCGCTTATTTTAAAGTTATATATTGTGCAGTTTATGCAACCTCCAAAGTTCTACGATAAATTTTTGTTATGACTTCCTCAGCTGCTGTTCCACCTGCGGTAGTTTCACGATATCTCGATATAGCTTACGACTGAGTCACCATTCTTACGACTTTATTATGATTGAGAACACATGTCGTAAGATCAGGTCGAAAACTAACAGATCGCCCATCTTCAAGTAAATACTCTTGGCTTATTTTCGCTTAGCGGTACTTGAGAACAGATTAATGTCTTAATGGAAGTTTCTTATTATTCGTTATTAGCAACGTTGATAGTGAAGAAATGAAACATGAACTATGCTTCTGATTGGAAGCGACCATTAAACATTTGATGACGTTTTTATAGTCATAGAGACCACTGCAAAAATCAACAGAATAAAATGTTTTTAAAATGGTAGTACTTACTATAAACAATAAGAAAATATCCCACTGCTTGGGCTGGCGGTGTTCAACTCAATGGGTATCTGCTCATCTATGAAACATTTTTCGGACCATAAGTTTACTGTTACAGTAACACCTTGAAACTACGTTTAAAATTTTGTTCCAATTGTATAAAATAATAAAATAAATAACTGCTTTATTAAATCCTGTTCGGATATCTTGGTACAACCCTTTTTTACATTTTTTGTATGGTGTATTTTTATACGAATCACCCAAGGCATAAAATAAAAACTAAATTAAATTTTAAATATTTTTCTATAAGAAAAATTATACCTGCTTCGTTCATAACTGTTTTTAATACCTGGCACGATGCTTTTGACTTCTCCAAATCCCTTACTATTGTTCATAGCTTCCCATATTTGACGCGAACCTTAGCTATTCGACTACTCTTCGTACAGTGTACACACGTATCTTGTTCAAGCGTCTAATAATTTTTTGGAGTACCATTCACTTTTTCATCATCAGAAAGTGCTACAAAACAATATAAAATGTAATGTATTTTTTGTGTGATTCTGGTAGAGGTGTTGTCAAAGGATTTGATGAAGTGAAATTCGAAAAAGCTAGGCGTATGGCACTATTTCGATTAACAATGAAACATAAACATCATGATCTCGATTTTTCTGTAACAATGAGTGATGCTGGATACCATTCTGACTGTAATGTAATTTGTTATACTGAAAGCAATGTATAAAGAAGATTTTGAGAGAATATTACATTCAGAAGGTGTAAGAATAATTACAGATATATTTATTATTTCCTATAATACTATAGCTTCTCTTTTTTTATTTCTACTCATAGTATCATTGCGTGTTCCGTTTATAAATCGCTACAACTATTGTTAAGACCATGACTTACTGACGCATATAAATTTTGGAGATTATATCTCTCTCTTACTCGTAGTACTTCCTTGAATATTATCCTAGACTCAGAGCCTACATTAATTAATTTTTAAATAAATATTACAAGGCTAGCAGTTGTCCTCAAGTCCTCATATCTCCCTGAAGTGACTTTTACAAGTGTTCTCTTTTATAATATTTTTTTAGATAAAAAAATTATTAATTATTTAAAAATGTATTAATTGAGGCAATTTTCTCATTTAAATACACGTAAGTGCAATATCGTGCTAAAAAAGTCCAATTTTAAATAATTTTTTTTTCTTCTTCACAATTGGTTACACATTTTTTTATTAAAAAAAATAGAACAATTCTTTATAAGAAATACAATGATGTGTATGATGATGATCATGAGGATAGTGAGAACAGTGATTGGCTCGAATAAGGAATATGGATGTGTAACTATGTATGATCGAATGTATGCTTTTAAATGTGTATAATTTAATTTAATGTAATATTAAACATATTTAATAATATTATCTGCATTTTCTGAAATGTTTAAATAAATAGATACTTATACAAATAAATTGTTATTATTCTTTTAACAATTATTCATATATTAGAAGACTATTTTATATTTTGGAGAAGTCAAAACCGTCGTGCCAGATGTTGAAAACAGGTATGAACGAAGCAGGAATAATTTTTCATATAGAAAAATATTTAAAATTTAATTTAGTTTTTATTATGTGCTGTAGGGTGATTCGAATAAAAAAGCACCATTCAAAAAATGTAAAAAAGGGTTGTGCCAAGATATCCGAACAGGATTTAATAAAACTGTTATTTATTTTATTATTTTATACACTTGGAACAAAATTTTATGCGTAGTTTCAAGGTGTTACTGTAACAGTAAATTTATGGTCCAAAAAATGTTTCGTGGAGGAGCAGATACCCATGATTTGAATAGAGCCAGCCCAAGCAGTGGGATATTTTCTTAGTGTTTATAGTAATAACTACAATTTTAAAAACATTTCATTCTGTTGATTTAACGTATGGGATGTTTGTAGTGGACTCTCGGACTATTAGTTATTAACCGACTTCCAAAAAGGAGGAGATTATCAATTCGTCCGCACTTGTTTTTTATGTATGTTAAGTGATTATACAAAAACGACTTGGCCAATTTTGATGATTAAATGGCATTACATTAAGGAATGATACAAAAAGGTACCAATAATTTTCTATAACGTGAGATTTACGATTTTCCAGGAAATCAAAAAAAAACAGTGATTTCGGGACTACGCTCTGGTGAATTTCGATGAATCTACAATGTTTTCTCTAAAACTGCTAAACCAATTTGAATATTTTAAATTATTTGCTACAAAGAGATGTTGCAGCTTGATTCCGTATAATTCTCTATAACGTAAAACATACCATTTCTCTGAAAATCGAAAAATATGTGCAAAAACTGTAAAAATTAATGTAATATAGGGCGAAGTAAAATTACAGTTATACGTGTGGGTTAAAAAAATTTTATAAGTAAATGTGATCTTGAGTGGTACATAAGCAGTTGCATATATAGGATGGTTAAAGCATAAGTAGAATAGAATATTAGGTGGCACATAAGTAGTTGCGTATACTAGGTGGTTGAAATAAGAGTGGATCAAAAAACGTTAAAAAATTGTTAAATAAGCATATGCAGTAAGAATATTTGAGTTATAGGGTGGAGGGTTCAAAAAATGTTAGATGTAGTTGCATATGCAGGATGATTGAAATATAAGGTGGTGGAATTATAGTTATTCAGGGTGGTTATACTTGACATATGGGGCGAAGTAAAATTATAGGTATACAGTGTGATTTAAACAATAGAAAAATAGAAACAGTCAATAGGATGGAGCGGATTAATACTTATACGGGGCGGTTGGAACATCGTGTGGATTTGAATTACAATTGTACAGGGTGGTTCAGAAAATGGTAGACAAATTATTTATATTGGGTGACCAATACACACAAACATATACATGGTGGTTGTAATATAGTGTGAATTAGATTTACTCTTATAGAAAGTGGTTCAAATAATAAAACGAATAAAAAAGTTAAACAATATGTAGAAAATATACAAAAAAATATAAATTAGAGAGAGGGGAGAAAGACAGCGAGAGATAAGAATACGCATAAAATAATCAATAGAATTGTATCTTAAATCAGATAAAAAAATGATATATGTCAGAAAATAGTGATTGATTGCACACGGTATCTAAACGGTTTTTATTTTAAGCTATTTGAAGTCTGTTCTTTTTTAAATATAAATTATTTTGTGTTCCAATTTAAGAACAGGAAGGAATTAAGATTGAAACTGATACCTTGGATATTGTATCAGTTCGTAAAATATGCAATAACATTTTAAACTTTCGTTCCGAAAGCAATCATGCGACACAGCCTTATCCAACTCAAGTATGTTTATGTTTTTCCGTAAGTTTGGAATTATCACATGCAAACGTTAGTAGGTAACCTATTTTGAGAATAATTACAGTTTAAAGAACCAAAAACAGGCACTTAGCAAGTCAAAGTAAGAAAGTAAATCAAATTTACACAATGGTGAATGCGCCAGTATTACTGAAAATTATAATACGAAAGTAAAATCCCCTTTTTTTATATCAGATACCCTTCATGGATACAAATTATTATATTATAATCAAACCTACATATAGATATTAAGTTTCATTTCGATATGACAATTTTAAATAGGTTAAAATTACGTTCGAAGAAAAGGGCCAGCAAAAATTTTTGGATTGGGTTGAACTTTTTTTTTTCGGGGTGTTGGATAATTTTTTTGATTGATGGTGGCCTGATTAGAAATGCAAAGTGAATATTTTTGTTCACTTATTTGCAGGATATATTAAATCGTATAAATATAGAATTTATTCTCATGAAAAAGATGATTAATTGGTTAAAATTGACCCAAAATTCCAAAATTTGGAGTGGAACCGTCGAGAGGAGTTTCGTCGAGGTTTAGTAAACAGGTGTTCGAGATAAATCATATATAGTTGTGTGAATATAAATGAAAGTAGTGAAAATAAATTATACTGAATTCGGCTGTGTTTTTAAATAACTCCAAGAACTTGCAGAGGAAATAAGAATATTACAATATGAACTAGATACAGGGTTTATCATGAATGATTTCCAAAAATTACCTGACAATAGAATTGTCGAGAAAGTCATGGATTTAATCGTATAGGTAATGTAGAAGAGGAAAAAGAGAAAAAACAAAACCTTAGAAAATGATCTCAATGTATTTTTAGCTGTTTCGGGTAATGCAAATATAAGTATAGGAGAACTTTTCAGGGAACACGAAATTAGCTATGGAAGGGTGCAATACATACTATCTATCAAGTTATTACTTGATAGTATGTTTTGCACCCTTCCATAGCTTATGTCTTTCTTGTGAAATATTTATCATATTAAGCTACATCAAAAATTATTAGATGGTTATTTTCCGAATAACAAAATCTTGTCTTCTAAACGTTGTTTGTGGCATATTCTTGATTACTTTTATGTTTTTTTGGGCAATTCAAAGTCTATTCTGACTGAATAGACTTTGAAACGTTTGGTTTTCCTTCAATATACGTCGTTTTATTTCGATTGTGGTGTTATTGCCCAAAAAAACAAAATCTTGTAACAAAAAAATCATCAATGAATTTTTTTGATAATGTATTTTTCGGAGATGAGGCGGCATTTCATGAAAAAGGTTGTTAATTCAGCATAATTTTTACTATTATGTGAGAAAAAATCCTTATAGTTAGTACTGCTCACGAACATGTTTTTTTAAATATTTGTGGTGGTATTGTTGGAGATTAGGTAACTATACATATTTTGAGGAAACAGTTAACAATGAAGTTTATTTAGGCATTTTGGATAAGCAGCCTATACGTCTAGAAAATGTTCCCCTTCGTATACGACAGCATATGTGGGGAACATACAGCATACTCTGCAGGGAACCGTTCTGGGCCTGGGGCACATTCATTTTTTAACTCTGCTCTTCCTTTTGGGTTCTATCGATGTTAAAGGCTATTGTTTCTGCATTCCATTCTCTATTACTTCCTAATGTTTTTATATGCCTATATGATTCTCCAGATTGTCGGTCTATTAAGTAACTATCTAATTCCTGACATTTATCATTTACAAAGGTTCTGGGTTTCTACCACAGCGGATTTAAAACTAGCCAGAACGTCTCTATGGTCTTTCGTTAGTATTAAACCATTTGTGATATTGCTCTTGTTTCTGTTCCTTCCTTCTTCTCTTGTAGTTTATAGTTTCACCCATATATTTCGAGTTTTTCTCATAAGCTTTTTATGTTTCTTTTGCTGTTTAATGAATGCTTTCGATTAAAATTTTATTTCGATTTTCAGATGTTTGATGTCCATATTTTTGTGGGAGTAATTGGTCTAACCTCTGTATAGTATGAGTGTATCCTCATTCTTACAACTCAGTAAATTATATTGCGATGTTTTTTAAGTTTAGTATCGGTTGTAGACATTACTATTACTGCATATCTGTATACTATGTTGGTCTATTACTGATTTAGGTTTGTTGTACCTTAGATCCATTTATGTGTGTGAACCTCTTTATATTTAAAATATCCATAATAATATAAAATTTACAGCATAAATGAACCGACTAAGATATGCTCAACTTAGTAAATGTAGCTGAAAGTAGACAAATTCTCTTACCTCTATAACAATTAAAACAATTAAATATAAAGAAAATGAAATACTTAGAACTGTTTAAAAAACGACTAAAAATGTATCTTTAAGTCTATTGGTAAATTTAAATACTTTCTGATGAAATCTTTGATTAATTACCCCACTTGGGTGATATGAATACTCTCAAATAAACTGGATCATCTGTTGAATGAAATAAAACTTTTAGAGACTCTCAAAGAAAATGCTCTTTCCTGCGAAACGAATTTTCCCTTCATTTGTTTCGTAGGGCCTTTAGTGCATTGAAGACGTGGCTAGGCTACGGGGAATCAAATTAATTTCAAATCCAAAAAGGTTTCATTCTTCTTGCTCCTAGCAGGGAACTGTAAACAAAGCCACAAGTAATTAATTTCTGTGCGAAAAGGAAACAGGTAAGATGTTTCGAATAGAAACCGACTCTGCTGGATTTTATGCGAAAGTTTCGGAAACTTTTCGGCAAGTCTTGCACTTAAACGTACTTTTTAATTAGAAAGCTGAAAGAGGTGTATGTATCATTTTTTTTCCTTTTGTTTTATAAGAGTTCGTCTTACCTTTCGCCGAAATCGAAACTAAGTTGGAAGAAAAGCAACTATGAAGTGAGATAAGGGTAATACAAACAGTATTTTAGGTTGTTTTAAGTTAGATGTTAGTAGCTTTGAACTGTGAGTGCAGTTCGTGAAAGTTCGCGAAAATATTTGCTTATATAGCACTTGAATGAGAAGTTACTTCATGATGTTTTCTCAAGGGAAACCTTAACGGATTTTCGTGTATAACTAACTAGTTAGTGAGTGTTTCCACAAGATTATTTTCGAAAAAATCCAATAAATCTATATACACTGAACAACAAAAGACCTGGATATTAGAACATTTAAGTACTGTGTGTTAAGCTTTAAACTTGATAAGGATGTTTTCGAAATTGGTATATCTGAAGTTATTAGCGTTCCGTACATTCAGCGAACGGCATCCGTTGTAAAATCACTCGCACTAAAATGCTACCATAGCTCCCTTACCTCTGAAGATACTGAACCTAAATTTTGTAAAGACGGGAGGATAAATATCCAGTTTACAGACAAAATAATAAAAATTCTAATATTAGTTTTGGGGATCAAATTATAAAGTTAAATGAAAAATTCCAGCAATTCGTGTAAATCAAATGAGACAGTTCGTTGTTAGGAATACAAAAATGGTTTATTAGTATTTTTAAAATTTGTTTAAAAATTAACGAAAATATACAAAAACCACCTTGCTCCTTTAATCTCCCAAACTACTAACACTAAAAAAAATTGATAAAATTAGAATAGAGGGCGTTATTCAAAGTTGACAAAGAAATATAGGAAAAATCCTGATATTAATTTTGAGCTGAAAATTTATAAAAATATTATTTTCAAGCGCATCTTCGGCTACATCACAAGCCCGGTCTTGTGATGAGAAATATATATATATATATATATATATATATATATATATATATATATATATAACAAAATATAATTTCGAGTCATTCCTGCTTTATCTTCGAAGCTGTGGGTTCTTACTTTGGAAAAAAGAGAATACCTATAATGCCTCTATCAAATTTTAAAGGAAAAAAAAAACGAAAATTCTAATATTAATATTAAAGGGCAATTTATAAAATTAAATGGAAAACTTTCTCAAACGCATCACGTAATAAATACAATTTTTACCACTTTTAACATTCTGATATTCTTGAACTTTTTGAAATTTTTGTTTTTTTTACATTTTTTTGCATTTTTACGTTTTTGACATTTTTGACATTTTTTATTTTTTTATATTTTTTAAAATTGTTGTCATTTTTTATTTTTTGGCATTTTTGGCTTTTTTGCTGTTTTTGACGTTTTTGAAATTTTTGACAAGCATCTTTGTATGTTAGTAAACTCATATATAAGCTGTTTCCTGAATTATTGTTTTGGCGTTTAATGTTTAATATTATATCTGTTGCCCACTGTTTTTAGTCTTTCTGAGAGACCCTGTATATATGGTATTGTTATTGTAGAATCGCATTAGTACTACCACCAAATTTATATTTTAAAAAGAACCGACTTCAACTGGCTTCTCTCTCTTCCCCCTTCTCTAATTTGTGTTTTTTGTATATTTTCCACATATTATTTAACTTTTTTATTCGTTTTATTATTTGAACCACTTTCTAGTCTAATTCACCCTATATTCAAACCACACTGTTTGTGTATATTAACCACCCAATATAAATTATTTGTGTATAATTTTCTGAACTACTCTGTACAACAATAATTCAATTTAACACGATCTTGCAACCGCCCTGTATAAGTATTAATCCTCTCCACCCTGACTGTTTCAATTGTTTAAATCACGCTGTATACCTATAATATTACTTCGTCCCATATGTCAAGTATAAGCAAATACTTATGTTCCACACTATATAACATTTTTAACCACCATGTATAACTATAATTCCACTCCACATTATATTTCAATCATCTTGTATATGCAACTGCTTCTAACATTTTTTGAAACCTCCGCCCTATAACTCAAATATCCTTACTGCATATGCTTATTTAACAATTTTTTAAATGTTTTTGATCCACTCTGTATAACTAAAGTTTTACTTCACTCTTATTTCAACCACCTAGTATACGCAACTACTTTTGTGGCACCCAATACAGTACTTTTTGAACCATCCTGTATTTCTTTATTTTTCCACTTCATAAATGTTTCAACCATCCTATAATTTTTTTTTGAACCCACATGTATAACTGTAATTTTACTTCGCCCTATTTCAACGCACATTGCTTGCTGCTTGAATTTCCACGCACGCACACACGGTATACCGTAAAGAAAAGATCGCTCACATAACAATTTTTCTTTTCGATACATTTCACTCGACTTTAAGTCCCTTAGAATGAACACCCTGTATTTTCATGGCATATCTTGATATTTAAGCTAGATATTTATGATGAATTTGACATTTACATTGATTTTTACCGTTTTTTGCACATCTCTTTCCGATTTTCAGAAAAACGGTATATTTTACGTTATAGAAAATTATATGGAATCAAGATGGACCATCTCTTTGTAGAATAAAATTTAAATTTTCAAATTGATTGTGCCGTTTTAGAGAAAACAGTGTAGATTCATTGAAATTCGCTGAATTGTAGTCCCTTAATTACTGCTTTCTCTGATTTTCTAGAAAACGATAAATCTCACGTAACAGAAAATTAAATTGTACTTTTCTGTAACATTCCTTCATGTAATGCCGTTTAAATCATCAAAATTGCCCAACCTGTTTTTGCATAATCACTGAGCATACATAAAAAAAACGTATCAACGAATTGGTAACCTCCTCCTTTTTGGATTTCGGTTAATTATGTACAGACAGTATGTAGATTAGTCATCATGTATATTGCATTATCTCCGAAAAGTAGTTACATCAAGTTAATCTAGTGAACACAAATATATGTGTAAGTTCTCGTCAGTTTCAAACAAATTATGTAAACTGCAATATTATGTATACATCAACTGTACACATAAAAGATTATTTGGTACTTTTAAACAGACCTACTTGGCAGATCTCCCGATACGGCCAAAAGAAAAATAGGTCAGCTGATTTCAACGACTTTGCCAAATTTCATATCCCTAGTTGATTCCGGACCAATTTCTCAATTGATCAAGCGCCAACGTCGTATATCAGAAGTTTTAGTTATGCCATAAAATAACTTCAATGATAGAGTGCTCCCCATTTTTCTTTTGAAATCGTGTTCTTTGAGAAACGACCTTTTGAATATGAAATATTCCAGGAAATTTATTACGACAACTTTATAAACTAAAAATAAAACAGAAAAGTCAAGGAAGGGAAACTTTGTCGATTTAGTTTGATGTGGAAAATTTTACTTTAAACAATCCATTCCAAACCGTGCTCTATTACTTTACTAATAATAGTTCTCATATCTTATCAAAAATTATCACACTGGGTCTAAAGAAAAAGTGTATGATAATGATAAGCCCCCAAAGACACATTTTCAAAATTATTTTGAATTTCAATTTTTGAATTAATTTCATATTTTTTTTATTTCAAGAGTTTAGTCCAATTTACTTTCTTTTAACATCCCATAAAATGTAAACATAGAGTGTTGCAAAAGAGGTTGCTCAACTTGAGGGTGTAAGCGGAGCCTTAACTAAATATCATATATACAATGTTCTAAAATATAAGAGAAAACCGCTCATAGAACCAAGGTTGTGCCTCAGATAAATAGGAAGTTTTCAATAATGAAAACCAGTGCAAGTAAATGCAAGCCACTATGGAAGATAAAGAATATATTTAGAATAGCCACCTAAAACTTCAAATCTCTAAAAACGAGAGAACAGGAACTCCCTAAAGAACTCACTAATGCAAAGATAGACATATGTACTATACAAGAAACACGAGAAAAGGGGAAAGGCCAAACTGTGTTAGATAACTATCTCATGATATACAATAGCGTACCAAAAGAGGCATGAGCCAAGAAAGCAATGGAAAATATTAACGAGGGATTCTTTGAAGACCAAAAGACAACGAAAAAGGAATATGTGTTTTTACAATGATTCAATGCACCACAAACAAATTATGCATAAATAACACATTTTGCCCACACAGAGAACAATATAAGTACACCTTTGGAAATTCCAGAGGACACAGATCCATGATCGCTATATACTAAGCAGCAGAGAAATACACCCTTCCAAAACTGTAGAAAGAGACAGAGAGCGAGAGAGAGTATTAAACAAAATAGGAAATTTATTTTTTCTGACTTTTTTGGGAATAACACCATATAAACTTGAAAGTCTTTTTTTAAGTAGTCCAAACGTTTCAAGGTCTAAATCACAGCCCGTTTTCAATTGTATAACTTAATACAAATGAACAAAAAAAATTAAAAGGATTCGTAACGACAAATTTAGTAAATCACAATTTAATATTAATGTTTGACAATCAAACTGATGTAACTAAAGAAATGATCATAAATTACTACTGGGGTAAAATACAAATGTTAAAACCAACAACCAACAAAAACACATAACTCGAATATATAACAAAAATACAGAACAGAAGCAAGCAATAACTTCTGGATTAAGAAAGACTACGAAGTAGAGCAAAGCTGAAAATCAGAATGAGTATCCTAAACGTTGCGAATGAAACTCTTGGTAAGACAACATATGTATAAAATGGTGGAAGTCATGAAAATTGCCAGTAAATTCGCAATAAAACTAACAAACTTGTGAGAATAACGAAAAATAACTATTAGGAATCTTTCTCAAAATATATGTGGCACGACTTCTACGGATAGTGAAAAAAGAAATGTGAAGATTCAGAAGAGGGCAGAGACCAGCAATGAGAAAAATGATACCAAGACATATAGTCACAACATCTGGATAACATTAAGATACAATCGACAGGCGTATATCTTATCTTTCTAATAGAACCCAGTAGGTATGTAGAAATTGATTAGAAGTACGTTTTCCGGCCTGATCACTGTGTCCTCGGGTGAACCACAAGCCTCTATTCTTGGACCTCTGCTGATTGTAGGCGACTCAACTGTGTCTTTCAACCAGCACATCAGTATCACGGTCTCGGAAGCCACGAAGCCTTATGGTTTCCTAATCAGAAATTGCAGACAATTTACAAAGATCTCAAAAATGTCTTATTTTTAAAATGGATAGTTTTTTCCACAGATCTATAAATTCAAGAGACCGAAAGCTTCATTCATAAATCCGATACAAAATCGATCCAACATTAAATGTAAATAAATCATGAGTGGGAAAAAGACAGAGCATCATGAGTTGCTCCGCGGCAACAATGTCCAGCTTGAGACCTGTTGTCGTATAATATCCAGTAGCGTAACGTAGAAATAAATAAATAAATGTAATCCAACATCTATTACATATTTTAAATTCAATATTACAAAATCTTTTTGTAAAATTTTAATGTAATACAACAATTATGGTGATAAAATAAGTATAAAATAAGTATAACTCATCAAACTTTGAAATTTCTAAATATTTATTTGCAATTGGGAACTTAATTATTTTTGAAACCTCCATATTGAGTGGTAAAGGCGTCAATTGTAATGGGTAAGAGAAATGTATTGGTGTCGCACATTATGGATTTAAGGACAGATTCTCGAAATTCAAAATCTAGAATCCAATATGGCGGACTGCTAATCAAACTCAATGAATCTACCTAAAAACTTGTACATAGGGATTTTCGGTGTTGCTGATTATAGATTTGAGGAACGATTTTCGAAATTCAAAATGAAAAATCCAATATGGCGTATAAGTCGAACTAAATGAATTTGCGTAAAAAATTGTAAATAGGGGTTTTTGATATCAATGATGAGGGTATGAAGACAGATTTTCGAAATTCAATATATATATATATATATATATATATATATATATATATATATATATATAAAATAAATATTTTATTAATATAGCATGTCATGAAATTTAACAGCAAGCTTCGAGCCCTATTTTAAGTATTAAACTTAAATTATAAATAATGGAAATCCAGTAATCAGTACTTTTTTATTGGAAATTTCGTCCTCTTTAAGTACCTTTTTTAAATATTTTAATCATTAATAGTTTTATGAGTTACTGGTGAAGAATTGTATACTTTTTTGTAACTCGTTTTTTTAATATGCGTAAAAACGGTGTACATAGATTTTTCTAGGTGTTATTCTGGATCCAGAGAGTTGTCGCTTATTTTTAAAAGCTTTATATCTATTTTTTACTATCTGCAACTTGTAATCTTTAACAGCAAACTACCTGCAGAATGGAAAAATTGGTATGTGTAAAACGAAAAAATAGGCACAATTTCTTGGTGAATTTACTGCCCAATTAATTCCTCTATAAAGTGCCAAATATAATAATATGTATATATATATATATATATATATATATATATATATATATATATATATATATACATTCCCTTGTCATTTATTATGATATTTGTTTAGAAAACAGTTATTTTCTACTACAAAGCCTGTATAAATTTTAATGAATGTAAAAATTTTACTATATGATTTTTTCTATTGATCCTCTAAAAATAGGGCTTTTGTATAAAAAATCTAGCAAATCTCTATCCGCTTTTCTATAAATAATATTATAATCATTGTTAAAAAGATATGGACTGTCAATTTTTAATAAATATACTTGTGAAATAAAGCTTAAACAGTACGCCACTGAGACATAAACAAAGTATACATAATCACTTACTGATGAAAAGATAAATTCGGAAACAAGTTATCTACTTTTCCACAAACTACACAACCACGCACCATGATTAAGCAATAAATAAAATGTTTTTTTTACAAAAAGCTTCACAATATCACCAAAAATGTACTTAACCTCAACCCAAATACAGTTTCTTGCCGGCAACACGGTAAGAAATAATTTCATTCATAAATCCATACTGGTCGTTATCCCATCGTAAAAGTAGTAAAAGCATTGCCAAATGTAGCCATTTTATGTATTATACTACAATATGAGAATAATTTGAGATATTTCTGTAGTAAATATGCCAGCGCCACATTAAGTAAATTATGGTTTATATTTTCTGTTGCATGTTATATATTGTGTGTAAATGAGTAAAATATTTTAGTTTCTATATTCCTGTCAATTAGCTTATAATGATTTTGTGGAATCTGGCAACAGTGTATCGAGAATAAAAAGAGATAATTTGAATGTTGGAGCGCATAAAAATGTAAACAATTGGGTCTATTTAATTCTTATGTCTGTGGTTTTTTCCCACTTTAGGAAATAACCATATATATATATATATATATATATATATATATATATATATATATATATATATATATATGTACTAGGGCAAGTACGACTCAGTTGAAACACAGAAGAAAATTCACTTTACTGGTGTTATTGTATGGGGTTAGTTACGTTGAAATTGAGTGGATTGGTATCTCAATTCTGCACAATTTTAATGTACCGGTTCGCTGTACTAAGTACATGTGATTTTTTGCGGGAAAGTTCAGTCATCTTCGGAATGCTGCAAAGAGCAGTATGTGTGAATTACGAATATAAATGTATGTGATTTCTTTTGATAAATTTCATTTTTACTCTTGTGTCGTTTTCTTCTGTTTCAATCATTTCGTAAATATCATCAGAAATCCGGCAGTATATTATTCTGTAAATGGGCAAATGAATAATAAAACTTTTATTATAATATTTATTATCTGTCGAATTGAACTGGAAAAGCCTTCAACAGGTCAGTCTAAACTAGACAAGTACTGCTAGACATTATTAAAAGAACGATCACCAATACTATTTTTTTAACACCAACAAACTATTATGAAGTAACAAATATTATACGAAAATTAAAAGAAGGATGGAGTTGATAACATAGAAGCAAAAACACTAATTGTACTGTCTAGACATATAGCACTACCACTTGCTCACGTTAGAAATTTAAGTATAGAGAAAGATATTTGGCCTGGAGCACTCAAGCTAGCTGATGTTACACAAATCTATAAGGATAATGATAGGGATAAAATCGCAAATTATACTCCGATATCGTTGATATCATACCTTGTAAAAAATTTTAAAAAAATTATGTACCACAGATTATTACTGGTACAATGGATGCTCTAAATTTTCTTACTATTACAATTTATGAAAAATTTGCTGTTACATTTATTGCTGTTACATTACTTGACCTAGCCAAAGCTTTTGATACTGTTAACCATTCAATATTATTAGATAAAGTTTACAGATCTGGAATTAAATGAAGTGCGTTCAAACTCATTTCAAGCTACTTGACAAGCAGATATCAGACAGTAAAAATTAATGACACTGTAATTGGTTTCAGTGAAATTAAAACAGGTGTTCCACAAGGTACCCTACTATTTACTATATATAAAACCTACTACTTGATACACCAGAGGGAATTTCAACAGGAAGAAAATGGACTGCAGTTAAAACACAAATGAATTACTACCTTAATGTGATACGTAAATGGTTTGCCTTAAATAAATTGTTGATATTAAGATAAAAACCAAAAAAATAAGAAGGGTAGAAAATTGTAAATATTTAGGAGTTTGTTTTCACTATAGAATGAGATGGGACACGCATATAGAATATTTAATAAATAAAACCAAATACTTAGTCTTTATATTTCGGAAAATGGCCAAAATTATGTTGAGACTCTCTAATAATATTATATAATGCACTTTTCCATAGTATTATTGGCTATGGCAACATTGGGGACGAATTTATTCCACCAAACAAGATTAATTACAACATTTACCACATAAACTCTTGAAAATTATATATAAAAACAAACGTCTGTTGTTAAAAAACACTAAATCTGAAACAAATCTTTGCTTTTGATAAATTTATAAAATCCAATAGTTCTACAAGAAATAGAAGTATTATTATTCCAAAAAGATATAAAACTATAAGCAGAAAAAATAGTTATGTTAAAGCTATTAATGTTTTCAATACCTTACCAAATGAACTGAAAACTCTACAAAACCTTAATACTGCAAAAAAGAAAATAAAACCATGGATGGATCTTGGCTAATATTCAAAATTTCAAATGGTAGGATAGTAAATTTATTTAGAGAGAAATCAATAAAAAAGTTCTAATTTTTTATACTATATATATGTTCTGAGAGGCTTTCGCAGTCATTATTATGTTCTAGGCTAGGTTCCGGATGAGAACCGCGTCTGAATTTATTAAATACTTGACGTTTCGACTCTTGCTTTGGAGCCATCATCAATAGACAAAAAATGGAAAAGAGTTTCAAAGTCTAGATCGAACTCGGGGCCTCAATAAGCCTACTCCCCAAGAGTCACTAGGTAACTGCTCTGTTAAGAAAATGACACGATCTTTATAGCGGGAAGTGAAAAACACCAAACACTTGGTTAAATTTTCACTATTTATTTATTTTTATTTGACATATGTTTCGCCAAGTCTGGCTTCTCCAGAAATTGTAAATATAATGTATTTACAATTTCTGAGATGTACTTGCAACACCTACTATAAGCTACCATTCTATAGTCCGATTGTTTTCCAAATACAAAAAAGTAATTGCAGATTCGTAATCTGCGCCTTCGAAAACATAAATGTTCTGTGTTAATTATCTGCCAACTCATTTTGCAGATTCCAGCAAAATTTCAATGGACTAATAATAGGCAGAAGTACCTAACAAAAAACATAACTCATGTAATAATATTGCAATTGTCAGATTTATTGCTTACTTGGATAAAAATAACTGCAAATAAAGTATTCATAAACAACTCTTGATAAAGTCCTAAAGGTGAGATATATATGTCGAATAATTTTTTAAAAAAGTTGCAACACATTACAGCTATAATTTTTTTAATGTTCGTTTATTACTTTCCAGTTTACAAAAACACATTTTTGTTACATAAACTCTGAAATACTGCATGTGAAGAAGTAACATTTACCGTTTTAACAGAAATCTCGTTCAATGTGAAAGTCCTTATTAGACCAAATAAGAAAATTACGTTTTTCCATAACTAAGAATTAGTGTCTGTTGATATGAAGAGATAAGAATATATCGAAAGGGTATCACTGATGCTAATCAAGAGTGAAACGAATCTGCGAGAAAAGATGAACATTTAATTACACATAATTCCTTCTTTACTTCTTTCACATTCCCCAAGAATTCGCTTGAAGGAGAACCGCACCTGCAGTGCGCGCTTCTCGAGAGGATCCCGAATATAATCTCACATCCCGTCACGTTAATAACTATTATTGCCCTTCGAAATGTGCAACTCGTTCTCGAAAAATTAAACGCTTTCACGAAATTTAATGTACTAAACGCGGAATCTATAGCTTCACCTGTAATTTCGATTTTTTGAAAGTAAACAATAAATTATCATTAAACGTCTCATATACAAACAAATAAGTTGAAATTATAGAGATATTTCTGGTCCATTCACAGTAGCTTGTCGCAAATGGTCCCACCGTTACAGGATGCATAGTGTGTTCTGGCCGCAACATTTTAGGAAGTAAGGTTGATTCACATTTGAACTTACTTTTCTTAATATTTATTTGCTAAATATCAAATTCTTGGTGATAAAAAGATTTACACTCTGGAGAAGAAAAAAACCTTTACCACGAAAAGTAAATTATTTTGTTATACAGGGTGAGTTTTTTTTGATGATCAGTATGGGGATCTCGGAAACTAGCGGAGATAGAGCAATGGTTAAATTGGGAAAGATTTGCAGTTATACTGGCCCAATTGTCATTAAATTGGATTTCGGATTTTTGTAAAAAGTCAGGGCTTACAAGATATTTTGAAAAAACGAAATTCAGTCGATTTAGTCAAATCCTTCTAGCTCCTTTGTTTTTGATTTTATTTAAAAGGTGTGAATATCAAAATTGAAGGGAATTCTATCCCGAATATGATTGTCATGTTCTCGTTCTTCGTTCTCATTTTCGAGATATGACACAAACTTATCTTTTTTTTAGAGCTTTTCAACGATATAATGCTCGATATAGTTATTCATAAAAATAACGGAGTTATGGATGCTTTTCTCTCTTATTTTCACTTTTAACGTAGGTAGCCATGAAATAGATTGATTTATTAATAACTATTCCAAAAACATTGAACGATTTTTTTATTAAATATATCAGATATAACGAAAAAACTAAATAAGTAGGTACTTACTAAAAAAAAATAAAGTACATAATAATGGTTACAATTTATGTTCGAAAAGTCCACCATTGTTATTTAGAAAATCTAGTATATTTTTGAAGTCGGTTCCAAGCAAATCGAAAATCCTTCATTGCGTACTTATCTACTACTTTATCAAACTTGATTGTTGCTTGGCACCGACTTCAAAAATATACTAGATTGGTATGTAATTAATTTGTACAGAATGAGCACCTTTTAATGTTTACATTTTTTACTTCCTGGGTAGGTACCTGACAATATTGATTGTGTTATTTATTTGCTAGAGTTGTATTTTGTTATAATTATTTTTAGCTTTTTAGTTATAGGTGGAAGTCGGTTAAATTTTTTTAAAAAATGTTTTATTTTCAACTGTTTAGTTTATTTGAACTCAGGTAGTTTTCATTATTCATTTTTTGTGTATGTATAACCCTAATAGACAGGACCAGGTAACATCGAAAGCCTCAACATTACACAATGATACTTTATCATTTAAATTGACAGGTAAATGTTTACGAACAAAATGTACTAGTAGGCGTCGACTTAATAAGCCCAAAATATATTTATGCCTTATGGACTACTCCTTGTTACCTTTTTTCAACTTTTTTTGACAACCCTGTATAACTATAGATAATTTCACTCCAACCTATGTACCAACCATCCTATACATACGACTGCCCACGGACATAAATTTGTTAGCTGCCTTCTGTAAAGTATAGGACGGAGTAGAATCCATCCCATATTTACGGAGTCAAATCCGTCCTATAATTAAACCATAGGATATAACTCCTTGTGGGCTACCCCATAAATTATTTCATTTTTAACATTTTATATTATCGCCCTGTGTAACATTAATTCCTCTCCACACTTTATGCAACTTCTTATGGGCTATAGAATAAATATATTTTTAATCACAATGTATAAATATTATTCTTCAACTCCAGCATATATTTCAACCATCCTGTATATAATTTGTTTACGTCCACATCATATAACAGTTTTTTAATCACCCTATATAATTTTAATTTCACATTTTTCCAACATTTTTATACCACCAAACGTCCACTCCACCCTATATTCCAACCATCCTGTATATACGGCTGCCTATGGACCACTCTGTTTTATTTTTCAATCATCATATAAATGCAACACCTTCTATCACTTTACGTTGTGATTTTGTTTGCTATAACTAAACACCCTGTGTATAAATGCACCAAACATTAGTTTTTAGAGTTTGACATGTGTTGTCACTGAATTTTCTATTAGGCCGGGAGAATGTGACAACCAAAAGCACCGTCTTCGCAAAATGGAAAAATTTTCATTTAAATAGGGATACAAACAAAACGAGCTTGGTACTCACTGATTTAAGGAGCCGAAAATACTATGCTTTACTACCTTTATGCTTGAGATGTACATAAAAATTCGCAATTAAAACTTCCAGTACCTAAAATTCCCGCGCTATTACGTTGGAATTAAAATATTTATGAGGAAATGTCCTTTATGTCATTTCGATGAAATTTTTGATAAGAATTTTGGAATTTTTGGCGATTTTCTGCAAAACTACAAGGTGCACGTCGCAGAAAAGTATATGAGATCACCTAGGGATCTTTCTTAATAGATTAAACGCTAAAGAACTATACACATCCATAAGGAGTTTTCGAAACATCGACCAATATGATAGGGATAATGGTCGATTTCCATGCACGCATGTGTTCATTTACAAATTTCATCATTTTACCAATAGAATTCTTTTCCAAAATTTAAAGTTTCACCAATCTGGATATATACTCTATTAAACAAGACCATATTCAAACAAAACGGTTCACCACAGGAGAAGAAATCAGGTAACATACATACAAAAAAATAATAAAAAATACGAATTAATAACCTCCTCCTTATTGGAAGTCGGTTAAAAAGGTGTTGTAAGTGCTATCTACAGACTAGGGCTGAAGCCATTGAAAATAGTAAAAAGTGAAAAAAGATAGTAGGATGAAAACAATTGGAAAAGGAAGAGAATACAACAAAAATGAAAGGAAAATAATTTACGAGCAATCTGAGGTCGGTGAGTTTTTTAGAGTAAAAAACGCTCCTATGGAAAAAAGTTAAATAACAAAGTTGTAGGTAATAAAAAATTTACAACTTTTGTATCTACACTTTTCTCACATAATTTATGTGAAAAATTACAAACAAATTTCTGTTTTTTTTATTTTGATCTTTTGCAAAATATAATTTTACAAAATTTGGTAAAAACTTACCTTTTTATGTCCCAAACACACTGTAATTTTTTTGATTTAAAATATTTATTTTTTCACATTCTTTTGACTTCAAAATATCTGATTTTTTTAAAAAGTCGGTGGGCTTTGTGTTCGTTAAAATCTGTACTTTCTGATAGTGTAAAAAAATATATAAATTACTATGGTAAATGTTCTCAAAATATGCAAAGAAACGAAAAAAACTCAAATTCCGAATTTTTTTAGTAGGCCCAGACCCCCCTATCCCCTTCCCCACTTCTCTATGGAATACCTTTTGATGTGCGCTAAAATTTTCTGTAGATCACTCAAGTAAGTATATAAATTTAATCTTACAATAGTAATAAATAGGCATTAAGCATATAATTTAAAGAAGATTCTATAACTTTCTCAAAATATGTGATGTCTTATTAAATATTAACTTTATTCATTTATTTGGTTGTTAATTATAGTAGTATATTTCGACTTGCTATTTTTTTTATCAATGCAACACCGGAATCTTACGTTTTTCGAGTGATTAATGTAAACATTTTAATAAATAGCCGAAAATTGTAGATAATGATTTAAAAAACAATATAACATATTGCAATAGTAGTAAAATGTACTTAATATAGTTTTTTGCATTCATTTCAATATGTTGACTATCTGATGGAAAGTGAACTTCCCTTGTGAAAGTTGCTGGTTAATCTGAATCGAGAATGTAAGGAAATACGTTTTGGTAAAATTTATAGATGAATGTTTTTTCTTTATAAAATATTTCTGTATCGTCTGCAAAGAGATCATTATTATAAAGTATAAAAAGTGTAGGACCTTTCACAGTACCTTGCGATACTCAGAATTGAACAGCTCTATTAGAAATATAAACATCCCCAATCTGAACACATTGTTTCCTTTTCTCTAAATAGCTTTTAAATAAATCGAATACTTGGCCCCTTAGACATATACTCTCAAGGGTTTTAAGCAAGTCTGGATGGCTGACGGAACCGAAGGCCTTGGCTAAATCAAGGAAGATACAAGATGATTTCTGACTTATATGTAGTGCTTTATAAGGTCAGCAATTGCATCTTCAGTTCATTTAGTCTCATGAAATCGATATTGGTGGTCTGAGTGTATTTTGTGTGTTTTGATAAAATTACAAAGTAAAATTATCGTTTTCTCATAAACTTTTTGACACTTTTCATGTAGGTCTGTAGTTTCATATGCTGTCTTTGTATCCAAACTTACATATATGATCTCATCTCATAAATCTTTCCTTTTTCCTCGGTGATATTCTTAGCTCATTCATTTAGTGAACGTTAGTGTCTCTGATTCATACGTTACAACTGGGATTCCGCTATTAAATAGATCCTTTAATTTACCTTATGCTACTCAACGTAAACTAAGTCTTCGTTATATCTCTTGTGTCTGGTTACCTCTGGTGAGTCTTAAGTCGTGACCAAGGTACCGGTATTGTGTAACTTCAGTTATGAGATTGTTTACTAATTCCTTTGCTTCTCCGATGAATAAGTTTCTCATAAAGTTTGTTTTCCTTCTGTTTATCTATAGTCCAGCTTCATTGGTTGCTTGTTCAAGTTGTTTGAGCACTACTTCATAATTTTGTAGCAATGAGGACAATATCGCTGGCGAATCTTAGGTTGCTAAGCATTTTTCCATTTATGTTTATCCCTGTCTTATACCAATTGACTTTTTTTAGGAACCGCAGTGAAGAGCTTGGGTGACATTGTGGCTTCTTTTCTGACACCTCGCTCCAGTGGGAACTTATTGGTTTTTTTTTTCATGTAATTGCAAAATTGCAGTTGATTTTTTATAGATGTAATAAATTAAGCAAGCTTATCTGTAATCCACACGACACTGAGTAAGAGACTTGATTATTCCGTTGAGTTTTATCGTGTCGAAGGTCTTTTGAAACAGAAACAAGAACTAGTGGTGTGTTATACCCTATATTTTCCTTGATTAGGATTTTTAATGTAAAACATGATCGCTGGTACCGAAACCTAAAGGAAGTCCCGCTTGTTCAATTGATCGGTGCAGGCTCAATTTATTCTCAAGCCTGAAGGTGACTATTAATACAATTTTCCATTCATTTGGAAATATACTGTCGAAGAGGCACATGATAAATAATTTTCCAATCATTAAAAAAAAAGAATAAATAAGCAGGGTTAAATAAAGAAGGCATGGAATCCTAGAAGAATAAAACGGGAATTTATACACAAGATAGAGAATTAATTTAATATTTTGTAAATTGGTATCTTCCGTTTTCATTAGTGACCCACTCATTCTACTAACAAGATAACGTCAAAAATTTCTAGAAGTATTATATTTTGGTAAAACAATTACCTACTACTGTTTATTATAACTCATACTGAGTCACGATGTCATATCAGTTCAATTTTTGTACAATTTAAAAGAATTTTTACCGACACAATTTCCCACATTTAAAAAAACGGTGTTATAAGGTAATGAGCGAAGTTGTAATTAATGAGGTTTCACTACTTTTAGTGTTAGTGTGTAACGTTTCTATAACTCGTGAGGTTTTTCTAAAAGTCGATAAATCATATTTACATGTCGAGTAAATTTTCGTGTGACAATATGAATGAAAATCATGTACTACAAAAATTCATTCAATACAAAAACGTTACCTTATCCTATGAAAAGTCAGCTTAAACACGTTGAAAAAATCACACCACCACCACTTCAGAATCGATCACAGACGAAGTCCATGTTTTCACAATCCCGAACAATCTATTAAAAATCCTTTCGGCAAACTCTCAACTACAAATAAACACCATATAACCTAAAAATGGCTTTGCGATAAAGCTCTAATCCAAACTTTATGGTTAATCTCGTTGAATTTTTATACGAAAAAGGACAACAACCTGCCGCGGAAAAGACAACAAAATCCGGAGCATTATTATATTTTACAAGGTGGTTATTAGTTAAATGTCAAAGCCTGAAGGCTAATTTAAGGGTTCGTGACCCCCACCACTTTCTACGCTGTAGTAGTAGGTACTTGTGACATTTACGCGCCACAAATCAATGGGCTTCAAAATTTAAATTGTCAGCGTACACACAACGAGAATAATTCACCGACGGAAGTGTTGTTTTTCTTTTTGAAATCATACTGACACTGTTCTACTTTTTTTTGGTCATAAGTTTTAATATAATAGATGTGGAACAGACTGTTTGTCAGACTATAATATCGATCCTGAGCCGGTTGAAAGGACATGAAGGCGGGCGGGCGGATGAAGGGCGTCGAGGAAAATGCAAGAACGAGAGGATGAGAGAAGAAGAAAGAGACGCAAGGCGCCACGGCGCGCCGGTCACTAGGGGTTGAAATGACGTCTCCCATGATCGTCGAGTATATAGTTCATTCCTACACTATTGGCACTAACTCATAATTATTGCTTTAAGCACTTATAAAGGCCATATACCTCATAACTACAAACTTACTATTTTAAATGTTAATAAATGAACATCATTTTAAAGTATAATGTATGTAGCAACACTCTCATTAACAATAAATTCCACTACCCAACAATGGAAATGTTTCAGACTCAAAAACAACTTATTCCTCTGTATATCCACATGTCGAATTAAAAAATCACAACATCAGTTACGGCTTCTTGTGGAGTCACATTTTATTTAGAATATAGAGAGATTTTTTTAATGTTGCTTACTTACACGCAAATTGGATGTCATTCCAGTACGAGGGCTGCCTTTTATATTTCGGGATTGGACAACCCTAGTGTTGCAATCTGACAACTGACAGCTCTATCGTAAAGTTTGACATTTTTGAGGTTATACGTACTCAGAACGTTTTGACATACGAGCGCTATGTGTTGTTTACAGTAACTTAAAAAATTGATCTCGGCCAAAAAATGGAAGTAAATCGTGAACATTTTCATGCGATTATTTTTTACAACTTTCGACGTGGATTAAGTCAGCAAGAGTGCATGGATGAACTTAATTTAATTTTTGGCGATGAAACTCCATCAAGACCACTGTTTATCGATGGTATGGTGAATTCAATCGGGGTCGAAGTTCACTCCAAGACGATTTTCGTGAAAGTCGTCCAAAAACAGTTGTTGTTCCGGAAACCATTGATGCTGTGCGCGAACTGATATTGCAAGATCGTCATGTGACCTATCGTGAGATTGAGTCAACCTTACACATTAGTGGGACCAGCATACATTCAATATTGCATAAACATTTGAATGTGAAAAAAATTTGTTCGCGTTGGATCCCACACAATTTGTCAATCGTTCAAAAAAAGGCTCGTGTCGATTGGTCCAAAGAAAAGCTCAAAAAAGACGATCGCGGTGCTTCAAAACACGTTTATCACATAGTGACAGGTGATGAATCGTGGATTTACGCGTATGAGCCCGAAAGTAAACAACAGTCTGAATGGGTGTTTCAAGATGAGCCGAATCCAACAAAAGTTGTTCACGCACGAAGCACTTCCAAGCAAATGATCGCCTGTTTTTTCGAAAAAACTGGACAACCGCAACCGTACCACTAGAACAACGCAGAACAGTCAATTCTGAGTGGTACACAACCATTTGTTTGCCAGTTGTCTTCCAAGAAATGAGGAAAACCAACCGCCGAAGACGGATCACTCTTCACCACGACAATGCGAGCTCTCACACACAAAACATCGATTTGATGACTCATCCGCCGTATAGTCCTGACTTGTCACCAAATGACTTCTTTTTGTTCTCGTACGTAAAAAACAAACTGAGAGGTCAACGTTTTTCGACACCTGAAGAAGCGGTTGCTGCGTTTAGAATGCATGTTTTGGAGATACCTCAATCAGAGTGGAAAAAGTGCTTCGACAATTGGTTCAAACGCATGCAAAAGTGTATAGATCTTCATGGGGAATATTTTAAAAAACAATAAAGCGATTTTCGATTATTAATGTTTGTTTTTGTTCTCTAATCCCGAAATATAAAAAGCAGCCCTCGTATAATGCTGATACTCTGTAATTTCAAGGTTATAATATTACGGGATAGACGGTGAAAGCAAGACGATACATCGTTTGTAGTTTCATCGGTGCACTAGTCTCAAAAGAGCGATATGGCCATATCCCGAAAACTTTTGTATGATTTTATTTTTCCTGAGTTTTTTGGGAATAACACCACTTAAACTTGAAAGTCTGTATATTTCAGATAGTACAAACGTTCAAGGTCTAAATCAGACCTTGTTTTCAATGGTAATTAACTTAACACAAATGAACCAGAATATTAAAAATTAAAAAGGGATTCGTATTGACAAATTTACAATTTTATACTCTCTCCGAGGTGTCATTCCTTTGTACGCAAGACAATATATATTATATATAAATATAATATTTATTGTTTCTGGTCGGGAACCTTCATCAGTTGCGCTTCCCACAATTGAATGTCCTCTCGAACACTTCTTTATGCATTTGATCCATTTCGTTAAATTTGAAGACGCGATATGTAAGACCGACATCTAGGATTTTCAAGAGAATCAGTACACAGAGGTTCCGAATCTGGAGCCGTTCCGTGCAATTGCTGTTCTCCCTTAACTCCTAGGACAGAATGTCACGATAAAATTTTCAGGTTACTTCACCTGTCAGAGATATTGAATACTCTCTTCGAGGTGTCATTCCTTTGTACGCAAGACAATATATATTATATATAAAAATAATATATATTGTTTCTGGTCGGGAACCTTCATCAGTTGCGCTTCCCACAATTGAATGTCCTCTCGAACACTTTTTCATTACCTTCTGTATAGGGACACAAAGTCTGGATTAGCTAATCACGCATAGACCGAACACCATAACATCAACTGGGACCAGCTAGGGGTAATTCACAAGGAAGAACACTGGTATAAAAAATAATTCATCCAGACGACAAACATAACCGCTACGCATCACCGGCAACCAATCACCAGGTAAGGCGACACTGATTGGACGAAACAGAGAATTAAGTGGCCCAATGAGCATGACCGATGTAGGGTATAAATACGACCTATAAACTGAATTACCTATCATTCACCTAATGACGCTAGTAGATCCAAAGCTATTGAAACGTTGTGAGATCAACGATTTCAAGACGATGGAAGTCCAAAGAAACTTTAAGTTACATAAGGGGTGTTGCAGAAATTGACCAATATATTAGACTGTAATATATTACTGTATTTTTTTAAGTAACGTGAGACATTTCGTTATTCAAAATACTAAAAAACATTTTCTTTTATTACAAAATTACTTGCCGCGCCTTCGCCAAAAAAGATTAAATGAATAAAATTATCAGTTTTAGTTGTTTATTATTATCTTATTTTAGTTGTTTATTTAGATTTCTACTCCTCATAATGGTTTCTGAAAAATACAGACAAGTTAAGTAAGTGAAAATCTAGGTATAATACCTAGCAGTTTGTAGAAACTGTTAGGAACATTAGTTGCCTTCTTGAATGTATATTGTATTGTATTTATCTGTGTGCTGTGACGCATCGTTTCCTAATCAGGAATCGTTGTTTGAACAACTTTTTTTTTCAAGCAATATGTATAATATTAGTTCGCTTGACTTTTTCGTAGAATCGTCAATTCATTGATTAAGTTTCCTTCTTAATGTTCATTTGATAGGATCTGATACCATTCAATTTCTTCATTATTTAACAACATGCAGACACTTTCTTGGCTTTTGTTGTCGATTTGTTTCCAAAGTATCTTGGATATTCATTTTATTCTATAACTTTAACAAAAATACCTTTTTCTCAAAAACCTCTTTTGTTGATGAAACTGTTTTTGCTCTGTCATATAAGGATTTACTGACTCCTCTTTTACGTTCAAGGAGAGATTTGAATAGAAATGTGTTGGTTTTCTGTAAATACTTGTGGTAAAGTTGTTGCTTGATCGTTCAACCAACACTTCCCACAATAGAAGTTTATGTCCATTCGCTATTTCAAGAATAAATTTAATATTGGATACCTTTTGATTAATGGATTCCAAAAGGAGTAAGAATCGTCTATGTTGTGTTGCCATATGGCAAAAATAAATATCATCAAGGTAGATCCACCATACTTAAGTTTTTTTTTTGGAAAATTATGGATAAAAGTATTTTATAAATATGTTATTTTCAAATAGAGTTCGATAAGGTTTATTAATCAAAAGAAAAACTTCGAAGTCAATTAATCAATCAATTGAAAATTCCACAAAACAAGTAGTTATATTCTACCAATTTATTCATAAAACGTTCTTGGACAACACTTCTTGATAGGGAATGGAAATGCCACATCACACAGATAACTATCACACAAAATATATCCAAACATATTATACAGGAAAACTAGTTGACATATTCATAGACCTTTTTTCAGTTAATACTGGGTAAGACTTTTTCTATAAGAATGCAGCTAGTGTCCCAGGCAGTTTCCACAAACTGCCCTTAGATACTACACCTTAATTCTCACTTACTTTGCTGTAGTTTTCAGAAACCATTGTGCGGAGTGAAAATCTAAAAAAACAACCAAAATTCTTCACTTTCGTTTCAGAATTTATTTAAAACATAGCTCCCATATCTGATAATCTAGTTCGAGTTCCAATAAACTTTCATACATAATCAGTATTTTATTTCTGGTACCATTTTTTCTAAGCGTGTTTTTCTTCCATTGAAACAAATCAACCTTTCCTCATTCGCACCATCAGTAAAATATGCAAAACATAAATTTTCAAAAACAAAAACCAATTAAAAAATATTAAATAGTAACGTAATTGCAAACCAAGAAATAATTTCTTTCTGAAACAATAAATCCTTATTTTAAAGTCGGGCTCAAGTTAAACATAAAATCATCGACTTCAAGCTAAGTTCCAGAAAAATAATATTATATACAGGATGTAAACTATATGAGTGCATATATTTCAGGTAGAGATAGTCCACATTAAATCAAACACAATTATAAATCAATGGTCTAAGGGCTTTAATCACCAAGTTATGACAACATACTTATATGTTAATTATTGTCAATGTGACAACATCGCTTATCGGAAGATATACTTTTCTCTTACTAGTAAAAAATGACCTTGACCACGAGAAATGCCCTGCGGAGTTTTGTATTGTATTGAATAATTAAGATTTGTCGACGATTTGCTTGATTTCGGGTAAATGAAACATTTAAGAAATAAACGTTTTTAAAACATTATCTTTCTTAAAACTAATGTTTGGAGGTAACCTTTAAAATTTGCGTAATTCTTTTATGTATTAAGGTAAAGAAAACCACAATAAAAAGCATTTTATTATAATTTAGAAATAACTTTTCACAAAATATTCCAAGAAATCTCTTGAGTGCCTAGTTTAAATTGCATATTTCCAAACTAATCAATTAATTCATATTATTATTTACGTTGGATAATAAAGTACCTACTTACACAATTAATAAATACCAAAATTATCACAACAAATATTCTAACACATAACTATGGAGGGTTGAATGAAGGAGGACAAACTTATATGGGAATAAAACTGAAAAAGTGTCCAGCGGACGTTTTCAAATAAGAAGTTTAAGAATTGGCCAGAATGGCGCAAGTGTGACGACAGGGTATGATAGGAAGATAGAAATTGTCAATGGATTGATATGTACAAATCCTACATTTAGAAGTGAAGTGGCAAAAAAGTGAGAATGCTGTAATTATTCCTAAAAATCATAAATATAACGTAGAAAACTGTGAATTCTCTTTGTAAATGGTTGTCTCCGTTTTTTTTTTAGTCTCTGCAAGTGATATGAGTTTATAGTGTGTTAATTGTGATATAAATTAAAAAGTGTGTGCCCCAGTTTTAACTTTTTATGAAACTCATTGATTTTATAGTTGTTATTTTGTTATAAAACTTTTTGGAATAGTTAAAGAATAGGAAAAATTTGTGTATTTATAACAATTTTATACTTGTTAACAAATAGATGTTGGTGAATTGAATTAATTAAGAATTATTTATTTTTACCTTCTTGTGTTCGTATTACATATTTATTTTTAAAAGTGTTCCTTTACTAAGTTGGTGTTTCTACTTCCTTGTTCACCTGTCTCTGGATAAAAGGTAATTAACAATTCTTTTCACCACTGAACAAACTGCTATAATTAAATTATCTCTTCTGATATCATTATGGAACAAATTTCACTTGCGTTTTAGTCTAGAATAGTTTCTTTTTCAAGGATTCTAACAGTTTCACACACTGGTTTTCCATATATTTTTTCTTGTCTAGTTGGACAAAAAGCTCATATTAAATGACTATTTTTGGAATCCTTCTGCTGTAGTTGTATTTTAGATATTTCCAAAGGTACGCCTGGTGAATGCCCCTGGGAAAATATCTTCAGAAGTTCGTTGAAGTTCTCGAGTCGGTGGACAATGCCATAATCAGCTTAGTAATTATGTAATAATGGGTTCTCTACAGTTTAATTTATGTAGGATATTTATCTTAATCCTAACAAAATGTGCAAATAAAATTTTGGTTCTAAGTCATTTTTATCTATGTACAAGGTATTTCATTAACTTAACACTTAATTAATGTTAAATATATCGGGTTTTTGAACTGTGATGATTAAATTTGCGTTTTTTGGATGTGAATTCTTCACATTAACCTAATTTTATTCACGTCGGTTTGTTGGTAGAAAACTGATTTCTACGAACAAATTACTCGGTCGGTACCAGGGGCTCCCCCAAATTGAGACCATTTTGTGGACACTTTTTCTTAAACAGAGTATGTCCTCATTTGACTCAACCCTCCATACACATAACTGCATAAATGCACAAACTTCTTTAGTCACTTTTCTACATAACACAATAGGAAGCAAACACGACATTGAAAATTAAAAACTGCGGTCAGACTTTATAAACAGCCGCTAACGCGAAGCGCCACGTTGCCATATCTTCTCGGTAGATTTAGGTCAGGTTTTCATTTAATTTGAAAACTGAAAAAAATTGTTTCTTAATGAAATTGGGATTAGTGAAGGCATAGAAACTATTTAGAATTTATTTATCAAGCTTTACAAGTATTTTGCATTCAAAATTATGTGTAGGTGACTGTAAAAATGGGGGCAAATTTTTTGACAAAACTATAAATTTTTTGTAAAAATGATATAAGACTTTTCGATTTGTTTTTACCTAAACTTTCATTTCTCAAAATATTTGCACTCAAACCATTTACACCCTGTATATTTTCTTTAGTTGAGTTACTTCTGTGTATTTGCTTTATATTTCAAATTGATTTGCTCATATTGGTAGGTGATAACATTTCAATAGTCCCTTTTGTATGAAACGCTCTATACAGTTCGTAAAGTCGCTAACGGTGAATAGCGACTGTGTCGCGGCTCAGCCCTCGTGGTAGTCGTCCATCGGTGTGTTTTTTCTGTAAGGGCCGTTTGGGGGATTAGACGTTCCGCTTTTGCCGGTCGCTAAATTCGACGAACGGGACCTTTAAAGGGTTTATTCAAATTCTTCGGCGATTGCGAATTGAAATTTTATGGGTCTGACTGTTGGAAAAATGAAAAAGAATCGTTCGGAAAGTTCAAGGGTTTCTCTAATCCAATGAAAAATTTAACTAGTTTTATTTGAAATATTAATGGGAAGCTGTTGGAGATTATTGCGTTAATCATGACTGTGTAACTTTAATCAAGGATCGACTTTTGTAAGAGACTATCGAACTCATGAACCCTGGCAGAAATTAAAATTTTAATTAATATTGAAAATGAGAATTATTAAGAATAGAGATGTTGTTAGTTTTTCAGTGTCCAATTTTAGTTAAATTTATATCTGCCAATGCGAAATGAAATAACTTAAAAATGCGTCTCTTATACTATTCACTAATGAAAAGATTTACTATTCACTAACTCATTTATTAATGTTCGACATGAATAATATGTGAGTGAATTTTGTCATATGGTTTTTTAGTTATTTAACCGACTTCCAAAAAGGAGGAGGTTATCAATTCGTCGCGTTTTGTTTGCTTTTTTTTGTATGTATGTTACCTGACTTCTTCTCCTGTGGTGAACCGTTTTGAAGTGATGAAATGTGTGATGCGTACATGGAAATCGACCAATATTAACTATAACTCCTTATGGATATGTATAGTTTTTTAACGTTTAATCTATTAAGGAAGATCCCTAGGTGATCTCATAAACTTTTCTGTGACGTGCAACTTGCAGTTTTGCAGAAAATCGCCGAAAATTCCAAAATTCTTATCAAAAATTTCATCGAAATGACATAACGGACATTTCCTCACACATATTTTAATTCCAACGTAATAATGCGGGAATTTTATGCACTGGAAGTTTTAATTGCGAATTCAAAAATTTTCTATGTACATCTCAAGCATATAAGTAAAGTAAATAAAGTATAAGTAAAGCATAGTATTTTCGGCTCCTTAAATCAATGAGTACCAAGCTCGTTTTCTTTGTATACCAGACAAAAACCCATTTAAATGAAAATTTTTGGTTGTCACATTCTCCCGGCCTAACAAAAAATTCGGTGACAACACATGTCAAACTTTAAACTGCTATTTGGTGCGTTTATACACAGGGTGTTTAGTTATAACAAACAAAATCACAAAGTAAAATGATAGAAAGAGTTGCATTTATATGATGATTGAAATGTAGAACGGGGTAGAATGATAGTGGTCCATAGGCAGCCGTATATACAGGATGGTTGGAATATAGGGTGGACTGGACGTTTGGTGGTATAAAAATGTTGCTAAAAAGTGTGAAATTAAAATTATATAGGGTGATTAAAAAACTGTTATATGATGTGGACATAAGTAAATCATATACAGGATGGTTGAAATCTATGCTGGAGTTTAGTTATATTTACACAGTGTGATTAATAATTATTTCTTTTATAGCCCCTAAGAAGTTGCATAAAGTGTGGAGAGGAATTAATGTTACACAGGACGATAATATAAAATGTTAAAACTGAAATAATTTATGGGGTAGTCTACAAGGAGTTATATACTATGGTTGAAATATATGACGGATTTGACTCCGTAAATATGGGATGGATTCTACTCCGCCCTATAGTTTACAGAAGGCAGCTAACAAATGCTTGTCTGTGGCCAGTCGTTTGTACATTATGGTTGGTACATAGGGCGGAATGGATTTATCTATAGTTATACAAAAAAAAGTTGAAAAAAGATTACATGGGCTTATTAAGTCAACGTGTACTAATACATTTTGTTCGCAAACATTTACCTGTCAATTTAAATGAAAATGTATCATTGTGTAATGTTGAGGCTTTCGATGTTACCTGGTTCTGTTTATTAAGGTTATACATACAAAATAAAAAATAAAGAATGAAAACTACCTGAATTCAAAAATACTAAAAAGTTGAAAATAAAACAGTTTTAAAAAAAATATAACCGACTTCTACCTATAACTAAAAAGCTAAAAATAATTATAACAAACTACAACTCTAGCAAATAAATAACACATTTATTGTTGTTAGGTACCTACCCAGGAAGTAAAAAATGTAAACATTAAAAGGTGCTCATTCTGTACAAATTAATTACCTACCAATCTAGTATATTTTTGAAATCTGCGTTCATACGTAGTATTGTTAATAAAGAGTTCTGTATCTCAAATAGCTTAGGTCCTTATCAAGTTTAAATCCGGCCCTGCAAATATTCAAAAATAATTTGATAAAGAAATCATGTCACCTAAATCAGGAAATAAATTTGACACTCCGGTGTCCCGAATAATTTAAAAAGTTTATAATTCGTCAATTTAAAAAGTTGCCTCTATTTCAAACATAACATGACAGCCCAATCATGAAATTCAAAACTTGGTATAATATTTGGAAAGGAAAATATCCTCATATTAATTACTAGTAATTAAAAATAAACTTTATCTATGAATTTCGATTTTATATATTATTATTATTTTAAGAAAGCAGTATGCGAAATAAAAATTCTACCTAGCGGGGAACAATTCATCAGCAAATTATAATCGTAATGTACACATATGTACAAGCAACTCCACGTAAAACAAAAAAGACAGCAAAATATATGAAACTGAGCTCCAAATCCGACTTTACAAAAGGAATACACAATTCTGGAACCAAAAATACAGTGATGTCAGTACTAAAAAACAATATCTTTTTTATTATTATTAAAAAAACAGAATCCTCTAAAAGTGATTTGAAGGCTTTTTTATGCATCAATATTTAAATTCTATAAAAGCATTAGTACACCAGTCAATAGAGATTTTTAGGTGACATAAAATTCAAACCAGCAAACCGCTTAAGTCATCACGTAAATAATAGTTTGTAAGTCATAACTGACATAATTTTAACAGCAAACTCGTAGAAGTAAATTATTTGAGCCTTAAAACCCCAAAAAATATGGAGTATTTTCGTTTTTTGCTTATAGCATAAAAAGTAATGATTTGTTCATAATGCCGTCAATAGAAAAATTGTAGAAAATCAGAAAATCTTCAAATTGGATGTTTATAAATTTTGATCCCAGCATTTTTCATAAATAAAAGCTGGAAAAACCGATGTAAAGGGAGTGATTTTAAAAAATTCATAACTTGGTTGTAATAACAGCTGGAACCTTAATCTGCCTCCTAGTGATAGCTTGTAAGGCTGAGATTAATAACGCTGAAGATCGATAGGTATTGTACGGTAAGCAGATCTTGCACAATTGCAATTTAAATAATTTGCAGGACGTATCGTATTAACCACGATAATTCGATAGCGATATACAAAATATATTTTGAAAACTTATAAAATGCACTTCACTTCGTATATCTTGGATTTTTGTCACAGTGCCGTAAAATGCATTAATACTGCTTTAGAAATTTGACTTAAACGATGGACCCTCCGATGTTTTCACAGTGGCGGATCCAGTCAGTGGAAAAAAGTCATTTAATTAATATCAGTAAACAGGTAACCATTAGCTTAATAAACCAATGAGAAAATATACCAATATGAGCAGGCAATAGTTAGGTAAATAAAAACGTAATAAACTGTTGAGAAAAACATATAATAATACAATTTACTATAATTTACATCACCTTAAGAAAATTCTAGATCCGCCCTTGACACCTATTGTCAGTGCACCGCTGGCTGGCTGTCAGATATTCGTACATTTAATGCAATGTTTACTATTAATTTAAACTAACTTTTCGGCATTATAGGGAAAAACTAAGATAGGCAAATTGAAGTGCAATTTATGAACTTTCAAAATATCTTTATTATCTCCCAGTCGAACTAGTCTCGTTAATACGGTGGGATGTTCAAAATAGTTCTCTAAATATTTAAATTCTACTTATTCAATAGAATGCATCCGTGAGCCTATATAAACTGAATATCATGAAAATGATCCAATTAGAATATATAGGATTTCTTATTCTCTACAATTTTCCTGTAGACGGCATTACGATTCCTCCATTATTTTTCATTATATAAGCAAAAAACAAAAGAAATTCATATTTTTGCTAGTATTTAGGTATTAGTTAAATCGTCTACTTGTACGAGTTTGCTGTTAAAATCTCATCAATAATTATTTATAAGTTGTCGTGATAGTATAAAGCAAATTGCTATTGAATTTCCGAAAATAAGTTCAATTTTGCTCTGTAAACTGGTGCATAGGGACACAAAATGAAGTTATCATTGATACAATAAACTCTTTTTTTCTTTGCCATCAAATTCAATTCTAGACGAAGAAAAACAGAAACAACAAATAGTTAACAAAATCAATGAAACTAACTCTATATCCGACTTTATATAGGGAATACAGAATTCTAAAAATATAGCTTTACTAGAAAAGAATGCAACATCACTCTTTATTAAAAATCAAAACAATTTTTAATAGTTACCTCAAGGAAAATCTAAGAGCTTTTTATTTATATATCAATAAAAACTCGGTGAAGGCAATAGGACCACCCAAAAGGAAATTATCATTGATTGATTGAATAAATTGCCCATCAGCTTTTTTCCTTCGTCCATAATGACCACGAAGGTATACATTAAACCATCAGAAGATTGCAGTATCTCATTATAGTCACAAAGTGACATACATACTATTTTCTTTCACGTCATATCTCGTTTCAAGTTCTAGTAGCAAATACCGTTATTTATTGCTCTCATCAGTCTAATAACAGTTTTCATTATTTCTAATTGAGTTGTTAAACTATCGATCGGATCGAGTTATTACTGAACGGCATATTACATTTACAATATCTTCTAATTTTATAACGTCGTTTGCATCTCTACCTACGAATTCATTTCAATTCATTCAAATTACTGGTTTCGATAATGATACTTTATGTTAATCAAGAACAGTTAACAATACTAATACTGATTATTTTTTAATTATTTTGGATACTACTGAAATAACTTATACTAGAATAAAGGATCGGATAATTTAGTGAATTATCAAAAGTGAGAATGCATGTTTTCTTAAATGTATTAAATCCATTATCTAGCATATAATTCCTCTAAACGCTCGCATCTTGCGAGGATGGTTGCTGCAGATGAGAGTTACCGTAGCTAAATCTATTATATGTATACTCAGTGGCAAAGAAATCGCAACACCCAGAAGATGTTTAAATATACTATTGTTTTACTAAAACATAAGTGCTACAGTAAGGAGTAAATGATTAAAATTTGGTAAAGTTTGGTGAAATTTTTTTTTATTAATTAATATTGTAGTCGTTTTTAGGGATCCGTATATACAATATACCCTTATAATATCACTCCGGATTTCTGCCTCTGTCACATCACAGCAATTTTCTCCTAAACTACTGGTCGGAAGAGGTTGAAATTTGGTATCAATGTATAGTTTGGTGACCCGATCAGGAGTACATATCGTAAAAGAAAAAAAAATTGATTTTAGGGGTACTTCTGGGGGGAAAAACTAAAAAAATCGACAGTTTCCCCCCTCCCTGATTTCCAAAACTGCTGAGCCTAAAATTTTAAAAAAAAAAAGGAAATATAGAACGTTGCCCGAACTTTACAGGAAAAATAAGGAGAAACCATTAATATTAATTTTGGTGGGCAAATTATAGAATCAAATAAAAATTTAAAAATAAAAAAAAATTCAAACGCATCTTTTAATATATCAAATGAAAGGTCTCATTCTGAGGAACACAAATATATTTTTTTTATATGTAAAAAAAATTATTTAAAAAGGTATTATCGAAAATATACCAAAATTTACCCATTCCCCCCCCCTTATCTCCGAAACTATAAAACGTAAAGTTTTGAAAAAAAATTAGAGGTATAGGTTCTGACCTGAAGTTTACTGGAAAAATAAGGAGAAACCTCTACTTTTAATTTTGGGGGGCAAATTACAGAATTAAATGGAAAATATAAAATTAAAATTGTTTCTAACCCATCATGTTATATATCAAATGAAAGGGCTCATTACGACGAAAACAAATATATTTTTTTCATATTTTTAAAATAAATTAATTAAAAGATATTAACAAAAATATTTAAAAAATTACCCATCTCCCCCCCTTATCTCCAAAACCATAAGCTGGAAAATTTTGAAAAAAATGGGGGTATAGCCCATCACCTGAACTTTACTGGAAAATTAAGGACAAAGCCCTAATATTTATTTTGGGGGGCAAATTATAAAATTAAATGGAAAATATAAAATTAAAATTGTTTCTAACCCATCATGTTATATATCAAATGAAAGGGCTCATTATGACGAAAACAAATATATTTTTTTCATATTTTTTAAATAAATTAATTAAAAGATATTAATAAAAATATAAAAAAATTTACCCATCTCCCCCCTATCTCCGAAACCATAAGCTGGAAAATTTTGAAAAAAATGGAGGTATAGTCCTTCACCTGAACTTTACTGGAAAAATAAGGAAAAACCCCTAATATTCATTTTGAGGGGCAAATTATAAAATTAAATGTAAAATATATAATTAAAATTGTTTCTAACCCATCATGTTATATATCAAATGAAAGGGCTCGTTATGACGAAAACAAATATATTTTTTTCATATTTTTAAAATAAATTAATTAGAAGATATTAACAAAAATATTTAAAAAATTTACCCATCCCCCCCCCCTTATCTCCGAAAACATATGCTGAAAAAAATTGACAAAAATTGAAGTATAGCCAGTAGTTAAACAAAGCGGTTTCTGGAGCGGAAGTGGGCATAAAGGTAACCAGTCATCGAGTTCTCGCCGGGAGCTGCTGCCGAGCTGTTGGTAGTTGTTGTTTGGATAAGAAGAAGACATTGGGAAGAAGAAGAAGACATTGGGGGTGGTCGTAGGGGTGCGCGAAAGACATTTGGGTGTGTCGCAGAGGTGCGTGCCATCTGTTGTTAATAAATGAAAGCAATTGTATTATGGGTTGTGTGGGTTGCAGAGTGCACGCCATCTGTTGATGGTTGTGGTGGTTACAAAGAAAAAAAGCTAAATACTTGGCCGGGTATCGAACGCGGCTTGCCTGATTACAAAGTCAGGTGTCCACCGAGCTGCGCTAATGCGGTTAATCGAGAAATGTTTATTTGAAAAGGTATAGTACATGCCCGTTGGGTGGGCGCGGGTTTTTGGGCGTTGTTCGGTTAGATATTTGGGGGCTGGATGGGGGGATATGATATTTTGTTGTCTGTAAAAAAATTTAAAATCTTGGTATTTTGTTGTCTGTAAAAAAATTTAAAATCTTTTGCTTAAGCCTGCATGCGCGAGAACGTCCACTCCTTCGAGTCTATAGTTATCGTAAGCGACCGCCTACCTGCGCAAGAACGGCAACTCCTTCGAGACTCTGATTTTGTCGGATGATTCAAGGCATTGAACGCCTGCAGGCGCAAGAACGTCCACTCCTTCGAGTCTATAGTTTTCCTAAGCGAGCGCCTACCTGCGCAAGAACGGCAACTCCTTCGAGTCTCTGATTTTGTCGGATGATTCAAGGCCGAGCGTAATAATTTTGAGACTTGGAAAAATTTTTAATGATGAATCAAGAATTTGATGTTATGGTTTCTAGTAGTCTGCTAATAATTTTTAGTATAAAGTAACGAAAGAGGTGCAAGATGAGCATAGTGTCTCACCAACTACTGTTGAATGTAGATCGATAAAAATGACTTTACTTAAATCAAGTTTTATAATATTCACATTAATTTTGAAAAATGTCTTGTATGTTAATATACCTTATGGAACCAAGGACATGGCTGTATGCCCTTCAGGGAACTGTTTGAACCGCTCCAACTACACATTGATGGCTCGAGATAGATTAAACGATGGACGGCTGCCTGTATATTTTGCTCGCCTGTCAAACACAACAAAAAATTTCAAACTGAAGCTGATATTTTCTGATGACACTGAAGGTGACACTGACTGGATTTCAGCAGCTTCATGCCAAGATGAAAAAACTTTACTATCCAACAGCTCAATGACTATACGTGATGCTAACCTACAAGAGGAGCTCCACAAAGTGCTAATTCTTATTTGTGTAACACTCTCTACAATTACAATATTATTACTAAAATTAATTGTGAAATGTATTAGGAAAATAATGAATAATTAAAACACATAGTTATATACAATGTTTTATTTATGTAAAACACTATTCAGAAGCCAATAATAAACTACATCAACATTTTCTTTTGCACATCGTACTGGATCATTGCAGCGGCAGTGAAAAATGCATGGAGAGTCAGAAGGTTTCAGTTCAACAGCGCCATTGAAGTTTTCCAGATTGATTAGGTGATAGTGTGATTCCTCATCTTCGTTAAGCAGTTTTCTCAAATTGTTGATTTTCAGCTCTTCAAATAACTTGTTAAATAAAAAGTCATATTTCTGATGGCCTCGTACATATATGTGCGTGCATTTGGTTAGGAAAATTCTCAAAATGTCGTTCATAGTATTCAAATCATAGTGGCCATCAGAGTAGTGGAGTCCATGTAGCCGTTGTTCCAAATATCGTACTTGCCTTTTGTCTGCTGCTGATAGATAGTTAAACGGTTTAGGTGGTTTAAACAAAAACACTCCTGTGCGTTTACGTGTCTTGATAACCAATTCCTTGGGAACAAATCTTCCCTCGATTTCGAAACCTTGAATGTCGACAATTGCAATTTCCATGGTGAACCGTTGAAAAGCTATAACGAAACTGATTTTCTAAACAGCTGAGTGATCTAATATAAGCTTCGGACAATTTCGCTGAGTGGGAGAAATTCCATTAGGCAATCATGGATAATTATGCAGAAGGCTCGGGTCTTATCGGGAAATCCCGTCTGGCTTTCAATATCCAAGCGAATATCTACAGTCGAGGAATTCATGGTGTCCTCACGTCGGGAGCAATCGATGACGAATAGGGTGTGCGTCTTGAATGCAACATAATCCAGTAGAGGGTGTTTGCCGCCGCCAAAGCTGGGATAAAAGTCCGTATACCTTTTGTACGCCTCACCGTACTCACTCTTTGAAAAATCTAAATCAAATCTCTCCATAGGCCAAAATTCGCTGTTTAGATTTAGACGAATATTGGAAATGTGAATATTGTCAAATTCCGTGGGATCTTCTTTGATGTTGCTGTAGCGATCCGTTTGAAAGGCTAAGATAACGTAACGAGGGCTTTCCAGTGCGGCACACGTCTTCACAGCCCAAATTTCACGAGTAGCACCTGTTTTGAGAGCAGGCAACTCATTTAGCTCCCATTTACGAAACGGTAAAATTATACTGGAATCCGCTTTGACGGCTTGCAGTAAATCCAATTTAACGTCATCGTTTGGAAAAATGTGACGGACTTTGAGTTCGATGTTGTTTATTGTCACTTTACCCTTGGTAGCAGCATCCGTGATTATAAGGCAATCATCATCGCTACGACTTCGCACCAGACGAATTGTTTGTTTACCACACATCACTTGCTTGTAGTCGTTGAAGATGGAAAACAAATGTCCCAATGGAATGTACATGTGAAAAGTTTTATCGGCGGCATTCATATACGCTTTATGTGGAAAATTCCACCCGGCTATGAATAGGTCCTTTGAACTGTTGGGGTCGTAGCACAAGTATCCACGAATTGTACTCACGCGACCAGGGTCTCTCACGGTTTCAATTTCCTTGCCACACAACTCGTACGTAACGCTGTCGAAGAAGAAAGCTCCAGCATTTGGTGATAGAGAAACATCTCCATTGCCTGCTGTCTTCACCACTTGTCCCTGGATTGAGATGCAGGAATCAGCCATGGAAAACCAACAATCTGTTTGATTGACTGTGATTTCAACGATATCATTGTTGCCGAATGACTTGACGTATGGATAGTAGGTTCGCAACTCCTCGCGTCTTACACTATCATCAAAATTTGGTTTGCGGAAGATATCGAACATTTGAGGAGTTGACATGGTAGCCGAGCGTTTGTAGAAACAATCTGTTTGAGAGCGTGAGTGATCTCTTGAGAGGTTTCATAGAAACTGATGGTGGACGAGGAGCGGTTAACCTCTTATATGGTTCTTCATCAAATACAAGTCGACCCATTATTATTGTAGTTGTTTCAGCTCAAGTCGAATGATGATTTCTTCACCACGAAAATTCACAAGTTCAGAGTCTTGATTCAAAATTTGCAATGTGAGGTTATGTATTTCACTTCTGTTAATCGGCAAATAGATTAAATGCTGAGGTGTTTCGTCGATGGCAAAACCAGGATCAACTGCAACGGCAAACTCGTAAATGGTGTGTGAAGGAGTGTTATTGTAGAAGGCTCCCGATGTGATGTTGCTATCGAGATGAATCGTTCTAACTTTTATAATGTTCACTGGTAAATCGGAACTGTGAACTTGATTGCGTGGTAGCAGCTGTTTAGAGAAGCCCAGAATATCACCGATGCTGTCTTGCGGTTGAAAATCCACAGCGTACTTGCTGCTGAAAAGCTCACACTTGAGAGTATTGTTGTTGGGTTTCAATGAGAAAATATTCTCAACGTCCTTTGCCAAATGAATGCCAAGTGCCTTTCTAATATAAGCTTCGATGTCACCAATTTCGTATGAACCTTCGGGCAAGTCGATGAATGTTTGCGTGTTTTGATCGTCAAACAGGTAGATCTTGTCACCTCTCTCAATGTTTGGGATGCTGTTGTACGAGTGAAAACTCAATAAAGCTAGTCCGTAGTTGTAGTTGGGATCCAACTGAATAGGTGGTTGAAAATCAATCGACAGTATTGGGTTGCGACCTTTCAATGTGATGATCACAGACATGACTGATAATTATCCGCTTGTTAGCTGCTAATATAGGTTAAAGTAAAACAACAATAATGCAAAATATTTATTTTTTATTATAGAGAAATTTCAAGCATAAATGGCCACAATTTGATTGATTGTACGTCTGATAAGAGTCATTGTTGTAGAGGATTTTCACTCCATTGCCAAAGTAGTTGGCTAATTCTCGGGGTGGTTTCAAACATCCAAAGCTATCAAAGTACTGAACGGTGTTTCCATTTCGCATATAAGCTACCCAATGCGTACCGTGATGACTGCTGGTATCCAAATTAACGATGGCAGACTCCTTTGTTTGTGAATGTTTAGGTAAGGTGTTTCGCATAAATACTCCCCTAAAGTAGGGGATCTTCAAATGTTTGGCATATTGCTCAAGCTCGTGATTGTAAAGTGCTCGATTGGGTAGCTTTATTGGGAGTTTTTTTGCTTCTTTAAGTAAAGCCCGAAGCCGTTGCGGGACTTTTTAAGAAAAATACCGCTTCCTTTCTTTGCAAGCTCTTCCATGGCTTGATTATGGCGCTGGTCCTCCTCCAACTTCTTGCGGGCGTTCTTTGCATCTATCACGGCTTTGGCTACTCCACTGGCTCCCCCGGCAAGAGCTCCTAGTGCTGACAACCCCGCAAATAGGGGTATTAGTGGGAGAAAACCACCAATTTTCGACTCAAAAGGAATGACTCGAGGTACATGGATTTTCTTGCGACCACCTGCCTTCTTAATAACTGCTCGGGCTGCTCTCAACGCCAATAACGATGTCTTACGGACATCACTTCCAGATCCGGCAATAGCTCTCTTGATTGGTAGAACCACATTCTGTCGAAAAAGTTTTTTTCCACATCGTTTTTTGATTCCAAGCCCCATCTTGCGTTTAGCCTTCATGCCTGTAGTTATAAGCCAAGAAGCTGCTTTTTCTCCAAGTGAAGCGTCCTTTGACTTGAATCTCTCCCAGGCTCGATTTTCCAACTCGTAATCAGCCTTATGACGATCCGCCAAAGACTTGTATTTACTGTAGGCGATATCGTGCGCTCGACAAGCAGCGTCTGTCTTATTGATTCCCTGCTGACCCTTGGAGAGACGGTCTAGAAGTTTTGTACCGGGTCCACAAAACTGATAACCAGGTAGATGTAGTTCAAATGGTAATTTATTGATTGCACTATTCAGTAGACTACCTCCTTTGGGAGTTAGCATGACACTGATTGAAACTGAGATAGACTGCTGCATTTAATTAGTATACACAATAAGGATGATGTCAGTATATCGTAAGATGTATATGAAGCAACAAGATGTCCAACTGCCTATCGAAAATTTGGACTTTGTCGAAGAATCACCATCATCAGCAAGTCGACACGGACAATTGTTACCAAATTCCCTACGAGCAGCATTCTGTGGACCTAGTGGTTGCGGAAAGACCAACGCATCGTTATCACTGCTATTCAATGAAAACGGCCTACGATTCGAGAACGTCTACATCTATTCCAAGTCACTCTACCAACCAAAGTACCAGCTCTTACAAGACGTTCTCAAGCTGGTTAAAGGTGTATCGTATTTTCCCTTTAAAGACAACGAAGAAGTAATTGATCTGAGTGAGGCACGCGAATGTTCAATATTCATTTTCGATGATGTGAATGGTGATAAACAAAACAAGATTCAGAATTATTTTTCGATGGGAAGGCACAGGAATATCGATTCAATATATTTATGCCAAACGTATAGCAAAATACCTAAACAACTGATTCGAGACAATTGCAACGTAATTGTCATATTCAGACAAGATGAGGTAAATTTGAAGCACGTCTTTGATGAGCACGTGTCTCCCGACATGGACTATGATAAATTTAAGACAATGTGTTCGGAATGCTGGCAAAATCGTTTTGGCTTTATTACAATAGCTAAGGACTTCAACTTGAATGATGGCCGCTACCGTAAAGGATTCGATAAATATATAAAGGTTCAATAAAGATGATTGCTGTTAGTTGATAAAAATGTCTTCATTGAGTAGCAACATTGCTGCCACTGCTCGAAAGAAAAAGATCAAGCAATTGGCACGTTCTATTCGCAAGAAATATCTTAGTCTGAAGCTGGGAAAGTCGGAACATGATGAAACATTGAATAAACTTTTTAGACCGGTAATGACACCGCTACAAGATATTGCCTCAACTACGGCAAAAGTTCTCACTAAGATACCAACACAGACCATTAAGCGTGAGGTAATTAAACAAGAAGTGCAGGAGCTGCCATCAGTCAAAAAACATGAGTTGGAAGAGACACAATACCTCGATGAAGAACCAATCGCTGAAACTAGTATGCACACCAATGATGATGATGATGAGGTGGAGAACGAAACCTTTTACGAGGATCCCGGTAATCTCTCTAAAGAAGCAATAGAGGACTACATGGATCAGTATCCTCCAGTTGCACACAAATATCTTGAAGAATATATCACTAAAAGCGATGTTATTGACAACATATATGGACCTATATATGACGCTGCAAGTTCCAAATGGTTTCTTGGGCAAAAGGAAATCAATTTCAGTCGTAGTACAGGTCACATTATCGTTGATGGGTTACAGTTTCGAGGTACTCCAGGGTTATATCAACTAATATTTTACAAGTCACCTGATTATGCTCCCGATGATTTAGAAGCGTACCGAAGAGTGTTGGTAATGACATCAGCACACAAGAATGCAGCAGGTCGTTTGAAAGCTTCAAGTCTATATAAATATACTGAAATTATAAAGCCAATGTTTCCTCCCTTGACAAAAAAGCAACGTTTTGCTGGAACTGGTATGGAATTAACTTACAATAACAAGCCAATGGAATACGTCTACTGGGATGATCCCAACGAATTGGTTGAACGGCTGAAACTACTGATTGCATCCAAGGAAGCAGGCAACACCTCTCACGACAACGAAATAATTGCCATTTTAAATGAACTTAAGGAAGCTAATATTATACGAGATAAATAAATTTCGAACTTGAAAGTGTATATTATTCCTTATCCTATGGCAAACATGTCAGTTTCACGATGACTTTAAACAAGTTTGGGCGTAGTGCCCATCAGCAACTAATGTCATCAAAATCACATAACCTAGCTTTTATGAAAGTACCTTTTTCTTTTACCGCGGAGGGAAATATCGATGCTGAGAAGCTGAAAATTACCAATGTCGAAGTACCGACGAAGGCTATGGATGCCGCCAACAAGCAGTACGTTGATAAGAAAATAGCAAACGGACTTCAGCAAATACATAGTGATTTTCAAATAGCTTTCAGCAACTACACTGGTGAAGTTCAGCAAACCTTATCTGTGTTTAAGCAAAACGAAAAGGTTAGCGAGGAACGTGGAGCTCAAAACTTTGCTGCAATGAATACTCGCATATTGAAAACCGAACAAGCTATGGAAACCCAACTACAAAATATATCGCTTCTCATTTCTAAATTCAATACATTAGAAGCTCAGTTGGAATCTGCTCGGAAAGAATATAAGGAAACCATCACAAAATTTGAAGCCTCGTTTAATGACAACCGTATATCACAGGAAAAACGTATAAACGATCTGGAACTTTCTATGAAACAAGCTCCTAAAGGTGTTGATGCAGCAGAAGTATTAAATATTGTTCGAAAGGATAAGGCTAAAGATCTTTCTGATCTAACTGAACTTAGAGACACGATGACAAAAGTAGTGCCTGAGCTATACCAAGACATGCAAAAACTACATGATGATATTGCAAATCAAATCTTGGACCAAAATCAAAAACTTGAAGCAATCGCAGACAGTATTGCTGCAATTAAAAAGCATCATTAGGATCAATAAAAACATGCCTTTGTCTATTTTTAAGCAGTATACAAGATGGCTCCTATAGCGAAACATTCCAAAGAAAAAGTTCAAGTTGTTAAGGAACTGCATAGACCTATGAGACGAAAGTTTCCTCGCCGGCGTGTAATAATTAAAGGTTTCGATGACTCCTGGCAGTCGGACCTCGCACAAATGGATCTCTATGCAAAATCCAATCGTAATTTCAAGTTCTTCCTCGTGGTGATTGATTGCTTTTCAAAGTACGTGTGGACGAGACCGCTCAAAACGAAATCCGGTGAAGAGGTAACTCGTGCCTTTGAGAGTATTCTCAAGGAAGGACGGCACCCGAAAAATCTACAAACCGACCAGGGTAAGGAATACTACAATAGTTGCTTTCAGAAACTAATGAAGTCATACGGAATCAATCATTATAGTACATTTAGTGGACTGAAAGCCGTAATAGCTGAACGAGTAATTAGAACGCTGAAAGAACGGCTCTACAAGTACTTTAGTTTGAACGGCACCTACAAATGGATAGATATTCTACAGGAAATCGTTAAGGACTACAACCATCAAAAACATTCCAAGACAAAGATGAGACCTGTGGACATTAATAGGAAAAACGCTCGAGATATTAAAGTATACAATAACCTGAAAATTGCTGGGCCAAGAAAACTGAAAGTTGGAGATGTTGTGCGAATAAGTAAAACCAAGCACGTTTTTGATAAAGGTTACCTTCCCAGCTGGAGTACGGAATTGTTTAAAATTACGCAGGTTAAAATAACTAATCCAGTTACGTATAGTTTGGAAGATATGTCTGGTACACCGATTCAAGGGAGCTTTTACGAAGAAGAATTGCAAAAGGCTGCCTATCCTGATGTGTATCTCGTTGAGAAAATTTTGCAACGAAAAGGCAACAAGGTTAAAGTTCGGTGGCTTGGGTTTGATTCGAGCCACGACAGTTGGATTGGCACTGAAAACAAACTATAACACCAAGGTCAATCATAAATTGATAATAAATTATCATAAATATAGACATGTGCTTGCATTGCAAAATGAAGACTCAGGGTGAAAACATCACTGTAAAGTATTCGAAAAGTTTAAGTCAACATATCACCAAACTTAAACGATTACAGAAAGATATCAAATTTTATTGTGAAAAACAACAAGTGATGCAATATTTAAAAGCCTTACATATATGATGATGGCGATGGGGAACAGAGCAGCTCTTAGCAACAAGAGATCTACTTTTCCATCTTGGCGTAGGAACACATAATTGAAATCAACCGCAATCAGGTAGTGGAAGGGGTACAACTATAAAATTGTGAAAATTCCCTACATATATTCCCAGTCCCAGTTTACCTCTCGAGTGATTTGTGAAAATGAGTAGTATCAGCAGTTTTGAAACCATGGATAGTGGTTATAGTAGTGATTCCACTATCAGTTACAGTGCGGACTTGGATAGAGTGTTACAAATGTATGATGAAGCTGCCAAAAAGGAAGACTATTACTTGCTGCATTCGAGATTTCCATTACTGAGTTCAGAGTATGATGTTCAATGTGCACTCAGTCCTGCAAGATCCTATTCTCCAGTGGTTATCTTGCAAAAAACACCTGTAGCCGCTGGAACACCAACGAAAATTGTAATGACTATGTACGAGTGGGAGGATGTCATCATTGAGCTCAAGCTCCTGAAAACAAACTTTTTTGAAAATGCCACACCTCCAGAGTTTGCTGCCCCAGTGACCTGCGGAGATTGTCTCCATCTATCCCAGATCCAGTATGAAGACGTCAAACAAGTGTTGGTGATGAAAAACATTTGCGCGCTCTATTTGGATTATAGTGATGTGATTGAACTCTTAGCTATTAACCCTATTATCTCAAGTAAAATAATTTATTTGGAGCGCTTAAATTACTGTACTTTTTATTATAAAATAATAGATGAAATATGTTTATGGTCAAATTTACTAAATCGTTTGCCGATTGAAAAATTGTTAAAACCATTTTGTTTAGATGACAGGTCTCCATTATGTATTGCATTAAAAGAACATATTTATTATTATAAAAACATTATTTTAAGAGATATTGACATTAGAAAAATTGAATAAATGCTTATAAATTAAAAACATTGTTGTTTATTTCATCAGTTCTACACCATGGAGTGTCGAGAATACTTCCAAATATACGAAAATCGATTACGTACCTTTGAAAACTGGCCTTCCAACTTCCCTGCTGAAAAGTTAGCAAGAGCAGGGTTTATCTACCGACAAGATGCAATAGAATCCGATGGCAGCTTAAATGATGCTGTTGAATGTCCATTTTGTGATACACGTGGTTTCAACTGGGAAGATGGTGATGACCCTGTTGCCGATCATCTGGACTGGAATCCATATTGTCGCTTTTTTGATTTTGATGACACTTACCACATCACCAGACCTATCAGACATAAAAGCAAAGTGACATTTGAGAGCAGACTTGAGACGTTCAAAGACTGGCCTATTGCCTTGAAGCAGACACCCACTGAGCTTGTCAACGCCGGCTTCTTTTACACGGGCTACGGTGACAGGATCACTTGTCATTGCTGTGGCTTAGAGCTCAAGAATCTCTTACCTTGTGATGATATTACAGAGCTTCACAAAAAGGGATCAGCTAAATGTTTATTGCTTAGAGACTGCCCACCAAATCCCCACACTGACTCTAATCATAATACTTGTAAAATTTGCTTAACTAATGAAATGACAATTGTTTTTATGCCTTGCAGACACTTTGCTAGTTGCTTTGATTGTTCTCTGAAAATAGATCATTGCTGCATATGTAGACGGAAAATTGCAGGTTATTTAAAAATATATGTATGCTAAAAATAAAAGACAAAGTTACCAATATGCTGTTTTATTTAAAATAAATAAACATAGACTACTAACATAACTACATCAAATATTACTTATACATATATCTTGAAAGTAAAAATTAATTTAGAGGCTGTAGTGGCCCCAGGGTAAAGTATCATATGAGTCTTTTAACAGATAGCGCTTGTCATCAAAAGGACTGAGGGCAATTTTTGTCTGCTCTACACTAAATATGTTATGAGCATATGATCTAATACAACGTTGGGAAGCAATAGTTTGCTGGTTTTCTTGCAAACAATAGAGGTAATCATCAAACGTAATACTATTTTTAACTACATTGTATTTTACGCCTTTTGACTTTTTGATGCATTTTCCTCCTAGGATTAGGTAGGTATACATTTTCGAACGGAGGCCTACAAAATGTGAAATAATGTAGCCCTTAGCCTCATCCTTCATTAAACCAAGCACCTTTTTATTAACTAGTGGGATGTTGTAGATATTATCGGGGGGATAGTCTGATGTGTCGAAACGATGGAGATTGGGTTTGACGAGCTCTTCATATATATCATCAGAAATTATCTCAAGCAAAAATGAATCAGTATCGATGTATAGAAGTTTGACTAGATGACGAGGGTACTTTTTATAAATGAAATCATAGAGGAAGTCATACATTAGGATTTTTGAAAGTTCCAGAATTGCGCACCCGATATACAGAGGTTTATTGAAGAGCAAATCAGTTTTGTTTAACTCAATTGCCATCAACTCATCATCGAATATGGTGCGACTGTGAAATGCTGGGGAAGCAATAAGATTTTTAGCACCGTATCGACCTTCCCAATGGTTGACTAGTTTAACGATACGATGCTTTCGGATATTCTCCATAGTTTTACCGAAGACTGCGTTATTCATCAATTTGAACAAATTCTTCTCAAAATCATTAGTCGCCTGAGCTCTTAGGGAAGTATTTAGATCGATATAGGACTTGAGCCACGGAGACTGTTTGAATTTCAACACCCGGTGAATGTGTTTGAGAATGATGCCATTCTCAAGAGCTTGTTTCAGATTTCTATAGTGAATAATATATTTTTCCTTGTCATGCAAGGTAGTCATGAGTTTGGGAAGTTTAGAGCCGGGAGGGGTGCGGCGCTCCGGACAGAAGGGAAGGTCTTTATGATGATCATGCAAATGCTTGGGATACTCCAGATCAACTTCCAAAAAATAACCAATGTCTGAATCATCGGGAATTTGAGTGACATCGATGTTGGTATCAGCAGACCATTGGAATCCCCCGTAGGGTAAGGGTTGACTTTGACTATATCCATATAAATTATTAGCGTCTACGTGGTAAATGAATTTGGAGGGTTTATTAGGATTATAATTGGGCATATACTTGTTATTCGCCTCGGAAAACCTATTAGAACATTGGGAAATACCTCCACGTATTCCACGTTCAATGAACATCAGCATGTCAACATTTTGAAGAATTTCCAATTGGCAACTTGTGTACTTGAGCATACACTGCCAAGAATATCCAGGTAGAGTGTAACAATGGGCTGGATCTAAGTCATATGTTTGATGGGCCCTATCACGGAAATTTTCAAACACGTCAGTTAGAAGAAGAATGTCCACTTTCATGTACAACTCCATGTAGTTGCGAATGGTTTGGCATTCAAAGGAATCCCATACTCTTTTAGCATGTTCGTAATCAGCTTGAGAAACGTTCTGGTCATTCAATTTATTATAAAAATTCTCTATAGGCGGTAATTGGGTTTCACTTAATTTTTCCAATGAATCAACATAATCATAAGGAAAGATTCCCTTTCGTTTTAGCATCTTTAGTTTCGCTAACGACACATGATTGAAGATTGAAGTTAAATTAACAAATTGATTGGTTTTTAAAGTGGATGCCAGCTCATCCAAAGAAGATCCCAGAAATCTAAATGAGTCGATAAATCTAAATTTTATTTTTGTGTCCTTATCATGTTTAGTAAAGGCAATATACTTCTCTTTATTGATTGGTACAAGAGTTATTTGATCATGCTTGGCGAGATCTCTAATTATAAAGTGGGAGTCGTATCCACTTAGGTTGTGGAACACTACTGGAACTATGAAAGACTCTCGGTACCTGAGGTTACAATAATTATGTGAATAGCCTCTAAATGCACCGGAAAGGTGAGAGTGGTCTCTAACGATTTTATCTTGAGGTAAAAAGGGCTTCTCACAGATATGACATGTGCCAGATGCATCTTTGAGACTAACCTCCACATTGAGAGGTACAACATCGGTTAGTTTGGACTGCACGAACTTTGTCAAGTTTGCCATTTCATTGGTGAACCACTCCATACAGTTAGAGCCCGTGAAGCTCCTATAGTACGAAAAAGAGTCATCATAGGAACATTTGAAATAATAACCAGCACATATGGCTGAATGCTGCTGATATTTATGAGTTTTGGTAGAAGTAGTATCGGAAATTGGTAAAAGTATCGACTCAAAATCTGCATAAACAATAAAAGGAAGCCTTTCCTTGAATGAAAAATTATTAAACTCAACTACCGCCTTCTTAGGAAAAGATATTTTGCAATTATTTACATTTTTACAATATTCAATGTGGCTCTCAAGGCTGCTGGAGTCACTAAAATAATTTAGACAACGATCGCATATTAATTTTTTACTTTTATGCTTGCTAAGTTGATTTGAAACAAGACGTGATAAATTTTTAATTAGGCAGAAATGATATTTTATTTCCACGTCGTTTGCTGTTATTTCTACATTTTCGAAATCATTGATTTTAGGAACATATTTATTTTGAATCATTAAGAGATTGACATGTTTGTCTAACTTACATTTAGTGATTCGAGCTGGAACTGTTTGATAATACTCATTATCTTTTGTTTTTATCAATTCTAAGACATATACATTAATAGAAATATTATTAAGTTTCTCAAACTTAGTAATTTGCTGTAAAGTCATAGGAAATGTCAAACCAGTTAGATTTAATACAGTAGATGGCTCGGGGTAAGCTGATATTCTATCAACATTAATGGCTGTAGGGTACAAATGAGCAATAACGCTGTATAAAAAACAAAGATCATCATCATAGTTCTTAATATTGATTACAGCATGTTTTTTAGAAATTGATTCTGGTAATCTTATGAAAGATGAGGCTCCATTTCCAATTTCAAATTTATTTATGTTTATTTCTAAGTTTAGAACTTTATACAAACTCCATCCTGATGCCTTTTCCTGAAATTCCTCTAATTTACGTAAAATTTCATTCCGAATGTGTTCATAGAACCACCCATTCAAATCTGTACCCCTATCTATTATCGCGTTTTTCGTATTAAAATATTTATATTCCATAATTTCCACCATTCCAGATTTCTTTATGAATTCACCACAAAAGGTTGTATTTACTTTAAGAGTAGGCATTGTTTTCAAAGTATTATTTATGCGCGCCTTAAAAAGGAAAAATGCATCATCTAAAAATTTAAAAATATTGATATGAATGAGATTAATGATTACTCCTGTTCGAACACGTGAGCGAAACGCTGACTCTACATCATACCATTTAACGCGATCACTTCTTTTTGACTTCTCACCAATTCCCCCACCCCTTTTGATGTTACCATAATTTTTCAAATCATTTCTAAATCTTTTTATATGACTAATTTCAGACTGAAGCTTATTCAAAGTTCCTATATGTAAATCTGATTCACGAATAGCTCTGTTACATAAAATTAATTGTTTTTTACTTAATTTCAGCCAGCTAGATATTTGCTCTGGAGAGCAACGTTTCTTTGAGAAAATTATATTTGATGCTAATCTAAACTTGTTAATAATATCGGTACTAATATTCGCTATAGCCTCTGAATTCATTTTTACTCGTATAACAATATAATAAACTATTACAAACTTGAGAAATATCAATGGAATATTAACAGTAAAAGTATAACTGAAGCATGCAAAATTTAAAATAAAAACTTACAACTAAATTCTTTTATATTCACTCCGCAGAAATTTGAAAAAGCACTCGGGGTTGTAGTTTGCCTCCAAGTTGCTGCAGCCCGATGAATTCGATGTGGAACTTTCCACAGCCAAATTTGTCTAGGTGTGGTTTATATACCTGAGTGACCAGTTTCGGCAGGAAGGTTACGTGGTCCTCTAATTCAAGTAAGATGGTTTCGCCGTATCTTGGGTTGACCAGTTTGGCTGCCAGAATTCGATACTTCTGGTTAAGCTGCAAGTCTTGAATTTTTATTGCCGGCTTGTTGTCAATCTCTGCGGAGGAAACTGCATTAAGTTCTTTCAAAAAATCCATTTTCTATAACAAAAATTAAATACTATGAACTTGGTTGCGTCTAAACTCTAATAATTTTTGAAAGACAGGCGCAACATATTGGAAGCAAATTACCAAAAATTTAGGAATAGAACATTGAAATTTTTAAGAAAAGCAGACAGAAACTACCTGATTCGAATAACAAAACTACAAATTTATAATGAATCCAAACACTCCTAATAATTTTTGAAAGACACACACAAAATATTAGATGCAAATTAACAAAAGTTGGAACTAGAACATTGAATTGAAAAGCGGGCAGAAAATATTCAATTCGAAAAACATACTCTATTAATTTCAAATATTTTGAAGGGCAGTCACAAAATACTAAAAGCAAATTAACATAAATGAAATTAAGTAAATACTCACATAATGTTTTTTGAACAACACACACTATCACTAGATACACTTTGCAAGTTGAATTAACAGTTAATTTCACAAAGCACAAACACAATCACTGTAGTTGATATCTGATCTCTTTGAGAGTTGAATTAACAATGAAATAAAAATTCGCAATTATTTTATTTATCAGCATCGAACTACGTCATTTGCGTATAACGAAATTTCCGTTAGTTCTAGAAAAACAACTAATTAATGCTTATCATATGGGAACTTCCTGCAAAAGTTTGTTGCTGCAAACAACATGATAACCTAATCAAACCACAGCTTCCTGTAAATTTATTTAGCTCGGTTTCAATTAGCGTAAACAAGATATGACAGTTTCCTTTCACTGCGGTCATCATTTCCGGTTTGTGGTTTTGATATCTAAAATACCAGATATAATGTGAATTTATTATCAGGAAATTTCCGGTTTGTGGTTTTGATATCTAAAATACCAGATATAATGTGAATTTATTATCAGAAATTTTTAAATAATCACGGATTCATGATTTATATTATTTTTCGATTTTATTAACATTACATTTAAATAAATACAGATTTGTGATTTGAGAATTTATTATCAGGAATTTTTAAATACATTTATGATTTTATTGACATGAATTTTTAAATAAATACAGGTTTTTATTCATCTCTCAAGACGTAAAAAATTCCTGGTTCCACCAGGAGTAAACTAAAAGTATCTGGGAGTCCTCCTATTGCTGGGCGCTGAATTCTACCTCCTCCACGTGTGAACTGAGCCTCTATAAAATCAGTACGACCGCCCATACCTGCACGTTTCATTTGAGGTGGCCCTATATCTATTTCTACCCCATTTGGTAATCGATGGCTAAACAAGCAAGTGTTTCCAAACGGACATTTGGGTTTGCTTTTTCGGAAATACCTACATCGCATTTTCTTCATTTTTTCGTTTTTCTCAGCTATATAACGATCTTTTTCCGCTTTCTGGTAATAAACCTCAGATTGATAGACATAAGGAGACACAATACGGCATTCTGGACAGCCTCTGCGAATATTCAATTCAAAGTCTTTATTTTGATGCCATCTTTTTACGCATGGGAAGCAGAAACAATGGTTACAATTTGGCAATAGCCCAAAATTATTAGTTATCTCTTCCAAACATATTCCACACCTTTTATTCATAGTGAATTGAATAAGACTGCACCTATAGCCACAAAAATCTAATATTTGTAGTGTTTGCTGTCGTCACACACTCACGACAATAAGTTAAAAGAATTTATTTCTTTTATTCAGTCTTGAGTTGAAGCTGTAACAATCCAGTCATGAATTTGGAAAGTTTACTTGATGACCAAGTAAGATTTAATATGAGTGCAGTGTCAACGAGAACTATACAACCGAAAGATTTAACTGGAAAGCTAAATCCCAAAAATGGATGTTACGTGGTACCAGACGTTTTAACAACTGTGATTACCTACAACGGACGCACTTGCATATATGCGGCAGTACCAGAAATTTTAACAATTAATATTACCGATACCGAGACCACTCTCAAAATTGGTGAAACAATTATACATTTAACGGTGGAGAGTTACACGGTGCTTAAAAAATACTTGGAATTTGCATATGGTTTCCATAACGATCCTTCACATGGAAAGGATGAACCTGACACTGTATGGGATGATTGCCAGCTTTGTTCTGATGGTATTTCTTTGGATTTGACTATGTGGTTGGATGATGGCGGCCTTACTATATATTGTACAAAAACAAAACAAAATATAGCTTTAATTATTAAGGATGCTCTGAAAATTCATAATATACTATATGCTAATAAAGATATTTAAACAGTTGTCTAGTTTTAATATATCCATTATTTTCACCTTAATTAAATTTCAGACGCTTGAAACAAATTTTTCCAAGTCTCAAAATTATTACGCTCGGCCTTGAATCATCCGACAAAATCAGAGACTCGAAGGAGTTGCCGTTCTTGCGCAGGTAGGCGCTCGCTTAGGAAAACTATAGACTCGAAGGAGTGGACGTTCTTGCGCCTGCAGGCGTTCAATGCCTTGAATCATCCGACAAAATCAGAGTCTCGAAGGAGTTGCCGTTCTTGCGCAGGTAGGCGGTCGCTTACGATAACTATAGACTCGAAGGAGTGGACGTTCTCGCGCATGCAGGCTTAAGCAAAAGATTTTAAATTTTTTTACAGACAACAAAATACCAAGATTTTAAATTTTTTTACAGACAACAAAATATCATATCCCCCCATCCAGCCCCCAAATATCTAACCGAACAACGCCCAAAAACCCGCGCCCACCCAACGGGCATGTACTATACCTTTTCAAATAAACATTTCTCGATTAACCGCATTAGCGCAGCTCGGTGGACACCTGACTTTGTAATCAGGCAAGCCGCGTTCGATACCCGGCCAAGTATTTAGCTTTTTTTCTTTGTAACCACCACAACCATCAACAGATGGCGTGCACTCTGCAACCCACACAACCCATAATACAATTGCTTTCATTTATTAACAACAGATGGCACGCACCTCTGCGACACACCCAAATGTCTTTCGCGCACCCCTACGACCACCCCCAATGTCTTCTTCTTCTTCCCAATGTCTTCTTCTTATCCAAACAACAACTACCAACAGCTCGGCAGCAGCTCCCGGCGAGAACTCGATGACTGGTTACCTTTATGCCCACTTCCGCTCCAGAAACCGCTTTGTTTAACTACTATAGCCCCTCACCTGAACTTTACTGGAAAAATAAGGAGAAACCCCTAATTTTCATTTTGGGGGGCAAATTATAGAATTAAATGGAAAACAAAAAATTGTTTCTAACGGGTCATGTAATATATCAAATCACAGGGCTCATTATGACGAATACAAATATATTTTTTTATTTTTTTTTTAAATGAATATTTTAAAGTATATTAAAAAAATATTGTAAAAAAATACCCATTCCCCCCGTTATTCCCCAAACTATAAGACCTAAATTTTTTTTGTTTATTGGAAAAATATGAAAAAATCCCTAATTCTATTATTTGGTCACCAAATAATAGAATTAAACGGAAAATAATTTATTAGAAAACCCCCATAGTAATTTTGGGGACAAATTATACAATTAAATGGAAAATAAAGATTCAATTTTCAAAAGCACCATGTAAAATATCAGATAAAAGGCTCATTATGTGAATTACAAATATATCATATTTTTAAATCATTTGTTTAAAAGATATTAACAAAAATATTAAACATCGACTGAATTCTCACTTTAGAAACTACACTATTTAAATTTTGAAAAATATATTGTATTTGTATTTTTTAATAATAACAGATTTAATAATTTATAATTTAAAACTTTACCTATTTTGCCCTTTATCTTCCAATCTACAGATCCTCAAAACTCAGACAGTAGATTATAAAAGAATTCTCTGAAAGTTTATTAGTAAAATAAAACTCTAATGTTAATTTTTGGGGGCCAAATTAGAAAATTAATTACATATGTATTCTGATAAAAATCAAGCGAATCCTGAAGCAGATAAAATAAAAAGTCTATGTGTGGAAAATCAAAGTGTATATTTTTTATAAATTTAAAACGCTGCCTTTAAAAGATATAAGGGTAAATATAAGAAAATGCACTCATTCTCTAATTGTCTGAAATTGAAATATTAGAATCTTGAAGGTGGTACGGAACCCTAAATATGCGAGTCCAACTCCAACACCAAATTATTTGCTTGTATAATTTACCAAAACATAACTTCTTTGAAGGGATCCAAAAATCGAAATCGGCCTCGATTTTCGCAAAAACCATTGGTAGAACTGCCGGCGTGGTTCGTAGTCATTCGCCAAACTACGGAAAAAATATGTTATGCATACGTGCGACACTTCTTACACTAACCCTTAGATTGTACTGCACAACTCTCAATACATTTTCTTCCATCATCAGTGTTATTACAAATCTGTCTCTGCCACAATCATTTACTCTTGGTTCGAACGAACCATTTTCTCTTAAACCTTGATGACTCTACTGAAATACCTGTCAAGAAGGAAGTCTTCTATTCGGGTATGCTGCAGCATACAGACGCCTCGCTTCTGATGCATTTCCAGCAACAGATAAAGTACATAAAGTCCCTTTTATGAGTTGCAATAATGTTGTATACTTAAATTATCACCACTTTTACTAATTAAACACTGCAAAGCTCAATTGGCAGTTTATCAATAACTTAAACTGTTAAGCGTTGTGGCAACGTGTCTTTTATTTACCGTGGTAAACAAATTTTTAACCGACTTCCAAAAAGGAGGAGGTTATCAATTCGTCGCGTATTTTTTCGCTTTTTTTTAATGTATGTTACCTGATTTCTTCTCCTGTGGTGCACCGTTTTGAATGAATATGGTCTTTTTTAATAGAGTACATATCCGGATTGGTGAAACTTCAAGATTTGGAAAAAAATTCTATTGGTAAAGTGATAAAATTTGTGAATGAACACATGCGTGCATGGAAATCGACCAATATCCCTAATATTTTAGTCGATTTTTCGATAACTCCTTATGGATGTGTATAGTTTTTTTAACGTTTAATCTATTAAGGAAGATCCTTAGGTGATCTCATATACCTTTCTGCGACGTGCAACTTGCAGTTGTGCAGAAAATCGCCGAGAATTCCAAAATTCTTATCAAAAATTTCTTTGAAAATGACAACGGATATTTCCTCATAAATATTTTAATTCCAACGTAATAGTGCGGTAATTTTAGGCACTGGAAGTTTTAATTGCGAATTTGAAAATTTTCTATGTACATCTCAAGCATATAGGTAGTAAATCATAGTATTTTCGGCTCCTTAAATCAATGAGTACCAAGCTCGTTTTGTTTGTATACCAGGCAAATACCTATTTAAATGCAAATTTTTCCATTTTGCGATACTTTTGGTTGTCACATTCTCCCGGCCTAATAGAAAATTCAGTGACAACACATGTCAAACTTTAAACTGCTATTTGGTACGTTTATAGACAGGATGTTTAGTTATAGCAAACAAAATCACAAAGTAAAGTGATAGAAGGAGTTGCATTTATATGAATATTGAAATATAGGACGGACTAGAATGATAGTGGTCTGTAGGCAGCAGTATATACAGGATGGTTGGAATATAGGGAGGTCTGGACGTTTGGTGGTATAAAAATGTTCGAAAAAATGTGAAATTAAAATTAAATAGGGTGATTAAAAAACTGTTATATGATGTGGACATAAGCATATCATATACAGGATGGTTGAAATATATGCTGCAGTTGAATTATATTTATACAGCGTGATTAAAAAATTATTTCTTTTATATCTCATAAGAAGTTGCATAAAGTGTGGAGAGGAATTAATGTTACACAGGACGATAATAGAAAATGTAAAAAATGAAAATGAAAAAAATTATGGGTTAGCCCACAAGGAGTTATATACTATGGTTGAAATGTAGGACGGATTTGACTCCGTAAATATGGGATGGATTCTACTCCGTCCTATAGAAGGCAGCTAACAAATTTATGCTTGTCCGTGGGCAGTCGTATATACAGGATGGTTGGTACATAGGTTGGAGTGGAATTATCTATAGTTATACAGGGTTGTCAAAAAAGTTGAAAAAAGGTTACATGGCGTAGTCCATAAGGCATAAATATATTTTGGGCTTATTAAGTCAACGCATACTAGTACATTTTGTTCGTAAAGATTCACCTGTCAATTTAAATGAGAAAGTATCATTGTGTAATGTTGAGGCTTTCGATGTTACCTGGTTCTGTCTATTAAGGTTATACATACAAAATAAAAATAAAGAATGAAAACTACCTGAGTTCAAAAATACTAAAAAGTTGAAAATAAAACATTAAAAAAAATATAACCGACTTCTACCTATAACTAAAAAGCTAAAAATAATTATAACAAAATACAACTCTAGCAAATAAATAACACATTCAATGTTGTTAGGTATACCTACCCAGGAAGTAAAAAATGTAAACATTAAAAGGTGCTCATTCTGTACAAATTAATTACCTACCAATCTAGTATATTTTAGAAGTCGGTGCCAAGCAACAATCAAGTTTGATGAATTAGTAGATAAGTACGCAATGAAGGATTTTAGATTTGCTTGGCACCGGCTTCAAAATATACTAGATTGGTAGGTAATTAATTTGTACAGAATGAGCACCTTTTAATGTTTACATTTTTTACTTCCTGGGTAGGTACCTAACAACATTGAATGTGTTATTTATTTGCTAGAGTTGTATTTTGTTATAATTATTTTTAGCTTTTTAGTTATAGGTAGAAGTCGGTTATATTGTTTTTTTAAATGTTTTATAGTAACTTTTGACCTAATAACTTTAAGAACAGAGTAATTTTCAAACTCAATTTACTCGAAAACCATTGGAAATATCAAAATGGATAAACATACTATTTTTTAAGTAAAATTGTTCAGATTTTATAAATCTGTAGAGAAAATTCTAAAAAAGATTAAATTTGGGTTTTCAGTACTCAGTTATCTTCCTGCAACAACATTTAAAAATTTCGTAAAAATGCCAGAATAGCTAGTAATGCGTACAGAAAATCTGCCTAACAGTTATTCTGAGAGAAAGATGTCTACAAAATGATCAACTAGTATTTTTGTAATTCTGAGTTGCGTTAAATGGTTTGGTATGTGAGGATAGAGTGCAATGTTAACCGCTTAATTTTTTCCAATACAACCGGGACATGTGTTTGGTTGGTATTAGTGTTAGTTGTTTGCGCTGGTTTGTTATTGCGATTTTCTTTCTAGTTGATTTATAGTTTTATTTATAAAACCACAGGGACATTCATTTTAAAGTAGATAGATGTTCTTTGATAATGCATATAAGCACTTTACAACACCTTTTATTATATTCGAGGGAAGGATTGAGATAAAATTCAAATATTTATTAGTATTCCTAAGTTTTCGATAAATGCTTGTACTTATGTTGCTTGTTCTATCTATAAGTACATCAAAGTAACCAACTTTATGTAAATAAATAAAAAAGATTTAATCATTTCTTAATTTTTATGAAATTGTTTGAGTGATTATCACACCGTAATTTAAAACTGAAAACACAGAAAACAAAAAACGATGTTCCATTTCATTATGTGAAATCATGTGAAACATTGTGTAAATTTATTATACATATAACGGTGCACATGAATATTCTAGTTGTAATTGCTAGTTAATATATTACCAATCTTCGCAGCAAATTACTCAAGTTATCAAGCATGCTAATAGCATCTAGAGTATCCAATTTATTTAAAACGTGTTTTTCAATATTCATTAAAACAAATGACACCAGATGTTCCCCGTTTAACAGTTTCTTTATTTGTTTTATATTAGACAACGAAATAGACCTGCTTACGTTACATTTTTATAAAAGAGTTTCTAATTTTATCTAATTACTTTTGAATGCAATTTATATATATATATATATATATATATATATATATACTAAGGGTTTTTATTGTTCTCCTATTAACGTTTAAATAAAACCTGATATCGATCTCGAACAATACCACTTAAAATGTCAGTCAAACTACGTTTTGAAATAAAATTGATATATTTTTCAGATTTTGTTGGGAATAACATCACAAATTACTTGAAAGTCTGTATATTTCAAATAGTCCAGACATGTCAGGGTGTAAATCAAACTCTGTTTTCAATGACAATAAAACAACACAACTGAACAAGACAATTATTTTGGTTGTATTAATTTTTATATATTTATATATATAAAGTTTTCGCGATTTCCGTCCTCTAAGGACAGAGCAAATATTGACTAGTCTCGTATAGAAACTACAGGCGGTCAAAGACACAAAGTATTGAATAATTTGTGGTCAAAGATTTATAAGATCTCCAAAATATAGTTTTGTTAAAAAAAATTGGTTGTTGAGCTTGCGCCTCCACCATAATAAATGAATGGCAAAATTGAATCGTATTTCAAATTAAAAATAAACAAATAGCAAAAATTGTAATCAAAAATAAATATATATATTTTTGTTATATACCGTGACTAATCACAATACAACAACAGAACAGATCTAAATAGAATAATAGGACAGACAATTTGCCAATACACATTCATTATAAATATAAATGGACCTGGGAAGATTTAAAAGTAGTAGTGAGGGTTAGTTTTTTAACCAACTTCCAAAACGGAGAAGGCTATCAATACGGATTAATTTTATTGTTTTTTATATATTGTGCTATAATTCATTTAATGCTGCCAAAAGAAATACGAAACCTTCTAAATTAATCGTTCGGATAAAACATTGCGACTACGAAACAAAAACGGAATTATAAAAAGAGACATCAAGAATGGCCATCCCGAATTTTCATGGCTATAAAAACGCTAAGGTTGACGTGATTCCGATTTCGAATATCAACCAGACTAACACCTGAAAAGACTGGAAAATTCTTGGGACGATTGAATTTTATAAATAACGGCGCCTACATTAGGCGAGGCAATTTAGTTTTGAAACAGTGTATGCGATACCAGCTGATAGTATTAGTCATTGCGTTTTTGTAGGAAAGTTTATTTTTTTAATTTGATAAAAATCAAGACGTTCAAAGTGAAAGTGAATATTTGCGAATTTGTACTCACAAAATCTATTGCAATATTTTTTATATGTATTTTCAGTCAGTGTATTGAACCTAAGATGTCGGTGACCTCTACCGTCTATTGAGTAATTTAAGTATATGAAGGCATACTATGCTATAATATATACCATACTCTTGACAGGTGGTTCGAGTGTTTTATATAAAAACACATAAGTAAATATATATACAGATATATATCCACATATTTAGAACTATATCATTGAAAGTATGACAGCCGTTTCGAACCAGGAGTTCTCGTCAGATACGCTTCCTTGAATGACAAGTTCTAAAGTTCAAGGAAGCGTATCTGACGAGAACTCCTGGTTCGAAACGGCTGTCATACGTTGAACAATATAGTTCTAAATATCTGTATATATATTTACTTTTGTGTTTTTATATAAAACACTCGAACCACCTGTCAAGAGTATGGTATATGTTATAGCATAGTATGCCTTCATATATTTAAATTACTCAATAGACGGTAGATGTCACCGACATCTATTAGGTTCAATACACTGACTGTTTGTTGTCTTACTGATGTGTATAACATTCAAGTATTTCACTTTAGAACTTGTCATTCAAGAAGCGTATCTGACGAGAACTCCGGGTTTCAAACGGCTGTCATACATTGCAATGATATAGTTCTAAATATGTGGATATATATATATATATATATATATATATATATATATATATATATATATATATATCTGTATATATATGTATTTTACCTGAGTTCTTCTATATTTTTAATGCATAATTTAAATGTTTTTTTTTGTATTTAATACACCATCATTATTTTATGTATAATGAATCATTTTTCAAAAACACCTTACCAATTTGTACAGTTAAGATCTCGAAGTAACCCTGCATAATTTCGTAATTTAACGGTCTGTGAAAATCAACAGGTGTAGATATTTAGCTAAGATATATTGTGAAGGACTGGGTCAAAACTGCTTCTGCAAGAAAATTACAGAATGATACAATGTCGATGATGTCTTCCTTCTTGAATATCAGAGAAAAATCAAGAAACTTAATGCCCTCTGTGCGCCATTGTTAGTTCCGTCTGCTCTCCAATCTACAAAATTCGCACATACCTAACTGAACTTTTAAAATCTCGTACTGAACGACCGACTTATGAGTCTCCAGCTATTTTAGACGTACTTTCCCTATACAGTATTGACCTGGTAAATGAAACAATCCAAAACCTATAAAACATCTGGTCAAACGATATATAGGAACTGTTTCGACAAATCCTAAGCATAACTTACAATTATTAAAACCAGGAGTTCCGTGAACAGGTCAATGGTGTGACTTAGGAATTTCAAACAGTCCAGTCATTGCTAATTTTTACATAGAATATTTCAAAGCGTGATGTGATCGATGACACCTTTGCGGTTCGAAGCCAAGGGAAAGATACTGCAGATGGGTGCTGTAGTTGAAGTGAAACGTTTTCTTCTCAACGTTTCCAACAGGTTATTCAATTATGTGAAAAATATTACGAAAATAACAAATAGTGATAGAGTTTATGATTCACTAAATTCTGTTCAGTATCAGAATCTGTCTGCCCCAAGCAATACATAAATTCTCACTCATGGATGTCAATAAAAATGAAATAGAACATTATTATTCTGTAGCACGTAATAGACCCATAACCTTAGCAATTGAGGTAATTCCAGTGCAAACTTTGTACAGGGTGAGTCCATGATCCTGTGGTATGAAAAGGAAACTGCATTAGTTTCCCTAAGGAGCACAATACAAATTGTGACATAAGTCATCTTGTTTATTTATCTCTTTTAGTATTTTCTGGTCATTTTTCGAAACTGGTTCTTTCATGCAACTCTTCCTATACAGCTTTAGAGTATACATGTGCGAATTTGAGCCAAATTATAACAATATCGGTTACACGGACCTCCTTCCCTCATTAATTCAGGAAACGCGTTCCAAGTTTAAAGGTAATGTGATAGATGTTCACTTCAGCCATTTTCTCTCTATAAATCTGTGCAAATAGCGAAGCATCATATGGCAAAGACAAGTAGTAATAACCAAGATAGGGTTAAGTTTAAACTCCGAAACTTCATTAAACTAATGAGTGTAATGCATTAGCTTTCTGTATCCCTTACTCCATTGAATTTAAGGATGAAGTCAGTCGACCATTCATTCTAATAAATATACGCTTAAGTACTCACTAAACGAGGTGATGTAGTCTTGGAAGTGTTCCCTTGCTTTGCTCTGTTTACGGTTTCACTAAAAATGTATTAGCAAGAGCTCGGGTTTTTATTTAGAAACGGGCCTTAATGGCTGGAAAGGATTTATAGATAGTGTCTTGTACGAAGAAAAGAAACGGTTGAATTTAATTAATGACTTGAGAATAAAAACACGCTACTTTTTACACAGGAATAAATAGGGATTTTATGTCTAATTGTAAATTTAGTTCAGTCTACGGTACAAATCTTAGATATAAAATTAAATAGACGTACAGATATAAAATCACACCATCAGAATCGTTTTTTTTTTAATTTTTAATAAGATAAAAAAACATTTGTTTTCTAACAACTAAAAGTTAATAATAATTTGGTCAAGTGCGAGTTGGACTCGCATACTTAGGGTTCCGTACCACCTTCAAGATTCGAATATTTCAGTTTCAGACAAGCAGGGAATGAGTGCATTTTCTTATATTTACCCTTATATCTTTTAAAGGAAGCGTTTTAAATTTATAAAAAATATACACTTTGATTTTCCACACATAGACTTTTTATTTTATCTGCTTCAGGATTGGCTTGATTTTTATCAGAATACATATGTATTTAATTTTCTAATTTGGCCCCCAAAAATTAACATTAGAGTTTTATTTTACGAATAAGCTTTCAGCGAAGTCTTTTATAATCTACTGTATGGGTTTTGAGGCTCTGTAGATTGGAAGATAAAGGGCATAATAGGTCAAGTTTTAAATTATAAATTATTAAATCTGTTATTCAAATTATTAAAAAATACAAATAAAACATATTTTTCTAGTGTAGTTTCTAAAGTGGGAATTAAGTCGCCGTTTAATATTTTTGATAATATCTTTTAAACAAATGATTTAAAAATATGATATATTTGTAATTCACATAATGAGCCTTTTATCTGATATATTACATGATGCTTTTGAAAATTGAATCTTTATTTTCCATTTAATTGTATAATTTGTCCCTAAAATTACTATGGGGGTTTTCTAATAATGTATTTTCCATTTAATTCTATTATTTGGCCCCCAAATTAGGGATTTTTTCATATTTTTCCAATAAACAAAAAAATTTAGGTCTTATAGTTTGGAGAATAACGGGGGAATGGGAAATTTTTTTAAAATATTTTTTTATATATTTTAAAATATTCATTTTAAAAAAATTAATAAAATAAATTTGTATTCGTCATAATGAGCCCGATTTGATATATTACATGACCCGTTAGACACAATAATAATTTTTCATTTTCCATTTAATTCTATGATTCGCCCCCCAAAATGAATATTAGGGGTTTCTCCTTATTTTTCCAGTAAAGTTCAGATGAGGGGCTATACTTAAATTTTTTTCAAAATTTTCCAGCCTATGATTTCGGAGATAAGGAGGAAGATGGGTAAAGTTTTTTATATTTTTGTTAATATCTTTTAATTAATTTATTTTAAAAATATGAAAAAGATATATTTGTTTTCGTCGTAATGAGCCCTTCCATTTGATAGATAACATGATGGGTTTCGAACCCATCATGTTATATATGTAAAGTTTGGGCAACGTTCTATATTTCCTATTTTTTTTCAAAATTTTAGGCTCAGTAATCTCGGAGATCAGGGGGGGGGACGGTCGATTTTTTTAGTTTTTCCCCCCAGAAGTACCCCTAAAATCAAATTTTTTTCTTTTACGATATGTACTCCTGATCGGGTCACCAAACTATACATTGATACCAAATTTCAACCTTTTCTGTCCAGTAGTTTAGGACGGTGATGTGACAAAGGCAGAAATCCGGAGTGATATTATAAGAGTATCCGTATATTGTATATACGGAACCCTAAAAAACAGCAGATATTCAAAAAAATCAACAAACTCTGGATACTATTGATTTTTTGCATTTCCTCGAATGATGTAGTAGCAATCGGTCTCTGATCTGAAGGCATCGCCTGGATTTCTCGAAATTGCTGTAGGTATGTTTTTTTGCCAGCGCCATCTGTTTTAGTCGGACGAACAGTTGTTTTTATATTTCGGTGACCAAATTCGAGAATATTTAGTTCCTACTTCCTGAAAACTCCAGCAAAGCATCTGTACTGTTTTTGTCGACAGTTATTTCTGAAACGTAGTTTTTGGTTACCGTGAGAGTAATATTTTGGGAGATTTCGAATCGGTGGCGTAAAAAATGAATCGTTTTAAGACTATTTAGAACAAATTTTCAGTTAAACCACAACGAATCGTGATTAAAACGGATTATGTCAAGTTCACGAACTCCTAATTTTGTATTGATATACTACGAAATTTAGACATAGATACGGTTATAAAACAATTCACTGCAACAAAAACATTCATTAAACAAATAATAATTTTGTTTTTTTTTTCTCTTAAAATGCTGTATAAATTTGTCGTAACCTTATTTATTTTGATGTGTTTTATATAAATATACTGCCAATTTTGGCTTTAGTAGCCAACTTAAATTTGGCCCTGAATGTAATTAATAGAAAATAGATTGAATTAAATCAAAATAAATGTTAAGTAATCAACTTCAAGATGAAAGTTATCAGTTCGTAGTTGGAATCAAATCGAAAACCGTGTATACGGTTTGTCAAAAAATATGAATTTTGCTTACAAATGAAGTACCTTTATTTTCCATCGACAGTTATATTGAAACAAAGGTAATTAGAATTGAAACTCGATCCAGTTATGCTATATCACTAAATAATTTGGTCAAGTTAGACACGCATACTAACAGTTTGAGAATTGTTATAATGTAGGCAAATCATAATAAATATAACTGTCTGGTTTCAAGTAAACAGGGAATGAGTTGCGTTTCTTATTTTATCAGTAATACCTTTCAAACTAAGCGTTTTAAACTGATTAAAAAAGTACACTTTTATTTCTCACAACGAGCCTTTTTATTTATCTGCGACATGAAGCACTTGATTTTTTTTAATATTTATTTAAGTTTCGAATTTGGCCCCCAGAATTAAGATTGGGATTTTCGCTTTATTTGATCAATAATTATTCAGTGAAGTACTATATAATTTTTTTTCTCTGAATTTTAGGCTCATTAGTGTAAGAGATAAAGTAAAGAATATGTCTAATTTTAAATAATAAATTATTAACTCTTGAACAAATTATTTTAAAAATACAAATAAAATATATTGTCATCAGACAACCAAGAGTTTAAATTTTGTTTAACACGTTAACTACGATAATTTTATAGTATGAAGCTTTCCTCAAAAACATAGTCAGTAAGTTTAAATGATATCTAAGCCTACTTTAACTTTCTGTTCATCGGTGCTTCAAAGCACAATAACCATCTTTAGGCAAAGCTTTTACAAATCGTTTCATTAAGCCTAATTTTGTGTGTAATGGTGGTAGAAAAACCTTCTTGGGACCAACTAAAGTTTTATACAAAATGTTTTTCTCGCCTGGTGTCAAAGTTTTCCTTAAGGCCCATTGTTTTTTGACCAATATTGATCTCTTGCTCTGCTTCCCCTTCACACATAAAACATGAAAGTTTTGCAAAATTAGTTAGACCATTTTTTACAAATTTATTTATAATATATATTGAATTGTGAGTAATTGGGGGGTGATTCGACAATTTTTTTCCGAAATACATAGGAATTAGTTAAAATTATTGAACAATTTTGTCACAGTTGCTCTGTGAAATTAATCATTTTTTATGTTTGGGTGATTTTTGAAAAAAAAAATAAATTATGCGGGTTATGGATTTTCTACAGAACTTTAGTATAGCAATGCATATATTCCCACTCAAACATCAGGTTTTGCACATAATTATTATTACATTGGAATTTTGTAAAATTTGGCCTTGTTCCCGAACATCATTTTTTTGTACCTAACTCTCCAAATTTATACAGAAAATTAGTATGGCGTGTCGTTAAAAAATTTCTGTATCAGAATTTCGACATTTACATATTAATACAAGAAGTTTATTATTGTAGGTATATCAAAAACTAGAAACGTTAAGTTTATAGAATCAATGCATTCTCTATAGAAATCCTGATATCTATTATTACCTCAGTTTTAATTTTCAGAATTTAATTAACTTACGGCTTTACAATTTGCCCAACACGTGTGAGACATTCTCATACACGGTAAATGATATGATATTGCATCCACGATTGCAAAACTTTAGACCGGAATTAACAATAATCTTCATTGATTACTTTCACCTGAAACTCGAGCATGACGGCGACGGTATTATGAGGTAAACGTGACTTTTGTATTTGTTTGTCATAGAAACTAGCTCGAGTATAAATCCCTGGATTAAGGTATTAATTTTCACTGAAATATACTACATTATAAATGCAGAGTAAAGTCTCAATAAGGCTTTAATACAATTGTACAAGTGTCCAATATTACCAGAAAAGTGCATGATGTATTTAGTTGTATCCTTGATTGAATAATGAAAAATAACTTTTTATATTTACTAGTTATAGGAGAAATAGGTTGATAAAAATATTTTGTTTTTTAAGATATAAATCTTTAATGATAATATAGGTACAACATATTCGACAACAATCAACATAGATTCCTTATCTAATAAAACTAACAAGCAAACGATAAAAATGACACACAAAAATATATTCATAGTATGAGTTCAGCCAAAATCAATTTATTTGTAAATACGCTATGGGCAAAAACATACAGGTAAAAATTAAATAATCATGACCAACCCAGCCAACACACAAACCAAAAAGATTTAATTTTGAATACATTTTAAAGACTTACTTAAGAAGTCACGCAAATTAAGTCATTTTCAAGAAATCTTAAATAAGAAGAATTAAAGAAGTCATCGTAAACATGAAATCACAAAAAGTTCAATTTCTAGAATCATAGCTACAATAAGAATGAAAAGTCGTACTGAAGTCCTTTTTCAGAGTTTAATGAGGTTTCAGACATCAAAAAATGATGACTTTAAGAAGTCTTTTAAGCAATAAAAATTGAGTTGTTTAAGTAGAAAGAACAATTACTTCTTTACCAGGTATTTTAAGAAGTTTTGACGAATTCTTAAAGGCTTTATTTTGACAGTCTTAAATATAATTTATTTAAGAATTCATCATGTTGTTCGCTGGAAAATTTCTCCCGGCTGCTCAGTTGCAATATATGTATGGCAGCCAGTCATCCCGAACATATTAAGGGTTATTAGGAAAAATATTCTTCACTGTCCTATGCAAGAACTTCTGAAGTACAATTTTTTAAGTGAAATACCATCGGCAGAGCTCCAAATAACTTCTTTCTTCAAATTATTGAAACTACAAGTATACCTCGATTTTTTGTTGTGTATCAGAAAAGGATTTGTTAATTTTTGTATAAATTAGGGTTATTGATAATAACATAGCTTAGCGTACCTTTAGGGGAAAATTCACTAAACCTCAGATATACTACATATCAAAAGGGTTTAGCTCTGTGGGATCCCTTGCCAGGTTATCAGGCCCGTGGTTGGCGTGGCGGCTGCAGTTTCCCATGAATTTTCGGGCCGTCCAGGCTGTCCCTAACAAGACGGCTTTTTGCATCCGTTAGTAAAGATGTTCATCCAGACCGAGGTATTTCAAATTGTTTAATAGATGTTTTGGGACTACTCCAGTTGTTAACATAATAATTGGTACCGTTCGAGTGCTGTTCATGCCCCATTGTCTCTGTATTTGGAATTCTAAATCCCTATATTTGGCTATTTTTTCAACCTGCTTAATATTTATAATATTGTTGTTAGGGATTGCTATGTCAATTAGGGTTGTTTTTCTAGAGACTTTATCTACCAAAACTATCTCTGACCTATTGTGAGCAACAGTCCGATCGGTAAATATCGTCCGGTTCCAGTACAGTTTGTAGTTGTTATTTTCTAAAATTGATTTATAGCTCCAGTTTCAGCGCTAGTTTCCGGTGAAGTATTTTTGCCACAGCCTCTTGTCGCTCTTTGTATTCAGTTGCAGCGAACGCTTGGCAACCTCTTGTGATATGCTGGATAGATTCAGATGTTTGACAACCACATCTGCATCGGTCGTTGTTAATAGAAGGGTCTTTGACGATGTACTTTAGATAATTCTTAGTTGGAATTACTTGATTTTAGATTGCCAATATAAAGCGTTCCGTTTCAGGAAAGATATGACCAGAGATCAACCAGTAGTTAGACGCTGAACTGTCGACATAATCTTGGTTGACGTCATTTATATGTCTTCCATGAAGGGGCTTCTCTTTCCATTTGAGCAGTTTCTGATCAGTTGTCTTAAACCTGTTGTTCTCTCAGTCTCAGAGGTGTTGAGTCATCAACCTGACATATGACTCTGTGTAGATCAGAAAATTCTGCAAGTTTCTGGAAATGATTAGACAAATTAGAAATTTGTTAATCACGTAACTTTCCTATATCTGCCAATCCTCTTCCTCCTTCACACCGGGGCAATGTTGTACGTTCGACACAGCTCTTTGGAAGGTAATTTTGAGTTTTTGTTAGTAGTACTCAAACTTTCCGTTGTAATTGTTCAATGTCGGTCTTGCACCAGTTAACTATAACGAAAGAGTAACTAAGCACTGAACAGGCGTATGTGTTAATAGCCTGAAACAGATTTTTACTGTTAAGTTTGGTCTTCAGCAGTCGTCTTACTCTTCTATAAAACTCTGTTGTTAGATCTTTTTTCATGGCGGTGTTATCAATTCATTGAACCTGCTTTATTCCAAGGTATTTGTAAGTATGGCCTTCCTACATTGATTCAATTGAGGTGCCATACCCCATTTTGTAGAGCCCCTGCTGTATTTTGCCTTTAACTATATTAATAATTCGGCATGTGTCTAGGCCAAATAGAATATGGATGTGCCTAGAGAACCCTTCTACTATTTTAAGCATATCATGCAGCTGTTGTTTCGTAGATGCCATCAACTTTAAGTCGTCCATGTATAACAAATGGTTTATCTTTAATGCTTGTACGTTGTTGTGCTTGAGACTGAACCCAAAGTTAGTCGAGTTCAGTTTGTTTGAGAGTGGGTTCATGGCAAGGCAGAACCACAGTGGGCTAAGAGAGTCTCCGTGGAATATACCCCTTCCGATTGGGATATAGAGTCGGTTTGTATCGAACAGTCTGCTTCGTTCAGAAAGATGTTGGTTTGTCAGGTCGTCATGACATATTCTAAAAAGTTAACAATACCTACGATTATTTACTTTATATAGTTTCAGCACGTGAATGAGCCTATCATGTGGAACTGAATCAAAGGCCTTTTTGTAGTCCACATATGCCATGTAGAGATTTCGTCGTTTGGCGTGGGCTTGATTGCAGACAACTATTATTAAAGTTGTGATTGTCGCTATAGTTGGTTTGTCTTTTTAAACCTACTGACGCTGTTCATTATTCCTGTTTCGTCATTTTGAGACATAAACCTGATAGTTCTACGTATGAACTGAGTCCGCTTCTATTAGACATACGTAAAAGAAACAAACATGCGAAACTGTGCGCAATTTACATGTTCGAAAATAAATAAAGATGCAAGACAGCGGTCACGTGACGACCGGCAAAAGCGCCGGCTATCGCACTGCATTTGTTTAAGAATCATTTGCCATAGATGTTTTTTGTACAAAATATTCTATATTTTCATTAGCTATCGTGTTTATGACAGTTATAAATAAAAAATATTAGAAAATACATAGGCTTTTAATACGACACGCTATTTTCTTTCATTTGTGCATTTATTTGGAATATTTTCAATACCCAGGTTTAATTTACATATTTTTGATATTCAGGGAAGTTTTTGAATTATATTACAAGAGTATGCTAAAATCTTAATTATTAAGTAAATGATGCGGTTCGTCGGTTGCAAAAGAGATTTATTTTTATTGCAATCATTATTTTATGGTGAATTTTTATGACATAGTAATTCTTCCTTACTTATACTTTCAATAAATTCAAAAATACAAACATGTCATAAAGAAATATAAATTACGATCAAATTTGATATAAAAACACTATATAATTTATAGAGTCCCTGTTGTATAAAGATTCGGGGAAAATTTCAGAACAATTTTCAGTTTTTCACACATTTGAAAATCAAATTTTATATTATTAGCAGGTACTTAATGTGACACTAAAAAACTTACTAACTTTTCGAGATTTTTTATGTTTACTAAAACCTGTTAAAGAAATTACGATACTTACTAACTTTTCGAGATTTTTCAATCCAGTTACTAATTTTCTAAGTATCGTAATTTCTTTGACAGGTTTTAGTAAACCTACGAATTTTTTCGTGTGATTTCTATCTTATGAATCACAGAGAAATGGCGTTACACACAGTACGACTCCCGATTTGGAGTCTCTGTGAGCTAGATTTTCTTGGAAGTTTTGGATGTTGGAATTCATTCGCGATAAAATATTAAATTCAGTTATATGTATTATATATATAAATAATTATTCGAGAATTCAATCAGTTGAGGGGAGCGCAACTGATGAAGGTTCTAGAAACAATATATTGTCTTGCGTTCAATGGATTCGTAATTTTTTTTGACAGGTTTAAGAAAACTTTCGAATTTGTTCGTTTGATTTCTATCATAAGAATCACAGGGAAATGGCGTTACACACAGTACGACTCCCGATTTGGAGTCTTTGTGAGCTACATTTTCCCGAGACTCCTGGATGTCGGAATTCATTCGCGATAAAATACTAAAAAACTTACTTACGAAATGAAATCGAAAATCTCTTAATTTGTCGTTGAGTGTACTTATAAGCACAGCAAAGTGAATTCATTTTAACGTAGTATTTTACATACAGATACTCCATGCAAATACCTAATAAACAAATTTATATTGATAAATGGAAACACTACGGAGCACTTGACACAACATAGTAATTTCGGGATTCTTTTGGCGGTCGTCAGCTGTTTCGCTATTGCTATCTTACTGCCAAGTCGTCACAGCTGCATCGTCTTTACATTTCGTCCATACGTAGTATTATAAGGTCGATGTTTTGAGACATTTTTACTATATTTACATAAATGATCTCAGTCTTTTGTAAAAAATAAAATAAAATCTGTAAAACTCTGGCTGTCCGAGAAATATCACAGGTCTACAAAGAAAAAAAACTGAAGTACTTTACATATGTAACATACGGTTTTCGATGTATATTTTAGGGTGAGCACGAATCTGCTTTCAGAATTGCTCCCTAACACTTCGATATTCAGAAAATTGCTGAAAATCTTCAGAAACATTAAGAAAATGAAGATTTTCAGCAATTTTCTGAAACTGAAGGGTTAGGGAGCAATTCGGAAAGCAGATTCGTGCACAACTTGATAAAATACTTTTCGTCAGATGTAAGTACACTTGGCCTCTATTGTTGAAATATTGAGATGTTTATTATATAAACTAGAAGAACGTTTGTTTCAAGAAGTTAAAATGAGTAATCTTGTTGTTGGATATTTTATTCTATTTAGCGTAAGGCTACATTATAGATTGTTGAAAATACATTTGTGTGCATTATACTATCTTGCCAGAAGATCCAAAGAATTTCTTTAAAGATTGTCTGGCGTCTCTTGTGTTAGTTGATTTAGCGTTACCGAGAATGCACCAAATAGATGGCTTAGAAATACCAGGGAGTCGTTTGGTGGTGAGGTCGAACATTTGAAATGTCTTCCAATAATACGTTTTTAGTCTCTGGAGATTTATACATGTAATCGGGATAAATGAATGATTTAGAAATTTTCAAATCCCTGAAAACTATTGAGGGCGGAATATGTGTATTGTCAAATGCTTCGTTGATTAGGCCTGCCATCAGAAATAGTCTAACACAACGTAAAAAACTTGCGTTCACCCACTTGGATATTTCTTGAAAACTTGAGAATTCTTGGACGTTTTCACGAGCGAGGATTGAGAATATGAAGAGCCATCACGCAATGAGTGTTGTTTCGCTTATTATATGATTTTAATGCATATCCGAATTGAACACATCCAATAGAGTCCCATACACAACTACAAGAACTGTAATATTTTGTAAAAAATCTATCTAGAATGCCAAATATAGATCATGTTTGTACCTATTGGAATCTATCTGCTAGTCCAGTATAGTGATTTTTCTTTATTGAATCTATATCTGTGCCCATTGTAGTCTATTTAGAATTATGGAGCTTACGAGTATTTCCTAATACAGAATAGAGAATGTTTTCATCAGTTTTCCCATAAACGGTAAGTTTAATATTTTCTATGTGCAATAGCTCTCTTGAAAATATAGAACTTAATGTTTCTCTTAGAAACTTCTATATGTGGATTGACCGCAATAAAACACATTAGGATATGGTAGAACGTAGAATTTCATACTCGTATAATTCATAGAATGTTCAAAAATAACAACGTTGGAAAACGAGTTAACCTACATCACAGTCTCGAAATTTTTTCATTCATATCACAAAAACTGACCATATTCAGACCTTGTGTCCATCAGGATCAGGATGTCAAGGATGTCCACCCAGAATATTGAACAAAACCCAAAGAATTAGCAGCAGCTTCATGGACAATTTGATGTTTCATATTGTAATAACATTTCATTTTACGCTGCTAAAATAAAAAACCTTCGAGAAATTAATCATCCTAAACAGAACCAGTACAGAGAGATAGACGGCCGTGGAGGTATAAGAAGGCGATAGCGAGACCATGTCGAAGCGATCATCTGCTCAGTATTAGTCATCGTTGTTGATTTAAATAAAATTGTGAATTATTTTGATCGAATAAAGACATATGGATAGTGGATGTTAAAATTTTGTAATTAAAACCCACGAAGTCTAGAACAATATTCTTCCCCAGAAATACCATTATCCACGGCATTAACACAAGAATATGTACAATGGTCTACACTGGTTATGAATAATATTTTGGGGATATACACTACAGATTTGAATTCACAGCATTATAAATTCGATGCTGCTTAAATTACACAGGCTGCAGCAGATTTACATACAGCTGAAAACTGACTTTTGGAGTTGAGCTTGATTAAAACCTTGAGGAATAACAGTTCTAGTAAAAATAAATTCTTATAATTTTTTTTTACAAAGAGCGATAGTTTTGTCAAAAAATAACGAAAATGTTACGAATCACATACCCATTTTTACAGTTAGAAATTGCATTGAAAACGCTTCTGAAACTTCAAATGTAGCTACTAAACTGATCACATCATTTTACTAATTACTTTAACAACGACAAACCACTTTAATGATAATTAAAAATAAATTGGAAATTCACCAATAATTCACTGAAATGCTATTGCATTATCGCGATAGTCAGATGTTTCTTTAGACCAATCAATAGAGATTTTTTCATGCAAAAAATACTATCAGAATACTGCCTGTGCCATCACATTAAGAACGATTTTACTTTATTATAAACAATTGAAACAAGAAAATTTGTTTTTTTTTCGTTGCATCTTTATAAAATGAAAAATAATAAACTAATGTTAATGGTGTCAACAGGTGAATTGTAAAGCATAAAAATACCAATGAAATAAGCCCAGGATCGATCCGATAAGATCTTTAGTAACAGGGGAAAACAAAAAATACTGGAACATTTAGAGGTTTTCTTTATATTATCATAACCCTGTCACTATCGAAGTTGTAGAACTGGGTTTGGGGGAACTGGTAGTAATTGATATCTACCTACCTCATGCGTGACTAAACCAGGCACTATCGGTTTATTAGTTTTGGAATAATTGGGATATGAATTTTTTAGTCCACTATTCTTGTAGTGTGTCTCCATGCGACATGTATCGTCAAATATCAATTCAGAATAGAGATATTGGAAGTAGAGGTATCATTCTACAACGCCTCTATTTTCATTTTTCATTAAATGTCTGTGAAATATGAGAAAAATGTTAGCAAACATGACCAAAATGCATGAGCGTATGAATGTGTTCGAGTAGTGGGGGGAACAAGGTTGTTGAGGGGAACTGCTATTATAACAATAATTATTATCGATAGTAACTGTCACTCTGACAGATGGTGAAAGAATCTATTAGCTAAAAAAGCTTCTATACAGAGCGATTTGTTCGATTTTATTATTTCAAGTTTATTAATATATTTATATGTTAACGGCTTTCTTGAAAACGTTTTTGCTTAAATTTGTGGATTTTGGGTAAACGGAATATCGAAATAGGGCGGGCATTAGAAAAATTCTTGCTTGTACTTCGTTTTAGAACAAATAAATATTTTGTAGAGAACTCCAGAATTAAGTCAATAGGTTTATATTAAACTGAACTAAATAATTCAAAAAGATCTTGAAAATATCTAAATTAGTTTGTGACAAAAGCAATAAAAATATTTATAAATGACAGGCAGCGTGCCTCTATTATATTTTACTATACGCTTCCCCTCAACAACCGTGTTTCCCCCACTCATTGGATACATTCATACGCTCGCACATTTTTTGTCATGTTTGCTAACATTTTTCACATATTTCACAGACATTTAGTGAAAAATAAGAATAGAGGCTTTGTACAATGATACCTCTACTTTCAACAACTTTTTTCAAAATTGAAATTTGATTATCTATGACGCATGGAGGCACAATGCAAAAATAGTGAACAAAAAAATTTACATCATAATTGTTCAAAAACTAACAGACCGGTAGCGCCTGATTCTGACATACATAAAATAGACGTAAATTACTATCAGTTCCTACAAGCCCAGTACTACAGCTTCTAGAGATGGGCAAAACTGATAAATTTAAATAACAGTTGCTATTATTATTGCTATTTGCAAATAACAACTGAAACTGAAACAGATAACAGTTATATTGTTTAGGCTGAAAATTGCTGTCGCCATCTGTTGGTAAGAAACTAAAATATGCAAAATTCATCTCGGTTGGCTACTAATATGATAGAGATCTGCGCATTAATTACGATATAGAATATATTTGTAAGACTTATTATTCCTGCAATTTTGTATGTTTAAAAATAATATTAAACTGCAAATTCAGAACCAAAAATTAAAATACACCAAACAATCTTCTGACGTTTTATTTTTTATGCTTGGTAGTGCTGTTATGGAAATATTATATATTTAATCCTGGCGTAATTCTCAATTATTTTAATGAATATATCTAACTATCCAAATTGAAGGGCACTGTTTAAAGTCATTGTCTTGCAATAAGGTTTTCTCAAAACCTGGAAAACTCACGTCATAGAAGGTGGTTATCTACTGATAAAGTACAAAGAAATATATCCCACTGACCCCAATCCCATACCTAAATTATAACATACTCTCACATTCTATGGAATCTGTTTTACAGAACAGGAATATATATACAGCCTTGATAACATAATTTACCTAGACATAAAAAACAAAAAAGATAAGAGTGACAAATTCTAACTCGTGTGTCACCAGGTTGAACTGCGGGAGTTGCCCCAACTTCTATATTGGTCACACTGGAAGATCGTTCAATTCAAGATGGCGTGAACACTCTAATGCTTTTGAAAATGAGAGCTCAATAAATTACATTTTCTGAACACTCAGAAAACCATATACCTCAAAATATATCCCAAAATTTAGATTTACAAAACAAAAGTAAAAAATTATACCTTCATGAATCCCTGGAAACAAACAAAAACAAAATTCTCCGAATCCTTGAATGTTCAAACTGATACCAATTCATCTCCCTTACTTAATCTGAACCACAGATCATACATCTGAACAACCAGTTTTAAATAATATTATATTATTCACATCTGTTGTCAACAATGTTTTATAAATGTATAATTTACCTGAGCTACACCACATCCACTTCCACAGAAATCCCCAGAATTAAGACGACACCTTTAATTATTTTATTACCCTATCTGTACTTTCTTTGTAAGAAATATAAATTTGGCATTCCTTGTATTTCCAATTTCTAATGAGGCTAGACTTGGCAAAACATATCAAATTAAAAATAAATAAAAAAGTGAAAATTGAATTAGGTGTTTGTTGTTTTTAAGTAATTTTAACAATGAAATTTCATCAAGTGGAAACTGAAACAATCAACAAAGAAATGATGATTTTAAAACATTTGTAATTACCTACTTACTTCTTACTATTTTTTAATTAAAGATTGGTACATCATTTTCATACCGTGGTCAATATAAAGAACTAATTCACTATGTGTTAATATTCTAGAAACAATTTAAATATATTTTTTTTCAAGAACATAAACCATTATAATAATAATAAAATATAAACCCTTAATATAATTTCTAATACATATAATTTATTTAAAATTCGCTCATTTATAATTACATTGTCAAGATTTCAGCAATGACAACGATGAACGAAAGTATATCTGAACGCTATTATTACGTTTGCAAGATCAGACAGACTTCTGTTAAATTTTTCAATGATGTTTTTCTGCTTGGCCGTTCAGCGCGTTCAGTACGAATCAGTTAACAGCTTTTGGTATTCAGCCTACGTTTTATTTTCAACAACTGCGAACAGAAACGTTGTGTATGAAAACTGCTGTGTGCGTTATCGGTCGAAACAGAACAACTGTTTTTTCAGTCGTTTAGTTTTCGGTCGATCTGTTATTGCTATTCGAAAAGGCAGTTGAGGTTAGAACTGTTTACGTTATTGTTTGATTAGCGCTAAGCAGTAATAAACGTATATCTGTTATCTGTTATTTTTAGTCGGCAATAACAGTTGCTATTGTTATCGAGTAAATAATAGTTGTTTAATAGCAGCTATGTTAATAACGCCACATCACTAACAGCTTCTATAGTGTCGAAGATTTGATTTTTTTTAAAAAATGTTACATTTTCCACTATTTTTCGTCTTTCCCTGTTACTAATGATCCAATCGGATTGAGCCTGGGCTCATTTCATTGGTATTTTCATGCTTTACAATTGATCTGTTGACACCATTGAGATTAATTTATTATTTTTGATTTTATAAACATGCTAAGAAAAAAAAAGTAATTTTCTTGCTTCAATTGTTTATAACAAAGTAAAAAACCATAGTTGCGAGTGGAAAACATAGCAAAATATCGCTACGAATCGATGTGATGTGATGGCACAGTTTGTATCCTGATAGCACTTTTTACACATTATCAGTTAATTTTTGCTCTAATGATTGGTCTACTTTCCAATGAATAATAACGTATTCGTAGTTTTTGCGTTGTGTTTGTTTTGTTTCCATTCTAAGGTCTAGTTTCTAGAGAATGTTAGATTTTTAGAAAAAGTGGCTTATATAGTTCAGTTTGGTAAAGTTTTTGTGTTGAAAATAATAACTTTGAAGTTTACTTATTTGGTAAGTATACACATTTGTCTAACAGATTTGAGTTTAACTAATGTGTTTCTAATAATTTCGCAGTTAAAACAAATCATTTTAAGTTACACTATATCGAGTTATTTCTAAATACTATGTAAATAATCTTTTTGCCTAATTTCGATAATTTTTAATTCCAAAAATTGTAACTAAGGCGAAGTTTATTTTAGAAATATGTCACAAAATGAATGATTTAACGAAACAAATCATAGTCTCTACAAAAACAATTCGAATTACGCAATTACTGAAGAAAAATTACGGGCGTCATTTTTTTCGTAGCCGACGTTATTTAGACATGTACGACTTCAAGATGCGATATTGCCCCATTGACAATAATTTACTTATCTTTGTTTATAAACTATAGTGGTGTAAGAGTTTTCTGTTGATTTCCACCTAATTTACCAGCTGCAAAGAAGTTTTACATCGAACAAGGAAAAGTAAAAAAAAAACTTCAATATGATTCATAAATTTATAATTTATTGACGGATATATAAATCTATAACATACAGAATCTCATTGTTTAAAAGACATCATATCAATATGGAACAATATGTGTATATTATAAGAAAACGAGTTTTATTTTATTTATTCAGAATCAATTCCTCAAAAATGTATATTAAAGAACATTTCATTTAATACCTCTTAACAACACGAATAAGATTTTGGTCAACATGATATATTTTTTAAATTGTGAAAACTTTAAGGCAACTAACATCAAATTTATTGTGGGAATCTGTCTTCACGGGGTAGGAGCAAAGTCGAAAAACTGAAAACAAATTCAGTGATTGACATGCAAGATAATAATTTAAAAATATTAAAACACATTCGGCACATTTTTCGCCATGTAATCTCAAGAGTTTTTGTAATGGCAACTTCTCCGATATAATCGTCTCAAATTGTTCCCGAAACTGGAGCAAAATCACATATTTTTCAAAATTCAGTGTCCCATGGAATAACAAATAGATTTTGGCTTCTTTGAAGCAAATAAATAGTAATATTAACTTTTTGTTTTAATTTAAACTTCTAAAACAGTTTTGAAAACCCATTGAACAACAACATTTTTCCTATTAGTACGGAATACACGGCATTTAATTTTTTTTCGAGAATACCATGGAACACCGAGTACTGTCAAGTACTGGATATGTACACATGTGAGTGACTATGAACTATTATTGTACCCTCGATTGTTACATCATTATAACAAAAAATATATACATTTAAAGAATGGCATACATACATATTTCTTAAAAATACTAAAAAATATTCATTTAATGGAACAAAAGCGATTGCCCCATTGCATTGGGAGTTGGATTCATGGGCGTCATGCTTGGCATTGGTGACATCATGGCTGTTGTCATTGGACGCATCCCCTAGAATTAGCAAAATTTCGTTAATGTCAATTCTGCATACAGTTGGTCCAGATGACCAGAGACCTACATATAATTAATAATTATTATAACCAAACAGCAACCGTAAAAGTAGATCATTTATACTCAGAGCCATCATAAAACTAGCTTTGGATGGCCTCGACGAAGGAATTCCTATAAATGATGACCTGAAGAACATCAAAGATGCACAAACGATACGGTCGTTTTTGCAGATACGTTGGAAGGCATACAATCTTCACACATTTTGCCGTCAAAGGTACGGACTCAATTTTAATGTAAAAAAAACATGGTCATCAGCAAAAACCAAGTTCAACCCGGAAAATTATTACAATTACAAACGTTAGTAGTTAAACATACCTGGGCATTAATTTAAATGATCATTTGCACCACTCGTTAGAGATTAAACAAAGAGTTGAAATGGGCACCATATTCAGGAGTCACAATCTTAACTTAGAAATTAAAATACACTTACTGGGATGTTACGTGTTCTCAATTCTATTGTATGGAGTCGAGTTTTGGACACTATTCGAGCCGCCAATGAAGCAACTCGAAGTTTTGAAATGTGGCCCTATACGCGCATACTTTGGATCTTCTGGGTGGACCACGTTAACAACAAGGAGGTATCGCACAGAGTCAGTAAAGATTCTGAAATCTTTAATAACGTGCCACAACCTAAACTTGAATACTTACATAATGCACAATGAACATCAATATGGCCTACAGCAGCTAATTCTACAAGGAATGATTTATGGCAGAAGAGATCCAGGAAGAAGAATCTGTTGGCTTCAGAACTTACATAAATGGTTCTCCTTAAGCATGATAGAACTTTTCAGAATAGCAGTTAATAAAGTCAGGAAACCCATGTTAATAGAGAGAATAGGCGCTATAAGAAGAAATAATCAAAAGGCTCTTAATCTAAGTGTTGTGACTAAAATAAGGCAACTAGATATTTTCATATGGCAGTGATTGAATAGTCAGAACCTGTTTATCTCATAGAAAAAGATTAATGATCAGCAGACATTTCTTATGTGATTTCGTATCCAAAAATTAAACTAGTGTTTGAATGTGAATGTGTTACAGCCCGAAAAATGTATAAATATGTATTAATTTCCCATTCAATTCTAGAATTCCTATGTCCTATTACTAACGGACCACCCTTTATGAAAAGAACTCTTTGACGCTACGATTTTCGCCTTTCTTGACGGTGAAGGACCAGGATTGTTCCTCCATTTTAGTTCTGTAGAATTATTGTTTGTTGATTCAAGATTGATTAAACTTAAAACTTACCAGCATTTGGGGATAAAGTTGCGGTTGAGGAGAAGTAACAGTCATACTGCTGAATGGAGAGGTCTGCATAGACTGATTCATAGGTTTGTATCCCGCCCCCGTTGTGTCGGAAATGGGTTGAGGTGTCCAGCTATTGTTTGGTTTTGAACCGTTCTTGGGAGAATTCCACTGCACACTTCTAAAATAAACTTGGCAATTAGTTTTCGAGCGGATTATAAATTTTAATTTGGGATATAATTAATGATTGTACACTCTTGTAATCGAACGGATTTCAATTATACCGTATAGGTGTCGATATAGGCGGTAGATAAGTCACTAAACTATTTTATTTTAGATTTTCTTGGGAATAATACCACATCAGAGTTCAAACTTGTGTATATTTTAAAACCAAACGTTTCAAAATCCTGTCGGATTTCGTTTTCAATGGATATAAATTTATAAAGTAAAATTGAAATATATGACAATTATTTTGACAAATATGTTTACGTTACTATGGATAAATTTCTTTGATTTTAAATATACAGGGTGCACAAGAAATTCCAAAGATCATTATAATCAAAAAAAAAATTTTTTCAAGTTGGAAGAACTTGAAAAATTGTCTTCAGAATTTATTTGTGGCGTTCCTAGGGACGACTTTCTTTTTAAGATAGTGCATTTGCCAAAAAATGCGATCAAAGAATTCTGATAATTCAGTGATCCCATTAAAGTCATAAGGGAAAACCTAGGAAAAACCTCATGAACTATCCCGATATAGGGTTGTTCAAAAGGATATGCCCATTGTTAATTTCATCTTTAATTATCGGCAACCAGACATGACTGAAATCTACGGAAGTAGAAGCGATGCAGTCGTTTTCATTTAACAGAATTAAGGCAGATTCTTTTAATTTTCGTTTTGTGCAGTGTTCTTCTTTGTGTAATATTGTTGTGTTTTGAAATTGTATTTTATGGCCTTGGTCCCAAGCATGTTCACAAATTTTTGATTTTTCGAACTGACGTTTCTTTATGTAATTTTAATGTTCATTTATTCGAACATTAAGAGGTCTAGAGGTTTCTCCAATATAAAACTTATTACATTCACAAGGAATCTTATAAATGCAATTTTTTTGAGTTTTGCGTAGCGTTTTTTGGTTTTGTTTTTGTTATAATAGATTTAAGCGTATTTGTTGTTTTAAATGTAGTTTTGATGTTAAATTTGTTGCCTACTCTTCTCAATCTCTCTGACAGGCCCTGTATATATGGTATTGTTGTTGTTATAATGTGGTTTTCCTGGTTGTCAGTATTATTAGGTGAAGTCTGGTGTTGGTTGTCAGTTGTTTTGTGCTCAATTTTATTTAATTCTTTGTTAATAAATTTTTGAGGGTAATTGTTTGCAGTTAGAACATTTTGTATAAATGATTTTTCTTTGTTGAATTTAGTAGTATCTGAGCAGTTAGTCTTTGCTCTGTCATATAAAGATTTAATAACACCCCTTTTTACCGTATTTGGATGGTTCGAGTTAAAATTGAGATATCTGTTAGTGTGATATCTCAATTTTAACTCGAACCATCCAAATACGGTAAAAAGAGGTGTTATTAAATCTTTATATGACAGAGCAAAGACTAACTGCTCAGATACTACTAAATTCAACAAAGAAAAATCATTTATACAAAATGTTCTAACTGCAAACAATTACCCTCAAAAATTTATTAACAAAGAGTTAAATAAAATTGAGCACAAAACAACTGACAACCAACACCAGACTTCACCTAATAATACTGACAACCAGGAAAACCACATTATAACAACAACAATACCATATATACAGGGCCTGTCAGAGAGATTGAGAAGAGTAGGCAACAAATTTAACATCAAAACTACATTTAAAACAACAAATACGCTTAAATCTATTATAACAAAAACAAAACCAAAAAACGCTACGCAAAACTCAAAAAATTGCATTTATAAGATTCCTTGTGAATGTAATAAGTTTTATATTGGAGAAACCTCTAGACCTCTTAATGTTCGAATAAATGAACATCAAAATTACATAAAGAAACGTCAGTTCGAAAAATCAAAAATTTGTGAACATGCTTGGGACCAAGGCCATAAAATACAATTTCAAAACACAACAATATTACACAAAGAAGAACACTGCACAAAACGAAAATTAAAAGAATCTGCCTTAATTCTGTTAAATGAAAACGACTGCATCGCTTCTACTTCCGTAGATTTCAGTCATGTCTGGTTGCCGATAATTAAAGATGAAATTAACAATGGGCATATCCTTTTGAACAACCCTATATCGGGATAGTTCATGAGGTTTTTCCTAGGTTTTCCCTTATGACTTTAATGGGATCACTGAATTATCAGAATTCTTTGATCGCATTTTTTGGCAAATGCACTATCTTAAAAAGAAAGTCGTCCCTAGGAACGCCACAAATAAATTCTGAAGACAATTTTTCAAGTTCTTCCAACTTGAAAAATTTTTTTTTTAATTATAATGATCTTTGGAATTTCTTGTGCACCCTGTATATTTAAAATCAAAGAAATTTATCCATAGTAACGTAAACATATTTGTCAAAATAATTGTCATATATTTCAATTTTACTTTATAAATTTATATCCATTGAAAACGAAATCCGACAGGATTTTGAAACGTTTGGTTTTAAAATATACACAAGTTTGAACTCTGATGTGGTATTATTCCCAAGAAAATCTAAAATAAACTAGAAGATGCCACAAATAACATTCAGAAAACAATCACTAAACTATATTGAACAAAGTGAGAAACTTTAAGAGTTTAAACCTATGCTTCGATATTCATTAAACCTTTAATGCAATAAAAAACGCATAGTGGCATAAACACTCAAAAGTAGAGGATATTACGATAATTAGGAAGTAAATGCCAATGAATAGTAATAGTATAAAGATTTGATTAAGGACTACATTCGTTTTAGTATATACACAGGTATGTATTAGAATTGTTCAATACATGTTTAAAATTAAACAATATGAGTGCGTTTTATCTAAGGTAGAATTAATGACAAACTTAATCCTGGTTAGGAGTACCGATCCACTAAAAGTATCGATACTTGGGTAGTATCGATATTATCTCCAAGTACTGAATAGTTTTGGCGATTCTATTCTATCACCTGACCTACGTGCAGATTTGAGAAACAAACAGGAGAGTTTTTACCGATGTATACAATTGCATGAAGAGAGAATAGGAGTAGAATATCGGAAGGTTCTCAGGGTTAAAAGCACGAAGGTAAAAAAGACAACTTTGGACAAGGGCGTGAGTGAGAGGGGATGATAGCAACATGAACGCACTAGATGGGTAGGGAAAACCACAATGGAAGGTAACAAGCGATTTCGTAATGTCGAAATCAATATATGGGGAAGCTGGTATAAGATACTAACTAAGATGATCAGAGGGAACGATGAAAAATACAAGATAAACGAACAAGTAAAGACCAAATTTCGCTTATGAAGACAACCTGGTACTGATAGTGAGAGTTAACAAAAATAATAAACAGTAACAGTAAATAAATGAAACGGGAGTTCAAGCCCTGTAGAATATAAGAGAGTGTTTTGAGGCAAATGGCGTGGTACTGGGACAAGAAGAACTCTTTCCGAGTGCCACGGAGATGGAGAAGCCGGAGACGACGTTGCTCGACACTGTGTAAAACCATTCTGGGGAAGTTACAAAGGAATGCGGGTGTTGCGGAAGCATAATTTGGATCCTGCGAGGGTATGACGACACTGAATGCGAAAAAGCATGAGGCGCGACACACCTGGCAACATGTTATTGACATTAACGACGCTTTCAATACTGCGGGGTGGGAAAACATCATGACTATGGCTGGTTGTGGGTGAGTACCTGGTAAATATTTTAGAAAAGAACCTAAGTGAATGGTCGTGGTGGAAAGAAAAACTCAGGGAACATAATGCATGTCTTTAGGGGCTGTGTCAGAAGACAAGATTCTTTTCAGTGGGCATATCAGAGAAGTAATAAAGATGGCGGAAAGAATGGGGACGGCAGTGGACAGACAGATGCCGAACATGGGCAAGCAAGTACAAAGCGAGGAGGAATAGTGTAATTGTATTGTATGCGGCTTCTACATGAAAAAAGGTGATGAGAAAAATAAAGAGGAGAAGGGTGTGTAGAGAAGTGATGCTTAGTGTGGTGTGCATGTATGAATAATTCTTTTCCAATATGTCATAATTTGTAGTTACAAAGAAAAGAAGCAAATTGAGACACATAATTGATGAAAGAGTACAAAAAGAAATTATACAAAAAAGTAAGAAAGGAAAACCATCTCTGTAGAATATTCGAGTTAGTCACAAAAAGTGACTCCATGAGTTTTGACAGAAAGAATTTTACTTTTATTTTAAAGTTTTGTGTGACACTTTAACTTAATTCTACCAGCAGATTTTTGCAATTCTTTTTGCGATTACGATAACTTTCACGTTTATTCTGACAAATTCACATCACAATTTAAAAACACTATTTGTTTTCAAATAGTGTAAAAATGACGCCCGAAGATGCCGGAAAATTAACGTCATTAATGGTGGTTTCAGTAAAAGTATTGTAGCCAGAAAATTTTCTCGGGTGGGTTGGAAATTTTTTTTCATTGGTGATGGGCTGATTAGGACTGCAAAATTTATATTTTGTTCATGTATTTCCAGGGTATATAAAATTGTATAAATATAAAATGTATTCTTATGAAAAAGATGGTGGCTACGGCCATGGTGGAGCCGTATGTACTCCCTTACCTTAATCGGCTCATGTATCCCAGATGTAAACATTTCTTTAACATTATATAATGTCACTACTCAGTTATTAGAAGTTCGTTTACTCGAAATTATTGCACTAACTGTAAAAGGTATTCTGTCTTAATTGGATTACGTTCTTGTTTGCGGATGATCACAGAAACTGGGCCGTACAGCAACACAGTGCTCTAATGTTTGATAACGACTCCCTTTTTGCCTACAATCTCCAAATGGAGACGAATATGTATGGAGGAAACCCGTTATGGGATGGGAGGGTATTACTTTCAACGGAGCCACCAAATTAATCCCAATGGAATATGGAACAAGAGACAATGAACATAAGACAGTGTCTAGAGGACCATGTTGTCCAGTACGACCGTTTTTTAAGGTATTTTATAATTTATGCAGAATAATGCGCGGCCACATACTGTGCAAATGGTTATGGATTACCTAAATGTCGGAATTCCTGTTTTGAAGTGGCCCGCTAGTAGTCCTGACATGAATTTATTAGACTATGTATGGACACTTTAGGATAAAACAGAAAGAGGCAACTATTGCCAAAAACCTAAAGAGTATATTCTGCACCTTGAAAGCAAATATGTATTGAAATAGGCAACTGTGTGTAATTAAATTTATTTTTTGTAATTATGTAAAAACGCTGAAAACCATATTTATTGTTACAAATAACTTTTGTCATTAGTAATGTTTACTTCTTTAAAATTATATATATACAAAATGCAATACTTTTGATAGCTTTTGAATAACGAATGAAATAAAATTCTCATAATATTGGCATACCTCAACTTTGAAACAAATTTATAACGAAATCTTACTTTAATGCTGCTGCTCTATTGTTTATTGTGAGATTCTCCGCTAGAGATGCTAGACTCGATTCCAAATCTCCTGTTAACAGTCCATTGGTCGTTGCGTTCTGTTGTTGATTGGTGCTATTACTACTGTTGTTATTTAGGGAATTATTATTGCTCAAATTTATCGTTGGTGGAATGCTAGTCTGACCATTTGCATTCATCGGTTGCAGTACTCCACCTAAGGCATCAAAAGCACTACCTAAAACGGGAAAAGACAATTTAGATTCATGTTATAATATGTCTAATGACACACAAAGCGACTGAGACTGTATATAAAAAGGAGATAAAAGGAAATGTAATTCAATAGTTATATTTTATAAATATAATACTTTCCTTTTATCACTTGCATATTATTAAGGTGTTTTTTGTGAGATAGTTAAGCACTTATTGACATTCAGACAAACACACTCCATGTATTTTGAAATGGTGCAATAATTTTTCAAATGGGAAAATTTTAAAAATTGCATTGTTACATGTGGTGCTAATGTTATATAATAAATAAATTCGATAGATTCGACCTACATATTTGATCGTTTTTCAAAATCAGTGAAAAAATATACCAATAAACATTAGTGTGCCGTGAAATATTGTAACTACCCTTTGATGTTAAATCTTAACTCATTTAATATAAAAGCCCTTGAAATAGTCATTTTACTATATAAAACTTATTTTATTAGCGAACTTCCATAAACTACGTAAGATATTTTAGGGTGGGTGGGTGTCTATTAATATCTTACGAAATCTTGTATGGGGGTAGGTAGGTGTTTGAAAAGGATACTATGTAAGATTTTTTTAAATATTATATTTTCATTGCTTGTGATTTTTATTTGCCTAAATTAGTATTTTCAAATACCTAGTTATAACATTCACTATATTTAATTCAGTATACAATAATAAACCCTTATTTACCTATTATATGCACTTACTTGCAACAAAGTAAACATATTTTAAAGAATATCTTCAAATCTGTAAATATATATAAAAATATTTTAGTCGTAATCGTAATGGATGCTCGTAGAACTCCTAAAGTTAGTTTTCTACAGAAATCCTTTCCAAATTAAATATATCGATTTTCATTCATATTTGTTTCTATATTTGGCAATTTTTTATGCACTAAAAAACTGTTTAAATACATTTTTCAGGCCTCAATCCGGATACAATGAGATATGGCATATATTTTTCGACGATCTAGCTCCAATTTTCAAGATTTTCAACTTGTGATCTAGACTATACCTGTGCATCAGAAAGTATATTTCACAATATAATAGTAGGCATGGTCCTCATTTTATATAATTTTGGTGTGACTGCATGACATATTGATTGTCGTTTATCCAGTAAAACTTTAATATAAAATATAATATACGAGATACAGATATCATTCAATATTATTATTTGAGAGTATTTCAAATATAATTTATTTAGTTTCTTTGAGTGAAATACACGACAAATTCTGAAGAAAAACTGTATTTACAATTCCTGAAAACGTACCCAATTGCTTTTTTACATTATAACGGAAAGAAAGTGCAAATAGAGGGACATAATATGAAGAGTAGAACGAAAAATAAAAATCTCTCACTTTCAAAATGTACAATAAAATAAATGAGTAAGACTTGACAACGACAATAAAATTATAATATACATTCATTTATCGGAAAAATGTGGAGATAAGCATTTTATAAATATTTAAAATAATTGATATTTACAAGTCGTTTCATCACCAAACTTTAGAAATTAGAGACCCAGCTAGGATTAAAAATTACTTATCAATCAATTTTTGGGGTTGTTCAGGTTTCAGAAGGGTATTTAGCAGAGTAACTGTGCAAAATACTTGTTACTAACCTTTCGAGACTTTACAGGCTTTTTAACGCAAGGCGATAGATATATCGATTTTAGTTTCAGTTGCGCTACCCTTAAAAGAGCGAAACCTGGAAAAATTATTATGTACTTCAAATATATGATTGATGTGATTAGATTACATTAGTTTAGAGAACTGAATTTTCACCAGTCTCACAAAGTGATATCATCGATTTTCAGGAGCTGAGTACGATCTCGTCGAATCTTCAAGAAGCTATCCTTTTTAAGACCAAATTACTCTCTCTCTCTCTCTTACCGAGTGTTTTTTAATTGAACGCCATAGATCAAATTTGGGCCAACCAAGGACACAACGGTATGTCCAATTTAAAAAAAGTTGATTGACTCCGAGATGTCGAGATGACCTTGACAGTCGAGGTCAAAATAAGTATCACGCACCACGGGATATCCCGAAGAAGAGCTTTAGATTTAGGTGGCAGAGGAACTTAAAGATCTATGAAGTAGAGAGCATAAAGTCTTGAGAATAAACGAAGCAGAAGAGCTTAAGGCATGTGAGATGAACTGAAGAAATGTATTGAATAGCACTGAAGTTATGTGGGCAAATGGCCTTTTTCATTAACTGAAATGAAGAAGACGAACTGTAGGAGTAAAGATTCGAAAAACTGGCTCAAAGGACTGAGAAGAAAAACCCATTTTTGACAGTTTTTATCAGGAACTCAAGAATAGAGATTGAGGAATTGATCTTAAATAACTAAATGTATGAAGAAATGTATTAATAAAGAGAAAAGCTGAAGAGCTGGTCGGAAACACTTAAGGCCTTGACGGAACAAAAAAATAGCGAAGAATTGGTTGCGAAGGATTGAGAAGATAAACAATACTTTTAGAATTTTTACAGAGGATATGAGACATATCTTACCAAGCTGCCTCAAGTTCTTCTTATCAAGCCCCAATTTTTAGACAATTATGAGAGCTGAAGTAACTTCCTTCTAAGACTATAATTACTTTTTTCAAAAAATACAAAATAGAATAAGATTATCACTACTGTGGCTTAAAAGTCTTAATTGATTGTGATATGTTTAAATGCATTGACTAGGCAGTTAATGTTTGAAGTAGTCTCTTGTTCAGCTTATATCCATTAATTTTGGTTGAGACACGTCTTTATTTTTTATGTTTCCTTTGTTTACAATTATTTAATTTCCAGGCAACATATATTTAAACTGGTTATGAAATTTTACAACAATGTGATTTAAATGTATTGATGTTACATAGTTGCAACCATGTTAATAAGTGCTTTTAGCTTTAATTAAATTTGTGTATAAAACATAAATTATAATTTTCATTAACCAGCAATGTACACACAAGCTTGCGAAACAAACATGCAGCACATGAGAGTTACAACAAATTACAAACATGCATAGCAAGTTTACAACACAAAATAGAAAAGTAAATATAGTGAAAATGAAATCACCTGAAAGTCTGTTACGCAAACGACTTACAATAGTTGCACAAAAGGACAATCCGCCAGTGAACACATAATTTACAGTAGTGATCCTAACTATATTGCTACAGAAAAAGTTATTATTGTCAAAAGGTTGTGGGATATGCACGAAAACGGTGTGACGACAAAGGATGTTACAATGGACTCAAAAGTCTTTTGATTGCTGTTCATCAGTCTTGTGGTCGTGGTTTTCTAAATTTTGTTTTTGGAAAAAATCGATCACATTCATTATCGAAGCATCGGACTTCGTTGGGGAACCCAAATCGAGGAGGGATGGGGTGTCATCTTGGACCAGGAAAGGGTTAAATGAATTTGGGTTAGGTTCTTCAGCAGCTTGTGGAAAAATAAAAAGCGCGGATTAGTTACATTTAGCAGTGGATATTTAATAAGTGAAATATTAACTGAAATTATTATACAATGGAAATTTGGAAGTAAAAGTAACCTACTAGCAAAGAGTTACTGCAGTTAAGCATGAATGGTATATTATTATAGAATTTGGGAATTGTTTTCTTGAATTTAATACTGAAATAGCTTAGCATCAGAATCATCATAGGGATCATGTGCAGAGCATTATGAAAAATATTAGATTTACCTATTTAAATTTAAATTAAATTATAGCAAACATTTTGTCCCAATTTCGAAAAAACATTAAAGATTCATATAGTTTTAGTAATGAATATAACAATGAATGTAACATTCTGAGTAAATCTCACATATTACGACATGTGATTTAAATGTCCTCAACTGAAGCAAATTGCACTCTCAAATTAAAAGAAATAACACTGATCAATAGTAGTCATGCCACACAAATTGTGGTATGTTAGGTGTTTTGACAACCTGCCCTCATCGCAAAATTGCACTTATATTTTGTTTCATCCACCCACAGTTTTTTGTGCTAAGGTCAAGTTCAATTGTTTAATTTATACTTTTTGTAGTTGTGAGAAATTATTTCATTTCTTTAAAATGCATCTTTCTTAATCAAATAAAATTCAGATGTGATAAAAAAATTATTGCCACCACTAATATGTATACACGAAAAACGTGCAACGAAGCTTCAACTGTATTAACCTGTATAATTTTTAAACATTTTAAACATTCTTAATAAGTTGTACACCTGTCCCTACACTCCTTAGCAAAACAGTTGATCAAATTGTTAGGCACATTGTTATTTATCCTAAAATCAAACCTATAACACTGAAATCGTTGGAACAACGAAGTTGAAGTAACTTGAAACTGAGTAAAAAACAAAGTTGCTTATAGCTGTGTTATAAGTTAATCTTACAAAACTATTTAGAACAATATGCCCCTGCTTTGAAAAACCTATAACATATTTTATTTTGACTATTCATTGGGTTTTCTCTCCTCAAAATTTTTTCCTACAACAGATAAGTATAACACATAATACAATATATTACCTATATACAGAAATACTGGTTGATCATTTTGTAGTAATCTCTTTCTCTCAGAATAACTGTGAGGAAGAATCTCTGTATAGGCAACCAGTAATCCGGGCAATTTTACGAAATTGCCTTATTACACTTTGTTCTGCATATATAATTTTTAAATATTTATCTGTTGCAGGAAAAAATTTTGAGGAGAGAAAACCCAATGAACAGTCAAAATAAGAGACCTCCTCAAAAATCATTTCGAAACTACATATTTTATTTTGTGAATGCATAGTTCGCAATATCATGAACATAAATTACACTTTTGTAATCTATTAATAATTCAATATCACTACATAACATTACAAATTGCTTAAACCCTTGTATAGCTTGCCAATTGGTCCAAGGATTATTGACATGATTCAATTGACAATAATTATGCTAGCCATTTTCTATTTTTTACAGTTTAAAATCTATTGTCTGTTCAATGGAATTCTCTCTACCCACTTCTTTTCAAAGATAGAATAATCAAGGATCTCCTCAACAATTACTTACTTAGTTTATAAGATCTGACAACAACGCCACCTATGTTTTAATTAAACCGCAATTTAAATTAGGGACGTGAAAAATTAATCGATTATGGAAACATCTAATTACAAAGTGATTTTTTAAATTAAAAAAATTGATTTTATTAATCGATATACAATATATATACCACAAATATTGATTCATGAATCAGCAACTCACTGCTTTTTATCCGTTATCCATTAACTAAAACTAGTCAGATGTCAGTCAATAACGGACTCTAGCGCAATATGGTTGCTGTACGAAGTTTGTAAATTGAAAACAATGTATTGTAGACGTAATCAAACATCTCAATAGATGGCCCCAACGAACTATTTTACTGGATCATTTTGATAATAAATCTGACAATGCCCTACCAATTATGACCTAAAATTTTAAAAGCTTGTAATACTACCAAACAAAAATAACACATGGACAGAAAGCATTCTACAATTTAAATTAATGATTAGCTGGTTGATTATTCAATAAATATATCTACCATTATCGATACTTTAGGCATTTAATTTGATCTAATAAGAAATAAGAAAAAAATCGATTAATATAAACAATCCGATTAGTTTTATTACAAAAATTCATTATATATTTCGCGATATTAAATGCTAAAATGCTAAGCCAAACAATTATTTAATAATCGATTTTTTATTAGAATATCACATTTCTAATTTAAATTAACTTTAAATAAGCCAGTAATCTATGCTTTTTTTTCGAAATTGCCTTATTACACTTTGTTCCCTATTTACAATTTTCATATACTTATTGTTGCAGGAAAAATCTAAAAGAGAAAACCCCAATGAACAGGCAAAATAAAACTTTTTTACAAGAATCTGTTTAAATTATCTTAAACAGAAACATTTGATGGTTAGGTTTCCTTCTAAAAAGAGCACAAGTACTTTGTGCTGCCTGTCCTTAGAAGCAATTACAACATAAATAAAGATACCTAACTTTTAAGCAAAATTAATTTTTTTGGACAACTTTCATATACAATAAAAAAACATTGATCTAATATTAATAATAAAACTAGTATTCTACTAGAGCCCAATTTAAGTAAACACACTGTATATATAGATCAATTGGGATATTCTAAAATTGGTTAAACAACATTCATTCTCATCCTGGTTCTTCATCTTAGAATTCGGATAATAAACAAATATTTGGGGAATCCCAGTTATAAATGTTATCATAAATTAACATGTTTTTCTGATTTTCTGGACGTTACACAAATAAATATGGGACCAATTTATCCCCTTTAATAGAATACATTTAAACTATTCAAATCGGCTAAGCCATTTTCGATTAATCGATGAACATTTGCATTTGTTGAAATGGTTTAGAATGTAAATAAATTTGAAATGTGAATCTTTTAGAGATACTATGTAGATTTTGTTTAGCAGTTTGCACCCAATTAAGTATGAATATCTTCAAATTATGTACTTTACCCGGCGTGTTAAGTTATTGTGACTGAAAAATAATAACAAATTTGACGGTTAGAGTCAAATGCTCCCCAACTATCTCCCAAATTAACACTGATCATTGTTTTAAATGATGTGACATTGACATTAATCAAACAAAGAATGGTACTGAGACAGGTTTGAAACACAGACAACACTAGTCAATATGATCCCTAACACTTGTAGCTAATACGAATAACCTGTCAAATATTTGAAACAAATTCGGCATATAAAATTAATTTATAATACAATGATTGTACTAAAAAATGTTAACAACCGCTTAAACCATTTCTTTGATAGAAAACTATTATCAATACGGATTTTTCTACGTTGAGTCAGTAGATGGAAATTAGGACATAATATGTTTGGTATTTACATATTGTTTTATTTATCATTTTCTGTTATTATGTAGATAGAAAAGGCTATGGTGCAACATTAACATGCGAATAGTTAGGAAAGCACATTATTATTGGTGATATAAACAAAACATTTCAGTGAAATTAAATTATGAGTCATCCTATTTTCTGATAAATGCTTACCTTTACTTTCCGTATTACCAAATACGGAGGCGAAGTTGTTTTCAGTCACGAATGGTCCATTTGTTATCACAGGGTTTGTTGTAGGACTGACTGCTCCAAAAGCTAAAAAGTATATATTTATGTTAAATAGCCTTTAGACCATAAAGTAAAAAAATATCAATGATTCTAAATCTTTGACGTAAACTAAAGAATGTACAAAATGTCAAACATGAACCGACTGATTATCAGATTTCTTGAAAGGGTGACATAAAGTAATATTTCGATAAATAATCTGTTAAAAATTTTTGTATGAAGGCCCGTAGGCATGAACGAAAAATATAAGTTTCTTGCTTTTTCAAAAATAAGAAAGCTTTATTCGTCAGTAAATCGAAAAGATCATAATTTTCGGAGTATTTGCTTTAAATTTTTCAGTGTATTTGAGTTTTGAGTTAACATTTTATGCAAAATATCATATATTGCAAAATGGAGCAAGTCCATTAGCATTACCCATTCTATTAGAAGAGATTCCTCTACAAAAATAGAAAGACCTATCCAGCTTTTCGTGTAGAGACAAACAAATTAGCTCTTGGCTTGAGGGCGAAATAAATTTGAAATTTTCACCTAGTATTGTATAAATACAACATTTAATGAACTGTATGAGAGACATTCAAAAGGACAAAAGTCGGGAAGTAAAGCGGGGGGGCTGCCTCTCGGTACAAACATACCAATATAAATCAATATGTGGTGTAAATACAGGATGGTGACCACCTTTTTTACTTTGTTTAGAGAGCATTGAAACCGTTTGTCCATCCCAGTGGATATGTCCATCAGGAAACAAGTGGCGGCCGCTTATATCACCAGATTTAATTATTTTAGATTTCTTCTTCTTCAGTGAATTAAGATGGATAAAATAAACCAAAAAATAACAACAAATTGCTTGTAATCGTCATGTAATAGACAAGGAGGTGTTCATTTTGAGTAATTCTTGTAATTAATATTTTTGTTATTATTTTCATTTATCACTCCACCTTATAATAAATACAGCAACCCACTATATTCCTCTAAACAATGATATTTAATTTTAATAAATTACTTGGTTTATAAACTTTCATGGTTTTAGTTTTAACTCACCATTCCCATTGGTCATCCAAATATTGCTCGGCTGTTGTGGCAAAAAGACCTGAGGTTGGGGCGCAGCAGCAGGTATCGGTGCTGCAAAAGGGTCTGTAAAAGGATTCGATAATTGTAGCAGATCATCTGACGCTTTAACAGGCGTTGACATTGGATCCGAAGCAAACAGATCTACAGCTGGTGTGTTGTTTATTGTAGAGTGCGAAGATATCGTAGCTGACGATGAAGAATTGCTCAGGAACGGATTGTTGGATGATGAAGGTGATATGTTCTGCTATAAAAATAATATACTTTATTGTAAAGGGCACACAATAATTTTTATTTGTTGTCATCAATGGCAAACCGCCACCCGATATAATATATAATATAATAACTCATATTACAAAGTTTTGAGAAAAAGTTGGCATTAAGAACTAGTACTTATTATTTTTATATTGTTCAATTTATTATTCAATATTTTTATTGTAGTTTTTCCCCCTATACTGTTCGTGCGATCCATTTTTTTATAAACTTTTGTCTGTACATTAATTTATTAACAGATTTATTTTAGTTTGATTATAGGTTAAAGAGAGCCATGGCTTTGATACATATTTTTTATGTTTATTGAACTTTCTACTGGTAGTATAATTAATACCTTTTTGTTGGCGGTGCTTTTAGAGTTAACATAGTTATTGCTTAAATTTTTGTAATGAGACATCAGAGATTCAAATACAAAAATCTGATTTAAGTTTGTAAGGTCTATAAAATATTTTGACTATTTTTATATGAAGCGGTGGATTTACACTAGCGACAGTCGGGACTAGTGCCCAGAGGGGAAAATTTTCTAAGGCAACAATATCCAGTCTTAACAAGATTGCTCAATATAATTAAATAATTCTTTTAATTAATCATTTTTTAGATAATTAATAATTCAAGAAATTCAATTACGGCATTACTTGTAAATTATAATTTTGGCATTTCAAGTAAAAGTTAATAATCAAAGTGATTTAATGAATTTATTTCCTTGAAAATGTGGAATAATGTTCGAATTTTTTATTTTTTTTTATTTTCTGGAATTAAAGAGTTATTTATATTGACATTTATCAAAACATAAATTTTAATCAATCAATGTAATACAACTCTCTTATTTATAATTCTTAGAAAAACAACAACATATATATTTTTTAAATATATAATAAATTTTCTGCAATAAACGAGTCATATTTTAATCAAAAATAAGGTATATAACCTATAAGTTTGGATAAAATGTCGGTATTTTTTCCAGTGCCAAGGGGCAGCACTTTTTCCAGTGCCCAGGGGCAGCACTTTTTCCAGTGCCCAGGGGCGACATTAACTTAAATTCGGCCCTATTTATATGCACCACCCCATGCAATATTTTCGTACTTATTATAATATGGAATAGGACACAGTAAGTCATTTTAAGTATATATTTCTGCATATATAATAAAATCTAATAAAATGAGAAAATTAAGTATTTTGTCTTATTAATTAAGTATTCTGCGTGTTTATCCCATTTTAATCTGTACACTATAAATTACTACAAATTTTTATACTGAGCCATTGTGCTTGTACCATTTATGTGTACATTTGGATTTTTTAGAACGCTCGCCGAATAAACAGTTTTAACTAACATCTAACGAAAGTTTATTAAACGCAAGCCAATTAGATACTTTGTTCAAACGATCATTTATGTTGGTTTTAACTATAGGTAAAATTTTTCGTATTGACATTAATATAGTGTCATCAATAGACAACGGATTATATGCATTTGCATGTTTGCATATTCAAATGCATATAATTCTATTTTTATAGGGTTATTGCATATTTTGGTACTTAATCTAAAAATTGCCATTGCCCGTACGAGACCAACCCAGTATGGAGAGCCACCGGCAACCTCACCCAGTGGGGGCTCATCTCTCCACCTGCACTCCCCATTTTGGAATCTTACAAACAACCCCAGTTCATTTAAGAGTTCCACCACGATGGGTGACACGTTCGACACTCTTGACGGGAATCTCCCCCTTTTACTTTTCCGGACGAGACTGACATCCGCTTTCGGTCCCACTGTTACCCGCAAGGTCGTCTCATCGCCACAATCCCGAAGGACAGCATGTTTGACGACTACTTGTATTAAAGGCTTAACAAGTCGGCCTTGTTCCCTTTCGCTCAATCCCGAAGGAAAGTGGGTCCGACGAACTACTTGTGTAAAGTCACCATCGAGGGTGGGGGCCCTCTCCTTCCCTAGTTACTAACGGGCACCGCCTTGTCGCCAGAAACGAGGTCTGGAATCTACTGCCATGACTCCGAAAGTTTTAAGGGTAGCCACCGGGAAGTATTTTTGACTACCCCGCCGTATTGTTTTATGCTGAAAATTTCGAAGCTATAAAAGAAGTAGTTGCAAAATTTGACAGATCAGACGCCGTTGCAATCGATTCACTCCAGCTGGCATTTGAGGATCCTTCAATAACAAAAATATTGCTATTATTGCAACACATTTCAGCAATATACCCGATGCAATTGAGAAACAAGAAACTAAAAACTTTCCTATGTGCCAGTCCTTGAAAATAATAGAAAGAAGATTTAACAGAGTAACGCCCTTCCGAGTTCACTATCGCAAAATGTTCATGGCAAATTAAATGCATAAAAAACTGTACAAAAACCCCGGTTCTGAAGGCATAAAGAAAGTTGACGCGTTTATCAACGGCACCGGTCAAACTATGCCTGAAGAGGTATCTGCAGAAATGGCGCAAAATTTTAGGTTCTGTCCAGTAATGTCAGTTGATGTTGAAAGGTCATGTTCAGCCTATAAATTAATATTAAGTGACAAACGTCACAAGTTTGCTGCAGAAAACCTAGAAAAATATATTATTGTTTACTGTCACAAGGATTATAATAAATAAGTTTATTATTTACATAATAATAACTTATATTTTATTAAATATTGTTACGAGAATTCATCCGACAGCTGGTGCAATCGGCCATCAATCAATTCATGGAAGGGGCATTATTCCGATAAATTCTGGGAACCCGAAATGTTTGTCTCTCAACAGGCGGACCGCTGCCGTTACTGGGAATTCCCTTAAAGCTTCCAGAACATGAACGAGTTTCCCGATGGTTCGTGGACGTACCAGACAATTCCAAGATAAATATATAAATAAGAACAGCTAGCGATAGGAGGAATTCAGTTTTCGTCGGTCGTATTGTACAGTTAAGATAAAATGTAAATAGTAGTTTCTTGTGAATATAAATTGTGTTAAAGTAGTGGAAATAAATTAGAGTGAGTTAGACTGTGTTTTTAAATAAATCCAAGAACTGAACTGAACCCGAGTATGAAAATAAAAACGTTACAATATTATATTACAAAATTATTCATATATATTCTATTTTTTATTATAATGTGATAATGATATTAATAATAAACGTAAATTCTAATTATATATGTTTTTTGATTGTGCATATTTTATGCATATTTTACCAGTTTTTAGGGCATATTTGCATGTATATTTTCGCATTCTGATAGTGCATATAATCCGATGTCTTGTCATCAACAAAATATATAATTATACCCCCTGACAAACTACATAGTAAATTATACAAATACCGGGTAAACAGCGGGTGCCCTAAAATTTTACCCTGTGGTACACCAGTAGGTAGGCGCACACTGCCATTTACTTTTACTAGTAAGTATTTATATATTATATATTTGTATACCTTGACTATTATAATTATAGAGTTTACTTAATAAAATTGTATAATTGACACTATCGAAAGCTTTCTCTAGAATAAGGAAAATGATAGTTGCTATTGGGTCATTTTTATCGACATTTTCATAAATGAAGTTAGATATATAATTTAATGCAGTTTTGAACTAGTTTTTCCACAAATCTCTAATGTTCTTGGAAATTGTATTTATGTGTAAAACCTACAAAAACATTTGCCAGGTTCGATATTACTACATTGATCCATAGTTAGTAGTTAGATATATATATATTTTGCCGTTATGTATAGGTATTATCCCAGCCTTTTTATCAGACCAAGTTGTTATCTCAATACTCAAGTTGATTATATAAACGATAGGTTCGATTATGTATTTGAAGAGTATAGGTTACATTTTGATATTGAGATCACACTTATTATTATTGGTGTCAGAAAACCTCCATAACAAATTGGACAAAAAGTTGCGACATATTATTGAAAAAATAATCTTAGGCTCCCTCGAACTGCCAAGTAAATTAACCAGTATCGACCTATTTAAAATACTTGACTTACTGAAAAACAGAAAGCGCTACTAAACTGTCTTTATTTCAAAAGGATGGTAATGATATCATTCGAAATATACTATGCCGTAGATGTGCAGAATATATAAAGGATCTTTATCTTTTAAAGTACATCAAACAAGTAGCTTAAGTTCAAGGTTGAATTTGATATTTAGGTCAATGACAGTAAAATAGTAAACAATATAAATAAATTATTTTATTTACGTAATACCTAATGAAATGTCTCCTATAAAACTTTTTGCTATTGATTTACTCGGCAACTTTTTTTACAAAAACAATGAAAACAACAGATATTAAATTGCCCGAATTAAGGGACTTTATTTCGCATCTACAGAAGAATTCTGATGAAAACTTTTAGGTAAGTTCTCTAATTCAGAGATTTTAAAGCTAATAGATAAATTGTATTTCTAGTCCTCCCGAGCTGAATATGGAGATTCTATGTTTAACTAAAGTGTGACACCAAAACTATGTAAACTGTAAAGTATTATATGTATTATTAATAAAAGCAGATGTAAATACAAACATTGTTATTATTATTCGAAAATTATTATAAGATTATTTAACAAAATGTAACATGCAGCAGATATTTTCTAACTTATTTATAATACATGTACAAATGGAAGTTGAATAAGCATTTGTAATAAAATAAAACTAATTATTTTGAAAATTTATTTGATATAAGGTAATATTGTTAATTAGTTTCAGCCACATGATATACCTCATTATATTGTCATCTAAAATATTTGCAAAATCATCCGAAAATCTTCTCATGAGAAATTTAAAGACAGTGGAAGTATTAGATAAATGAACCAGAATGTTTCTGTAGTATCTACATAAAAATGCCACTGACTGACAAGTATTAAGCAGAATTGCACGAAATAGGGGGTATTGATTCTGCATATATTATTACTTATTCCAGTTTACTGTTTAAGTTTTAAACAACACTATTCCCTATTATACCAGCATCCTTGGATTTACAATTACAATTAATAAGTCCCAAGTCTTAGTGCCAAACATTCTACAAAGTTGAGACTTTATTAAGGCAACCAATATTTACGCATGGTCAGTTACATGCAGGGTGTATCTTCAACATTGTTCATTACATTTTTTTTTGGGGGGAGGGTGTCAAAAAATATAATATTGTGTAGCATAGGCGTAGCAAGCATTTACAGTTATTATTAAGTAATCATAAAGAACAGAATCGTAATCCTTACGCATTTAGAACTGCTGTACAAGACATTGTTAATAAAAGATTACTAACAAAAATCTTTTTTTCCGCGAAGCGTTTTTTCTTAACATTTACTGACCCCCCCCCCCGAAATTATGGCCCGAAACACTGGATTGGGTACACTTATGCTGTGTAGGTATATACCTTTACTTTATCCATTTACTCTATACTTTCTTTCCAAAGACATTTGAGGGGCAACTGCCCCCTAGCCCCCCGTAAATACGCCAATGGTTACAAGTCACATCAAGCAGAGTTGGATCTTTTGATGTTTTGAAATTTTATATTTATGAACATAATGAACATTTAACAAATGACGAACGAGTATTTACAATATATATTGTGTATAATGACGTGTTGAATTATTTAATCCATTTCATAACTATTCATTTATTTTAAATGGTTAACTAAATTTTCGCCATTATTAACCTATTATCATATGCTTTCTCTTTGCCATACCCCACTCCTTTCCCCATAACCTTAAGGTAAGATTTTATTTTATGTTCAACTAAATTCTAATTGATTATATATGAATTTCATTTTTTTATATAACCAATAGGTCGAAGTTCGACCGCAAGCATTACCAGTACTTATAAAATTACATTTTAAATGGATTTAAATTAGATCAATCACTTGGATAAGTTTTAGCAAAATTAAAATGTTTTTTTTAAAGCTCAATAAGTAACCAGGGAGTCCAGGTATCGTGTCTGCTGCAGCACAATACGTAATTATCTAACAACCGCGCCACTGCTTATTGTCTTAAATTGACCAACACTGTCGAACATCTTAGACAATTGTTCGTCGTAAGGCGTCGGAATACGAAATGAGAAATGAATCACATTTAAACGTAACGAACACACCAACCTTGAATTGATTCATGGCTGCCTCTTCTTCGGCGAGAATTTGTAATTTGAGGTTTTCATCAATTCCATTAGCGGTCTCGAATTTGGCATTTGCTACGGCGTTACCGAAGGCGTTACTCGTGGAAGAGAGTGCCGTGACACCGGATTTTACGTTCTTTTGATTACTGCTGCTGTAAAATAAATTAATAATAATTAGTCTTGGTGACGTTAAAGTAAATTTATTCGTAATATTATAATCAGCTTTGAAATTGATTCACTTAACTGATCCGTCTCGGGATAGTAAAATGATGACGTTTCGGCAGAGTCACATCTGCCCTCATCAGTGCCATTATTCTTGAAACTTTCTAACATTCGATTGAGGATGTATATCGTAGGAAAACTGAGAAATGAAGTTTAATATATGGGTTAAAGTACATTTATGTGAAATTGAATAGGACTCAAGTCGAGTGATAGAGCAATCGAATGGTTTCGAGAATCCGGGCTCAGACAAACGAAGGTAGGAACAGAGAATTTCTATGATAAATATTTGGAAATAAAATAGAAATAAGATATAGAATGTAGCAATTAAACTGTTTAAAATCTGGTAGTTCAACCATAAATTAAACTATTAGTTTGAGAGGCTAGATGTGTTCCATATTTTATCTATTCATTCAGGGTATGGATAAACACACCTATATTTAATCTAAACTATGTTTAGAATTTATTAAGTATGGCTCCTCAGTGTTAGTATTCATTACAAAATTGGTTATCTATAAAACGTAGAAATGATTTCGTAACACTATTGATATGTTACTATGTGTTTTATCAATATTTATCGTATAAACATTACAATACTTCGAAACCTTGGCTCAGAAGTTCACAAAATAATACTTATTTTTAAACAGAGATCACAATTCACAAGTAATAGTAGTTGAGAAAAAAAAAATTGTATTTTTACATATACGGTTGTTTGTTATAAAAATAAAATTGTTCATTAAATACATATTAAATTATGAACAAAGTAAAAAAATTAACACATTATGGAGAATTACAACGGTTAATTTTAAGGATAATATTCTCTAACAAGTAAAATGGCAAATTAAAATATATAATTAATATAGCACCATTACAAATTACCGGGAACAAAGTGGTTCAATAATAACTAGGACATTTAAGTTAACTCAGACTACGGTCACTGATCATTATCCACTGTTTGTTGCAATAAGTAAAATGCAAAAAAATGAAGTAAAGAATAGTTATACAGTTATTAATTATAATAAGTTAAAGAATATTGCAATGGTACACAATTTAGGCAAGATATCCTCATTCCACGATCCAAAAAAGCTACCAACTTGCTAATATCATTCATTAAAAGTTGCATTGATTTAGCTCAATACACAAAACAATACAGTAATAAATCGAAAAATAAACCTAGAAGTAAATGGATAACCAAAGGAATTATAACATCCTGCCAAAGAAAAGAATTATTGTACAGGATATGGAAGTCTGAGCCAAGTAATGAAGAAGTAAGAACGGAATACAAACAGTTTGTTAAAATACTTGATAAAGTAATATATGAGGCTAAGTTAATGCATGATAAGGAGCAAGTTGAAATGTGTCATGATAACAATAAAAAATTGTGGAGAATAATAAACAATAAGTTAGGAAACAAGAGTAGGAATGAAAAAGCTATTAAGTACATAATGGATAATGATATGAACAAAATAACTAATAAAACAGGAATTGACAACTCTCTAAATGAATTCTTTGCCAAAAGTGGAATTGAGTTATGTGAAAAAATACAGCAACCATCTAACTGCAAATTAAAACTACCAACAAGAAATCCTAAATCTATATTTCTTTATCCTACCACAAATAATGAAATAAATAACATTATACACGAATTAAAACTTAAAAATGGGGGTGTCGACAATATAAATGCCAAAACTATTTAATATTAGCAGAATATTTAATTGAACCAATTGTACATATTATCAATTTGAGTATTAATTTATCTATCTGGCCAGATGCTCTCAAAAAAGCAGATATTGTACCTATTTACAAAAGTAGTGAGAGATACCTTCCATCTAACTATAGACCCATCTCCATGATATCAAATTTGGGAAATTTTTTTGAAAAAGTCATTTACAACCGACTGATTGGATTTATAAACAAATGTAAAATCATTGCAAATAACCAATTTGGCTTCATAAAAAATAAGGGAACAAAAGATGCTTTAAATTTGATAACCAATTTGGTAATAGAAAACCTAGATAAGAGTCCAATAGCCAATAGTAATTACGTTTCTTGATTTAGCAAGGGCCTTCGATACAGTCAACCATAAAATTTTACTCGATAAATTGGAAAGATATGGTGTTAGAGGCGGAACTAATAAACTTTTAACGAGTTACTTAGAAAATAGGCAACAAAGAGTTAAGATAGATGAAGATTATAGTAATTTTTTGACAGTCAAAACAGGAGTTCCTCAGGGAACAATTTTGGGGCCACTATTTTTTATTTTATACATTAATGACATCTTGGTGGATATGCCTTTCAATATAATATCGTATGCAGATGATACTGCCGTTATCTCAATGGAGAAATCTTGGGAAGGAGTTCAACTGAAAATGAACGAGTATCATGATGGCATTGCTGACTAGCTTATGTTAAACAAACTGTCCTTAAATACGAAGAAAACTGTATGTATGACCTTTGGGAATTATTCTGATAGTGTCCCTGATATATTTAATATACAAATAAAAGGTAGTAATATTACTACAGCACAAAATTGTAAATATTTAGGGATTATTTTCGATAAGAATTTAAAATGGGATCACCATATTCAATACGTTATTAACAAAACCAAATATCTTATTTTCATTTTTGCCAAGTAATCTAAAGTAATGAACTGTGAAACTCTTAGAATGATATATGACGCCCTATTTAATAGCATAATTAATTATGGAATAATAGCCTGGGGAGGGGCCTACACGAACTTTAGAATATTGTTAGAAAACATCCAAAACAGAATTTTAAAAGTAATACATAATAACAAACTTGTACTTATGCCTCATCCACTAAATATAAAACAGCTCTTTTACTTTGAATCACTTATGTACCATTATAATAATCTAAAGGATAAATTTAAAACTTCGTCAAGTTTAACCAGAAATAAAAACTTACAAATGCCTACTATCAAGAAAACAATAAGTAATAAAAGTAGCTTCATTGTAGCTATTAGAATTTTTAATAGCATGTGAAATGATTTAAAAATCTTGAATAGCAATCGCAAAAAAAAAGAAAAATAAAAGAATGGATTTATAATAACAAGTAAGGATACATTTGTGAAAGAAATTGTGTGAGTACACTAAATTTGACTTTTTTGATTTTGTTATTATTGTATTATTGTATGTTCCTTAAATATTTGTTTTATGTTTCTTAAATATTTTTACAATACAACATGATTGATGTGCAGAGTAAAGGGGTAATATTAAGTTTTGCATTAATTAGTATTGTATAAAAATAAAAAAAAAATAACAATACTTGAATATAATTTTAGTCTCTAGTGTTTTAGTATAGTAGTTTATATGTCTACATTTTTATGTTAGTATGTATGTTTAGTTTTAGGTAATTCTGTCAAAGTCCTTCGCACAGGTTTCATTACCTCTGTAGGATTTGCAATGAATATTGTGTTTGTGGTAAATTTTGAACTGGAATAAAGAATAATTTAATTTATTGTTAGTTTCTGTAAGTAGTAACTAATAGAACATAACCATTGAAAACAGATCAATATTATAACATCATAAACTATAGTTGTCAATAAAGTATCCCAACAAGCGATATAATATTAAAAAAATTCTAAAAAATAATACAGTCATTGCCGGCTCGAGGGCTCGAATTTATATATACATACATAAACAACTATAATATAAACGATATTTTTCATAGTGCCCTCCCCCCAATATTGAAAAAAATTACATTTTTGCCCTGTACCGGGTGTTTTTCAGTTTTCATTTCTATAGTTTATTTACTCCTAGCTAAATTGCTACATTAGTAATCATTTTAGGTTATCAACCCCGCTAAATACATATTTTTCTGGATTTTAGGGTCTCTTCCGCTAAATTGGTTTTATAGCGTACTTCGTTCTTTAGTAATAGTATTGATACTTGTTCGTGATTTCGATACTTTGACGATAATCACTTCCCGCTAAAATCGTAACTTAGGTCATCACACCCTGCTAAATTCATATTATTTTGGGATTAAATTGGTATCAACAACCTTCTTTCGATGCCAGTATCGATACTTTTGTTTCGATACTACTACCGATACAAGTATCGATACTTTTGTTTCCAAACCCCTTGTTATTGGCCCTCCTGAGATTTTTGAATGGAGCCGCCACTGGACTCAGTTGCTAACTTTTGGGAATTTTTGGACTGAACTTTTATTTCCTCCTGAAGCACAAATTGTAAAATGTGCTTCAGAGTGACAAGCTTAATAAAGTGAAGTTTCAACGGGGTTTGTGAGAATAAGACTGAACGAATGTGTTCGCCGTAAGGTAAGTAACATTTGTATTTTCTCACCCTTGAAAAAGCCCCTTATAAGCCGTGACGGATCCAGACAGGGGGCGCGCGCCCCTCCCTGAAGCTTTGTAAAAATGACAAAAAATATTAACAATAATGCACACTAGACTGTAGTATAATAACCTGTATCGGACCAAGTAATAAACCTTGGTAACGCATCTTATTATCACAATTTTCATTTTGCGCCCCTCCCTCAGGTCAATTCTAGATCCGTTATAAGTGTGGCCGAACCGTCGGAAAACTTTGTTTATATGTTGGTTCAAGATATATAAATAAATTAATTCGAAAAACTGACGCGGTCCAAATCCGAAGAAAGCAGAATTAGAAAGGGTAAAATCAAACAAAATGAAGGAAACATGGCAAATAAATCCTAGAATAACAAAGATAACAAGATAAAAATACATAAAAATAGTATATCATACCTGCTTAACAACTATATCAATACCAGCACAACGGATAAGAACACCAGAAATAATGCGCTACAGAATAGTTAACAGTATAATTTTATAAGTAATTTAACGCAAATATTTAGATAATTTCTTTGTAATCGGTTACAGTAGCGACTAGTTAACTGAATGAATCACCTTTTACAGTTATGTTAATAAAAAGCAAAAGCATAATACGAATGTCTTATGCAACTAATAGCACATTGTTCGATGTTAAGAATTGTGAGCACTTAATTGAAAACGAAATTGTTTGCAGAAATTTGTATAGTATGTAGGTCGTCGATATGCTGGTTAGAAATACACTTCTAAATAGAATGTTTATATTATGAAACACATTGAAAGGATTCTCACAGATTGAATAATACATTCAGAAACAATCAATTTAATATAAAAAAGCACCGAATAATTCGAAGATCCGAAGACTGACTCTGAAAAAATAATTTGATACAAGGAATTGAACAGTAAAATTGGTATAAAAAAATATTAAAAACTAGATACACTTCTTTAGGTAGGAAATTAAGAAATTCTGCAGCTGCAGACACTGTACAAAAATAGACTTTCAATTTCTAAAATGTTTTCGTAGGCGTTTACGACATCAGTTTGTAAAGAACTTACTTTTTCCGGTAATGGTCGTGTCATGATAGGCATTCAATAAACAACTTTCATCCCTACCTGTAAAAAACTCCCTCAAACAACTATTTCATAATTCATAATTTTTGCTTTGGTGCTTGCTTTCTAGTAGATGATCTAACAAGTTCCACTCATGTGTTTAGTAATTCTTTGTTTACATTATGAATTGTGTTATATTGCAACAATTTGTTTTCTTTTTTTATATATATTGTTTCCTTTCATTAAACACTATATATGTAGTAAAAATATCTAATCAAATAATAATTTTCAGCAAAAATAATGTATAATTATTACGGTCAAATAACAAGATGGAAATTTCCTGTATCTTTCTATCTTTACTCTGGCGTTCAAGCAAATGTTTTTTACTACTTTTTTGTTTATTCGCAGAATTAGTTTTTATTGAGGATGATTAATTTCTAGAAGGGTTCCTATTTTGGCAGTGTAAAATAAAAAAACCAACTGTTCTAATATCAATAAATTCAATGAAGAAAAAACGTTTATAAAAAATATACTTTCTGCCAATCATTACCCAAATAAATTTATTAATAACGAGTTAAACAAAATGGAATACCAAACAATCCCTAACAACCAACATCAAACTTCACCAAGCAACACTGACTCCCAAGATAATCACATTAATACAATAACTATACCATACATACAGGGTCTATCAGAAAGACTAAAAAGAGTGGGAAACAGAAATAATATCAAAACATCATTTAAAACAAGAAATACACTAAAATCAATTATATCAAAAACCAAACCAAATAACACAACTCAAAATACAAAAAATTGCATTTATAAAATCCCGTGTGAATGTAATAAATTCTATATTGCAGAAACCTCTAGACCTCTGAATGTTCGAATAAACGAACACAAAAATTACATAAAAAAACGACAATTTGAAAAATCCAAAATTTGTGAATATGCTTGGGACCTTGGTCATAAAATACAGTTTCAAAATTCAGTTATATTACACAAAGAAGAACACAACACCAAAAGAAAACTAAAAGAGTCTGCTTTAATTTTGTTAAATGAAAACGATTGTATCGCTACCTCCGTAGAATTCAGTCGTTTCTGGTTGCCGATGATTAAGGAAGAAATTGCTAATGGTCATGTCCTTGTGAACAACCCAATATCGGGATAATTCATAAGGTTTTTCCTAGGTTTTCCCTTATGATTTTAATGGGATCACTGAATGAAAACAAAGTTCTTTGCTCGCATTTTTGGCGAATGCACATCTTATAAGAAAGTCGCACCTAAGAGCGCCACATAAAGTTCTGAAGATCTCCCCTTTCAAATTCTTCCAATTTGAAAGGAACTTTATGATTATATGATCTTTAGAAATTTCTGTGCTACCCTGTATATTACAAATAAAATTCTCTTAGTTACGTCAAAAATCAAATAATAAACATTGTCAAATATTTAAATTTACATCTTGGAATTGTACCTTTTTAATCCGTAGTTTCTCAGCCATTGACAACGGGGTCTGATCTAGACCCCGAAACGTTTGGAATATACAGCAATTTCCTTTAAAGTGTGGTGTTATTTCCCAATAAACACTTAGACATTGTAAAATAAAATGTTATAAAAATATGTAGCTTTGTAACAATGGTTATATTATTCATCTCATGCGTCAAGTTCAGTTATTTGTTGTTATAGCTCTTCTGAATTTTAGTCAACTAAATACAATATCATCAATCAATCTCAGATGAATGAGATATTCTCCTCTGGAGTAAGTCGTTTGTTTTTACAAACCAATTTTGGAAAAGTTCTGTCGAATGCGGTCGTGAATAGTTTCGGTGAGTTTGCGTCAGTGAGTCTGACTCCTTAGTTAGTGAAAAATTCTAGACTTTATATGTGCATTAATGCGATTATTTTTTCTTGATTATTAGTCCATTTTAGAATGCTTACAATTCTTTATATTTTTACTTCCAGATTCTATTAGATGCAATTTTCATTCTTATGATTTTAAACTATTCAGTATAATCTAAACACTTACCCATTGTCGTTTTCCATTCCCTTAGTTTCAGTACCAACGACTTTGTTTCCCAGCAAAATCTTCCTCCTAATTCCTTCCCGCCGCTCAATTGTTGTGTTCAATGACAGCAAGTTATCGTGTTCTAGAAGGTTCTGTTCTTTTGCCATTACGGACAATTATTATCGTTCTCTTAACATGCTTAAATCTTAGAAGGTGCTGATTTTTTCGTCTGAGCAAAGTCAATTTCACTGTTGTTGAAAGAAGGAGTTTGATATATAAAAATTGTGAATTCCGTTCACAAAACACAGTGTCCAAATTCATCACTGTTGATATGGTCTTTTCTCACTTTGGCATTAAAGTGACAATTATATAAACAAAATGGCAGGTACTGCTATCTAGATGGTCTTTGACCTCTTTGTAAAGTTGGTATACTTCCTATGAAGTATCTAACAATTGATTAAACTTCTTTTTAAAGATATTATTAATATAATAATTCATCAGAGAAATATTTGAGAAGGAAACAGACTTTTCACTTCCTGCCTTATTAACCAACAACTAAAATTACCTTATCTGTCGTATACCCTCGAACACCAATTTTATCTATCCACAATGACTATAAACGAAATGAGATACAAGTCGCTTCTATGTTAAGCTTAAACGAAATTATTTTTATCTCAATGTCACTTATAAATAAAAAATATTTTTCGTGATATTTCCGCCGTTAAAGTAATATATCCTTCCTTTGTTTCCACGTTATTGATTTTCAGTGTCCAAACAATGCCTCAGATATGAACTGTCAACTTGTAATAAATGGCATTGTTCCGGTTTTCGGAATTTTCTGCACTGCAATTTTTAACCCTTTACTGATGTGCCGTCTATTTTTGGGCGAATGAATTTTCCGCAAAATCAAACCCTTTGTAATACCTAATTTGGGAGTTAGATTTAGACAGTCCCTGAAACTTAACTGCTGAAAAAAGGCGTCTAACCCTTCATCAGTTATAATCTGAGAAGAATTACAATGTATTCTACATATTATGTCTTCGCATGAGTATGGTGTTTTTAGCCCTTGGATATTTGGCAACCAATTTCTAGTAATGACTGAGTATTTTACTTACCTTAGTTATAAAACTCAGAGGTCTTAAGAACTCCCAGTACACGATTCACATTTACACTTGATGATATTTGTTATTGTATTATTAAATAATATTTAATAACTACATGTATCTTGCTGTCTCTATTTGGATAATAATGCATGTTTAGAGTTTTGTGTTGAAAACATATTCGTTCAAAATCTTGCGTAATGATATGAAATAAGCACCTTTCACGTAAGTATTCCTTATTACGGTTGTTAGGTTAAGTGTCTGTTAAATTATCTAGACTAGATAATTTATTTGAGAACAAAATACTAAGATGTATTTTCTATAGTTGCACAAAGCACATATTTAAACATGTGTTCACACTGAACTGTGTATGAATAATACTCTTCCAGAGAACTATATTTAAAAAACGACCGTAAAAATAGTACTCATAGTTAAGTTGTAGGTTTTATACTAACTCAAGTTTGCAAAAGTAATAAAAACTGAAATTATTCAAGTGATTTCTTGATAAGAAATTTAATCTCAAAATTCAATAAGAGGCCATCCTAATTTTCTTTCTTTCTAATCCTGAAATGTTGTTTCGATCGACTACATTTTTATCAGACCCCACTTTTTGGGGGCTACTTTTAATATTGGTTATATAATTTTTGGTGGCTAAATGATTAAGATCTTTTTCAAAATCTTTGGGGCTATCCTCAGAGTGTCCCAAATATTCCTTATAAAAAAACATAACCTAAAATGTAGCCTAAAGCTGGTAGACAATGTTCCTCGAAGTTTCCTTGAATTCCATCGTCTTGAAATAGATGATCTGAAATGTTGTGAGATCATAGCTTTGAATCTGCTATCGCCATCATATTATCCGTCATATTTATACCCTTAACCGCTCATGAGTTGCTGCGCATTCTCATTGGATCGCTGTTTCTTCAACTGCGGTGAGAGTTCTGGATTCTGGATGACAGTTTCACCACTGTTTTCTTGTTGGTTGTATCCTTCGACAACTGCTTCCTGGCAAGTTTATTGAGTTTCTTAGTAACCACCTTTTGGCCGATTCGTCTGATGTTAACCATAGAGCTATTATATACGTAGAGTGAATTAGGTATGGGCGTTAATGTAAGTGGCAGTGTAATAACAGTAGAAAGAGAAAGACAATATCAGGGAGTGCTTGCTATGTCTTTACCCTACCAATAGTAGGCGTCACCACTGACACTGACCAATGAGGAACGACACGCGTATTCTCTCTCTCTCTTTCTATTGATATTACATGAATTTCACTACTACAGTATTAACCTCTTTGATGTTAACACAGAATTTTTGGATGATATCTTCTGATTTCTTGAAACTTTTCTTTCGCTGTTTTTCAGGATTTCTTCGAACGATGATGGTTGACTTATGACCTCACTAAAGCATGACTGGCCATGACAAGTATATTCTGTGTTTGTTTCTCTGGGATTGGTGACTTCAGCTTGAAACTATTAGGTATAATCCTAAATCCTAATGTCTGTGGCGTATAGCATAGGAACTTGATGTGGTCCTTCTACTATGGTAATTTTCTTCATGGTTTTCTCGTATCCTCTGAATTTACCATTGATACCGGGTCCCTATCGGGTCTCTAATGTTAGTCTGAAGCTGGTAAACAATGTACTTCAAAGTTTCCTTGGACTTCCAATCTGCTACCATCATCAGGTGAATGATGGAAAATTCAGATTATTCGTTGTATTTATACCCTTAATCCTTTATGCGTCGCTGGTCTTGCTCACTGGGTCGCTTAATCCCTTATATTGTCCAATCAGAGTGGCCCTACATGGCGGCAGTGACTCAAGAGGGGGTCTCCAAAAGTTTTTAATTTGGAGGCTAGGCTCGCGAATTGTATTCTCGTTCTAGATAATGTATGCCGTCTCTATGAATTTTCTTTTATACCAGCGCTCTTAGTTGTGAATTACCCTTCCCTGGTCCCAGTCGATATTATGGTGGTCAATCCATGCGTGATTAGCTAACCTAGACTTTGTTGGCTCCCCCCTTTAAGTAGGTATGCGGTGCTCCTTAACCCTGGTGTCCAGAGGTCGCTTTGCCTCCCCAATGCCACATTCACAGGGTATGCTGTATATAGAGTTTTTGTGGTAGTACAGGAGAATCTGGGTTTGTTAACGATGGACGTGCAAGGACACTTTGAATAACCTAAACTATTTTACTGAAAAAATAATGCAGTGCTAAACACACTAGCTGGACAATGACATATATATTAAGTTGAGAGTATAGTTCTGAACAATTATTTGTTAAAAATGAATATCGTGGAAACAAAGGAAAAATATACTGTTTGTTTTATTGAAGGATGAAAATATTACGGAAATTATTCTGTTTATAGATGACAATGAGATAACAATGTTTTCGTAAAAGCTTAACATGGAAATGATGTATATATCGTTTCTTTGAAAGTCATTGTGGATAATTGGTGATGCGTTTGTCATACGCGACAGATAAAGTAGATTACATGTGTTTAAAGGTTCTGTTGTTGATAAGGCAGGATTTCCCGTAGAAACTATAGTATTTTTAGACTGTATATATTTTGACCAAAGACTAAAATATATTTTTGATGATGCATTAATTGTTTATAAGTAATTTATTCTATGAAAAGATATTTTAAATGTTACAGTTTCAAGTAAAATATATCCACTTAAGTAACCGTTTCAAGTCTCATCCTCTCGGATTAATTTTTAAATAGGTTGTTGACTGATAGCAGTTCGTTTTAGAGGATATGTATAACACATGCAGTTGGCATACTATGTTTATATTCACATATTAAATTTAATAATTTTTCAATGGAAACAGTATCTGGAAAGCTCCCAAAACAATCAGTACAAAATGAAATCCACTTCATTTTAAAGAACAATATCAGCAAATTAAGAAAAGGAAAAGACCAGACACTTGTCAGAAGTCAAGAACTGTAAATAACACCAAACTAGAAAGAATCATAAATTGAGCGAAGACAACAGACGAAAACATATTTAAGAAAAATTTCGAATCTGAACAACTTCTGAAATTAGCCAAAAGTGTAAGACGTATGTGATTTTTTTGTACAAATTCAAATAATGTTTCACGGTCGGTGTGAATAAATTGGTGTTTTCTAGACTATTTTGCTGTAGTCTATTCGAATTACTTCCTAAAGTTTTATCTGGAATTACGGCAGCTATCTTCAGCTCATGTTGCTAACATTGAATCCGGAATCCGCAATCTTCCACCCGTTGTTGCTGAAGAATTCCTCAAGTATTATACAAAGGGCTACAGCGCCACAAAGCAACAACATAAGCAAATAAAGAATAGCATTGAGAAATGTCCGGCAAAATAAGAACGATGTAAGCTGGCAATGGAAATTCTGCCACCATCTTCGACATGGAGTATAATAAGATATGTGATTCACTTAACCGGACCACATACCGAAAACTTCAAAAAGAACTAACATCAGAAATTCCTTAAAGAACCAATGATCTCTCAAGGAATCATCGTTATGTGTTGAAGATAGAGAAACATAAAGATAACAGAGGTTGTTCCATCAAGACTATGGTTTGCCCAAAAACTATAAACCTAATGTACCTCTTCGACTTCTTGTTAGTGCTATCGGTTCTCCAATCCACAACATTTATAAATATCTATCCGAACTTCTAAAAACATATGAGAACTACCAACTCACATACCAGAGCCATTTTATAGAGAAACTCTTGAGCCCAGTGGCATAGTAGCCAGCTTGGACGTAGTTTCCTTTACACCATGGTCCCGGTAAATAAAACCAAGTCTTCAGATTAAAAGATATTTTTCAGTGTAATGACAAAAAAGAAATCTAAGTTCTAATTATATTTTTACCTAAAATTACATTAAGCAATCGTACTTACCTTGAAGAGTGTGCCGATGAGGCCGTAGAAGACTTTTTGCCCTCCATGAGGTTGAAATGTTGTTCGAGAGCATCCAATAGACTACTAGGAGCTTTAGTAAGATCTGGAATATCTCCTTTGTCTATACCAACGTTCTGGAAAACAAGTCATATAGAATATACATACAATTTATAAGATTTTTTACCTCAGCAACTTTGAGAAACTCAGCTACCCTGTCCATCCGTATAAGGAATTTTTTATAAATATCCAAGGCTTCCTTGCATTGTTTCTTATTCATATCAAAATATTTTTCTAGAAAGTAAAAACTGTTTGAATAATGCAAACGGCCCAAACATAAAAATTATTTCCTCTCATAAAACATTCAGCAGGAATTAATTTATGGGATGTAGTATAGATAGCAGATAAACAATTTTAAACAGTTAAAAATAAAGTTAAATATTTAATGAAGCTCTCCATTATTTTAAGCAATACTTATTCGGGGTATCTTACCTAAAAGATTTATGATCCCATCATTATAACAGGCGAAAAGTCTTATTAAATCCCTAAATAACAACATGAAAGACATGTTTATGACACCGTTGGTTAGGTCACTAGAAGAACAATCGAATTCTAGGAGAGCATCTACTTGACACTGTAGAACTGGAAGAGTTTTTAACAAACTGTCGGCGTTCATGGTTCTCAATTTACCGTCATCTTTTCTAAAATAAAAAAAGTCAAAGTATTATCCAGTGAAAAGTAGTAAATATCAAACAAATATAGTGTATGGACTGACATTATAATAAAAAAACTACATTATGATACTAAATGTATCTTCTTTCTGTTAGTGGTAGTATCCATTACAAAAAGTCTTTGATTAAATCCACCCAGAGTTAAGTTAATGAGCTTAATACAAAACATGTACCCATGACTAGAAATATAAATGGACCAGCCTGTTTACATTAAAAATAGCCTGAAAGATGTTTGCCGGAAAATAGTAAACAATTGCTAACCGATGCCAATCTTCTTTCCTTTGTAACCAATAAGACGTAAATCAGGCATAGTACGCATTGACTGAACGGCGATACTTTACGCCGTTTATGTCCAGTAGGCAACAGAGCAAGTCTGTTCATTTACATTTTGAATTGAGGTTAACTTCGTAATTCATATTGTTTAAAGTGATTTGGATGTGGAAACTTGTTTGGAATCAGTAATTATTTTGTATAAGTGTAAAAAACAATTGTAAAAAGGTATTACAGTGTTTTATTTTTTTATTATTTATTATCACCGGTAAGTGTCAGATCATAAACGTTGTAATTGAGTTTTACAAAAGGTCATTTAACCAGTAAATAAAACTACATTTTACGTGAATAAATAAATGTTTAGATAATTACTGTTACATATTAGTAATTAAGCCCCAATTTTTTTTTTTTTTTGATATTGTGCACATCTTTTAATGGATGCTAATACATTTATATTTGTGGATTAGGCACGTAGTTGTATTATTTTGAATCTGAATAACATGAGCCTTAACTTTAATGCCGATTGGACGCTACTATTGGAACCGGAATATTTGTAAACAAATATATCTGTGTCTCTTTCTATTTTTGTCTCATATTTCAACCCATTTTTCATTTGGTCGTATATGAAAGTGCCGGATCCATTTATATTACTAGTCATTGCCTGTACCTAAACACTAAAAGACAAGTAGTGATACACAAGTTAAAATTGGTATCTACGGACTATAATCTGGAAATATCTATATAGAAAAGGAAGACTATGATCACACTTTAGGGTAGGTGTCAGTCACATTTCAGATATTTAGAATGCGACATCACGTACGAAGCAGATAAAGACTTATCAAACAAAATAAATAATTTTCAAAGAATTTGTGGAACCAGTAAAAGAGTACTCAAGAGAAAGATGGTAAAAGAAACACAGATAAAATTTTACAAAGTTACGGCAATCCTCCCACTCTTATATTAATCTGAAACTTGGTCGTCAAAAAAAAAACAAGACTACAGGCAACTTCAATAACAACAAGCGTATTATATTACACATGGAAACAATAATTCCACATTGAATATTTCTACTCATTGAATAAACAAAATGATATATTTGTAGAAAACTGATCACACTCCACATCAAACCTTACGAAATCCACAGATTTCCATCAATTAACACAAAACGAATCATTCGATGCAACCTGGACACGAGACAGGACAATTTAACATTTTTAGTACAGAATATAGCAACTCAAAAGCAGTTCAGAAGAACAAAAGATATATAACTGAAATTATAAGTTCTCCATTTGAAGTATGATTTAACAGGTGATATTGTTTACACACATTTGAGTAACAATTTGTAATTGCTAATATCTAGTTCTTGAATACAGTAGCTAGGGTGATTCAAATTAAAAATATCTATACTCCACGTATTTTTCTACGCAAAATTCATTTACGTAGCCAAAACATACATGATCCGTTGAAAATTTTACATTTCCGATCTAAATCAACAACTTCCGGTTTAATGGAAACTTCAAAGTGCCATCTTACGTATTTTGCTATATAGATTTAATTCATTTTCGTCGTCAAAACCCCAATGTTGTGAACTACTATAGGGAAATGTAGTAAGTGGTGTACATGCTTTATATGGTAGAAAATTGTAATTTTGCGCTATTAACTTAAACTTAAAAATTATGCCCAACATATCGAAAACAACTAGGTTATCAGTTTCAATGTATTTCCAAGATCTAAAAAAAATTAATGACGGTAATCCAGATAAAACTTTCATATCAGCAGATGGAAAGCATACTATCTATTTAAATACACATATGTGATTTTTTAACCAGTCTTTTGCCTCAAAAAAGCTTCAGTTGAGACTATAACCTCATCATCGGAGCTAAATTTGTTTCCCTTGGGCATCTTTTTACGATCTGCGAACAGGTAAAGTCAGATGGGGTAAGACCTGCTGAATTTGGGGATAAAATTTCACCATAGTCTTCATCCACTTGTGGATCGGTGATACGCATCACCAACTTTTGGATATGTGTAGGATGCCAACGATCTCTTGGAACTTCGGGCATAGCCACATCAATTAGAGGACTTGGGCGTACCTCGTCTTCAGTGGTTGTTAGACCGCAATTAAAATCCACATATCATCAGCAGACAGTTCTTTTCCATGGACTTATCCAACGATTAAAAAAAACGACAAAACGGCATTGGCAGCGTCATCTGTGTATCAGTTACAGGTCATAATGAGCCACGTAGTTAGTACATGTTGATTCACTAGAAGGTATTATATGCGGGATCTTATGATGCTTATTTAACGTTAACAGATGCTATCAAAGGCACATATAAAGTGAAATATGCCAAAGTGTTCCTCGCTTTCCTAGCATTTAGCGCTCATTATCCGTTTGGAATATAAAAGAAAGTGTTTCAACGTATGTTTGTATGAGTTCAGTATTAGGCTATGTGTTCCATATAAATTGTCCCAACGGCTAGGAACACAAAACCAATGACGTTTGATGTAAAAATTGCTGACTTAGCAATTTTCAAGTGAAATTTCTGAAGAATATATTGATTTCCTAAAGCAAACGTGGTTTGTAGAGGAACTTTTTGACCTATTGCTAGGTTTCCTGAAAGAAAATCAAGAGGTACGTGATACTAATTTTCAATGGGAATTAACAAATTCATTGTTGTTTAGTTTAGCTACCCTTCACAAACATATATATAAATATTTTTGTTCTTTTGGTAAATAACGCAGTATGAACTTAAACTAAATATTACGATGTTTAACTTACCCTCTTTTGACTTTGCAAAAATCGAAGGCTACAGTTCTATAAGAAAGTGCTTTTTCATTTAAATATTTCGCATATCTTCTTATAAATGGTGACATGTCATAACCTGAAAGAGAAAAAATTAATAGCATAAGCCCCATGTTAAGCTCTTAACTGCAATTTGAAACACATTACAAATAATTACAATCAAATCAATTTAAAATTACAATGGGCACTAGAATATAACAGAAAAGCTAAAATGACTAAACTTACTACTCTTAATCTACCCCAACCTTCAAATGACGCAAAAAAATTAAATAGCATATCCTTTACTTGCGATAAATCATTGGAAAGCCTGCAAATAATTAAAACCGTAAACTCGAGAAATACCGCACAAAATCTTCAAGTGTGCTAATAATATCTCATTAATAATTAAAAATTTGCTTTTTTACAACTTTATTTGTCAGGTAAATGTCATTATTCATTTGCAGGCCCCTTACTGTCATTTATGTAAGTATAAAAGGTTCAGCTGAAATCTACCATTCAATATAAAAGAGATTTTTTGTATACCTCGACCATTAATCAAGCTGACTCTCAAGACAGTCATCTTGCCAATACTGATGTACGCTTCAATAGTATGGGGACACACCAGCAAGAGCAACAGGTAGGCCATCCAAAGACAGGAGAAACTATGCCTACGCCTCGGAGTCGACACACCCTGGATCGTTCGTAATACGGTGATTTTCAACGATTTACACCAATAAGCGCTTGCAGAAATGAAGAGGAGCGCCAGAGAGACTTACGCCAAACTGGAACAGCATTCAAACCTTCACTTACGATAGATCGACTGTGACCCCAGATACAAATACAAACGACCTAAGAACCAGCAGCTCTGCTTTCGCGAAGGAGAAGAAAAGAAGAAGCTCAGAGGTAGAAGACAGGTGAGTATATAATGAAGTACATAATATTCTATTTTTCAGGAGACAAAAAGGGGACTGGGGGGGATCCAACCGTACCAAGAAAAGAGAAGGCAAGAAGACCACACACCCACCAAAACAAACGAAGACAACGTGCACGCCCACAGAAGGGTAGAATACGCTATATATCATAGCAAAGAATGAGCCACAAACCACAAATAAGACAGTTGCTGTACTACCAATAAGGTAGAGCAATGGAAACAAGAAGACAGCGATTATGCAGAAGGAAAACTACGTTAGCGTGAGATAATTCTCAGAGGGTGGATGGCAAGTGAGCTGAAAGTGTCCTCAGTAATTTTCTGAAGGGCAAATCCAGATTCTTGGCTCGCGCAAAGGGTGTGTATGTTTATGTCACGGTAAATGCTGCACTGATAGCATTATTTTCAATTGCCCCTTTATGAAAAGATAAAAAACCTACAAAACAGTTTTAAAAGACTTAAAAAAAGGCTTCGAAAATCGAAGTTGAGCTCAATGATATCAAATTAATGTATTGTCATCCAAACTACACATATAAATACATCGTTTCGATATGGTTAAAATTGACTGTCAAGATACCTTACATAGTTAGTTTATAAGTGAATCTAATAAAAACTTCAACAGCGATCCAGCCCCACTTATAGTGTTGTTAAATGCTGGATTTCTGAAGGAAATTTAGATATAATTGTTTCACAATATCATACTTAACATTATGAGCGACTGTTTCACGAGGGGCTCTAACAGGCTCCTATTTGCGCCAGCATCAGGAACTGAAGAGCCAGGATACGTGAATGCCCGTTAAGAATTTAAAATTATGCCTTGGGTCACTATTTTGAACATTCATTTATTTAATATTTGTACAATTTATCTCCATAACAACAATGTTTCAGCAAATGCAGATATTCCACATATATCACACAAAACGGAAGTATCTATTGGATTATTCTAGTTGGCGTAAGTGGGGCATGGGGATTCCTTCTCTGGAATATTATTTTAGTTCGAACTTTTTATCTTAGCCGTATTTATATTTGTTACGGAATTTACCCAAAGCCGACCCTGTGTCATTCAGCACGACAACAAACGCTTTACGATAAAAAATACGATTCTCGAAAAGACTCGGCAGCGGAAGGAGCGATGAGGATTTCTACTGGAGAATTCTACGCTGGTGATATAAAAGAAGCACGGCACGATCGCCAAGCAGTGATACCGCGACGACTAGCTTATATGGGATTGTTATTGTATTTTTGAATCAGCTGTTTGAATGTAAATAAAGTTCTAGAATAGTGAAAGTGGATATTAGTTTTATAATTTTTAATTGAACCCACGAAGTATACGACATTTGGTGTTAGAAGTGAAGGAGTAAGTGCAGTTAAGATCGTAATTTGATTTATGGAAACTCGTAGTATGGAAAAGTTAGACGAAAAAATTGCACAGATTCTAGAAAAACGTGACAAGAAGGAGAAACAACATCAAGAAGAAATTCAACAAAGGTTAGTGAAATCTTTTGATGATAAACTTAAAGTTGAGCTAGGAAATCTTGTCACTAATATCGATGAAAAACGTAAAATAGAATTAGAAAATCTTGTTTCCACGATGGAAGAAAAACAACAAAATTTAATTGAAGGATTATTCTCGAAATTTGAAGAAAACAAGGTAAAACGGAAGAAAAAAGACAATTGCAATTTGAACAATTAATGCAAATAGTATCGCAAGTTAATGAAACAGTTAATGAAAGAATGCAAATAGTTGAGTCTGATATAAAAGAGATAAATGATGACATTAAGACCATAAAAAATACCGTAGACACTCTTGAAACAAAAGTAGATGACCTCGATTCCATCCAAAGCCAGGTAAAAGTTGAAATCAGTTCAATTCAAAACACAGTTCAAGACCAAATCAGTGCCATCCAAGACAAGGTAGAAACAGAAATTAAAAAAATGCAACAGGACTTACAGCGAGGAAAATACCAGAAACACCGTGAGTACAGAGGTTCCATTAGTAAACCACCCACATTTGATGGCAGTTCATCTTGACCTATGTATAAACGGTAATTTGAGGCTGTGGCTACAGCTAATGGATGGGATAATCAAGAAAAATCTACTTCTCTGGTAATTTCGTTAAGAGGTCCGGCCCTAGAACTCCTCCAAAGCATTCCAGTCGATGAACAAGGTAATTTCGACAAGATCATCGCCATCCTAGACAAACGCTACGACAATCAATCCTTGAGCCAGGTATACCAAGTCCAACTCAGTGGAAAAACGCAAAAATCCGATGAAAGCCTTCAAGAATTCGAAGCAGAGATTAGACGGTTAGTACACTTGTCCTACCCAGACCTGCCAGAGGAAACGAAAGACCAGTTGGCCACGCAGAGTTTCATAAACGGCATCAGAGATGTGGAAGTACAAAGAAATCTAAGACTAAGTGGCGTCAAGAAAAGTAATGAAGCTCTACTTAGGGCTTTGGAAGTAGAGGCCGTCATGAACATGTCCAAGCCGAGGGTCCGAGCAGTTTCCTTCAACCAGGAAGAGTCAGAGTCACCATTTCAAGCGCTGCTTGCTGGCCTGAACAAAATATTAGAACGGTCACAAAGAACTGGCACCAGAGGGGCATGCTACCGCTGCGGACGGACAGGACACTTCCAACGTAATTGTCGAGTGAGGCCACCTGAACGATCACCGACCAGGGGTAACCAACAAAACAGCCACATGTCCAGGGACCATCAGCCAGTCAGCATAAGGGGGCGAATGCTGACTAACCCTCCACCAGCCCCCAAAACGTTATCCATCCGGGGATTTTGCCGAGATAGCGGCAGCCTAGTCATCAGAGGCACCAACAACGGGCGAGCAGTTACCATCACCATCGATACCGGCGCCGCTGTGTCCATTGCCAAGTCCAGGGTTTTGAGAGCATCAGAAATTCGGCCAGTTACCAATAACATCCAGCTCAGAACAGTCACCGGCGAGTCCATGTCAATACAGGGTGAGGCAGATGTCGTGCTAGAGATAGGGGACAACATGATCCGGCATAGGGTCCTGGTAGCGAATATTGAGGACGATTTTATACTGGGAATGGACCTAATTAGCCAGCATGGATTTATGTTCGACCCGAGATATGATGTTCTTCGGTTCCTGAATGAGGAATTTGTATTGACACGGCCCGTCAAAACATCAGTCACGCCCATAAAAATTGTGGCAAAGTCTTCAGCTAGAATTCCCGGTCGAACTGAACAGATTATTCATGGGCAGCTAGACAGCATCCTGGGAGCTGCGTTGGAATGGTGGAGCCCGTACACTCAGCTCATGACTACTTAGTTGGACGGGCTATAGTTAAAACCGGACGAGATATACCAATCAGAGTCCTGAATCTGTCCAACAACGACATCAGAATTAACCAATGGTCAAGAGATAGCTTGTTTCGAGCCAGTAGAGACCATCATCAATTGCGAAGAAGAGTACCAGACGTCGGTGAAGGAAACAGGGCCCGATAAAGAGTTCCTACAACAGTTTGCTGACCACTTGACACACTTGACACCAGAGAACCAGAAGAAAGCCAAGCATTTATCACAAAACACTGGCAAATTTTTAACAGTAAAAATGGAACTACCGGTCGCACCAACATCATCCAGCATCGAATAGATACCGGAAAGGCTCAACCCATCAGAATACCACCTAGACGACTACCATTGGGGCAACAACAGGCCGTCGAGGAAAACATCGAGTCCATGTTACAAAATGGAGTTATTGAGCCATCCATCAGTCTGGTCTGCTCCCGTCGTGCTAGTTAAAAAGAAAGATGGAACCACCCGATTTTGCATGGATTACAGAAAGCTGAATGATGTCACGAAGAAAGACAGCTATCCACTACCCCGAATCGATGACACTTTGACCACACTAGCAGGCTCCCGTTGGTTTTCCACACTAGACCTAAAAAGTGGATATTGGCAGGTTGGTCTGCACGCAAACGACAGAGAGAAGACAGCGTTCTCCACCAGTAAAGGGCTGTTTCAGTTCACGGTCATGCCCTTTGGGTTATGTAATGCACCCGCTACATTTGAGAGGCTAATGGAGTATGTACTGAGCGGGTTAACATGGAGGACGTGCTTAGTATACCTCGACGACATTCTAGTCATGGGCCAGACATTCGACGACCATCTGAAGAACCTGGGCGAAGTATTCTCCAGAATTAATAACGCCAACCTGAGACTCAATCCGAAGAAGTGTTCCTTGTTTCAAAAAGAAGTACATGATGGAATTACCGGAGGCCACCTGGGCATGAATAAAACCCTAGACAAAGTTCGCCAGCGGTACTACTGGGTGAATTACTTCGAAGACGTCAGAGCTTGGTGCCGCAAATGTGCCACATGTGCCGCCAGTAAGGGCCCGAAAACCCGAACCAAGGGCAGAATGCAGCAGTACAATGTGGGCGTCCCATTTGAGAGAATTGCCATCGATGTCGCCGGTCCGTTTCCCGAGTCTGAGAGGGGGAACAAATACATTCTGGTCGCAATGGATTACTTCAGCAAATGGCCTGAGGCATATGCGATACCCAACCAAGAGGCAACCACGGTAGCGACGGTGCTAGTAGAACAACTATTCAGCCGGTTTGGCGTCCCGATGGAATTACATGCAGACCAGGGGCGTAACTTCGAATCGAATGTATTCCAGAAGGTCTGCACGATGTTGGGGATCAGGAAAACGAGAACAACACATTACACCCACAGTCAGACGGAATGGTGGAAAGATTCAACAGACCTTGGAACACACCTATCCAAGGTCGTCAGCAATAACCAGCGTGATTGGGATGAGCATATTCCCTATTCCTGTTGTCGTATCGCTCTGCTGTACATAATAGTACAGTCCTGACCCCAGCCAGGGTCTTATTCGGAAAGGAGCTGCGACTACCATGCGACTTGGCATTTGGCTCCCCTGAAGAACCTCCCCAAGACATCGACGATTATGCCGACCAGCTCCGACATAACATGCTGGCAATCACGAATTAGCCCGAAACGCAGATGTTGGCCACCAGTGACCGATGAAGACGCGATACGACCTCAAGGCCAATTCAGTCGGGTTCCAGGACAGGGACAAAGTCTGGCTGTACAACCCCCAACGGAGCAAGGGTAAATCCCCAAAGCTTACGCCCGCCTGGGATGGTCATACGAAGTGGTCAAGAGGCTGAATGACGTCGTCTACCGGATCCGTCGAAACCCCAAGGCTAAATTGAAGGTGGTTCACTTAGATCGACTCGCTCCCTACCATGGAGGGGATGTTTCTGATCGGGACGATCAGAATTAAAGGGGGAGCAGTGTTACGGAATTTACCCAAAGCCGACCCTGTGTCATTCAGCACGACAACAAACGCTTTACGATAAAAAATACGATTCTCGAAAATACTCGGCAGCGGAAGGAGCGATGAGGATTTCTACTGGAGAATTCTACGCTGGTGATATAAAAGAAGCACGGCACGATCGCCAAGCAGTGATACCGCGACGACTAGCTTATATGGGATTGTTATTGTATTTTTGAATCAGCTGTTTGAATGTAAATAAAGTTCTAGAATAGTGAAAGTGGATATTAGTTTTATAATTTTTAATTGAACCCACGAAGTATACGACAATATTTATTTTTATTCCGAAAGTATTATCCAGTGTAAATTTTCAGACGGTGCAAAATCCAAAATAAATATCACTGAATTATTTATTTGGAAAAATCTTTTTTTTATAATTTCATACAGACGTAGTGAACATTTTTTAAATGTAGCTTTTCCCTTGCCATTGCAATTTAAGTTTAATAAGATATTAAAATATTTCAGAAGATATAAATTTGTACACGGAAGCTACAATAATAATAATGAAATTTTCCTGGGAATCCTTAAGTGACGTACATGACTCCTTTTTTCTCCTCTACAAATTATTATGAATATTAATCCAGCCAATAACGATTTTAAATGACATAAAATTTAACAGCAAACCCCTCAAGGCATTACTTGAGTTTATTATTTTTGACATAACTTTAACAAAAAAATGCGTAGAACTAATTATTTAAACAATAATAACCAGTAAAAAATCTTTTTTTTTTTGTTTTTTGCTTATGTTAAGAAAAGTTAAAGTTGTAGACAATCAGAAGTCCTTCTAAATGACCATCTGAAATGTTGATTAACGCATGTTAAACTGCGAAACACCGGAAAAACTGGTACAATGTGGGCTTTATAAAAAAATTATAACTTTAATGTAATGAAAATCGGAAATGGGTTTAATTGGGCTTAAGGTCAATATTGTCGGGAAAGTAGTTTTTGCAGAATAGTAATTTGAATAATTTCGAGAGATATTTTGCAAAAGCACCGTATTAACCACGATCGTTCGAGTGGGAGATACCAATGAGATTTTGAAATATCGAAAAATCAGCATTGATTTTTCTTATAATACTCTAAACTTTGTTAAAAATGAACATTGTATTCACTAGTCTGTATTATAAAGAACTTCTATGCGTATGCTATGTCGCCACATTGTCATAACGTCCAGGAATTGAATGTCAACTGTAGTAAACCTATAGCAGCCGATCACATTCGCGAACTCTGATTTATTTTGATGCACCAATTTACTTCTACGAATTTGCATGTTTAAAAGGATTACGTGCAATTATCCTCTACTCAAACTGTTATTATAAGTATGTATATCGAATTTGCTGTTAAACGTCAACTTCTACAAACTTTATTTAAGTTAATAATAAATCCCAGGTGCTCTATAACAATGTTATATAATTTGCTCAGGAAACGAACTGTTAAAATATATGCTGAAAAATGTTCAAATTTGTTGTTAACTATATTAATTATCATAGGCAGTAAATGTACCTCACGAAAGAAGATTTAATCTAAAACACAACAATTTGCATTTAGCACAGTTACGATAACATGAGATCAGGTCATCGACTCTTCGAAAAGACAGATAAGAATGTGTGATGCTGTAGAATATTATTTAAATGTCGGTTGGAATAACAAATTTAGTAGAGAATGAAATTTGGGAATTTTGTTTACATATTAATATGGTAATGAATGAAACATCTTATATAAATAAAGGATGTTTTATAAAACACGATGACCTTATTAAATAATATTTATTAATACAATTATACGTCCTTTAACAACTAATACGCACAAGACAGTTCTCTAATGACTGTGTTGATTATCGGAAAATTTCGATTATTTTAGCCTGGGTGAACCAAATTTAAAAAAAAACGGTATAGCGGTAGCTTCATCGGTGCAACAGTGTGATAAACAGCTCTAAATTTAATGGTGATTTGATCCTCAGGGTTGCCAAATGTGAACCGTCCTGATATAACTATACAGACCACACTAACCTCCCCAAACTTTACAACAATTGGGAATTGCGTTGAAGGCAATGGACCGAAATACCTCAACAGTTTATTAAATGCCATACAAGCTGCTCCAAACAAAATATAACAACAATAAGGGTAGCCAATGGTGGTTTCACAAGGTATTAAATTGTTTGTAAAGATAATGTAAACGTCACATTAAAATATTTTTTATTAGTCACTTTTCTTGAATTTTTAATTTTTTCCTAATTATTCATTACTTACATGAGAAATTGATTTCTGCTGGTTAATATGTTTGCCACGTATAACTGTTAAGGATTAATTTCACAAATTAGTATTTAAATCTTGTTCTAACATCAACAACGATTGCTGCGCAGTGAATATGTGATAAGTAATTACCACAAGTTTGATATGAGTATGTACGGAACTGTCAGAAAGACTGAAAAGAGTGGACAACAAGATTTAATGTTAAAATAACATTCCAAACAAGAAATACACTGAAGTCACTAATATCGAAAACAAAACCAACCAACAAAACTCAGAACTCAAAAAACTGCATTCACAAGATTCCTTGCGAATGCAATAAATTTTATATTGGAGAAATACCGAGACCAATAAATGTACGAATAAATGAACACAAAAATTACATAAAGAAACGACAATTTGAAAAATCGAAAATTTGTAAACATGCATGGGACCTAGGCCATAAAATACAATTTGACAATTCAACTATACTTCACAAAGAACAACAGAACACAAAACGAAAAATAAAAGAGTCTGCCGTAATTCTTTTGAATAAAAACTCTTAGGTCATCATCATAAGGTTTTTCCTAGGTTTTCCCTTATGATGTTAATGGGATCACTGAAACAGCAGAATTCTTTGATCGCATTTCTGGCGAATGCGCTATCTTATAACAAAGAAACTTCTAAAGACAACTCTTTCAAATTCTTAAAAAGCTACTTAACTATAATACATGATCTTTAGAATTTTTTGTGCTACCTGTATATTTAAAAACAACAAAATTTTTATTATGTCAACTTAAATTTGATAAATCAAACTTCCAATTTACAATTTCAATACATAATTTTAAAGCCATTGACAACGAAGTCAGAATCGACTTTGAAACGTTTGGTATTTTCTTTCAATATACAGCTTTTCGTTTCAATTGTGTTGTTATTCCCAAGAAAACATAAAAATAATCAAGAACAGGCCACAAATAACATTTAGAAGACACTACTTTCTTATTAATGTTATTTTGCGATAAATAAATTATAACCTATTAAGAAAAATGAAGTCCTAACTTTATGAAGTGTGCTATTTCGATAATATACAAATATTTTAGCCACTTGTGAGTTATCACTAGACTGGAAATTTTACGCTCTTTACAAAAATTGAAAAATGCAATATAATAGCCATTAGAAAAATTAAAGATGAGTCGACTTGAGAGATAACAAAAGACGATTGACAGGATTTGTGGTTAATAAAACCTATCTTATTTTCACTACTTAATTCTACTTTGGTATTTTCAGATTCAATCCGATTTTCATTTTGGTCAACTGCAATCATAGTTTGTCACAAGAGTGTATTTTTGACTGTTGGCTGCACTGATATTTCTCATTCCCGCCACGTTTCTGAATTTTACGTAAATTTGCCATATTAGTTACTTTTTACACTCGCTGCAAGTAGATTATTTATTTAGCTATAAATAGGTAGGTTACAGAGACAAAAATAACGGCATCTATCGACCTTCAGCATATATTGTAAAATTATGAATTATTTTGATTCATAAATATAGAATTTGTTAATAACTTGACAAGAGCGTTACGTATCGGATTCTATCGGAACCTTCCCCTCGACAAAAAAAATAGTTTGAATATAATCTCAATCGGTCAAGTAGATCCCAAGTTACACGATAACAAACGGGCGTCCTCCCAATATGAGGTCTCTTGGGACTAGTTTTCTTCCTAGAAATCAGTTTCCATCGCATTGAAATATTAAATTTAGTTGTATGTAGAAAATAAATAATTTATACTCCAATCACTTAAGCAACTGATGAAGATAGTCGACTAGAAACAATAATTGTATATGTATTGCTTTCAATGGATTGTATAGTATCGTATTATAAACACCTGTCGGTTAGATTAGATAACCCCAATGAACAGGCTTCAGATCTGGAGCTGATGAAATGCCTCCAAAAGAATAAAATATGCACGACATATTTGTGATAATACGTTTTTTTCCAAACTTATCAAATACAGAATACAGATGGAATATAAAAACATTTCTCGTACTAGATGTAACAAGGTTCTTTAACTCTTTCCTTCAATCCAGAATTTATTCTCAAAACCTACTGAAATTCAACATGACGTTTCTCTCGTTTTGAATATATTGGAAATTACACCAGTTTCCAATTATAAAATTGATATTCGCACGATAAAACAGACATAAATGGAAACGACTGCTTTAATTAATCCAAGAGTTTTCTGTTTTCTTTGCAATATATTGGCAGCCTGAGAAAGAGACCATACTAAATCGACATAACTCAGCTTAATTAACACCTTAGGAGTAGATCATTAATGAGTAATATTCTTCAAATAAATGACAGTACGTCTTACCATTTATCCATTTCTAAGTTCTTTTCAATGTAAGCGATCAGCAAAATAAACAGCTAACGATAACAAATAAAGCATATAACATATTTTCAATATCTCAGTTGTGAAAAATATTAATAGTAATAAGGTATAATACTAGTGCATTATATACTGGCTGTATCCACTACAGGTGTGATTGAATTTTATTAATCTAGTCAAATCATGCATTTTTAATTAATTAAGAAGAAAACACAAAAATATACACAGAAAAATTGAAACAAACATAGTAGCAGTGCGTTGTGCAAGCTGAAAACCCTCTCAATTATCACAAGATAAAAACTTACCAGCCCTAGTATTCAGAATGCCTAATAAAAACGAAAAAAATATTATTATAGATAAATTCATGACAATATAATTAGTTAGATCGTAAAGGTTTGCACTTAATATTAACAGAACCAGGTTGGTACTGATACAGTGTGGAACAGCCAAATGGAATAAATTCGATAACGAATAAAGGAGTGCGCGTTTGGACACGTCGATTTGTATTTTCAAATGCTCATTTTTCGACAGTGGTCAATACCAATCTTCTTATTTTAAATGCAACCCCTGTATATTATTTATTTTTTCGATTCTGCAGAAATTTCTAGACATAATTCATATACTATATCCTACATCTTCAATTGTTTCGGAAATATTAAGTGTTTTCAGATGTAATACAAAAATTATGATTAAAAAAAGGAAATTATTTTATTTCACAGATTCGTTACATTACACTAAAAACCTAATAGGTAATACTGATTATTTCTTAATAATATAAAAAAAGCAAAAAAACATTTATGTCAATGTAGGAAATGTTCAAAATGCTGGCCCGAACGTCTTGGCAACATGCTAATCAGATACAGAAATGTCTTCTGACGATACTTAATATCTCAGGCTTGACTGATCTAATTGCAAGCTTGAGTGGTCTTTTTAGGGGTTTAGTTTTGCATACAGTACTTTTGACATATCCCCACAAAAAGTAGTCAAATGGCCTCAAATCAGGAGATCGTGCTGGCCAGTCTATCGATCCGCGCCTCCCAATTAATTTTGTGCATTCTGAATAATTTTTCTAATATTATTATGCACAGTTAACGAAATTCAAACAACAATAGCACTGGCACTGATTACCACTGTCATGCAGGCAGGCTATGAGTTTTGATGAAAATAAACAATTTTTTTATCAGTAAAAAGGGATGCAGGAATGGTTTTTGCTTACTATCTCAATATTAAGAGCTAAGTGGGAATTAAGTATTGAGTGTAATGTAGCGAATTTGTGAAATAAAATAATTTTTAAGGTTCCGTATATACAATATACGGAAACACTTATAATATCACTCCGGATTTCTATCTCTGTCAGATCACAGCAATTTTCTCCTAAACTACTGGAGGGTAGAGGTTGAAATTTGGTATCAATGTATAGTTTGGGGACCGGATCAGAACTACATATCGTAAAAAAAAATTGATTTTAGGGGTACTTCTGGGGGAAAACTAAAAAAATTGACCGTTCCCCCCGATCTCCGAAACTACTGAGCCTAAAATTTTGAAAAAAAAAGGAAATATAGAACGTTGCCCGAACTTTAAAGGAAAAATAAGGAGAAACCATTAATATTAATTTAAATTATAGAATTAAATAAAAATTTAAAAATAAAAAAATTTTCAAACGCATCATGTAATATATCAAATGAAAGGTCTCATTCTGAGGAACACAAATATATTTTTCCCATATTTTAAAAAAATATATTTAAAAAGATATTAACGAAAATATACCAAAATTTACCCCCCCCCCTTATCACCGAAACTATAAAACGTAACGTTTTGAAAAAAAATTAGAGGTATAGGTTCTGACCTAATGTTTACTGGAAAAATAAGGAGAAACCTCTACTTTTAATTTTGGGGGGCAAATTACAGAATTAAATGGAAAATATAAAATTAAAATTGTTTCTAACCCATCCTGTTATAAATCAAATGAAAGGGCTCATTACGACGAAAACAAATATATTTTTTTCATATTATTTAAATATTAACAAAAATATTAAAAAATTTACCCATCCCTCCCCTTATCTCCAAAACCACAAGATGAAAAATTTTGAAAAAAAAATGGAGGTATAGCCCCTCACCTGAACTTTACTGGAAAAATAAGGAGAAACCCCTAATATTTATTTTGGGGGGCAAATTATAGAATTAAATGGAAAATATAAAATTAATCATGTTATATATCAAATGAAAGCGCTCATTATGACGAAAACAAATATATTTTTTCATATTTTTAAAATAAACTAATTAAAAGATATTAACAAAAATATAAAAAAAATTACCCATCTCCCACCTATCACCGAAACCATAAGCTGAAAAATTTTGAAAAAAATGGAAGTATAGCCCCTCACCTGAACTTTACTGGAAAAATAAGGAGAAACCCCTAATATTCATTTTCGGGGGCAAATTATAGGATTAAATGGAAAATAAAAAATTATAATTGTTTCTAACGGGTCATGTAATATATCAAATCACAGAGCTCATTATGAAGAATACAAATACATATTTTTATTTTTTTAAATGAATATTTTAAAATATATTTAAAAAAAATTAAAAAATTACCCAAACTCCCCGTTATTCCCCAAACTATTAAGACCTCAATTTTTTTGTTTATAGGAAAAATATGAAAAAAATCCCTAATTGTATTATTTGGCCCCCAAAAAATAGAATTAAACGGAAAATAAATTATTAGAAAACCCCCACAGTAATTTTAGAGACAAATTATACAATTAAATGGAAAATAAAGATTCAATTTTCAAACGCATCATGTAATATATCAGATAAAAGGCTCATTATGTGAATTACAAATATCTCATATTTTTAAATCATTTGTTTAAAAGATATTAACAAAATATTAGACATCTACTTAATTCCCACTTTAGAAACTACACTATTTAAATTTTGAAAAACATATTTTATTTATATTTTTAAATAATTTGAATAACAGATTTAATAATTTATAATTTAAACTTTGACTTTGCCCTTTATCTTCCAATCAACAGAGCCTCAAAACTCAGACAGTAGATTATAAAAGGCATCTCTGAAAGTTTATTAGTAAAATAAAACTCTAATGTAACTTTTTGGGGGCCAAATTAGAAAATTAAATACATATGTATTCTGATAAAAATCAAGCGATTCCTAAAGCAGATAAAATAAAAAGTCTATGTGTGGAAAATCAAACTGTATATTTTTTATAAATTTAAACCGCTTCCTTTAAAAGATATAAGGGTAAATATAAGAAAATGCACTCGTTCCCTGCTTGTCTGAAACTGGAATATTAGATTCTTGAAGGTGGTACGGAACCCTAAGTATGCGAGTCCAACTCGCACTTGACCAAATTATCTTTTTTTTAATGTTAATTTTTGTAATAAATCTGAAAACACTTAATATTTCCAAAACAGTTGAAGATAGGTGTAGGACATTGTACATGAATTATGTCTAGAATTTTCTGGGAATCCAAAAAATAAATAATATACAGGGGTTGCATTTAAAATAAGAAAGTTGGTATTGGCCACTGTCACATGACATACCCTATATAAAAAATGCGCATTTAAAAATACAAATCGACGTGTCCATTCGTTTTTCCCAACACGCCCTCCTTTATTCGTTATCGAATTTATTCCATTTAGGTGTTCCACACTGTATAAACCAAATATATAAGGTATGCAAATTCTTAGTCGGAGATAGATAATACAACACCTCAAATACAATTAATAACTTCATCAATTTACTTATGTCAATTGATCATAAATACTTGTAACAATGTTAGTGTAAGCGCATACGCAGTTCATATAATATATATTATATATACAAGCAAAACCAACCAACTACGAACGTTCCAGAGTTTGGCGAAAAATACGCAATGGATTTGAACACAGTTGCTGAAAAAGTTACAATTGTCATAAATTTTTATTTGCGATAAGAAATTGACTATAAAAACAAACAACTGAAATAGGCAAATACTCAAGTAACAGACAAACTTCCAAAGACATTACCATTTCACCGGTTTTCATAACGAATTGGATACTTTTAAACTCAGTTTGAAGTTAAAATTCATGAATAAACTACATAGGCATAAATGCAATATTATAACAAGTAATTGTGTCTACTTTTATATTTTTTTGGGCAATAACACCACAATCGAAATAAAACGACGTATATTGAAGGAAAACCAAACGTTTGGAAGTCTATTCTGACTTCGTTGTCAATGGTTTTATATTTATTGATGTAAATTGCAAAATGAAAATTTGATTCTCATCTTGCAGTTTATTTACATCAATAAATATAAAGCCTTTGACAAGGAAGTCAGAATAGACTTTGAAACGTTTGGTTTTCCTTCAATATACATTGTTTTATTTCGATTGTGGTGTTATTGCCCAAATAAACATAAAAGTAATCAACAATATTTCCCAATTTTTGAACCAGTAATATTCAGCGGTAAAAATAGTTGTGTACCCTAACACCAAACCTATTTTACACTTAATGCGGTTTCAACAGCTAAGCTGTATTCTTCATAAAGTTTTGCTTTACTCCATAAAGTGTATTTATACATCTTTTGTCAAACCAAAGGTTCCATAACTTTTCCAGCAGCGATAATCGGAAAAACAAAGACTTATATTTCCACTTTTGTAAATTCACCATACTGTCTCTAGCAATTGATTGGTTTTGTTTGTAATTGAGTTATTTTGCCTCTAATCCCTTGGATTTTGGTCATATAGAATATGACCAGAACCATCGATGATTTGTGAAGCACAAAACTTGAAAAATATTCTACGCTAACTCATTCATTCCCAAAAAGCTAAAATCATTATAAACGAAAGATTGCTATCTAATACAGTGCAATTTATGTCATATGACATGAATGGCTGCTTTCACAAAAAACGTAGACCAATAATCGTTCAGAACACGAAAATGGAATAGTTAATAACTATAGGATCGTAAAACGAAATTGAAATTTTTACTATTGCAATAAATATCTGATTTAAAACACGGACCTGACGTTATAACTTGTCCAGTTAAATGGACATAAACAATTTTAATACAGTTAACCATTTCATTAAAAAATAATTGGTATTAGGTATGAAAACTGTGAAAATTTTTGAGGCACACAGCCTAATATTTACCTGAACTAATTACTTTCAGTAACACTGGGTGCTTCTAAAATAGGGTTCCAAACTTCTGCTGTGAATAGAACTCATTAAAATAAGCCAAAAAGTCCCTAAAACGCACCCTTAGGAAGTTATTAAAAAGGCTTTTTTCTATTATTGACAAAACGGTCGAAAATAAATAGAAAAAAATGTATGGGTCTTACATAACTTTTTACATTAAACAACATGTGCTACTCCGTGTTTCGACATGCAAATCATAAGCGTCCTATTTAGGTTGGTGAAGAGGGTTTACGGCCACATTTTTTTTTGTTTCATTTTTTTACTATTTTCTCTACAGGTTTATAAAATCTTAACAATTTACTTAAAAAATATTATCTTTGTCCAAATCGATATTGCCAATGGTTATCGTGAAAATTGAGTTTGAAAATTACTCTGCTCTTTAAGTTATTAGGCCAAAAATTTGAAAATTACAAAAATTTGTTTACTGACAGATTTTTGTAATTTTCAAATTATACACAGTTTGGAACCCCATTTTAGAAACACCCTGTACAACTCAGTGATCTCTCTATTTCTCTGATTCCGAAACTGTTGGTCACTGACCGACTTTTTATGTAGTAGTTTTAGCTACACATTTTTATATTTCCAGAATTTAGAAATTAAATTTCTCAAGACACTGCGAAATCGAAGTAAACTAATTAAGAAAGTTAATAACTATTAAATAAGATAGCTTTAGGTAGTTTCTGTTCCAAGTTACTCTAAGCAAAGTTTGTGAACCCATTATCTATTTATTTTCATTCTTCCGTCCCTTTCTCCTGCACTTGACCTCCAATGGCAATATGAATCCATTTCAATTAGTTCAATACTGAAACGCGGTTATCTTAAATTCAACAATCAGAAAAAAAATAACATCTTTGTGTTGAGACGGCAGATCAATATTCCCGGAAATTTAATGTGTTCAAAACTTGGCACTATCAATGCGTTGTTACGGTGAACTGAGAGGTGATCTGCCTGAGCTTTTTATTTTATATGCTTCCGTCGGTCATATCGCGCCTGATTGGTCGGTGTTGACTCCGCCCCCTTAGCTGCCGTGCCGGGTGTGTCACTTGTTGGCGGGTTTGTATTTTGCGTGGCGAATTCTGTTTTATTTTGATGTTGAATAATTGTCTTCCATGTGCTAGATAGGTGCAGGGCGTCATCTGTTTTGTTTAGATGTCCACTTTTCTCAATTTCGATGGCTTCTCGTATTAGTCAGACTTTGTAATGAGTTGTTTGTGCGATCTGTTTGCAACTATCCAAATTGATTTTATGGCCCGATTGTTGTTGGTGTTGGAAAAGGGCCGATGTTGTCTGTTTATTTTTGACAGTTAATCTGTGCTCATCTAAACGAGCTGAAATTCTCCTGTTCGTTTGTCCGACGTATACCTTGTCGCACGTTCCGCAAGTTATACTATTTCAAGTTTAACTTTTGGTTTGGGATTTCCTAAGCTTGTGCCTATAGTCTGGTGCGGTTTGTATGCCGTCGCTATGTCATGCCTTCGAAGAATTCGGCCAATTCAATAGGCGACGGCTATTGTCGGACGAAAAAACACGTCCGACAATACCATAGTTTTTAACCAAATAATTACTTTTGAGGTCAACTTTCATAGCACATTATAAGTCTTGTGGCTTTATTAAATATAAATCATAGGTGTTTAAATTGTCAACTAGGTAAATTTTACCATAAAATTTTGTTTCAGTGTATACAGGGTGGGCTACCGGAATCGTACCGAAAGATATAACTGTGGAATAAAACACGATTTTTTTTGAGAAAGGAGAATTTTTAACACAAAAATTATACTTCAAATTGTATTCTCCTAGATGGAAGTAAAATAGAATATTTTTTTTAAATAGAGTCGGGATTAAGTGATACCTCAATGATTATGGTTTGCTGCTGCTTTGCTATTGAAGTTTGATCCACACGTTTACAAGATATGAACTATTTAAAAGTAACAATTAAAAAATTGACTTTACTTAAAAACGGACCCTATGATTGAAGTAAACAAAACTGAATAGTATTCCTTAGGACCAATGTTTTTTTCCTTGTTTGTCGTATAATGGTGGCGAAATTTCTGCAAACTGGTTCTGTTTACAAGCAAAATGTGCAAGGTATTAAATTAACCTGTGATAGTGTCATCTGTATAATATACTATTGCTGGAGGAACTGACTAAGGATGGTGTTGATCTTTGATGACAATTTAACGAAATCATAACTGAACAATTAATGGAGGTGAGTTTTTTTTTTGATGATCAGTATGGGGATCTCGGAAACTAGCGGAGATAGAGCAATGGTTTTGGTTGGATTTTTGTAAAAAGTCATGGCTTACTAGATATTTTGAAAAAACGAAATTCTGTCGGTTTAGTCAAATCCCTCTAGCTCCTTTGTTTTTGATTTTTTTTTAAATGTGTAAATATCAAAATTGAAGGGAATTGTCTCCCGAATATGACTGTCATGTCCTCGTTTGCGTGACAGCTCTCGTTTTCGAGATATGACACAAATTTATCTTTTTTTTTAGAAACCATAGTTGGCTGTGACCTCAAAAAATCGGACATTTTTAGAGCTTTTCAACGATATAATACTCGATATAGTTATTCACAAAAATAACGGAGTTATGGATGGTTTTCATTGTTATTTTCACTTTTAACGTAGTTAGCCATGAAATAGATTGATTTATTAATAACTATTCAAAAAAAAACTTAAGAAATTAAAGTACATAATAATGGTTACAATTTATGTTCGAAAAGTCCACCATTGTTATTTAGACAAAAATTGCATATTTTTAAGATTGACATTACCGCTTTCCTCATAGACCGCCTATCAATTTCTTCAATTGCTTGTATTGCCAAATCAGGAGACTGGGGTGGCCATTCGCGTGGGCCATTTCTTTCTATCCAAGAGTTTGGTTAGATATTATCTAAGTGTTGTCTGACTAATAACGAAATATGAGCAGGTGCTTCATCATGTTGGAACTACTCGATTTCTAAACGAGTTCTCAAATTCAAATTCTGCAACAACAATACTGACCATAAAAAAAACTCACCCTGTATAATATGTGATAAACGGTAAAGTTAATTGTCACAATTGTTGTTACAGTAAATGTATGGACAGGAAATTTTGGAGAATAAGTTGTTGGTTTTTTTATCATCCTGGAATTTTGAAAGTACCATGTATCTATATTTTCTCGAAAATGTCATTAGTCAAGCTTTAACTATGAATGACCATAGATATATTACAAAATGTGTGTGATTTTATGAACGAAAAACTTACAGCTCGCTGGCTGGATCTAAGAGGTCTAATTGAATAGCCTCCTCGGTTACCCAATTTAACTACTTTGGACTTATTTTTTATGAAGACACTTAAAAACATAGCCCGCTATACTGGAATTTTTGCTTTTTTGTGAAATGTATTTGTGACATTTTAATAGTTAATATCTCTTGTCGAGGGCGTACCCAGCTTTTGGTTCAGGGAGGGGCAAAATTAGCAAAAAAATTTTCCTATAAGGCACAAATCGGAAAAAAATAAATAGTCCTAGACAGAAGGACAAATCAAAAATTTTTTGGTCCAGGTGAAGCTTTAATTGCTCATGGCAGGTTTTTAAGGTCCAGGGGGAAGAAGCTGCCCACTGCCTCCCCCCCCCTCCCGGTACGCCCATGCCTTTTCGACACCTTGACTGTATTTGAAAAACAAAGTTATAAATCAATAAAACTTTGAATGAGGGATCAGCTATTTCCATTTCAAAAATTTTGAGTGATGACACCCCCGATAGGAAGATTTGGACTATAATTTTCGTCTTAAGTTGTGGGCCGCACAACCCTAATTTACGTATTTCATGTTTCTTTCGTCATCTTTTCCTTCCATGCCTTACGGTGAGTTGTCTATAGCTCACGCTGAACACACTTTTTTTTAATTCAACTGTTGCCATTTAATATTTGCAACGTTTCTACATATGACCACCTGCACTAAATCTAAAGTACTAACAGCAGCGGCGCCTTTAAGTGACCCTGCATCTGAATCATTAGCTCAATTACTGACACAATTATTAACTAATAATTACACTTCACGGTGATATGAAGTAACAAACAGACACGATGATTCATTATCGTTTGTATGTAAATACAAACACGAATATTATGTTGTCAACGAGAATCGGGAATTCAATTGAATAATTTGAAAACTGTCCGGCGAATGTTGTCGCAGGAAAAATATACCAATTACAATAATGTATGTGACTGAAATCGATAAAGCGTTTCATGCACGTATGGGTTTAAAAATATTTTACCTTGAACTCCGCTTTTGTCGAGAAAGTTGCTGAGTTGAAACGTGCTGTTACTAGATGCTAAATATTGCGTAAATCTCTGAAAAGAAAAATAACCTAATTACTAAATGCAAATCAATACTGTATGTGAATAGATATTGTATCACCATAAAAAATCACAATATGGCATAATTTATCAAAACTAATGTCTACAGACACCCTGTATATTTGCAAATATTATCTTATATATTAATGCTTGAAATGGAAAATGCACAATCACTTTTTTGTTTTTTTTTTAATAAAAGTATATTATTCGAAAGGTACTATGGCGTAGTTGTGCAGAATATATAAAGAATATTTTTTTATTGTCTTCTAAACGTTGTTTGTGGCATATTCTTGATTACTTTTATGTTTTTTTGGGCAATAACACCACAATAGAAATAAAACTACGTATATTGCAGGAATACCAAACGTTTCAAAGTCTATACTGACTTCGTTGTCAATGGCTTTATATTTATTGATGTAATGTAAATAAAAATTTGATTTATGACATTTAAAATTGACCTTAGAAAATTTGTTGTTTTTAGATATACTGGTAGCACAAAAAATTCTAAAGATCATTAATTTTAGTTAACCCGCTTACAAATTAGAAGAATTTGAAAGAGTTCTCTTTAGAATTCATAAGTGGCGTTCCTAGGTACGACTTTGTTATAAGACAGCGCATTCGCCAAAAATGCGATCAAAGAATTCTATTGTTGCAGTGATCCCATTAACGTCATAAGGGAAAAGCTAGGAAAAACCTTATGAACTATCCCGATATTGGGTTGTTCAAAAGGAGGTTACCATTAATAATTTCTTCCTTAATTGTCGGTAACCAGATACGATTAAATTCTACAAAAGTAGAAGCGATAAAATCGTCTTCATTCAATTGTATCGCTTCTACTTCTGTAGAATTTAATCGTATCTGGTTACCGACAATTAAGGACCTCCCTTTGAACAACCCAATATCGGGATAGTTCATAAGGTTTTTCCTAGGTTTTCCCTTATGACGTTAATGGGATCACTGAATCAATAGAATTTTTGATTGCATTTTTGGCGAATGCGCTGTCTTATAACAAAGTCGTACCTAGGAACGCCACTTATGAATTCTAAAGAGAACTCTTTCAAATTCTTCTAATTTGTAAGCGGGTTAACTAAAATTAATGATCTTTAGAATTTTTTGTGCTACCTGTATATCTAAAAACAACAAATTTTCTGTCAATTTTAAATGTCATAAATCAAATTTTCATTTTGCAATCTACATCAATAACTATAAAGCCATTGACAACGAAGTCAGAATAGACTTTGAAACGTTTGGTATTCCTGCAATATACGTCGTTTTATTTCCAGTGTGGTGTTATTGCCCAAAAAAACATAAAAGTAATCAAGTAATATTTTTTTATTTTAAAATATAGATTATTTACTGCAAAATTACCACCTGTGGTCGCGTCCTCTATGAACAAGCAGTTGAAAATAATGTTCAGTATTTGTGACATTTAGACTGTTGACAGTAAAGAAGAAAAAAACATGTAGTGTAGCCGAGTACAAATATTATTACAAATAAATCGATGTTATTTATTCAATAAAATGTATGCCGTAAAACAGCATTTTCTATTGACTTTTAACATACTTAAAAAAAAGACATCGATAAAAATTAAAGTACCAAAATTTAATGTGTTTGTATGGAAATTTTGCGAATCTACAAAATAATATTAATGAAAACTTTGAAAACTTTAAAGAATATAGGTAAATCTAATAAATTTATTTGAGTCCTCACGAATTGAATATGGAGATTCTATGTACGTTTAACGAAACTGTGACCTCAAAACTATTTACACGGAAGTGTAATATATGGTGTGTCCGCGGATGGAGTACATAGGAGAAAAAAACCTTTGTTTTCCATTGTACGACAAAAAGTTATTTATTCTTTATAAAAAGTTCTGCTTGTTGAGAAAATCAATTTACAGTATAAAAATTTTCAATCAGGTGTACAGGGTGTTAATAAAGTAGAAAAAATAAAAAACGTTTCAAGACATAAGTATTATTATTACTTTTATCGAAAATGTTGTTTATAAATTATCATAAAATTTAAACACATATTTTGAGATGAAAATTCGAATATATAAAATAATTCTGCAGAGCTACCTCCTACCTTCACACAAATTCGTGTTTGCATTTTGACAATTTGAGCAACCTTTGCTATTTGCTTTGAGCACTACTTCTTGAACCAACCAAATAATATCAAATTAGCTCTTTGGCTACTTCGCCAAACTGATGAGACCCTGAAAAATTCCAACTTGTTTCAGGGTACTTTCCCTTACTGATTATGACAAACTGAAGTCGAAACAAGTCAAATCTCCGAAAACGAACTTGACTCGTTTTCTAGTCATGAAAACTTTTCGTTTGTGATCTCTTGTCTTTTGCTTTTGCATAAAGGATCGGTTACCATCATCTCATCAGTTTGGCTAAATAGCCAAAAAGCTAATTTGATATTAATAATTTACCGTTCAGATAGTTATCACCTATCCATAAACATCTAATTATGCCAGAATTCTGATTTCAAAAAATTTCAAAAATGTTAATGAGAGAAACCGTATTTATTTAATACATTGTTATAGAATTTAAAAGTATCATGTAGATTTCTTCAACGAAAAATTTCCTAATGTCGAAGGTAACTTTGCGAAAATTATTTATAAAATTCAGTGAAATTGGGTCGATGAGTGAAGTAATCTAAGAAGTCATACGATAAAAATGACGCAGTTGCATTATTAACAACAGGGTTAGTAGAATATACATTTTGCACAAACTTCTCAAAACTGACGTTATTAGGCCTTCGACTATCCTAATTACATTATCGATAAGCGAATTCAGCGTTAGAAAAAGGTTAATGTATGGTGTGAATTTTTTTGATTTAATTGTTGCTCCATATTTCGTAGAGGAAAATTTAAATCAGCACCTGTATTTGATCATTTTATTTGATCATTTTGGAAACAGTTGTTTTACCATTTCTTAATACATGAAAATCAAAAGTACGTGAAAACTTAATTTGAGAACAAGACGGCTGTCCTGCTAATTCCACAGCATTGGTCAGATAATCATTTTGGAACAAGATGGATAGGAAGGTTTGGCCCAATCAATTATCCAACTATGTCGCCTAACATTTCATTATTGGACTTCTTTTTGTGGGGTGCCTTAAAACAAAACGTTGTTTCACGCACCCTTCCACAAGTCAGGGAAATAAAAGAGTATGTACAAGTAGCAATTCCTGAACTCAATGAGCCACGAATTAAATGGTACCTTAAATTTACTAGTGTGTGGAGGTACAATAATTGTAACTAAATGGATTTTCATTTCAAAATTTGTATTTAGATTTTATTATTTTGTACACAACTTTCATTCATAAAATTTTTGAAAAAAGTAATAAATAATAATACTTCTCTCTTGAGGCATTTTCTATTTCTCCCAATTTATTAACACCATGTACATCTAATTGAAAATTTTTATATTGTAAATTAATTTTCTCGACAAGCAGAACTTTTTATAAACAATGACTTTTTGTCGTAAAGTGAAAAATAAAGACTTTTTTTCCTCTTGTGCACTCCATCTGCGGACACACTGTATATATCCAGAAGATTTTCTTCATACACAGTATAAAAGCAGATGCATATGTTTTTGAGTACTCGAAGTAAGAATTGATTCTTTTGTATAACTGTCCATTGAAAGTAATAAAATTTTAAATTGAATTATTACAAATCTAATGACATTTTATTTATTAGAAGGTGCTAAAACACTTACAGGAGATGTGATATATTGCAAATATTTTTCTGATTTATTACATGTAAAATAGAAGTTGATTAATATTATTAGTAATAAAATATAACAAATTAATTATGTAGGTAGTTTTATGTGATACAATGTAAACTTTTAAATTAATTCAAGCATTTTTGTATCGTCACCTAAAACTTTTGTGATATCATTCGAAAATTGCCGTAGGTTTTTTAGTATTTATTATATTAACACAAAATGTTTGGCGATCACTAGACGCTGAGGTTGCCGCTTTTTTGCTCTGTTAGCAATAAATTCCTCCAGTCCAAATGAAGGTCGGCTGAAGGTGCTCCGATTTCAGTGTTGTTTATCATCATACAGCTGGCTTCTTTAAGTTTTCTCTTTTTTAAATTTTCTTCTTTTGGACTGGAGGAATTTATTGCTGACACAGCAAAAAAACGCCAAACGACAAATTGTCAGTGTCAAATTTTTTAACAAACAACAAATTCAAGATCAAAGCGAAACTTTTTTAGAAAAAAACCTCGAAAACAACACTAAACGATTGACAACGACTCCAGACTCGGAGTTGAAACGTCTCCAAACACAGATAAGTATTACACAGTATACAATACATTACTTATATACAGGAATACTGGTTGATTGTAATTTTGTAGACATCTCTATCTCACAATAACTGTGAGGAAGAATCTCTGTACAGACAGCCAGTAATCCGGGCAATTGTACGAAATTGCCTTACTACACTTTGTTCTACATATACAATTTTTAAATACTTATCTGTTGCAGGAAAAAAAAATGAGGAGAGAAAACCCAATGAACACACAAAATAATTAGCGTATATTTGACTTATTTTAGTTTTCAGTACTATTTTTCCATTTGAGTTTCATCACTTGACATGTTCAGAATAATATACTTAATTCAGGAGGTTGTCAAGGGTCACCCGACAACACACGACCTAATTTGATGAAAGGTTAGATCAATTCAGTCAAGTCGAGCAAGAAAGCAGGTAAGGTGTAGTGAGAGCAGTAGCGTGACTTGCTTGGTACCCTAGGTCGTGCATACTAACTATACTAACTAAATTCATAATAATGAGAGGTCTGACTTGGTCGGGCCAACAACCAGGTCGTGTGTGGGCCTCTTATCCAGTAACATCATAATATTTCAAGCCATTACTGCAACTTTCAGAAAATGCAAGTCAGGTATCATCAAATCGAAAGATCAATGAAGGGAATCACTATTCGACAAAATCACTAATAGCATTATCATACGCAACACAAAAGTACGAGCAATAATTGAAACTATTATACGTTTAAATTGGCTACGAGTGTCCACGATAAGAAAAAGATGACAGATTATCAGAGACGATTTTGTCCAGCAGTGAACAGGATAACAGTAACATCAACAACAAATGTAGCAATCATAGGGATAGACACTTTTTTCCCTCCGTATCATTGGAATGGCAATTTAAAGGAATTTTTCATTTCGTAAGATCTTTAACATTTAATATACTTTTATTGCTTTAAAGTACACTGCAGTGACAGCCAGGAACAATCGCTACTGTTTTATATTAACAAACTTGTACAATTTACAGTCGAGATCGGCAGACTCGAAGGACTAAAACGAATTATTTAAGGTATCGCGGGCGCTACATTTTGATATGTAACAGATTAACACGTTATTTTTGAAATGATCATATATTTATGCTAAGCAGTTACACTATTTGAAAAAAGTAGAAGGCAGAATAAAATCATACTGTACATAAATGTCTTTATTTAGGTAAAGAACAAAATATGATTTTCTCACGAATATGCTGTCCAAGTTGTAACTGTCAATAGTAATTTAATTATCCTAACTTGCCCAAATTCATGAGAACTACACTACTAAGTGTGATAAAAGGTTCTCAAACTCAACAATAACTGGTTTCATTTATTGACATGTCGATATTCATCGTTTTGTTTGCGATAAATCACGTAGCATATAAAATTTTAATGTGGTAAAATTGTTAATCAACAAAAAATTCTAGACGGTAATAAAATATAAATCCCATGTAATAATAAACTATAGAAAAATATATATTTAGAATGTGAAGGTAACGAAAAGCTCTTTGGTATAATAAAAACAAACCAGACTGTAAAATATTTTTCCACTGTATTTACCCAATTTTCCGTCAAAAAAACACTAATCAAAAATATTAAATTAACAGAGCAAACATTGATTTTGCAATAAGATATATCAGCAAACTGCCTTAGTGTCCGTGGATAAATTAAAACATAGAACTCAAGTTCAACAGTGCATTTGAATTGATTTTAAAAAGTAGGTATATATTTTTTAATAAATAATTTATATTGTATACACTTTTAACAAACGAACACTTTTTGGGAGAAAATTTTGAACTTTAAACTCGACCAACATTGTCGAGTGGGGTAAAATTTTACTTATTTTCTTCACTGAATCAAATAAAACCATTTTTTAGATCAATTGACTATGTCATTCACTAGATTTTTAGGTTTTGACCTGTAACTTTTTTCCCTTGTTTAATACATCTTGGACCACTCAGTTGCACTTTGTAGAATTAAATTTTCTACAATTTTAGCTAGCCAAACTGTTCTTTTGAGCTCCTACATAGACCAATCAATAGAGCAAAAATTAACTGATAATTTGTAAAAAATACTATCAGGTTAACGACTGTGCCATCATATTAACAACGATTCGTAGCGATATTGTATATGTTTTCCACTCGCAGCTATGGTTTTTTACTTTGTTATAAACAATTGAAGCAAGAAAATTACGTTTTTTTTCTTAGCATGTTTATAAAATCAAAACCAATAAACTAATCTCAATGGTGTCAACAGGTCAATTGTAAAGCATGAAAATACCAACCAGGCTCGATCCGATTGGATCATTAGTAACAGGGAAAAACAAAAAATACTGGAAAATTTAGCATTTTTTTATTAAAAATAGATACTTCGTCACTTTAGAAGCTGTAGAACTGGGCTTGTAGGAACTGATAGCAATTTACATCAATTTTATGTATGCCAAAACCAGGCGCTACCGGTTTATTAGTTTTTGAACAATGGTGATGTAAAGTCTTTTGTTCACAATTTCTACATTGAATGATATCCAAGGAGTGGGGTAACACGGTTGTTGAGGGGAAGCATATATTAATAAGGCAAGCTGCCTGTAATTTATAAATATTTTTATTGCTTTTGTCACAAACAAATTTAGATATTTTCAAGACCCTTTTTGATTCATTTAGTTCAGTGTTTGTTTCAGTTTAATATAAACCTATTAACTTAATTCTGGAGTTCTCAACAAAAAAATAATTTATTCTAAAACGAGGTAAGATTTATACTTTGGTTGTCTATTGTATTATATTAAAGTAACAATAGTTGTAGTGAATATATATATATATATATATATATATATATATATATATATATATATCTTATGTATACATGTCTCTATAAACACCTACATAGATCGTTTTAATATTTAAAATCCTCACAAGTAAGATTTTTTCTGTTGATGTTCCGTAAACCCAAAATCCATAAATTTAATTAAAAACGTTTCCGAGAAACCGCTTACATATATCTATATTAAGATACAAATAGTTCTCATTTGATATAATAAAATCGAACAAATAGCTCTGTATAGAAGCTTTTTTAGCGATTAGATTCTTTCACCATCTGTCAGAGTGACAGTTACTATCGATAATAATTATTGTCAGCAGTTCCCCTCAACAACCGTCTTCCCCCCACTACTCGAACACATTCATACATTCACCAAATTTTTAATGAAAAATGAAAATAGAGGCGTTGTAGAATGATACCTCTACTTCCAATATCTCTATTCTGAATTGATATTTGACGATTGAGACACACTGCAAGAATAGTGGACTAAAAAATTCATATCGCAATTATTCAAAAACTAATAAACCGATAGCGCCTGGTTTATTCACGCATAAGGTAGATATCATTTACTATCAGTTGCCACAAGCCCAGTTCTACAACTTCGATAGTAACGGAGTTATGATAATATAAAAAAACGCTAAATTTTCCAGTATTTTTTGATTTTCCCCGTTACTAAAGATCCTATCGGATGGATACCAATGAAATGAATTGGTATTTTCATACTTTACAATTGACCTGTTGACACCATTGAGATTAGTTCATTAATTTTCATTTTATAAACATGCAACGAAAAAAAAAACAATTTTCTTGTTTCAATTGTTTATAATAAAGTAAAAAACCATAGTTGCGAGTGGAAAAGGTAGCAAAATATCACTACATATCGTTCTTAATGTGATGATACAGGCAGTATCCTGATAGTATTTTTTGCACGAAAAAATCCCTATTGATTTTTCTAACATACTAACGTTGACTTTTGCCATCTAAACTGGGCGATTTCCTGTTTTTTGTAACTTCAAGTGTTTTGGTCAACTAAACTAAATCAATTTCAAAACCTACTGCATATTCTTCGTTGAGTATTTTATCTTATAGCTCTTCCTCAAACCACAATTGTTTACAGTGCTGTACACATTTCACTTGTATGTTAAAAATGTCCACTTTATTAATGTTTTCATCTTTGTTTGTGGTTTTATTGAGAATCTTTCCATTAGATCTAAGGAACTATATAGACATTATTGAAAGGTGGTGCGGAAATGTGTTCAAATCATTTACCAAGAAATAAAACCGAGACAGTAAGAAGCATCAATCTAACTACTAAAACAAAGTACACTAGGTCGTAGAATTTGATCAAGGAAGGAACCATATAGACATTATTAAAAGGTGATGCGGAAATGTGTACAAATCATTTACAAACAAATAAAGCCGAGAGAGTATGAAAATACAAACAAAGTACTAAAACAAAGTACACTAGGACGCCGAATTTGATCATGACAGTTGTTTAGAATATTTCCAATAGATTGAAGGAACCATATAGACATTATTGAAAGGTGGTGCGGAAATGTGTTCAAATCATTTACCAAGAAATAAAGCCGAGACAGTAAGAAGCATCCATCTAACTACTAAAACAAAGTATTCTGAAAACATTTTTGAAATGAAGTCCGACTTCCGTCATTAATATAGTTCGGTAATTTGATATGCTGTCAATCTTACCTACCCTACTGTATTTTTTTCTTAGGCAGATCTTTGTAGGTTATCTTCACTTTGAGCTATCAGTAAGACATCGTCCGTATCACATAGTAATTTCATTTCTTTGTTCCCCATTCTCTTCCTTCGTTATTAGGTTGAATATTAAGTCAATCAGCGGGTCTCCTTGTCTGATTCCCGTTCCAACATGTATTGGGTATGTCAGTCTTCTAAGGGACATTGTATTCAGTTCCTACTTCAGTAATTTGTCTTGTAATAACTGCATATGTGGATAATTTTCAGCTGCGAAATCCTTCTGTTCATCTGCGAGCATTATGTTTTTTTTTTCGTTCTGGCAGTATTAGCATTAATATGCTTGTTCTATATTTCTTACTTTTTGTATTATGTTTTAGAGATTTGTTAATTTATGTTGTTATATTATCCATCATTTCCGTTTCACCATCATTAGATAGCTGAGGAGATACTCCTTACCAACGAACATTACGTATGTATTCGTTGTTATTGAATTGTTTGTTTTGTTTACATTCTATAGTATAGATGAAATGTTTATTGGACAATGCTAGATTTATACAGAAGTGGATTAAATCGTACAGTTTGGTGCAGTTTTTGATTTGAAACTAATAACTTTGGAGGTTATATATTATGTATGTAATGTGATTCTGAATATTTTAACAGTTAAAACAGATATTTTAAGTTACTTTGTATCCAGTTATTTCTAAATAATATGTAATTAGTTTTTATCACTCTGCGTACATAGAGTGTATATAGTTTTGATTTTAAAATTACATCATTAAAATAAAACTTTTAACGGGCAGAGTCTACCCGAACTGACAAGTAGAGACAAATAGAGATACCAAATTACGAAATCAATTCCGTCCGGTAATTCAGCAGCGTCTTCGTTGGAAGTACGAGACGCTCCTTATCGTAAACACGATTAAAATCTTGCAAATAAATTGCAACAACACTATAATTTCTTACCTCGTTTCCGTAACACATCATGTGATGTACAGTGACGAGCGCCTTGTATACTACCACCCAATTTGTGTTCTGCGACCTTTCTATCAGCAAATTCGCCAGTTGTGGAATGGAAACGTTGGGCTCGTTAGTGCAGTGTACCAAATCTGGAACAAACAAGTCATTGGCTGAGAATAATAATCGAGTGGACATTTCAAAAATGATCGTCGGCTTAGCGATAGCAAATTAATTGGAGAATTATACAATGGAGTTGATAAACTAAAACACATGCAATTCTAAAACGAGTTTATAAAAGCAAGGAAAATTTTTTAAGCGAAAAGTAGGTAGTGGAAACCGCCGATTAAATCAGTTTCGACATCGTTGATTTTAACTCTTGAATTAATAAATCAATGTGTATGAGTCATTAAGCGAAAATTAAAATAGACATTTAATTACTTACAGTAAAATTATAATAGAACTGAATTATCGTTGGAATCTTTTTTAAAACAAATTACAACACATAGTACCTATTTATCCTCTGCTTTATAAGCTGCCCTAATTGTCAAACCTAGTAACTCCCAAAAACACGACTTTGTTTTTATCATGCTATTAGATTGGATCATGTTATCTTTATGGAGTTCTTTAAAATAACACCACACTTGAAGAAAATCTTTATATTTCAACAATTCAAATTAGTGCGGGGTTTAGGTCAGACCCCGTTGTTAATGGCAACAACTGAACTTTATGAAAATGTAGAAGTCGTATAATTTAAAATTAAAATTTTTCATTCAAACAAGTGTTGTGTTATTCAAAGAACTCTGTAAACATAGAGATGCTACAACTATCATTAAAGAAACAACTATATCGATTTATGTTTTTTACACAATTTACTAATAAAAAATTAAATTAACTCGCATCCTAAGTGTTTCATATAATCTAAGTAATCATAATATAATTTATTTAATATTCTAGTTACCCTCAAAATTCTTTTTCTTTCTAAGATTATGAAAAATATACACTGTAAATTTGCTCCCCAAAAATAATAATCGGATGTTATTTCTTTTTCGTCAAATTTTGGGTAAGGCCCTATACTATTTTTTTAATTAAGCTTAATTAGTTTCGGGAATAAGCGAGAGGGGGAATGGTCGATTTTGCAAATTTTGAAATTTCTACTTTTTCATCCAGTAGTTTCGGAAGAAATAAGTTGTAACAGACGGACAGGCGGAAGAGTGTTTTGTAAGGGTTTCTATTCTTTTAATGTAAGAAACCCTAAAAAGAAAAAAAAACATAAAGATGAGTACGGAATGTTTTTGCTGCAAACCTAATAACTCTAACTAGTGACAGCCTGTAACGATACTAAGCACAAAATCTCTGCACTGTATGATCAATATGGTGTTTAAATCATTATTAATTTGTTGTTGGTCCTTACAAGTGAATGGGTATGGGTCTCACGATAAACAATTTTCTGTAATTTTCATCTCAACTGGTGGCACACCTATAAAAACTTTGTTAGTTTACCGATTTTAGTGCGACTTTTTAAAATTATAACGCATTTGTATCTCTATTTGATGCAAAGATTTGCTGAAAGGAAAAGGCCTACTACATTAAATTTTGTGGCCACAATTCTTAAATGTAGACTAATAATTAATAATGTTAAAATGGATAAGTAATTCGAGAGGTATCCTTGTTATTAAAAAAATAATGAAAAAAAGTTGAACTCGTTGAGATTCGAACCTGGGATCTTTTGAATTCTATGATACAGCCGTGACGCCATGCCATAGCCTTACATTTTTTTTTATTTCTTGATTAAATATCTATGATAGAATTAGAATATGTACACTTTTAAATTTTCAATTTAAGTAAGGCTAATTCAATTTCAATGGTTGCTTCAGTTTTGAAATGAAAAATTAATAGAATTTTAAAAGCCTATATTATTAATAATAAAAACTGTAAACTGATATAAGTTATTTAACATTTTGTTATAAAAGTTATACCACCCCCTTTTAAATACTTGAGAACTTGTAAAAATTTTTGGTCAAAAATTTAAGTTAAGACTTTGTTTTCATATTTTAAAAAAAGTCGGATCAAAACTGATGACCAGTATAAACTTTAGAGGCATATTACCAGTCGAAATGGGACACACTATCCCGAGTCCACGCACCAGATGGAAACATTGAGTATTAAAAACGTTGCAACGCTACCGGGAACAGATACAAAAACTATTACACAACTAAATACAAATTACGAACCTATCGGTAAAGAAAGAACATTGCGGGACTATAGAGAAAATCCAGAAAAAACAGTATGACGCTACCGGAAACAGCTCCAAAAAACATTAAGTTAGAATCAGTTAGGAAACAAATAACGAAGCTCCAGGGAACAGCTAAAAAACTTCGAAGTTACTGGGAACAACTGCAAAAAACAGCGGCAGTCATTTGAGACTGAAGAATGGAAGCGAAAGCATCTTACGAATTATAATTCCTGTCTCTTGTTATCTTGTCTCTGTTTCGGTTTCCTTGTGTTATCATTAGTAACGGTTATAAATTTCAGGAGAATTAAAATAATTGTCACTACTTTGTTATGACTCAAGTAATGTGTAATTTAATTCTTAATTTCAATTTCTATAAGTGCCAAATAAAATTATTAACTTGCAAGTTTAAGCTCATATTCGATGAATTGTAAATGCGGCAAAAAATAACAAAAGGTGGATGAAATTAATAGCGTTCTTTCTGACTTCTGACATATGTCAAGTCCGTAATGCAATATATAGCAAGGAGAGATTTGGAGTTTTTATTAGAAAAGCAAATTTCGTGCAGGTTTTCTATATTAATTGGATGTTATTGATACAGATCCCGAGGGTTCTATTATACACTTGTTGTATAATTAATACTAATTTATTTACTATCAAAACAAATCCTTAACCTTCAAACTTAATACAAATTTCTTGAAAACACAGATCATACAACACAAAACAAATTTACTTTACTACTTATACTCACTGAAATTAAGAATTAGACTGACTCTAACGCCCACAGAACATCTATTTATATAAAATTTTACATTCGAGAGTCTTCGAATTTACTCTATGGCGCTAATATCGAACTATGTGGATGTCTCCCGAACTGACAGTTACACGTGGTAGGTTCATATACAATATACAGGGTCCTCCCTCGGCCGATGTTATAACTTTCCGTAACATTACATTAGTTTATTTCCTACAGGGTGAGTTTTTTTAATGATCAGTATGGGGATCTCGGAAACTAGATATTTTGAAAAAACGAAATTCTGTCGATTTAGCCAAATCCCTCTAGCTCCTTTGTTTTTGATTTTATGAAAAAGTGTAAATATCAAAATTGAAGGGAATTGTATCCTGAATATGATTTTCATGTCCTCGTTTGCGTGACAGCTCTCGTTTTCGAGATATACCTACTTATCTTTTTTAACGATATAATACTCGATATAGTTATTCATAAAAATAACGGAGTTATGGATGCTGTTCTCTCTTATTTTCACTTTTAACGTAGGTAGCCATGAAAAAGATTGTTTTCACTTTGACGTTTCCTCATTTGAGAGTAATTCCATTAGTAGTGCTGAACTGACAGTCGCTATTCACAAGTTTTCGTGATAAAATGGAATATTCTAACGAAGAAAAACTGAATATGGTGGAATGTTATATCATATGCCAGTTCGTGCAGCTGAGGAATACTTTTATAGATATTTTAATCGTCGTCAACCTGCTCCATGTACATTTAGAGGTTTTACGATAGTTTACGCAGATATGGATCTTTTACTAAACCACCAAAGGAACGTAATCAAATGAACGAAGCAGCAGAAATAAATGTTTTGGCAATGGTAAATCAAATCCATCTACATCAACTCGTGAGATTGCGGCAGAAGCTGGCAGATCTCAACGAACTGTAGTTAAGGTACTGAAAGCGCACAAGTTCCACCCGTACAAACTTTCAGTTTCTCAAACTTTGCATGCTGGTGACGAACATCGACGGATTTTGTTTTGTACATGGTTTAGAGATATGTGCCTTGACAATCCGCAGTTTCCATTAAAGGTGTTATGGTCAGATGAAACTAGATTTACTAACTGCGGTATGTTCAATAGACACAATGAGCATATCTGGGCTAAAGATGTAGAACAAAGACGACCCCAGATAAAATTTGGTTTTAATGTTTGGTGTGGTATCATAGGGTCTACTATTCTGGGGTCTTTTATCTATGACGAATCACTTACCGGGGAGCGCTACTTGCATTTCTTGCAATACACTTTTCAAGACATGTTGCATAATTTGAATTTGAGAACTCGATTAGAAATTGAGTGGTTCCAGCATGATGGAACACCTGCTCATAACTCATTATTAGTAAGACAACACTTTGATAATATCTAAGTCTTGGATAGGAAGAAATGGCCCACGCCAATGGCCACCCCGGTTTGGCAGTTATAGACTTATATATATATATATATATATATATATATATATATATATATATATGGGGTGCGCTAAAAAACAAAGTATACAAAAGAAAGTATGAGACAGTTGGTGACCTAAGGGAGGCGGTATTACAAGCAATTGAAGAAATTGAAAGGCGGTCTGTTAGGAAAGCGGTAATGTCAATCTTAAAAAGATGCAATTTTTGTCTAAATAACAATGGTGGACTTTTCGAACATAAATTGTAACCATTATTATATACTTTAATTTCTTAAGTCTTTAGTAACCACTTATTTAGTTTTTTCGATATATCTGATATACCTAATAAAAATCGTTCAATGTTTTTTGGAATTGTTATTAATAAATCAATCTATTTAATGGCTACCTACGTTAAAAGTGAAAATAAGAGAGAAAAGCATCCATAACTCCGTTATTTTTATGAATAACAATATCGAGTATTATATCGTTAAAAAGCTCTAAAAATGTCCGATTTTTTTGACATGATAGCAAACTATGGTTTCCATTCAAAAAACATGTCATATCATGTGTCATATCTCGAAAACGAGAGCTGTCACGCAAACGAGGACATGACAATCATATTCGGGATCAATTCCCTCCAATTTTGATATTTACACTTTTTATAAAATCAAAACCAAAGAGAATTTCGTTTTTTCAAAATATCTAGTAAGCCATGACTTTTCACAAAAATCCGAAAGTGTCATTAAATTGGGCCAGTAAAACTGCAAATCTTTCCCAATTTATCCATTGCTCTATCTCCGCTAGTTTCCGAGATCCCCATACTGATCATCAAAAAAACTCACCTTGTATATTACTGATATTCTATAAAAGAAGAAACTCATAATATATTTTATCTGGTCTCTGTTTCTTACCCAGTGAACTGAATTGTATGGGTATTTCAAGATCAAGGTAGTGTGTGGTGCCAGTGTCGGTGTCGAAACAAATGAAATTTCAAATTATCCAATTTATTCCCTTGCTCATCTATTTTCATATGTGTAAATATGGGCCTCCGTTAAGAAGTTTTCGTTTCAAAAATATTGCAGAGTTACCGGAAACAGCTACTGGCAAAGAAAACACATTGCGAGGATATATAGAATATTTAGAAAAAAACATTATGAGGCTATCGACAGCAGTTACAAAAAACATTGCTAAGTTAGAATCAGTTGGAAAATAAATTACAAAGCTCAATAAAACAGTTAAAAAATCCAAGCTACAAGGATCAGGTGGATTTTTTTTTTCAAAGCTACCGGGAACATCTAGAAACAACTTTGGAAAGCTAGCTAGAAAAGAAAATGCGAACATAATAAAAATTAGAAAAAATATGGCCAGTAATCGGGAATAGCTAGACATGGGGAGAGACGTAAATGCTAATTCGTGTAGACACAAACTAAATCAAAATAATCGTGCCAAATACCAGAAAATACCTAGTAAATAATTCAGATACAGTAATAAATAATATCCAACCCGCACTTTTGTAGCTTTAAAGTGGTCTGCCAAATTATGAAATTGTTCATTATATATCTATATTTTAATTAGTTAAACTTATTGGCACAGGTCATAATAATATAGAATTTCACTTCAATTATTCTCGTAACAATATTCGAATAAAAACATTGGAGTCTACTATTATTTGTCTCAAAATTTATTGTGCAATTAGAAGGCACTTCGTTTCATTCGATGAATTTTCCATTCGAATTAACTTAGCAGCCGACATTTTCCATGCCAGTGCTCGCATCTTTCCTATTTTGTCGGCGGCTAATATCCAATTTGCCTCAAAGTTTTCCCCCAGTTAATTTTAGACGCAAATGTCCATAAAGTGTTCAAATTACTTAAAGTTCGTGTAATATTAGACTTCAGAAAATGTACGTGGAAAATATTAACCCGGACTTGATAAAATTCACGTACCAGCATTCTTGCAGAATTAATGGCAATTAGTTTGATGAAACTCTTCGATGAAAAATTCTTTCGTGCCCAGAATGTCGCTAGAGAATCTTTTGGTTAGGACAGTTATAATTTACAAAGCTGGCGTCAAGCCTTGAATTTGTAAAACCACCCTGGCGAATAATTTACGGGAAACGTTTGTTTCCAAATAGGGCAGAATATACAGCACTCTTGAAGAATCACATTTAGTGGTGCGGAATTGGCAACGCTGTTTAAGTGAGATATGGCAAACAGAACTGTCGTTCAAAGCTCATATGCTTAGTTGAAGGTTTGCTAGGTTATAACAGCTTTAATTGTTAGAATGATTGGCAACTGGTTTCTACGAACAAACCTTATATCAACCAACTATATTCATTTTAAAGAAAGATAAAATATAATATATAAATAAATAACGTGAAATAGACAATTTGTAAGCTCTTTTTCCAAACATGATCCTAAATATGGTGCTATTCAGTGATTTATCACATAAGGAACTTTTGTTTTTTTTTCCAATGAAAAATTTATGTTCATTTTGCTGTTAGGTAACACTCTTAGCAGTGCTTCTGCCACTCCAATTTGGTGATACAATTTATAATGGCAACAGTATTATCGTCATTGTACGAAAATCCTTGTAGATTTTTTGTTTCAAAGATTTTTTATGAAACATTTCCACTCCTGGCAGTTTCAGTTGCCTCGATGTTGACTGTTATGGAAGTCGCCGTTTCGCCATATTTGGTCATGTCTTTTTTGAAAAGAAAGAAATGTTGGGTTGTCCTATCCTTATTAACCCGATATTATTAATATATTAGATCCATTGGCATGTGATACTATAGTTGTAGCACACTTCGTAATATGGAATCATAAAATTCAGAACTGAACTTGACTTTTGCCTGAGTTTCCAGAATGTGGACACCCCCAATATGGACCGTTCAACGACCGCTGAACATGTCAACATAGTGAACGTTTACTAAAAAACTGGTGATCTGTTTCATGAATTACGATGAGATTGTTCATCTGAGTGCCCTAGAGGCAAAACTGTTTTTGAAGAGATCTGTAACAGATTTTAAACCCTAGACACAATCTAAACTCATATTTAGTGGAAAATATTCTCGCTGATAGTGACACAGTTGAAGAAGGTCCAAATGTATCCATTACATACCTGGAACTAAATTTGAGCCCATCATACGGGACATTATGGCCTATTTTCCATTTGCCATAGAATAGAATGGGACAACATCAAGATATTGATGAAAGAATAAAATTTGAAAGAGCTGCATGATTAGTAATTCTGAATTCGGAATACCGTCCCTTGATTAGATCTTTGCTGGATGAGGTAAACAATTATTGACGTCTCGAAATGTAATCTAATTTAATTTAATGTAATAGAATTTGCTGCATAAAGGCTTCTACTAGATACTACTATTTAAGACTGTTTTCGATACCTATTGCTGTTATTGATAATGCCACAAAAATAACATTTTAGCAGTTTGCCTAGTTTTTTGCTTGTGAATGTCAATCTATCGGAACATTTAAGCAAATATATTATTTTTAACACACTGAAGCCTGTAAAAAATAAGCAGGTCATAACAGTAAGATAATCAGTACTGAACTTTATTTAATTATTTTGAAAGAAGGATATGCTTTGACAACTGTGTTGTAGCTAAAGTTGTTTTTTGTAGGTTCTCTGAACTAAACTAGTTTGTTTTCATACAGAATTCATCTGTTTACTGCTGTCAGATATCGTTTAATCGATAGAACAGGCATAGAGTTTGGAATAAAGACATTCTTCTACAAAACTTAGGTGACTCGATAGAACCAGCTAGTCTGTGATTTCATAAACAAGTCGAAAATACAGAAATGTGGGATAGAAATGTGATAAAAATTCAATTCAGTGTCGAGCCGAGAAACTGACTTCTGGTTTTGACTGGTCAAGTTAAGGACGTTTGAGGTTGTGCGGGTTTATAATTCACCGTGAGTACTTTCCCTTTGCGTTTTGAAAGCCAACTTGAGTAATGTCAGTCATAAAAGATATTTGTGGAGGCTGTTTATTTCCAGGCATCGTTTGAAAGTTCGAATATGGGCCGATGGGCTAAAATATTTAAGATTTGAGTTGTAGCCCTGTTCAGCTGGAGGGACTTACTTATTTTACTTTGGGGCTTTTATTTCTTTGCTGGGGCAAATTATTTTACTCTTAGGCAGAATCATTTTTTGATGGGAGTCGTTCTCCGTTCGGCTGTAGATTATTCAGTTCGGCTATTTTTGTTGAGCCATATCTGTATAGATTGGCATACTAACCGTTGGGCTGATTTAACAATTAACAGATTGAGATATTTTATTGTTTGGCTATCTGTTGATCAGTTATATGGTGGATATTTTCCCACGTATTGGATGTTTACGATATGGAGTACTGGGTGTGCTAATATAATGGTTTATAGTATGCAGCCGTTAAATGGATGTTGCCACGTTTTGGGAATGGTTTGGGATATTTTTAGTTTCCGTTTTATTGTGACAAAGTTTTGAATTAAGACTATAATCTGAATGTATCCAGTGGCTTTGAGTTTTCAGTGAAATTAATAGTGTAAAGTAACTATACAGTGGTTTACATGTATTATAAGGATTGTTGATCTTCAATTGTACAAGGTAAAGTTTGATACTGGTCACAGATTCACCTAATCTTATTAAAGACATACAATGCCATAAAATATCTTGGATCATTATATAAGAGTTGTAGAGTCAATTTGTATGTTATAATATATAATTGATAACATTTTTTAAGACATCATTGGATTTAGCTTAAAGATTTAAATACAATAGAGATATTTACTTTTTTTGTTAATCTTTTTTGTACCATATCTATTTTTTATTTCCATTAAATTCTCATTTGTTCTGGTTCAGTGTATTTTCACCTGATCCTATGGATTGATAAATTAACAAATTCCACTAAATTAGATATTTGTTGTTTGACAAAAGCACAAGTGAAAATATTGAATAAAGTGATATAATCAGTATAAAATTATATAAGGATATATATTACCTTAAATAAGTTCATGTTAGGGATATAGATATAGAGGAGTATTTGTCAGTTATAAGTTATGTTTCACATTTTACTGGCCTTAAATAAAATTACTTTTTTTATTGCCTAACCCACGGCCGAAATGTTCCCGATGCAGAGCTGTCCTGGCAAATGTGAGCCAATGAAGATGGAACATTGTTTTGAAGATATTTGAGTATTTAGTTTTAATACTTCCTTGGTACGTAACAACACAAACTAAATGTATCAAAGTGATAGTTTCAGTTTATATTATTTTGCATGAAATTAACATTTATTTATATAAGAAAGTAATTAAAAAATTAAAAACTATATAAAAACTTGATCATTACATTCATAATATAAGAGAAAGTACTTCCAATAGTAATGCTAAACCCTCTAAACAAATTCTGTAATAGGAAACGGATTCCAAAATGAAAGGAAAATATGATTCTTCCGCTAGCGCGAACAGTGATATCATTATTTCTGTTGCATTAATAGTGACAACAATTACTTCTTTGTTCTTTAAGAAACAAAAAAAAACTTATCGGAAACTGTGAATAGTAATTATTTAAAACTGAATCTATGCCATTAAAGTAACCGTTTTATTGAAGGCTTCATTCACATTTATTACGTGTAATAAATATAGTTTTGATTTAAGCTTATTATCACAATTACTCGATGAAAGTTAAAAGAAGCGGAAAAACTATTAAAAAATAGGCAACTAGTGCTATTAAGGGAAATTTAATCACAGGAAGAACGGCAATTCAACAAACGCATCTAATTGTTAAAGTGATTCATGTAGAAAAACATTCATAAATAAAACGAAGCAGTTGCTTCATTACCACGACTAACATTTCTTAAATTCAACTGTATAGCATTAAAATGTCAAGCATGATTAACTGTGAATGTATAAATAACTGATATTCGATTGTTTTGTAGGCTATACCTTTAACATTATATCGACTTTTTAAAAAAAACAAATAAATTTCCCATTGTAATAATTTATATTCAGTTTATGTAAAAGGGGAAAGGAAGTCTGTGAGTTATACAATAAAAATCGTCATGCAGAAAGTCGAAAGAGAACTGGTTGTATCTTCGTATAAGTGAAGCAACCGATTCTTCTCGGCACCGACCTTGGAGGGCATCTAAATATGGCAGCAAATAATTGCACAAACCAGGATATTGCGAATGGTAAACATAAAACATTAATTCATGGATGACATTTTGTAATTGAACAAATTATGTACATGGGTCAAAATATTACTTTTTTCCCAAACCGTCCGCAGTGGGTTCTTAAATTTATTTGCAAAAACAATATGTTGATGTACTTTGCAAAAATAAAGCTTTCTGAAAGTTTGAGCCTTTAAAAAAATATTTTTCGATTTTTTACGAGTTTTTAAACCGTCAAAAACAGGTATTTCTTAGCAGTTTTTGAATCATATTGATACGCTTGCCAAGAAGAGCCTATTTAGTATTTTTTAACATATGAAAAACATAATGAAATGCTTTTTCATGAGTAATTAAAAAAATTTTAAAATATTGGTAACAAAAGATTCTATGTTTTTGTAACTAGAATCCTATTTTTTTTATGTTTCTCGCATTTATTAAAGATTTTATAGTGGATAAAAAGATAAAAAGTAGGATTTTTAATGTCAATATTTTTTCCTATGTAAACAGATCTCTTATTTTTGTATATGTAAGTGCAAATAGATTAAAAATCGCCAGAGATACAGCGCTTTTAATTTTAGCTAAATTACAAAAATGCGTTTTTGGCCATTTTCCCATGCATTTTTGAACTATTGTTTCGCTCATTTTTGTTCCGGGATAGTCATAGTAAACCCAAATAAGCTCCAACTGGTCAGACGTGTCTTTTATTTTTTGTTTACAATAACGAGGCCTTCAAACTTTTATTTCGAAAATAATTCGTCCTTTAGGAGCTAACGTGAGGGCTTATTCTGACTCATTTAAATAATAATATGTTCTAACGTTTTTTTGCTATGTTATAGATCAGTAAAATAGAGTAAAAAAGCTTCAGTTTAAGATATTGTAGAGGTTTGCAGGAGTTTAGGTACTTAAGTTATGGTATTAAACGAAAAATTGATATTCCAAAAACTATGATAGTTTGTGTTCATGAAAATTATTATTTTCCGGTTTATTTTTATGTTGTTAATCCATCTAAAACAAATAAAATTCTTAATTCTTTTTGTATAAACGCAAAAAGAAAATGCAACTTTTCTTCTCCAGATATTTTTTGGATACTCTAATTCATTTTTTGGTAAAATATGAAATTTCTTATAACATAATAGAGTGCCGGGTTTTTTATTATATTAATTAATAAGTTCATTTTTATTTGAAAATAAAAACAACAATTTTTCAATTTTTTTTCTTTTGCACAGTAGTAGACCAGACCTTAACCAAACAGTTTTCAAATTTGGTTATAGGTAAACATTGTATGTTTCCAGGTCTTAGCAAGGATTAATATTGTCTGTTAGTCTCGTTATGCTTATTGGATCTATGATTCAGCCAAGTATTAAAATACGATAGCCATAAGTGTCGCATGTAGTCAGAGGGTTAATATAAGCACGTGAACCTGTAAGGAGACGTAACAATATCCCCACATTTGTTCGCTTCTGCCAAGTGAAAGAATAAAAGTTGATATCCAAAGTAGTTCACAAAAAAACTGGGATAAGGTTCACGAGTGGCCAAGTAAGATTAAGTAACGATTCCTGTAGTTAATGTTAATGGCCATTTTTTTGTGAACTACTAGAGGCGATCTATATTACTGCGCCCTATTGACGCGGCTCAACATTCGTAAATATCACGAGGTTTGCCGTGTTATAACTTTCATTTATATTTAATTTAGATCAAGACGTAAATTCTATTTTAGGCTAGTAAAGACAGTTACTCCAAAAAATAATAATTCATCAATATAAAAATTCTGGACTGCCTCAAATCCATGATTTTCGAATTGGATCAAGATCTACAGCGAGCGTATATTTACGATGCATAATTTGATAGGTTTTTAAATGCATTTGCATAAGAATATTTTAATATGGTTGAAACGTGTTTTTAAGTTTCAGTATAATACAAATGCCTATGAATTTAGACAAAAGCCATCTAAATAATTAATTCACCAACTGATTTCGATTATAAAATACAACTGATGTTTCGTTAATAATAAAGAATTTCACTAAAAACCACAAACTTAAATATCTTATCAACATTTTCAGCTACGCCATTAATTAATTTTTGATATGAACGGATTCGACAATAAAAATTCGCCATGCTATTATCCTAAACATAAGCGGAAGATCAAATAACTTCACAACAACAAAAAAGAATCCATCCGCCCGTTATCAATATTATACGCCCACACGATTAGACCAGACTAAAAGGAGATACAGGGCGTACCGCAACCACAAGATATAGCATTTCGTTATCACAAAAAGACAACGTACACGCGTGGACCAATTACCGCTTATCTTGTTTACAATTAAATTAATGCTGACTTATTATCATGAAAGAGAGAACATACATATTATATAGTTTATCTCTATAAAAATATTTACTGGTTGTCACATAAAATATGGCACTTTTGAAAAGATAGGGTATAGACCCGTATATAATTTTCCATACACATGTTTTTTAATATCCAAAACTTTCTGTTTTTTATATGTCTTCATCGAATACTCGAAAAATGCTAAAATAATCTGGATAGTTTGAACTGTATACTATTAGAAAGGATAGGATAAAATTAGATTAATGTAAATGTCAATTAGCCGACTCAAAGACAAGGGAGTAGCAGGGTGAGAGGCAGGAAAGTGGGTAGACGACACCCTTAAAAATCCGGTGATTAGTACAAACGACAACTTGCTGTGGCTGTTGAACTGGCCGTCTACCCCCACCCCAGGAAAAAATCCCTAACTACACGCCCATGCTCAAAGAAGTAAAGAGTGCGTCTATTTGAGTTGGAATTATATAGAAACGTTTCTTATTAATATTATTATACGATGTTTGAAAACTATTGTTTAAAAGTAAAGTATGTTTCTTTTGGCAAAAAAGTTAATTAGAATTCAACGAATTTAGTCTATGGAGCATTGTTTCAATTCAAGTATATTTGTTACTTCCTAATACCATTCGCATAGATTTGTTTTGGATAATTTCCAAACATTTGAATATGTTTGATATTAACAAAAGAAATGCAGTAATTAAAATGTTGATTTATTATGTAATTATACTCTAATAAACTTGACCAAATGTATCGCTATCCTAGAAAAAAGTCCATTTTTTTCGTCATTTTTTTACCTTTGCTAAAGATCACTGATTACTCCCAGATATTTAATTTCATTAACACTTCAATTTGTTCACCATTTCGATAGATAGATATGCTAACCTAGTTGTATTCGTTCTTATTATAATATATTTGGTATGCAACTTCAATTTATTTACATTTATTCAACTGTATAGTAAGCGTAAATCTTCGTTCAACATGTTTGTTGTTTCAGTGAAACTATCTCCAGCTCTAGATGTCACAGTGTCATCCGCAAAAGGGTTGCCGGATGAACGTTACAAAAAAGTAGTGAGGAGGGTAAATCCCAATGAGTAGGCAGAATAATCAAAAACCACTACAACCATATATATCCCTTCGAAACTAACCAGAATGATAATACAGGTAATGCGCCAAACAATTCCGAAAAATTCCCAAATAATCTAAAGAACTGCATCACACTGGTTTGTAAATTCTAGAATGCACTCAAGAATCAGGAATAATATACGGTTTCTCAACAGAATAGACAATCAAGTCACAGTGATGAATAGAGAAAAGAAGATGCAATAACAATTCTTCAAATCAATATTTGTCCATGTCTATGCTCCCACAATTTTACTTTTAAATACCAGTAGTGCTTGCATTATTAAAATATGTGCCAAAGACCCAAACAAAAAAGAACAAACGAAAGAGTTAATTCACCATTCAGATATTTTGTACAAGAGGTTACAATCTGGCAATCAGTTCACTAAGAACGTTAAAGTAAAAAAAACATAATAAAGATGTCTGTTTACATCCTCATTCGGAATTCTCATTTAAAGATCAAGAAGACCTACAGATGTTCGCGAGTATGTTTGGTACTTGAAGACAATAAACTAACTATAAATAAACACTACGAAGTTGAAGGTTGTGGCAATAAATGTCAAGGGGATCAATCTCAAGTTATTTATAGTGTTAAAAAATCGATGAATTTGATTTCAGTAGTTTGTGTTTTTGGGGAATTTATTTAGACAACTAATGATGGGCATGGATGAAGATGTATTTCAACAAATACTTGTGAATTATACTTATTGTAATTAAAATTAAAATAAAGAATAAATTCATTTTCCAGGTAATCCTGAATCAGGTCAATCTTTGTACATGAAACTACACTTTTTGAATACAAATACTAACCTGTCCTATCAATCACCCATATCCTTAAAAAATTAAATAAATAGGGGTACCATGTGCTACCGTCTTTACAACAGTTTTTTTCTATTCACCAATATAGGACTTTTTGATTTTTGGACGTGAATACTCAAGAAAAAAATAATTTTATTTTAAACAAAACACTTGAGTCAAATACATGTCAGGATTTACTAGTCTATTAATTATCTTTAAAGTAAAATCAGATCTTCCGTTGGCATTTAAGATGTATTTAATATTGTCTTTTTGTTGCATTTTAGGACATTTGAAGTTCGCTAGACGTCCTTAATAATTGTGTTATTTATTGTTTTATTTAGGAATTTCCAAACATAAATTTATTTTTTTTATATGAGCCCCAAAGACTTGTGATACTAATTGAAGTGGGTAATAAAATAAGAACGCATTCTGGGGCATGCCGAAGTATGCTATCAGTCACTTCCCTGTCTACGGTGAGTAAAATAGAACAAAAAATCCATTAATTTGGGACCTGCAAAACATCTTGATGGAACGAAATCTGAGATTTTGTTAAATGTTGAGGAAAACCCCCACAAGAGAAGTAGCTGGTGAGAATGATGTATGTCAGACATCTGTATTGAGAATTTTGAAAAAAGAAAAACAACCATCCATATAAAATTAAACTGGTTCAGGAACAAAATGATGATGATCCAGATCGCAGATGTGAATCTGATGTTTCACAAATATATTTCTCCGATGAGGCAACGTCTACGCTACATGAAACGGCCAAAAATTAAAAATGTCGGTATCGGAGTATGCAAAATCCTCACATATATGGTCTCAACAGTTTGGGTATACGAAAATCAAAGCTACAGTAACCACTGAGCTCCTAAACAGTGGTTCTTCAGATGTGTTTGATTTACCTCAGAAGTGGTTCCGTGTTATAGACCATTAATTCGCACCATTCACTGATCCATCATAGCCTGTTGGGATGTTCCACAGTTGCGCTGAATAGAGGTTAGTAAAATTTTCCACAAATGCAGGAATTTCTGAGTGTCCTCGCATATGTTTAAACTCTGAGGCTTTTTTGCCATTTCAATTGTTTCTCTGGTGAGACATCGTGGTGTGTGTTCTAACTGATGCTTATTTATTTTTCTAGTATGGTTTGTCTTTAAGTTTGTGACAGTCTGTGCATGAAATTTCATAAACGCCTTGTTGCTCCAAATTGTGGATTTCACAAAACCGTGCTGATTTTTCTGTACGTTCTTAAAATAGTAGTAAAATTACCTAAGTAGAAATTTTCCAATATTGTCAGTGACATATAGTAGGCGACAAACTTTTCTAACATTCATGTAAAAGCTGAACAGCAATACTTACGACTTCTGACTTTAAAGAACGCTTTAAGTACACAAGTCGTGTGTTAGTAGTTAAGCACTACTCTTTTGACTTTTGACTTGCAAAGTTAATGAGCGTTTTTTTTACGTTTCCTAATCACGTGAGACGGCCTCAAAGACTGGAATAGTACCATGCACGATTAAATTAAGCTAACAAATGTAATACAACTCTCTATTCTGATGAATCCATGGTCAGATTGGTTATGCATGTTGGTCATTACGCAACTTGTTCTCATCTTAAATTTATACAGGGTGAGTTTTTTTGATGATCAGTATGGGGATCTCGGAAACTAGCGGAGATAGACCAATGGTGAAATTGGGAAAGATTTGCAGTTTTACTGGCCCAATTTAATGGCACTTTTGGATTTTTGTAAAATGTCATGGCTTACTAGATATTTTGAGAAAAACAAATTCTGTCGATTTAGTCAAATCCCTCTAGTTCCTTTGTTTTTGATTTTATAAAAAAAGTGTAAATATCAAAATTGATGGGAATTGTATCCCGAATATGATTGTCATGTCCTCGTTTACGTGACAGCTCTCGTTTTCGAGTTATGACACAAACTTATCTTTTTTTGAATGGAAACCATAGTTGGCTATGACCTAAAAAAATCGGACATTTTTAGAGCTTTTCAACGATATAATACTCGATATAGTTATTCATAAAAATAACGGATTTATGGATGCTTTTCTGATTTTTAACGTAGGTAGCCATGAAAAAGATTGCTTTCACTTTGACGTTTCCTCATTTGAGAGTAATTCCATTAGTAGTGCTGAACTGACAGTCAATATTGACAAGTTTTCGTGATAAAATGGAATATTCTAAGGAAGAAAAACTGAATATCGTGGAATGTTATATCATATGCCATAAAAATTCAGTTCGTGCAGCTGAGGAATACTTTCATAGATATTTTAATCGTCATCAACCTGCTCTATGTACATTTAAGAGGTTTTGCGATAGTTTACGCAGATATGGATGTTTTACTAAACCACCAAAGGAACGTAATCAAATTAACGAAGCAGCACAAAAAAATGTTTTGACAATGATAAATCAAAATCCATCTACATCAACTCGTGAAATTGCGGCAGAAGCTGGCACATCTCAACGAACTGTAGTTAAGGTACTGAAAGCGCACAAGTTCCACCCGTACAAACTTTCAATTTCTCAAACTTTGCATGCTGGTGACGAACATCGACGTATTTTGTTTTGTACATGGTTTAGAGACATGTACAATGAGCATATCTGGGCTAAAGAAAACCCTTTCCATGTAGAACAAAGACGACCCCAGATTAAATTTGGTTTTAATGTTTTGGTGTGGTATCATGTTGCATAATTTGAATTTGAGAACTCATTTAGAGTTTAGTGGTTCCAACATGATGGAGCACCTGCTCATAACTCGTTATTAGTAAGACAACATTTATATAATATCTATCCAAATTCTTGGATAGGAAGAAATGGCACACGAGAATGGCCACGCCGGTTTGGCAGTTATAGAATTCTATTTATGGGGTGCGCTAAAAAACAAAGTATACAAAAGAAAGTATGAGATAGTTGGTGACCTAAGGAAGGCGGTATTACAAGCAATTGAAGAAATTGATAGGCGGTCTGTGAGGAAAGCGGTAAGGTCAATTTTAAAAAGATGCAATTTTTGTCTAAATAACAATGGTGGACTTTTCGAACATAAATTGTAACCATTATTATGTACTTTATTTTCTAAGTTTTTAGTAAGTACCTACTTATTTAGTTTTTTCGTTATATCTGATATACCTAATAAAAAAATCGTTGAATGTTTTTTGGAATAGTTATTAATAAATCAATCTATTTCATGGCTAACTATTTTTTGAGGTCATAGCCAACTATGGTTTTCATTTAAACAAAGATAAGTTTGTGTCATATCTCGAAAACGAGACCTGTGACGCAAACGATCAATTTTGATATTTACACTTTTTTTATAAAATCAAAAACAATGGAGCTAGAGGGATTCGACTAAATCGACAGAATTTCGTTTTTTCAAAATATCTAGTAAGCCATGACTTTTTACAAAAATCCGAAAGTGTCATTAAATTGGGCCAGTAAAACTGCAAATCTTTCCCAATTTAACCATTGCTCTATCTCCGCTAGTTTCCGAGATCCCCATACTCATCATCAAAAAAAAACTCACACTGTATAGTAATATATATAAATGTACACGTATGCGTTACATCCGATTTGAACAAGGTAACTCTCGGCTATAAATCTCGAATAATCTATGGTTTTATCCTTGACTTTCTTGTCCTGTAGACTTATCCCGGATTGAACCTGCTTGAGACAAAATATATTGGGTAAAAATCCTGAGACAACTGAGAGGTGGATTGGGGAGAAATGAGACGCCCTGTGAAGATCAATCACCTCCAGTATGTATACAATGTTTTTTTTTGTTAATCGAATTAAACCAAGTAGTCGCGTGTGATACACAGCAGATTTCTATTGAATATTTTCACTACCCACAGAGATCCCAAATCGGGAGTTGTGCTGTGTATAACGCCGTTTTAATACCTATAAATCCTACAATAGAAATCACACGAAAGAATTCCTAGATTAACAAAAACTGACCAATGGAATCATGAAACTATCTACTAGTTTCTATTTAGCGAACAAAAAGGTAATTCTGAAATAGCATTTCTGCAATTTTAGAACTCATCATCAAAATGTTATTATCTAAAATGCATTTACATATTAACACCCAACATGACAATAACAATTTGAAGTGCCAGACGCGAAATTAAATTTCCAATTAACGGCAGTCTGTGTATTTTACAGTGAACTAAAAATATATTATGGATGTATGTTTGACTTTCAGAGATAATAAATTCTCTTTCACGTTTATCCAAGATTTGTTAACGCAAATGGTTTTGATTATTTTTTTAAGTCACGATATTAATATAATTGCTTCACATGTCTTAACCTGTAGAGATTGTTGCTAATTTTACTGTGATATCTGACTTGAACTTCTGGGTATCTACCTGTTTCATGTATAAAGTCATGAAACTTGATGACAAAAGAGATATATATTAATTACAACAAAATTATATTCTTTCAAATTATTTTGAACACTGCTGCTTTTAAAGATTCTGTTTACTTGGTACATTAAATACAAGCATTAGGCAAGTAATGATTAACTAAACTATTTTGAGCATATTCCATATGTAATTTGGCCTAGACAAATGCTGAATTATTAATATAGTTAAAGGCAAAATACAGCAGGGGCCCTACGAAATGGGAGATGGCACCTCAATTGAATCCATGGAGGAAGGCCATACTTACAAATACATTGGAATAAAGCAGGCTCAACGAATTGATCACACCATCATGAAAAAGGACCTAACAACAGAGTTTTATAGAAGGGTAAGACGACTGCTGAAGACCAAACTTAACAGTAAAAATCTGTTTCAGGTTATTAACACCTACGCGTGTTCAGTGCTTAGTTACTCTTTCGACATAGTTAACTGGTGCAAGACCGACATTGAACAATTAAAACGGAAAGTTCGAGTACTACTAACAACTTTGCCATGGTATGAAGAAGGAAGAGGATTGGCAGATCTAAGCAAACTATTACATCAACAAATTTCTATTTTGCGTAGTCATTTCCAGAAACTCGCAGAATTTTCTAACCTACACAGAGTCATGTGCCAGGTTGATGACTCAACACCATTGCGTCTGACACAACAACACGCCCAATTACACCACCAGACCACTGATCAGAAACTGCTGAAAAGGAAAGAGAAGCGTCAACCAAAATTATGTCGACAGTGCAGCGTCGAACTACTGGTTGATCTCTGGTCATATGTTTTCTGAAACAGAAGGTTTTATTGGCAATCCAAGATCAAGTAATCCCAACTAAGAACTATCTAAAGTACATCGTTAAAGACCCTTTTATTAACAACGACAGATGCAGGTACGGTTGCCAAACATCTGAGTCTATCCAGCATATCACAGGAGGTTGTCAAGCGTTCGCTGCAACTGAATACAAAGAACGACACGATGCTGTGGCTAAAATACTGCACCAAGAAATAGCACTGAAACTTGAACTATCACAGTCGGTAAGATTACCATACTATAAATACAAACCAGAATCTGTTTTAGAAAATAACAACTACAAGCTGTACTGGGACCGCACGATACTGCTCACAATAGACCAGATATAGTTTTGGTGGATAAAGAGCTGTGTCGAACGTACAACATTGCCCCGGTGTGAAGGAGGAAGAGGATTGGCAGATATAGGCAAGTTACGTGATCAACAAATTTTTAATTTGAGCAATCATTTCCAGAAACTCGCAGCATTTTCTGATCTACACAGAGTCATATGTCAGGTTGACAAGTTCAAGTATACCACCAGACAACTGACCAGAAACTACTTAAATGGAAAGAGAAGCCCCTTCATGGAAGACATATAAATGACGTCACTCAAGCATTATTATTTCAGCATTATTAGTATATTAGTATCAAGTGCATACTTGTTCGTAATTGGTTTGAAGGAGGTAATTTTCTTGTGATGAATATGTTTTGTTTCTGATTAATACGAGGTGAGAATATCAAGTAACGAGATTAGCGCAGCAACAGAAGAAGTGTGTGCATGCATCTAACGCCAGTGACCGAGAACTGTTTATCGTCAAGACTTCTCTTTTGACATTTCGCTTCTGTCAACAAATCCATTCGTTGTTCTTTGTTTCGCCGGGTCAAAATGGGATAATAATATAGAAAAACAGACATTTATTCCGTGTTGTCTGCCAATAGGTTTCTAGCTAAGTACAGGAAGCCATAGTTAAACCATCGTCCGACCTTGTGTCATATGACTTCTATCTGTATTCTAAGCTGAAACTTAAAAAGTTTTTTTAAAAAGTAACGAAATTTCAGTTTGTTGAATGGAAAATTGGCATGGAAAGGAGAGGTGTATAATGTATAAATCTTTTACAGCGTGGGTTGGAGCAAACGGAATTGAAATTCTGAGATTTATTTTTTGGGAAAACCGTCGATTTCTATTTTTGCTTAGACTTTTTCTGATGGTAATTTCATGTATACAGGGTGATTAAGCAACAAACCGGAAGTGAATGGCCAAATTAATTAATGAATTTCAATTAAAATCTTTTCGATAATTTACAGTTTACATATATGCCTACATATAGATAATGATACATCAAAACATACTAACAACTCGATACAGAATTCAAAAATGAAATACATCATAGGTGGTCCCAATTGAAAAAATGAAAGTGTACACACAACTAATTTCTGTTTTCAATTACAGTTTGTTTTTTAAAATATTTTGGGTATTTTTTAAATTTAATGCACCTCATTTAGCCAAGTTAATATAACTTATTTAAATTTGTATTTAGTTTCCTTGCAATCCTTATAAGTTAGAACCAATTCCAATTTTTGTTTATTAAATTGAACTCTACGAGATTTTTGACAGTTGAACAGCAAATACTTTATGAATCTTGTGTATGATCTTGTATAACACTTTTCAGTAAAAGCAAAGCGTTGTAATAGCATTATTACAGAAACATGTAATGTGACGAAAGTTACCGTACTCCGATTTGCCCCTTGGAATGTCGATATGCATCAGGTGCTCATGTTACAGTCATGTAAAATCCCAAATACCACATAGTCCTCGATATCCAGATTCGATTAACAGTTGATTCTGGTTACTTGATTAATAGTCGTGCCAAGTTTTAATAAAATTAATCAAAATATGGAAATAATAATGAAATAAGACTGAAAAGCAATGTTACATTAATCAATCATTCAATTCTTATCGTTTGTTGGCTGTAAAGTTGTCGTTTATTGTTCGTCTAGTTCGTCTACAGAGTAATAAACAATATATATCTTTTTGAATACTAATTTTATATTTGAAGAACATGAAAGACTTGTTTTTTGAAATTTATTTATGATTCCTTCGCAATATTAATATTTATCTGTTGATGTCATGTTTAACTGTTAATTTATAAAGTGTAAAAGAATATTTGATGGTTACATTACCTTCTTGTTAAAAATATTCTTCATTAATTTTGATGTTATCTGAACATTTGCTACTTGCTCTGTATAAAAACACAGTTTTGCATCCAAACACCAAACTTTTATTTAAAACACTCAATGCCGCACTATAGGTCAAATGGCATTTTTTAACAGGAATCTAATATCTTGAGCAAAAATAGAGATATCGAAAAAAAAATTTTTTAATTGAACCCTATGTTATGTAGATTAAGGGGAAATTATTTAGAATGTCCTCATCCACTATTATAGGGGTGAAAATTAGAGTTGAAATAGGGCACATTTCAAAATTCGATCATTTTTTTCTTTTGTTTATGGTATATCTCAAAGACAAATATAGATATGTATCCGGTTGTTTTTTTTTTAAATTGTAGGGTAGAAAGATATTTATTGCAAAGCTATCTTGCCAATAGTATAGGTGAAAATAGGGGGTGAGTGGATGGAAATGTGAAAAATAGCTAAAAACATGATATATGCAGAACACGCCACTGTGGAGATAGTTAATTGTTATTATTTTTCTCTAAAGGCATCAAAAACGGCTGATTCATTCTAATCTCTTAAAATGCAATACAATTTTCTGTCACAAAATCAATAATTATATACGTTTTTGTTAATAGATACCCAAAGAATGTCAGTTCATAAAAAAAGAGATGAAACATAAAAAGTATTGTAATGTTTTTATTTTCACACTCGGATTCTGTTTTATTTAAAAACACAGTCCAACTCACTCTAATTTATTTCCACTACTTTAACACAATTTATATTCACAGTACTATTTACAATTTATCTAAACTATACGGCTGTCGAATACTGAATGAAACCATCGCCAGCTGTTCGTATTTATATATGTCTCCCGGAATTATTCTGGCAAGTCAACGAACAATCGGGAAACACCTTTCATGTGTTCTGGAAGCTTCAAGGGAATTCCCAGTAACGGCAGCGGTCGGCCTGTTGAGAGACAACACATTTAGGATACCCAGAAGTATCGGAAGAATGTCCCTTCCACAAATTGGATGATGACCGATTGCACCAGCTATCGGATGAATTCTCGTAACAGTATGAATGTGACGCATTGCCTCTGATCATTTAGCACATACTTTAAAAGCAATAACCCCTTAAAAGGCAAAAATTTAAGAATATTGATCTAACTAAACATTGTCGAATAATATTCAAAATAATTGACTGAAAACTCACTTGGCGGATTCATTAACGAGTTTTATTGTTTTTCACTCCCAATGTAACTTGCAAAATGAAAGTTTGAAATTTAAGTTGTACCTAATAAGAAAAAAAATCTTATGTCAACTTAAATGTCATAAATCAAACTTTCATTTTGGAAATTACATTTTCAGTACATATAAAGCCATTGACAACGAACTCAGAATCGAGTTTGAAACGTTTGGTTTTTTCTTTCAATATACAGCTTTTTATTTCAATTGTGGTGCTATTCCCAAGAAAACATAAAAAATATAAAAAAACGTATTTTAGGAATTTATGATGTACTTTACACTGTATATTCCCTTGCAGTTACTTTCTTGATTGGCACCCTAACCTTCCAACCATTCCTTTATCAAACATTTTTAATGCAACTTGAAATTATTCGCAATTTGCAAACAGCCTTGATAACTCTACTTTTAATATTGTTTCTGTAATAAAAATCCACCTTCTAAACAACTTTGTTTTAAATTCGCTACAACATCTAATGAGGCTTGTTCGTGCCCAAAAGTCTCATCTCGGTATTCTTGAAAAGACTGAAAAGATTCCACTTATAGATAAAAGGTTTAGTCAGCCAGTCGCAGTCGGTCAAGTAGTTACTTGACCTGAGCGAAGCGGTGTATTAACCTTTAAAGATTCTGACTGGTGTGGCATTTACTATACATATTCGGAATTTAGTCGTTGCTAGCTGTATGATTCGTGAAAAACTGAATTCGTATGGAATTCTACTACAAACGGTTTCTGCATTATGAAGTAAATTATGTAAAACGTATGCAAAACAACTGATTTTGTCCATGAAAGACGGAATATATAAAAACTAGGCATTTTTCAGAGCAACATTCTGAGGTGTAATTCCGTCTTACATTTTAGTTCATAATACCAGTATAACTGATGGCAAAAAGTAAAATAAGACACGGAAATTCATAATTATAGCGATAATCTATCTCTTCGTGTAACATAAAGACCCGACAATAATTATGTTGTTCGTGTAGGTTTTGTTGCTACTTTTTCCATAATTTATTTTTACAAATTCCAGCATTCGTTAGTAAAAAAACATATATTTTTAGCATACCTACAAACATTTTCAATGGTTTACGGAAAATATATAAATATATCAGCTTTAATTGAAAAAGCCTGGATTAAGGTTTTCACTTACATCCAGTAAAAACCAACACTTAGGAAAAAACTGGGTTTATATGGTGTTAGTGGTGAGGCTTTGGGCTTGTTGCAAAATTATCTGAGTATCAACGAACCAGAGTTGACAATCAACTGTCAGAAAGAATAGAAAGTAGTTGGGGTGTACCTCAAAGGAGTGCTCTTGGCCCTCTCTTATTCATTGTATATGTAAATAATATCTATAGAGTTTTGAGTAAATCCTTTATTTGCTGATGATACGCTTAACTGTATTACAGGAAAAGATTTTAAACTAATTGCTAATACAATGAATAAGGACTTCAAATATTGTATAATTGGTTGTAGTTAAAATTAAACACACCTAAGGCAAAATATATGATAATAGGTTTAAAGACAAATTGAAAAAAAATTTGGATACTGATTTAACTCTTCAAATCAATAGTGTCTTTATAAAAATGGTAAAGGAAATAAAATATGTAGGTGTTATTTTAGATCCACAATTATGTTTTAATAGTCATGTTCATTATTTATGTAGAAAAATAGGTAAAAAGTTAGGGTATTTGCAAAGGATTTCAAGAAACCTTTCTAACTGGGCGAAAATTTTAGTTTATAATACATTGTTTTACCACATTTTAACTATTGTAGTTCTCTGTTCGTATCTTGTATACATAAAATATAAACAAACTGCAGCTATTACAAAACAGAACCATGTGCATTATTCTAAAAATACATACTCCAATATATGCTATGCTACAGGCACTAAATTGGTTACCTGTCCGATAGACTATTTATTAAAAAGGTAAATCTATTGTTGATCTATAGAATGGAACATGGGCTACTCCCGACCTACTTTAATTAGTTCATTAATTAAAAATTTTATGGCTACAATATTCGATTGAGGCAAAATTACAATATTCAGGGGGTAAAAAGTGCATCATTACAAAAATGATTGCTTTTTGAAGGTGTTCAACATTTCTAATAGTCAGCCCGAAACAATCAAATGCCCACCCACTTTATGTATTTTAAAGAAGGAAGTATTTTGTTATTTGTTTGATTTGCATATACTAACTTAACTTCTGTTTTGAATGTAATGTATCTGTGTTTGTACTAGCTTAGTGCTAAAATAAAATAAAGATTATTATAGTGTCCTACATTACGAAATATAATATTTAGCGGTTAAGCGTGGCTTAAACATAAAAAAAATCAGCTTATAACAACTTAAAATGAGTTGAAGTCATTAAGATTGCAGTAAATGAAATGATAACGGGTCAGAGGTAACACAAAATGGGGAGGTATGAAATCAATCCAAAAATTATGCGTCATTAAATAGTTCTCAAGCCAATAAACCTTCCATGTGGTGCAAACCATTGAACAACAATAGCTCATGGGGATGTGTGACGCCATACCCCTTTGCTTTCCTGGAACCATGCAATAACAATGCACCAGTAGTGAGACTCCTATTTGTTCCGGTACTAATTTTCCTGAATGGAAAACCAGATTTTCTCAGATCTATTTGTCTTTTATCAAACTTGATTGAAAATTGTAATTTTCCCATATTAAGGGCATAAGAAACGTGTGAATGAGCAACTTACAAGGCCTTATAACACAAAAACCAACATAGTGATATATCTAAAAAACTAATAATTATGTCTTAACCAAAACGAACATTAATACAAAATATTATTGAAATAAATGTACTTATTTATTGTTATATCATCTAATTTATCTTAATTATTTATTTTAAATATCTGACAATTTCTGTAAACTTGTTGATTTGTAGCCACCTCGAAAAGTATTTTAAGTATAAAGAAAGTTTCAAGAATTTTATCATTTATAGGACCTGGTTTTATTTATTTTAATGGATTTCTAAATTTATTATATTAAGATAACAATTGTGTTAACAAAATGTGCTAAAAATAATTACACGCTTTTTACTTCATTCCTGTGTCTTGAAAAAATCGGAATTTACATCATAATGCTGGATTAGCAGTGTGCTGGAAACAACACAATCTGTTTGGTACTCGTAATGCATTAAGGAATTTAATTTCAGAATTTACAATAGCAGCGGTCGGCTTCAGCTAAATGGAAAAATTGAATACATAACTAAACCAAAATATATGGAGCCACATTTTTCCAATTAAAACTTTTTCATTTCACAAAAAATCTTTCTTCCTGTTTAGAAATCACATTTTGTGAGATTAAATGAACGTTTGCAGGAAATTCCTTACACTAATGCGGTTCTTTCATAGTAGAAATCTAATCTCTTACCATTTAATCTTTGTTACATCGTCAGTATTAATTTTTTTAACAGTCTTATTTCTGTAAAGGTAAATATGCCGCAAACATCAATTACATCCGATAATTCAAAAAAGTTCTACTAACCGTGTAAAAGCTCGTTTAAATAATGTAGCTTTCAGCGCATACTTTAACCTACAATGAATATATTAATGTGATAGAGGAACAGGAATCGGTTTTTAGTTACAGAGTTAATAATTAGTTAATAGTTTTTGATCTGATATCAATGAAATATATTCGGGCCAAAAATAGGAAACGATCTTTAAGATCATTTTATAATACTTGTTTCTGATGTGATAAAGACCTGAGATATGCGTATTAAGAAAATTATTACCGTCTATAATCATACCTCTATGATGTATAATTAATCTCTCCTTTAATCTAGGTATTCTTTTTCGGTGCCTTAAAAGGAGTAATTATACATTCTAAAAGTCGAAAAGAGTTACTGCGCCACCAGTAACCCCAAAAATTTTTAAATATGATTTCTTAAAAAGATGTTTGTACTATAGAAAAAAAAAATGTCTGAGAATCAGCATAGTGTTCATGCGTAGAAGGTCAATAGCGTCAGGAGATCACTTTAGGTCGTGTCCGACGTAAACGCGATTTTCGCGTTACGGGCGGTGCGATACGTAAAGATGACAATTAAAAACTGCAACTAAAGGCTAAAACAAACCAAATTAACGATGCGACAACACAAAATCGCTACTATTAATTTTCCAGTAAGGACAAATTGAATTCTTTTTATGTGTTTGATAGTTAACAGTTGCTATTTTGACGCAACGCACCGTCCGCAACGCGCATATCGTGGGACACGGCGTTAGGCTGTGTACCATGTAAACGCGATTTGCGCGGTGCGGGCGGTGCGATCAATGTGAAAATAAAAAAACTGCAAACACAAGTGAAAACAAATCAACTGAGCGATGCAAAAATTTAACATTGCTGGAATCGTACGAACAAATTTTCATGTAAAGATAAAATGAATTACTTTTATGTGTTTGATAGTTTGCGACTGACGCAAGGCACAGCCCAAAACGCGATTTGAGCGGTCAATGTGAGAATAAAAAACTGCAACTGCAGGCAAAAACAAACCAACGGAGCGATGCGACAACTTAAAATTATCGGAATTGCACGGAATTTTTTTGTAAGGACAAAAATGAATTATTTTATGTGTTTGATAGTTTGTGGCTGTTGACATTTACACAAAGCATCGCCTAAAACGCGTATATCGCGTTTACTTGGGATACAGCATAACAGTATGAAACGATTAAGGTAGGTGTGCCTCAGGGATCGATACTGGGGACAGTATTGTATTATTTGTGAACGACCTTAAAAAAGTGCTGGTGTCAGCAACTTTTATTCTATATGGTTATGACACCTAAATAATAATATCGAGTAAATTTTAATATTTGTTACCAACAAATTGTGCTTCATATAGTAACACAATGGGTTTATGATAATGATCTTTTACTAAATTTTGAAAAAACAAAATCAAAAAGATTCCATAACAAACAGCTTGTAACAAAGTGACATACAGCGCAACACATGTATAAAAATGTCTTGTAACAAAAGCGATATAAATTTTCAGAGACCAACTATTGAGTGCCTAACATATTATAAGCAGTGTGATAGGTTGACAAGCAAATTGAATTCTGTCGCATACCACATTGAAAGTTTGAGAAATGTTTTGAATTTTAAGCAACTGATAATGTCTTATTATGCACCGCGGATTACCGCGGAATTGGTTTCTTAGGTCTTTCGAAGGAAGCGAAAGATATGTTTATTGCAAAAAAAATTTGAGAAACTACGAATTAGTTATACTTTTAAAATGAATTTTTTTTAAGTATGTAGTCAATGTGATATGTAATTTTTTAATTTACTTTTAATTAATTTATTAATTGTGAATTTTATACAAAGATTTTTGATGTGATTTCTATGTAATTTACCTATAAAAACAGAATGAGTTTGCTTTTTTATTAGTGAGTTTTGAATACGCACTATTGCATCGTCATTCGACCTACATACGTAACTTCAGGTCAGTGGAACAGCGGGGAGGTGGGTACAACTTGACTTGAATGATTTAATAACTAAATAAAACTTTGTAATAAATTTCCTGCGCCAAAATTATTTAGAATTTCAATGAGAACAAAGATTTTCACTGGAAAAATAAATAAATAAAATGACCACGTATCTACCTACTGCACCCTTGACTTAGTCAGATAATTTCCATTGAGATGACTGTAATATTCTAAGCACATGATGGAATGTTTACTTTTGCGGTTTTACGTTAAAATTGTGGTTTTGTCGTAGATTATTGATGAATCACCTTAAAGTTGGTTGTGTGCTAACAAGGACCTCCTCTTCCTCCTTTATCGTTGCAATGCACAATCGATTTTTCCACACCACGCATTTCGTGACCTTTTCTAATGATAATAATACGGAACGTTAAACTCGACAGGGTCATCGGTGCAAGTATATTCGCACTGAATTCACCTATGCAACGTCATAAACTAATAATGTTTTAGAATATTCATACAATCGATGTAGAGAACTCACATAGCGCAGATTCATACATTTTTTATATAATACTTTGTCTGGAAATGTAATATATAAAATAGATTGCAACAATTGTCCACCCACTTATATTGGACAAATTTCAAGAATATTTAAAGATAGAATAAGTTCTCACCAAATCGGTATAAAGGATTGAACAAAGATTCTTGTGCTTGAACTACGTATTGCCTTGAGAATTGTCCAGCATCCTTGCAATAAAACGTAATTGATTCAAAAGATTTTGTTGGTGTTTATTTATAGCTTTTACAGATGTTTTAAATCTTAATATAATATATTGCAATTTACTTAAAACTGATTATAAATTAATATATCAATTATAATTTAATTTAATTCATATAGACTAACTTGATAGAATTAAACATTTCTTTCTCCATAATTTACAGCTTTCTTTTCTATTAATTTCTATTTTAACAAATTGTATTGTAACATTGACCTTGTCACCCTCTTATACTTTTAACGTTCTCTGTGGATAGTTAATTGTGATTTCAATCGCAAGTACGTTTTTATTATTATCTTCAACATTTTAGTACAACTTTTATGTCAATTGCAGTATTTTACTGAAGAAGAAATATATCATTTTGAAATCTCTCAAGTGAAGCTATTAACGAGCATTTAGATTTTATACAGAAAAAATAAAGTTATTCAGTTTAAATATACTCAACGGTTGCCGAATCATCCAGGTCAAGAAGTAATTATCAGTACAGTACAGAAAGTTGCCGCAAAAGGTGATAATAAAATAAAAATTTCTCGAATGGATCTAGTACATGTTAATAACATACTAAAATTGAAATTTTGATAATTATGTTAAAATCTTTAATGTTATGTTTTTTGTTTAAAAATATACAAAGAAGAATACTAACATTTTTATGTGCAGTTCAATAAAGTTCTTCTAGATGTTGAGGAAGAACGATATGCAGAAATTTATTACATGATTCGATTATTTATGGTGTTTTTTCGAATGCATATACATTTTATTTTAAGGAAACGCTATCATGTCAGCATTTTATTCAGTTCCTCATGAACCAGGTCGAGGATTATATTTAAATAGGCACTGAATAGTTGACAATGTATACCCTGCTGAATAAAAAGCTGAGTTTAATATTACTACAGAGAAACTAGCATACATGCCTTGAATTATTTCACTGAAATCAATTTATTATCGGAAACATGATATGAATTGCTCTAGCGATAGATCTTTTATAGCGAAAAGAATTCCGACATCCACAAAAAAAATCTCGAAAAGTTAGTATCGTAATTTCTTTGACAGGTTTTAGTAAACCTACGATTTTTTTCGTGTGATTTCTATCTTAGGAATCACAGGGAAATGGCGTTACACACAGTACGACTCCCAATTTGGAGTCTCTGTGAGCTACAATTTCCTTAAACTCCTGTATGTCGGAATTCATTTCGCGATAAAATATTCAGTTCAGTGAATATATACTATATACAAAATAATTGTTCGAGAATTCAATCAGTTGAGGGGAGCGCAACTGATGAAGGTTCTCGATTTGAAACAATATATTGTCTTGCGTTCAGTGGATTGAAAAATAGTCATAGATCTATTGCCATTAATAAAATTTGTCTAACATATTGCTTTCCCTATTATTATCCATATGGTTGTCTCAACTATTGTTCAAACTTGCACTGTATAAGAGCGATTGGTAATATACCCAAAATGTCTTCGTGTCAATCAATGTGTTAAAGAAAATACTTTCGATCCTGATTCCTTGAGTACCTAATTTTTGATCGATGTCCTTAAAAACCAAGTTTAGGTACTGTATTAACCATTTTTTACTTTAGCAGATAACCCTACGTAAAAAAAATTAAAAAAAATGAGCTTAGCAGCTGTCTGGTCTTCCTGGGAAAATACATTTTATCGTTAAATAAAATTTATTTAGCAGTTTTTTAATGAAATTTCTTTCAAGAAACCATTAAATGTACTTCAACACATTCAGTTTGCATAAAAGAGAATTGATGACTTTATTTGGGTAAAAATTTCATTTTATTTAATCATCAAGATACTGAAATATTAAACCAAACATACGTACTTCAATTTGGCACTTTAGCATAATCAAAACTCATTTATAACAACTTTCCAATGTAATATTCATAAATGCAGATGAAACAGTTTATAATTTACATGTCAATTATTAACATCAAACTTTACCAGAAGACCGATTCTAAAACACATAATTATTTATTGTTTAAATGCAACAATGACATATATCCGATTTTAGTTTTTCTTAACACATGTACTTTTTCAGACGACCTTCTTAACCTACGCATATTCGTATGAATAATACCACTTTTCATTCCTATCTTGCTAGACAAATAGTTCCCATTCACAAAAATGGCATTTCATGATTGTTGGTCCAGTAATTTACCACCATTATTCTTTTTAACTAATTATTAATAATAACTGTTCTACGGATGAGTAAATAAAAGGAAATATACATTTTTTAGAGTGTAATACATGTATATTTGGTATCAAATATAGTTTGGAATATTAGTCTAGTCATTTAAGGTTTCATCTGCGGAAAAATTCGTAGTGAGCATTGATATCGTGCCGGCTAAAAAAGATATAAAGGTCAAAAGGTCACGAAAATCAGTTTTTCGTAAATATCTCGCGAACTATTGCTCGGAGGTCAATAGAGGTCATTATAAAACTTGTTCATCTTGAAATTCTCTACAAAAAAGTCTTGCTTTTTTTGTAAAATCAACCGTTTTCGATGTAGAGCGCTGAGAAAGCGACTATATTATGACAATGCACTTGTTTCCTCACCACCTGGTGCAAGTTTTTTTTACATGGTTTCCCCCGTAGGCATCATACATGATATGTAAAAGAGTTTTTTTTATTTTCATTATTACCACCTACTTTTTCAGCAGCTCAACAATATACTTATCGAGTGTATTATAAAATACAAAGCTGGCTAGGAAGAGAAATTGATCCAGAACAGTAGGGTTGGGAGTTAAAAAATAATACAAATAATACACTACAGCCAATAACAACTTTATTACCACCAGCACCCGATAATGGTTGTGGTGGCAAATGTGGATGTAAAAAATTTGGATTAAGATGTTTAAAAGTTTGTGGACATTGCCGTGGCCAGTCATGCTTAAACGCAGAGTCAACCAATGATGAAAATGATGAAGATGCCGATTTAAATATAGGAATAAGTCCACTCGACTTTTTGTCAGCAACTGTTAATGATACAGAAGCTGAAGATATCGACAATGAATGAAAAAAAAATTCTATATTAAAGTCTATTTTTTCTGTATTTATCATTATTCAAATAAAAAATTATTCACTATGAAATAAAAAAAACTCTTACATATCATGGATTATGCCTACGGGGGAAACCATGTTAAAAAAACTTGAATTCTACCTCGAAGGCGGTGAGGAAACGAGTGCATTGTCATAATATAGTCGCTTTCTCAGCGCTCTACTTCGAAAACGGTTGATTTTACAAAAAAATGCAACAGACATTTTTTGTAGAGAATTTCAAGATGAATAATTTTTATGATGCCCTCTATTGACCTCCGAGCAATAGTTCGCGAGATATTTAAGAAAAAATTGTTTTCGTGACCTTTTGACCTTTATAACTTTCTTAGCCGGCACGACATCGATGTCGATTTTTCACATCTTCATTAAAAAACCGTAATAAAGGTGTATACAAAAATTTAGCTCACTAGGAATTTTTCCACAGATTGGGGTTTAAAATGCCTTGATTATATTAATAACCCTGTGAAATTACTTTTATTTGCCACTGTTGTGAACTATGTCGCACATGTGGCCAGAAAAATCCTAAACATTTTATATTTAATTAAACCGCTCAAACTGAAATTCGCGATAAAATTAATTTCCACTTTAAAACTGACTTTGTCTTTGATATGGCCACGAAAGTGATGGGCTAGATCATGTTCGGACGCTCAAAACCAAGGTGGTCTTCAATTGCCCGTAAAAAAATTCTACAACTTTTGTATGTACCTAACACTCTCCTCTATTGAAATTCATTTCTGTAGTGTTATTATGTGGTGTCCATACTGTTGAGACACCCTGTATTCACTTCCCGGCCTTGAACATTGTCTGAGATAAGACAAGAAAACATTCACCATATTTGAGCTAACACATCATTGACTGACAACTGTTAACTGGTGTATTAACAGTCTATATGTGAGTTAAATTACAATAACATTTTACAGGGTGTTGCATTTTCCAAGTCACTGACAGCTCAGTGACGATATAGGGGCAAAAGAAACCTTGAAGAATCAAAACGAAGTAACCAAGACAAATCAAAAAACCGATATACCAAGGAAATAATTATTAACATTAATTCTAGCAATACAAATAAGGCAAAATTAAATAACAAGTTAACAATTAGACCGCCACTGACAATAACTGAAGGTAACAAAAACGAAAAACTGAAAAAGAAATATTAATTATTTTATTAATGTTAATTATATACTTAAGGTAGAAACCCATTAGCAACACACCACGCCACACCACGGCATCCCGTGTCAAACGACAAATGTGTATGCTTGTATTCTCCTATTTATTTACATGTGCTGCGTACACACGTGAGACGAATCAAAATGTTTAGATGCTGCCTACGTGTGTTGATGTTCCCCGCCGTCCTCTCTAACCCCGCAGCAGTCTATTTATCATTTATTTGTTTAGTATTTTGTCGAGTAGAGTAGAGATTTCAAAATCACCGATTAGTTCATTTTATTAGAAATTGTTACATTTATAAAACCAAAAATAGTATTTAATTTTGCCCCCTTCGAACTATTTCTCGCTGCCCAGGTATACCGCCCTTGAAGTGAAATAATATATTCTCTGTATGGTTCCCTTATAATGAGTGTGTTAAAGTGTGTTACAAATGTGCACACTACATAGCCCACGTGAGCCCACGTTGTATGACATGGGATGTCATGGTATGGAGTGGCGTGTTTCTACTTTTAATCTTGCTAAAAAGTTCAATCACACATGTCAGATTCTGAGGAAATTATTATTTATGGTTTAGGTTGGTTATGCAACCTAAAACAAAAATAATATTGTAATATTGGTTGTATAACTAATACGTTGTTATTTGTTTGGTTTACAGTCGGCATACAATTTTTATGAAGTTGTATTGATTGTGAATTTGTAACATTATTAAAGTTGTTAAAATACATAAAAGATACATTATCTTTGTACTAATTTTTGTCAATTGTTAAAATTTAAATACTTCGGGGTATCGAATGTTTTGATGTCTAGAAATTGATCGATCATAATCAATAACAAATATACTCAATGACAAACAAATTGCAACACCCAGAAGGAGATGTTTACATTTGATATTGCCTTGGCAAAACATAGATGCTATAGTAAGGGAGTAAATGATTAAAATTATGTGTAAAGTTTGGTAAATATTGTTTCATGTAAACTTTTTTTATGAATTAATTTTGTAGTCGTTTTCGCATTTTGAATTTATCAAAAAACTGTTACTGTTTGATGGGATCCAAAATTGATGTTTAGTAATGTTAAAATGTCTAGGTTACATATACGCCGAATGTATTGCCAGCTAAGTGAATTTGAAAGAGGTCTAATTATTGGTTTACGAGAGGCAGGTTTTTCATTTCGAGAAATCGCTAACCGCACGAACAGAACATCAATTACTGTTATGATATGTTGTCAAGCGTGGTTTGATATGACCCAAAATCGGAGAAGAGTAAGCACCAGATGTCGAAGGTGCACAAATGATTGACTGATTTTCGACAACTCGACATTTGACTGATGAGTGGTTAGGAGAACAAGGGCATCTTGTAAGTGTCTGAACGGTTTACCGCCGTATAGGTCTTTTGGATGGCAGCATTATCGACCCCATATTGTGCTACCTCTGACCGCTGAGCATCTACGGCAACGACTACAGTCAAGAATGGTGAAGAGAACGACAACATTGGAACGTGGAATGGCATCACGTTGCGTTCTCTGATGAATCTCGATTCTGCTTGGCTGGACATAATAGTCGAAGAAGGGTTAGACGATGTCTAGGAGAAAAACGTCAACCTCAATTTGATGTTGAGCGACATGTACAGCGAACAGTAGGCATTATGGTATGGGTGCTATTGCACATGGAAGTAAGTCTCTGTTCGAGGCAACATGACAGCGCAACGTTCTCTTCAGGAAGTATTGGAGCCTTATGTACTTCCTTACCTTAATTGGGGCTCATGGATCCCATATTTCAACAAGATAATGTTCTGCCTCATGTTACTCGATTTAGTTTAAACTTTTTTGAAGAGACCCATGTAAATCGGTTGCCATTGTCGCCCAGATCCCCCGATCTTTCACCTATAGAACATGAAGGGTAGAAGCCCCGGAAATTTAAATGTTAAAGTAATGAGATATCGAAAAATTCTTTGTGAATATAAATCATGTTGTTCAATAAAAGGTGTAACGTTATACTTGACATTATCCTTCAACTAGGGTTGCCACGAAATGATTTTTTTTATCAATAACCCCCCAATAATCGGATTTAAGATTGAAATGAGATATTTGTTTAAACTGAATTAAAAACTTGAAAGCAAAATCATAAGATTCATACTTTCAAAGAAAAATAGATTATTACACTGTTGCCAACATAAACGAAAACAAAAGTCAAATAAATTCATTTTCCCAAATGTAAAAAAGAAAATCAGATTTTTATTATTGTCCCCACTTTACACATTTTAGGGTAATATATTGGCACATATTCTTGCATACTTAACAAAAATAGAAAACAAGCATCATTCACATATGGCGTATGTAACATAGTATTAAAATAAATTCAACACTCATCATCAAAAGTAACAAACAGCGGTTGTTTATTGTTTTCAATTTCAATCTGAAACTACATCTCAGAGATGTACAAGAATGTAGGTTGCCTCGTTGGGTAACACCACGTGTTTTGAGAGTAAAAGTGAAACATATTATAATGGGTATCAGAACGAGGCCTTCGGTAGAGAGTTCTCAAGAACGAATCGCCTTATGTAATTAATTATGCAACGCAATAATTAATGACATCTTATTGTAGGCAACATTCGACATTGTTATTGAAGCGGATTAAATTTTGGACTGGAAAAGAATAGTTGCAGTTTTTAAGATAACTGTATCGAAATAAATAGGTTAGGATCATCGACATTACGAATTTAACATTTTACTGTCGTTATTTCTTTATGTGATCGGTTTTAATGGGATAATAAATAATTCGTCGTACATTTTCGAATGTTGGCTTTGAAGTGTGGGAATATTTGGGGCACACTAATCAACATGCAATACACAGAGATCTGAAAAGTTGTTGCGAGACTTAACAATTCATAGAAAGTTATGGATGATGTAATGTCGAGGAAGGTGACCACTGATTTAATTTGTGAAAATTCGTATTGGAATTAAATAAATTAACACTAATGTTGATCATTGATTAAAATATTTTGATGTTATGATAAATTGTTGACTCCCGTCAATGAATGATTTATCTCATAATTTTGCCAAACAGCACCGATTAGTTTGAAAATTTGACAGTAGGTTCTGCCTACCCTCTATTTCAAAGTTGACCCCGTGTCGAGGGTTATTTTTGCCCTAGTTGTGGATGCAACACCCTTTCTCGGGGGTGGAAAGTTTTTGTTTGAATAAAGTCTTTCAATAGATAGTTTGACTAATTCTAAGCAATTTTTTCACTTTAAAGTTATCTCGTAAAGTCAGTACTTTTCCACTTCGTTATTGAATAATGTCAATAAATCTGCGCTTTCAATTGTTTTTTTGCGAATAACTCAAAATCTCATAGACCGGGAGATGATGAAACAAAATTTTAAGTCATTTGTTTGAGTATAGCCACTTTTCAGGGATCCAAATACCTAATGACTTAAATGATGGTCATAGCGTTGGTACCTACGGCACAATAGCGTGGGCTTTAATCGAACGGGGCGGATAAAGTACGAAAGTCCAACGATTTATTCCATAAAAATTCTTGTTTTTTCCGATAGTCGCCATACTGACGAGAACACATTAATTAAATAAAAAAACAATTCAACCAGGCTAATTTTTGCACAGCTATTCATCGTTGAGTAGCCATTCACGTAAATCACCATGTCATACTTTTCCGACAGTTAATTATGACCGCCATACCCCCGCAAACAAGTATTTTTTTGCAAAACCATTTGTACCATCCTATATTTTTTTTATCAGTTCTTTGTATGATTGTAAATAGAAATATAATAATGCCATACCTGTGGGAGGTGGCGAATGAGCACAATTTCTTTTTCAAAATTGTAAGATTTTATCCGTATTTCGAACGATTTGTACCAGTATGGCACTAATTTTTTAAGTTGAGGTTCAAATAATTTATAGATAATGACGCAGTAAGCAGCGAAGAAGCCAGTAACCTAATGAAACAAGATTGTCAATAGTAAATACCTAAATATAAGTTGAAATTACCTAAGTGTGTTTACTTAAATAAAAAAAGGACGAAGAATATCCTGGCGATTACGGTTCAGAAGAAGTTTAATCTCTATGAATCTTTGTAAATCGTTCGGAATAAACTGAATTAATACTGATATTGCCTATAATTTGTTTCAATTTGCACCCTTTACAACATCACAGGTGCCCTATTTCGAAAAATGGTTTGAAGATTTATTAAACGCATCGTCTTTAACCACGTTGTTGATAATTGAATCCTTCTGGAATCAAAAACAGATAAAAACTCGTTTATTTTGTGGGGTTTAAACTACATTTTTTAGTTGTTCCCAGAGTGGCATGAGTTCCGGTGATCTTGGTGACCACTCAAAAGGTTCTGATGTACCGATCTACTTAGATATTTTCGACAATCGGCTGCATAATTAAATGACGCCCCATCTTGTTGATACTAGGCTTGGGTCGTTCGTGAATGCATCGTTCAAAACGAACGACTCTTCTACATGTGCCACGAATGAGCGGCACAGTTCAGTCAAATAGCTCATTCAGTTCGCCATTAATAGAGTCATTCAGCTCGAGCGAGTCGAGAGTCATATAGGATGTGCTTAACGTTCAACGTTCAATCACGAACTAGACTCGTTGACTCGTTCATCGTTCAATCTTTCGACCGGCACAGTCACCTCGGCTCAGAGCATGAGATGAAAGGTATTTTCAAATTTGGTCGGAAGGTTTTATTTTCAACGAATCCATAAATGGGTATTTTAAATTTTTATTATGACAGGCACTAAGGCACAGGATTGTTATTGTTTTGCAGTGTTTTTGTTATATAAATTTCTATTTGGGTTATAAGTAAGCATAATAGTTTTATTTGTTTTTAATGTTTAGAGTTTTTTTCTTATTTTTGTTACCAAATAATACAAAAATTAAAATTTTGTATTTACGTAAATTATTGATCTTTAAATTATGACTCAGCATAACTTTAATATTAGTAAACTACACCACTAGAGACATTATATAAATCCGCCTAAGGCTAAACGGCTGTGTTTTAGGAGATCGTTCAATTGAACGACTCATTGTGAACGACTCGTTTTGGTGAGCTGAACGAAATGAGCCGGCTCACTAAAAAGAGTCATAAAACCCAACGCTAGTTGATACCACATAGTTCTGGGAATTGTTTGCACAATGAAGTAGTAAATCCATTAAATTTAGAAACAAAAACTTTATCAAAAATTATGCATACGTTGCAAGGTATAGAGGTACTGATTTTGGTTGTTGACATAATATCAGAGCGAATGTGACAGCTCCAGCCGTGTTGTCACGGTATAGGTTAATTTTTCAACACTTAATAAACTCTTTAAAAAAATATTTTTTCGAGTATGGTACCTCTTTGGCAGTTCACTATAAGTATGGTATAATTTTCCCAAAGCATCGTTTTTTCAAGTTTCGAAAATGCCACACTGTAACAATTCGATCCAATGTTCTTTTACAGCCTGGCCCGAGTGAGGAACTCTTCCGCCCCATGGTTCGAGTACAGAATATATTTTTAGATAGAATCTTACCTAAGCAAACCGAATACACTGATGCCAGACTTTAACAAATGATTTTACGTATTGGACAGGCGTATTTTGAAAACGTGTCAAATAAATAAGTTTTTTCAAGTATGACACCACCTTTTCCCCTACTAGAAGTATGGCACATATAATAACGGTCATATTGTATCATATACTTTCCAAAAACCAAATGCCATACTGGTACAAATCATTTTGCACAAAAAAATTACTCGGTAGGGCGGCCATTTGAAACTGTCGGAAAAGTATTGCATAGTGATTTTCCTAAATAGCTATTCGACGATGTGTAGTTGTGCAAAAATAAGCCTGGTACAAATGGTTCATTTGTTTTTTTTTAATTAATGAGTTCTCGTCGGTACGCCGGGGTGTAAGCATAGAGGTATTATACGTAGAGTGAATTAGGTATGGGCGTAAGTGGCAGTGTAATAACAATAGAAAGAGAAACACAATATCAGGGTGCGCTTGCTATGTCTCTACCCTACCAATAGTAGGCGTCACCACTGACACTGACCAATCAGGAACGACCCGCTTATTCTCTCTCTTTCTATTGCTATTACATGAATTTCGCTACTTCACGTGCTCTACGGTATAATACCTCTATGGGTGTAAGTCACACCTGAGAGATATGGCATTACTCCAGCGCCTACTTCTGTTTTCATCCACTATCAGAAAAAACAAGAAATTTTGTGGGATAAATTGTTCGACACTGGTAATTTATGGGACACGTTCAATTAACTCCAACGCGATTGGACAGCCGATACCAGCCGGTACATTTTGTTGCACCATATCATACATAGCCTATGATATGGTGCACAAAAATGTACTGCATTTCTATTAAGAAAATCAAATCTTTTTATTTTTATTCTATTTTCATATACTGCATTTGATAGTAGGTCTTGTTTGATATTTCTTTTCCCACGTAAGCGCGATTTGAGGGGTGCGGGCGGTGCGAAACGTCAATGTGACGATGACAATTATAAACTTCAACTAAAGGCTAAAACAAACCAACTGAACGATTCGACAACACAAATGCGCTATAAGAGCACGAATTTATTTTCCAGTAAGGACAAAATGAATTCTTTTTATATGTTTGATAGTCACAAGGCAACGCCAGCACCCCGCAAATCGGTTTACGTTGGACACAGCCATAACGTCTGCCAACCAATTGTTAATTGTGGTTTCTTTATAGTTGTAAGAAACCACAACAAACATATCCATTTAGTAGTGTATATATAATATGTTAAGTTACCATCTTTTAATCACCTTTTATTGTTTTTTGAATTATTGTTTATAAACAATACTGTTTTTTCCTAAATGTCTTCTACAATTATGTAGTTTATCTATACCAATATGTAAAAATGTAAAATTTGTTTGTTTGTTTGCATGTCTTTAGGGGCTAATCTCTGAAAGGAACCGATTTTAAAAATGTCTCACTGGTAGAAAGCTACAACGTCTGTAAGTAATATACGATATACCGGGTGTCAATTAAGTTCCGGGACGGCTGAATACTTGCTAAAGTACTTCATTTCTGGAAAACGTCAAAGTCATTTCTTTAGTAACTTTGATCAAGGAATCCGACAGTGACCTTGGCGTTGACCTTTAACCCCATTTTTGAGGTCATACCCTAAATAAGTCTTAACGAGGAACTCAACGATGATCTTGGATTGGACCTTACACCTCATTTCGTTTGTTAGTTTTGTTTTACCACTGTACTTACGAGATTTTTAAGAAGTCCTTATTTGATCTATAAGGGTTACCTCATACCTCAATACATGCCCGGACGTAAAATTTCCCGCTTTTTCCTATTCCGCAATAAAAATAGGGGTTCTCATTTAAGAAAATGTGGTTGACCTTAAAATAACCTAATAAATGAGGTTCAAAGTCAAATCCAAGGTCACCATCGGATTCCTTGGTCAATGTTACTAAAGAAATGACTTTGACCTTTTCCAGAAATGAAGTACTTTAGCAAATATTCAGCGTTCTCGGGACTTAATTGACATCCGGTATGAGAAACAGAATTGCTTTAGGAAAATAAAACATCGGAAATAGAAAATGAAAAGATGTAAATATTGGTAAATATATTCTTATAAAATAAATAAGAACAAGTTTAATCATTTTGCGAAAATTTAATTATCCAATAGGTCAGGTGAGGAATTCGCAAACAGCCACAGTAATTAAGATATTAATTCTATCAATTAATAGGGATGTGATCCATCATTATTCGATAATTCGAATATAGGGGAAGCAATGGACTTTTTGGAGAAAATTAATTTCTCGAAAACAAAAAGTGATGTAGACGTGAAAATCGGTACTTAACTGGCAATAACTGAGTTGTTTTTTGCATATAAATTCACGTATACGATAGGAAATAACAGGAATATTTTTACATTAAGACTTAACAGCTTGACTAATTTGTTTAAATGAATAAAACTGTGATTAATCATTTAGCGAGCATTGCATTTATGATTTCGCTGATTACTCGCAAATCATAAATTTTATAAAAATCTAGAAAATAGGTCAAAAGGCCAAAGTCAACAACATCAAATATGCCAAAAAATATATCCAGAAAATGTCATAAATGACAAAATATCACAAATCTCAAAACATAAAAAATATCATAATTGCAAAAAATAACAGAAATCAGAAAAAATGTCGGCCTAACCTAAAATGACAAATGTAAAAAATGTCAAAAAATTCAATATCAAAGGGATACAATTGTTCTAAATAAAAATGTCAAAATACGGCGATTTGTCTAACCCTTGTGAAACTGGGGTGGGTCAGCTATGACGATATATTTTCACTACGATATATTTTTACTACGATTTATTTTATAAAATATTTTCAAAATACAGTCTGGCGTACTCTGGAAGACTTGAAAAGAAAAATTTGCGCCATTACCGGAGCAAAAAGCAAAAAAAAGAGCGGCAGTCATTTGAGACTGAACGATGGAAGTCAAAGCTTCTTACGAAATATTCTTCCCTTCTCTCATTATCTCAATGTCTCTACTTTTATTTCTTTGTGTCCCTTAATTAATTAAATTAAATTAACATAATTGTCACTATTTTGTTACGACTTAAGTATTAATTCTAATTTAATTCTTATTTTAAATATATCTGCAAACAAATAATAGTTTTGTTCATCTGAATAACTATTAGATGACAAGATGTCATAGAAAAGTTCGTTTTGTTCTTAGCTAACATCTTTACAAACACAACATTTATACAAAACAATAAATTATACACATATATATTCAACGGTAGCAACAATTAAAAAAAAAGTATATTTGTTCTCGCTTTCGAACCCGAGTATTGGCAGTCGTGTGCTTTAGACTCTTGACCACTTGTCTTTAATTCAATTATGTTATTTAGAGGATATAAAAGTTCCGGCTGTATGTAATAAATACATCAGTGCCGCTATTGAGTGGTAAACGTACTTTGTTTATTACGATAACAAAACGATGTAAACAAAGGACATGTTTTGCTTAATGTGTATCTTTCTATGAGTCAATATTCCTTGATAATATAAAAATTTAATGCCAGGTTGCCTTTTTGTGCGGTATTGTTTTTAATTTCTGACGTATGTCAAGTCTCCAATTTAATATATCACAAAGAGATAATTGGCGTGTCTATTAGAACGAAAAGCAAACATTGTGCAGGTATTGTATATTACTTGGATGGTATTTTGGTTTATTTCTTATTTATTATTGATTTTCAATAAAATTATAGTTTTTACACAGAGGACTGAATTGGATGGGTGTATCAAGATTAAAGCACTGTCTGGTGTCGGTCGGTGGTATCGAATCGTGTCGAAACAAATGAAATTTAGAGTTATGCATTTCAATCCCTTCCTCATATATTTTCCTTTGTGTAATTGTGGGCCTCAGTAAAGAAGCTTTCGGTTCAATAAAGGTTCTCCCAAAATATTAAACCAAATAACTGAAACCATATTAAAATATCGTTCTTTTCTCGCTACTAAAAATAGATTATTCCTCAGTATGTCGTTTCCAGGCGCGAACGGTGACCCACTTTAAAACGAATCGCAATATTCTATCTAACCTTTAACAGTAAGCATTAAGCATATTAAAAGTGTCTGTTCGAAGGTATGCAATGCAAAACAAGAACTAGAGCGTGCTTCTCAGTTGGTATCGATTAATATGTACGAATGTGCGATATTGTATAATTTCTGGGTTACATTCAGATAGGTCAGTTACAGTCAATTTTAAGTTTTAAATTGTCATATTTCAAATCGGTCAGCAGTTTATTCAAATTAGTAATTTGGTTGTAGACTTGTTCAAATTAATGAATTGATGGTTACAGAAAGTTATTACTCGATTAGTCATTAATAATAATGTAGACCACATATACCCTATATTTCGACTAAATATGCAAAATCATGATATAAATAATACCAAAATCAGCAGTCAAGTTTTTATTTATGGCAAATAGAACTCTGCAAATGTACAACATATGATAATAGCTATATTTTTTTTGAAAACTACTTCTTCCTTCTTATTTAATTTGATATGTTACTAGCTCGTCAAAACGCATTAAAATATATTCGGGTCGGAAATTTGGTACTTGGACATAGTAAAGAACAAAAGTAATTTGATGACTCAAATTCTTAAACATAACTGTTTTAATGATTTAATATAATAGAAATCTAATTAGTTCTTTAACATTTGTATTTTCCGTAGTATTTCCAAAAGCCGTTCGGGGGTTACATTGTCAAAGGCGTTTTAGTAGTCAATAAAAGAGATGAATACATCCTACCTTTGATCAAAGCATTTTTGTGGAAGAAGCCAACCAACTAAGCAAACCGTATATTAGCATTCATATGTTCATATTTTTTATATATCCTGACATGAATAACTCTAGATAGAGCAAAAAACATATCTTCATCCACCCAAATCTTTAACAAAGAAGTCAATATTATCAAAGAACATCTACTTCAAAACGAATATCCCCAAGACTTTATAAATAAAACTATAAATCAGTTAGAAAGAAAATCGCAACAACAAACCAGCACAAATAACCATCACACAAATACCAACCAAACACAAACAGACAACCAAATTATGAACATAATTCCATATATCCCAGGTGTATCAGAAAAAATTAAGCGGTTAGGAAATAAATACAGCGTTAAAACTGTTTTTAAAACAAATAATACCTTGCGCTCTATCCTCACACATACTAAACCGTTTAACGCAACCCAGAGTTCTAAAAATTGTGTGTACAGTGTTTTGTGTGACTGTGGCCATTCTTATACCGGTGAAACTTCAAGACCTTTAGAAGTAAGGAGAAAAGAACATCAATATAACATTTCCAGAAGACATGTGGACAAATCAAATTTGGCCAATCATGTATTAACGAGCACCGGCAGCCATAGGATAGACTGGGATAAAACAAAGATTTTGTTGAAAGAAGAAAATTTAAAAAAGAGAAAACTTAAAGAAGCCAGCTGTATGATGATAAACAACACTGAAATCGGAGCACCTTCAGCCGACCTTCATTTGGACTGGAAGAATTTACTGCTAACAGAACAAAAAAACGGTAACATCAGAGTCAAGTGATCGCCAAACGACAAATTGTCAGTGTCAAATTTTTTGACAAACAACAAATTCAAAATCAAAGCGAAACTTTTTTAGAAAAAAACCTCGAAAACAACACTAAACGATTGACAACGACTCCAGACTCGGAGTTGAAACGTCTCTATACACAGATAAATATTACACAATATACAATACATTACTTATATACAGGAACACTGGTTGATCATTTTGTAGACATCTCTTTCTCTCAGAATAACTGTGAGGAAGAATCTCTGTACAGACAGCCAGTAATACGGGCAATTTTACGAAACTGCCTTACTACACTTTGTTCTACATATACAATTTTTAAATACTTATCTCTTACAGGAAAAAATTTGGAGGAGAGAAAACCCAATGAATAGACAAAATAATAACTCTAGCTTTCAGTGTGGGTCATCAATCCTATGATTCTGTAATCTTCACAGTTTTAGGGCTTGTTTTCTTTGGAATGACAACACACGTAGAGTTTAGGCAGCCCCTTAGAATTTACCCGAATTCATATATTACACTGAGGAGATATGTGAATTGTTTAATGCCAAGTTGCTTCAAGACTTCTACATTTATGCCGTCATGAACTGGAGCTTTACCTTTCGTTAAGCATTTTATTCGGTATATGACTAAAGGTTTCCAGGCCCATCCTTAATTCCCCAAGTTACTCTTGCGAATATCAGTACCCTGATCCCGAAACAATGTCTCCGCACAGTTATTCCAGGATTCTCTCAGTTCCTCGGTATCTATCTTTTTATTGACTTCAAGGATTTTCTTTAGTCTTTTATTTTTCTATGAAAGTTAAGGAAGTCATGCAGTTGGTGAAGTCTGTCCATTTCTTCTCATTATTCTCGAATGAATCTCTCTTTAGCGTCTCACATTTTTCTCATGATGTTGCTATTTGTTTCCTAATATTTCTTATAACAAGTAAGTATTTGAAATTTAAAAGCAGAACACAGTGTGGCAATTACGAAAAATTGCATGAATTATTGGTTGTCTGTAGGCAAATTCTCATAGATATTCTGAGTATTCGAATTGTTCGAAATATCTATCAACCAATATTCCTGTCTATAAATAGTGTTTTATACATTGTATGATATCTCTTAACTGCGTTTGTTGTTTCGGCTGCATCGGGAAAAATTAACTGCTTAGGACATAAATACAAAGTTAAAACGCATTTCAAAATTCCAAGAATTGTATGTACAATTTACCTGATATTTGTGGTCACACATATTCCTGTGAAACTTAAGGACTATTTAGAAGGAAAAAACAAAAGTATAACATAAAATCCAGCAGCCACAGGGTAAAATGGGACAAAAAAGTCATCTTAAAACACGACAATTTCAAAATGAAAAATCTGCATGATGGTATATCAACTACTAGAAGAATAAAAAACGGAAACTTACTATCAACTGATCAGACCGTCACTCAATTTTTTTAGGAATCAAAATTTATATTAAACCGAAAATTAAAGAAAATACGTTCAATTAAAACATACGATTGAAAAACAGATAAGTATCACACAATATACAAAACACTAGTTATACGCATATTGTAGACATCTCTTTTTCTCAAAATACCTGTGAGGAGGTATTACTGTAGAGATAACCAGTAAGCCGGGCAATTTTTCGTCATTACCCCCCTACACTTTGTTCCACTTTAAAATTTCAAAACCTATCTGTTGCAGTGGGAAAACTGTAGAACCTTTAGTGTGTCACAGACGTATAAACACAAAGTTTCTTTTATCACTCAACGCACTTTGACAGCGAAGCTGTCATCCTCAAGGAGTGAACCAAGACAGTTTTAGTTTACTCCTTGTAGCTTCGCTATTGAAACGTGCGTTGAGTGAAAAAAGAAAGGTTTGGTGTTAGGGTACAAAGTTTTGTGTTTATACGTCTGTATCTGTACATAATAGGTAAACAAACAACAATCATTTAAAAAGAAACATGTTTCCATTTTTTTGAAATAATTTTTACTTGAACAACTTTTTGTCAATGTTCACATACTATTGTATTTAGTGCCAGTTTTGACATCAATATTCGAACTATCCACATACTTATAAGTTCATTCTTCACTATTTTCTTGATATAAATCTATTAGCATTAGCCGTAAATTCAGTCTACAATTAAATATTCACAACTGTTGAACATGAGTTATAAATTATTCCCAGCAGCCCGCCAGTGGGATCATCAGAGGTTATTCACATTGATTTTCTAGAAATGGGGTTCCCAACGAAAACCATTTTATTAACTTATAGTTGTCTTCGGCAAAAAACTAATAATTCCTGGTATTGATTTCTTCACGATTCTAACATACCATAATAGTTATTCATGGGTCACGGCTTCACTACTCTGAACGTTTTCTGAACTTTCCTGCAATCTAAATGGCCTTGGAGCAACTTTTAAATGATTGCACAGAAAATCTAGCTGATCATAAACATAACGGTAACTGATATGTGATACGCCGTATGCCAACATATATACAAAGTTTCGTCTAACAATAGTTAATAGTTTAGCTATAAAAAGTAACACGCTTTGATTTGACGATGACAATGGTAAAAAAAAAGTGAGTGCGACTTTCCAAACAATGAAGTTATTTAGATTTTCGTAGAATCACGATATGATTCACAATTGATGAGCAGTAATTATGCATTCCAGGAATACGATAATTTCAGAGGGGACGACTATTTTTGTTATTAGTTTAGCTAGTCTGAACTTGAACCGCAGTCGCGGTCAAAAACTACGACCTATGCCACTTTTGTTTGAATATTTTTGTTGATATAACGAGAAATTTAATAAATTTTCATGGGGAATTCATAAACATATAAAATTTATTAGAAGTGAATGTTTATTTTTCATTTTCTACATATTTATTGTTTTTTACTTCGAATAAAACATAATAAAACATTTAGATGTTTATAGGACTTGGGGACTTGTAAGAAAATGAGTACAGTTTTTTAAACTTTCCAGTTAGTTTATAATAAAATTAAATGTGTCCAAAAATAGAATTTTCCAACTAGGAAGTTTAAAAAATGTAGAAATGATAGATAGGGTTAAAAAATAACAACAAACAACAGGAAATTAAGACATCTTTTTTAGACTAATAACTACGTTTGTTCAAACTCTTTCCTGAAACAGAATTCCAAACCAAAAATTAAAATTACCAGGGTTTTCTGATGTTTTTTGATTTTGATGATGTCTGTTGTTTTTTGTATTTGATGAGCTGCAGTACCTATAAAGGGTATGTGGTTAAAAGAAGGGTTCGACTTCTATGAAATTTAACGCTGTACAAAATGCAACAGAGTAGTCCAAGTTGTGGAAGGAATGGATAAAAGCTGAAAGTCAAAAACTGAAAAAATGCCCCAAATTTGCTATATTCTCTAAGTCTTATGAGTGATTGTGTGTAAAATGATACCCCAGTCGATAATTTTACTGCATTTTATATTTTCAAATTTTCTCCTCTTCATCCTCAAAAGTGTTCCACCCCTCGAATTTCTAGAGACTGCTAGGAACTTCAATCCTACCCTCAAACTGATTGACCGAAGTTCAATATATCTAGATGAATTTTGTCAATTTCCGAATCCACTTTGAGCCTTTGGTAACTGTAGTAAACCAATTTTTACGGACATAACGGATTTAATACTAGAAGTACTGGCGGGCACACTCATAGAATTTGTTCAGCAATTGTGATGTTTTTCAATAACTTGGGTAATAGTGGAAAAATGTTATAAATTTGGGCGAATGTTAATTGGACCACTCGGAAATTGAAAAATGTGGGAATTGTGATAATTGATTTTACGAAAAATTGCCACGTCAATCGATGTAATTGTAAATATTATTTAAGACATGGATAACACTTTAAATAAGTTAATTACATAATTTAATTATTTTAACTTTCACGGAATTCGAGATATTTTTTATATCGGCCTGGGTAAGAGGTATCTGAAATGCATACACTTCTATTCTATCTTGACTTAAAATTTAAAATTAAACTCAACGATAAGGTATTATTATAACTATTATAATAATAGGTCTGGTAACTTTATTAGGGTTTCCATCAAATACATGTATGTTTCAAGCAAGGGCGTACCGAGCTCTTGGTTTAGGAAGGGGCAAAATTGGGAAAAAAATTGTCCTAGAGGGGGCAAATTAGAAATTTTTGGTCCAGGGCAGGCAAGTCATCAATTTTATGGAAAGCTTTAATGGCTCATCGCTGGTTTTTCGCGTCCAGGGGGAGGCAGCTGCCTCCCGAACCAACCTTGGTACGCCTATGGTTTCAACCATTTTAAATATACAATGCAAGTACTATACTCTGATTTTTAAATTTAGTTTATTATTTTTATTTGGAATCTTACCAAATTGAATAAAAAACTCTAAAATGTAAACTCTATTATTTTTTATTTAATAGACTTTCACAAAAATCCTACTGAGTGCGCCGCTTACAATACACGCCCTCAAAAAATGTTTCTATTCTGTTACTTTATGAAAATTGGGCACATAAACTATTCCAATGTTAACTATGCGACTGTCAGAATGGATACAATATAAGGATAATATGCAAGTGACATAATACTGCAAATAAACCGATTAGCAAGGTGCTGATTAATTCAAAATCACATACTGGTGAAAAATGGAACGCGTTTATAACTTGTGCTAAAATCTAGTAAAAACAAAATGTATCAGACGAATATTACTCATTCAAAATAACAACAAGACATCGTATGAGAAGCCAAAAATTCGAAACAGATTGAGATTATAAATAGTTAATAAACACCGGCGTGTTGACGTAAAATGTGACGTACACTGACCATGATATTGAACGAGAACAGTTTTATAACTACCTTCGTTATTAACCAGATAATAAATAAAATCAATCAATTATTATCTTCTAGAAACACTAAATGATTTTTTTTTCCTATTGAACAGTAACTTTCAAAATTTAGAGTGTCGCGTTAAAAAGATACAAATAAAATCCTAATGAATGACTCTGTAATTGAAATCAAAAAATGTATAAAATTATATAAGAAGGAAAAGCAAAAACATATGATATAATATACGGAATATATCAAATTGTCAGCTTTCACATATATTATTCAGTTCAAATATAATTGGGCGATTATCATTTGTAAATGTATTCAAATGTAATTGAAAACTAATTAATTACCAAGAAATTTAATATAAATTTTACATGTTCTATTAATATAGTGAATGAATTTGAAATATTAGTCTAGCTAATGAATGCACTTTCTCAGTTACTCACCACAAAAAGTACAACAGAATTGGAAACAACAAAATCTAACAAATAAAAAATAAATTTTGGTTTAGAAACAATTAACTTCATAAGCTGTAAGCAACTTTGAGCCCTCTTAATCAATTCAGTATAACGCCAATCTTCTAATTCTCATTTGAATTTATTTTTGGACAATCACCTTAGAAAGTTTTTTTTAAGATGATGCGGAAAATGTTCACCCGAAAAATTTTTATTCCGATTATCTGGCTTATTGAGCACAAAAACGGCCGTTTTGGAATTATAAATTATTTAAAGACTGAAAAAAAGTCATTTGTAAAAAATATAAACTTTTTTAAAAAAATCTTTATACTCTTAACAAAATCCTGACGAGAAATTAGACAGTTTATACTGTTTTATAATTGTTATTTATATTTTAGGATATCTATAATATCACATGGCACACGCATATTAGTATTAGGTACCGTTTCCCCTTTGCATACTCAATTTGGCAACAATTGCGAAAATTTCCATAAATCATTGAGGTTTTTCAGTAATTATTTTAAATGTATGTTAGGTAAACACATAAATGAATATGAAAAGTGTCATCTGCAATTTATATATGAAGTATTGCGGGAGTGTAATTAACAATTAAACCACAATACTTAAAAATTATATATTTCTAATTATATTATTTACTAGCCGTTACCCGCGGTTTCACCCGCGTATGGAATGTTCAAGCCTTCGCAAAAAATCTAACTTATGAAACATATGGGTTATCCTATATCAAAATTTTTTAACTTGTTTGAACCACCCTACTTACCCATAAATCCACCAATCCCGAATATATTTCACCCAAATTGCAAGTGCTTATGGGCCACCCAATATAACAATTTTATTCGACATTTTTTTGAAGGACCTTGAATAACTGTAACTCTACTTCACCCTATTCGCTCTGTGCGCGACTTCAGCGCCATGGTATGGTTGAACTACAGGGGGCTATTGTAATATATTTTACTAAGTATTGAATGGCTGTCAGTAATAATAATATCGAATGATAAATAAAAGAATGCTTTTTTAATTAAAGGGAATATTTATAATAAATATTTGTTAATGTAAAGTGTTCTTGTGCATTACAAAATAAAATGTAAGTATAGTTAATACTGAAAAAGTAGCATAGAAGTTAGCACACATAAAGATAGGTTAACTGAAATCAAATAAAAAGAAAATAGAGAAAAATTTTTATAAGTAAATTTAGATTGAACGAAATTACCAAAATATTTTATTGTTTCAAAATTCTACAAATTAAAAGTGCTGATTGTTTTTGAGTACAAAAAAATAGATTATGTTTGCTAACTAAAATTAACATATTACAATTCAATAATAAATCTGAGAAAAATTGTTAAACGATTAAATTTATCATTTTTATTTTTAGATTTGGATTTAAAATGGAAACCATAATAAAAACGGGATTTCAATCAATAACCCACGAAATTCAGTTCCAGCCACAGACATTGGTAAAAGGAAAAAAGCTGGTTCTTGCTGAACATGTCCGAGAGGTAGAAGAGTTTCGCAAAAATAACGAAAGCTATTTGATTAAATCGCGAGTAATCAGGCAAGCATCTGTCCATGCTACAGCTTACACCACGAGTTTAAAATTAAATGTAGAACGATGTGTTGTTGATGTGCAATGTAATTGCGTTTATAATCAGAGTAAAAAATGTAAACACATCGCTGCGCTGATTTACTTCATAAATAATGAAAATAGTGCTTCAAAAACAAGTATTGAACAGCAATGGGGGAAACCCAGTGCTCGGCAATTTGCCAAAGACAAGTACTCGAAGGGAGCATACTTTGAAAACATGATACCTCACAAATATAATCAACTACATGATTCAAAAGACGTAGAAATCTAATTAATAATAATATTTCCTAGTATTTTCTAAACTTACTATTTTTTTAAGTTTCACTCCTTTCAAGATTTTTATTATTACGGATAGTAAGGTTATGATTCTACTTACTTTTGTCTCCTAACAGCAGCTATCCATTTTTTCCTTTGATTTATTTTCCAACTTGCTGTAGGAAATTTATAAAAATGACAAGCACTTTTTCTACCTGTATTCTTACAACTTACAACACAACAACTTTTGTGACTCATTTTATGTTATTTTATTTAAATAAATTTTAAATAACAATTCACTTGTATATTTAGCTAACTCGAAACATAAAAACAGCCCGCCGTAGTATCGGATATAGTCACGGGTAGCGCTGACGGTAAATCAGTTTCTCCCCACCATGGCTTCGCACTGAGCGAATATTGCAATCATCCTGTGCTGCTGTTTATTTGTCACCCAATATAACTTTTTAAACACCAGACTATAACTTTTCTCTAGCCTATATTTCAGCTATGCAACTGCTAATGGTCTACGGTGTATACAATTATTCCTGATATTTTTTGAACGACCGTTTAAAGTAAAATTTCTCTTTGCTCTATAATTTAATCAACCTTTATATGCAGCTTTTTCTCACATTGTGTTAAACACAATCTAAAACTACAATCTTGCTTCTCCCCATATTTGAGATATTCCATATAGTAGAATGCAACTGTTTATGCTCTACCCTATATGATATTTTTTTAACTTTTTTGATCCATCCTAACAGAAATGATGTGGAACCTTTCGTGGGTCTCAAATATAAAAACACAGTTTTGCATCCTAATACCAAACTTTTAGTTAAACCCTCACCCAAACTGCAACTGCTTATTGGCCACCCCATATAACAATTTTATTCAAAAAAAAAATTAACCGCTTTGTATAACAAACTCTACTTCCATCTACATTAAAACCATCCCGTATACACCGCTGCCAATTTGTCAATCATTATAACTTATTTTTGAACCACCCTGTATAACCATAATTTTATATTAATCTAGAAAATATTTCAACGACCCTGTATGTGCATCTGCTTAGGGGCAACCAAATATAAAATTTTTAAATACTTCTAATCACACTGTATGAACTATAATTTTGCTTCGATCCATGTTTCAGATATCGCAGATATGCAACAGCTCATGTTCTATCCTAATTATCCAACCTGTTTGACTATAAATCTACTTCACCCGCTATTTCAACCACCTTGTATTGGCAACTATTTATCGGCCACCCAGTATAACATTTTTTCTACCACCCTGTATAACTATAAATCCATCAATGCCAAATATATTTCACCAAAACCGCAACTGCTTATGGAGCACTGAAAATAACAATTTTGTTCAACATGTTTTTGAATCACCTTGTATGTATTACAACTACCCTGTATACGCTACTGCTTATTGGTCAACCAATATAACATTTTTTAATTTTTTTAAGTTTTTTTATTCACTGTATAAATATTCTACCCTTTTTCAACCACTTGGTATATGGAACTGTTTATGGCCCACTCAATATAACTTTTTTGGACCACCCCTAACTAACCCCTAAATAACTAATTCCACTCCCCCTTATTTCCACCACATCGTATATATCCAGCTGCTTATAGGACACCAAATATAACTTTCTTTAGATTTTTTAAATCCATGTAATTCTACTCCGCTCTAAGTTTCCTATATACAGAACACCCTGTAAAATCACGCTTGATATATGTTGATTTTTGTTAAATCGAAACATATTACATTTGCACATTCCGAATTTTGAATAAAAGCTAAGCTGATGCCAGTATCTAATGTTTTGTGCGTGCGGTGGAACTAATTGAGTAATTGAATTACCCAACATGGTAGCAGTTTTTTCGCTATATCTACCGTTTCTGTCAATTTAGAGAGATAAAATGGCTACCAGATTTTAAGTCAAACTATAGGCTTCGCAACAAAAAAAGATTCAACAAAAACAGTTAAGTACTTCTAACGTGATGCCCAAACAAACAAAAAAACAAACAAACAAACTTACAATTTTATAATAGTATAGATAACTCATCAGGATTGGGAATGCGTGTCTAAATAATTTTTATTGTCTATATTTTTTAATCTTTAAATAACGGTCAACTCTAGAAAAAAGCTACTAAGAACCATTTTTGTACCCGATTGTTCAAAAAACTTACTCAAACAAATTGTGTTGTGATCAATTGAGCAACATTTTAATTGTTATTCTGGGGCATCTTACGAATGGGAATATTTTGTTGATAATATCTTTATTTCTTTTAAACATTACGAGCAGCATTTTCAAGAGAATGTAATTCCTTTTTTTCCTTAGCATTTAACGACGATATGTGGAAATCACATAGTTAGTTTAATAACCGTTTCTTCGTGGATATGTCAACTGTTTTCTGAAGAATGCCAGTCGCATTTTCTTATTTCAAATCAAAGTTCGAATTACGCTTTGTTGTCAAGAGTAATTGACAATATAGATTGAGATATGTATTAGACATCTACTTTTTTAGCGTTTCGTATATACAATATACGGATACCCTTATAATATCACTCCGGATTTCTGCCTCTGTCACATCACAGCAATTTTCTCCTAAACTACTGGACGGAAGAGGCTGTAATTTGGTATCAATGTATAGTTTGGTGACCCGATCAGGACTGCATACCGCAAAAGAAATTTTGATTTTAGGGGGACTTTTGGAGGGGGGGGGCTAAAAAATCGACCGTTCCCCCCCTTGATCTCCGAAACTACTGAGCCTAAAATTTTGAAAAAAATAGGAAATATAGAACGTTGGGCGAACTTTACAGGAAAAATAAGGAGAAACCATTAATATTAATTTTGTGGGGCAAATTATAGAATTAAATGAAAATTTTAAAATTAAATTTTTTTAAAACTTACCATGTAATACATCAAATGAAAGGTCTCATTCTGACGAACACAAGTATATTTTTTTCATATTTAAAAAAAAAGTTTAAAAGATATTAACGGAAATATACCTAAATATACCCATTCCCCCTCCCTTATCTCCGAAACTATAAAACGTAAAGTTTTGAAAAAAATTAGAGGTATAGAGTCTGTCCTGAAGTTTACTGGAAAAATAAGGAAAAACCTCTACTTTAAATTTTGGGGGGCAAATCACAGAATTAAATGAAAAATATAAAATTAAAATTGTTTATATCGCATCATGTTATAAATATATATATAATGCAAGGGCTCATTATGACGAAAACAAATATAATTTTTTCATATTTTTAAAATAAATTAATTAAAAGATATTAACAAAAATATAAAAAAATTTACCCATCCCCCCCTTATCTCCGAAACCATAAGCTGTAAAATTTTGAAAAAAAAATAGAGGTATAGCGCGTCACCTGAACTTTACTAGAAAAATAAGGAGAAACCCCTAATATTCATTTTGGGGGCAAATAATAGAATTAAATGGAAAATAAAAAATTAAACTTGTTTCTAACGGATCATGTAATATATCAAATAACAGGGCTCATTATGACCAATACAAATATTTTTTAAATTTTTTTGAAATAAATATTTTAAAATATATTTAAAAAATATAAAAAATACCCATTCCCCCCTTTATTCCCCAAACTATAAGACCTAATTTTTTTTGTTTACAGGAAAAATATGAAGAAATCCCTAATATTAATATTGGTGGCCAAATTATAGAATTAAAGGGAAAATAAAAAATATTTTTTTAACGCATCATGCAATATATCAAATGAAGGGGCTCATTATGAGGAATACAAATATATATTTTTCATATTTTTAAAATTAATTGGTTACAAGATATTAACATAAAGATCATACTAATTTTAGGGAAAAATTATACAATTAAATGAAAAATAAAAATTCAATTTTCAAAAGCATCATGTAATATATCAAATAAAACGCTCATTATGTGAATTAAAATTTTTAAATCATTAGCATGTAGCATGAAGCATATTAGCAAATATATTAAACATCCACTTAATTCCCATTTTAGAAACTACACTATTAAAATTTTGAAAAATATATTTTATTTGTATTTTTAAATAATAACAGATTTAATAATTTATAATTTAAAACTTGACCTATTTTGCCCTTTATCTTCCAATCTATAGAGCCTCCAAATTCAGACAGTAGATTATAAAAGGCTTCCCTGAGAGTTTATTAGTAAAATAAAACTCTAATGCCAATTTTTGGGGGCCAAATTAGAAAACTAAATACATATGTATTCTTATAAAAATCAAGCGAATTTTGAAGGTGGTACGGAACCCTTAATATGCGAGTACAACTCGTACTTGACCAAATTATTTTATAATGATAACGCTGCTTTGAAGATAGAAGAAGCTGAAAAACAAACGTGGACTTATATGATTTCTTCATCGCATTAAAGCCAAAATTCTAAAACTTTATTAGTCTAGCTCATAAGCTTTAAATGGTGTTAATTGTTGCTAGTTCTAGTAAATATATGAGTGTAGACTCACTGGATTAGAAATAATGTGTAGAATAATTTGCAAAAGTTTTAAATCTGCACATAAAAAAAAATTTATAACGTTTTCCCGTAGTATAAATAATTAAAAATACATGTTTTTCAGAGATCGATAAAAAAATTGGTTGTTCCAATTTTCCATTTTTCCCGCATTTTTTTTAAACGAATATAACCTAAGATTCTACGGAAAATTTTATATCAAGAATTATATTTCCAATATTTTTTTTTGGGTGAATTCTGAACTTTATTAAGGAAATATAACAAATGCTACTCCAAAATTGAAAAAATGGCCGTTATGTGATTTTTGTCTAAAATGCATCAGTTTGAATATTAAAGTATAAGAGTATGGAATAATTAAGCTAAATCTAAATACGCCCACCTGTACTCGACTGTACATGTAACGTGTAGAGTCCCTGTAATTATTATGTTCGTTAACTCCTACATTTAGAGGTCTAGGCGATTCACCAATATACATTTATAATAAATTCTGTAATGGGCTGTTTTTTAATATAGCGATATAGTTGTGAGGATTGGAAATAATTCCACAATTACCTAGAATAAATAAGATAGCTAAAAAAACATTTTTATATTGAAAATAACCAAATCAGGATCATGAATACGACTGAAAGTTCTGCAATTATCAAATCTCACGTCTTACTTTCACTATGTTCTATGGCGTTACATCTAACGAGTAGAATTCTGTTTCACACCCTTGCTGCATTTCTCGTATTAATTTATGGCCACCAGATCAACTTCTTTTACGCCAATTTAAATTCTCCAAGCGATGTACAGTAAAAAGCTGTTCGTAATTGAATGCTCAGATCAAGCCAATTATCCTCGAGCAATGTATATCCATTTAATCCAATAATCAATGAATTTGGTTTGTGGCAAAACAGATTGAAAATGCAAATTTTCGATAGAATTTTAATTGTGTGCACCAAATACAAACTCATACTGACAGAATATAAATAAGTCAATTTGGGTTAGTTGTTTGAATATCCAATTCCAAGAGATTTTGTTATAATTAAAATTCTTTATCCCATTACTTTAGTATAATTGAAAGTAAATGTTCATTTAATTTACCTAGCTTAAAGTCTGCCCGATTTCGTTCCACATGATCTTATAGATATACAGGGTGTTTTGTAGAAGGTTTGCCAAACATGGAGGGCGGAGAGGCGGGCTCTCATATGTAATATTATGTAGCCCATATAACATGTTTTATTTTAATTTATTTTTTTTATCCTAGATTTTCTCTAATCTAATCTATGATGTTTGTTTGCTCTAAACACAATGACTAATACTATCAGCTGTATCGAAAAGGCTGTTATATATGAAATTCAATTGTCCGAAGAATTTTCCAATCTTTTCGGGCACCAGTCTAGTTGGTATTCGGAATCGGAATCACTTCAACCTCAGCGTTTTTACAATTATTGAAATCTCGGGTACTGCCGTTGTTGATAGTTTTTATATACAGCCGTTTTTCTTTGGTTTTCGCAATGTTCTTATCAGAATGCAATCGATATTTGGCAAATAATTGGGTTTATAAAATATGAGCCCACAAATGGCGAGGTTCCATAAAAAAAGTTAAACACTTTCTCACATTACAAAAAAAAAAGAAGCACATCAAGAACTTCGTATGCTTACAAAAAGTTCCATACTAAAGCTTTGCCAACGATATATCACATGTATTGGAAAGTAATTAGTATCTTAATAAAATTTACGAGGTCAGAACTACCAAAAATAAAAGATATAAGTTGCAATGATTTTTTATAAATTTTGTTCAAACTGACTTTTACCGCTAGGGATGCAAGCGCGTCATCTTTTTCTGACTGCTACGGTTGTATTCTCTACATCTCATGCCGCATTGTTTCAAAAGCAACATTTATTCTTTCTCTTAACTGCTCCTTGGTTTCTATTTCTATCTCGTAAACGAGTTGCTCGGCTCGTCCCCATACAAAAAAATCAAGGGAAGTCAGGTCTGGGGACCTTTGAGGCTAATCCAAGCGTTTGAGAATGGATAGTTCAAGAACTCTTTAACAGTTCGCCTATAACGTGGACAGCCATCATTGGAATATTATTCGTTTAATAAGATCGATAAATCGTTCATTAAAAATTCAAGTTTTTTCCGAGATAGACATTAGGGATGTAACGAATATTCGCATTCGCATTAGCGAATATTCGCGTGTTTTTTAATATTCGCATTCGCATTCGCGGTTATTCATGCGAATTTTTTGCGAATATGTTTGTCAATGAAAACCGTAAATATTATGATGTTACTCATTCGGAACATTGCTCACTGTATAACTTACTTGTGATTTCAAAAGTATTAACTTCTACTTGCAATGAGAAATAACAGTTGTATGATGACATAAATGTCAACTACATATATACATTTCTTCTGGAATCCTGACATGTATATGTAATCAGGCAACAATTTAATTGCTAAATAAAATTAAGCAAGTTATGTCAGTTTCAAAACATTATATAGGGTTTTATGGCAAAATGAATTTCGAGATTTGGGAAAACTAGCTCACAGACTCAAAATCGGGAGTCATACTGAATATAACGTTTTCTTGTGATTTCTAGGACACAGAATTTTTAGGTTAACGAAAACATGTCAATGAAATGATGCTACAATCTTCTGGAGATTCAATCAGTTGAGGGGACCATAATTGATAAAGGTTCTCGACAATTGATGCTGTCAGAGTGCTGACTTCATTTTTTAAATCAGTTTTAAAACAAAATTGCAGACGTATCTAAAGTTTGACAAACTTTAAAATATGCTGTTACTTTCTTGGGTCTAGTTTTAAAAATAAGTGTAAAGCTTAAATATTTGTAGATACAACAGAAGGTTACGTTCAAGATTCTGTCAAAAAATAATTATTCTATTATACTATAAAAGTGCGTATATTTTAAATCTCCAGATAACAAATTTTGTTTCGTTGGGTAGCGCTAAATCGACAGACATCATTATATAGTTAGTAAACTTGCCCCTTTGTATAAAAAAAAGGTTTATGGTGTTCCACGTTTCTTTTTGTTTTTGGTTGGTAGGAAAATATACAACCGATCGTGTTTGTGGAACGCTCAGACTAGCTGCAGGCCTTTTGTCAGAGCTGTAAACGAGCTCTGTGCGGTTCAGGCCGTGAGTTGCGTCAAAGTGACAAGCACTCGCTGAAACTGGGGACGAAAACAAACCACTGAGCGATCGAACAATATAAAATCGCTACAAAAGCCCTAATTTAATTTCCAGTAAGGACACAATGAATGTTTTATATGTTTACATTGGAAACAGCCTATAAAACCCCATGAGTTAGATAAATTGAAATTAAAGCACCATAACTGTCTTACTTGCGTTCTTACACTCCTTGGGCACCTGCCTACTTTGCGCCCGCCTGTCAATTGTGATAGGTGAAATTTCTTAACAAAAGCTTAGCAACAAATTATGGCAGAACTCGCCATGTATCATTCTCTAATCTAAAGTATTGATGCAAATTTTATCGTCATTAGCTAGTAACATTTTCGCAGCTGACAATTCAAATTAGTAGCGATAGCCAGCGAAATTTGTGTTTAGGCCTAGTTAATTTCGCAAAATACGAGAAATTAGCTGTCAGGATGTTAAAACATACCTCGTCATAATTCAGTTATTTTTTGACCAATTCTCATTTTACTCAGAAATATACAAGCTTGCTTACTTTTAAACCTATACAAAGGTTAGACTAGTTCGTCATTTTGTTTTTGAAACTGATTTTTTTAAAAATATGTAAATGGGTCCTTAAATAACATAAGTTATAACATGAGAATAAAATTCCTTTTTTGGCAATCCATATAATTTTAGTTTTTATTTGACTCCATAAATTTAATTATATAATTTTTCTGTTTAATTATAATAACTTCTCTCATAAATCAAAAAAACTTTTTGGTTCACTCCAATATGATGACAGCTTAACTGTTGAAAGAGCGTTGAGTGTAAGGATTTGGTGATAGTATACAAAATTTTGTGCTTATACATCTGTGAGACAACAAAGATTCCATAGCTAGTTCAATTTATATATTAAAAATAGAAGAGTGGCTTTCTATAATGATTACGAAGCTCAATTTAGGTTATAACTTTTGATTAAACCAAAATAACTAAATTTTGATCTGATATTCGCATTCGCATTCGTATTCGCGAATATTGGAAGAGACAATTCGCATTCGCATTCGCGAATATCGAAAATCGGACATTCGTTACATCCCTAATAGACATAGAAACCAAGGAGCAGTAACGAGAAAGAATACATGTAGAGACCAGCTATAACAAATTATAGCAACTTATTGTATGTTTTATTTTTTGTAGTTATAACCTTGTAAGCTACAATCTTAAATTTTATTATGACACTAATTACTTTCCAATACATGTGGTATATGATTGGCAAGGGGCTGACGTATAGAAGTTTTCGATGTGCTTATTATTTATTTTTATAATGTGATAAGTGGTTTAACTTAATGACTTTTTGTGGACCCTCGCCATTTGTAAACTCATATCATTTTTTCACCGAATTATTTGTGTCAAATATCGATTACAAAAGAGCAAACAAACATCGTAGATTAGATTTCAGTTTATTTGGTGAAAAATAAATAAGTTACAACAGTCGATATGAAAAAATCTGGGAATTATGAATAAAAAAAATAAATTAAGAAAAAAACCGTAAGCTATTCAGATATTATATGAGCTACATAATAAAGCACTTGAGCCCACCTATCCCCCCTCCATGTTTGGCGAACGATCTACAAAACACCCTGTATAATAATCTGGAAAGGGTTACAAACAGATTTATTGAAACAGTAAACATTAAAATAGCAAACTTCACAAAAATAATTAAAAAATAGCAACAAAAAGTCAAAGAAACCTTGGTTTAAAGAAAGTTTATTGAAGATACATACATTAGGAACAAATTTAAATAAAGTGTGACTTAGGGCACATTATAATAAATTAAAAAATAAATTAATGAGCGATATTCAACACCCCAAAACATTTATAATAAACACATTCGATAAAATCAAAAACACATCTAAAGCCATGTATGTGTTAATTAAATCTCTAACAAAACAATATCTGAGACAAAAAGAACCTTATAATAAAGAATAAAGTAGTCACTGAAAAGGATATAATCAACACATTTAACAACTATTTTATTATACTGGGGGGAAATATGCCAGAAGAATTAACTCACTACCTGATTTCAAATATCGTAGAAAACAGGTACAAAATGCTATTATCACTATTTGGAGGAGACGAATTAGATATTATAGACGAAATTAAAAATTTAAAAATAAAAAAGGCAATGCTTGCCTGTAATGAGGTTTGAATAATTTCCAAAAGCACTGAAACCTAGCGCAATAAAGTAAATTTTTAAAAATGGTGACAAAAAATGGAGAGAACTATGGGCCCATAACCCTAAACTCAATAATGGGAAAAGTATTGGACAATATTGTTAAACGTAGACTTTTTTTTAACAAACAATGACTCGTATAATCACTTCTCCTTTAGAGAGGGAAAATCTACAGAAGACAATATTTGGGCTTTAACTCAACACATATTATGTAGCAATGGACATTAAAATTCCTGCAATATGTATCTTTGTGGATTTCTCTAAAACCTCTGATACCGTCACACATGAAATATTGGAATACATAAACTAAAGAAAAGTTATTTAACTGATCCTCGGCAATTAGTTCAAATTGTAGTTCCCACGCACTGTATTGAGCCCTTTCATGTTCACCGTATATACTAATAGTTTCATGAATATAAGTTACAATGAACAATGTTCAGATTTGCGGACGATTTATCCACATTTTAAAGTTCAAAGTTAAAAACTGGTTACAGGTAGACAAACTGACGCTTAATATTGAAAAGACTAAATACGTATCATATTCATCATATAAAAATCACCTATCTAAACTTAATCATCGATTCTAAAACTTATATACCAGAGAAACATCTCCCAAGAGTTATTTAGGTATCACTATTGATCAGCTCTTGAGTTGGGACATACTCGCGAATAGCGTTACAAAAAAAGAGTCCATATAAGCTGATTCAGATATCATTCACAGCCTTTGATAAGACTTCACCTTCTGATGAAAACTATCAAATAGGTCAGATAGACACAAGACAATTCTACAGCCAACGGGTTGTAATGTATAGATACGTCAAAACTGCTATTTACTGGACTAAAATGATCAGTTACACGATACAACAAATACGATCAAATAAAGATTCCTAAATTCAATAACTTGACATCGAGGTGTCCCGACCACAGTGAAGAACTCCAAACTAGAGCTTACTAGCAAACAATGCAGTTAAAGTTGTTTAAAAATCGTCTACCATATCTGTTCACCATTCCAAACATATTGAAATTCATCCTTTATAAAAACTTGTGTAACGACGTTTATTAATATTCAAAGATGAATTATTCACGGATAATGTCCTAATGAGTTCTAAAGGCACAAATAATTAGATACAATGATTAATAATGAACTGAAATCTCTCAGCAGCGAAACCAGCATCCCAATTCATGAAACACTACTCCCAGATGATGAAAGGTAAACGTTGTTAATTAGTCTGAAGTTAAGGCAAAACACGTGTCCACTGTCACAGGTTTGAAGTTGATATGAGTATGAATACAAAAGCGTAACACTTAACTTTTATTAATCACCCTGTATTGTACTCAAAACTTTTAATTACCACCGCAACATATCAAAACATTCCTCTTTTATACAGATTGGTCCACTCAGTACATTTTAAATTAATCACGATAATGAAACGTCCTCGTCATTATTTGTTTTCATATAATAGTCAATACAGAAGTGACCGTTAAGCCGAATTAAAACAAAACAAGTTGAGCACCTGTCAACGTTCACGGTTGTTATTCACGTTACCAAGGTAACTATCATCGTGGAATATGATGGAACCTTTATTGCGTTTATTATTATTAGACCTGCAGCAAAATTACTCGTAGTGCAATGATTTGGAACATATAATTTCCGCCTTGATGAAATTTATAAGTAAAATGGGTCATTTAATTCTCATTTCTCATAGTTGAAGCACTTTAAACCCTCTTTATAATCGAATTTAAAGGTCTATTAAGCTGGAACGACTATTTAAGACATCCACATCTGAACCGGTGCCATAATTGTTGCTAATTTATTAGGTTGCAAATATTTTTATAGCTCTTACCGATTACAAGAGAGCCTCTGTAGCTTAAACTTAAGTTACTGTAACCTTCTAACCAAAAGATAATTCTGAAAACCGGAGAATTTGATGAGATAAAACCAATTAGCCTTTACCGATTCTGAGAGCTAACGGTCTCTGACAATTCATTGAATTGACATTGCCAAAAAGTCAAGCTACGAATATTGTGTAAATCTTTTTAAAATACATTGTTCGACAACGATAAGGAATTGAAACGTCACATGAAACAGATAAGTATAACACAAAATACATATTATACAGTTGACAAATTCGTAGACCTACTTTCTCACAGTTAATCCTGCGAGAGAGTTTTTTCTATATAAGGCAACTAGTTGCCCGGGCAGTTTCCACACACTGCTCCTAGATACTACTACACCTTGATTTTCATTACTTAACTTATCTGTATTTTTCAGAAACCATTGTGAGGAGTGAAAATCCCCAATGAACATTCAAAATAGCTCTTACCTGTTCCAAAAAATATAAATTTATACTACAGAGGCTAACTGTCTAACAAACAGAGATTCTGAGAGCGGAAAAATTAATTGCTTTACAATAGGGCGGTATGAATCTTTTAACAATTAAACTCTTTTAGTAAGCACAACCCCAAATTTTAAAAACACAAAAATTCTCAAAACATCTTTGGTATATCCTGATTAGACGATAGTGGTTAATGTGCTGTGATTCTAAGCAGTTTCTATCTTGAGTCCACTTATAGACAGGATCAACTATTTTTTCAAAAATTCATGTTCCTATTATAACCAAGTTATGAATTGCTGAAACAATGTTTTATAAATATTTTGTTTTTCGGCTTTTCTGGATGAAAACTGTTCCAGTGAGGGGTCAGAAACCCTGTTTTTTATGCGTGTGTTTGTTTAAGTAAAAAGGTACTTCTAAGAATTTGCTGTTAAAATAATTCAATTATCATCTTTACACTTTGAAGTGCAATATATGGTAATAAACAAACAATAATTAATAAATTGTCAGTTTCAATCATGCGTTGAAAGAGGATGAATTAACTAGTTTTAACAGTGGCTGCTTTAAAAAAAAAGGAAAAAAGAAAACAAAGAACAGTATGGAAAAAAAGCTGATTAAATAGACGTATGAGTAATGGATATGGTCGTTTTTTCATCAATTTCCATCTCAAAAAAAAAAAGAAAAAAGAAAAACTCGAAACAAACACTCGTAAACTCTACTACTCTACCACGTATTGAGAATGCAGACGATTTTATTTATTAGCCTTCAATACAAATCAAAATGAAATTTCTTATTTTGCCTGTAGATTACGATTTTCTATTCTATTTTGCCTGTAATATTAAAAAATGCTAAAATTAACAGAAATAACTAAAAATGTCAACGTTACAGTAAATGTGAAAAAAGTCCAAAATATCAAATATGTCAATGTCAAAAATGTCAAAAACGTCAAAAATGCCAGAAATGTCAAAAATGTCAATATTTGCTCTTGGTGTATAAGTTTTAAAACAGCCAATTTGGAAAAACTATGGTGTTAATCGAATCATTCCAACGTTGGGGGTAAATGTTGGATATCTCGAAACCGATACAAATTATTTGCATATTTTATTATTCGATGAAGAGGATAATATACAATTAAAAACTGAAACGTTATCTGGTACAATTTTTTCTACAACATGCACTACAACCATTCCATGTCATGGACAATTCAAAAAAACGTTTACAAACGGCAACGACATCAACGCAATGGTTGAAAACCACACGCACACATTTGCAATTCATAATGTTGGCATAATAATCGATACAATAATAAGAAACCGTGAAACGTTGGACGTTCTGCATCAAAGTACGTTAAAACGAATCAAGTCATGGTGAGAGAAACACAAGGTAACGAAAGAAATTGCACGGTTAGTCGTATGTCTCTTCACGTACGAAGGGCAGCAAGAAAATTAAGAACTTGTCATACGAGTTTTGCGAACCTCTAGACTGGAAAACGTAAAGTATATCAATTCGTTCTCATTTGAATCGGCGCGGGCGCTTGCTGTTGCCGTTGATGGCGTTTTGATGAAGAAATAGGGGCTAATAAAACGAATGTCAGCTGGTGAGCTGACTTTCGGTTTGTTAATTTGCCACAAATATGGACATCCAGGCATCTAAAAGACCTTGACCTTGAAAGGACAATGACAACTTATAAAATGAAGAATAATAGTTGTGATAAAATAAATATTAGACTGTAACACACTACTTAAATGACGCTAATAGTTATATATAACCAGTAAAAAATCTGCAATATCTTATATATTAATACGTGATAAAGAAAACGCACTACACCTTTTAGAAAATTTATTTAAAAAGGAGGATAATGTAATGTATTACTTTTGTGTTTTTTTGGGCAATAACACCACAATAGAAATAAAACGACGTATATTGCAGGAATACCAAACGTTTCAAAGTCTATTCTGACTTCCTTGTCAATGGCTTTATATTTATTGATGTAGATTGCAAAATGAAAATTTGATTTATGACATTTAAAATTGACATTAGAAAATTTGTTGTTTTTACATATACAGGTAGCACAAAAAATTCTAAAGATCATGAATTATAGTTAACCAGCTTTCAAATTAGAAGAATTTGAAAGAGTTGTCTTTAGAATTTATAAGTGGCGTTCCTAGGTACGACTTTGTTAAAAGATAGCGCATTCGCCAAAAATGCGATCAAAGAATTCTATTGTTTCAGTGATCCCATTAACGTCATAAGGGAAAACCTAGGAAAAACCTTATGAACTATCCCGATATTGGGTTGTTCAAAAGGAGGTTACCATTAATAATTTCTTCCTTAATTGTCGGTAACCAGATACGATTAAATTCTACAGAAGCAGAAGCGATACAATCGTCTTCATTCAAAAGAATTAAGGCAGACTCTTTTATTTTTCGTTTTGTGTTATGTTGTTCTTTGTGAGTATAGTTGAATTGTCAAATTGTATTTTATGGCCTAGGTCCCAAGCATGTTCACAAATGTTTGATTTTTCAAATTGTCGTTTCTTTATGTAATTCTTGTGTTCATTTATTCGTACGTTTAGAAAGATTGAAAAGAGTGGGCAACAGATTTAATGTTAAAACAGCTATCCAAACAAGAAATACACTGAAATCTTTAATATCGAAAACAAAACCAACAAACAAGACCCAGAACTCAAAAAACTGCATATATAAGATTCCTTGCGAATGCAATACATTTTATACTGGAGAAACATCGAGACCATTAAACGTACGAATAAATGAACACAAGAATTACATAAAGAAACGACAATTTGAAAAATCAAACATTTGTGAACATGCTTGGGACCTAGGCCATAAAATACAACTTGACAATTCAACTATACTTCACAAAGAACAACATAACACAAAACGAAAAATAAAAGAGTCTGCCTTAATTCTTTTGAATAAAGACGATTGATTGTATCGCTTCTACTTCTGTAGAATTTAATCGTATCTGGTTACCGACAATTAAGGAAGAAATTATTAATGGTAACCTCCTTTTGAACAACCCAATATCGGGATAGTTCATAAGGTTTTTCCTAGGTTTTCCCTTATGACGTTAATGGGATCACTGAAACAATAGAATTCTTTGATCGCATTTTTGGCGAATGCGCTATCTTATAACAAAGTCGTACCTAGGAACGCCAGTTATAAATTCTAAAGACAACTCAAATTCTTCTAATTTGAAAGCTGGTTAACTATAATTCATGATCTTTAGAATTTTTTGTGCTACCTGTATATCTAAAAACAACAAATTTTCTAATGTCAATTTTAAATGTCATAAATCAAATTTTCATTTTACAATCTATATCAATAAATATAAAGCCATTGACAACGAAGTCAGAATAGACTTTGAAACGTTTGGTATTCCTGCAATATACGTCGTTTTATTTCTATTGTGGTGTTATTGCCCAAAAAAACACAAAAGTAATCAAGAATATGCCACAAACAACGTTTAGAAGACAATGTACTGTATATCATTCGATCGTATGGTGCCGTACATGTGCAGAATATACTCAATTCTTTAAAAAGTATTTTATAGATTATTTCAAAATAACCAACTTAAGCCTTCAGTTAATGCTCGAGATTTGAAATAAAGGTAGTTGACAGTAAAAAAAAACTATCTCAGCTTGCTGAATGACAATATTTGATTTTAACAACACCCCACTATGCTTTAATCGTAAAAGCGTACTTAAACAAAATCTTCTCCAATAAAGGGATTGAGCGAAGGGGTACTATTGAGTGACCAGCCAGATCCCCAGTCCTTACGCCGTTGGATTTTTTGTGTGGGGTCATCTCAAGGATATTTTACAAAGGATTGCTTGATCAATGTTAAAATTTTTCGAAAAAAAAACAGCCATCTTGTGACGTATACCGTGTGTTGGGCCCCATCTCGAGTTGTTGGGGCGCTTTGTTTGTTGACAGTTGAAGAGTTTTTCTGGTTTTGTTTCATCTGTTTAATGTATATTGATAACAACTTAATTAGAAAAGGTTACAGTGCAAATATTAGCAGCCACTTTGTGACGTATGTTTTCGGAAAAATTTACATCTATCAAGCAATCCTTTGTAAATCATTTTTGGGGTCATCTCATAGTATATGCAGCACGGCCAATTAGAATTGTAGATCCTAGAGAAAGGATAACAACAGGAATAAGAAATATTTTACTTCAAACTTCAAATTAAGTTCGGGAGGAGTTTTATCGCGGACTGGTTTATCGACAACTAGTTGGTGAACATTTTGAACATTCATTTTAATGTAATACAATCAAATAATTCAAATGTATTCTAGATAATAAAGAAAACGATAAATTATTTCAAATTGAACCTTGTACTATTCATAATAAGACCATAAATGTTAAAGCTTGTTGAAATAAGCTTAACAGAAGCATTTTGAAAAATGTAAAAATCTACAGGGTGATCCAATAAAAAAAGAAGATTGCCTACTGTGAATCACCCTGTATATTTAAATTTCTTTCGGAGAACCTACAATTGAATTCAAAAGTTGTTGTGTTCCATGTGTATAATTCTATAACAAAAAATTCCATAAGTGAATTCTACACTGTATATATACTCTTAGTGATATAATTATAGGGTGCGAGATTTTAGTATGTAAGGGTCTCACGTGTTGTGACAAATCTGTCCATATTTAATGCCTACTGGGTATGCCATCCGGGGTACACAAAAACTAGAAACTTATCTTATCCTTTAGCTGTCAACAAAAAGAACTATAGTATTTTTCATATGTGATACGAGAATGAAGTCTATAACTGATTGTTCCATCGTAGGTCTTATACAGGCAAGATTTAAGAAGAAAAATTTAAAGTTGGTCGCCCAATAATTATTCTGCATTTTTCTATACTAATATATAAAGACGCACAATTTGTTTGTAGTTTTGTAATCTCTAGAATTAGTGACCCAATATTAAAAATTGCTTTACTTAATAGAAAGCTATAGTATCCGGGAGTCACATATGCTACATTTTATTCTGATAAATTGTTTGCATTGATGGGGAGCAGTGTGGTGTTTTTACTTATATTTAATGTCTTGAAAAAAAAAGTAATCCAGGCGTAAAAATTGGTGTATAAACTCTTTTCTACAAATATCCAAAAACGATTAATTTATTGTGTAAAAGTTTAAACTGCCAAAAATTGTAAGAAATGGCAAAAGTAAAAAATGTCAAAAAGTCAAAAATGTCACAACAGTGAAATATGTGAAAAATGGCAAAATGCTGAAAACGTATTTTTAGAAGAGGAAAAAGATAAACATATCAAATACGCTGATTAGTGCAGCCCGTGCGAAGCCAGGACTAGTCGGCTAGTTGTTAATATAATCCACGTCTTCCAATCCATAGAGTGGCCAGCAAAATCACCAGATTTGTTTGCTAAGAGGTTACCTTAAATCGAAGGTGGATGAGACGAACCCACAAACAACTAGTGTGTCATCGCAATTCCAAAAATTTTATACAGTTAGATACTTGACTTGACAAGACTTAATCGTCTGATGGGTATACAAAATAATTAAGAGTTGATAAATTTAATTTTGTTACTCTTTAATAAACGAAGAAGTAAAAAGATTTAACAAGCAACAAATTCTACATAAATTCGAAATAATTTATAAAGAATAGTTAATATGAAAAATCGATTCCTGGCTGTCGTGTCATTGTGTTGAAATAAAATCTCTCGCTACCAACGGTAACACAAACAAGTAACACATAATTAGTCGATACTATGATTAATCCGTCCGTACTAGTTGTTAAATTCACCCTACTAAAAGAAAAACACATGACGTAGGGAGGTAGTAAAAGTGAAACGATTTCACTAACTAGTACGGTTTTATTGTGTATACGCGGACAGGAAATGAGAACAAAAACCGTTTGTGCACGAGCCAAACAAAATAAAGTCCATGTGCATTTAACGTTGATTAAAAGATGGGCTCATAAAATGTTTTAGCTATTTTTTTATTGTATCTGTGGAACAATTAAACATTTTGAAAGAATTCATTATGGTCAGTTTTCAAAATTATATTTTTATGGGATATTTACACTTTATTGGTATAAATAACGTTACTCACACTTGAATAATCATTCTAGAAATTCATTAACAGCTCATTTGGGCAACTTAATAGCAGAATGAATTCATCTAACATTACATAACTGATAATTATAAACGAAAAATATGAATACCTATTAAAAAAAGACCCATAAATTAGAAAAAACAGTGGCAAACTGTGCTAAAAATAAGCAAAGAGATGTTATATGACGAAATTTGCAGTCTTTTCAACTTTCAACAAAAGGGAATAAGCTTAAATAAATTTTAGCGAATTTGTTTTTGATGTTTTGTAACAATTTGGCAAAGTTATGACAGCATCCAAGCATCAAAATTTAGACGTCTTTCCTAATCCCTCTCACTGTATCCGATATGGTCGTATTTTATCAAAGGCGTCGCCCGGCAAAGGCAGAAGTGTATTAAATCCACTTTTTATCTACATTAACACAATATTTCCCCCCTTCTAGACCAGAAGGTAAACCAGGGAATGTTGATTTTCATATATTTTCTTCAATCATTTTTAAACTAGGTATATATTGAATTAATTATAATAAATACACCTTTATATTCCTAACAACGAGACTTTTCATTTGACTTGTCATATGATGCCCTTAACAATAATTTATTTTTTAATTTTAATTTCATTTTTTAATTCCCTCTACTTAACAGATTTTTAGCTTTGCCTTGCCTGTAAATTTAATGTGAAGCTCTGTATTATATATTTGTCATCACTTTCATTTTTATACATCACGTAATCCACGTGATTTTTTTGTATTTTTCATTTAAGTAATTTCGCCTTATATGCGCTGCTACTTTTCAAAATTTTCGGCTCAGTAGTTCTGATAGTTGTAGAGATAAAGGGGTGGGAAAAGGGTTCTAGTTCGCCTTCTTGGTAGTGTTCTTTCATATTGGAAGAAAATATGTTAATTTTTATTTATTTATTTAATAGACAAGTACCTGGGCGACCGAACATCGCTAGTGAATTCAAAATGTCACCAAGTTTGCTAGGTAAGCGTATTTTTCCTGAAATGATTACTTTTAAAACCCCTTCTCGCTTATCTAACAGAAAATAAGTTAATTCCTATAAAATATTTATTTTAATTAATGACTAATATTAATAAGTGTGTAAATTCACAGTCCTCAAATGTAAAAAACAAAAACTTTATTTAAAACACTCAATGCTGTTTCAACAACTCTTAGTTGTCATCTTCATGGAGTAAACCATCCAGTTTAGCTTACTTTGGTGTTAGGGTGGAAAAGTGTGTTTTTACATTTCATGTGTGACACACCAAAGGTTTTCACAGAATTTATTTATTATATATTATTTAATTTTCTAATTTATTCCGTAAATTTTAGATATATTTTTCCTGAAAACTTTGAGAAGGCCCAATATTCTGATTTCTTCAATATTTCGCGTTTAGTAATTTCAAAGATAATAGAAGGGTCGATCTTTGTATTGTCCTTCATACCTTTTAAACAAAATAATTATAAAGAAATATATATGTACTTATACCGACGAACCTATTCATTTAATAATAATTTGTTATTTTCCCTTATTTTTTCTTGCAAACTTTGACAAAGGCCCTAAATTCCTTTCCTTTATTTTCACTTTACGCTAAGACACTGTAGCCGAGGGGCAGATGCAAAAGAGTTCCGTTTATCGGACGTACACTACACTAAAGCTTGTCTCACACGACCGTCGTCCGCGAAGACGACCAACAACGTTGAAAACTATTAGGATTTACTCTACCAGTGAAAAGAGCTAATCTACGGGCTTTTCAACAGACAAATTTTAACGGTTCTTAAATGGTATATCAACCTCCAATGACTGAACTATTGGATAGGCTTTCTTTCTTTCGGCATTTGCAGATTTTTAATTCATTACTTTTTATTGCATCATTAATCCTTTTGGCCTGGCAGTTACTGAAATTTCCTACTAGAAAACGACACGAATGTCGCCAATAACTACTAACATCATTATGAAGACTATACAATACTATACAATTATGACGTAGAAATTAGTAAATATTGTTAGAGAAACGTGCCTCATGAAAACCCAAACAGATGGAAAACAATATTTCTAAATGTGAATGACATATTTTGGGCATAAAATAAAATGGTGTAATTTTCATTGTGATGAGTAGTTTAGAACTGACAAAATAATATAAGAATATAATTATTTATCTATTTTTTATTGAAAATAGCATCTATGTTTGAATTACTTTCTACTTACTAAAATAAAAATATGTCTTTAGTTGCATTGCTTGAGTGTATATATATTTTTCTCCTCATTAGGGTTCCGTATATACAATATACGGATACCCTTATAATATCACTCCGGATTTCTGCCTCTGTTACATCACAGCAATTTTTTCCTAAACTACTGGACGGGAGAGGTTGAAATTTGGTATCAATGTATAGTTTGGTGATCCGATCAGGAGTACATATCGTAAAAGAAGAAATTTTGATTTTAGCGGTACTTGTGGGTGGAAAAACTAAAAAAATCGACCGTTCTCCCCCCTGATCTCCGAAACTACTGAGCCTAAAATTTTGAAAAAATAGGAAATATAGAACGTTGTCCGAACTTTACAGGAAAAGTAAGGAGAAACCATTAATATTAATTTTGGGGGGCAAATTATAGAATTAAATAAAAATTTAAAAAGAAAAAAATTCAAACGCATTATGTAATACATCAAATGAGGAACACAAATATATTTTTTTCATATTTAAAAAGAAAAGTCAAACAGATATTAACGAAAATATACCAAAATTTACCCATTCCCCCCCCCCTTATCTCCGAAAATATAAAACGTAAAGTTTTGAAAAAAATAGAGGTCTGACCTGAACTTTACTGGAAAAATAAGGAGAAACCTCTACTTTTAATTTTGGGGGGCAAATTACAGAATTAAATGGAAAATATAAAATTAAAATTGTTTCTAACCCATCACAGGTTATATATCAAATGAATGGGCTCATTATGACGAAAACAAATATATTTTTTTCATATTTTTAAAATAAATTAATTAAAAGATATTAACAAAAATATAAAAAAATTTACCCATCTCCCCTTATCTCCGAAACCATAAGCTGGAAAATTATGAAAAAAAATGGAGGTATAGCCCCTCACCTCAACTTTACTTGAAAAATAAGGAGAAACCCCTAATATTCATTTTGGGGGGCAAATTATAGAATTAAATGAAAAATAAAAAATTATAATTGTTTGTAACGGATCATGTAATATATCAAATCACAGGGCTTATTACGACGAATACAAATATATATTTTTTATTTTTTTAATGAATATTTTAAAACACATTAAAAAATATTTTTAAAAAATTACCCATTCCCCCTATTATTCCCCAAACTATAAGACCTAAACTTTTTTGTTTACAGGAAAAATATGAAGAAATCCCTAATATTAATATTGGGGGCCAAATTATAGAATTAAACGGAAAATAAAAATATATTTTTTTAATGCATCATGCAATACATCAAATGAAAGGGCTCATTATGAGGAATACAAATATATATTTTTCATATTTTTAAAATTAATTGTTTGCAAGACATTAACATAAAGATATAAAAAAATTTCATTTCTCGCTTTATTCCCGAAACCATACTACCCAAAATTTTGAAAATAATTAGGAGTACTGGGGCTCACTTGAAATTTATAAGAAAAATTATTAGAAAACCCCCATAGTAATTTTTGGGACAAATTATACAATTAAAGGGAAAATAAAAATTCAATTACAAATGCATCATGTAATATATCAGATAAAAGGCTCATTATGTGAATTACAAATATATCATATTTTTAAATCATTTGTTTAAAAGGTATTAACAAAAATATTAAACATCGTCTTATTTCCCACATTAGAAACTACACTACTTAAATTTTGAAAAACATATTTTATTTGTATTTTTAAATAATTTGAATAACAGATTTAATAATTTATAATTTAAAACTTGACCTATTTTGCCCTTTATCTTCCAATCTATAGAGCCTCAACACTCAGACAGTAGATTGTAAAAGGCTTCTCTGAAAGTTTATTAGTAAAATAAAACTCTAATGTTAATTTTTGGGAGCCAAATTAGAAAATTAAATACATATGTATTCTGATCAAAATCAAGCGAATCCTGAAGCAGATAAAATAAAAAGTCTATGTGTTGAAAATCAAAGTGTATATTTTTTATAAATTTATAACGCTTCCTTTAAAAGATATTAGGGTAAATATAAGAAAATACACTCATTCCCAGCTTGTCTGAAATTGGAATATTAGATTCTTGAAGGTGTTACGGAACCCTTAGTATGCGAGTCCAACTCGCACTTGACCAAATTATTTATTTTTAGATTTGTAACTGAATAGAAATGTTATTTAATAAAATCCGTTCATATTTCATAATAGGTAAAATATTTTTTTCCTTTTAATTGCAACCTATTATATCGTATAATTATTTAATTATTATGATAGGTATGCACTCAGTATTATTCTATATTTACTTGCTGCTACTTAAATTACTAGTAACGAAAGTAAGGAGTAACGAATACTTTGTCACGGGTAGTCAGACTTAACGAATATATGAGTATTCAAAACGTCGTTACTTTTACAGCACTAGTCAACAATATCTTCATCCTCGCACACTGCGTTGGTAATTGAAGGAATAGAATGAATATATCCATTGATAAAAAAACACATTTTAAACAAGGGTTCGAACTCAACGTGGGTGGTCATCTGGCGGACGACGGACGTGAGACACCACCATAACAAAGTTTTTAAGTAGTAAACAAAGCTGTAATAGACGCTAACCTTTCGAGTTCAAACTCGTAAACGAAAATATGTTTCAAACGTTTAAACGAAACTTTACTGCGAATTTCTAAAAATGTATGAAACAATCGCCCGACTTTCCGCTCTCAACAATAAATATTGACAAAGCGTTGATGATTTTCTCGAACGTTACATCATGGCATGAGTAACAGTTCGTCTGTATGGATATGCAAACATAGGTTAACTACAAACTTTCCAATGTCAACATCCTCTTCTCTCGTCAGATAAATCCGTATCGAAGGTTTTTCCTTGACGATATTTTTCTGCAAAGCGAGGCAACGAGAAAATTCAACTTCTAAATTTAGACATCCAATTATAACTACCTACCTAAAATAAAAACATGCTCGTGAAAGCATGTTACCTTCGTTTGTTAGAGAACTAACTCCCAACGGATGTCGGTATATTTTTAAGCTGCGGTTTGTTTGTTTTTCTTTGCTCTGTCAATACAGATTAGATTTATGCGGACCACTTAATTGCGTTTTCACAATATTTTTTAACTGTTTCTAAACAAAAAAAAAACTTCAAACGCAGATACAATAAATATTTCATTAAAAAGATTTAAGGAAACGTAAAACAAACATAAAAGCGGCAACAAAACTTGTGATGATAATTTGGTAATCATCTCAATTATAACTAACTGACTCTAAATATTCTGATATTGCAGTGGAAAATGTTATGCCGCCAAAGGTTTAGTAGTGCCATAGACCGCCTGAAAAGTTACAGTGTTCTGGGAATATCTTCCATTTAAGGATTAAATGTTAGCCATAGAATTAAAATCTAATAATTTTATTGCGTCAAATGTTTAGCAATGTAAATAGTAAGGAAACTTGGAAAGTTTGAGGGTTCTGGCATTTCTGAAAGATTTCTCTTATGAGGGTTGAAAGACTGCAGCACGAATATTAGCGATAGAAATTCTTCTTAGTCGTATTCTCATGTCTGAGAAATCATGATCTCATGAAATTAGATACACATCTATTTACCTTAGATAATAAGTAGTAGTAACAGTACCTAAATATTTTTATATTTCCCTCAAGGGTTGAATATTGTAGAAACTAAAATCTAAAAACAGAACTGTGAAACTTTTTAGGCAGTTTTACTAGACCTGAAAAAAATTCAGTGAAAGGTGTCAAAAAGGTATTAGTTAAATTATGCAACTTTTTAACACTTTTTATCGTAGGAGATAAAATAAAAATAATAAAAGCAGTGAAAACCGATTAAAGTGCTTATATCTCTAGTTTGGCTTAACTGATTTTGATAGACTCGGCGTCGCTAAAGAAAGAATATCCCATTAATGCAGCCCTCACGACAGGGCTCTATTTGAAAACGTTTTTATTTTTTTGTTACTCAGAAAGTAGATTAAATTTGGTGTTATTGCCAAAACAATGATATTTAACAAATGATTTTCTATATAAAAATTCATAGACCGATTTGCGGGCGGATCAAAGTGCCCTGAGAATTCGCTATAATACCAGCTCAAAACAATTAATTAACAATAAAAATATGCCACCAACAACAACTTGAAATCATATTTCGATGCATCAAAATGAAAAAGGGCATCTTAAGTCACATTCGACATATTTTTCGGAAAGGGTTGTTACAATAAAATCACGTTTGGCATAGAAATGCGGCTATTAATATTCCACTTTTATTTTCATAGACACACATACAAATAAGTAAATTTGGGAGGTGAAGAGTGGTTTTGGGTATTCACTGTTCCTTACATCATTTAATTAAGATATTAATAAAATAAAACACCAAGTACAGCTTGAAATCTCTTTTCATTGTTCTGAATTTTAGAAATGGTTGGACCAATACGTAAATTAATTATTCCTGCACTCTGCCAGGTACCCAACTCTACCATACATTTATATTTAATAAGATTTATTGCTAAAATAATATTACAGACTACTAATGTCTGTTAATAGATAATAAATTATTTAATATACAAATCAATTTGTAGTACATTAACATTAAATAATAAATGATTTTATTTATAGTGTAGTTATTCTAAATAAGCATGATAATTTTAAATTTTTAAATCTACTTGGTAATTACAGATTGTTGTAAGTAAACCACACTCAAAAAGAGGTAACTTTGAGTGGCAAATACCTCACAAATATTGTATTTGCAGAAGTCACTTACAAAACTGGTTAAAATTTGAGATCAAACATATATGTTACAGGGACAAGGAAATCTATATACACCAGTTTATTGCATTAAATCTACGAATGCGCGACAGCCAGATAGCGGTGCACTGACAATAGCTGTCAAGACACATGGACGGATCTAGAATTTTCTTAAGGTGGGGGCACGAGATGGAAATTACGATAAAATGTATAATTATATGTCTCAACAGTTTATTATGTTTTTATTTAAATACCTATAACCTGCTCATATTGGTCTATTTTTTCATTAGTTTATTAAGTTCATGGTTACCTGTATACCGTTTATTGATATTAATTAAATGACTTTTTTCCACTGAATGGATCAGCCACTGTCAAAACATCGGAGGGTTCATCGTTTAAGCCAAATTTCAAAAGCAGTATTAATACATTTTACCGCACTAAAACAAAAATTCAAGATACACGAAGTGAAGAGCATTTTATCAGCTTTCAAAATATATTTTGCATATTGCTATCGAACTATTGTGGTTAATACAATAGGTCCTGCAAAATATTTGAACAAATTATTTAAATTGCAGTTCTTCAAGATCTACTTAATGTACAATCGAGCTTCAGTGTTATCAATCAGAACGTTATAAACTATCACTAGGAGGAAGATTAAGGTTCCAGTTGTTCTTACAACAAAGTTATGAATTTTTTGAAATCACTCACTTTACATCGGTTTTTCCAGCTTTTCTTTATGAAAAATGCTGCGATCAAAATTTATAAACATTCATTTTGAAGATTTTCTGATTTTTTACAATTTTTCTATTGATAGCATTATGAATAGATCATTACTTTTTACACTATAAGCAAAAAACGGAAATATGCCATATTTTTGGGGTTTTTAAGGCTCAAATAATTTACTTATACGAGTTTGCTGTTAGAATTATGTCAGTTATAACTTATAAACTAACATTTACCTGATGGCTTATGCGGTTTGCTGTTGAATTTTATGTCACCTAAAAATCTCTATTGACTGATGTAATATATATGTTTATAAATGCAGGAAAGGTAGAAACTTGTCATTATTTAAAAGAAAAATCTAACAATTTTCAAAACCAACAAAAAAATGTAACCCTTTTTGCCAGTTAACGTGTACGTGTTATTTCATAACAATTCAGCACTACGTACAATGTTTGTATAAGGTTTTCTTTATTAAGTTGCTCATTTAATAGTATCATCAAACATTTTGTAACAGCATTAACTACTAACTTATCTCCTAGCATTCTTTTATTTTCATACAAACATAAGTCTGGAGAATGGTTTTGTACAATTCTATCTAATTAAGCTAAAATTATTCGGTAACCATTGTACTAGAGCTGTAGCCTGTAGCAGTAATCACAATTTGGGAAACATTCATTATTACAGTTTGATGAATATTAGGTTAATAAGAAACGCTATTATTAAATGCCGTGGCGGAGATCTGTGGCAATTTTACCGGTAACTTGGTTTGTGTGTTTTTTAGTCCTAATTGTATTCACAATGAACCAGTATAGCAGAAACAAAGATCCACCGGCTTTCAGGACGAGTTTGACGATAAGCAGTCTACAACACAAACCATTACCTACCAGACACAAACGGCATTCCGATGTAACAGGTAGGTAAGTAAATATTCGAACTCCCACCACAAAAATACCATCATTAATTGAAATTCGAATCAAGCTCACCTTTATTTTAAAATTATCTTATCGGATTCTACTTTTACCTGTCTGCAAATAAATTAAGTAGTAGGAATTACTGTTTGGCGATGTACCTCAACGAGTCTTAACATTTTGTGTTGATAAAGTTTTTTGTAATAAATGAAAATTTAATTAATAAATTGTCCCCGGATTAGCCAAAAATTTACTTACAATCTAAATGCTTCTTTTTGGGTCCAATCATTTCCTCGGTTGTAGCCTTACAAACCGATTTGGCTAAGCCTTGGCCTGCAAGGCTGTGTTTAGCGGCCAGTAGCCGATCATTAATTGTCTGTCCTGCTAATCTCCCGGTCATATTGCACCTGTTGACACTTTTTATCACTTCTGAAAAGTATCACAAAACACAACACTAGGCTCCGAACCACTTTCCTCCACTTCCACGAAACCACTAATTTGACAGATTCAGAACTGGTTGCCTCGATTCTCGAGTTTTGATTGCGTCAACACCTGTTCGTTAACGCTCGTGCGGCTCCGACCATTTCAAAATACAGAAAGGATTTTGCGGCCCTCTACAGTCAGTTTCTGTAAATAATTTTTATACATGATTTTCATTCATACCAGTGTTGCCAAATTGAGGGAAAACTCTTCAATTATACAGATTAAACCTTTGAAAGGGGAAGGGAAAGGACAGGTAATGTATATCTTGAACAATGACATGAAAGTGTGTGAGTTTTCCTTAATTTGTTAAATGAATAATTTGTGATTTCTGAATGAAAGAGCACTCAAAACTTGCATTGTTAGCATAATTCATTGTGTGGCATACAAGTGTAAAAGTAACAACTATAAATTACGTTTTACGGGAAAGTAAGTATAGAATGATTTAATTTATAAGAAATTGGTGCCCAAACGGCACACTTTTGCTGGCAGCGTCCTCTCCTTTCCCTGTCAAAGGATTAAACAGTCTGCCATAAACCTTTTCATATCCCAAAATTTTTAGTGAGCATGTGTCAATTTCTGTCATTTTTTTCTGGCAAAAAAACATTGTATTTACATGCCAATTGTGTGAAAACTGCTCGAAAAAAAGCCACATGGGAACAAAAATTTTTCGAATATGAAAAGTCCTATTGTAAATTTATTGTAAGAAGTGATAACTTGATGATCAGATAAAAATAACTTCTTGATCTTTTTCCCTTTAACGTGACATTTTTATCAAAGTCTGATATATACAGGATGTTAAGAGGAGACTGGTAAACTTAGATCATATACTTCTGGAGTTAGCCTGGAATGCACAAATATCGTGACAATATTAGAAAGAGAGGGCAATAAAGAGAGCATCCTGTTATCTCACTTGGTGGGTGGAAGGAGCCAATAAACTACATACTGGACGTATTTCATTGCAAGCAGCTCCCAATGAATGTCACAATAGTTGTGGATTGCTGGCTATCTCCAGAAGTATAAGGTCGAAGGTTGTAATTGATATGTATGTCGATAAACCAGCTCTTGTTGAATACTGAAACGAAAGCTTTTTAACTAGTAAAAAGAAAATTTTCGCCAAGAGCTCTAGAGGTATCATGCAAAATTAAAGTAGGGACGAGACCGCAGAAGAATAATAATTCCTAATTCATATAATACTTATTGTGTTTATATATCTGAAATGCTAAATGTTCTAGAGTGTAAATATTACCTATACTTTAGATTACTTTTATAATCACAGCACAATGGTGAGCATTTAATTAATACTGAAACCTATAGCACTCTTTAGAAAGAAAGAAAAAATGAGAGTTAGAGACAGGGAGAAATGAAAACAGACAGAGAGTTGCAACACACACACAGAGAGAGAGAGAGAGAGACATTTCGTACCAAGCATTGGTTTCCATTTTTACTATTTTTACAACGCCACATTTTTGGTGATTGCTTAATTATTGAATATTTAATATTGAACTACTTAGCAATACAACGTGATTCCAATTAGGATTGTTTGTCACAGTTAATTCTTTTGGTACTGGCACTGGTACAAAAGAAAATTCATAGAGACAGCATATATAATCTCGAACGAAAATACAATTAGCGAGCCCAGCCTCTAAATTAAAAACATTTGCCGAGCTCTTCTTCGGCCTTTGCCGCTACGCATCACCGACAACCACCCACCAGGTACGACGACGCTGATTGGACCGGATAATACCCACTAACCATGACCGACGACGCATAACCGGTTAAGGGTATAAATACCAGGGATAATCTGAATTTCCCATCATTCACCTGATGACAATAGCAGATACAAAGCTATTGAAACGTTGTGAGATCAACCACTTCAAGACGATGGGAGCCCAAAGAAACTACGAGGAACGAGTTACATTGTCTACCAGCTTCAGACTCATCAGTCATAGTTATAGCAATTGATTTTGTCGAATTTAATTAGTTTATTTAGACCAATTTGGAAAATAAGTATAGCTAAAAATAATCAGGAAGTTTACAAAAATATAAAACTTCAATATTTCAGCCTCATCCCGTGCAAAAGTCAGCAAAAATATAAATCAGAGCTGCCGTTGAAGAGGGAGAGGGTACCCTAATGTTGGACACTGGAAAGAGACTGAGAGAGACGATTTCGGATCTTCTCAAATCTGTCAAAACACGTTTAGTAAACGACTTCGACTCTAGTCGGCCTTTACCGCTATCGCTGACTCCGCGAGTACCTCTAGAACGAAATCAATCTTGTTAATTTAAATTTAATATTTCTTTAAACCTGGTTATATATAAAAATCGCAACACCCAGAAGGTGATGTTTAAATTTAATATAGTTTTGGTAGAAAATAGACGCTATAGTAAGGAGTAAATGATTAAAATTTGAGTAAAAAATACCAAGGAGTTTAATTTTTTTATTATAGTTTTTATCCGACTTGACCATACAACGTATGGCATCACACTCCTTTTAAGGCACACATAGTGTGCCCTTAGGGGAAAATTCACTAAACCCCAGATATACTACATATCAAAAGGGTTTAGCTCTGTGGGAGCCCTTGCCAAGTTATCAGGCCCGTGGTTGGCGTCGTAGCTGCAGTTCCCTGTGAATTTTCTAACCGTCCGGGCTGTTCCTAACACGACGACTTTTTGCATCAGTTGGTAAAGATGTTCTTCCAAACCGAGGTATTTCAAATTGTTTAATAGATGTTTTGGGACTACTCCTGTTGTTGACATAACAATTGGTAACATTCGAATATTGTTCATGACCCATTGTTTCTGTATTTGAAATTCTAAATCCCTATATTTGGCTATTTTTTTAGCCTGCTTAATATTTATATTATTGTTGTTAGGGATTGCTATGTCAATTAAAGTTGTTTTTCTACAGACTTTATCTACCAAAACCATATCTGGTCTTTTGTGAGCAACAGTCCGATCGGTGAATATCGTCCGGTCCCAGTATAGCTTGTAGTTGTTATTTTCTAAAATAGATTCTGGTTTGTATATATAGTAGGGTGTTCTTACCGACTGTGATAGCTCAACTTTAAGCGCTAGTTCCTGGTGCAGTATTTTTGCCAAAGCATCATGTCGTTCTTATTCTTATTCAGTTGCAGCGAACGCTTGGCAACCTCCTGTGATATGCTGGATAGATTCAGATGTTTGGCAACCATATCTGCATCAGTCGTTGTTGATAGAAGGGTCTTTAACGATGTACTTTAGACAGTTCTTAGTTGGAATTACTTGATCTTGGATAGCCAATATAAAGCCTTCTGTTTCAGGAAACATATGACCAGAGATTAACCAGTAATTCGACGCTGAACTGTCGACATAATCTTGGTTGACGTCATTTATATGTCTTCCATGAAGCGGCTTCTCTTTCAATTCGAGCAGTTTCTGATCAGTTGTCTGGTGGTATACTTGAACTTGTTGTTCTGTCAGTCGCAGCGGTGTTGAGTCATCAACCTGACATATGACTCTGTGTAGATCAGAAAATTCTGCGAGTTTCTGGAAATGATTACGCAAATTAGAAATTTGTTGATCACGTAACTTGCATATATCTGCCAATCCTCTTCCTCCTTCAAACCGTGGCAACGTTGTATGTTCGACAGCGCTCTTTGGATGGTAATTTTGAGCTTTTGTTGGTAGAACTCGAACTTTCCGTTGTAGTTGTTCAATGTCAGTCTTGCACCATTTAACTGTTCCGAATGAGTAACTGAGTACTGAGCACGCATAGGTGTTAATAGTCTGAAACAGATTTTTACTGTTAAGCTTAGTTTTCAACAGTCGTCTTACCCTTCTATAGAACTCTGTTGATAGGTCCTTTTTCATGGTGGAGTGATCAATTCGTTGAGCCTGCTTTATTCCTAGGTATTTGTAAGTATGGCCTTCCTCCATGGATTCAATTGAGCTGCTCATTTCGTAGGGCCCCAGCTGTATTTTGCCTTTTACTAACCGAATTATCAATATAATTCCGCATTTTTCTAGGCCAAATTGCATATGGATATTACTAGAGAACCCTTCTACTATTTTAAGCATATCATGCAGCTGTTGTTTCGTAGCTGCCATCAACTTTACCCTTTTAGCTTTATTATTATAGTAGTAATAATGTGTTTGTCTACCACAGTTTTCTATAGACTCCTCAAAACGTCTTGGCATTTATTAAATAATTTGGTCTATTTCTTCTTGAGGATAGTATCCAAAGCTATCTGTAGGTCTTCTAACCCTTCTTCAGCCATCATGTCCACCCAAGCAGAATCGAGATTCTACATTCCAATGTTGTAGTTCTCTGCACCAGTGTAGTCGCTGCCGTCGATGCTCAGCGGTCAGAGTTAGCACAAGATGAGGTCGATAATGCTGCAGTCCAAAAGACCTCATACGGCGGTAAACCATTCGGACACTTATAAAATCGCCTTGTTCTCCTAACCACTCATCAGTCCAATATAAAGTAACATCAATCTTGAACCTTATTTGTGTCCTTTCGACGTCCGGTGCCTACTCTTCTCCAATTTTGGGTATTATCAAACAACGCTTGATAACATTTCATAACAGTAGTTGGATTTTTGTTCGTGGAGTTATCGATTTCTCCAAAAGAAAAAATCTGCCTCCCTTAAACAAATAATTCGACCTCTATCAAATTCACTTAGCTGGCGATACATTCGGCGTTTACGTACTGTAGGCATTTTAACATTACTAAACATCGATTTAGGGTCAATCAAATAGTTTGTTTTTTGCTAAAATTTAAAAAATGCGAAACGACTACAATATTAATTAATCAAAAAAGTTTACATGAAAAAGCATTCATCAAACTTTACTAATTTTTAATCATTACTCCTTACTACAGCATTTATGTATGTTTAACCAAAACAATATTAAATATAAACTCTCCTTCTGGGCATTGCGATTTCTTTGTCATTGGGTATACAATAACATACACAGTATTTTTTATTTATTGAATTTAACACCCAATTTTTTAGAAAAAACTAAAACTTGAGAAAAATCATACAGTAAGTGTATGGGAATTTACTCCCTGAAAAGTCAACATACATACATTGTATAAACCTGACCAAAATCTGGCAACAATGCTTGTGAAGGTAACATTTAGAATAACCTAAAAAGTAAACATAACCCCATAACTGTCATCATTGAATCAATTCATCAAAAATCAAAATTTATGTGAACTTTTCTCTTCAAAGCATTCATTTTGAATTATGTCCACAAAATTGAAGTTATACATCGGAAGAAAGGCATGCATTATTCTTATGTTGAGAGTCTTAACCTTACTTTTTCATGCTTAATTTTTCCAGATAATTGACTCCCTTCATAAATCTACCACTAAGTACACTGCCTCGGAATTGCAACCTCTTATAAGCGTAGGAAACCACGAAGAACAAAAAACAGAATTAAGCGTTCCACTAAATACTTTAGAAACCCAACTTGGAGTAACAAACGTCACTGAAATTTTAAAAATTCAACCTGATGACATAATTAAAAACATACATTTAATTCGAGACCGCGCAAACAGAAGAATTTCCTTTGAAATCGACAAGAAAATATTTATCAAAGATGTAATGGAAAATTGTGCATTTCCTGAGTTAAATTTTAAACCAAAAACTGTAGTTGTCGAATTTAGCTCACCAAACATAGCAAAACCATTCCATATGGGTCATTTACGATCAACTATTATTGGTAATTTCATTAGTAATCTCAATACTTTCCTAAGAAATAATGTCACTAAACTTAATTACCTTGGAAATTGGGGGACACAATTTGGTTTGATTAAAGTGGGAGTCACAGAATTAAACTATACTCCTGAAGAAATGAAAAAAGATCCTTTGAAATTACTTTATAAATCTTATGTACATGCAAATAAATTAGCAGAAAAGAACCCTGAAATATTTGAGAAAGCTAGAGCTGAGTTCACCAATTTAGAAACTCAAACTAGTGATCTTACTGAATGGAAAAGTTGGATGGATTATACCAAAGCAGAATTAACAAACACATACAACAGATTAGGAGTGACATTTGATGAATATAATTATGAGTCAGACTATAGTGCCAAAGATATTCAGGATGTAATAGAATTCCTTCGTGAGAAAAATATTATTCACAAGGATTCAGAAGGTAAAGAGGTTGCTCAGATTAATGAAAGAAATGTTACAGTGCTCAAAAGTGATGGCTCTAGTTTGTATTTGTCAAGAGATATTGCAGCTGCTATTGACAGATTTAAGAAATATAAATTTGACCAAATGTTATATGTTGTTGACAATAGCCAAAGTGATCATTTCCATGCTTTAAAAAGCATCATTTACAAAATGGATTTGCCTTGGGCACATAGAATTATGCATGTCAAGTTTGGAAGGATAAAAGGAATGAGTACAAGAAAAGGTACAACAGTATTTCTCAAAGATATTTTAGATGAATGCAAGGAGCTTATGGCAAAGAGACAAATTGAGTCTCCAAGTAAGTGATGTTGCTTATGATGGTGAAATTTTATTTAATTTATTTTATAGCAACAAAAGTTCCAATAAGTGATGAACTAACTTCAGACATTCTGGGAATATCTTGTGTCCTTATTAATGATCTTAAAAGGAGAAGACAGAAAGACTATGATTTTACTTGGGATAATGCTTTACAGGTACTTTTATTTAACTCCTGATGTTGAAGCATACAAAAGCATATTCTAAACTCCAAATATTATTATTTATATTTTGACATTTTTGTTTATGGTATACTGATTATATATGATGATGAGAAAGTTGGTAGGTTGGCCCCTTATTTGATTGAAATCTATTGAATTTTAATATTAAATATAAAATCAATAGTTTATTTATAAATTAATTATCAATTATCAACCCATTTCACTATTTAGTAGTTTAAGTTAAGATAGTAGCAGTAAGAAACCTGGCTAACTTGTAGCACATGTGGAAGAGTCCTACAATGAAAACTTATTCGTTTAAGCTTTTGGCTTGTTATTTTGCATTCATTATTTTGTAGTGTGGATATCCATCATTTAGATGAAAGCTGTCCAAACTAGATGGGGTCTAGGGCAAATAAATATGACTAAGTACATTGGGGGCCACAAAATATTAGTAAAAACAAAATACAGGTATAATATCATAAACTTGTTGCCAGAAGAGAAAATTTGCTCATCAATTTATTTGTCATTAAAAAATATAAAAATAATATCCTCTCTACAAAAAAACTAAATTTTGCTATTTAAACAAGGAACTTAAAAAAGATTTTGCGGGCCGCGGTTTGGTCAGTTCTGCTTTAGATCATCTGCGTATGGTCATTGCATTGTTGGTTGTCTATCTCTGCCATATTTACTGATTTGATATTCTTTCAAAATGTGCTCTTGCATGTGCATATTTTAGTACATCTTGGATTTTACATTCTTTCTATTTGCTGTGTTCTTTTTCTATTTCTTTGGGGTCATCCATGAATTACATCATATTATTTTAAGATTTCTCACTGTCTTATTTTCAATACAAATGATTCATGGATAAAAATTTCCTTACAAACATGAAACCACCTCAACATGTGTCATAATTTATGAATGACTTCATTAGAGGGTATCCAGTTGTAAAAATTCTATAGTTGAAATATCAATTATCTTAAAAATAACGGTTTAGTTTTAAATTATAAAATAATGTGACTGATAAATACGTAGTATAATTTTAAACTTATTAAAATTCCTGTACAGTCCTTAGATGTGTTTTACACAATCAGTCTAGCCAGTACCATATTTTTAGAGGCAGGCAGTAACTATTTAATCCTTCTACATAAACAAATTATATAGAAATTTTTATCAAAATACACACACAAATAAAATAACATAATGAAACTTTTGTTTACCAATTTTTCATTGCACTTGGTAACCATGGTACTACTTACAGTTTAACTGTGTTAATTTTTTGGTTTATAATCATTTAGTTAATGCAATTTTTGGTAATAATTAATAAAATAATCAAACATTTAGTATAGAGTAACTTTATGGTTATTTTTTTTATTCACAAAGCATAATTAATTCTGTCTTATTGCACACAAGTACCTTTTATTTCACAACTTTTGATAACTTTTAATTCTGTTAAAACATGAGAAAAATCTAATCCTTCATTTTCACCTCTTACATTCACATAGATTGAACACACATAGTTCACATTGACTTAAAATAAGCTTGCTACACTAACCATTCCTATATTACTGGACATTTCTTCTAGTCACATTTGGGTCTTGTACTTTTCTATTTGTTCATAAATGTTGTTTCCAATGTAGTGTAGTTTCGGGAATTGCCTACTTGTCAGATAATAATACTCTTGTTGCAACATACTCACTTTACAATATTGTCTTGTTGTTTCATCACTCAATGATGTAGGTATTCACATCAATAAGCACATAAAGTATTTCTTAATTGACCCACCAATTTCACTCAGCCTACTACCATTAATAACACTTTTTCATTTCTTAGGCCTTCCTGTAAATACATATAATTTTTATATTCGGTATTTGCACTTCTAAGTACACTTTTAACACTTGGATGAACCTGTCCACAGTCACACTGTGCTTAATGGCTGGTTAAACTATTATAATGATCTTTTATTATCAATTAAATCGTACTGAAAGAATCAACATATTATAATTCTAGTATTGGATACTAGTCTCACTCTATTCACCAGTTATCAAGCCTTGTAGATTTTGGAAATGGACTACAACTTCTTATTTGGTTGATATTAGTTGTATATGACCATGTTTTTTGAGTATACCCTTTAGGTTACTATTTCCCCACTATTTTAATACAAACCTCAATGTCATTGGTAAAACATCTCTTGAGTTTTCACATTCTGCTTAAGGTAATGTTGCTCTCATTTCTTAATTAATAATTAATAATTAAGATAATAGGGCCTCAGATTATGCAGTGACCGAAATATATTCCAGTGATTATGGCGAGAATTTTTTAAACACTTAACAAATTGTTTGTTCAAGTGTTTAAACAGATACAATCAACGGGTACTAATTTATTTTTCAGATTATTTGAATAAATGCTTCTAGCTATTTTTTAGAATAGTCCGGCTGGTCAGAAATGTTTGGTTTTAGAGTTTTTTAGTTGAGTTAGAAAGTCATCAGGCACAAAAGAATGTATATATGAATTTAATATTGATTAATATGTTTTATTGCTCAATTTAATTCTTAATTATTTTAGGTTCAAGGAGATACTGGTGTCAGACTACAGTATACTCACTGTCGGCTTTTTAGTTTGGAAAGGAACTCTGGAGCAATACCAGCCAAAGAATGTATTCCAGAAATTCTTGAAGAACCCGAGGTTATAGTGCTGATTAAAGAACTGGCTAGATTTCACGACGTTCTCCATAACGCAAATCAACAATTAGAATCATATATTCTTGTCAATTATCTGTTTCATTTATGGTAAGAATCTTGCAGTTTTCTTACATTAAAAGTCTAATAAGCTTTTGTGCGAACTATATTATTGAATATACATGATTTGTTCCTAACTTCAGTTTCCGTATGGCATTTTAAAATTAAATTCGTTCTTTAATTTTAGATCTAATTTTTTATAAATTGTGGCTCACAGTAAATTGGTATTTGGAAAACATCCCAGGAATAAAACATATGGGCTAGCATTACTGTTAACGAAAAGTTGGGTTTGTTTGACCTAATAGGGGTTAACCACAACTGCTTTAAACTTTATAGTTAATGGTTTGCCGGAAATCTTTTTAAGATGTTATGTGGAGTCACTGTATTGGGTTTGGCCACATTTGCGGTAGTGATCGCGCTTATTCAATGAAACATAAATAGATGGTTGGATTGGTCGTGGAGGTCCTCTTGATTAGCCACTTCTTGGACCTTGTTTGCAACAAGTGACCTTTACTTGTTAAGGGCCCTACTCACCTCGTTCTTCTGTCGTTTTTAACAGACGGTTAAAAATCTTCGGGTAAAAATGTCACAAAAACAAGGTGTATGGACAAGAACGTCATTTTTGCACGTCGTTTCAAAATTTTAGGCGAAGTCTGAATTTTGACGGTTGTCGCGCCAACCGTTCGGGTAAACACGAGGTGTGTGGACTCAACAATTTTATTGGTCGGGCATTTTTCATCGACAGTGACGTTCAGTATATTCACTTTTTTTTATTGTTTTGTTTATTGGTTAGAAAAATTTATGATATTAGATATTGGAACAGAGACTTTCTATTAGTGTTTATTGAACTTTATCAATAATTTCCTGGCGTGAGGAGATTTTTTAATTTTTATTTCCTACCAAAATCGTTGCCACTACTAACAAGCGGTCCAGCGTGATAAACTGGCCCAAAACAAAACTTTTGTGTGTGGGCTTATCAGTCAACATGCTTCCTTCCTACATTTTTAACCGTCGGTTAAAAACGGCAGAGAAGAACGAGGTGAGTGGGGCCCTTTAAACTACATGCTTGCTACAAAGCTGATTAATTGTTTAATCATTTTCTTTAGTTGATGCTTTTTTGTAAAATTTTATTGTTTATTGGTTTCAAAAAAAAGTTTATGAAAATATGTTTTGCAAATTTCCTACAAAACTTATTTATTAAAAAAGTGCCGCAGTACACAATATCACTAATTTTAATAAATCTATGTCATGATTTTTTCATGTGTTCATTAATACAGAGATCAGCAGTTTTTACTTTAAGCTTCTTATACTTCCGGCCTCTAATGCCAACTATCGTCACAAGATTAGAAAGAAAGGAAGTTAAAAAGAGCAACATACTTTCACTTGGTAGGTGGAAGCAGCTCCCACCAGAGTGAAACAGCCTCTTGCTCTGTCTATTGCCCTCGCTTTATAGTCTTGTCACGATATGTGTATTGCAGGCCCCCTACAGAAGTATCTGCTGTAAGATTCGTCACGCTCACCACTGTGTGACCTGATTATCACGTGACATCCCCTGACAGCGGCAAGTATAATTACAGGAAGCGGTTCGGATTCACAATTTAGGGACGTTGCGGTACTACTGATATGATACCAGTATCGATACTTAGGTTTCAATACCGGGTATTTTTGGTATCGATACTTGTCATGCAATACTTAGATACCCATATGGGTATTTATGTTTCGATACCAGTATCGATATTTGTTCGTGGTATCGATACTCTGATGGAATTCATCCCCTCGCTAAATTCATATTTTCCCGGATTTTAGGGTTCTCCCCCGCTAAATTGGTACCGAAACCTTTCGATACCAGTATCGATACTACTACCGATACTTTTATTTCCATACCCTTGCGATACCGGTATCGAAACTTTAGTGGTATCGCAACGTCCCTATTCACACTTAGTTCACTTAGTTCTAGTGAGACTTAGGAAATAGGCAAAATGAGACCCGGAGTTTGATCTAGACTCTGAAACTCATTTAATAGTTTTCAGTGAGGCTAGATCATATTTCATTTATAGTTTATTTTCTTTGTCTCTTGATAATGGCTCCAAAGCAGGAGCCGAAACGTCGAGTATCTCACAAATTTAGACGCCGTTCTCACATGAAACCTAGCCCAGTTCATATATATAAATAATATTTATAGTCATACGTATTTTTAATGCCAAATCCAAAAAAATACAAAACATTTTTCCTTAATAGAAGAAAAAAAAATACCCTAATCACCTGGCGGTATGAGATATACTTTACGACCTATTCTTATACCTATCAAATATTCATTAAAAATGGCATAAACACCGTGACACGAGATTTTTACATAGTTAGATAAAAGATGCACATCCATTTTTAATTAACTTTTTTTTCAGCAACCACATCAATAAAGCATTTAAAACGTTACAAGTAAAAGGCTCCAGCCCCGACGTGGGATCCCAAAGGCTTTTATTATTTAATACCGCAAGAGAGGTCCTAAAGAATGGAATGTCTATACTTGGTTTGCACCCGTTAAATGAAATGTAATCAATCGGCTTAAATAATCAGTCCGTCAAATTATGAAAAAATTCATGCATTGTACAACAATAGTATTTTATAGTTTTATTTTGCAGTTTTAATATTAAAATTAAAAAATAACACATTAACGTTTCTTCCATGTGAATTTTTTTCTAGCTCCTGCTTGCCCAGGTTTCTTCCTCTCTTTGGTTCGAAAGTCCACTGTTAGAAGTCCGGCTAAAGAAGAGAAATTAATTATTAGTAAGACATTAACTAAGGATCTAGATGTGATTGGAAACAAATGGATATTTCTGTGTAAATCACACACACTCATTTATCCCTGTCAATGAAGGCGGAAGATCAAGTGTGCCACAAGCTTCATTTTTATGTAGGTAGTTCAGTGGTAGAGTGGGGGGCAGGACCGGGTTATTGCGGGGTAGTACAATAATAACATTTTAAAACTCTTTAGAACCTCTTAATTCCTCTATTCTGAATAGTAAGTAATAAGCAATGAAAGTAGTTTTTACATTTTTTTTACTCACGTCAATTTTCTTTTCCCCAAACAAATCGTTTTTTTTTTTGCAGGAATACCAAACGTTTCAAAGTCTATTCTGACTTCGTTGTCAAAAATCGTTTTGTGTTTATGCAATAAAAGACTTCTTCATCATAAATAATAACATATTCCAATATTTGGTAAATTTTTCTCTAAGTAAGACTAGATAACTGATAAGGCTGTAATGCAATTCCTGTTGCAGCTAATTTCTAGATTTATTTATTATAAATGAAACACTGAAATAAACTGAAATTATAGTAACTTATTTGTAGTGTGGCAACACTGGTACAATCTATGAAACCTCGAGAACAATTCCAATGATTGATGATTTTATTAATATTGAGTGAGATTATATGGCAAGAGCATAAAACAAATTGAAAGAGGTAATAGTGAATAAAATAGACTGACATTAAGCTGTGCTTACAGTAGGGTGATCCTGCCCAGACCCGAGATTTAGACGCATCTAACAGATTATATAAAAACGAGCCGTATTTTTGGCATTTGTTTACTTTCGGAATACCGCGTACTCACTCAGACCCATACAATATTCTACCTCACTAACATTATGTCAAATATTCCTACAACAAACACTGACACCCGCGAAAGAAGAAATGTGAAGGTAAAAAGATAGTAGAAACGCAGACCTATATGACTCAGGCTTTGCAAATGATCAAGTGATAATCGCACCATATGAGGAAGATCTGAGTTGTACGCTGGGACACCAACGCCCGAGGGGAGGGGGTATTATGCATAGCTTAATGACATACCGAACACAAATGTGAATTATGGTAAAACGCAATAATTGAAAGAAAGAAGTTGAGTTTGCAGAATAGGACGCATAAGGAATGATGATATTGTTACAAAATTTACCTAAGCCGGCCCTGGCTTCATTCCGATGAGACATCAATCGCTGGGTTAATAAAAAAAGTTAGACTTGAGTTTTCGGAATGGCGCCAAACGGTATTCTCGACGCTGGTCAGAAAAAAGTAGTACCATCGAGAATGACAAATTAACCTACATAAGGAGACATTAATTTTAGCAGTTAGTCAGTTTTAGTGCGTGCAGCTTATTTCGTTGTTATGATTTCGATGTAAATAATAATAGAATCAGCTGTTGGAAATATTTGATGTTTTATGTGCAAATAAAAGTTTCTAGAAAGTGACAGTGAATATTAGTTTTAACATTAATTAATTGAACCCACGGAGTTTACAACAATATTAAGGCAAGGATGAAGCCTGTAAAAGTTTCTTTAATATTTACAGAAGTAAAAAAAGCTAGACTGGAGTACACGTCACAGGGTGAAGTCCACTTGGTAGAAGAAATCGTGGACGGTCAAGAAGATCATGGCTAGATGAAAGACACAGAATGGGACATAATTTTTGAATAAACAAATTTGCATTTATTACTTACCTAATCGCATCTGTTCTAGCATATCTTCCCCTACAAAACTCCTTAAACCCATGGAAATACCCCACCTCAAAGCACCAGCTTGACTTGAGTTTCCTCCACCGGTAACGTGACATTCTATATCAACTTTATTTTGCATGTTGGTAAATATCAAAGGAAAGTATAACTATAAAAAATAGCATGTATTAGAGGACATTTTTGTTGCACACATATAAAAGCACATCTGAATATAATAATTGTATGGTAAACTAATATGACTTTGGACATCATATATCATAAGTAAAAATGATTTAGAGTATGTTTACATGTCACTTAGTCATTGTTTTAGATATTAAAAATTCTGAATTTTAAATTTTCCTACAAGTAAAAAAATATATGTCAAGCATAGAACTTGATTTTAATCCTTATCGTTTTAAATGATTTCAAAAATATATTCAAATTATTTATTTTATAGCATTGCATCAATAAATAAGATCGTTGTTTCAACTTAATGCAACCCACGTTGATATTTAACTAGTTTTTTACGCAATTGCTTTTGAAGTGGCTAAATAGCTACTCTGATTCCGATAAGCTTGCGTGATCTATGATTCATAGATTCTACTTCAAATTTGGTAATTCCATTATTTCCTTTTTGTTTTTTGTACATTAGACTGCCTTATATGACTCATCGCCCCAATTTTTTTACAAGGAATTTTGCTGCTCTGCCGATTGCTTCAAAATTCAAGCGTAATCGATAAAACGTTTAAAAACGGTCAGGCATACATATACGGACAACAGAAATACTTTTTTGGAGCCACGAGATCTCGAGAATCCTATTGAAAATAAAAAGAAAATTTGAGGTTAGCTCCTAGTCTAGTGCCTCATTGTAAAACTAGAACACGTCAAAATCATTAGTTACTTATGTTCTAAACACTGAAGAAATACGAAACATTCGGCGAAAAATAATTATCTTACTTAATCTAAACCAAAACTAAGAAACTTTGCGGAATCACTATTTTTCAGATATATTAGGTTGAAGTCAAATTGTTTTGGGTTTTACAATTTTATTAGCACTTGTTACACTTAGTAAATCTAATTATTAAACCATTTCCAACTAATTTGCAATAATTAAGTAGGTATGTCACCCAATAAATTTACTTTAATAAGTTTATAACATATATATGTATTCTACATTAGCGTATTCTCACAATGAATTTTAACATTTCAGAAATCCGATCGGATGTTTTAGGCCGGGCGCATACGCTCGGTTTCCTGATTAGGTTTCCTGATCAGGAATTCAGATTCGGAAAGCTGAATGCCCCATTTACATACAAAATGTTCAACAAGGCGCACACGTACTTACTATTTCCAAACGGAAAAAAACCCGACGTTCGTTTCGGAATTTATTCCGTACGTTCGGGTAGTCAGAACGGAAAAAACCTAATGGCATCTTCCCGAACGCAGCGCTCACATACATTTCTTATCGTTCGCCGCATACGCACGGAAATTTCCTTTCGGAACCGCAATCAATTCATGCTCGTCGACCATTTGTGCTTTCACAGAAGCGTCTCTATTCGAACTGACCGTGTAAATTCCTAATACAAAATAACGAATGGTTTGCGCTAGGCACGCGGAATTCCGGATCTGAATTCCTGATCAGGAAACCTAAGGCCGGGCGCAAACGCTCGGTTTCCTGATTAGGTTTCCTGATCAGGAATTCAGATCCGGAATTCCGCGTGCCTAGCGCAAACCATTCGTTATTTTGTATTAGGAATTTACACGGTCAGTTCGAATAGAGACGCTTCTGTGAAAGCACAAATGGTCGACGAGCATGAATTGATTGCGGTTCCGAATGGAAACTTCCGTGCGTATGCGGCGAACGATAAGAAATGTATGTGAGCACTGCGTTCGGGGAGACGCCATTAGGTTTTTTCCGTTCTGACTACCCGAACGCACGGAATAAATTCCGAAACGAACGTCAGGTTCTTTTCCGTTCGGAAATAGTAAGTACGTGTGCGCCTTGTTGAACATTTTGTATGTAAATGGGGCATTCAGCTTTCCGAATCTGAATTCCTGATCAGGAAACCGAGCGTATGCGCCCGGCCTTAATTGGAAAATCTGCCGAGCATAATGGCGTCAATTTTAGACAAATTCTGATTGATGTTCACTTTCATTTATTTTCTATAATAATAATCTTTATTTTAATAATTTTGTTATTGTGATTAATCATTACAAACTCCTATCCACCCGGTTTATTATTAGTGCTTAGCATATTTTTACAACAGAAAGTGACTCGTACATCCATAAATTTCGTAGTTTTCGATAAAATTATTGCTTTCATACCTGATTGTTGACTAAATTATATCTGTTATTTTAAAATCATCTGCTAAAATAACCAGACAAAACAAATTTAAGGAAAATCAGAAAATTGAACGTGTTCCGAAAGATGCACATACATACAAATAGCAATTTATCATTGTTATGAAATGCCGACCTGAGGTTGATTTTTCATGGCCATAACGTTATGTACCTACCAATTATTTGATTGACGTCCTTACTTGAATTAAATAATACGGAAATAATTTGTTGTAAATAATTTTATTATTTTATTTTAACAATACCTATGAATCATGAGTAAACTTATTTATTTTAGGCACTAACATATTACATTACATTCTAGATAACTAGTATCACACTTTAACATGGCATAAAATATTCACCAAGTTATAATATATTTTTTACAGTAAAAAACATTAATTAAAGCTAATGCTGAAATGAATTCATTCAATTTAATCTAACGTCAAATTCAAACTGGCATATTCCGATACTCTGACATCTTGAAAACGATTACAGCAGTTATTTATGTACCTTGGGTTTTCGTAGTACAATATTTTATATGACAGATAAATAATTTAACATGCCATTGACATAACACAATACAAATAGCAGCACTCTGATAATTATTTAACTATTCAGCGATAAATGTCAACCCATTTCTACATCTAGATATAAACACCAATCTTCGGTTTCAAGTGAATGATAGAAACAGCAGCACCTAGTTAATAAGCAGTCTACTTGAGTATATCTGTCATCACAAAGCTGTCATTATGCTTTCATTGAATTATTGAAAGACTTTCATAATTTAAGGAACTTTCTCAAGAGTGAATGGATCAAAACCTGGACAGAGCACAGATGACCTATTCGTTTCCAAATGGCGATAGTTCTCGTACACAAATAGCTCTTCTGAATTTGTATAATGTTACGAAACTAGCCATTTTTATTACCAACTTTTCAAAATAGGATATCTTTATAGGTACAAAATTGGAAAGCTGCTTAGATCTTCAATAATTGTGTCAGACGACAACTGGTCTTAAGCATCTTCACCTCTTGGGATTAATAATCTGTTTGTGGACTCAAATAGGGCCCTTTAGCTTATTTTTTGCTACTGCTGTAATAATCACAATAGCAGTATTTGGGCTTCACAATACAACATGGAAGCTGATGAAAACATAATAGTTCTTAATGCAATGGTCAGGTATACTGGTAAGAGTGTTCTTCGTCGAAAAAACACTAATTCTTTGAGTGCTTAAATGCTATCTATATATTGCCAATTTGAAAGATGGAAAAGATCACTGGCTTTAATATACAGGGACCATGTTTCCTGACTGATTTAGTTTCATAGTTAATGAGTCCTAAGTTCCATGTTATCCACTCGAATGGACATTCAAATTTTTGTGTTTTTAAAATAAATTCTTGTACAAATACGTTCTGTCATTCACTATCATTTCTACAGCTTCTCGCTGTAGGTGATAAACGTGATTAGTTGAAATTAGTGCATGAACTGCTATAGCTAGTAAAGAAACCTGATTTTGCACTCCGCTAGGTTGTACTGATATATACATGGACAAAGTATCCTTTCAACTCATGATGTTGACAACAGTTTTCAAACCTACTCAACGATTCTATCAAATACTCCGTTCTCCTAAAGATTTCAAGGTCCCGCTGTCGCAAGTTATTGCCACCTTTTTCAGTTTTTGGGCTGTAAAGATTTTCCTTTGGTTTATGACTGACCATCTTCTGGTAGATCGTTAAAGTTCTTACAATTTGACTCGGCCCCTCTTTTTTGACCCCACACATACCAAGATCAAAAGACTGGCTTTTGACATGATAAGTACCATATTACCATTAAAATTGTAAATTAAAGTATATATAGCAAAAATCCTTTTTGATATCTTGTGACTGAGTTTTTTGTATCTTTGAAGTGCCGTATCCTAATTTGTACAGTAATTTGACTGGTCAAATCACAAAAAAATAAAATAGCCAACAGAAAGATCTACGTCGTAGGAAGCAAAAACGCCATTTTTAACTATTTATGTGCTGTCGTTCGGTACGAATGGGTTAAAAAAAGAGTTGATCAGTCATATTGTAGCTCTACAATGTTATATACCAAAAACTGCCAAAAAGATCACAAATCGCACTTTTTTCTATTCATCTAAGATATCTTGTGAATAACTGAATCATTCAATTTAACGAGGAATTTTGATCAATTTTCAATTTTTCGTATCCCCCCCTTTTCTCCACTCCCAAAGTTAGTTATTCACCCCTTACTAACAATAAATGCGTCAACATCTCTCAAATATGTTAAATGTACCCTTTCTTCCTTTAATATTCTCAGACCAAGATTTATTATTGAACTTTGTAGGCCTTCATTGTATAGGTCACATCATGCTCAAATCATCTACAATATTGTTAAATGTATTAAAGTACAATTGAAAATGAACCCTTTTGAGAAGAGTTTGATTAAGAGAAGAAAAGGAAAGATAAATGAAAAGCAAGGTTAACAACGTATGTTATACATCAAATATTAAACACGCCCTTCTTTAGGGCATTTCACAATAAAAACATTCGATATAATTGTCTGACATCACTTCTAGCCATATTAATGCTTATATTTCTTAAACCCAACGATCAGTTAATCTGCTGTAATAGTTTTCAAGGCATTTTATTTTCATCACAATACAAAAATAATCGTTTTTTTTTGCTACACATAACCCACAACAAAAATCAAAACGTGTAAAAAAATCACAGTTTCACTAACATTTACTATTTCTTCTGCTTTGAAGAATGCTATTCAATAATTGTTCAATTAACTTTTGATTGGTCTCAAAGGCACTTTTCAGTTCCCTAATCTCTTTACTTAAATGTTCGATTTGCTCGGTACTTTTTTCAATCTTACTCTGCAACAAGGGTATTGCATTTGTAAATTCTAATATCTCGCTGTTCTGATCTTGATTGTTGTTCGTAACTTTTTTTGAATACGCACCACCGCTCCCATGTGAGGATACAGTGTGCCCGTAGTTCTTTCTACGTTTAGCAATGTCATGAGCTGACTTCAAAATATCTTTAGGCAACCTCTTTTCTCTGGGGTTCAAAGGTTTAACGTTTAAGACAACCCGATAGGCTTTTGGTGATACCAAAGCCGTCCAATGGAGTACGTTGAGCAGATGCTGCGGTAAATACCCGTTGAACAAAGCCATTTCAATGTACGAAATCAGTTTGGTTTGTCTTACTAGTTTCGATAAACCTGCAGTTTTTTGAAGGCCCTGTATATCGTGTACAGCAATACCCACAAGTAAATTCATTAAAATCACCGTCACAAATAGAAGAAATAATATGTAAGTGACTTGGGCGCTGACTTCTAGAAGAAACGGGGGATCTTCAGGATCGTCGTCTACGAGCAAATCAAGATTAAGTTCGCCTGTCATCATTACCATAACGGTTATCAATCCTATGAAAGGATTGGCAAACGTGGAAGAGTCCGGAAAAATCACACAAAAGCTTATGGTGAAACCTATAAGGAGGCAAGAATAGGCAAGAAGTAATTTTGCAAACTCGCCCTGTACTCGCGTGTACATTGCAACATAAGAACCAAAGACTGGAAGTTGACCAATCATCAACATCAAATTTGTCCAACCGAACAATACTGCGAAAGCACCAATATGATTTTGCCAAGTGTAAGTTCTGCCGGTGTATATAAAAGAAATGACAAACACACTCACTATGACTGTCCATTCTATGATATTTTCTGGGTGAGATAAATATTGTTTAACAGTTGGATATCCTGCAATTCCGTAGATCTTCCTGAGGATTTCACAGCAAGTTATGCCAACCAAAACGAACCACTGCATTTCAATGACGAAGGGGTTGTTCCTTAGCATATGTCCCATCATAGATTTTTTTTCACAAAGTTCAATAACGTTCTGAGGTTGGGTATCGTTCATATTTTTACCATGGTTATAACAGTTATGCGCTAGGGCAGTAAGAACATACAACGAAAGACTCAACACGAATATAAAACAAAATAACATGCGGGCTATATAATATTTACGTATTTTCTCCCATTTTAAATAAAGGAACGCTGAACATAGAGGATGAAGCAGAATTTCCTTCTGCCCTTCATCAACGCAGGTATTGAGAAAACTGATTTCTTTCGGGTGACAATATTGAAGAATTCCCCTGAAATCCAACCTCAATTCGACTTCTTTGTTTGAAGATTCGGGATGGTGATGTAAAGTAATGGCTGAATCCAACTTTTGGTACACCATAGCAAGAGATGCGGGTGTTTTTCTAGTTATAATCCCGAGAGCTGTCATTCCGAATCTCGATTTAGCCGTCACATCAGCTCCGTGAAAAATAAGGACCTCGACGCACTGGGACAGTTCGTTCAAAGCTGCGATGTGTAAAGGCGTGTATCCGTATTGGTCTTTTGCATTTATATCAGCACCATAACTTATGAGGGTTTCTATGATATCGTACGATCGCGCAGCCTTCCCAACGGCTGCATGTAGCGGAGTTCTTTTATCACAATCGCCCATATTTGGATTCGCATTTCCTTTCCTGAGGAGTAATTCAACACAGTCAAAAGCTTGCGTCCTTGCTGCCAGATGTAAGGGAGACTGAGCTCGATGATTTCTCAAATTTGCATCAGCACCATGCTCGAGAAGAATCTCAACGCAATCCATGTAACCACTTTCAGAAGCCAAGTGCAAAGGTGACTGTTCTTTTTCTGGTGTTCTCGTATTAACATTAAACCTTTTGGGCTCTAGCAGAATCTTAAGGCACTGTGGATGTCCCAAATCAGCGGCGAGGTGCACAGGAGACAAACCTGTTCCTTCGGCAGCACCTACATCAGCACCCTCATGCGTAAAAAGTCTGACGCAGGCGATGGCGTTCGCCCGGACTGCACAATGAAGAACACTCTCATGGCAATTATGTGGACTGCTTGTTAAAGTTTGTACTTTAGCACCGTTGTTAAGGAGGATAATGGCTGTATCCGGACTGTCCCCAAATGCCGCACAATGTAAAGGCGTGTAACACTTAAAGATGGAGTTAACATCACAGCCTCGAGATATAAGAAATTTGGTTCCTTGAACACAACCGCTAAAAGAAGTTAAGTGCAAAGCACTGAGTCCCTGTATGGGTTCATAATACCGTAAATTTGCTCCTAAGTCAATCAGAACTTCCAAAAATTCGTGCCTCTTCATAAAAGCTGCCCAAAGAAAAGCGATATTAATCTCTAGCTTGGAAGCTCCTTTAAATGATTCTTTAAAATTTTCAAGAGTGATTTTCTTGGAATCCATGTCGTCAAGAAGTTGGTGCCTACCCGAAGAAACCTTCAGATGTTCGAGAAGATTCATTTTAATAGTGTCATGGCATATTTGTACTGTTAAATCTGCAGTGCTGGAAAATTCTTCGAAACTTTCATAGATATTGGGGGTATGATCAGCTGGGGGAGACGGACCACATTCCATGTACTCGAAGTCATCTGACGGCAATTCTTCCTCCAGAATGTCTTCAGGGTCATCTTTAGATGATCGCCATCTTAACAACGTGTTCGACATCTGCCCTTTGAAACTCGACATGTTTTCGATGTCGTTATTGGCGCTGACGGATCGACCCAGTTTTCGAGAAGGGGAGTCTTGGAAGCCGAAGTTGTCCATCCCGAAGGATTTGTGGTTATCTGATGCCGAAACCATTTATCTGAAATAATTGAAATTATAAATTTGAAGCAACTAAGATTACGCACTATCAGAAAATGCATTTTTATGAAGAAATGTGTTGCGGTGGTACGTTAATGTGTTTTCAGTTTGAATAATTGGTGCCTCAAAAATGTATTTTGTTTTTTAAGCAAAACCACCCTAATATACGACCTCCGTCGTGGTCGAACCCTGGTGGTTCCTTTTAACTCTATGATTTACGTCAATGTTTTTGAGCAAGCTATAAGTGAGCCTTATGTTCTCTATTTATATTTTAGTGTTAGTACCATGGGCGTACCGAGGGGAGGCATGCAGCTGCCTGCCCTGGACCTGAAAACTTGCCGAGGGCCATAAAAGCTTCTCATAAATTTGCTGACTTGCCCCCTCATAGACCAAAAATTTTTCTGATTTGTCCCTCTCTCTAGAAGAATTTTTTTCAGATTTGCCACCTTCTAGGACAATTTTTTTCTCAAATTTGCACCTCCCTAAACCAAATGCTGGGTACGCCTCTGGTTAGTACTATCGAAAAGGGTGGGGGTGGTGATCTATTTTTAGTATTTTTTTTTCATAACTTATACATTTGATATATCACATAATTACTTTTATGTTTTTTGGGCAATAACACCACAATCGAAATAAAACGACTTATATTGAAGGAAAACCAAACGTTTCAAAGTCTATTCTGACTTCGTTGTCAATGGCTTTATATTTATTGATGTAAATTGCAAAATGAAAATTTTATAAAAAAAAATCAAATTTTCATTTTACAATTTACATCAATAAATATAAAGAAATTGACAACGAAGTCAGAATAGACTTTGAAACGTTTGGTTTTCCTTCAATATACGTCGTTTTATTTCGATTGTGGTGTTATTGCCAAAAAAAAAACATAAAAGTAATCAAGAAAATGCCACAAACAACATTTAGAAGACAATATCAAATAATGCCCTTAATTTTTTTTTTTAATTTCAATGCCTAATCTGTCTTCCAATATTAAAATTAGGAATTTCGCTATAAAGTTTGAGTAAGGCCTTTTATACTATTTTTTTTTAATTTTAGGCTTAATAATAAAGGGGGGTAATGGGTTAGTTTTAGTATATTTTCCTTAATATCTTTTAACCTATACATTTTAAAATTAAAAAAAATATATTTAAATTCTTTATAATATATTTTTTCCAAGTTTCGGAGAAAATATCCTGTTACCCACGGTCAGACAAAGAGTGATTCTTAAATTCTCTTATAAAGTTTAGTGTTTAAAAAAATTAAACTAACAAACTATGTACTTGGTTTGTTACCTATTAATGATATGATTTGACGAAGAACCGATCTAAAATTGAAACTATAGTCAAGACTTTACATGTCTACCCCAACAAGTGACAGAAAAGCATGTATATAGATTTATTATTTGATGATTTAGGTAGTATTTTCTATTGTTTGTAATAGATAATTTTAATCACGTTGTACGTATATACTTGTTTAAATGAGAAATAAAGAACCATAGGTTTTTTAATTGCAACTTAGTCTTCTCCAAGAGTCAGTTTTAAATCTATTCTAGTCTCTTTAAACAGACGATTTTTAAACAATTTAAAATAATCACGCACTGTGCTAGTCCTTAAAATATTAACTATTATTATGAGCTTAATTTGGTTTACAATATTTCATGGGCAATATTTTTAGATATTAATATTTTAACAACAATGAAGTATTTTCCTATTATACATCTGTAAGCAATACCCAACACTTCAGTTATTTAAATATATAGCTAAATAAATGAATCTTGAAAATAATTTTATTTATAAAATAGACCAAATTCAAATGAATAAAAAAGAAAACAGTTTCTTTTTTTTAAATTTTAGGCTCGGAGATAAAAACGGAGAGGTTTACGTTTTAAATAATTTGCTTAATTTTTTGGATTTAATAACAGAGGAAACATATGTTAGCATTTTTCATGATGAGCCCTTTTCATTGATATATTACGTTACGCGCTTAAAAAAAAAGAATTATTTTTCATATGATTTTATAATTTGCGTCTCAAAATTGATATTGGAATTTTCGCTTTACTTTTCCTCTCATTTTTGAGCCAATCTATTCACTTTCTCCAAATTTTACACTCAGTAGTTACTGAGATAAAGGGGGATGGATCGAATTTTCAAGACTCTGAATATATTTTAACCAAATTATTTGAGGATTACATGATGTACTTGAAATAATTTACATTTTTTATTTTATTATTAAATTAATTTCAGGATTGTCAAATTCACATTAATTTATCAAAATATTAAGCTCAGTAGTTTCGGGGATAAAGGGGGGGGGTCGAATTTTGTATATCTTTTAAACAAATTATCTTAAGATACGAAGAACATACAGTTCTCAAAACGAGTCTTTTCATTTAATATATTACATGCTCTTGAAAAAATAATATACTTTTTTTGTCTTGCGAGTATTATACAAGATTTCCGAGAAAATGCGTGTATAGGTGAAAATTTGAACAAAGACTCACTGTACTTAGAGATAAACTCACATCAAGTCAAATCTTTGCTTTTTAATATTTGCATAAGGTGTAAAATAAAGACTTTTTATACATTGGCATAAACTATAACAAAACTGGATATTTGGCAGTTCATTTGTGATGAAAAAAGTTATACAGGGCTTTCATGTCAAAACTAGCCACACATTAATTTATATTGACGGGGGGACACATTTATTTTACACGTATCTCTCAACCCGTAAGCGGGAGTTAATATCACTTCTACAAGTTTAAATACAAAGGGGTATCATGTGATACCTCTTTTTAAAGGTCTCTTTTTTGCCAATCTTTTGACACGTAATTTTTTAAAATCAGATTATCTTTTACAGAGTAAAACTGTAAAAAAATAAATTTTTGAAAATAATTGCCAATTACAACAAAATTGGTTTAAGGTCTCTGATAAGGAATCCGAGGTCAGATTTGCAACATTCAAAATGGCGGATTCGATACGAAGAACATACAGTTCTCAAAACGAGTCTTTTCATTTAATATATTACATGCTCTTGAAAAAATAATATACTTTTTTTGTCTTGCGAGTATTATACAAGATTTCCGAGAAAATGCGTGTAGGTGAAAATTTGAACAAAGACTCACTGTACTTAGAGATAAACTCACATCAAGTCAAATCTTTGCTTTTTAATATTTGCATAAGGTGTAAAATAAAGACTTTTTATACATTGGCATAAACTATAACAAAACTGGATATTTGGCAGTTCATTTGTGATGAAAAAAGTTATACAGGGCTTTCATGTCAAAACTAGCCACACATTAATTTATATTGACGGGGGGACACATTTATTTTACACGTATCTCTCAACCCGTAAGCGGGGGTTAATATCACTTCTACAAGTTTAAATACAAAGGGGTATCATGTGATACCTCTTTTTAAAGGTCTCTTTTTTGCCAATCTTTTGACACGTAATTTTTTAAAATCAGATTATCTTTTACAGAGTAAAACTGTAAAAAAATAAATTTTTGAAAATAATTGCCAATTACAACAAAATTGGTTTAAGGTCTCTGATAAGGAATCCGAGGTCAGATTTGCAACATTCAAAATGGCGGATTCAAAATATCTGATGAAAATTTTTAAATTCAACCGATATACGCCAAAATTGGTATTGGGGTTTTACACAATTCAAGATGGCGGACGAAATTTTCGTTTCGAGGGTTATTTTCATCGTCCATATTGGATCCCCCATCTTGAATTTTGTCTATCAGATTCGTGATTAGCGAACCCAAAAACACCCTTATAAGAAGTTTGGTGCAAAACGGCTGATTTTTTAAATTTTTATTCGCCATCTTGGATCCGCCATTTTGAATTTTGCAAATCTGAACTCGGATTCGTGATGAAAGACCCTAAAAATCACCCTAAGCTAAATTTTGATGTAATTGGCAATGTTTTCAAAAATTTAATTTTTTACGGTTTCTAGGTCTTTACTCTTAGTTTAAAAAATAATCTGATTTCAAAAATGATGTGTCAAAAGATTGGCAAAAAAGAGGCATCACATGATACCCCTTTGTATTTAAACTTGTAGAAGTGATATTCACCCTCGCTTAGGGGTTGAAACTGCAAGGTAACGAATACGTGTAAAATGTGTTGTCCCCCCGTAAATACAAATTAAGGGTTTTTTGGTTTTTTTCTTTTAAAGATATTTTAAGTCATTTTGTGTGGCTAGTTTTGAAATGAAAGCCCTGTATATGATCTTAAACAGTAATATCTTAATATACTGAATGAGTTTAGATGAAAGTAATAACACTTGGTAACCAGTTAGTTAGTTAAAGTAATTTTCATGGGATCCTTCTCCCCTCATGACCAAGGCCGTAGCCAGAAATTTATTTCGGGGGGGGGGTCGGACAATTTTTTTGATTGCTGATGGACTGATTAGAACTTGTGTAAATATAAAATTTATTATTATGAAAAACATGATTAATTGGTTAAAATTGAATCTTAATCGGGGGGGGGGTGTTTGAACCCCAAGGACCCCCCCCCGATGGCTACGAGCTTGCTCATGACATTCCCAGATCCGTTTCTGCTAAGAAATCGAAAAAACATAAGGAAGTTTTCTTCTCAAAGAATTCTATTTTAATACCGATAATAATGATATTAAATAATATTTATGTACTGAACGATTGTGCTTTAATGACGATTAGAAGGTCGATTATTCGAATTCTAGCGCATTATTCTGATAGAAAAAAAAAAAAGCTGTAACAATTTGCCTAATTTGGTCTATTTTGATGTACTGAATGTAACGAATTATTTGTTACATCATTTTCTCACACCAAGACATACAATGAAGCATTTTATGAATGAGTTCGATCGAGGAAAAGCGAAATTTCATGCGCAAGGTCATGCTTTTGTTGTCGATTAATTCGTCTCATATAATTATCTAATATACATAGAATGCAAGTGATATCCAAAGCAATTAAGGAAACGGAAATATTTTAATTTAATAGGATTTATACAATACTTCTCGGAATTACAAACATGGTCCAACATCGTTGTACTTGTAAAATAATAATTTTCAACATGCCCAGGTAATTATGTAATTACCATTGCCCACGATTATTTACCTGCAACAAAATTTTATACTCCAATGATTTTAGGAAACACATTATCATATGCAGATCAAATTTTCAGGTTCAATTTTGGTCTGTCTATGTAATGAATCTGAATAGGCCACCCCAGGACAACAACCTTGAATTGTTTCCTTCATACTTGTTTATTTAGATTCTCCCGATCCAATAGGATTTCCACTACTCACTTCTTTCTGTACCGGGTAAGGATTTGAGATATGTAATAGAGACAAAGTCCTTCTTTAAATCATCTGAACATTGCATCCAGTTTTTTCCGCACTTGCCACAAGCGTAAAGACATCTTTCACGTTTTAGGATGCCCAGTAATTTTGCCTGATCACTTTACCCAATTTACCAGACCAAAAACAACTAAGATTAATAATTATTTATTTCTTTGAGTATTTTATAAGGCCAACAAAAGTAACATTCGATTAGAAACGTGGCTCTATCAAACGATATTTTGTATATAAAAACTCAGGATTAATTGAAACAAAATAAGTTATAGCTCCTAGTGTAGAATTCCACCTAAAACGTGATTAGCATACAGTGACACGAGTGACAGTGAAAAGTCTCCTTAGCTCAGGTCATTTACGGAGAAAAAGACCTTTTGGTGACAAAATTAATAATACAACAAAATCAAAATCAACGTGTTCTAATGATAAAACATGACTAATTAACATAAAATTCAATATTTTTTATCGATGAGTTTTTGTTTTTTAACAAAAAAAACCCAAAAAACGGTATCAACTTAGTGTTTTACTTTTTACACAAAGTCCACGCATGAAACCGTGTTTGCTACTATGGGCAATGTTAAAGAGAAATGAAAAACCTACAAAATGAGCCACTATAGGCTCAACTTCATTAATTGGTTCCTTAGATAATGCAACCTTTATCATTCCAAAAAAAAAATCGTTTATATATTTTTTATTTTATAGCTAAAACATTCTTATTAACTGAAAGGGTAGATTTTCTCATACTCAGCTTATCTTCTAAAAATAAATACTGTAGCTCCAGGAATTTTTGCAAAATATCAGTAAATCCTATGAAAGAAATATATTTTTGAAAGGCCATATTACCTCACTGGATGACCCTATCATTATGAATAAACCACCGTTGGAAATTAGAAGAGTTAGAGACCCTTCATCTCACGTTTTCAAAATTTAAAGTATTAATACATATAGGTATATGTTTGGTCATTCCGTATCAATTTATCTTGACGAGTCCATTCGAAAAATTGCCAAGGGGTGGTAGTGTGAAAAATTAATCTTAATGCAAATTTTAAGCAGAAACATATTTATATTTCTAGCATAATATGGATTTATGTAATAGATTTAGCAAAATGGAATACCTAAACTCCATTTAGATAAACTAGACACTGATGATAATGATGGAGTAATGTTTTTGGAAAAAGTGAAGTGAGGGATCTCTAGATCAACTCTTCTACTTTCCAACGGTTTATTCATAATTATAGGGTCATCTAGTGAGGTAATATGGCCGTTCAAAAAATATATGTTTTCCAAAGGATTGACTGAAATTTTGCAAAAACTACCCGGGCTACAGTTTTTATTTTTAGAAATACCTTCAATATTTAGTTCCTATTATTTCACGAGATGTACTCAGGCTGACAAAGTAGCATCTTAATAATTGATGAATGGAGAAAGAAACTCATGAAGCGGGATGTTTATTTAATGAGAGGTACCCACTCCGTATTATATCAAGGACTTACTTGAGGATGCTTCTTCAGAAGATTCACGCAACAAGTAGTATTAAAAACAATACAAACACCAAACGATCTGGTGTATAGTATGGCCAGCTAAGTTACCGGACTTAACGCCACTAGATTTTTTGTAGGGTACTTAAAAACCAACGTTTACGCTACGACAATATTTACGTTTTAAAACAACGAATTATTGAAAAATGCAGGGCAGTTTCAGTTGACATATTTGAAGGCATACGACTCGAATTTGCTAATATTTATGTCAGCAAGTAGACGGAACACAATTTAAACACTTCTTTCTTACAATTCATTTAACTACTTTCGGTGTAAATGTGAAATAACAAATTTAGTATTTATTTAATTTATCGTTCAAAATTCTTCTAATCCCAAAAAAATAATATGGCTGAGTAGGTATTGACGATATCATTCAAATGAGCTATCACTTGATTTACTTGCCATAACGTCCTATTTAAAATTAGTGGCCACACGTTTTATTCGATAGAGAGATGAAAATCGTTTAAAAATGTATGCCCATTTCTATTTTTCCACATGACACTAAAAATAAGCGATATCTTTGTTAAATAAATTTACATTTAACCGTGTTTTTGAAATCGTTAAAACCAAGAACTATAAGGATATATTTCGGTTCGTTTAATAATTTTTTCACGATTCATACGACCTTAAATGTCACATATATATACTAGTTCTTACAAATTTATACTACTGACCTCACTCCCAAAATGTTTATCGAGTTATCAAAGAATACATTTTTCCAAATCTACGTGAAACATCTCAATAACCTGATTACTCAAGTCTAATATGCTGCCATGAATAGAAATATCTATTAATGTTAGAACATTTAGAAATCTACTTAATCACATTATTATTGAGGTTACTGAATACAAAATATATAATTAAGTTTGAAACTGTTATGGGACCATTAAACATATAGTAATTTTTCAACTTTTTGGATTCGACTTGTTTAAACAATTTTTCTCCAATTGCGGTTAATCTTAAGTCATGATAAAACAAACCAACAGACAATAGTTTCCTTAGATTATTTACTCCGTAACGTTAAATTATTGGTATTGATGAACATGAAAAAAAAAGTTCAAATGTTACTATGACTGGATACTAAACTGTTTTGCCCAAAAATTTGGAGGCGATTCATTATAACACCTAATATTATATTTTAACAATAAATTTCTGAACACGGAATCTACCAAAAGTAAAGTTATTTTAGGAATCTAGGAGAATTTATAATGTATTCATCTGTGAATCGTAGTTGAAGAAAAATAATTCAAATTAATGTTACGAGAATTCATCCGACAGCTGGTGCAATCGGCCATCAACAAATTCGTGGAAGGGACGCTATTCCGATATTTCTGGGAATCCGAAATGTTTTGCCTCTCAACCGACCGACCGCTGCCGTTACTGGGAATTCTCTTGAAGTTTCCAGAACACATGAAAGAAGTTTCCTGCTGGTTCGTTGACTTACCAGACAATTCCAAGAGAAATATATAAATATGGATAGCTGGCGATAGGAGTCAGTCTGTTTTCAACGGTCGTATTGTATAGTTAAGATACAATGTAAATAGTTTCTGTGAATATAAATTGTAATAGAGTGAGTTGGACTGTGTTTTTAAATAAATCCAAGAACCTGTGTGTGAAAATAAAAACATTACATTAATGTGATTTAACCGTTTTCATAAATTTCGTAAGCGGTTTCAGTTTGGCATTAGAAAATTGTTATTAATGGGGCATTTTCGAGTGCAAAAAGTAATGACCATCAGAAAATTTTATGATAAAGTCGAGTCAAATTTTGTCTACTTCCAGAAATACCTAGGTTACAATAATCCCTTAACAACAATTTGAGTTTTACAGTTTGTAATGATTATTGTACAATCATATGATCATATTGTCACGTGAATTTGCACTGGTTCAACTATTCCTGCAGTATTACGCCTTGTTTCACAAGAGACAACTATCTGATTTCGTCAAGTTTTGTATATTAAACACCTCTAAATATTATTCATAAGGTTTCCATGAGAGTCCAACTTATGAAGATACACTGTATATAGAGACTAGAAGCCAATTGAGAACCTTCATCTTGAAGTTGTTTCACGATATTTATTTTGATTTAATTTCAATCTATTTTCGATTTATTACGCCTTAGGTTTCGAACAGAGATATTTTTCTATCACATTCGTCAAAGCATTACTATACAGTGCGGAACAGCCAAATGGAATAAATTCGATAACGAATAAAGACGGCTTGTAGGGAAAAACGCTTGGGCACGTTGTATTTTTAAATGTCTTTTTTTCAACACAAAAAAACGTGTATATTATTAATTTTTTGCCTTCTCGAGAAAATTCTAGACATAATTCATGTGCAATGTCCTACACATATCTTCATCTGTTTCGGAAATATTCAGTGTTTTCAGATCTATTTCAAAAATTAACATTAAAAAAAGAAAATTATTTTGTTTCACAAATTCGCTACATTACACTCAATACTTAATTCCCATTTAGCTCTTGATATTGAAATAACAAGCAAAAACCATTACTGCGTTCTTTTTTACTGATTTAAAAAAAACAGTTTTGTTTATTTTCGTCAAAACTCATAACCTTGGCATTTTGTTGTCTGCCTGTGGTAATAATAACAGAAAAATTGTTTATTTCACACAAATGCACAAAATAATCATTCTACAAATGATTGGTTATGGAGATAACACACGGACACAAATGAAAGTTTCTCGCTTATTTCACGAAAATTTTCTAAATTGGCCGCTTGTATTCCAAGGAACAATTAGCAAAATAAATAAGCAGTTTCGCGAGCTTGGTCATGTAAGACAGATACAAAAAGTAGCTGCCAATGCTGTAAGTGATAATAAGAAATTTGATATTATGCTTGAGTTTCAAGCAGCCCCACTGTTCAACGTTAGCCACTTATAAATTTTTCGAGTATTATAAAAAGTAAAATGCATCCCTATAAAATGATGCCGACTCAGCAGCTCATGGAAGACGATTTCGATAGTAGAACGTATTTCTGTGAACAAATGATGGTAAGGTTAGATAACAATGTGATCCAATTAGAAGATGTTTTGTTTCCTGATGAGAGCACATTTACACTTCACCGTCATGTTAATCGTCAAGATTGCCGCTATAGGTCTAACGAGAATCCTCACTGGATGACAGAGAAACATACGCAATATCCTGAAAAAGTTAATGTTTGGGCAGGAATGGTTGGAAATCATATCGTAGGTCCCTTTTTCATTGATGGCAACTTGAATGGAGATAAATATTTAGAACTGCTCCAAAATAATGTCGAGCCAACTTTGACAAACTTATATCCTGATCCAGTAAACCCACAAGTTCCTGCCAATACAATATGGTATTAGCAAGATGGAGGACCGCCCCATTACGAATCCTGAACAAATTGTTTCCAAATCGGTGGATTGGGAAGCGCGGATCGATAGAATGGCCTGAATTGACGAAATTGGACTACTTTTTGTTGGGATATGTCAAAAGTACTGTATACAAATCTAAACCCCCCAACTTAAATTACCTAAAAAGACGAATCACGCTTACGATTAGATCAGTCACGCCTGAGATGTTGAGTAATGTTATAAGACATTTCTATACCAGATTAGCATGTTGCCAAGACGTTCGCAGCAAGCATTTTGAATATTTCCTACATTGACATTAATATTTTTTTATTTGTGTTTTTTTTATACTATTAAGAAATAATCAATATCAATATTACTTATTAGATTTATAGTATAATATAGCGAATTTGTGAAATAAATTTATTTTCATTTTTTAATGTTAATTTTTGTAATAAATCTGAAAACCTTAATATTTGCGAAACAGTTGAAGATAGGTGTAGAACATTGTACATTAATTATGTCTAGAATCTTCTGGAGAATACAAAAAATAAATAATATACGGGGGTTTGCATTTAAAATAAGAAAGTTGGTATTGGCCACTGTCACATGATATGCCCTATATATTTTTTTATTGAAAAAATGCGCATTTAAAAATATAATTCGACATGTCCAAAGGTTTTTCCCAACTCGCCCTCCTTCATGCGTTATCGAATTTATTCCATTTGGCTGTTCCACACTGTATAAGAACAAGTTTTTACCGATTTTCTAAGAAAAAAACTGGGAACCTCCATTTTTTCCGATAGTTAATAAAGTATAACTAATTCGATTTATGTATTAAAGAATTTTTCTGTTATACTTAGTAGACCGAATTTTAATGGTTTCAGTCAAAAACAGTACGCCTGAAGAGTAAATCACAATAAGCAGTAGAACTAACCAGGCTAATCAAATAAAAAAAATCAACAATAAACAAGGCTTGATATAAATTCCAGAGAACTGTTTTGTAGAGACATACATCACTTGAAAGTGACAACTGATATTCAAAACAATACCTAAAGTCATTTTGATGATAGATAAAATGGCGTTCTTTAAACATGACTTCCAGAGGCGGATTTACATAAGGGCACTGGCCCAGGGGCACCCACCAACTTTTAAATTTTGTTTTTTTTTTTAATGCTATATAAATTTAGTTTGAGTATGTAAATATCCATTTATGTGACATGTTGTATTCATAATAACAAATGTAAAATTTTAAAAAAATTACTGCCAAATTTGAATCCTTAAGTAGGCCCCCACTAGTTTGTGCCCAGGGGCCTCCACCAACTTAAATCGGGTCCTGAAACGTTGACAAATCATTAATGAAACCCTGTACATGATCGCCTGGTATAGTAATTAGATTACTATATTAAATGTAAATATTTTAAATCAGCATAACAAAAAAAATTAATTAAGGATGAATATAATAAAATTAACATTTTTACGATAAACAACTACATTATGTAAATAATTATAACTATTCCGCATAACTTATTCTTCCTATCATAAATACTTCTGTTTGTTTACATTGAATATTGCTCAACCACCTGGAAAGTGTTACGTGAAACTATAAAGTATACTGCCGGTACAAAAATTCTTGAGAATTTATAGAAAGGTTAATATCATACAATAACGGTTACTTGTAACACATTGAGATAGCCATCAGCCAAGGATAGTAATTAGACATGTGAATTCTCGGTATCTATTGAAAAAATCATTTATTAGCAATTGACCTTAATTCATTTATTCAAGTGCCACACGGCAGAATAGAAATTTAAAACTTAACTAAAAAGAAGAAAAAAAATTCTTTCCTGATCAATTCAATATTTTTTCTGAAGTGGAATAGCAAAGTTGCAAAATACAACTCATAAATATACTCCCCAAATCATTTTCACTTTAACTCGGCCCGACTTCAGAAAAACTATATAATTGTTGGAGGAAAACAATATGTTTTCCTTTTTGGCTAAGTTATTGTTTTGAAGCCGTTTTTGAAGTATTTATCTGACATTTTTTAATTATACATGTTTTGGTAAAACATAAATGCTATAGTAATGATTAATTTGAATAAAAAATACCAAGGAGTTTAAATTTGTAAATAAATATGTTTGTCCACCGCGGTTATTTATACTCTCCACAATACGTCTTGGCATTGATCAATAAGGTGGTGAATTTCTTCTTGAGGAATATTATTCCCAGCTACCCGTATTCCATATCTTAGAATCTCCAAAATTCGTGGGGGTCGGGGTAAATTTCCGACCCTTCTACCCATCATATTATAAACATGTTCTATGGGCGGAAGATCGAGGGATCTGGGCGGCCATGGCAACAGATTTACATGGGTCTCTTCAAAAAAGTTTAAACTAACTCGAGCAACATGAGGCCGAGCATTATCTTGATGAAATATGGTATCCATGAGACCATTAAGGTAAGAATATGATATCTTCCTGTTTTATCAACTTCTTTAATTTCTCGAGTCCCTAATTCTTTTAGGTTAAAATTTTATAAAACGTACATACATACGGCTCCACTACTCCCTGAAGATAAAGTTGCGCTGTTATGTTATAAACAAAGACGGCCTGGGATACACATACTATTAAAAAAGCATGCTTGTTTGCTAGAATGCTCATTAGTAGTATGCTATGTATACATTTGCTAGTGAGAGCACAGACTTTATTTATTTATTATTAAGCATTCGTATTATGAGCGTACTTCTTTCTAACAAGCATGAGATACACATGCTTTTTATTAACTAGTATTCAACATGAATGTGGCTTTGAGATATCAAATAAATTCTATTTTAACACTTTTAGGAGCACATTTCGTAATGAAACTAATTTGGTAGCGAATCACTAAAAGACGAAAACATAGAAAATGGGATCTCAACTGGATTAGCAGAAGACAATACCTAGGCGCAAGAAGATACTGGACATATATATATATATATATATATATATATATATATATATATATATATATATGAGAGATGCTATTTGGCCAAAATCAAGCTGAAAATCACCTTAAGATATTTAGCTTCTGGTGACTCGTATGCTTCCTTAGAAGTATTATACAGTGTCGGAAAATCCACAATATCGCATGCCAGTGATCTCCCAAAACATTCAAGCTCACTGTCTAGTTCTATAGTGGACTGTTCGTTTAGTTTTTTAACAATTTCCTGTAGCCCTTGCAAAATGTACATTCCATAAATATTCAGGGTAAAGAAATACAAAATTAACAGTTTTTTCGTCGCCTCATCGAGATATCGCGGCAAGTTTTATAAGCACGATTGATCTGTGAGCCCGATTTTAAAGCTAGCATGCGAGCAGTAAACACGTTCGGATTTGCTTTTAAGTAAACCTCTTTTCATCCCTACCTTACCCCGCGTGCTAATAAGCACGAAAAAAATAGACCGGTTTGCTTTCAGGATACTAGGTAGCATGTGTATCCCAGGCCTGCAATTGCTACTAATTATCATGTGTGAATACTCTTTGCTGGAAATTAGCATGCTCAGTTCAAGCGTGCTTAAAAATCAACAGTCGTTTGATTTTCGAGCATGCTATTTGTGTCGCGGGTGGAAGGGGGTGTGCTTTGAGTATGTGTGAACCGACATGCTTATGACCACGCTTATAGCAGAAATCTCTCTTTTTTTCGATATAATGGCCTTACACAAATGCCTTGCAATCGATAATATAGTTTTATTGACTTCTGTGTATATATAACCACTTTTATACGTTTGTAACTCTACACCATTATTTTCACGATCGTTTGGAGCCGACATTTTCAACAAAACCATGCGACTAAACTGATATGTTTGCTTCTAGCACGCTTTTCCAGGAGTATGCTTAAAATAAAAATGAAGATCAGGCTATTTTAAAGCATGCTCACTAGCATTTTGTAATTTTGGGTTTCAAGATTCAATTTTAACCAATTAACCATGTTTTTCATAAGAATAAATTTTATATTTATACAAGTTTATATATCTTGGAAATAGATGAACAAATACATCCCGAAACATTTTTCTGCCTACGGCCTTGCCGGTGCCTAGTCTTCTCCGATTTTGGAATTATCAAACCACGTTTGACATATCATATTAGTAGTTGGATTTCTATTCGTACGGTTAGCGATTTCTCGAAATGGAAAACCTGCCTCCCGTATACCAATAATTCGACCTCTTTCAAATTCATTTAGCTGACGATACATTCGCCGTACCCGCACTCTAGGCATTTTAACATTATTTAACATCAATTTTTGATCTCACCAGTTTGTTTTTTGTTAAATTAAAAAAATAAATAATAAAAAAACACTATAATATTAATTAATAAAAAAAAGTTTACATGAAAAAACATTCACTAAAATTTTAATCATTACTCCTTACTATAGGATCTATGATTTACCAAAAGAATATTAAATTTAACCATCTCCTGGGTGTTGCGATTTCCTTGTCAATGAGTATAGTACATGTAATTAATATGTTTTGTTTAAAATAACCAACTGCATTATTTTTTTAAATAGTTTAAATTTTTTAAAGTTATTTATTGCTTGATTTAACTTACATTAGTGTTTTTTTATTCGGGTTTTGTTTTTTTTTTTTAATTTATTTATTGTGTCCTAATAAAATAAAAAAGAAATTAAGAAAACAGTACTTCAAAATTAATATACCATAAGAACTGTTACAACTTTTTTTCCTTATATTCTTGATATAAAGCATTCAAAATATTAACAATATAAAATTTATGCTGATTTTTTTTTTTAATTGGGTAACTTTAATAACTACTGAGGTAAACCCCATACAGTACTTGTTCAATCGACATCTTTTCATTGACGTTAAAATAATATCAGATCGTCATTTAAAATAGCCGATAACAGTATAACTCATTAAATGGTCGATAACATTATGTCATTAAATGGTTTGTACTTCATAATGTTAGATGCGAGTATTATTACATTTTAGAAGCGACGAAATTATGATAAAATTCTTTAGTGAATTTTTCTTAGAAATCTATTAATTCTTTTAGGTGTAGTTAACTAACGAAAATACGCAGGTAGATAATGGCATATAATGTACGATTCTCTTTTGAAAGTACCGAAATCTGCTCATTTTCATAAAATTATGGACATAATAAGTTTGCACGCCTTACCGTAGCAAATAGCAATGTTCCAACGTGACATATAAAAATTTTAAATTGGCACTACGAATAAATATTATCTTATGTGGTTAACGTTTAAAAATGCTACCTACAAAATTAAGTCTATTGTCACTCATTAAGTCATAAACTAATTATAACAAGCGTTAGTCGATAGTGTTGAATTAAAATTTTTATTGTGTCTTGATAACTAGATAAAAAATGTTTTAAGATCCACTTTTGGAGCATGTACATATACTTCTGCTTGTCATCTGTATAAAAACGAACTATGGCTGTCATCTTGACAAAAGAGTTGTATTTGATACAGCGAGACAATTCTTGATTTATACGGGAAAAATTTAGAATGACAAAACTATATATAGTTATAGTCCAGATCAGATTGTTAATCAGAAAATAGAGCTTATGAGTTATTCTGCTGTTCACTGCGATTTTCTTTTTATTCGATTTTCAATTCTTTTCTGTAATAGATAATTTAAAATTTTAACAGTCAAAAATAAAAACCATATAAGTTCTGTTGTTTCTATTTCTAAATAAAAAGCTGTATATTTAAAAAATCTAAAAGATATAAAGGTTCTAATCTGATTTCATTGAGAATGGTATTATAAAGTAAATAAAACATAAATTTGAAATTTCAATTTTCTACTAATTTTTTAGTATGGGCTGCCAACGAAATTTAGGTAGCAAAAGACGCTCTTATCCCTATTGATTGATTAGTTAATTTTTTTAAAATTAATACTCTTGGATACTCATTTCAATAAAAAACCTTTTTTAGGAAAGAAAGCGTTATGCGTACTCAAAATTGTTTTAATATTATTTGTTTAAAACTGGCGCCCAAACGGTATTTAATGTTACCAAATAGCGTATGACGTCATGTGTGGCGTAAACTACAAACTAATAATCGAGTGTAATTAGTAATATTGAAAATTCCATGCAGTTGAAGTGAATTATGAGATGCACTTGAAAAAAGTGCATCTCATAATTCAATTTTTTGTAATGTTTAGTAGAAGGTTCCTATTTTATATACATAAGCGTATACGCAGTTGCCCCCTACCCCCTCCCAATGTTTACAATAAGAGATTAAATTAAAATGTATGTGCCTATACAGTATTCTATTTTTGCCCCAAAACGAAAACGCTGAAGATAAGCCCATATTAATATGGTATTTTAAAAGAAGCAAAAGTGGATTATCCAGTATTTTTGGAGAAATTAATTATTGAAAAGTGAAATTTACTAATAATCGACGAGTTTGAACGAATACATTTTCCAATGTTGTCCGTTCTACAAATTTGAATAAATATGAGTCATAATATCTAATTAGATGAAAAGCAAAAGCAACCACGCAAATATTTAAACATTCATTACATCAAAATTCTTAATTTTTTTTTTTCATTTTTACAGTTCGTCAGGTTGGTATTTTTCTTGTGCCGTTGTTAATTATCTCGTTCTGGAATTTTATTGAGTATTGTGAATATTTGAGTTTTGCCATACATTTGTTTGAGTGATTCTTAAATATAATAAATTGGAACTACCGATAAAATTAGCATGACCCTTGAGAAACAGTAACCCACAAACATTTTTTAATAATCGATGATAAAAAATCGAATATCAAATAATAAGAAAAACAACGCAGAAGGTAATTTTTGGCTATAATAGGAGACAATTAACAATTATGGGCCAAAAAGTAATTATTAGTGAAAGTGACTATTGTGAAAAATAAAGCAAAAATATATATGAAACTAAGGGAAAAATGCACAAATATATTCGTTGAATAATCCTTCAGTTTTATGAACACTCCAAGTACATTTTAAAAGCTTCTTATCTGACTTGACCATACAATGTATGGTATCACACTCCCTCTAAGGCACTCTATGAGTGCCTTAAGGGGAAAATTCACTAAACCCCAGATATCCTAGATATCAAAAGGGTTTAGCTCTGTGGGAGCCTTTGCCAGGTTTTCAGGCCTGTGGTTGGAGTCGTGGCGGCAGTTTCCCATGAATTTCCTGACCGTCCGGGCTGTCCCGGCTTTTTACATTTGTTTGTAAAGATGTTCATCCAGACCGAGGTATTTTAAATTGTTTAATAGATGTTTTGGGACTAGTCCTGTTGTTGACATAATAATTGGTACAGTTCGTGTGTTGTTCATATTATTATTTAAGCTTTTTATTATTATTGTCCACTATTACATTGTACTTCCTGAAATAAATATCAAATTACAGCAAAATTGCTAAATGACATTTTTTAACAATCTAAATATTGAGGATACACCACCAATAATTGAAAATTTTTGAACAAGACGACAAGGTTTTGGTTTTGTACAATTTTTAATGTCTAACGAACATGAAAATATTCCGTAAATAAACATCTAAATAATAAACATGACAAAACACTTATTTGGGAAATCGTTACAATTTCTCTTCTATTACAGTTAGCTTGTGTTGATTCATCCATTTGTCCGACTTTCACGATTAATAATAATGGAATTCCGCTCAACTCTCCACATAACATTAATGAATTATTTTACGCACGAATTGCTGTGGACAGAACAAGTACCTAATAAAAAGATATAATTATAAGAAAAACGTACAAATGTATTACAAACCGCATAAGATATTTTACAGAAGTAAAAACCAGATGTTGATAATTTAAGATTTCGGTAAATACAATTTTTATCGGAATTATTGTTTTTAAAAATTGTAACATTTCACAATTCTTATGAAGAAGGGCTTTCGGTTAACATTTTTTTGAAACTTTGATAATAGGTGGTTCTGAAAGTGAGAATCCAAAGTTCCCATGAGCACAAGTTCTGTCTTTTAGACGTACAACCCCTCTGTGGTGATATTTTACCGGTTGCATTGTACATCTATTTTTGTAGTATATCTCTGTGATATTTCTCATATTAATTTAATGAAATTTTTCTAATATTGTCACCTTTTGAAGCTGGCTAATTGGCAAATCACCATTTGTACCGTTTTACACTGCAAATTTAAATTTTGAGGATTCACTGACAAGCCTTTTACTCCTAGGTATTTATTTAAATAATCAAAATCGATATGTACTATTATTTACCTCCTCAATTTTACAGAAATTACTTAATAAACGTCATATTAGGTTAATTTGGCGAAATCATAAATACATTTCAATCCATTTTTGATTTTAGTTGTGAAATGAAGCCAATATCAGATGAGGTGCATTTAAAATAATACGCAATCTAGATTTCATTTGAAATAAAACTGCCTCTTGTATTAGTTCAAGGTACATGATTTATCAATCATTAAAGTAAAAATATTTACAACTTTTATTCCGCAATGCTTTAATAAATTGGGACATGGTTTAAAATAAACTTTCAGAGCTAGTGAGACTGATAAATTTAACTTTACTTAAATTTTTTTCGAAAATAATAATATCCATTACTGGAATTGTTCATAATAGATTTTAAAAAAGTAAAAAAATTACTTACAACCACTGAAATCATTAAGCACCTCACGACTAGCGCCGGCGCCGGCCCTAGGTCTTAATCATGGTAGAGCCGCATTATATTTCGACACCCTTTGGACAACGACTCAGCTAGCTACAGACAACCTGCCCTTCTGAACACAATTTTAATTCTCACCTTTGGCTTTTGGCGTCCCTTGCTACCTCTACCCATGGACCCATGATATTACTATATTCGTTAAATAAAATCATGCGTATTATATTCTGTATCTGTCTTACCCTATTGACGTCACTCGGTGACAACTTCATCGTTGTTTGCATTGTATATGGGAAACTTTTTGATTAACAGATCTAGGTAAAATTTTACTTGTCGCCCACTTGTTCGTGCTTAGAACTTAAATAAAAATTACGTAAACAACTCTCAGTTAGCTACTTTTCTTATCTCTATTAATAGAAATTTTCACAAAATTTAACTTATATAATTTGTTTCTAATTTAATTTTATATACATGTGGACAACAAAGTTGATTTTTTTTGGCAAATAAAACTAGAATCCTACAAACTAAATGTTTTAATAAATCAATTATCCGAATTTATAAACGATGTGGTTATTCAACATCCGCAGTATAATTCAGACATGCAAATAATATTGCTGACAAATTTAATTTTTGCGAGGCCTAATCTAAAACTAAATCGGAAACCGACGACCATAATATTTCCGATAATAAAATCCGAACTCAACAAATCAGATGATTGGGAAAAAGAGTTTGATTACAATGAATGATGTAATAATATAATAAAGAAATCAATATGTTTTTGGCTGACTGACTGGACTTGTTCCACAATATGTTTGAATGTTCATTTCATTTGTGGTTAATATACAATTAAGTACCTTTACAAAAATTTTCAATTTTAATAAATAAAATGCACGATATTCATTTATTATATACTATTTAGACAAATGGGTGTAATAATTAACAACAATAAAACGTATTGGCATGGCACATACCATTTTATGTCGATACCGAATGCGATTAATGCGTCATGCTCTCTCATGTAACGGTTGCAGAGCGAGTATAGCAACAGCGACGCGTTGATTGTATAATTATCGTCATATATAAACAAATTAGCACAAAACAACATGTTAAACAATACTTGTGAATCACTCTATCTGTTGAGAAAATCCATTGCGTAGTGTAAAAGATCTAAGGGTGTCCCAACAAAAACGAGCCACCTGCAAGATTTTCTAAAGTACTCATTATTTTGGAAATCGCAAAAACAAGTCAATTGTAAATCTTTTGAATAGATAATTTGCTTATCTTTATATAAAGAGCCAAAGACAAAACGATTAGGTACCATTTTCTCCTCTGTCTCTCAACCGATTTTCTTCATTTTTGTTTTGTTTAGTAGCTACTGACGACCTTCAGTACAGAATGCTAATATTAATTTATAATGTTGGTTCATTCATATATATATATATATATATATATATATATATATATATATAATAAAAATTCATTATTTACGTCCATACTGTCAACGCCAAACAACTGACAGTGCCGCCGCCGCCAGACAGTCAAAACTCAAAACATTGAGTAATTATATATGGAGGGAGCGATCGTTAGGTGCTGTTATATTCTTAGAGCATGTACTTTGAAAGTGGCATGCAAGCGTTGTTATTGTTTAGTGGTAAAATAGTCAATGTTGTAGATCAGTATTGATTTTTCGGACGCGTTGCAGTAACTTTCATATTAATTATTTTGTTTTTAATGTGAATTTAATTATTTGATTAATATATTATTATCACAACCTTCCCGAAGGTGTTGTGGAAAAAATTGTCAGACAGCGGACAATAGAGAATGTATTAAATATTTAAGTTCTGCTAGGGTTGTTCGTCCTCTCTTTTCTTTAATATTCCTGAACTTGATTAAAACCGTAAATGACGAAAACTTTTAGGTTGCAAAGAACAATCTTCCACTTATTATATCGAATATTTTGCCAGGAGAGGTTCCAGCTAATAATTTGGGGGTCATTCATTTGTCAAAAATATTGCGAATACCGATATTTGATTACATTTTTCTTTTCTTTTTATTTCAATAGATTTGTCAATATGAGTGAACAATTTTGGTCACTACATCTACTTCTGCGATTTCTCCACAACACTATTTCTTATAAAAATCTACTTTTTACAATTTCATGAAATAAGGTAGAATTTCGACCACTGGGCGACCACTAGTAATTTTAAAGACTTTTTGCTATTACGACAAGAAAAATGAAACTGACAATGGATTTTAAATCATTTTATTATAACAGCTGTTCGAAATGATCTCCATCCACAACAAGGCAGTGATATAATAGTGCCTCAAATTCATTGCGCACATTGGGAAAAACATCTGAAGTCGGGCACATTCTTCTTGGATACGATATCTCAGATCTCCAGTAACTCTGGAGGAGTAGCATACATGCGGGTCATTAGATGTCCCCAAAGAATAAAATCCAGAAGAGTCATATCTGGCAACCCCGCTGGCCACTCGATGGCACCTGGTCTTCCAACCCATCTATCAGGAAATCGATTATCCCGAGACTCTCTAACTGGCAAGACATAATGTGGTGGTGCACCGTAGTGCTGAAAAACAAGTTCGCGTTCTACTAGACGATCATCTTCCTCCAAAATTGCAGTTATTCTTGGAACTACAGCGTTTGCTAGTAAATCTAAATACTTATCTCAATTTAAAGTGTCATCTATGAGAAAGGGTCCAACATATGATCACCTAGGATTCCTGCCCATACATTTCGCTGAGTATGAGTCTCTCTAAATAACTGTGGATTAATGTTACTCCAATATCGGCAGTTATTAAGATTTACCTCACAATTTAAATAACAGGAGATTTCGTCAGAGAAGCAATTATTGTAAAAAATGGGATTGTTGTTTATGTGACCGGACAATGTTTCACAGAATTGTATTCTTCTGTCAAAGTCGTCCTTTAGTTTTTGGACCGGTCTGATTTTGTAGGGATAGAACTTATTACGTTTCAGAACTCTGAACACCTGATGTTCACGCAATTTGTCTTAAAGATTTTTTCGGTTCCATTACAATGTGTCCTAATACTGTACCTTCAACTTCATCGATTCTACTTGGCTCGCGTTTCTTGCTAACCGTTTCGTTGGATTTGCTCCACAGTTCATTAATGTATTTATACCTTACCAGTCTTTCTGGGCGAAATCTGAAATTACGAGCAGTTTCTCTAGCACAATTATTACTCCGAACATAAAGAAGAATAATTTCAATTTGTTCAACTAATGTGAAAACCACTTGTTTTTATAGAGTAAGAAAAATAACGAAGTAAAACCTAAATACACTGAAATAACTATTTTTTTATATTATGTGGAAAATGATGCACAGTAGCGCACCTTAAAAATTACACGTCGAAATAGTACTCTTCGTCAAACAGGCTATACAATGGAGACCATATCGAACATCTGCTATAAAATGATTTAAAATTCATTGCCAGTTTCATTTTCCTTCCGTTCTAGCAAAAAGTCTTTAAAATTATAAGCAAATTATCTATTTTATTACTCGCTAATAACATAAGAGATTACAAAAATTTCCAGGAATCACGTTTTAGTTCGCAAATTTCTTAAGCGTTGGTGGAATATCAAGAACAACACACCGTTGAATTCCTTTTTAAAGAAGCTTTAAAATGAGGTGACACTTATGGTAAGATTGCATTTAAATAAAATTGATTAGCTACCGCTAGGGTGAGGAGGATGCAATTTAATTAATGGTTATTATGGCCCAAAATGTCCTCTTCAGTAAATAAAGTGTTTTTGAGATTTTCAAAATAATGAGTAATTTGGGAAATATTCCAGGTAGCGCTTTTTGGTTGGGACACCCTGTATATGAGACGCTTATTCTACACTTCTCTTCCAGGTTTTCTTTTATAGTTTCACTTCTGAATTTATCATCTAAGACATGAATAAGGGAATCCGCTAAGAAACTTGAGAACTCTAGTTTTATTACATTCTATATCTCTTTTTTAATGCAAAATAGTTTCATGGGGGTAACTGTTACTATGAAATTGCAACTATTTTTTGCTGATAAAACGTATTACAGCAAAGAACGTGCTTCATAAGTGATTGAAAATAATTGTTGATATACATAATTTTCAATCGGGTATCCGTCAAAGGTATATTGATATTTATTGCTATAAATGGTTCATTTTGCTGGCTGACCCAATTCTTCAACCTTCACTGATTTGGCATATTTCAAAAGTTTGTTTATTTTTAAAATAACATTCCACCATAATTTAAAACAAACATTTTCTTTCATAAATTTTCTTCACCACCTGCATACTATGATGGAAAAAAGATCGTTCTAAAAATATACGAAATCAGTATTTGGTTCATGTTCGTATCTTGAGAATCATAATTGTCAAGTAAACACTTCTATAAATGGGTTAATTTTGGATTGTCATAAAAATAAAATTCAGGTCGAAAAAAACTAACAATTCAGCTCGATTAATTCTGCTTATCTAACATAAACAATACATAACGTATTGAATTTACTTCATAACCCAAATGTACCAAAAAAATAACATTTATATTCGAAAGCAAAAAATTACCTAAACTTAAGCACTTTAATTTCTTATTATCTCTTAATTTTAATTTTAGGCATTGTTTTAATTCTGGGTTTTCCATCCAATTTTGTCTTTGAACTTTCCTTTTTATGCAAGTAAATATTACCCACGTTAATAAAAGTAGTATTTTATTAGTTTTTTGACATAACTTTATTTATAATATATTTTGAATACAACAGTGCCGAAATTCTGTTTTGATATGGGTTTAAAATAAAATACTAAGGAATTTAAGGTCTACTTACTACTATTCTAATCTAATTTACTAACGTATATTTCAAAATTTATTATTTCTTAAAATAGTGCCGTGGCATCGTTTTAAACCCTCCTTAGTATTTCATTATTATACAGAGAATTGTTTAAACGTTTTTTTAAAGAAGACATACTGGAAAATTCAAAAGGCAAATGAAAGCAATTTGTTATAGAGCCACATTTGTAACTTAAATTTGTATTTTACATTTTGATACTCATTAAATTAGGAGTTATTCATTTTCCACTACCAGATTGACTCAAATTATTGATTGTGAATAAGCTTTCGGGGCTAAAATGTAAAATAAAAATCAAGGTTTTTTTATAATTTTGTTCGATTCAAAAAAAATTTAATTGTACAGTTTTTTCAATGTAATTCATAGATTTTAAGGATGTAGATACATTAAGACATTTCAGATAGACAGAATGGCTAATGCAAGGTTTTCGTGATAAAAAGACTAGAAATCAATGTAATAACCAAACGCAAACAGAATAGAGAACAAATAAATGTGAAGTGAGAACAAATTATAGGTAATGAAACGAGATTCAGGGGAAGGGACGACTTCGAAATAAATTAAATTTTCATATACTGTAATTACTAGTTCTTTATATTAAAAGCCGATTTTTAGTTTAAACTCACAGAATGATGCAACAAATGTGTAGTAAATAGTCCCCAAGTAATGCACTTAAATTACTGGTGGATCAAGTTAGTCATATTTTATGGGCATCGATTAGTGGATGAAATTCCACCAACTATTAATAGTTAGCCATTAATATTATCACAAATGGTGACTCAACCATTTTGACTTTTTATTGTCTTACATACGTAGATTTCGTTCCTAATTATAATAATAATAAAAACATTATCAGGTTACCACCTGAATAAATGTGAAATAATGAATATGTCAGCCTCTACTATGTTAGATATTATTTCTTGGTTTTAAATTTCAACTAAGTACTGTAAAAACATATCTTACTTAGGTTTTAGAAAAATCAGCAAACTAATTTATCTATCATGTCGATATTTAAAAGTGTAGATTGTGCTTATAAAGTAACATGAAGTAACCCCCTATCATAATTATATTTTTACCTATAGATTAGAAAAATCAAAATTAGATTTGGGGTATATGGTACCTACTCAAAGTTTATTAATTTTTTTAAGTATTTTGGAAACGTCAAGGTGAATCATTCGAAATGTATTTTTAAATAAAGCTTCGTGTTGAGCAAAGGCATTTAAATAAATGATATAAAATTAAAAACACTAGAATGTAAAAAAACGCAAAACAAAACTCGGACATGATTTTCTTTTGGATTATTTTACAAAAGTGTTTAGTTTTTTAAAATTTGGAGTTGGAGCAGGAATGTTTACATGTTAAGAAATTCAGTTAACGGTTTTTTATATTTTTATTGGTCAAGCATAGGGCGATATAATGTGTTGCCAACATTTATGTTACTTTTTAATTTAATTAACTGTAACCAGATTTATTCTTCACACGTGTTATTTCAAACAATAACCTAATTGAAAACAAGCAAATGAAATACGATGATCCATATATCAATTTTATATAGAAAGCTGAAATTGTCATTAAGACAATTTCTCAAGATTTTCTCTTAAATAAAATAGGTACAATCATTTCAAAAATATCTAAATAACGCATACCTAATTTTATTCAAAATAATGACATGACTTTCCCCTAACTTTGTTATAAAATTCCATATTTAGTCATTAACATAAAAAAATGTTAAAAAGAAGAAATGATATCCTTCATCTTATAGCACATTTCAAGTCCATAAATAATATGAAGTCTTTCTAACCGTTACTTCGTTAAATATACATATATCAAAATAATAACCAAACCTTTCCTAATACATATAAGGGATCCCACATCGCTTAAAAATGCATTTAAGGTGCGACCAAAGATTCGAAGTTTTGTCGGTATATTTCTTGTTTTACTTCCAGAAAAACAAAAATGCTTAAATGTCATTACTAGGAGGTTAATGCCCTAAATAATAATAAGAAATGATTTTTATGCTGTTTTAAAAAACATACATAATGAGAATTTTAGTTAACAGTTTCATATATTTTTCCTTTTAAAGTAGTTATTTCTTTGCAATTCAATAAATGTTACAAATAAATTCATTGATGCAAGCATGTTCTTAGCCATCAAAGTGATAAACGGAAAATAGCTCTTAAAATATATTTACATACTAATTTGTAGACTATTCAAATGGTTTCAAGTTTAGCAAAAACACTTTAATATCTAGTAACACATGTTAAAGTGCTAACCAAAGATGAGAAAAAAAAATCGGATTTTTTCTTTCATTTTTATCTTATTAAATATTTGGTGGAAATGTACAAAGAAAATACCAACTAAAAATTTTGAATATAAACACATTACTCTAATACCTATTTTAATATAGAAACTAAGAATGCTAATGAAACAACACATAGATATTTTATCCAACCTAATGACATGGTATTTCCGCAAACTTACAGAATTCCAGATCATGTTTAAAAATTCAGTTCAGTCAGTTATAACAATATAACCATAATTCTTAATGGAGATGTTATGTTAGAAGAAATGAAATTGTCACATTTACAGCAAACTTAAAATGCATATTATGCAGTATTTCTATTCTTTACCTTATTAGAATATATAGAAAGCAATAACCTAATCTACTTCATACAGATAAAAGTTATAAGGTATTTGACATCGTTTAAACACGTATTTAAGTTTTCTTGCCATATTTTTATTGTACTTATATCTTGCAAAAGACAAAAAACGCTTCTATGTGTAGTGAAAGAATTTTAAAACGCAAGATAAGCATCGGGAATATTTTTATTTTTTTGGATTTTCTTTGAAAATTATGTTTTAATAAATATTCCGCGAAAGGTTTTACATTTTTGAATTTGTAACACACATTTTAAGAATTTTCATTAATTCATAATGCAAAAAGTAATGTAAATGTATTATTAACTTAACTGTAGGTACTCATAGTTCACTTCTTTGCAATGTTCTTTCAAATATTTGCTAGGTTTATATAAAAAAAACTATAATAATTTAATGCAGAAATTAAAAATGTTAATTAAACAATACACCAAATTGTATGTTAGATTGTAGATTTTAAAGGAAGTAGACTAAATTTACATAAATTTATACACTAATAACCTGGTATTTCCGATAATTTACATATAGAATTCCAGATCATTTTTATAAATATCAGATTGGTTAATTATCATAAAAATATAAACATATACTCTTTACGGTTGGTTATAAAAGTGTAAAATGACACTTGATATTTTTTGTCGGTATTGTTTAAACAACGAAAAACCATATAGCTTAGTAAAAATTGCACTTTTTGCAGTTAATTAATTTTTTTTATATTCTTTACAATATTTCGAATGAAAAAAGTCGTCACACCCATCATCGTATCTCCAATCCATTAATTGTTATGAATTTTTTTAAATTGGAAATCGCCGAAATTCCTAATTTTCTTGAATTAAATAATATACCTTAAAAACAGAAATGCTATAATTTTTAATTTTTTATCAAGAATTTCAGCTATATTAAACAATTTAGCCTAAATAGATTTTAAAAATTTTGTTTAGATCTATGATTTTTTACATTATAACAATATGTATGTATAAGATGAGTAAGAGAAACGCACTTGTAAAAATTTTTCGCGGTTTTTCAGCGGTAATACGTTAAAAAAATAACATTACTGTTTCTCATTCATTAATATAAAATTTTTACATTAAATTATATGAGAAACAGTAATGTTATTTTTATAACGTATTGCCGCTGAAAAACCGCGAAAAATTTTTACAAGTGCGTCGTCTGCCTTTCTCTTACTCATCTTATACATCGAGGTGAGAGTGAGATAAAGATACTCCTCTCTCAAAAGTGCATGCGCGTAGGAAGCATATTGTTATAATGTAAAAAAACATAGATCAAAACAAAATTTTTAAAATCTATTTAGACTATTTTGTTTAATATAGCTGAAATTTTTGATAAAAAATTAAAAATTATAACATTTCAGTTTTTAAGGTATATTATTTAATTCAAGAAAATTAGAAATTTCGGCGATTTCCAATTTTAAAATATTCATAACAATTAACGTGTTGGAGATACGATGATGGGTGTGACGACTTTTTTCATTCGAAATATTGTAAAGAATATAAAAAAAATAATTAATTGCAAAAATGCAATTTTTACTAAGCTATATAGTTTTTCGTTGTTTAAACAATACCGTCAAAAAATATCAAGTGTCATCTTACACTTTTATAACCAAGAAGACCTCCCGGACATTTAAAAAAATATATATGAATTAAAACAATTTTGCAAACGAATGTGCCGCTATGCTCTGGTCTATATTTATAATCATTACTTCATTAAACATTTAGTGCATTAATAACCAAACCTACCTCAACACTTAGATAATGTAGAGCATTTGATATCGCTTTAATGTGAATTTAAGGTGCGATGTAAAAAAGTTTTGTTGCTTCAAACACATTCCTTCATAAAATGCACCTGATCAGTCAATTATTATTGACATGTACAGGAAGTTAATCCCGTCGCTTGAGTAATAAAATACTTTTGTAAATTAATAGAAAAATTCAAAGTACTCACCTATGCTTGTCGATTTCAAAAATCTTCTTCCCACGAAAACATTCCTACGTGCAAACACTTAATCTGCATCATCGCAATAACCGCACTCATCGTAATTATTTTCGGCCACAATACGACCAACAAGCGTGTAATCAAATGAAATCACAGCAAATGCCGGTGGTACACAAAAGAATAAACAAACGCTCCCATTGCCATCATTATAGGGTCGAATCGCTGTTTTCCCAACATCCACGAAGCATCAGCGACAAAATCGCGTCATTACCGGCAGCTTTGCGAAAAAATTCGACAAAATAATATAAACATTCATAAGAGTCGACTCTTATGAATGTCGGACTAAACTAAACTGCGATTAAAGTAAATTATTAAATTGGCTCTCGTAAAGATGTTCTCTTTAAAAGACAACTCGATCGGCGTATGGAGGGGCATTTTCTACGCCAAGAAGACAACTCAAATCGAGCGCGCACTAAGAAAACCTTTCGAACGAAAAAAAAATTGCATTCGCGGTCCAACAGTTAAGTGTACTTAGTTAGGTGTGTAGGAATGCCGGTGTCCAAACCCATGTGGAACCAGAAACCAGATAGGAGTGATTCCTTGTTGAATGCACTCTCCGTCAAGGACATTCGACGACATACGGTACTATCACCACTTGTGCTCTTGAACTCGAGATGTCCGCGAAGGACATCGAACGAGTGCAGATTATACGAGCTTAATATAAAACTGAGTTTGAATAATATAAATGTTTCATTTTAACAAATACATAAAGTTTTTGACAATATTTTTTTAAATTACTAATTTAAGCACATTTAAGATATACGAGGCAGTTTGATAATTGAACGACTTTTTGAATTCTCCCTGCAGTAACTTTAAAAGCAAAACTGCTCCTATCAGTTATGACTCGACCTATGTCCAACTTTCAGCAACTTCCGTCATTTTGTTAGTACCTGGCAGCCTTTGAAAGTAGACAGTTTTAATTATCCAAAAACTTTTGGTCACAAACTGATCAGGTGTTATTGACGTAAGGTTGATTTTTCTGGGAAATGACCTTCATATCGAATTTATGAGGGAGTTTATAGTGCAGTCATTGAAGTATGCCTTCTAAATTTTTTATTAGTAATCGATTTACATGAAATTTTGGAATTAGGCTCATCTAACCTCTGACTTCAAAAGTGATATTGACCCGAACTCCGCTTTCACTCTGGGGGTGGTTGGCACCCCTTCTCGGTGGTGTAAATTTTTTTGCATCGGATATCGATAGATGACCTAATTTTAGGCAAAAAATGTTCTATAAAGTTTTTCCAAAAACCCAATACTTTTCAAATTATTGGCAATTGAAAATTCGGAATTTTTTCATGTTTTTCATTGTTTTTTTTTTGCAAATATCTCCAAAAATATGCATTTTAACTAAATTTTATGATAAACAAAATTGTAGCAGGTAAAAAACTGAACAAATCGGTTTTTTATAATGTGTTCTAAGTGCAATATTAAGCCAGATATTAAAGATCAAAGCCGTTTTTTATTTTGTCTGAAAGTTAATCGAGCGGATACATTTTATGCATTCTAATGAAAAAGCATATTATAGTGCTTGAAATAAGCTTTAAAATGAGCACTATTAAAAGTCTTTTGCACGTAAAATGAGTGAGCTGAAATGCAAATAAGAACATCTAATGTTTTTTTTAAATCAATGGGTTTTTATAAGTGACATTTCCACCAAAGTTAAAATTAATCGAATTCCGTCTACAAATAAATAAATAATATAAAGAGTTTGATGGATTCTAGCAGTTTGGCTACTTTAGGACACATATTTTTCAAAAAAAAAAACAGGATTTTAAGAAAAAAAATTCGAATTTAAAAAAAAACGACTTCTTTTCATATCTGAAAAATAATGAAAGATACGTAAAAAAGTATAATGCTGAAAATGTCGGTCTTTTTTGACAAAAATTTTGGTTTGTTTTATTTTCCTGTCACATAAAAATTGACAGTCTCTCTCGAAACCGTTTCAAAATAAAAGGTTTTTCACTTTACAGTGATGGACAAATGTGTGGAACCAAGTAAATATCTCTGGAGTTATTAGAGATATCAAAATGAAATTTGGAAGGTGGATACTGCAGTAGATTGCCTATTTGTTTCCAATTTTTTTTACAATTTTGACTTCCTGTTTTACCGGAAGTAATGTCGATTTTAAAATTTGCAATGAAACATCCTGTATAGTATTTTAGTTTCTGATGAAACATTTTCGGGTTTGATATTGTTTACTGCAATACCTACCGAGATATTAACAGAAAAGTAACTAAGGAAAGAAAAAATTCGATGGTAGCTAAAAGCTAAACTCGGTTCAGATTTCATTTACCGCTCGGTAAGGATTTGTATTTATATTGGCCAATCGGTGGCATTATACCGTCACAGCCAACAGCACTGCTTGTTCCATAGTCGAATACACGTGCGTTTGTTTAAATCGGGCGCAAATTAAATCTGAATCAAGTTTAGTAGTCCATAAAATTTATTGCAGAAGTGACAGTTGTTGTCAAAATAAGTTATTAGTTTTTTTTAATTGAATGTAAAAAGATTGTATTGTTTTAATTTGATCGTAAAATGGCCGAATTAAGTGAAAGAGAAAGAATAGAAATATTAATGATGATTGGGTATGGGGAGAGGAAAAGGATGCATCAAGAAGTTTGTGACATTTTTAACATTGTTCATCCGAATACACAAATATCCCGTTCAGTAGTGACGAAAACTTTGCGAAGGTACGACACAAGTGGAACAGTTAGCAATTTACCCAAAAGTGGACGGTTAAAAAGTACAAGTAATGAAGGTGTACCTCAAAATGTTGGTATATCTTTGGAAGAAAATCCTTACTTAATATGCATGGAGTTAGCCTTCGTTCAGTAGGAAGGATATTAAGGCGAGAAAAATATCATCCATACAAAATTCGCCTCGTTCAAGAACTCTCCGAAGACGATTTCGACAGACATTTGCAATTTTGTGAAACGATGATGGATATTTGTAACCGTGATAATAATTTTATAAGAAATGTGGTGTTTTCAGACGAGGCTACATTTTGTTTAAATGGTACGGTTAATTGACATAACTGCCGCTACTGGTCGCAAAGTAATCCTAATTGGGTACAAGAGGCTCATACACAACATCCCCCAAAATTGAACGTTTGGGCCGGCATTTATAACAACAGAATCGTGGGACCCTTCTTCCTACAAGAAACTTTAAACGGAGATAGGTATTTACAGCTCCTGGAGACACAAGTTATTCCGGCATTGTAGGTAAATGGACAATTACCAAATAATATCTGGTTTCAGCAGGATGGAGCACCACCCCATTACGCTCGCATTGTTCGAGGTCATTTAGATAGGACATTTAATCACAGATGGATTGGAAGAAGGGGTACTTATGAATGGCCTGCACGAAGTCCCGACCTTAATCCACTAGACTATTTTCTGTGGGGTTACTTAAAGTCTAAGGTTTATGGTGATAGACCAAATAATTTGCAAGAATTAGCTGCAAGAATAACTCAAGACATCCAGAGAATTACACCAGAAGTAATAGCTAATGTTACTAGAGAATTTAAAAACCGACTTGCTTATTGTCAAGAAGTAAACGGTGCTCAGTTTGAACATCTAATACATTAAGGTTAGTTAAGTTAAGTTTCAATGTTTTGAAAATCACTTAGATTTAGTTAATAATTATGATTATGTATGTCTTTAATGGATATTCGATTTTTCCTTTCCTTAATTACTTTTCTGTTAATATCTCGGTAGGTATTGAAGTAAACAATATCAAACCCGATATTTACTAAACTAAAATACTATACAGGGTGTTTCATTGCAAATTTTAAAATCGACATTACTTCCGGTAAAAAAGGAAGTAAAAAAAATTGGAAACAAATAGGCAATCTACTGCACTATCCACTTTCCAAATTTCATTTTGATATCTCTAATCATTCCAGAGATATTTGCTTGGTTCCACACATTTGCCCATCACTGTATAAAACGTATTATTGACATTAGGTTTCTCAGTTGAGTTTTCTTAGGAAATGGCATTTCTTAACATTTTTATATATCATTTTTCATTTTCATTCGAAAGTTGAATCTTTAATTTTTTCCAAATTTTAATCGACATGATTATCGAAAAACTTGTCGGCCAATAACTGAACAGGTGTGTTATTGACGTAAGGTTTCTCAGTTGAGTTTTCTGGTCTTCCTTAACTTGTGGCAAAACAGCATTTCTCAATTATATCCGTAAGTTGGAACATTCGATTTTTCCAAATTTTAATGGATACAATTGTCCTAAAAGTTGTCGGTCAATAACTGATGATGTGTTATGGACGTAAGATTTTTCAGTTGAGTTCCAAACCTGAAGAAATGGCTGGGTGGTTTAATGATTGGGTCAAATGAACAGATCAACACAGAAACAAACGCCTATCTGGAGGACATTGAGGAAATGTATGATTTAGAATGGACAAAAACGATGATAAAAAAATCAGTTTTAAGAAATACTCATGATTTTTTCTAAATACCAAGAAAATTTCGATAAAAAAAGCCCCCAACACTCTAACTAACTAATAAATTGAATGTAATCTTAATGTAACTTTTTTTAAAATAGAGCAAATGACAGAACATAACATTAGATTATAAATAGTTGTTCGATACCGTTACAAAAAGCAAAAAATTGACTCACGTCACGTCACTAAGCTGCGTCTCATTTTGTGGCTATCTTAAAAGGTGCTTTTCGTGTACAAAATAATTACCTACCAATCTAGTATATTTTTGAAGTCGGTGCCAAGCAAGAATCAAGTTTGAATGAAGTAGTAGATATGTAAACAATGCAGGACTTTAGGATTGCTTGGCACCGACTTCAAAAATATACAAGATAAGTAGGTAAATAATTTATACAGAATAACCACTTTTTATTGCTTACATTTTACGTACATATCTAATAACAGTGAGCGTGCTATTTATTGTCTACTGTTACGTTTTGGTAATTATTTTCAACTTTATAATTCTACCTGGTTCATATTTAAAAAACTTGTGAGTTTTTATTCTTTATTTTTTATTTTGTATGTTTAACCTTAATAGACCGGCACCACGTAACACCGAAAGACCTAACATTTTCGTTTAAAGTGACAGGGAACAGTTATACGAACAAAATGAACTGGGTACGAGTTAACTTAATAAGTAAAAAAATATGGTTAATTACATTAATTATTATTGCTATTCTTTTGTCACTTTACTTATGGTTTTGTTAGCTATACTTTGTATATAATAGCACCGAATAGCGGTTTACAACCTACAACATACAGGGTATTCCCAAAGCAATGCCAGAAAGAATTCTAGCCTACAATAACTGTCAGAATAGAGAGGTACGTCGATTAGGAAGTCAAATGCGCATCACGCCATACATGGGATTTAAAAAATGCATACTAAATTCATAGTTAACACATTAGATACGCAAGAATTTCAATGTAAAGGTAAAAAACAATCTAACAAGTTTTATATAATTTGCATAATTATTGTTTAAGAGTATGAGTGACGACGCAATTGACTAAGGTATGTTAATATCTATAAATCATCACGTTATAACAGAAAATGTGCAATTTAAAAATTTTTAATATGTTAAAGGCTGAGAATTGAACTGAAAATTCAGTTAAAACACAATTTATTTTTTTGAAACTTGTGTCTTCTTTTAGATGGAAAGTTCTATAACACTAGTAAATAATGATCAAAGTTACCTATTGTTCATCTCTTTTACAAAGGAAATTGCGATATAGTCTGCAATTTGGCCTAATGGAAGAAAGACTAAAACCAAAGAATTTAATAGGGATAAATCAAACCTAAAATTGTTTACATTCTACCTATTGTTTTATTTCTTCGATTCAATAATTCAATAAAAAACTTGTTTCTGCTAAATTTTTGTCAGTGATGTTGCAATACATATGTAACATGGCAATACAATTGAGCCAGTTATGCAGCATTACGTTTCGAAGTCAAAAAATTTCTCGGTCTCGGGGGGCATATGCCCACATAGATTTTTGGCTGTCTCAATGGCAATTATATGACACCGTAAAATTATAAATGTCATTGAGAACGAGGTTTAATCCAGACCCTGAAACGTTTGGAATATTTTAAATTTACAGACTTTTCTATGGTGTGATTATTACCCTGAAATCTACACATATGAAGAAAGGATGTCCTAACTGTAATTCAGGAAACAACTAAATTCGAAGTATGATTTTTACTTCACAGAGTGTATATATAAGAAATTAATTTGTTTTGGACAAACGTTAAAACAGTTATTTATTTACAATGAAGACTTTAAGTAGGTATAAATTTCCGGGTATGTTCAATTCTAAGTGAATTATAAAATCATGATGGCGGTTATAAAAATTATTTGCTACAACTATCATCAAAATATAATAAACAAATATAATTGTTTGATGAAACATTGTTATTATATATGACAGGATAAAAAAACTAACATCCTAATTATAGGAAGATCCGAAGAATCTAATATGTTGCACATTCACTAATAAATTCGTGTTATACAACTTTAAATTTATTCTAGGAAATATGAAGTCCATGGGCATATTTTAAATTATAATAAGAATAATGTTTAAATCAGACGGGTCTACTATTATCGGGCCATCATAAAAATTAACATATTTTTATTATAAAGCTAGACATTTGTTGTTTACTTCTATGAGATCACTATTGATCATCAATTCTGGTTTTTCCAATTGTTTGATGTATATTCAATTATATAACCTACGCACTTTCAAACAAAATGCATATTAGGAAAATTACAGTTTTCGATTTTGTTGTTGTCTTTGAACAAATATGGTACTTATATGGCAAAAAATGCAGCTCTGTTCAGCGATCAACTTCTGATTTGTTTTTGTTATCTTAAGTACATTGTAGTTTAAGGTTTGACAAAGTTTTACATAAAACTTAAAACCACTCAAAAGTTATCATAATTTTTGCCGAAGAAGATGCATATATTACATTACTTATGTTTTATAGTAATTTCAGACGAATTTTAAAGTTTAGTATAGCGCTGAACATCGTTTTAACATCTTTTCAACAATACATTTATTATTTATTTACTAACAAATAGTGTACGACTAATTTAGCAATATATAAAATTATTTTACACTAACTCTCCAGCTAAGTTCCCACTTTTTCCCTGAATCTTCTATATAGGTTGAACTTCTTTTATATCTTGTGGTACACCATTATTCGCTCTGTGCGCGACTTCAGCGCCATGGTATGGTTGAACTACAGGGGGCTATTGTAATATATTTTACTAAGTATTGAATGGCTGTCAGTAATAATAATATCGAATGATAAATAAAAAAATGCTTTTTTAATTAAAGGGAATATTTATAATAAATATTTGTTAATGTAAAGTGTTCTTGTGCATTACAAAATAAAATGTAAGTATAGTTAATACTGAAAAAGTAGCATAGAAGTTAGCACACATAAAGATAGGTTAACTGAAATCAAATAAAAAGAAAATAGAGAAAAATTTTTATAAGTAAATTTAGATTGAACGAAATTACCAAAATATTTTATTGTTTCAAAATTCTACAAATTAAAAGTGCTGATTGTTTTTGAGTACAAAAAAATAGATTATGTTTGCTAACTAAAATTAACATATTACAATTCAATAATAAATCTGAGAAAAATTGTTAAACGATTAAATTTATCATTTTTATTTTTAGATTTGGATTTAAAATGGAAACCATAATAAAAACGGGATTTCAATCAATAACCCACGAAATTCAGTTCCAGCCACAGACATTGGTAAAAGGAAAAAAGCTGGTTCTTGCTGAACATGTCCGAGAGGTAGAAGAGTTTCGCAAAAATAACGAAAGCTATTTGATTAAATCGCGAGTAATCAGGCAAGCATCTGTCCATGCTACAGCTTACACCACGAGTTTAAAATTAAATGTAGAACGATGTGTTGTTGATGTGCAATGTAATTGCGTTTATAATCAGAGTAAAAAATGTAAACACATCGCCCTTTCACTCCTTTCAAGATTTTTATTATTACGGATAGTAAGGTTATGATTCTACTTACTTTTGTCTCCTAACAGCAGCTATCCATTTTTTCCTTTGATTTATTTTCCAACTTGCTGTAGGAAATTTATAAAAATGACAAGCACTTTTTCTACCTGTATTCTTACAACTTACAACACAACAACTTTTGTGACTCATTTTATGTTATTTTATTTAAATAAATTTTAAATAACAATTCACTTGTATATTTAGCTAACTCGAAACATAAAAACAGCCCGCCGTAGTATCGGATATAGTCACGGGTAGCGCTGACGGTAAATCAGTTTCTCCCCACCATGGCTTCGCACTGAGCGAATACAGTGTATGTCAGTGTAGAACACTGATTTAAGCTCTTCGCTATTGTAGGGTAATACAAACAGCCTAAAAATGGTTAATTTCCTGATACTGAATGAACCATCTTGAGCGTCTACATCGTTTTAACATTTTGGCTATTTTGCTATTTATATGATCAACATGATAATTGAAATTCAGACGGTTGTTTATATCCACACCTGGAATTCATTATAACTCATTTAAGTGGGAAATTCCTAATTTTAATATGTTACTTTAACTGTGCCTCCTCTCTCCGTTTTACCAACACAAACACTTAGAGAATTTTTACTCAATAATTCTCACACTGAAGCCGATTCCAAGTTTATTATTCCAAATCATATATCCACTCTTGGTTGCTCATTATTTTATAGGTTTAATCAACAGTGATCCTAATTTACTTCCTTGTGGTAATACCATGTACAACTTGTTTCTCGGATGAGTTTATTGAATCTGGCCATTTGGTACCACCCCCTCTACGTAATGCTTTAACCACTCATATAGTCTACCATTAATATATTAATTCTGTTTCAATATACCGTTTATAGTTTCAAATAGTCATCTATATTCCAAATACACAGCGATCACCTCAACCTTTTGGTCTTAGCTAATCCTCATTCAGTAGCTAGTAGCTAATTATACTGTCTCTCTAAATCCTGATAAGATAATATATTCTAATACTTACAATGTATTAAAGTTAACAGTAATACCGCTTCTGTAGGATCATTCCATTAAATGAATTTAAGACTATTTCTGTCTTCCACTATACTGTCATTTCGCAAGGGTATATTTTCAACTATTTTCTTTACATTATCCACAAAATAATGAAGTTTATTTTGCCACTTCATCTGAGTTAAATACATATTAATCGTCAAATTGATGAAAAGCTATTAAATTCAGTAACTGTTTGAATCATTTCATTATTTAAATCTGATGAAAATCAATGGCTTGATGTTTTCTCATTTATGAGGATTTCTCGTCTTTTGAATATATCATATACATTTCCAAATATTCATTTCACCTTTAGTTACTTTGTTAATCATTTTGTTTTCTAGCAATTTAACTACATTATTGTATTCAAATTTCCTTTCATTAAAAACGTTTATTTTTTCTTATTTTATTTATTATAAACGTGAGATTATTCTGATCCTTAGCTGTCTCATACATACACCAAGGGCGAAACAAGCGACGAGCTTCAATCGGGGTGATTTCGTGTGTCAACGTGGGGGAAGGAGAATCCCGTACAAAATTTATCTAAGTAGGAGACGAACTTCTCTGCACCCTATTGAATTAAAAATACTTTTTTCTTATTTTATCTAATAGAAACTTGAGATTATTCTGATGTAATAGTTTGATCCATACCTGTTTCACATCATACCCCAAGGGCGAAACAAGCGACAAGCTTCAATGGAGGTGATTTCGTGTGCAAGCCCGTAGCTAACGGGGGGTCTGGGGGTGGTGCGTTCCCGCATTTGTTTAGTGTATTGTGTTCAATTTGATTGAATTACTTCATTGATTTTTAAACTTCTGCACCTTTTCTAAAACATTCCGTCGCGCTAATGCTAATCGTAAAAGTGTGTTTTTGCGTGTAAAATATAGACAGTATTCGTGATTCGTGTTTTGGATCCCGAGCTGTTTGGACGCTTGGGAGTTTCGTGCAATGTACTCCGAACTTTTCGGTGGCTTTGATTACGTCTGAAGAGACGCCGCTTTTTGTTGTTATAGCGTTCCGATTCGCGAGTTCTTTAGCTCCATTCGTGACGACCGCTAAACCGCTGTCATTTTGTTTCTTTTGTGTTTACAAAAGCGCATCATTTGTTGTTAAACCCGCATTTTTTGTATATTCAATCAATGAACATTAAGTCGCTATTTTTTGTGTAACGTGTTGTCCAGACGAAGCTCTAAGAAACTGTTCCTGTTCACGGGGCTAGCCTCAGAAGAAAGAACCACCAAGAAAAGACCAGAGCTTCGACTTAAAGGTTAGTGATAACTTTTATTTGGTGATTCGTTTATGTGACTTTACGTGTTTATTGATTGTTCCGCTAAAGGTCCTTCGTCAATTATATACTTGCATTGAACCAGCATTGAACTAAAACCGCAACATCTATTTCATACATTTTTTTGAATATTATTCTCTCTATGGAATGTGCATCGAAGACATTCCATAACATTTGGTCCTTCGAGCCGGATGCAATTTGAGTTAATTTCGTGCAAAGATTATCGAATAAATTACATAATTTGGTCCAACTCCGGGCCGGGTTACATTTGAGTAAATTTCGTGCAAAGTTTAATGATCAAAACATTAATTTTTCGTTGCAATTATTGTTGAAAACCGCATTGAATTTTAGTTTCTTTATTTGTTAGAAGAGAAAGCAAGTTCGGGATATTCACTCATTCCGTTAGAAATAAATTCGCATATTTCTTTTACCGCAAAAAAAACTTACAAGAGATCGTTTTGTTTGTTTGGTTATTTTGCTAAATTGTTTTGAATTTATTTGACATTTGGTCAGATATTTTACTACTTCAACAGTAAAAAATTGTACATTTTTGGAATAGTATTTTGATTCGTTCTATCGTGTTAGATTTGTTCAGTGGCGTTACAGTGATTTTGATTTATTGTTAAGATGTCAAAAACCGCTGAAAATTTACGAAAATTTAAAAATCATCGACAATCGGAGTTTAAAAGATTAGAAGATATTTATTTTGCTGCCGAGAAAGCCTTAAGAGGTGACGACGTTGAATTGTTTTTTAGCATGATTGATATGGTTGATTCAATCCATTCCGAATTTTTTAAACACCACAATTCCATTGTTGGATTAATTTCTGATGCAAACGATGATTTTGACTTTGAGGATGACATTCGCAATAAATTTGAAAAATTGTTTTATTCAATTAGGTCTATTGTTGCTAAACTTGTGATGCCTTTGAACATGTAGAATTATCCCGCAAGGCAAAGCGAAGTGTTGACAAAAGGTTACCATTGAATTCAAAGCAACATTCTTCCCGGTTCACAACATCTTTGTTTGTCACTAAGAATAGAAATTGTTTAGTTTGTAAATCCGATCATGCGATTTACAAATGTTCTGAATTCTTGAACAAATCAGTATCCGCGCGGTTTAAGTTTGTTAAAGATTTTAGACTTTGTTTTAACTGCTTAGGCGATTCTCATCGGTTGAATCGCTGTAAATCTTTATCCACTTGCCGCAACTGCAAACAACGCCATCACACAATGCTTCATTTTGTAAATCGTGCTGATTCAGGTATTCGGTCTGAATCTAAAGCTCCCCCCGCAAACCTGGCTTCCACATCTGGTGGATCCAGTGCCATTGATACTGTTGAAAGTCCCGAAACTTCTCTACCGCAGACTTCTTGTCATAGTTCACTTTTGTCTTACAATTCAAATGTGTTGTTATCTACCGCTTTAGTTGAGGTATTAGATAAGCACGGTTCTTATCAAACTTTGCGATGTCTGCTAGATTCTGGTAGCATGACATCATTCATTGCGAGCAAGGCTGTGAAACGCCTTGGCTTCCGACCTATGCCCGCTTCGATTCAACTCAACGGGCTAGGTTCTATGCAGAGTACCTCTGCTGAGGGCTCTCTTACCCTTTCTCTTCGTTCTATAGTAAAGCGTGAGTGCAATTTTGTTGTTGATACTATTGTTTTACCCCGCATTTGCAATGATATGCCTGTTGCGCCCATTAACATGGCTAATATGGCATATCTAACCAATTTGAAACTTGCTGATCCTGGTTTCAATAGCCCAAGCGCTATTGACCTTTTGTTAGGTGCCGATATATTTTCTCAAATTTTATTGGACGGACGTCTTCTGGGAAAGGAAGGTGTTCCTGATGCTATTAACACTGTGTTTGGTTACATCCTTATGGGTAGAGTGTCTTCGAGTTCTGTTAACTCTCACTCTCAGTCGGCCATAAACCCAACTTCGCTTTTTTGTAAAATTGAAGATGTAGTATCATTAGATGATTCACTCCAAAGGTTCTGGACAATTGAAGATGTTCCTCCCGCACTGGTTCAGTCCCCTGATGATCTTATCTGCGAAAAAATATTTTCCGAGGGATGCAGGAGATTGGATTCAGGTAGATTCGTTGTGCCTCTTCCTTTTCGAAATACACTTCCTGCTTTTGATGGAATGTATAATCTCGCCGTACAACGTTTCTACTCTTTAGAAAGACGTCTTCTACAGCAACCAGATCTCTACAAACAATATTGTGATTTTCTCAAAGAGTATTTGGAGCTGGATCATATGGAGTTGGTTCCTGATTCATCTACTGCTTCTGATTGTTACTACATACCGCATCATTGTGTTTTGAAACCTGATAGTAGCACAACCAAACTTCGTGTAGTGTTTAATGCATCCGCTAAGATACCTCATCGGTTATCTTTGAATGATTGTTTATTTATCGGTCCCAAATTGCAGCAAGACATTATCGCTATTTTGTTGACCTTGCAGAATTTAGTTTTGCCTCGCCTGCTTGCTATAGAAAACTTTTCTAGTTGTGAACTTCACGCATTTGGTGATGCTTCTGAGAAAAGTTATGCCGTTGCTGTTTATTTTGTGTTCGAAACCGCATCTGGATTTCGTCAAAGTTTTTTTGTGTTGTCTAAATCGAAAGTTGCCCCTTTGAAAACTTTGTCACTTCCCAGATTGGAACTGTGTGCTTCAGTTCTTCCCGCTAAGTTGGCTCATTATGTTTATGAGCAATTCAATAGTCGTTTGTTGTTCAAGGTGATTCGTTGCTGGTCAGATTCCACGGTAGTCCTTTCATGGCTTAGTTCTTCCCCGCACCGTTGGAAGACATTTGTCAGTAATCGAGTTGCTTACATTCAGGAAAAATTTCCTTCTTCGCATTGGTTTTACATCCAATCTTGTGATAACCCCGCTGACTTGGGTTCCCGCGGCACTTTGCCATCAGAGTTGTTAGGCAATACACTTTGGTGGAAAGGCCCACAATTGTTGATTACCGCTTGTTTGCCACATGCTTGCTCAGACTCAAGCATGTCACCGCTAGTTATGACTGAAGCCCGTATAGTGGCGCTTCAAGTCACCGCTTCACCAAATTTATTTGGTACTTTGTTAGAAGAACATTCTTCTATTAATCGCATTACCCGCATTATAGCTCATATTTGTCGCTTTGTTGATAACGCTCGCAATCCAGACCGTAGGGGCTCTGGATCATTTTTGGCTGCTGAGTTATATCAGGCTCAGCTTCGCATTGTTCGCTATGTTCAAGATCAATATTTTTCTAAAGAGATTTCCCTTCTTCGAGAACGAAAACTTTTGCCCAAATCGCTTCGTAAACTTTCGCCGCTTCTTGATGAACAGGGAACTCTTAGAGTTGGTAGTAGATTGGCTAATGCTCCATTGCCGTTTGATACTAAATTTCCCGCACTGCTACCAAGTAAAAGTCGTTTGACTAATCTAATTGTCGAAGATTGTCATGTCACCAATCTTCACGCAGGAATCCAAACCGTTCAATTTCTTTTGCAGCAACGATTTTGGATTCTATCCGCAAAGAAAGTAATTCGTAGTGTTAAAGCTCACTTAAGACGTGTCGTTGGAGATCAAATCCTAACCTACGAAGAACTTTCTACTGTATTTGCACAGGTCGAAGCAGTTTTAAACTCGCGTCCTATAACCCCTTGTAGCAACGATCCATCGGATTTTACCGCCTTGAGTCCTGGAATGTTTCTTACCATGGAACCTTTAACAGCACCTCCTGAATCTGATTTCTTATCTGTCCCATCTAATCGTCTCAACAGATGGCAGTTACTGAGTCGTTTGCATCAGGCATTCTGGAAACGTTGGTCGCAAGAATATTTACATACTCTTCATCAACGGAGTAAATGGACTGATCACTCGGAGGTTGTTAAGCCAGGTACTCTTGTTATTTTGAAGCAAGACACTTCACCTCCTTTGAATTGGCCATTAGGGCGCATTATTGACGTACATCCTGGAGGTGATGGTGTTGTACGCGTTGCTACAGTTAGAACTGCAAGTGGTACTTTGAAGCGACCTCTTGTAAAGCTTTGTCCACTGCCAGTGGACCCTTAGTTTTGAAATAGGTAATTCAAGGCTGGCGGAATGGTGCGTTCCCGCATTTGTTTAGTGTATTGTGTTCAATTTGATTGAATTACTTCATTGATTTTTAAACTTCTGCACCTTTTCTAAAACATTCCGTCGCGCTAATGCTAATCGTAAAAGTGTGTTTTTGCGTGTAAAATATAGACAGTATTCGTGATTCGTGTTTTGGATCCCGAGCTGTTTGGACGCTTGGGAGTTTCGTGCAATGTACTCCGAACTTTTCGGTGGCTTTGATTACGTCTGAAGAGACGCCGCTTTTTGTTGTTATAGCGTTCCGATTCGCGAGTTCTTTAGCTCCATTCGTGACGACCGCTAAACCGCTGTCATTTTGTTTCTTTTGTGTTTACAAAAGCGCATCATTTGTTGTTAAACCCGCATTTTTTGTATATTCAATCAATGAACATTAAGTCGCTATTTTTTGTGTAACGTGTTGTCCAGACGAAGCTCTAAGAAACTGTTCCTGTTCACGGGGCTAGCCTCAGAAGAAAGAACCACCAAGAAAAGACCAGAGCTTCGACTTAAAGGTTAGTGATAACTTTTATTTGGTGATTCGTTTATGTGACTTTACGTGTTTATTGATTGTTCCGCTAAAGGTCCTTCGTCAATTATATACTTGCATTGAACCAGCATTGAACTAAAACCGCAACATCTATTTCATACATTTTTTTGAATATTATTCTCTCTATGGAATGTGCATCGAAGACATTCCATAACAGGGGGGTTCAAACCTCCCCCCCCCCCGAAAGTTTGGTTTCAACCAATTAATCATGTTTTATAAATAAAATATACATTTTGCAGTCCTAATTAGCCCATCACAAATCACACAAAAAAATTGTCCAACCCCCGATCAACATTTACCTAGGTAGGAGAAGATCTCTGCAGCGTATTACATTAAAAATAGTCGATTCTCGGTTTAAACATACATAAATTATTTTAGCTTAAGCTCTTGGAAGCGAAATTTTCTTGATTCAGTTTGGAACTCACTGACCTTCAAGTTTCGGAGGGGGCGATCGCCCCCATCGCTCCTACTTTGGATACGTCACTATCACTACCTCGAATGTCAAACAAAATTCGAATGGTTTAATTAAAGCATATGCTTAAAACATATTGTTAATCGTGAAGATTTTGCAAACATTAAATGGCATAGATGCCAGATTCTGAATAACATAACATAAGGGCAATTATTTGTCTATTATTTGTCTAACGACAAGTCAAAATAATATTGCGCGTATATAAATAAAGGTTATTATTACTAAAACAGATCTAAACATTGTATAGTTTACTATTGTTTTAAAAATTGTAGCTATTGTATTATGCTAATTATGAATTCGTCACTTTATCTATGGATAGGATGTTGCTAGTAAAAGATTACATTTTATTTTTAATAACTGACGTAATTTGCCAAACAGTAATTCGCCAAGAGTATTTTCCTTCAAAAGACGGTTTTACTAGCAGGAAGTAAAATATAGTTAGACTAATTATCCTCACTTTAACATGCACATGTATTATTAGCTGTTTATAGTTAATATAGTAAAGCAAAATGAATCGAAAACCTAAACTATTTATTTAAATGATAAGGTGATCGGGAGATAAAATGTAATAATTAACGAATGTTACATGCTAACATAAATTATATTCGCTATTATATACATCATAACTAATTATAGTTTATTGAAATTGCCTATCTTCAACCATTATGACCCTTGGAATTTCTTTACACTGATTTAGATGTATTTAAGACGCTTATTAGTGTGTATAGTAAAATACTGTGATGAAAATATTTCGTATTTTTAAGTCTGCCATTGAAGTCTAATGTCTCTAATAATATAACTCATGGATGATTAAGTCCCGAGAGCGTTTTTTGTAAAATTCCCATGTCTTTCTTATAGAACGATTTGTTTTTTGCCTCAAGATTGGCTTCAGTTGCAGGTATAACATCATCCACGGAGCTTTTTCCCCGGAACATCTTTATGAAATCTGTGAACAGGTAGAAACAAGATAGGGCTAGATCTGGTGAATGTAGAGGTGTGGAAGCGAATCGATTCAATTTTACTATCGTCGTGATGGATTTGTGGATCGGTACATTGTCTTTTTCTGTTTGAGTGCATCATCCAATCGATTCAATAAAAAAAAATCATTTTGACCTGCTTTCCCCGTTCCCTCTCCCCTCACTGACGCTCTTCTCGACTCAGGCCTATGGACATGAATCCATCTTTTATTCACTGTTGGTTGTTTCTTTGTTATTCTCGACAACGACTGAACCGAATTTCATAAAAAATTCACACACATCTTTCGAAGGTTCGTACTAGCGAAAAACAAGAGCTGCATCACATTAGAGGTGACATCTCTGTGTCAGTCACAAGACTTCTTCACCTACGAATACTTTCTGATAATATTAAGTAAATGCCCGGATATAATAGCTGACGATATGAAAGAAATTAGTAATTAATACTAAAAATGCAGAGTTTTGAATTCGAACGTCGTTCTGTAAGATATTTAAAGAAAGAAAGGCAAATAAGAATGTCTAGTCATTCGTACCAGTACGGTTGAAGGTGGAGCAGAAACTTGGCATAAGTCCATAGTTTTTAGTAATACACCTATCTAGCTCGATTTCAAATAAGTATTGGAGCGAGTCATATAACATATAATATACGTATTTAAACAGTATGAGTACTAATATTTTTGTGGAGACAATTCAGACAAAAAAAAAACAAAAATATAATACAACAGTCTATAACACATAATAAAAATACTAATTAATATATGTGAAGTAAATCATTGTCAACGCGACAAAGTGGCATAATCTGAGGCAAAGTCTTATTTGTTAATTATACAAAAATTCAGTAATTTTTAGATTAAAATTATTTGTCTTAGATAAATATATACTTACCCAATAAAAAACTCATAATTTTTTACATCAAATGTTCAAAATCCCCTCCATTAGTTTCAACATAATAACTCCTTTTAATCCAATTTTTGTAAAATCTAGCATTATTATTATAATAAACCCTTCACAATGAAATATTGCTTCAAATATTTTTTAGAAATGGTTATAATTCAGAATGCCTAACCCGAATACAGATCAAACATATTGTTAAAATTTAATAATTTCATAAAAAATTGTCAAAAAAAAAAGTTTTAATTTATTTTGTAATACAATCAAATGTGCCTTTATATTCTTAGGTAAAATTATTTTATTTGTAACTTACCTGTTCTCGTTCTTGTTTACCTTCAAAATAAGTGATATCTTTTCCATTTATAGTTAGTTTTCCGGTGCCCGGCACCCTAACTGTCACATCACCACACGCAGTTTTTCTTTTACATTCTGAAATAAATATAAATTACTAACACATTAGATTTGTGGAAAACTAATTCACCATAAGTAGTCACATAAGCTCTGCCATCAGAATCATACAGAGGCTTTGGTACTTGAGAAGATGTAAGCTGTTGCACAAGTGGCCGACAATACTGAAATATGAAATCTTTGACACGATATGAATATGGCATTGCAGTGAGTCTTTCAATAGCATTGATAAACCTATCATAATCTTTTTCATGAACAGTCTCCACCAATCTCTTTTCTAACTTCTCTTTGTCAAACCATCTGTAACCACTTAAATCCCTAAAATCAAGTAAAACATAAACATATCTAAACTACAATGTTTTACTAATATAAAATATTAAATGAATTGAAATTTACTGAAGAACATAAAAATATATTAGAAATTACATTGAATGTGTATTTAAAATAAACTGTTTCTTTAGGTCTTATCTCAAAATAATATTTTAGATTTTATTGAATTCAGATCTTTCCTTATTTATCAGTTGTATACTTTAAAAATGTGAGAAATTGCATCTGCATTAAGAGTTTGAGAAGTTGGTCCAATAATGAGACTCCTGGGTGTCATACAGGTCTGGATGTCCTAGATTATTACAAAACTATGATTTGTGATGTGTCAATATGTCTTGCTCTCAGAAATAAACGGGACTGTGTAAGTCTAATAAGGGATAATCTAGTTGCACCTATAGGACAGAAATTTTCTGAGATGACAGTTACTCATATATAGTTGTATTAGGGTGAGAGTTTACTGAAACCTTTGACATACAGTATGGTGTCATGCTATGGGGCGCCATATGCAAAGGAAACAGATCACCTCTACTTTTCATTAACGATAATTTAACGGTTCGGCGGTATATTAATGAAATCCGCAATGAGGTTTACATTTCTACATACAAATCATACCAAATGCAATCATTCAACAGGAAAACGCCAGAAGTCATACTGCTGTTAACACAGTAGCTTTTATACAAAAATTTGGCATAGAAACTCTGTAATAGCTATAAAGTTCACCTGATTTGACTCCCATTGAACAGATGGGATACAGTAGGTACTTTGAAACCTTAATCTATTTCGGCCACCTCAGAAAACTGGGAAGAAGGTTTTGGATGAATATTCCTATGGAAATACTTGTATAAATGTACCATAGAATAAAAAAATGCATAATAAACATGGAAGAGCTACAAATTAGTAATTCTTTAAAAATCAGTATGGAAATTTGTTAAAAACATTACTGAATACTACAAATATCATAATCTATCTTTATATAATAAAATAATTTTTAAACTATTTGGGCTCAGTGAGGTGGCACTTTTTTGGTCTACAGTATAGATAGAATGAAATTGGTTTTGCATCACTAACCAATCAAAATGAGAAACTACTGTTATCTATCTACAACACAACCTCAATGAAATTGTGGATAAAAGAGTCTAACTGTCCACTTCTACCAAAAACAAATGAGTTTCAAATAATTGAATTTTGTACAAATTTAGGCCAAAAATGTTGTCAGTTCGCCTCTATGCCAAACAAATAATTTGGTAATGAAATATGCACCATTTGCTAAATAATTGTAGTAACAAGTATGCCACCAGACCCAAATATGTCGATTAAAAAAATGAGATTAGTATCTGGTTTGTAGAATTGTGTACATGTTAATTTTAAATTAGGCCTAAAATGTTGACAGAAACAATCAATGTAAAGCATGTCACCAGTGACATCTTATTTCGAATATAATATAATAAACAATAATAAATTGTGCCAAGAATGTTGTTTCATTACTGCTTGTTGAGCAGTGATACCCAGTCAATATTTCTGACCGAAAACAAAAATACATTCAATATTTTTTCTGAAACTCTTAGATGTTGAACTTTATTTCACAATAAATTATTATTTACATGTACTATATATATAAATATATATCACATGTATTGATTTTCAGGTACTAAGATATATTTCAAACAACACTAATAAATACTGTACTATTTACCAAATATAATATGTATAAGCTTAGATTAAATAGGCTTTTGAAAACCACTTCATACTAAAGCCACCTTAATGAAATAACTGAAGTAGAATAGTGAAAATCATACTTTCATACACTATATTATTAAATAGCTTTTTTTATTTTATTCCCTCAATTTTTCTATCAATCAAATTTTGAAATGTATGAAAGCAGAAATGACCAAGCTAAATTAAAGCATAAGTCCAAAAAGTTATTAAGGTTTTATAGGAGAATAAACCAGTGCCGGATTTATATTTTTTATGAGTGTAGGCCACTTTAATTCCGCCGCCCCATGTACATACCTTTCTAAAATAATAATTTTCCTTTTGTAGTAAAGAAGGCCTTAAAGGTAAATACAGGGTCTTTCAACAAGACCTTTGTTTTAATTTTAAAACAAAATAAAACATAAAATTTTGATGACGATGATTCAAATTTTTATTGTATTACAAAAAGAAAACTTCGGCAATTATGAATGAAAAATGATATCTGGCAAATGCCCACCAAGACCACGCTGACAGAAGAAAAGTCTTTCATCGAAATTTTTAATCACTTTTTGGCAAAATATCGGGTCTATTTCGGCTATCACATCACAGATTTATGAGTTTTAAGGCTACAATCGATTCGATTGGCTCCGTATAGACTCTGTCTTTAAGATAGCCCCACAAAAAATAATCCAGTGGTGTTAAATCACACGATCAGTGGACGTGTTTGACTTTTATCCTCGGAAATCAAGTGACCGTCATTGAAATCTGCCGCCCCTAGGACGCTGCCGCCCATAGGCCGCGGCCTACACGGCCTTTTCATAAATCCAGGACTGGAATAAACTCTCTCAGATCATTATATATTTATGATAACTAATAACTAATGATTAAGAAAAAAGTTTCTTTTACAACATATGATGAGTTATATTTATACTTGAATAAAAGGCAATTTATGATTAAGAAATAATACAAAAATAGTATATATTAAATCTATGTATCTCACATTTAACTTACAATTTCAAATTAGGATCTGGTGATAGCCCTTTCCTTATCATAACATCTTCAAATTTATAAAGATCATTTATGTGCTGCACAATATTCTAAAAAAGAAGTGGTAAAGTAATTTATTAAATAAATGTTAAACATACATGGAGAACTTCATAAAAATTGGGTCTACTTGTGTAAAATAAGAAATGGAAAGGACGCCCAGTTTCATCAAATTCTGCTGCTTTTCTCTGAGGGAAAACTTCTTCTGGTGGTTTCATTATTGGTCTAGCCTTTTTTTCATGAAGTCCAGAAGGGAATAAATATTCTATGGCATGCTTAAAAACAAATAAAAAACATTAAAAATTTTAATAAAGCAATAAAGTACTTACATCTATATCTTCTTGTGTAAATGTTTCAGGATCTTCTCCCATCATATTTGCTAAATGCCTTTTACCAATTTGAAATTCCAGTCTCTGCTTTTTCATAAATTCGTCGTGTTCTTGTGCTCTTTCTAGGTATGCTTTCATAGCTCTGCTAACAGTTTTGGGAGGAGGCGCAGCAGTTGTAATCTCTGGGTCAGTTTTATTTGCATCTTCTGAATACCACCGAATCTTCAAAATAAAATTTATTGAATGAAAATGTTAACTTTAACAAATAGTGGTAATAAAATTCACTTTATTATCAAAGCCAGATTTTAAACTGTATATTCGACATCCATTTACAACTGATGACAATTTTGTTATTTCTGCAAAATTGGAAAAAGGAATTTTCATTAACATGTTCATTTTTTAAATCTTGATTTTTATTTTATTATTTTACATATGCATAACCTCAAAATTGCATCATGGAACATGGAACACATTTTAAAAAGGTCTTTAAAACTGAAAATTTCAAGATCTAAGATACCTTTGAAAATTTATAATTTGGAAAACAATTAAACTGAATTAGTTCTCGGTTTTTCGTATTCGTAAAGTATTTTTTTTTAATTCTTTGCCAATTACTGAGTGTTACACTGAAATAATGGTATGTAGCGCCAGAAATTAAAAAAAACTGACTAAAACACATTTATGTACTAATTATTTTCTATTAGAATATTTAAATTATGTTAAATTTTCTTAATTTATCAACCGTATACAATTTTTGATTTAACTGATAATTGACGAAAATTGTGTTAAGTTGTTGTAGTTATCTCATTTAATTAGAACTTATATTAGGTTTTCAAACTAAACACCTACATAGACTGCACCGTGTTCGACAATATTCTACACCGTGACTGTCGATAGACCTCATTTGTTGTACCTGTGATAATCCTCTTCGTGATGTACCTCTCTTATGTTAAACAACATGCATGTTACGACCATTTCCTGTTATATTCATTCATAACTACAGATTGATCAATGAACTTAACAGGAAATGGCGGTAACGTGCATGTTGTTCAACGTAAGAGGGGAAATATTTATTTGAATAAGGGATTCCCTGGCAGGGGCGGATCCAGGGGGGCTTCAGCCCCTTTTCCCACTCCCTGAATCCGCTAGTGTTCCCTAAGAAATCAATGATCGGTTATTGGAATTAGTTGATGTTCAATCAAAGGGCTGTTCCAACCCGATAAATAACTGATACAGAATCGGTTACGGCCAGGGGCGGATCCAGGTTTGTCATTGGGGGAGTCTCGTTTGGTGGCGATTTGGGGGGGGGGCTGAAACTGGATCCGCCAGTGGTTACGGCGAACTATGGTTGAAATATAATTTTTTTACCGGAAATTTTTTTTAATTGAATCTTGGGTTATGTAGATTAAGTGACAATTATTTAGTATGTCATCATCCCACTATTATAGGGATATCTCACAGACAAATAGAGATATTAATACACGATTTTTTTAATTGATTTGTTGATAATATAGATTGGAAAATATTTATTGAAAGCCATCCTCCCAAAACGTGAAAAATTGTCATAAATACAGTTTATTGATTCATTGGGCACTGAATACGGTTTTAAAAACCATTTCGTTTATCATTTCCCACTGTGCAGATTGTTATCATTTCTTAGGTACTATAAGAATGAAAACGGGGACATGGGTGTGAAAAAACAAAAAAAGTCGGTTACGTATCTCAAAGTGAATTTTCAGTAAATTATTTAGAATGTTTTTTGACGTTTACTTCGATCATAAATTTTTGATTTATGCCATTTTAAGGGGTTATTATTTTTGAAGTATTCGCTAAATCATTAGAGGTTGTGTCCACTACACAAAATAGGTGAATTATTGGTGGTCGCAATTATTAAGTAAAATAGGTTACGGCTATCCTTCCGAAATACTTTGATAAAATATTTTGTCGGGAGAAAGCGGACCTACTGTAGACTGTGGGCTTGTTTCAGGTAGAACTCGCAAATTAAAATCTAGATATTTTCTGAAAATATTATAATATCACATATAAATGGTGTCCTTATATACTAAACCATCCAATCAGTGCTTTTGCCTGAGGCCCTTTTGTCATATCCACCAAAATGCAACTATTTTTCCGAGGTTTTCAAAAATGTCCAATTTTTTAGTAGCTTACAGTGTAAACACGATGGGAACTAGGAGTACCGAGGATACACCTTGCAATTGTTCATTCAGACACACGTGTGTGTGGGGTCGGTATAAGCAACGAATATTAAGGTTCTATATTTGTTGGAATAAGTAAGTAAAAAATTAAGAAAGGTTGTGCCGAGATATGGACTAGGGGGGGGGCACACTCCAAGTGCCTATAAAATATTTATTCTAGCTTGGTTTTCTAATTGAATTCATAAGTTTATAATATTAATAATAATGGTATATATTTTTTCTATAATTGTCACATCTATGTCATGGTTTATAGTTCAGTTTAATTGTTAGGTTGGTCTATTTCTCCAACTTTTCTTATTTTGAATGAAAAGATGGCTCATCCATTTCTCATCCTCATCAACACCCTGAAAGTACTTTCCCTACTTTTTTCTGCAAATATCAGCAGATATCTGGGATTGTAAAAATTCATTAAATTGGAACATATTAAACGATTGTTATTAAAGACAATCACTTGTAACTGAAATTAACTCAGTAAATCGAAATTAAGTCAGTTACACATGTAATTTGGCCAAACACTTTTTTGATATTAACTTCAAATTACAAAAAAATAAATGTTTGTAATTCTGATTTTAAATCAGTTATTGCTAGTTGTCAACGCGTTCTTTATATACATCGTGTATACAGCGGTTCAAATTTGTTATGCTTCAGAAAAAAATAATATTTGTTTATGCCGGTACTTATTAAAGCGCTTTCATAAAATAAATTAACTATATGATTTTTTAAGTTGTATTTTTAGCGATAGAAATATTGAAATGTTTTTAATTTTAGGACAACAATAACAGTATATTGTCGGTAGAAAATGACAATGAAAAATGTCTTGTAGAAGAGCAGATTGTCTTAGGTTCAACGAAGCTCCTTCAGTTAATGGTAAACTATTGTTATATATATATATATATATATATATATATATATATGGGTCACTCTGATACTTTTTGTTTAAATTCTGAAAAAAATAATATTGTTCTCAAAACATATACTTTCTGAATTTTAGACCTTCGGGGGAGTCCTATAATATAGGACCATTTGAAAAAAGAACTCTCATTTTCGGCTATTTTCTATTCTCACATATTCTGCTTGTTCATTGGGTTTTTCCCGAAAATCTTTTATGTAAGGTATTTCAAATTTGTAATGGAGACAAAGTAAAGCAGGGCAATTTCGTAAAATTGCCCAGGATACAAGTAATCCTATACAGATGTCTTCCCCATAGACGTTCTGTGAAAAAATAATCTCTACAATGCGATCAACAACTCGTCCTCTGTACAAATAGGATGTATTGGGTATTGTGTATATTTTTCTGTTATGGAAACGTCAAATTTATTTAACAAACTCAAAAAAATTTTGTTACTTATACAATATTCAGATAATAATTCACAACTAAATCAAATAGTGATTCCAAACGACTCCAGACTTGGTTATAATTATTTATTTTCACAGTCGGGTTCAGTTCAGTTCTTGGATTTGTTTAAAAACAGTCTAACTCACTCTAATTTATTTCCACTACTTTAACACAATTTATATTCACAAGAAACTACTATTTACATTTTATCTTAACTGTACAATACGACCGACGAAAACTGAATGCCTCCTATCGCTAGCTGTTCTTATTTATATATTTATCTTGGAATTGTCTGGTACGTCCACGAACCATCGGGAAATTCTTTCATGTTCTGGAAGCTTTAAGGGAATTCCCAGTAACGGCAGCGGTCCGCCTGTTGAGAGACAAACATTTCGGGTTTCCAGAATTTATCGGAATAATGTCCCTTCCACGAATTGGTTGATGGCCGATTGCACCAGCTGTTGGATGAATTCTCGTAACATTGCCCCCTCCTTAAGACCATTTCGTCCTGGAATGCCCTAGAATCCTTCCTGGTGTGACGATATTTCGACAACGGGAAGTTTGGTGAAAGTAGCAGTCAACGGTTTTCGAACCTGGACTGCGAATATTGAGACAGCATACCAGGATGTTGATGCCACTGAATCGAAAGATTGTTTCCATCATACTTCTCACCACCCTCCAATTCAGTCCATCCAACCCGCAGGCTATCTTTGGGACCGCCAATTTCATCAGATTCTTCTCCATCATCACATTTCTTGCAAAGATCGCTATATGTTGGCAAACACCTTGGCTATTCCTCTGGACATCCTGAGATCTCGAGCTACACAATGAGCCAGGGCATATTCTATGGGCACCTCAAATAGGTCTCGGGGTTCTTCTGTGGTCACGTCGTGCTGCACTTTCTGCCCATTAGAGTACAGTGTCATAAACTGTTCGTAGGTCATTTCGTCATCGGGTGGTTGGATGCTGCGGACTTGGGCTTGGTCATTTTCGCCGTCATGACTTCCGGCATAAGGGGCTAACCTGTTGAAATGTACGACCTTTGGTTTTCCCCGAGGTAGCTTCTTTATTCTGTAGACAACATCGTTGATTTTCTTCACAATTTGGTACGGCCCCTCCCAAGATCTCTGTAGTTTGGGTGAATATCCACGACGACATTACGGGTTATACAACCAAACTAGATCATCAACTTGGAATTCTCCGCCCTCAGCTTTGATGTCGTAGGCTTCTTTCATTCGGGCACTGGCTTTCTCGATGTTTAACCGGACTCGTTCATGGATGTCGTTCATTTTTGACGTAGGTGACTGACATAGTCTTCACCTGCGATCTCTTCTCCTGGGGGACATCCAAACTTCAAATGGCAAGGTAGTCTTAATTCTCGTCCCATGATAATACTGGCCGGGAACAGATACTGGTTCTGGTTCTTTAGTGGTCAGAGACTACCTTTGACAAATGGCGGTTAATGGTTCTATTCATCCGTTCTACCCCATTCCATCGGATTGCGGGTGTAATGCCGTCGTCCGTGTTTTATTGATCTTCAAGAGTTTGCAGACGTCTTGGAAAAGAGTAGACTCGAAGTTTCTACCTTGGTCTGATTGCAACTCCAAGGGAATACCAAAACGACTGATCCATTCCTTGACAAGGACATCAGCAACGGTCAAGGCTTCTTGATTCGGCAAGGCATACGCTACGGCCCATTTACTAAAATAGTCCATCACCACCACCATGTTGTTTCCAGAGTCGGATTCAGGAAATGGACCGGCAACATCAATGGCTATTTTTTCGAATGGACTGCCCACGTTATATTGCTTCATGGAAGCTTTTGGACGCTTCTGAGGCCCATAACTTGCTGCGCAAACAGTACATTTCCGGCACCAGTCGTTGACATCCACTTGGCAGTTTACCCAATAGAAGCGTTCTCTCAACTTCCCCAGGGTTTTCGTTATTCACAGATGTCCTCCAGTTATACCATCATGTACCTCTGGTCTCCTATTTATGGGAACTACAATCTGTTTTCTGTCGTTTCCCTCTTCTGGAGTTTCCAGAACGCGCTTGAGAAGTCCATTTTCCAGGATGAGGGAGTTCCCCTGAGCCCAGTACGACTTTATGGTTGGTGAGTATCGGGAAATCTCCTGCCACGTAGGTTTGCGGTCTTCTTCCTTCCACCGGATAACTTCTATCAAATCTGGATCTAATTTCTGGTCTTTTTGGATCTCCGCAGATTGCCAATGGTCATCGATGGCGGTAGTTCTACAGAGAACAGCCCCTTTTTCTTCTGCTCGCTGACAATGTTTGCAATCATCAGGGCATGGTCTCCTCGATAGGATGGCTTGTTCTAGCTCGATGTTCAGTCTGGAAGTCGAATTCTTGCAACCGCTCAATTCACCTGGCCACTTGTCCTTCGGGGTTTTTAAACTGCAGGAGCCACTTCAGTGCTGTATGATCAGTCCTCAGGAGGAATCTTTTACCATAGAGGTACTTGTAGAAGTGTTCTACCCCCTTTACCAAAGCCAAGAGTTCCCTGCGAGTAATGCAGTCATTCCGTTCCGGCTTGCTCAAGGTCTTGCTGAAATAGCCGATGACTTTCTCCTGACCGTCTTGGATCTGCGAAAGCACCGCACCAATTCCGACATTGCTTGCGTCGGTATCCAAAACGAAGTTCCCATCTGGCAAAGGATAACTTAAGACGGGGGCACTCGTCAATGCTCTTTTCAGTGTCTCGAATGATCGTTGGCATTCCTCGTCCGACTGGTACTGCACCTTCCCCTCTGTGAGTCTAGTAAGTGGCTTGGCGATGTTGGCAAATCGGGCGACGTACCGACGATACTACGTGCATAACCCCAGGAAACTTCTTAACTGGTGGATATATTTAGGTATCCGTCATTCCTGGACGGCTTTGATTTTCTGTTTGTCAACAGCTACTCCCTGTGCGGAAACTACATGTCCAAGATATTGCACCTCTTCTTGGAACAGCTGACACTTCTTCGGGCTTAACTTTAGTCTGGAACTTCGAAGTCGCCGAATTACCTCCTCCAGGTTCCTCACGTGATCTTCAAAAGATTTTCCAACAACGATAATGTCGTCAAGATACACCAGGCACGTTTTCCATGTAAGCCCTTTTAACGCTGTTTCCATCAATCTTTCAAACGTTGCTGGAGCATTACACAGTTCAAACGGCATCACCGTGAATTGATAAAGTCCTGAGCCGATGGTAAAAGCAGTCTTTTCTCGGTTTAATTGCCGATAGTCCACGCAAAATCGAGTCGAACCATCTTTCTTTTTAACCAAGACAACTGGAGAAGCCCAAGGGCTGTTGGATGGTTCAATAACACCTTCTTCCTCCATCTCGCGGACTATCATGTCGGCTTCTTCTCTTTTAGCAAGGGGTAGTCTTCTCGCCGACTGTCGAATAGGTTGAGCGTCCCCAGTATTGATTTTATGTTTCACCAGATTAGTTCGTCCTCTTTTTCCATTCCCTACATCGAAGATATCCTGGTAGTTTCTAACGATGTCCCTCAATTTTGCTTTCTGGTGTGGTTTCAAATTCTTAGACGAATCGGTGATGAGTCTTTCCAGTTCCTCAGATAGTTTACCTGGTGGCATTTCTGCATGCTGTGTGCTTCTGACTACAGAGGAAACTGTTGAACAATGGCTCAAAGTTGTTCCTTTCTTTAGCACAACCGAGTAATGATTCAGGTTCATTACCATTACTTTCACAATCTCCATGGCACGAAACAGAGTCTTCCCCAGTGCGATTCCTCTGCTTACGTTACCGTCCTTAAGTTCAGGATCAAACATCATTACTGTTCCAGCTTTAGCTTTCCCCTCTAGGTAAGCATCTACAATGATTTCAACTCTTTCCGGAACATTTACATCGTCCGCCAAGATTGCTCGAAGCATTATGTCGTCTTTCCCATGAAGCACCACTTCTTCGTCATTCACTTGCAGAATTCCATCTTTAAAGTTTAACTGGAATCCCTTGGAGTTCATGACATCCATTCCAATACTGACTTGGTCTTCGATGTCCGCCACTAATGCCCGATGTTGGAATGCTGTATTTCCCAAGACCATTTCAACCTCTATTTCACCATGGACTTTCGCTGCTTCTCCTGTCACTGTTCGCAGTTGCCATTTTGTTGGTTTTATCATTGTCTCTAAAATGATATTAGGCCTTATGACGGTTTTTGTCGCACCTGTATCCAGCAGCATTGCACATTGCTTCTTATTAATAAAGCCATCTACAAACACACTGTTAACGTGGTTGCGAAGCGAAGTGACATATGCGTAGATAGTTGGGGCTTGTTGGCTACAGGTCGACGATGGCCCTTCACATCGACCCTCTTTAGTTTTCTGACGAGGAAGTCGGACCTACGTTGCTCTCCTTGCAACGACTCCTAATGTGTCCTACCTTACCACACTTCCAACATCTCAGTTGTCTTTTCTCGGTAAGGACTTTCTCTATTATCTTTCTTACAGAGGCTTCATCGTTTCCGCCATCTTCGGATTCTCCATCAACGATTCTGACTGGCTTGACCTCTGCAGGTATTTTTCGCAGCCTCGCATTCTAAAGCTCGAGCCAGTGCATCTACTAATTGAGTCGGTCGAGCTAGGGTCAATGCTTGTCTGGCTTCGTGGTCCCGAAGTCCATCCAAAAGTGCTTGCACTGCTAACCTTTCTATTACATTTTATGGTGTGGCTGGATAGGCAAGGCGAACCAGACGGGCAATGTCAGCTTCATACTCTTGTAGGGATTCAGTTGATCTCTGGTGGCGATTTTTCAATTGGGAGTGGTAGACGTGCTCCAAATGTGTCTGACCATACCTCAGTTCTAAATGTCTGGCCAGTTGTTCGTAGTCTTCTTGCTCCGAAGTATTCAACGTTTGTAAGATATCTGTAGCATCCCCTCTTAAGGCTAGGGTTAATGCGATTGCCTTCTCCTCTGCCGACCATCCATTTAGCTTAGCTGCAGCCTCGAATTGGCGACGATAATTAGTCCATGATGATTTTCCATCAAATTGGGGAGGTTTCATTTTCTGTCTTGTCCCCTCGAGGCCAATTTTTGAATCCACTACCTCTGTACTGCTTCTGCTTTCGGTTTTTGATTGTGTTTCTTCTCTTTGCATTGTGACTACCTGTTCTTTTATTTTGCTGATCTCACCCTCCATTATATGCTTTAGCTCCTCTATCCGAGCCTCATTCTCGACTATTTTCTCTTCCAGCATTTCTGAATTTTCCTGAACCATGCTTTTCAAATTTTCTTCTAAGGATTCAGCATTTTCCTGTAATTTCTGTAGTTTATCTTCCAAAGACTTCGAATTTTCTAGTAATTTGTCTTCTAGGGTTTTAGAATTTTCTAGCAGTTTGTCTTCTAGGGCTTTAGAATTTTGTTCAAATTTGTCTACTAATTTATCTTCTAAGGTTTTAGAATTTTCCACTAGTTTATCTTCTAAAGTCTTAGAATTTTCTAGCAATTTATCTTCTAGTGTTTTAGAATTTTCTGCTAGCTTGTCTTCTAGAGTTTTAGAATTTTCTGCTAGTCTAACTTCTAAAGACTTAGAATTGTCTTGTAAGGTTTCTTTTAAATTTTCCTTTAAATTTTCTTCCAATTTTTTTAATAGCATACGCATGTCTCCATTGCCAGAAACTTCCAACAAGTAATTATCGGGATCGTTAACTTCATTTATTAGGGCATCTCAGTAGCCATTGCACTAATTCACTTTTCTTTCCACTAATTTCTAAATCCCTTTCCTCAAGTTATTTTTTTAAGTCCGTCACTTTCAATTGGTCCAAATTCACGTTTCTAAACATTGTCAGTCTATTTATTTTTCACTTCTAAAGTTCCACAAATACACCGAACACCTGACACCACTGTAATGTTTTTATTTTCACACTCGGGTTCAGTTCAGTTCTTGGATTTACTTAAAAACACAGTCTAACTCACTCTAATTTATTTCCACTACTTTAACACAATTTATATTCACAAGAAACTACTATTTACATTTTATCTTAACTGTACAATACGACCGACGAAAACTGAATTCCTCCTATCGCTAGCTGTTCTTATTTATATATTTATCTTGGAATTGTCTGGTACGTCCACGAACCATCGGGAAATTCTTTCATGTTCTGGAAGCTTTAAGGGAATTCCCAGTAACGGCAGCGGTCCGCCTGTTGAGAGACAAACATTTCGGGTTTCCAAAATTTATCAGAATAATGTCCCTTCCACGAATTGGTTGATGGCCGATTGCACCAGCTGTTGGATGAATTCTCGTAACAGATAAGTATGTACAATATGCAATACACTTATCTATACACGGGAAAAGCGGTTGATCAAATGTAGTGTAGAGATTTCTTTCTCTTCCTACATATATGAGGAATACTTTCTGTTAGCATAACCAATAATGAGCGAAATTTTTCGTAATTGCCCTGCTACCCTTTGTTTGTATTACAAATTTCAAATACCTACTAATTTATCTCAGAAACAACTGAGATTGAGCGGAAACCTCAATGAACAGATATAACAATGAAATTAATTGTATAATACGCATTTTAGGAAGATTTTCAATGTCATATTACATCACAGGAAGATGTTTTGAAGGAAAAGAATAATCAGTATGAAATATTACAACAACGCTTTTGTGCTGAAAAAGAACTCCAGATTAAAAAAAATGTACATCTCGAAACATTTAAAAAAATGAAAGATATTATGAAAGAGAAGCACACTTTTATTTTGGAATGTGCTCAGTCACTTTCTAAATCAATTCCAGAGTACTCCCAGGAAGTGAGAAGCATCCAAACAGAAATAGAACAAACTGAAAAATTGTTGGATAAAATTGATGAAAACAATCATACAAAAGAGCTTATGGTTCAAGCTGAAGAGCAAAAACTCACCCAAGAAATAAAAGAGAAAGATGCACGTATAGCACATGAAGAAATGTTGCTTAATAAGGACAAAGAAGATATTGCAAATTTGAAAAATGAACTTGAAATGTTACAAAATGAAAACGATCAGTACGAGAGTTTTCTTAAACAACAAGAGCAGTCATTGCTCTTAAAAAACAAAGATGTTGAAAATAAACATCAGTATTTGAAGGAAGAACTAGAAAGAATAAACACAGAACTAATTACAAATACAGAAATGATAAACGAGAAAGAAATGACTAACACCAAAGCGATTAGCGATATGGAAATGTTCCTACAAGATTTAGAAAAACAGTGAGTATAAATGAAATATTTATTTACTAAATTTACTTATTAAATTTTTAGGTATTTAGTTCAAAAAGTTAATGTGGAAAATGAAAATATAATTCTTCAAACACTAGTTGATGAAATTGACACTATTTCTAATGAAATTGAATTGAAAACAAGCGAAATTAATGCAAAGAAAGAGGAATTGAAAATATGTGATAACGAGTTGGAAAATGTCAATAATGAAATAAAACTACTTGAAAATGAAAGAAAGGAACTTGCTACTTACCAAGAAAAGATTAATGATAAAGAACAAGCTCTAACACAAATGACTCAGATTGAGAATAATATCAAAAATGTTAGTATGATATAGGTACACATGCAATACATACAAACATACACACAAATATTTTTACCATTATTGTACTCTTTTGATATTTCAATAGAGCGTTTAAAACACTCAGTCATCATTTTCTCATTTCTTGATTTGAATTCTTTTTTCCATGCTTTTCCACATTTTGTATCTGTCACAGCTTCTATCATAATTCCATCTTATTGTTACGAGAATTCATCCGACAGCTGGTGCAATCGGCCATCAACCAATTAATAGAAGGGACATTATTCCGATAAATTCTGGAAACCCGAAATGTTTGTCTCTCAACAGGCCGACCGCTGCCGTTACTGTGAATTTCCTTAAAGCTTCCAGAACATGAAAGAGTTTCCCGATGGTTCGTGGACGTACCAGACAATTCCAAGATAAATATATAAATAAGAACAGCTGGCGATAGGAGGCATTCAGTTTTCAACGGTCGTATACTTAACTAGATAAAAATTGTAAATAGTTGTGTTAAAGTAGTGGAAATAAATTAGAGTGAGTTGGACTGTGTTTTTAAATAATTCCAAGAACTGAACTGAACCCGAGTGTGAAAATAAAAACATTACATTATCTATTTCATAATTTAAAAAATATATAGAAAGGGGTGCTTAAATAAATAAATATATAGATGGTCATTTCATTGTCACACACACCTTTATGAAGAAAAACCTAATTTTATGGATAAACCAGTTATATTTACTTAGTTATTTGAAGTATGTCAAAAGTGCTGAAACTTCAATAGTAGCAAAGTTTTTAAATTAAATATTTTATGTAATTTAACATTTTATTAAATTTTAATAGTAAAAACGTATTTTAGGAGATCACATCAAGACATACAAGAATTGAAAGCCTCAACAAAGATTTATCAGAAATAACAGAAAATATTAAACAATCAAAAGAAATACTTTTGGACGATTGTTCTCAGCAAATTATTTGCATCCAGTCAGAACTAAATAACATAAAAATGTCGATTGAAGAAATGAAAATCGAATACGAGAACAAGGAAAAGGAAATGGATTTAAAGGTAAAAGAACTTAAAAATGGAAACACCCAAAAAAGTTTTAACAATAAGCAAGTCCAAGAGACTATTGCAAACTTGGAAAATAAAATCAAACAAGAAGAAGAAAAGGAAGTTTTACTGAGGAATGACACCGAAAAAAAAGCAAAACTTTTGTCCGAATTAGAAGCAGAAATGGCAGAATTGAAGCAGAAAATTGAGAAGAAAGAAAAGGAGAAACTGTTGACGAAACAAGTTAAGAAGAAACCGAGAATGGAACAACTCCGGAAGCGAAATTGGGACAGCGACAGCAGCATAGAGAATATTGATAGAACTATTAATAATAGTATAAAAGGAAAAGCAAAAAATGTTAAGAATTAAATGTAGGTATTTTCAAATGACATTATTGTTCATTTTTTTGTTCCAGATTTAAAGTGTCTTTGTTGTTGTAATTCGTGTTGTTAATAAAGGTTAGTAGTTTGTAGTCATGATTTATTTGTTTTGGGTTATTATACATATATCACACATTCAGGAGCGGATCCCGGATTGTCATTTGGGGAGGGGGCTAGATCTGGTTTGGGGGGCTTGATGTCACTGAAGGTTAATTTTAACATAATAAAAACTAAAAAAGCATACCATTCAGATAATTTGGGGGCGGCTTCAGCCCCTTAACCCACCCCTGGATCCGCTAGTGCACACATTAATCAGGTAAAAAAATGTTGATGCTATTTTGAAGGCAAATTTTTTTGGGCAATAACACCACAATAGAAATAAAACGGCGTATATTGCTATATATTTCAATAAATATAAAGCCATTGACAACGAAGTCAGAATAGACTTTGAAACGTTTGGTATTCCTGCAATATACGTCGTTTTATTTCTATTGTGGTGTTATTGCCCAAAAAAAACATAAAAGTATGCAAATTCTAATTTAAAATAATTTTAAATTTATTTCATTATCGGGGTAAAGGATCGAAGTTTATATGAAAACTTTCCACGAGTTTATTTTACTTTATGCGCTTAATTCTTCAAACGTCAAAGTAATTAGTTAAAGATGAAGATAAATAAAATAGTTATTTTTTTAAAGAAAAGTTAATATCAAGTACTTCAGACTTGGAGTTGAGACATTATAAAAGTGCGCGACAATTTAAGTGAATATTATTAATTTATCTAGAATATATATTGGAAATTATTCATAAAATAAGCACAGCATCAAAAATTAATAGATACTTCGTTCTTCAAGCAACCTAGTGGAACAGTCATTTCCAGACAATTATAAGAAGACGGTAAGATGTATCTAAAAAATTAACATTATACATTGTAGTAAAAAATACATAAACTAAGTGTGAATATTTTTAAATCAATTAAAACACATGAAAGTTTCACCAGGACATGCAGGACATCTCACCTTTCAGGTGTCACACACTTATGACTGACCTCACAGGTCATACATACTGACATGGCCTCTTCTGAACTAAATTACTGTGAGAGACCAGGTCAGTCATAATTGAGTGACGAATTAATAACATTAACAATCCTTTTTTTTTCACTAAAACGTTTATCTGTAATATAAAAGTGGCATTTTCTAGTCAACACTTTTTGCAGAATTTAATTTTGTTAGGATGGTCCTTTACGCTTTAACAAAGGCGAGTAGCAAGCAATGTGTTAATACCTGGAAAACTAACAAATTCTTTCTCTCTTGTCTGACACTTTAATAATTATGAATGAAAACGGAGAGAGGTGAAAGTCCAGTGATTAATCTATAACCTAAGCGGTGTGCGGGTTGACTTATTTCTCATATGGTGGTGCAGAGTTTTGTTTTACAATTTTTAAGAATTGCATTTTACTAGTAGAATTTTCATTCTCATTTTAAGCCATGCCATTTTTCTTGACGACCATTAATATCCACATGCAATAGTTGAAAGAATTAATATACACCACACAACCTAAACGCTGACCCAAATATATTCCCGATACATTAGTTATTTGCCCAATGAAGGAAATCATATCCATCTATTAAACTCTGGAAATGAGCAGCTTATCATTTGTCGTATCTAAATATGAAAGAACAGGGGTAAGAATTTAAATGGTAGTTATTCTAATGTTGCATAACTTTTCAATGGTACCATTGTTTCAAGATTTGTGTTGAATATTTTTCAAACAAATACCTATAATTCAAAATCACCACATATCTCGTAAAACCTGCCAAGTAAAACCTGAAAACCAGTTCCATGTTTGTTTTCCTGTTTACTTAATGTCCGATATACAGTGAAAACTTTGTAAATGAAAAATTTAATCGTGTCTAGTAACTTATCAAAGAAAATGTCATAATTCCCACATGGGGGACCATAAACACTTGTATTGAAGAGAAATCAAAACTCACAGTTTTGCTTGTTGACCCTTCCATGTAGGGTAAGGTTGTCTCATCAGAGAAAAGATTATTTTTTGGGACACATCCAATTTTGTTAGTATCAATTCATAACCATTTCACAAAATTCTATTTTACTGTCAGGATCATCTTCATTTAATTACTGAATCAGTTTAATTTTACATGTATGGTACTTCTATTTTTCAAAATTCTCAATACATATGCTTTACTTACATCATTATTATTACCAGTTACTTCTCTTATGTAGTTTTCTATGGTGTTTCAACATTTAACAATACATCCAATTTTTTTTCGATATTCAGTTTTGATCCCCGAGGTTTGGAAAAATCTTTGACAGTTTGAAATTGACGGAATTTTTGTTCTATTTTACTCACCGTAGACTGAGAATGTGACGGCCAGGATGCTTCTCATTAAATATTCTGTATACTGTAGAATGCGTTCGCTTGTTTTATCACCAACCAAAATTCATAATAAGGTCTCAATTCTTTGAGTCTCAGAAAGGCTCATTAAAAGAATTAATGAAAATTTTGAAATTCTTAAAGAAACGACAACATTCAAAGAAGAAGATACAATTTTACTATTTTAGCAACAGGATAACTAATAGACCATTAATACGTGACATGTATTTGACTCAAAGGCTGCTTGGTTGTATAAAATATTATTACATTTTTTTTGAGTATCAATGTTCAAAAATCAAAAGGTCTATATTGATAAACACGGGATAGTTCATGAGGTTTTTCCTAGGTTTTCCCTTATGACTTTAATGGGATCACTGAATTATCAGAATTCTTTGATCGCATTTTTTTGGCAAATGCACTATCTTAAAAAGAAAGTCGTCCCTAGGAACGCCACAAATAAATTCTGAAGACAATTTTTCAAGTTCTTCCAACTTGAAAAAAAATTTTTTTTTTTGATTTATAATGATCTTTGGAATTTCTTGTGCACCCTGTATATTTAAAATCAAAGAAATTTTTCCATAGTAACGTAAACATATTTGTCAAAATAATTGTCATATATTTCAATTTTACTTTATAAATTTATATCCATTGAAAACGAAATCCGACAGGATTTTGAAACGTTTGGTTTTAAAATATACACAAGTTTGAACTCTGATGTGGTATTATTCCCAAGAAAATCTAAAATAAACATGTCCATTGTGCTTTAAACTGAATGACATATGGTAAGAAGTACCAACATTGTTTAGTATTTCTCTGGCAGCTGTCAATACTGAACACTTAGTAATATGACATAATACTTTTATTTGAGTGGTTCATTCAATTCAACCAATGTTAGAGCAGATTCTACTCTGCGACAGAAAAATATATGGGTGCAGGAGACTGACCAAATGAGGGGTCCACGACATAAATGGTTAAGCATGCCCACAAAATGGTGTTGGATGACCGACAACTGAAAAAGCGCCCACATTGCCAAACATGGGAGACATTTCAAAAAGGATACACAACATTATATGTTGAAAATTTGGGCATCTGCACGTTCGGCGCCAGGTGGGTGCCGTAATAACCAACAATGGAACATTCTAAATGCGGTATCAAACGCTACCCCTTTTCATTTACTTTTTTCAGGGGTAGTTAACCCCGAGGGGGTTGACAGGGTAGGTGAATAATTTTATTCAAAAAGTTTAGTTTCATATATAAAAATTGACCCGTTTAAGATTATTACTTAACATTCATAATTACGTAGAAAATGGATTTATCTGTTTTTTTTTTTTGTATATTAAGTGGTAATCTCTGTAAAATTAGGTTTGTAATAGGGAATTGTTAAAAAATTTATGTTGTTTTCTGTTTCGCATCGTTTATATAAGTAGAAATTAGTGACAAATAAAAACTTTTTGTATCCAATTGAGCAACTAAAACTGTTGTAATAATTATTGCTCGAATAGAATAACTTATTTATTCAAAAATTTACATAAAAATGTGTTTATACATTATTATATTCCAATTACTGATTTAAAATTAAAGTTTCTTGTTTAGACAGCGCACTTGTGACCTCATAACATCTCTTACAGAGTTCGTTTTCATTTTCGGACCGTGTTTTTCTACATCTTGGACAGGGACTTTTTTTACTTTTCTCAGCCGTTAAAGAATATTTTTCTACAGATTCATCCTCAAGTAGTGTAACACTTGCAACTTGGAATATATCAGAAAGTTGATCCTGCGTATCTAGAATGGGTCCCATGGCCTGAAAAAAATAATTATACATTATTAAGTACTACTGTAATTATAGCCGCTAGAAAACTTGACATAATGTATACAATTATTGATAGCTTTTTATGGAGTAGCAAGTTTATTACTAGCAGTGAACGACCTCGTTTTTTATTTACTTTTTTATGGAAATATGTATATATAAATTGGCTGAAGTTGTAAATTAAATATTAGCTTTGTTAAATAATTGCATCTGAAACAATATTGGAAATAAAGTACTTAATGTAATTTTACAGAGCACCGAATAGCATTCAAATTCAGGCTATTGATATTTATTTTTTCTGAGTTCTTTGGGAACTGTATATTTCAAAAGTCCAAACGTTTCAAGGTCTAAATCAGACCCCGTTTTCAATGGTATTACACAAAATGAACAAGAAATTAAAAAATTTTAGACTTTGAAACGTTTGGACTTTTGAAATAAACAGGCTTTCAAGTTTATATAGTGTTCTTCCCAAAGAACTCAGAAAAAATAAAAACCAGAGACGCCACAATTATTATTCAGAAAATCAGGCTATTGAATTTCTTTATTTTTTAATCATGTTTACCGAATGACCCGAGATTTATAACTTAAATCCCAGAAAATTAGATACTTCTGCACAAGCATCCTTAAATAATTTTGAGAAATTACTCAAGTTAGGTAAATAAATAACAATGTGTCTCTCTTGTATTAGACATTAACCATAATTTCATACTATAAGCAAGGGTGCCTCCAGAACTGGTGGGTTTTAGTTTTTAGAGGGGGCAAGTCGGTAATTATGGGGTTTACCAGTTACTAATCCCCCTGTCTGGTGACGTCACTGACTATAAGTATTATTTTACTTGTAGTAAAGAGGTGGAGCTCATCTAAGTAAGACATGACTGACTGCTTTGCAATCCATAAAAAAATTAAATAATTACCCAAAAATAAGCAGTTTCTCCACTGAACCCCAATAAATGAGAATAATAATACTATTTTGTAAAATGTCAAAGAGATCTTATAGCTCTGGGGTAGCTACATCCAGAAAATGTTCAACAGTGAAGTACTACATACACTCAACAGAATGTCCAAACAGACACAAAAATCCTAAAATCGGAAGTGCTGAAGACATGTAAGTTCAAATAGGGTGGCAAAACAACCGGAAAATACGAGATACATGTGGAAACACTAAAACTAGTAAATGATGAAAATATTGATCCAATTAACACATGAAACTGGGCACATTGGATTCAATGTCTATTCTTCTTTCAAGAAATCCTTTGCTAAGAAATGTGACGATATGCAATAGCTCAAAACTCTACTTTATGTGTTATGTGATTTTTTGCACTTAGATTTTTTATTCCAGGAAAACAATATTGTGCCAACTTTATTTCCTCAAATTCCATGTGAGCGAGGTTGCAGGTAGATGCTAGTTATGAAATAAAATTGAATAAGTGATTATAAAAAATTCATAATTTTCCCCTCTCTTATTTATAATATTTACCTAAACCTTTGAGCATACTATTTATCAGTTTCCTGTCCTCCTGCACAGAAATTACAACACTCTGACCATGCATTTGACTCAGTTAACATAAATATTAGCCTATACATATAACTTACCTTTAAGTCATTAAAAAAATGTTTATCACAATGTACTACAAGATCAGCAGTTAGAGTATCAGTTTTAAGCAATTTATTTACATCGCTTCTGCAACTTAGCAAACCATCCATAAGCTTTTCTAATTTTGAATCTTGCCAATTGCTGTTGGGTTTTTGATGGGTTTTTGTGAAAAACGTTCGACTATCTTTCTGTGGAAAATGTTGATATATATCTTCAGCTAAGTATGGCACCATTGGAGCAATGGCTTGTGTGACAGTTTCCAAAATACTCAGTAGCACATACTGAGTGGCTCTTCTGGAGATGCTCTCGGAATTATCACAATATAGGCGGTCTTTGATAGCAGGGTAATATACTGTCGATATTGGATTTGTTAAAAAGTTTATCACCAATTTGCCAATTTTGCTGAAGTGATAATCAGTGCTATAATCGTTAACCTGAAATAAATTGAGAGGTATCTATTAAATATAGGTATAATAGAATCCTGTATTTTTATCTTCTCAAAATTAACCTATGACTAAGTACATAAAGGTCACAAATAGTTTTATGTTTTTTTATGTTTCAAATAAAACTTGTAAAAATATATTACTAGCTGTTACCAGCAGTTTCACCCACATATGGTTTGTACAATTCTTTGCAAAAAGAAATAGCACATAAAACATATGGGCTATTCTATATAAAATTTTTTTCTACTTTGTTGGACCATCCTACACAACTATAATTCCTTAATATATTTCATCCAAACTAGAAGTGCTTATAACAGTTTCCCGACTTGACCATACAATGTATGGTATCACACTCCCTCTAAGGCACGCTATGAGTGCCTTTAGGGGAAAATTCACTAAATCCCAGATATCCTAGATATCAAAAGGGTTTAGCTCTGTGGGAGCCCTTGCTCGTGGTTGGAGTCGTGGCGGCAGTTTCCCATGAATTTCCTGACCGTCCAGGCCGTTCCTAACAGGACAGCTTTTTGCATTTGTTTGTAAAGATGTTCGTCCAGACCGAGGTGTTTTAAATTGTTTAATAGATGTTTTGGGACTAGTCCTGTCGTTGACATAACAATTGGTACAGTTCGTGTGTTGTTCATGTCCCATTGAGTCTTTATTTGAAATTCCAAATCTCTGTATTTGGTTATTTTCTCAGCGTGCTTGATATTTATATTATTGTTGTTAGGAATTGCTATGTCAATTAAAGTTGTTTTCCGAGAGACTTTATCTACCAAAACTATATCTGGTCTATTGTGAGCAACTGTCCGATCGGTCAGTATCGTGCGGTCCCAGTACAGCTTGTAGTTGTTATTTTCTAAAACAGATTCTGGTTTGTATTTATAGTATGGTAATCTTACCGACTGTGATAATTCAAGTTTTATTATTATTGTTGAACCACCTTGTATACCTGTAACTCTACTTAACCGTGCAACCGTCCTGTATAACACTATTTTAAACACCCAACTAAAACTCTACTCCACCGTATATTTCAGCTATGCAACTGCTTATGGTATACCCTATTTAACAATTATTTCTGAGCCAACCTTGTAAAGCATAATTTCTCTCCAACCTATATTTTAATCACCATTCATATACAACTTTTTCTAAGATTGTGTTAAGTGTGCTTAACACAATCTTAGAAAAAGTATAACTATAATTTTGCTTCGCCCCATATTTCAGGTGTTCCATGTAATAGGATGCAATTGCCCATGGTCTACCCTATATGATAATTTTTTGAGTCACTCTGTAAAACTCTAATTCTACTCTGTCCTCGATTTCAACCATCCTGTAAATACAACTACTCATATGCCATCCAATTACACATTTTTTGTACCACCTTGATTTAACTGTAAATCCACTAATGCCAATATTTCTATATACCAATAACATTGTATTTAACAGTTTTTAACATCTTGTATAACTACTCTTATCTATATTTAAACCATCCTGTATATTCTACTGTCAATTAGTCAACCATTATAACTTATTTGTCAATCAGTTTTTGAACCATCGTGTATAACCATAATTTTACTGCATCAATTATTTTAACCAGCTTGTATATGCATATGCTTATGGGCCAATATTTTTAAAATATGTAACTATAACTTTACTCCACTCTATATTTCAACTATCTTATCTATGCTACTGCTTATGGGCTGAGCTATTTAAGCATTTTTCAGATATTTTATGAACCACTCTGGAAAGTACAATTTCTTTCCTCCTTATATTTCAACCATCATGCAAGGTTTTCTAACATTGTTTTAATCACAATGTATAACTATAATTTAAAAATATATATTAAACAAAAGATTTTTCGATCGACTCTATTGAACTATAATTCTATTCCACCCTCTATTTCAACCAGTTTGTATATGTAGCTAGTGTTGGGCCGTCCAATATAACATTTTCTGTATCACCCTATATCAAACTATAAATCCACCAAGCCTGAATATCATTCACCCAAAATGCAACTGCTTATGCGCCACCTATATCACAATTTTATTCAAAATTCTCTTCAACCACCCTGTATTTGTTGCTTATTGGTGACCCAATATAACTATTTGTCAGTGATCCTTCCTGTTAATTTATGGCCTTGTCTGTTCCTACATCCCATACTACACCTATGCCCTTTCCCTTGTGATTCTCAAATTAACTGTTTTTGAACTCTCTAATTTCAGGCAATTACACATTTCTAATACTACTCCATTTATTATTTGGTCCCCGCACTTATTAGGGTTTGATCTTCCATTTTACTGACCTTCATTATGTTCATAGCTACCAAATAGTTGTGTTGATGGTCCTGAATTATTGGTAAATTTTACTTTTATGTTGAATTGAATGCAGTTTTTGAGAAAATAACCAAAACTTGGTCCATGTTATAGGTAACTAAACTTATAACTTAAAGGCATTTGTATGACGCTTTGTACTGAAACAAATTTGAATTTTCTAACTGTCCAAATTGCTTAATTCCTTATCAAAATAAGCCAATAACCATATTCAAATGTCTATAAACCTGTTTCAGATTCACATATGTGATATTTTTAGTTGATCAATTAATTTCTTTTCTTTTCTAACAGACTTGCCATATTATTAAATAAAACCGACGGGGCTGATTCTACTATAATTATTACTGCTAATTAGCCTAGTGAACAGAGTTTTTAAGTAACAAACGTAACCTTGGTAATAGTAAATTATTTAATGAAATAAAAACACGCAAAAATATGATCTTTTGGAGTTTTCTTTCACAAAGTAATGGTTTTTGAAAAATTGTAATTTAAACAATTTAGATATAAATGCACGGTATTAACTACGATGATCCGATTGGGATGCGTATTAATGATGTTTTCAAGTCAGATAATACACTTCAGTTAAAGTGAGTCTGTTGATGTGGTCGAATGTAGTGAACAGGATAAAATTACAGACAATTAATTGGATTATGATGAGATCAATGAACTTTGAATATTATAAGGATATTTCAAATTGTTCAGTGATCATAAGTTGCTTTAACTATACCACCTAAAAACACTTATTGTACTCTACAATATATTTAAATAAATAGGGTATATAAAGTGAAATTGTGAAGAAGCGTAAAGAATAACACATAAAGTAAGATTTTTCCATTAAGTTCAACAAAAAAAAAACAATTTATTAGTATTATTTGTGAATATAGTGACGCCTAACCACTATTTACCAATTTTACGGCATCTCAAAATGGATTTGGTATATCCTAATAGGACGATCATGTATAAGGAACATTGTGCAAGATAAATTATTTAAATTTCAATTCTGCAAAAGTGACATAATGTATCTACCTTGAGCCTAGTTAACATTCACAACATGAATTATACGGTTGACCTTAGCGAAAAACACAGAACGGGATTTATACAGAGCACCAGAAATACAGAAACCTTCTAAACCATTAGAAGATTTCTGTATTTTTTTTTCATTGGTAAATTAAGGTCCCTTCATCACATAAGATAAGCAGAAAATTGTTTAAACGATTGCATAAGAGAATTGCTCTGACTGACTGCCCTATATTTTATTGCAATTAACAAAGAATTAATAAAATAAATGAAAAAAAAATATGTACCTTAAGACTGAAATCGTAAAGGAGATTTAAAATATATTTATCAATAATTAGTGTATTTTCCCAGTCATTTTCACACTTCTGATAATCATACAATCCGCCCAATGCAAATCGTAAAACGCTTCTGATTTTTTGGACTTCTTCAGCACTTGATTGTAACACATTTTGACTAACATGAGCTAAAGCAGTTTGATTAGCATGACAAGTTACCCACCACCTAAAAAACGAATGAAGCTAATAAAAAAATGTTAATCTATAAAACTCATCTTTCCTTAAAACATCGGTTCCGTACGCCTTCTGCCCTTTACTTCCCTTAACAATATCGACAGGATCGATCACATTACCTAGCGATTTAGACATCTTGTTACCTTTTTCGTCAACTGCAAAACCATGAACATAAAGGGATTTAAATGGCGCTTTATTTCGGATCGCTATCGATGTTAATAGCGACGATTGGAACCATCCTGTGAACTGATCGCTTCCTTCAAGGTACATATTAGCCACTTTTGGTCCTTCAAGTACTTTTGCCCAAGACAAGCCACTGTCTAACCAAATATCCATGATGTCCTTAATTTTAAAATAAATTTGACGCTCAATTGTATTTACAGCATGAAAACTGCTCACCTGGCTTTTTTCCAACTGTTGTTCTTCTACATCACAAATGTCTTCAGGTAAAAGTTCTCTGTTAGGAAGTTTCCACCAAAAATCTGTCCCATGTGCTTCCAAAAGATTACAATGATGATTCAATGTATTGCTATAACATACTGATTAAAGTGCCTCTGTATTATTTATCATCCATCTCTTACTCATTTAAGATTATTTCTGAACTGTTTTTGTCATAAAATACTGGTATTGGTACTCCCCATTTTCTTTGTCGAGATATACACCAGTATGGCCGTTTTTGGATTTGATTTATGAGATTGTTTTTATAAATTTCACTTCTGTCTTTGGGGAAAATGTCAATGTCATCTAATTTTTCCTAGAAAGAAAATTTCTATATTAATACTAAGTAAACTAGACAAGAGATTTTAATTGTGCAAAAGTTGCTAACATTGTACTTTGTGAGATAGCAAATCCTGTTAAAGTAATTTTGGGAGAGCCATAATTTTGGGAGAGCCACATTACATATGTGAATTACATATGACATATTTTCAACGTCAAGTTAAAAAAATGACACGCACTGGTTTCTCGGGAGCAGCGCAACAGATTTGGCTAGTTTAAACTGTTTTCTGTGAAGGTAGACCCCGAGGTGAGGTTTTATCAGCAAATTGGAAAAACCATGTATTAAGATTGTCATTTTTTCAAGTTCAGTGATATCTTGGAACGGGCTTATCCGATTTGGGGTTTATATCAGTTTGAAGAAAGAAAATGAAATAGATTCTAAACAAATATTTTTGCTGCAGGTTCTATTTCAGTAATAAACAATAACTAATTATATCTCTCCAGTTTTTTTGTGTTATTTTTTATTACATAAATTGACAAAATCAAGTGGCGTTCAAATAAAATCACTTACTATTGCCTCATTCTTTAATGCTTCTGTATTTATGAACCACTGCAGACTAGCTTTTATTATCACAGGTTGCTTTGTTCTCCAATCATATGGATAACTATGAGTTAATTCTCCAAGGTGTATCACATTATTTCCAAGCATCTCAATAATAGCTCGAGTACCCTCTGAAAGAACATTTAATCCAGAGAGGTTTGATCCAGCTTCTGATTTGTAACATCCTAAAGTATCAACAACATCAACCTGGAATCCACAATATCAGTTACAAAATCAATTTACGTTATTTTGTAATCTTACCACAGGAATTCTGTTATTTAAAGAAACTAAGAAATCATCAGGCCCATGTGCAGGAGCTGTATGGACTAATCCAGTGCCTTTTGTTGCTGTAACGTGAGCTGCATTGAAGAAACTGAGAACTTTGTTTTTATAAATGGGGTGAATGTAGGATGAATCTTCCAAGACATAACCTGAAGTAAAATGTATTCCATCATAAATTAGCAATTTTAACAGTTTATTATGAAAAATATTCATTTCCTTGTCATACAGATATGTACCTGGTAACATGCTTTATCTAATACTTCTCAGAGTTAATGTGGCTCAGTTATCCTAATTATTATATCACTTTATAAATCTATGTAAGAAAAGATATAAAAACTCCTTGCAATTTGAAAATGGCAAATTGTGTATGCATTTCATTAAAAAAAAACTCAAAAATAGATCTGAAACTGAAGCTTCCATAATCTTCATAGATATGGATATAATTCAGGCTATTGCTAATAAAGATTTCAGGGGGCAATTAATTATCCAAAGACAAAGAGACAAAATAGGGAAGAAATGGAAAAAATAAAAATTTTAATCTATATGATACCCGTGGTCTCTTTCAATTTTTGTTGATTTATTTTTCCATTTTTTGTTTCTTGAGAATGGCGTCAGCCTAGAAGTTGAAACGACAGAAATGTAAGAATTAAGACCCGGTTCTGTCCAGGAAGCTGGTCTTTTAATATTGTATCAGTATCTCTAACCTTTTCCCTATCTTAATCTCTATTTGCCACCAATGCTACTACCAAGTACTCTTCTTATTTTTAGAATTAAATTTGCCTGCATTCTACAAATATGCATTGGACCTCAGTATTCGGATTACTACAATTATAGTTATATTACCTTCTAAAATAGTTCAAATATTCTATAATCTGTTATAAATTCTTTTATTCTTATTTTTTAGATAAGTCTCTCTAACCCTCATCTTACTCTTGATTTGCCATGAATGCTACTACCAAGTACTCTTTTTAATTTTAGAATTATATTTGATGAATAACAGTGGAAATGCTATAAAAGAGAATTTAGAACATATGATAGAAAATTTGAACTATTTTAGAAGGTAACATAAGAGAAACTGTAACAATTTAAAAATATTTTTAGATTGTTACAGTTGCTACAACCAGCTTTTCCAATTCCAGCAATTGTTGTTTTGTTTTGAAAATTCTCAGCTTTGGGCATAGAATACTATTTTAAAATGCAGTAATTAAATTTCCCGGTATTAAATTATCAAATTTTTTTGAAACAAAAACCTCTGAACAGTTCAATGAGTTACATCCAAAGAAGCATTTATTTAATTATGCATAATCAATGATCAGTGCACAGTAAAAAGAATGAGAGTTCTAAAAGTCAGTATGACATGAATCCCCTGATATTGTCGCAAACCAAATTAATTCTACACCTGCACTTGTTCATTCCTCTCCAACCTGCTGATACCATTGAGTCGCGCTCCCTTAACACTTTCTAACTCATAGTAGCTAATTTTACCTTTAAAATTTTCAATGACTTCGAAACTGCAGCTCAAAGTAGAAGAGATAGACGGTAGCAGTTCTGTCGCTAATAAATAAACAGTATCTTCAGCGGAATTAATTTTTTTAACCAAACTATATTGCAATGTCTCGTTGTAACATACAGCGCAATTTGCTGGTAGTGTCCAAGGAGTTGTAGTCCATATTAATCCATATATACTAAAACAGAAATAGTGGTATATATCGTATTAACTTAGTAAAGCTTACCGTTTTCCTGTAATTGATGGAAGTTTCGGTATATTCTTCATTTCTATTTGGATATAAAGACTTGGGCTCTTATGAGTTTCATTATATTCTAATTCAGCTTCAGCAAGTGCTGTCCTGCAATATATTCTTTGATGACTATTTGATATTAGTTAACTAATTGTTTGTCATAATTTTAGCATTATCTTGCAGTTATAGATTTTACTGGGCCAAATCATTATTATAATATAAATCATAGAAGCACATGAAAACATCAATTTCTTTCTGTGATATGGTTATATATTAATGAGTAGGAGCATTTAGATGATTAAACGTGAAAGGTACCTACTATAAAATAAAAGCTATACATTCTAGTTGAAGTTACAAAGATTATACCTTGATGAAGGGGACCAAAATACTGGTTTATAATCCCTGTATATCAATTTTTTCTTATACAATTTGAGAAACTGACGTAATTGCATTTTCACATAGTCAACTGTGTATGTTCTATATGAGTTTTTCCAGTCACCCAGTACTCCCCAAGACTGAAATAATTCTTTTTGTTTGTTAATGGTCTTCGTCGCAAAATTTCTGGCTAAAATTTAAAATGTTACAGAAATTTCTACATTTACAAAATAAATATATATTTACCTTTGTCTCTTAGTTCAATTTCAGTCAAATTATGTGAGTTTGAAGTGGCTTTTAATTCTATAGGTAATCCATGACAATCCCAACCTGGTACATAATGCACTTTATTTCCTTCCAATATTTTGTACCTCAGTATAGTATCTTTAAGTATCTAAAAAGTAAACCCTTGAATATTGTATAACAATTATAACTGTTGAAGGAAAACAATAGTTATGTTCTTCTTTATTAACTAAAACTATAACTGACCAGCAAAATATAGTGCTCCTTCTTGCTATAAAACCAAAAGTTAGAATAATATGCAAATTGAGTCATTTTTTGTGTAAAAGCTAGGGTACCAATTATGACAAGTCAGAATTCTTGTGAATGAATCATAATTATTTTATGTTAAAATACCTAATTTCAGATTGCAAATGTACAAATCATTGTTGTTGGCATCAATCCTTTGATAGTCACTCCGAAACTGACAAAATATTAAAATACATGTTCTAGTTTACAAATATTTTTTTAGAAATAACAATCAAAATTCTATAGGATGTCATATAAAGAGTCCTTAAACACAGAATCAGCTCACAATATGTAAAATCTAGAAATTTCAATAATTTTGTTAGGTCTAAATAACTGTTTAGTGTCATAATATTCATATTTGATGAAGTATAAAAACTGCCTAATTGTAGTTCCGCTTAGTTTCTACCATGTGCTGCTCAAGTTCTAAGTATTCCTCATACATCATTCAGTACTGTATCAAAATAAAATTTACCTGAGGTTCACTGGTTTTAGTCTAAGAGCTAACTGTGGAAAATCTACCCCAGAAGTAACAGAATGAAAGGTTTTCTGAAATAGTACTAACATTGATTATAGGAAAAATTATTTTGTACCTGGGCAGAATTTTTTGGTATTTTTAGTTATTTTTCGGGCAGTTACTGAATCAGGTACTTACTAGTTTCCAACTATGATCAAATATAAACATTTTTTTTCTCAACATCTTATGCTCTTACTAATACAATCCATTCAGGGATCAATAAATAGTCATTCAAGACACAATTGATTTGATTTGGTAGGTATTAATTTAAATCAGCTTTCATATATTTGGATGTTTTACATCAAGTGTTTCTTTGTAGTATATATGAGAAAAAATATTCTTTGCATTATTCTAACACCTATGAAAAATACATAAATTTATTTTTTAATAGAATAATGGTTGGTCATAATTTCAAGCTGTTATTTGACATGCACAGTAATGAATTAACAAAAAAAAGTTTTGTGACCAGTTAATAGAACAAGATTCAGAGTAATTTCAAGTTGCTTTAGGAAAAATGTTCCAAAGTTATGATCAAACTCTGTCCAGGTCCAAAATGATTCTTCTTATGGTTACTGTGAATAGGTATTAACATGTTAAAAACCTCATACTATGACCTTATATTTTGTTATTCGATGGCTACATAATTTTCTGTCTGTAAGGCAATAATCTTTTTTGTTCATTCTTTAGGCCTGAAAATTTGTATTTCAAGAGTGATATTGCATCAGAGATTCTTTTATATATTATCACTATTTTAAATTAATTTACTCACTGACAACATAAAAATTTAACAAGTGGGTATCTATTTTTATTTACATTAGAAATAAAATTGGTTGTACTGGAATTAGTACATTTTAAAAGAAGGACTTTAAACAGTTCGCTTTGACACATATGTAACAGCATTATGAGTGAATAGCATCATCAAATATCACTTAATATAACCAAAGTTCGCAATAAGCACAGTATGTGGTGATGGAGTTAAATTAAGATATGTAACATACTTTATTGATAGCATGGCCCATATGAAGCTGACCATTGGCATAGGGAGGTCCATCATGAAGCACAAATTCTGGCTCTGATAGATGACTTCTTTGCCAGTCATAGAAAGTGTCGAATTCACCCACCTTTAACAAATTTTAAAATAACTAGTCTTTAATTTGTCATTCCTTTTAAGTACTCACTTCATAAATATGTTTATCTCTTTCAATCAGTTTATTATGGTCTAGCCTTAAGGGGAAATTTGTTTTTGGAAGAAGAATAGTACTGCTATATAATTTATTTTTTGGGACTGATTTTGTGCAGTAATATGCTTTCCTTATTTTATTAGTCCGTATAGAATGTCTAAAATTCATATCTACATGAATTCGAAAACCTTATGTGAGGTTATGTAAGGAGTGTTTAGGTTAGCTACATGATAAAATAAAGTTAGGCAACCTCTTTCGGAAAATGAAAATCTAAATAAGCTTATCACAAAAATTATTCGAATACTGTCAATACTGAATAAATGACGATGACCTTATCTATGACGATGACCCTACAATCGTATATATACTCGGTATAAAGACGTCAATATGATTGTAACAGGCTCCACTCATAATTATTAGTGGGCCCTCTTTTTTTTTCTTGGAGTGGTCAATAATTAGTTTTTACATTTTTTGTTGAACAAACTTAAGTTACAAAGAAGTCTACTATTTATTATTCTAATAAAAAACTCATTCCAAGTTTTGAATGTTCTGTTGCTAAGGGAGTCCCATATCATCCAAACAAGTTATTATGCTTCCAAATGTGTAATTGAATTCATAAATTGTATTATCTAATTTCAAAATATCAGCCTCTAGCAGGGTTTATGAGTATTCACTCTCATTATCATAATAAAACAAACAAAAAACAGCTAAGCATATATTAATATGATTAAATATTTGGTACTGATTAACAATATATAAAAAATAAATAAAGCTTTAAATTAAAATTAGTTAGTTGGAATGTCCATGTCAGTCATACAAATAATGCAAATTTCTGATATTTCTTGTATGCCTTTTTGAGACACCTCTTACAGCTTGTTCTGCTTCTTCTAGGAAACTTGGAGAATTGTGAATGGTTGTACCTCCAAGGATTATATTGAAACTTGGATAACTTTTATTAAAGGAATGAACAGTTAATGATTCCTCATATGTAGCTCCACCAATTATAAAAACAATTACATCTTGTGGCCTCCCAAGACTAGTGTGATTACTTATACATGGATACAAATTATCCTTCAATCTACCCTTCACAATATCCTCCAAAGTCTCATGTAGCAATGGTTTATGTTGGGTATAAATATTGTCAACACCACTTAAACCTTTGATAAACCTTTTGGTTATTTTAACAGCATCCTCAACATTAAACAAATTGGTTTGTCTGGCAAGTGAACCTGAATATTCTAATACATTTATAATACTCTTTAAATGCCTTTCTGATACTCCTCTTTTCTTGAGTTGATCTATTAATCCTGTCAAATCATTACTACTATGGTTTTGATATCTCAATGCATATAGTATAACTAGTTTAACTGCATCTTTTTCTCTTACTTTATCATTGCTAAGAAGTTTTTTAATACTTTGTAAATGTGATGAATGGTCATTTTGTGATGACATTTCTTGTTCCACTTCAGAAACATCTAGCAAGAGATGTTTGCTGACCATTGAACTCAATTCCCCTACAACAGTGACATGTTTGGTAACATTTCCTGATAATTTCTTAAATTGTGGATAAGCTTCAACAAAGTTTTTCATATCAGCTATAGATTCTATTTTTTGGTGACTTTTAGCTTTTATCTGAAATTGATCCATGAGTTGCTTTATGTTTGTCCCAATTTCACCATAATTCATAAAAATATTCTTGGCATAAAATGGGTCCTGTTCAGCAGACAATACTACTTCAGTTAATTCTTTAGATATGCCTGGTACAGTAGATAAATTTACTCGATTGTTATTTATTGTAAGAAGCTCATGGACCATAGCTTGATAAGTCCACTGATTCAATAGGGGAGTTAGAGGATCCTCTCTTCTATCCAGAATTAATAAGAGGGGTTGAGAATTTTGAGCAAAGGCAAATAGTGTGGATTCTTTTAGCATTGTTTCTTCAACTCTGCTCCCCAAATCTTTACATAAATTAGAATTTGCTTGATATCTAATGGTTGGACATTTTTTAAGAGAGAGTAGTACTGAAATAAGCCCTTGCACAGTTCTCTGTAAAGCTGAAGGATTCCAGTTTAAATTCAGCATACATGTTGGTAAACCAATTGAAAATAAATGTGGATTTACTGCAAAATAATCCATGTAAAGCTCTTGAACTTCTTTAACAACCTCTTGCTCATCATTCTCAGCTAGTATTTTAATATCTGCCTTTGCAATGATATTACTAAAATAAATGTAATATGCACCATACTTTGGATTTCTTAGTTCAGTACATAACGCCTCAACATTTCTCTGGGTAGGACGTAAGAATACTAAGCATTTCAGGTATCGAAGACCTGTGGAATTTGAGTAATTAGGAACATCAATTCTTTCCAATAGAAATACTTCTTTCTGCTGAATCTCGGATTGCCCATAAACCATGCTGATGATACCTGTTGTTTCTTTATCCATTAATAAGACTTTCATACCAGGTTCACTCTCTTCCGTCATTTTGACAATGTATCCCTTTACTGCAGCAATTACATTCATTTTTAGGCATTCGTTTTTTATAACTAGGAAATGAAAAATAACTTCGTCACAATTTATCGCAAATAATTAACTTTTTTTCAAAATCGATATTTTCTGACATCAGATATAATTTTCTAACCTTCAATAGGTCTCATAGTCATAAATCACAATTATCAGAAAGGACTTAGAAAATTGTTTTATGAAAGTATCTTCCATAGAGATCGAGCAAAGACTGCTAAATGGCTGTTTGAAATGTCGTGCGTTAATCAACATGGACTTATATACAGCTCGTATTTTTGTTAATTCAATATTATAATAAATAAATACTTATTAATTGAATTATCAAAAACATCTGACGAACAAGATTATTCCGAAACCCACCGTTATTTGGTGCCACCCATCGCTTAACAAGTCGAGTACTTCCTATCTTGAATTACAAATTACAAATCTCTATGGCATGGCGAATTTGGTTTACAATAAGGCTGATGAACCGTTAATACATATTTAATACATAGGCTCTCAAGACTTCACTGGGTCCACTATTTTAACTTATTTTTCTTTCCAGCCAATCATTTATTGAAATGTACTGTCTTTTTTACTGTCAATTATAAATTGACTGATTATTAATAAATGTCAAAATGATTTTTATACAATTTGAGTTGTGAGGATCTGATGATGGTATTGTTGGCTAATAATGTGCCATTTATCAATTCATTAACTAGCACATTCTGTGAAAAGGAATTTCGCCGGGCGACATTTCTTTGCACAAGTATGGGGAAATAGTTGAGTCAGCACATTAGTGTGATATGCGAAAACCAAGACCGGAACATAACCAGAGATGGTTAAACTTTGATATTTTGAAATGGTAAAACCTAGCCCAAAATACAACAAATGGATGCGAAGGTATAGAACATTCTTCGTTATTGGCATTGTGATACTTTCATTCCAAATACTACTTGCTCTAAGATTTCTATCAATAAGCAAAAATGTTAGTACAGAAGATAATCAGTGGGAGCCATCCAACTCTGACAATGAAGGTGATCAAGAAGTTGAGTCGAATTCAGCTAGAAGGATCAAATTAGACGATGACGAAGATATAGTGTCTCCAAAATATAAATTGAAAAACAACCAAACACATTACCTTAGATATGATGATTTGGAATTTATGCCTTCATGTCCCATTGAAACTAAGGATGCTGTTTCAGCTATAAATAGAGCTAAAAGCCAAAAATGTAAGCAGCTCATATCAAACATTACGTGCCTTTCTCGTGCTGGAAACTTGTATCCCACTGAGTTGAAAGGATCTTGTCCAGCTAAGGGTTTTGTAGCAGGCAGGGAACTGGGGTGTTTCAAAGATGACAAAAATGATAGGTTGTTAAGTGGATATTTTGGTACATACAAAGTTGAAAATTCCCCAAAATTTTGTAGGCAAGTTTGCCTTCAGTCAGGATTTCCATATGCTGGTGTGCAATATTCGTGAGTATCTTAATTTTCATATAAATGCATAGTTTTGTACCCTTAATTAATTAATTTTCTGTAAAAAATGTCATAATTATGAATTACAGTGAAACTTAAATGATAAAACAAAAACAGATACAGAAAATACAAACTGGAGAATAATATATGTACAAGGCTTTGAATAAATAGGCAAAGACAGAACACTTCACAATTATCCTTTTTTAAAAACATAATAGCTATTAAAGAGCTTTAGTGCTTTAAATAAAAACTTTTTGGAAGGAGGATGAAATAATTCCCATCATTACAATAATAACTGATCTATATCTATTGTAGTATGGCCATTATGGGACACCATTATTTCATATACTCTGATAAAAAGAACCTGAATAAAGTACAAAATGCAACCATTACAGTCATATAAATATATGTAACATGTAACAATTCATGTTTTTTACTTTTCATTTGGGTTTCCTCTCCTCACAAAAAACAAATAAGTTAAATGATGAAAAATCAAACTACCAGGGACAATTAGATTTTCAGTAATCTCATCTGAGGAGAGAAAACTCAATTGATAATCAAAATAGGTATAGAAATAAGGAGAATGAATTTTTTGGTATGAAACTGGATCATTTTTCTTCATCCACAAAATCTTCCACTATATTTAGTTAGTCATGCATGTCTAAAGAATACTTCCATTTTTCTAGACATCAAAATTCCCTATTGCAGAATATTTGTAGGTATTTCTAGGTTTGTCAGCAGCAACTGTTTCATTCTATTCTTCCTTATCCCAGTCATTTGTGTCCAGCACATTAAAGTTCATTATTTTAGCTGAACTTGATTGAACAGAAGTCATATTGAGAGGAAAAGATTCCAATTAAATATTTTTAAAGTTATATTTATCAAGGGGTGCTTAGGACAGTTATCAACATTAAATTTTTCTGTTCTGGATATTGACTTGCTATAAATTTCACAGGACACTTTATTGTTACATTTGCCTTGTGAATTTATTTCTTTGAGACAATAAGGATTTTTGATTTGGTGTAATTCTTTTATTACTATTCCTGTCACCAAAGTTTGTACATTAAATGCTAGTCTGCTGATGGTTAAATTTAAAAAAAATCTATGTCTGCATTGAAATCAGGGACAGATAAAAAAAATAGATTGAAAGGGCCTCTCTACGATTTTGTATTTCCTTGTTTTAAATTTAATAACTGGCACCCGTGGGGGGAGGACTGCCCTCATTTTTGCTGTAACATGAGGTTAAGCAATGTTAGAAGTTTTTTTCTTATTCTTCACAACATTGCAAATTTGCAGCTGCACTTTCACCAAGCAAGGAAGAGTCAACGATCAAAAAGCTATGTTGTAATAAGGGTTGGTCACCATGAATGTTTGGTCGCCATGAATACTTGGTCACCACAAGCCCTGTGTTAACTTTTCTGACACCCATTGTGAAAACTCTTCAAGTACTTTTAAGTTATAATGTCTTTTTTTAAACTTGTCCAAGGATAATTTTCCAATTGAAATATCTTCATATCACAAATTCTGTAGCTGTTTATTGTAAAAATGTTTATCTTTTTAAATTTCACTTCAATTTGCTCCCACATTGCTGAAACTGTAAAAAAATTAATATCACAGTCATAACTAAATGCTCAAAGAATGAATAATTTGTTCTCTCAATTGCATGTCAGAATGTATATATGTATATTATCAACACATTTGTTGCTGATGCTAGAAATTTACCCAAGTATACTCTGATATTCCCCAAAAAATTAGTCTAGTTTGTTGTTTGGTTAGATGTTAAATATAAGATAAATTTATTTGAATTGTAGAAATATTATTTTGTTGGCAACACTAAAAATAATTTGAGGTGATGATGTTAGGGAAGTTTTACTGCATTTACACAATACATATGTAATCTCATTTTGTTTTCAATTTTTAGTAAAGAATGTTTTTGTGGGATAGATTCACCTCCTTTGTCTTTTAAAGTGCCAGATTCTTCTTGTAACCATAAATGTCCTGGTGATACCAAAGCTACATGTGGAGGTTACTATAATATGAATGTTTTTGAGACAGGAATCAAAAGTAAGTAACACTTCAACAACAAGTTTTGTTGTATCATATTAAATAAATCAGAATGAGTGTTCTAAAGTTATTGTTTTATATCATTATATATTTTTTCTTACTTTACATGAGATATAATAAGTAATAAATGCAAGGAAAACACATAATTTAATGTTTCTAAAAGGTTTGGAAACATGAACGCACACTTTTGTAGCAATTTATAAGACTAGGCTCCAAGAGTCATCTCAATGTATGTCTGTTCATCTGTAGAAAAACATCTGCAATATAAACTGAAATACATTGGAGACATACCTCAAATGCTATTTAAATGTCAGTTAGTTAATTGCTGCAGTATATAAGTAGATTTGAGATTTATCAATATTACCTCAGCAAGAAATCTGCCCTTTGAGATTTAATAATATTTTGGAATGTACTTAGTTGAATATATTCCTTCAAAGGATTTAATCTCAAAAATGCTCTTAAAATCTGACATGTTTCCCATAATAAAATTAATTACATTTATTAAATTATTATCTGTTTTTCAAATTTTCAGGATTTTCACCACAGATTGCCAACACTGAAAATATAAAATACAATTCCTCTGCAAGGATTGTATTCCTTCTCACACTTAATGGAAGAGCTGTTAGACAAGTTAGAAGACTTTTAAAAATACTGTACCATAGAGATCACTTTTATTACATTCATGTGGATGTGGTAAGTAATCCAATATTGAAAGATATATTATTAAGACAAAACTATGGACATTTTGCACCTTTTAAGTAAATAGTTATTTGAGTTAAAGAAACAAAATGATTGGAGTTTGAATTGCAGAAGTTTCATTGAAATGGAATATAATTCAAGGTGCTTCATTTAAATTTGCATTTACATTCTTAGAAACAGAATTCAAAGACATAAATAGTTTCACTTCATTCACTTACACAAATAATTAAATAATAAAATTGGTGACTTTCAATAAAGCATTTCTTTATTTTAATATTAGAGTTAAAAGTTCACAAAAGTGCAAAAATCTGCAAAAATTGTAAATCAAATTTTGGATATTTCAACAATTCAACCTATTACTAATGCTATTAACATAACTTCGCTGTACATTTGGTTGCATATACGACAAACAAATTTGTTGGTGTATTATTCAGATATCTGTATGATATTAGATAGATATCTGCAGCCAATTGTACATGTGATCCTTTTTGGAGCCCAAATAACCTGAAATGCAATCAAAAATAATACAATAAAACAGGTTATTGTATTACAAAAAGTATGTAGTATAAATTTGTGCAACTATATGAACAAATTTTTTTCATCTTTCATAATGGCTGATAGTGAATTTTGTGTGTATAGCCCTGGGGCTTCTTGCTCTGTTTAACTGCAAATAAAAAAATAAAGTGGATTTGAAAACAGATGAAACTTGAAATTATATCAAATGTAAATAACTAATAAGAAATATCCAGTGAGATCAAAAGAATGTGAACAAATGAGTGTGTGAGTGTAAAAATGTGCTCATGCTATCTAAACTTGGGAAATTGATTATGAAACAATTAAATAGTTTGACTTTGATTAATTGCCTGCATTGAGAAAAATCACTTTGCATTACTAACTTAATTAAATTGATGTGTACCATTGTGTATATTTTTTATCATACCTTAGTTGTTACACCTTGCTTTCAGAGAAATCATTGAGAAAATTTTTTGTGTATGTCAACAAATACTACATGTGAAGAAAACATTCCCATTTCATTGGTTTTTCTACATAAACTATTCCTTTTAGTACAACCAAATAAGTAAATCTAAGAATTCACTACTGCTGTTGTTTCATTTAATATTTATTATGATGCTTTTATGTTATTTTACAGAGACAAGATTACCTTTTTCGTGAACTGCTTCCCTTGGAACAGCAGTTACCCAACGTGCGTTTGACACGCAAGAGATTCGCCACCATCTGGGGTGGCGCTTCATTGCTGGAAATGCTACGATCCTGCATGTGGGAGTTACTGAATCTCTCCAACTGGCCTTGGGATTTCGTTTTGAATCTAAGCGAATCAGATTTTCCAGTTAAAACTGTCTTTCAACTAACTGAATTTCTCAGTATGAACAAAAACCGAAATTTTGTCAAGTCACATGGCAGGGAAGTGCAGAGATTTATCCAGAAGCAGGGCTTAGACAAAACTTTTGTAGAATGTGAGCATAGGATGTGGAGGATTGGAGATCGTACTTTGCCTTATGGAATTCAGGTATGAAATTATAAGAATTTAATTTATTTTCTGCATTTAATAATATTTCTCTCAGAATTTGATTTCGATCTTACAGTTTCATATTAAGTAGGTACATTGGTGTGTTGTTGAACGTCGGTACAAAATTCTCATAGTTTACAACACTGAAATCATTACTATTTTCAACTTTGTGAAAGCTAATTGTAGTTTTTGACCGCACTTCATAGGTTTGATGTCACTTAGCTACTTTCTTCTTTACTCCGCTGTGAGTAGCACCAAGTTCTGAACATGTATGACGAATTCTTACCAAATATTTGGTTTGGTTCAGTTCTGGGTTGACCTGTACTGTTAGCATTTAGCCAGTTTCAAGTTGAAGTTTTGGTTGTAAGAAGCATTTATTATGCATCTATGTTCTTTTCTCCATTTTTCCTAGAAAAGATGTAAAAAATTATCTTATTTACTAAGAAAAACTTTCCTGCAACACTTGCATTTATTGAGTCTTTCCTGAGTCTATATATTTGAAATTGTTTGTTGTGATTACTGAATTTTTGAAGCTTTCATAATTATAAAGTAATAAAAGCTATTTCGATCCACAGTGATCAGAGAAGAATGAAAATCCTTTTTTCACATATGGTATGGACCTCCTGTGATTCCCAAATTTCGCAAAGATTATTATAGCATGATAGCTTCAATTCCTGCTTTGGATGAAGTTGTTTTAGCGCCCAATGCTATACATATTGTATTGACCTCCTGTGATTCCCAAATTAAAAAGATTTTGACATTATAGCATGATAGCTGCAGTTTGTAGTTTACCAAATTATCGTCAGAGTGTGGCACTTCTCATATCTTCTGTAAATTAAAAATAGCAGTACAGAGCCCGGAAGGAAGTGTACAAAAATTATGTTTTTGTTTCTTCCGGATTAACGGAAGCGTGTAACAGCATTTCTTTCATACATTTATGTGTGAAATTTGCTGTCAAGTTTAGTATAACTTTGAAAATCACTTCAGCTCTTTGAAGATACCAAAGATGAAAGTCTCTATCATCTGACGCATCACATTAACTTTACAAAGAAGTCCTTCAATTATTTTTGAAGCAACACCTACTTTTATTTTGATATAATTGAGCCATTTACTTTTTGAAATTTTCCGCGATACAAATTATGTTCCTGTGGAACGTTGATGATGCCTCAGACGTTGGAACCTAGCCTCATGTATTTTCAGATGAGCCGAAGTGTTTCTCAACACCTTACCTTAAACTTATAATTGCTAAACATTTTAATTTTAAATGTTACTATTCTACGTTTTCTTACATTTTCTTTATTGACCTTGAGAATGGGGTCTAACCAAGATCTCCAAACGTTAGACCACACAAACATAAAATTTGAGTTTTTCGATGTCTTAGCAATATGTTTCAACTCTCAAAATATTGATAATTTTTTATCTATGCATTTCCTGTATTGAAAGTTGTTTGCGGCTTTTATATTTGTGATATAAGTCACATAAATATTGTTTCGATAAAAGAAGAACATGTACTAATACTGGGATGTTCAATAAGTTTTGTTGTTCGGTAAAAAACACGATTTTAAAATTTTAAATAAATTTTATCGTTCATTATTTTTACTCCACTAAAGCACAATACAAGCATAAACTCAAAATTAGTCATTTTCCACAAAAAACTATCCTTCCGAATGTACAGCTGACGATAGGAAAAAATATATACAAGATGAGTGTTTGGAAAAATCAATGTAATACAACTAGAGAGCGAAGACTCGAATATTTTCGAGAAACGAGCAAAATATAAAAGTGAGTCGTCCACAACAGGCAACAGTTGAGCAGTGAAGACATGACTCATTAAGAAATTATTCTGAACTTACCTACAATAAAATCTCCGTGAACTTGAATACACTTGATACAGGGGTCTTCTAATTTATGAACTCCATCTCTGAAATGAAAATCCCTTCGTGCGATGAAGGTTCTACGCTTACATTTTTTTAGATGTAACCACTGCCAAAAGTTAGAGAAAGCCAAATTCGGCGATTAAACTAGATGTCGCAAAAAGTCGTACTTGAATTCATATATTTTCGCAATTGTTTTCTGAGCTTTCTTGAAAATGGTTTGTTTCCTCTGTAAACACTTTCTCAAGAATTTTTACATCCAGCTGGGCCAGAAGGATACAATATTTTGATCATGTTTTACCAATTTGGGAGTAATCCATGAATAAACTTCCTTTTGCGTTGCAAAAAACGTATATCAACACCTTGGCCAATTTCTGGACCCTAAATTGCACCGGAGCTTCAACACTCATTGACCTCCTGTTTTGATTCAGGATCAGAGTATTACACGCATATGTCATCCTCAATGATAAAATATTGTTCACACTGACTAACGAGATGCCTAGGACTTGTACCAAAAATCTCAAAGATCTTGTAGAATCATATCCTGTACTTTTACTATGATTTCTGATGTTGATGGACTTTTTGCACATTATTCACGTCCTCCAAAACTTGGAGGAACACATTGAAATTCAGCAACACTTCTCTCTACTTTTCTAATTATGTGAAGTGCCCTTATACACTTTATAGAGAGCGCCATCTCATTTCGAACGACGAAACTTATTGAATAACCCGACACTAAATAAATAAGTAAAAATATCTATAAAAATAATATAATTTTAATCATGCTTTATTTGTAGGTAGATGGCGGTAGTGACTGGGTGGCCTTATCTAGACCCTTTATAGAGTACATAGCCAATCCTGATTCGGATGAACTGATAACTGGCCTCTTAAAAATCTTTAAACACACACTCTTGCCTGCTGAGTCTTTTTTCCACACCGCTCTTCGAAATTCAAAATTCTGCGACACATATGTCGACAACAACTTGCACGTCACTAATTGGAAACGAAAATTGGGATGCAAATGCCAATACAAGCACGTTGTCGATTGGTGCGGCTGCAGCCCGAACGATTTCCGGCCTGAAGATTGGCCCCGAATCCAGAACACCGTATCGAGGCAATTGTATTTCGCCAGGAAATTCGAGCCCATAATAAATCAAGCTGTGATCTTGCAGTTGGAGCTTTGGTTGTTCAACTTGGAACAACCTTCGAAAAGGGTGGTGAATTTACGAGGTTACTGGCAGAACGAGTTCCACCGTAACGATATGGGTGTGAAGCCCAACGACGGTTTGCTTACAATAAGTAACTGTGTAAAGAGATACGTATCGAAATTCATCATGTCGAAACTTAATTCTACTTGTGATTTAGATATAAGTGATTTGTCGCAAGTCCATACGTTCCACTATAACGATTCGTACCTGTTTTCGCTGTTCGATTATAAATTTGGCGAATACAATATCGAAATCACTGTTGAACCCAAAAATTTCGTAAAGCTTACGAAGAATTCTCCGCTAATGGATCGACTTGATTTGTTGGTCGTCAGCACCGATTACGATCAGAAGGAGCAAGTATCGAGAAACTTTTTGAGGATCCTTTCGCCTCAATCTGAGCCAGTTTTGGTGTATCATTTTCAAACGAGGTATGCTTCGTCGGTACACAATTTTACCAGTTTGTGGGTCAGTCCGGCCGGTCAACTTTATGATGTTGTCGAGTTTTCGGTTGACGAAAATTCGTTACTTGGGCATGTCAAACCTGCTCTGAAGGCACCTATTTTACCTGGTAAGTATATAAAAGTAATAATAAGTTTACGGTTTTAATTATGTTCAATTCTTATTAATTTGGCATCATACCTTCATTATATACAGTGACGCCATTAAAAGTTCGCAATATAAGGGAAACTTCTTTTTTAATAGACTTAGGTAAAATATAATTTAGCCACCAGTTTGTGCTTAGAATGTGAACAATAATGATGACAACTTTCAGCAGCTATTTTTCATAGTTGTCAAAATTGACATTGTTTTGAAATAAAACTCCAAGTATAACTAAAAAGTTATAAATCATTATAAAAAATACAACTCTAGACAATAAATAACACATTCAATGTTGTTAGGTACCTACACACAAAGTTAAAAATGAAAACATTAAAAGGTGCTCATTCTGTACAAATTATGTACCTATGTAGTAAATTTTTGAGGTCGGTGCTAAGAAAATCTAAAATTCTGCATTGCATACTTATCTACAACTTCATCAAACTTGATTGTTGCTTGGCATCAACTTCAAAAATATACTAGATAGGTAGGTAATTAATTTGTACAGAATAAGCACCTTTTAATGTTTACATTTATTACTTTGTGTGTAGGTACCTAACAACATTGAATGCGTTATTTATTGTCTAGAGTTGTATTTTTTATAATTATTTTCAATTTTTTAGTTATACTTGGAAGGCAGTTATATTTTTTAAATGTTTTATTTTCAACTTTTTAGTTTTTCTGAACTCAGGTAGTTTTTGTTCTTTATTTTTTATTTTATATGTATAACCTTAATATAGACCAGTACCAGATAACATCGAAAGGCCCAACATTACAGAATTGATTCATTTTAACTTTAACTTAATAAGCCCAAAAATAGGTTTAACTAACTGACCCGGCAGACGTTGTCTAAGTACTTCTTGGGAAATAACACCACAGTTAACAAAATTGTTGTATATTGGTTAAGAAACTATGGATAAAAAAGGCACAATTCCAACATTAAAATATTTGACAATATGTATTATTTGATTTCTGACGTAACTAAGAGAATTTTATTTGTAATATACAGGGTAGCACAGAAACTTCTAAAGATCATATAATCATAAAGTTCTTTTCAAATTGGAAGAATTTGAAAGGGAGATCTTCAGAATTTTATGTGGCGCTCCTAGGTGCACTTTGTTATAAGATAGTGCATTCGCCAAAAATGCGACCAGAGATTTTTTTTTTGATTCAGTGATCCCATTAAAATCATAAGGGAAAACCTAGGAAAAACCTTTGAACCACCCCGATATTGGGTTGTTCACAAGGACATGATCATTAGCAATTTCTTCCTTAATCATCGGCAACCAGGAACGACTGAATTCTACGGAGGTAGTAGCGATACAATCGTTTTCATTTAACAAAATTAAAGCAGACTCTTTTAGTTTTCTTTTGGTGTTGTCCAAACGTTTTATAAAGATTGTAATTATTTTTTTTGATAACATATGAAAGAAATCATTAAAATACCTGTCGCCATCACGTGTACAGTTAATACAAATTAACTTTTGAATAACGTGTGAATATATCTGTATACTTTAAGCTTTAATGCGGTAAATATAAATTTAAGACGAAATGAATCAGTTTAATTTCAATTCTCTTTTATTAAAACACTTTGTATTAATTCCTCTTCACAGTGCATTTCAACTACTCTGTGTACTACCTTACAGGTATCACTTATTGCCACCCAATATAACTTTTTTTAATAAACCTGTAGAACTATAATTTCATTTGAACCTATATTCTAAGCAGTTTGTAAATTCAACTGCTAATTATATATATTGAACTATTGCTGTCTACCTTATATAATTGTTTTCTGTATGTATACCTTGTGTTAGTCAATCATAACAGTCTAACAACACTTCCCAAAGCTTTTATTACTTTACTTTGTGGTTTTGTTTGCTATCACTAAACACCCTGTGCATAATCGCACCAAATAGCAAGCTAGACATATGTTGTCACTGAATTTTCTATTAGGCTGCGAGTAGGTGACACCAAAGCACCGTATTCGCAAAATTGAATAAATTTCATTTATATCTGTATTTGCCAGGTATACAATCAAAATGAACTTGGTACTCATTGATTTCAGGAGCTAAAAATACTATACTATACTACCTATATGCTTGGGATGTACATAGAAAATTTTCAAATTCGCAATTAAAAGTTCCAATGCGTGCAATTCCTGCACTATTACGGCACTTCGATAGAATTTTTGATAAGAATATTGGATTTTTCGTCGATTTTCTGCATAACTGCCTGTTACAAGTCACAGAAAAGTATATAAGATCACCTAGGGACCTTCCGTAATAGATCACACTAAAAACCTATACACATTGATAAGAGCTTTTGGAAAAATCGATCAATATGTTAGGTATATTTTTCGATTTCCATGCACGCATGTGTTCATTCACAAATTTCATCACTTTACCAATAGAATTCTTTACCCAAATTTCAGATTTGACCAATCCAGAAATATACTCACTCTATCAAATAAGACCATAATCGTTCAAATCGGTGCACAACAGCGAAGAAATGGTAGAAATTTGCATTTTTGGCCCAATTTTGGAGCTTTTTTATCGTAATTATTTGTGACTTAGTCTTTGCAAAAACCTATGGACAGTAAATTTAAAATGAATGAATTTAAAATTCCTTGGGAATTGTTCGGAGGTCTGTATATTTCAAATAGTCCAAACGTTTCAGGGTCTAAATCAGACCCCGTTTTCAATGGCAATAAAAATTTACACAACTCAATAACATAACATGTCAAATTGCGATCTTTTTATTTTTTAATTTCTTTATTCAGTTCTGTTAATTTTTGTTGACATTGAAAACGGGGTCTGAAACCTTTGAAGTATTTGAAATATACAGGCTTTCCGTAGTAATGGTGTTATTATAGAAATCGTAAAAATACAAACTAGAAATACCACAACTATCGTTCAAAAATTTCATTAAAAAAATCATCTTTATTTCTGTTTTAGGGAACTGGACTGTCTTCTTACTTTACAAAGGCTCCAAATTAGCCTCTGTGAATTTTGTTGTTATCCCGATGGAATTCTACCTCGGATTACCGATCAAGCAGAACCAAGCTGTAATTCTGAATGGAGGTCTCAAACCGATAAAAACGTTCAACGCTTATAACAAATTCCTTCCGGGCGAAGAAGAACGAAATCAGCTGTCCGATTTGCACTTGTTGAATTCCCAAAAGTACGGCGACAGCTTAACAAAATGGACGGATCAACTTTTCTCGATGTTCTATAAAATAAGAAAACTGTGTGTGAGTAGTGATAGTACTTTGGATGTATGTGGTTTAAAATTAGGTAGTTGTAAAAATACGAACTGGAGCTCTTACGCTTCGGACCCCAAGAGTGCCATAGGTGTGATCCGAGAAACCACAGGGACTTTTGATATTTGGTAAGTTTCATTAAGACTCCGAAGTTATTGCCTGCCTTTTGGAAGATCTGAGTATGTAGTTGAGAGAGTATAGATGTTTTGCATTTTGAAGCATCGTTAATTATTGAAATAATGTCCTCCCAAAAATTCAAATATGTATATACAAGTACAACTGGAATGTAAAGAGACACAGATTTGATTTTTTCGCTTGTACAAGATATTTCAGTCGACCAAGGTAGTGATATAAGCATTTTTTAATCATATCACTTGCAACATGGAAAAATATAAATTATATCAAAGACAAGTCAACTGCATAGATATAGAACAACCTAGTAAACAAAAACAATGCTTACATATCCCAACTACAATGGTGTTCAACAGAAAACAGGTCAAGAGAGAGTAAGAGGTTGTTTCACTTGATTGAAGTGAAATGACCTGTTACCCTCTCTCTTGCACTCCCTTTTTAGTTTTGGCCCATATTTGCTTAGAGCATCTACTTCCTAGAGATAGGCTGCAATGCATAAATATTGTGCCAAGTATAGAAAGAGAGGGCAATAGAGAAAGCAAGAGGCTATTTCACTCGATTGGTAGGTGCAGCCAATGAGCTCATTGTATGCAGTTCCTAATCAAGTGAACTAGCCTCTTACTCTTAACTATAGCCCGTCCAAATATGTAGTCATGAGCTGAGTGTACGGGCTTCACCATTCCAACGCAGCTCCCAGGATTGCTTGCTAGCTGCCCATGAATAATCTGTTCTGTTCGACCGGGAATTCTGGCTGAGGATTTTGCTACAATTTTTATGGAGGTAGCTGAACTGTTGACGGGCCGTGTCAATACAAATTCCTCATTTAAGAACCGAAGAACTTCATATCTCAAGCCGAACATAAATCCATACTGGCTGATTAGGTCTATACCCAGTATGAAATCGTCCTCAATATTCGCTACCAGGACCCTATGCCGGATCATGTTGTCCCCTATCTGTAGCACCCTGTATTGACATGGACTCGCCGGTGATTGTTCTGAGTTGTATGTTGTTGGTAACTGGCCGGATTTCCGATGACTTCAAAACTCTGGACTTGGCAATGGGCACAGCGGAGCCGGTGTCGATGGTGATGGTAATTGCTCGGCCATTGATGGTGTCCCTGATGACTAGGCTGCTGCTATCTCGGCAAAATCCCCGGATTGATACTGTCCTGGGGGCTTGTGGAGGGTTAGTCGACCCCTTATGCTGACAGATTGGAGTTTCCCTGGTTGGTAAGGTCGATTTGTTGACTACCCCTGGTTGGTGATCGTTCCGGTAGCCTTACTCTGCAGTCGCGTTGAAAGTGCCCTGTCCGTCCGCAGCGGTAACATGCCCCTCTGGTGCCAGTTCTTTGTGACCGTTTATGGATTCCGGACAACACTCCTGGAGGGAAGGTTCTGGTTCGTCCTGGCTGAAGGAAACTGCTCGCACTCTTGGTTTGGACATGTTCATGACTGCCTCTACTTCCAAGCCCCGAAGTAAAGCTTCATTACTTTTCTTGATGCCACTAAGTCTTAGATTTCTTTGTACTTCCACAGCCCACCTCTGACACCAAATTTGTTATATACTCCGTGGATTCAATTAAAATTTAAAAACTAATTTTCACTCTCACTTTCTTGAAACTTTTATTTACATCAAATATACAGAACAGGTGATTCGAATATCACAATTATAATTCAACATAAGTTCTTCGCGGCACTAATTCTAACTCCTGGGATAATGGACTGCTCCTTTTAAAATCATCATCGAAAACAATTTTTTTGTCCTAAAAGCGATCGATGTCGTACTGGAATGAAACCAGGACCGGCTTAGGGAAATTTCGTTACAATAAAGACAAATACCTAAATAACTTACAATATAGACAACAAGGAAGACAAAATATAGACAGGCCAAGGAAAGAGTACAGCAAATATGAGTACTCAAAAGTGTTCTTTCCAGAATTTGCTGCGAAGTACCTATAGACGTTGACCTTCCGGGCTAATTGGTAAATTCAACATTAGAGAATATTTTGGAAATCTTAGAATGTTGAGATATAAGTACATAATCAAAAGCGACCATAATATGCTTTAACATCAAAATCATTTTAATGAAACAACCCAAAAAGAATGGGACATTTAACATTTGCCTCTATATACCAAGCAAATTGATAACTATGCGAATCAAGAATCCGTTCAAGTTTTAATCACTGTACTCTCTCAAACACATACTTTTTTTTCATATGAAGTTGTACTGACCAGAATATTGTACTAGCCCCTGTATATTGTATATCTGATCTCAGTAGTTTTTTAGCAAAAAGGTATTAGTTCACAATATTTGTTTTTCCTGTAAGTGAAACAGTTGATCAAAATTTTTTGTGAAAATCGTGGTGCAGGCAGTTTGCAAATTAACAAAATCCAACTTTATCAAGAGTTTCAAAACCTTCAATCTAAGCATGTTGAAAGACTAAATTAAGTGTAACTAATATTTGACCGTCAAAACTGTGGTTTTTGTCTAAGAATTTTCATTTTGTTGTCAATCTTTGATATAAAAGTTATATAATTTAACCTTGATAAAGTTGGTAATTTTTATAGGCTTGATAAGTCTGATTTGCATTTTGTATATTATGGTCTTTTTATATTTCATCTAAATGTGACTTTGAAAAGTATGTTTTGAATACCCTGTATAAAGTGGATGTACCTAAAGAGATATGTGATAAATTTTGGTGCTCAAATATTCTTAAAAAATAATTAATGACTGATTAGGAATATACTGTTTGCTGTCTGTTGTGAATCTAAAACTAATTTATTAAAATGATTTTTATAGTACAGTCAGACTTTGGTTCATGAACCCAGTGTAAACCAAACATAAAAAACAAACACTACTAAACACAACAAATAGTTTGGATGGAATTTTTATGTTTCACTATAATTTGCATTTACATAAGTAAATGGCTGATTAAAAAACATTTATTCCTATGAATTTTTGCCTGTATACATACAATATGTAACTTTTAATAATACAGGATGTTTGTTAACCAATATTTGATTAATCTTATTTTGCATAAAATATATTACATAAATGTGTATAGTAAATGTTTTGAAATTACAATAATTTAATTTTTGACATTATACTCTTCAGATATTGACTTGTTAATTTGATAAATCTAATATCTAATATCATTGATCACTGCCATGTTTTATGTTTTGATATTATTTCTTCATGCAATTGTTTTATTTGAAAATCCGGTCCAATAGACAGCAACATAGACAACATTAAAACATAATAAATTTATAAAATTTAGGAATATAGCAAACATAAATGAATTTTGGTTATTTATTGTAATGTAATTATTGTACCTAATGTTCAATTTTGACCAATTAATAAACTGACACACATATCCACATTGTGTTTTCTTTATGTTTTGTCAGACTTCCGTGGTTATAATCAGTGGCAGCTGGTGGGTTATGAAACTGTTGGTGTACTTTACTGGTCAAATATTGGGATTCAAAGATGCAACAAAACAAACCATAGCTTTGCTAATACTGCATTTACTTTTTATTAATTAAAATATTGGTCGACTTTTTTCGAAAGCAAAATGTTCATTGACAATTTTATTAAAGTCTGGCATTGATTGAATATATTTTTTCAATACTAAGCATAGAAAGAGCATTTAGCCAGTCCTGAGACATCATACTTCTAAGAAACGTTTTAATCCCTCACTCCAGTTTCCGTCCAAATTGATAACCCGCCATAAATAATGTAAGGAAAACAAAATAATGTATTGATGCTGTTAAGTAGTGAAAGATGAAAGAATTTCTTAACAATTGCAATGCAAACTCATGGGAAAATATCCGATTTTCAAGCACCTAATTGTTGTTACAAAAAATCTACATTTATGATTGCTTTTTATCGTTTATTCAGTTACTTTAATTTTGTTACAAGATATAAACCTATTCTTTAAGCATCTCATCTAGAGGACACTTAAAAAAGCTTTAATTTCAAACCCTTCTTGAAACTGACCATCGAGTAATCTATTACTTTTGAAAACCGTTCATTGAACCCAACAAAGTTTATCAGGATTTCTAAATACCCAAACACGGCATGGGCCAGTTCGTGCCAAAAGTAGGACAGGGTAATTATGCGACCATAAACACCCTTGGCAGTTATACCTTCTTATTAGTATTGCGTAATTTCTTAGTGGATTTCCAACAATCAAAGAAACGCCAATTTTTCAATATTTCGGGAAACTTTTACCTGAATGAATTTGAGTTCGAAACCAAGCGTCGGGCGAGCAACTATTACTTCTAATTTGATTCCGGCCTTGTGCGACTCCACCAAGTATAACATTGTCGCGTTAATTCACATCTAGCCTTTGTCGTTTTGTATTAATAATCTCTTTTTGTAATTTGCCTAACTCTCGACTTGCCTACAATAGTCTCAATAAACCTATTTAGTGTGTAGACATTTTATTTCTTAATTTGAATTACCTGTAATCGCTTAATTGGCATTATAGGAACGTAAGACGTTCGCAGAACTTAACGACACACCAAGTTCATACACGTACGTGTATTGTGGACGCAACAGATGCGATCACATCCACACAACCATTTCTTTTTATTATAAACTTCACTTTTAAAACTTGGTGTAAATACTTTATTTTTCATTTTGCACTCTTGTTTTCATTTAAGATATGGCTTAGGTGGACCAGCCAAGTTTATATCTAATTTGTTTTGAAACGATGTATTATTGTTTTTAATATAGTCAATGTTAAAGTTGATACTCATTTTCACAGTTATGTAAACACACACATTCTGTATTTTAAATATTCTTTCATAGAATACGAGGACAAAAACAAAGCAACCACTAATTAAATCACATAAACAAAAATTTGAATTATTGAAACGTTCGGATACGTCCGGTCATTATCAGCACCGCTCGGTATCTCCGTGCGGCGTACGAGAATCAACCCATTACTCCATATAGTTTGCATTAACTATCTCACGTGCTAAGCGTGTTATATCGTATATCATAGAAGCTATATAAGTTTCACCGTGCGCTAGCCGAAGTGGACGGTGAAATATTCTTTTAAGGAAATATCTCTTAATACAAGTTTGGATTAGAGCTTAAATTGTTTTTTGATAAATTCGTTGTTATTGAAATGATATTTATTAAACAATTTGTGTTGATTTTTAACCTTATTAAATTTGGTGGTTCATCGCACGAGTGCACTTAAAGGACAGCCGCCCCTCGTTATAATTATGAACGAGCTAGGTTGTGGATGATGTGCGGGTCTAAATTAGTGAATTGATCGAGGTTTCGCCTTCCCCTTCAGAGCCTTTCTCAACAAACAAATAAGAAGTTTACATAAGGGCAAAGATTGTAAATGATAGCAAAAATCCAATCAAAAGTTTAAAATCAAAAACCAAACATACTATGACTATATTGTATGAATATTGATTTTTGAAATTTGTTGTACCCTCAAGGGAATTGAAATATTTTTAATATATGTGAGCAAGACTCTAATATTAAAAGGAGAAGCAATTAAATTTAGCAGGTAACTGTAGATAAGACCGAGTAAAATACCTGTTTTAAGCCAAGGGGATGGGCTCAAGCAAAATTTTTTCCTCGAAAAGTTTATTACCAATTTATTTGAAAATTTATCTACATACTCTTTCCAGCATGAAGATAATGATGCTTTTTTTTTAAATCAGCAAATTCATAAATTCTTGTATTATCACTGAATAAATTTTTCAACAATTTTAGAAAACAAGTGCAATGGCGTACCTAGTTTTTGGTTTAGGGGCAAAATTAAACTCTAGAGAGAGGGACAAATCAGAAATTTTTTGTTCCAGTGGTGGTAAAGTAAGGAATTTTATGGGATGCTTTAATGGCTCATGGCAAGTTTTTCAGGTCCTATGAACAAGTGAATAGGTATGTATCTCCATTTTTTACTTACTTTTACAAATATGTTGTCTATTTTCCTTTAAATTATAAAATTTAATTTAGATAGAAAAATAATTAAATTTGAATTAAAGTAATTGGAATTTGTGATCGCCTCATTTTAGTCAAATTATGTTTTGAAATTTCTATATAAAGTGTTATAAAAAGTTCTTATTCCTACAGACAGATCGAACTCATGTATTCAATTTGGCTACTCGCCAAGTCTCATTAAAATATTAATAAACGAGAGTTTGAGCTTAGACAAACTCGGTGTCTCAATCTACCTACCCTCAACTGTACAACTATACTAAAATGGAATGGTTACAAAATAAAACACTATAATGTAATTAATAAATTTAATATATCTTTCTAAAATTTTAACATAAGCCTTACAGTACCTACTGTATAAAAAAATACTCTTCTGTATAATTTCATTACAAAGATCGAAAGAAAGTTCCTTTGCACTGTAAATAAATATTTATAATGTTCTCTTAGGATATCCGCAATAAAATGGCCAGACTACCTACACAAATAAAATAATTTAATTAATCTGAAAAAAATTACAATAACAAAGCTTGCTAACAACAAAAGGTAATGTATAATGATCCGGTAGTCAGGCTCGATCAATTTTTTTTCTTAGTTTTTGGTTGACACAGATGAAACCCTCAAAGCCTACTTGGCTATATTTTCCCTTAGTGAACACATATTTTATAACCTAGAATTGGCTTGGCAAGTAACATTTTTCGTAATATTGCCGTTAGTCAATAATATCCATCTACCTATTTGATATATTATATAAATGCAAAAAAATGTAAACAACTCGATTCCTAACTGCGATAACTTCATACTCTCTATGGGTTTTGGGAATATTGATCTCTTTATTGACAGCAGTATCCTTACAAATTGTAAAACATTGGTGAAAAGTTAAAATGTATGTAATTACATTTCAAGCTACTAATGAATATTAACTTACTTATGGTTTAAGTTCTTTTATTGTTGGTTTTTAAACCAGTCCCCATTTTCACCTCATATCATGAGATAGTAACAAGTTGAAGTTTTTGAAGTGAGGTATTAGACTGAATATTTCTATAGTGCCAACATTTATAAAAATCTGCCAATTAGTTATGATTTCTATGAAAATATAGCTCTAGAAAATCTTATAACCCTTCACAGGAACTCCTGTTTTGAAATTTTCTGAAACTGGAGAGGAGATGATTTACTTATAAGGGTAGAATTAAAAAATAGCACTGGCCATTATTCATACATTTATACAATTGCATTGTCAGCACTATATCACAGCTTTTGACTGTGTTTATTTCGTGTTTTTAATCACACTTTATCTCTAGTTTAATACATTTCAGATGTGTTTAAAAACCTCCTTTCATAACATAAAAATTTGTTTCTTAAATCCCCATTATATTTAATTTTAAAATATCACTAAGCACATGTGAATGTTTTTTACTTGTGTTGTGTTAAAACTGTGCTGTTGAGCTTGCAAAAGGCCACTCAGCACATTTGAAAGCTTTAACTTATATTTTTGTGATTTAATTAAAAAATGTTTTCATAATCAAAAGGACAATCAGAACATTTGAACATTAATTTTGTCAACAATTTTATGTTTTAAAATGTTCAAAATAACATTCAACACTTTTAAATGGCTTCTATTATTGTACTGAATCTGCTATAATGTACACTTTTGTGTTTGAAAACATGTTTTTTAAGTTCCAATTTAATTTTGTTTTATAAGGACATTAAGCACATTTGAATGTTTCAAAGTTACAAACATCTGAAAAAAAATGTTCTGGACCAGCCATTCTCTATTGTTTTCAAGATGTAAACTTGTTTTTTTTTAATGTTTCCAGTTTTGGAACCTATCTTCATGTTTGATCTCTATGAAATGTAAAAATATGCATCTAGAATCGGATTATAGCATGGTTTCTTTAATTTATAACAAGTATTAAGTGTTTAGTTCAAATATATATATATATAAAAAGAAATATGAACGGAATTTTTGAGGGGCAAAGGAGAACTGAGGAAAAACTATACATATCTATATATAATTAATTTGTTTGGCAAGATGACAAAATGGCAAACGATGAAAGAAAACATTGTCCAAATTAGGAATATACTAAACACTTGAATGACAACTTTAAAACTGTTTGCTGCCCAAATTAAACTGAAGGAACTTTTACTTTCACCTTTTTTTTTACCTGAAGAATGAATGGATTTAAATCTCAAAGATTTTTATGGTAAAATTTTTATACCAAATGGCAGTTACACATCCAATAAGTATCTTATTTTAGCTTAAACAAAATGATATAGAGCAAATTGGTGTGCTGTGAATAGTAAATAATAGTACATATTTTTTCTGAATATGGTTCCACTTTATGTATATATAATATACACAGCAGGTTATTTCATCAATGTAAAGAAATATCCCCTAACACTACATGGTACAGTCATTGTTACTTGAAATGATGCTGTTGTCAAAATTCAGATCAATACTGCCAAACCCTTTATATTAGTAAAAAAACATATTAAAACAATAATCACATTTACGCACATCTCTTGTTATTTGTGCAATTTTTTGGTAAGATTTTCAAAACTTTTCAGACTTCAACACTAATTTACAATTATATATTTGTGTTATGTGTAAAAGAGGACATTTTATACAATTTCCAGGGCTTTTCCAGAAAAAAAATCTAAAACAACTGCCTTTGATATGCTGAAATCCAAAAGTTTTTTTCATCTCAGCACTAGTATAAGCTCTCACTTTAAACCAGATGTCATTCTCCTCTTTGTTATTTGAAGCTGTAAGTACAAAAGAGAAAATGTTTTTTTATCTATGGTGGTCACAGAAAGACCACTGAAACATTTTGGTTTAGAGTTGAGAGCACGAAAAAATTTGTTGCTTAACTACATTACAAAATGTTACATCTACGTTTCGGTTTTACTTGCATAACTGGGCATAGAACAGCTCTTATGGCTTCATCGAACACTGTTTTAAGTCCTTTTTGCGTTAACGCCGAACATTCCAAGTATTTGACGGCACTGATTTCTTTTGCCATTGCTAAACCCTGGAAAGATAAATTAAATATGAAATTACAATTGCTAAGATCAGGAGTACTTAATTCTCTTGTGAAAATGAATGTTAGCAGTTCTTATGGAATAGCATATAAAAGTTAATATAACAATCATTTAATGAATGATGAATGTTAAGCTATATGGCATATTTTTTTAAACAACTTGTCTACCTATAGGTAGGAAATACTTTTACAAAGATCACATATTGTAATTTATGCTACGCACAAGCTGAGTAATTTTAACATACACTGCTGCATTTTAATTTTTTTTTCAATTTCAAGTTACCTGTGGATATGTTATAGGTGACAGTTTCTTGTCTTTAAGTTTTTCAATGGTTGCTCTGTCATCCCGGAGGTCCAATTTTGTACCTACTAGAATAATGGGTGTGTTTGGGCAATGGTGTCGGACTTCTGGATACCACTGAAAACATAATTATTTATATTGTACACGTTTTCACTACGCTGAGAACATACACTTTATTATTGAAAATTGTTTCTCAGAGATAATTTTATCATCACAAATATTCCCTCAGACGGGAAAAGAAGACAAAAATATAATGAATCATCATTAAAAAATATATTAGTTTAACTTAAACTGTAATTTCCAATGCATTTGTGTAATTTTGTTGAACTATCCAACATATTACACGTGCATGTTTAGAAAATAATATATATTAAAAAATACTTACTACATACAATAGCAGTTTTTCGACCTAACATATTTTAAAATTATTGGAATAAGATTGGTAATATATGAATGTGATAAAACCAGATTCGAATTTTTTACATGTTGAACTTCCCAAAACATGTGATCAAATAAAAACCTAAATGACCTAAACTAGGAATAAGAACGTCAATTTAAGGAAGGAGATTAGATACCACAGAACACTTAATTGTGGAAACTGACAGAGACTCGCAGATTTTCAGAACAAAATGAAATGCCGTGTTTTATGCTTTGGTTTTATGGCAACAAAGAGTTTGACATTCCCATTGTGATGGGCCATTTTGACTCCAACTTGGTCAAAGCAATCCACAGACCTATAAATTCAAGAGACCGAAAGCTTCATTCATAAATCCGATACAAAATCGATCCAACATTAAATGTAAATAAATCATGAGTGGGAAAAAGACAGAGCATCATGAGTTGCTCCGCGGCAACAATGTCCAGCTTCAGACCTGTTGTCGTATAATATCCAGTAGCGTAACGTAGAAATAAATAAATAAATGTAATCCAACATCTATTACATATTTTAAATTCAATATTACAAAATCTTTTTGTAAAATTTTAGTGTAATACAACAATTATGGTGATAAAATAAGTATAACTCATCAAACTTTGAAATTTCTAAATATTTATTTGCAATTGGGAACTTAATTATTTTTGAAAACTCCATATTGAGTGGTAAAGGCGTCAATTGTAATGTGTAAGAGGAATGTATTGGTGTCGCACATTATGGATTTAAGGACAGATTCTCGAAATTCAAAATCTAGAATCCAATATGGCGGACTGCTAATCAAACTCAATGAATCTACCTAAAAACTTGTACATAGGGATTTTCGGTGTTGCTGATTATAGATTTGAGGAACGATTTTCGAAATTCAAAATGAAAAATCCAATATGGCGTATAAGTCGAACTAAATGAATTTGCGTAAAAAATTGTAAATAGGGGTTTTTGATATCGATGATGAGGGTATGAAGACTGATTTTCGAAATTCAATATATATATATATATATATATATATATATATATATATATATTTATTAATATAGCATGTCATGAAATTTAACAGCAAGCTTGGAGCCCTATTTTAAGTATTAAACTTAAATTATAAATAATGGAAATCCGGTAATCAGTACTTTTTTATTGGAAATTTCGTCCTCTTTAAGTACCTTTTTTAAATATTTTAATCATTAATAGTTTTATGAGTTATTGGTGAGCAATTGTATACATTTTTGTAACTCGGTAAAACGGTGTAAATAGATTTTTCTAGGTGTTATTCTGGATCCAGAGAGTTGTCGCATATTTTTAAAAGCTTTATATCTATTTTTTACTATCTGCAACTTGTAATCTTTAACAGCAAACTACCTGCAGAATGGAAAAATTGGTATGTGTAAAACGAAAAAATAGGCACAATCTTGGTGAATTTACTGCCCAATTAATTCCTCTATAAAGTGCCAAATATAATAATATGAATATTTATATATATATATATATATATATATATATATATATATATATATATATATATATATATATTCCCTTGTCATTTATTATGATATTTGTTTAGAAAACCTTATTTCTGGCATTACATTTGGGTATAACAATATATATTTAGGGAAATGTGAGAAGAGCAAATTGATGTTTAAATCTAAACTGTTCTCAAGGTTTAGCATACATTGCTGCAATTGATCTACGAAATGTTTCACAATTAAATATCTGAGTACAGTAAAAACAGATTTTTTTATAAATCATTCAACTACTGCTTACCTTATACGTCCAGGTATCAACCGATTCTTATTAAATTTAATTACAAAATTACCCACATTAGTTAGACCATTATTAATTGATATTTTATTAGTATTGTTAATGAAACGTTGGGACAAATCTCTCAAAGTATATTAAGTTATTTTCTACTACAAAGCCTGTATAAATTTTAATGAATGTAAAAATTTTACTATATGATTTTTTCTATTGATCCTCTAAAAATAGGGCTTTTGTATAAAAAAGTAGCAAATCTCTATCCGCTTTTCTATAAATAATATTATAATCATTGTTAAAAAGATATGGACTGTCAATTTTTAATAAATATACTTGTGAAATAAAGCTTAAACAGTACGCCACTGAGACATAAACAAAGTATACATAATCACTTACCGATGAAAAGATAAATTCGGAAAGAAGTTATCTACTTTTCCACAAACTACACAACCACGCACCATGATTAAGCAATAAATAAACTGTTTTTTTTTACAAACAGCTTCAAAATATCACCAAAAATGTACTTAACCTCAACCTAAACACAGTTTCTTGCCGGCAACACGGTAAGAAATAATTTCATTCATAAATCCATACTGGTCGTTATCCCATCGTAAAAGTAGTAAAAGCATTGCCAAATGTACCCATTTTATGTATTATACTACAATATGAGAATAATTTGAGATATTTCTGTAGTAAATATGCCAGCGCCACATTAAACGTCTTATATAATTAAGTAAATTATGGTTTATATTTTCTGTTGCATGTTATATATTGTGTGTAAATGAGTAAAATATTTTAGTTTCTATATTCCTGTCAATTAGCTTATAATGATTTAGTGGAATCTGGCAACAGTGTATCGAGAATAAAAAGAGATAATTTGAATGTTGGAGCGCATAAAAATGTAAACAATTGGGTCTATTTAATTCTTAAGTCTGTGAAGCAATCACACTATCTAAAAAATGTTAATAACAACTGGTAAATTTTTTAACTTAACGCTGATAATTACGATATTATCTTTTTTAAGACATAGAGCTACAGGCAAAACTAATTTAGAATTTTTCTCACATAAACTTAAGAGATTTTAATTCTGGAAGTAGCCAGACATTCCGGAGTTTCATTCAATCAGTTGAGGGGAGCGCAACTAATGAAAGTTTTCCACTAGAAACAATATATCACCTTGCGTTCAGTGGATTGAAAAATCTCAAAAAGACAAGATCATAATTTCTTTAATAAGCTTAAGTTAACCAACGAATTCTTTCATGTGATTTTGACCTTAGGAATCACAGGAAAACGGTGTTACACAACGTACGACTCCCGATTTGGAGTTTCTGTGAAGTAGTTTTTCCTGAAACTCCTACTTGTCGAAGCACTGATAATGTGATAAATAATTTTATGCAAAATGGAGAAATTTTGCACATTAGGTACTCCTTTAAAGGTTAAGAATAAATGGAACATTCTATTGAATATAGAGGGTTAATGTTAAGGTTAACAAAATGTATATTTTTACATTTTTGAGTTCTGGTGTTTTATTGGAAGTACCTATACATCACACAATATACCACTATAGATGTCGCAAGACTTACTTAATGGGCCCCAGAAAAAAAAAAAGAAAAATATGTATTTTATGCAAAAAATGTGAACTGGGTATTCTTAATGTGGGCAAGAGAAACGGCAAAAATTCGATATTTCGGGATACAAAAATGTGCACTAAACACTCTAAATTGGAATATTAAATTAGCCAAGTTCACCATCACAATTTTTTCTCTCTCTTGATATCACACATAAAGGTAATTTGTTTGATGAACCATTTAAGGCGGATAAACAATAGCTGTCAAACTGTTTTTAAAGCCACTAGATGAAACAAGGAAGTCCTTTCAAAGCTGTTATGCAAATATGAATCATCAGCCAAAAGTTTTTATTAAACAGTTGGTCGCATTATAGTCAAGATTAGATAAGTTTTATATGTTACTATTAATGTTCAGATATGTTATTGATTTTGTGCTGACGCAAACTTTTTGTTATCGACAATGTCAATTTTATTAACAATTTCATGGGATCAAGAGTATAATCAATTCTAATATTTTAAATATTCAAAAGTATCTAAGCAAAAGTTTGAGTTTGTTCAACCACTGTAGCAACCATTTTGTCTAATTTTGTATAATATCGTTAATATACTTTAAACAAAATACAAAAATTTATTTTTGGGTTTCTTATTTGATATAATATATTACATTATGCGTCTAAATCATTTAATTTATGTTATTGCTTAACAAACTTTATAATTTGCTCCCCACCTCAGGGGGACTAAGGGACTGAGCCCCCCCAAATCGAGTGGTTTTCTTTTTTAGTGTTTATTATGGTAAAATCAACTTTCAGTGACATCAAAGCCTCCCCCCAAACGACAATCCTGGATCCGCCACTTGCCTACCCCCAAATTAACATTTGGATTTTCGCTTTATTTTTCTTGTATACATCACCTATTTTTATTAAAATATCAGTTGTTGCGGAAATAAATGACGATTGGGTCAAATTTTGTATATTTTCCTTAATTCCTTTTTAGTGAATAGTTTTAAAAATAATAAATGTATTATGATATGAGCTCTTTTATATATACTTCAAGATGCGCTAGAAACAATTTTAATTTTTAATTTTTCATTCAATTTCATCGGATGCACTTAACCCTAAAAATATTTTAATTTAGTTTTGAATTCACAGAGCATTTATTTCACTGGAAACAGTCATGTCTGTCTACACAAAAGTGAGAAGAGAGAATTCCAATCAACAAACAGAATGCAAGTGTGTTAAGGAAATAAGAAATCATATTGAAAACTGATTAATTAAAGGAATGATAAGGAATATTGGAAGTAGACGCAAATTAAAAAAACACCTTAATATTTCTTTAAAATCCAGAGCTATTAAAATTGGAAACACTGTCATTAATTAGTACATATTTTCACAAATTGAATTGAGATTACGGAAACATTCTTGAATGAACATAGGAAATAAAAATTATCATAGTAGACACATGCACAGAATAGACCTGTTACTGATTTTATTTTCTTAGACAACTATTTTATGAATCAGTAATAATTGCGACAACATTGGCATTCAAACAAAGCACCAGTTTGCAACAGGAAACGTTGGGTGTAATTACGACTTTTTATCTCTTGAAGCTGGTAATTTTTTACTTGACACTGCAAATTTATTAACTGTAAGCAACATTTTATAGCAGGAAGTTTCATTCTGTGAACTGAATTTAATGTTCGTTACAAATCGTATGTTTGAGAACACCTGAAAGTTATGTCATATGTTGATGTGCTACAACAATGGAACTGATCACTTGAACACTGTTTCGATGTTTTCTTTTCGACGGAAATTTTCTACACCTCAGCGTGAAATTATATATAGGGTGTCCGGGTAAATGTGGAGCATCTTTTGGCTTCAGAAAACATGAAATATAAGATGAAAAGTAATTATATTTTTTTCCTTACAGGCCCTCCCTATGGAGATATGTGTTCGTAAAGAACGACACTGGAAATCGATTTTTCTTGAATAACTTTCAAACTTGGTGCAGCAAAAAGATCGGGATTCGAACATAAAAGAAACGATGAAATAAGAAGGTACATGAAAATAGAAAAAAGACATAGAAAAGCAACAACTTAACTATGGTACGAAATAATTAAAATATCCTGCATTTTAGAACTTGCCATCTTTCACAACGCTTAAACATTAATCCATTACTTCCGACATCAATTCACTGATTTTTGGATTTCCGGATGAATTTATTGTGAAGACTACATTTGATGTATGCTCTTACATCTTACAATGCTTTAGAAGCAACAACGTCTTCACGTAAATTGGGGGCGATTCCAGTTTTTTTTAAATATATTTTAAAAACAGTTTCTTTTGATTTATTGAAATAACTATGCGTAACCAGCACCTTTTATTAGTATTGCTAAAAGTTCAAAAGTCTAAACCTGCTAAAAAACATAAATTTACCAATTTTCAAAGAGAAACAATTAAATACTCTTATCAAGGTCTTATTCTGAAAATCCTAGATGTCTAACATCAACAAAAACTATTAATACAGCAAATTTTGCGGAATTGAAAAACCTGCAATATGTGGCTAAATTATCATATTTTGAGATTTAGAATGTACACTTTAAAGATTGCATATACTTAATGAAACACCTAGTAAATAATTGTCTACAAAAAACTCAATAAATGAATGACCGAATTTCAATTGTTCGTCATCGTATACTTCGTCACAGACTTCCTGACTAAAATGAATCAATAAAGTAAATATAGAAAATGAAATTATACATAGAAATCAATCTTTTTATTTTTAGTTTTTTCAAAAGGTTACATGGCATTGTTAAGGTCTCGCGAAATGGATAAAATCGAAAAGAAAATATATGGTTTACTATTACATCTGCAATGATTCATTTAGTGAATTGTGATTTAAAATATACAAACCAGTTTATATTTTAAATGTAATGCCAATTTGTAATCATCTTAATTACTTGCTATGTTATTACTGAACATGTTTATATGTTTAATGGACTGTGTGTGTGTGTGTTGTTTATAACCATAACACATTGATGGTTATTTTCTTGGCAATTTTGATATTGTTAACACAATTTTGCTATTTGAATGCTAATTTCATTGTTGGATAAGATGTCGGTGGTTACGGTATATTTTACAACCTGGTGTAGAATAATCTGTTAATATTTTAATTTAGTTAATATTAAAACGTGCGATTAACATAGATATTAATAGGGGAATATTAATTATTTTTAAAAGAAGGGAAAATGTTAAGGTCATAGGACTTATTTAACCCATGGGCGATCGCCCCTACCGAGAGCCTCAAAGTTAGTAAATTTAATATAAAAACACGGAATCTTAACTCCAAGAGCCTAGAAGAAGGTCACGGGTTTAAACCACATAACGAATTTTTTAAATGTAATAGTCCAAGAAATATGGATTTACAATTATATTATGGTAAATCGTGTACTCAACGATCCCCCCCCTATATGACGCATTACCCCCCCAAGCATGAAATCGCCCCCCGGAAGCACGTGTCTGGATCCGCCTCTGATTTAACCCTATTATCATGAGAGAAAAGTAGAATTATTGTTGGGTTGCCCAGAAAGTTCTTGTCGATTTTGTTATTATAAAAATGACGTTTTCAAATAAACTAGTGGTCGCCCAGTGGTCGAATTTCGCCCCTATTTCATGAAATTGTAAAAAGTATATTTTTATAAGAAATAAAGTTCTGGAAAAACAACGTCTTCAGATGGAATGACCAAAATCGTGTTTAGTCATATTGACAAATCTACTGAAATAAAAAGAAATTAAAAATTTAATCAAATATCGGTATTCAAAAAATTTTGACAAATGAATGACCCCCCAAATTTTTGGCAGGAACCGCTCCTGGCAAAATGTTCGATATATTAATTGGAAGATTGTTCTTTGCAACCTAAAAGTTTTCATCAATTGGGGTTTCAATCGAGTTCATGAATATTATCGAAAAGAGATGACCAACAACCCTATGAGAACTTCAATATTTAATACATTCTCTATTGTACGCTGACTGACAATATTTTACACAACAGCTTCGGGAAGAATGCGATAATATATTAATCAAATAATTAAATTCACATCAAAAACATAATATTTAATATGGAAGTTACTGCAACGCGTCCGAAAAATCAATACTGATCTACTATTGACTATTTTACCACTAAACAAGAACAACACTTTATGCTGAACTATCCAAGATAGTCATGGCATGATGGTCTAAAAGAGCATTGGCCTGTCACTGTCAACCAATCTAATCATAGAGCTTGTAGTTCCTGGCGGTAGCCAGCAAGGCACAAATATCGTGCCAAGGCTAGAAAGAAAAGTTCATTGGCTGCATCTCCCAATCGAGTGAGATAGTCTCTTGCTCTCTATATTGCCCTCTCATTTTACTCTTGGTACGACATTTGTGTATTGTATGCTACCTCCAGAAGTACATAATCTAAGAATATAACAGCATCTAACGCTCGCTCGCTCCATATATAATTACTCAATGTTTTGAGTTTTGACCGTCTGGCAGCACTGTCAGTATTATTTGTTTGGCGTTGACTGTATGGACGTAAATAATGAATATTTTATTTAATGAATGAAGCAATATGATAAATTAATATTAGCATTCTGCACTGAAGATCGTTTGTAGCTACTAAACAAAACAAAAATAAAGCAAATTGGTTGAGAGACAGAGGAGCAAATAGTACCTAACCATTTTGTCCTTGCCTATTTATTTAAACTGACGAGTACTTATAAGTAAAAGGGGTGATTTAAACAGGAAAAACTGAAAGTTAATTTTTTGAAACATGCATATGTTTATAGCGCATCTTTTGTTTGATTGGGATAAAACATCTATATTTGCGAACCAAAATACGATTTTAACCAAGAGTATCAACTCTTCGCCCGATAATGTTTGAAATAAAGCAATAATTATTTCCGGTATCTTCCGGAAGTGGGAAATTCTAACCGAGTTTTTCTTGGGCGAGATATGTAAATTCCAAACTTGGATTCGAACTCTATGCAGGTAGAAATGAATTTTAGCAAAAATTAAATGACACCTTTTTTGTAGAGAATTTAATATTCTACAAAACTGTTTCCATCATTTTTTCTCAAAGCCAAGCGATATTAAAATTTGGTCAAGTGCGAGTTGGATTCGCATAGTAAGAGTTCCATAACACCTTTGGGATTTGATACAATGTCCGGGAATTAAATTTTATATTTTTCAAATATTCCAGTTTCAGATAAGCAGGGAATGAGTGGATTTTTTATATTTACTTTAATATATTTTAAACTAAGCGTTTTAAACTTATATTTACATATATACTTATTTCTCATATAGAGCCTTTTTATTTTATGTGCTACATGATTCCCTTGATGTTTTTATAAATATTTATTTAATTTTCTAATTTGGCCCCTAAAATTAAGATTATGATTTTCGCTTTATTTTATCAATGAACATTTAGTGAAGCCCTATATAATCTTTTGTCTGGATTTTAAGCTCAATAGTTTAGGAAGATAAACGGGAGAATGGGTCAAATTGTAAACAATAAATTATTAAACCTTTTACGGAATTATTTGAAAAATCCAAATTATATATATTTGTATTTTCCTGTAACGGCTTCAAAATTTTTGGCTCAATAGTTTCGGAGAAAGGGAAGGAATGGTCGATTATTTCAAATTTTATATACGGTATTATACGGAACCCTAAATAAAAACACGATTTTACCAAAAATCAACTTGTCATCTTGAGTAAAAAAAATTCTAGTGTTTTTTTCATTAAATAGGAGCCTCAAAAAATTAAATTTTTAACGAAATTTAGTATCGTCTTAATATTCAGTTTATCTTAATGTGCCTGATTTCATTGTGGTTATATGACAACAGTGTACATATAAAAAAAATATTGTTCTTACCTTTGCTCGAACATTGTCAAATGAGGCTGGATTTACCAAAGAAAAGCAAATGAGAAATACATCTGTTTGTGGATACGAGAGAGGTCGTAACCTGTCGTAATCTTCTTGTCCAGCTGTATCCCAAAGACCCAGATTTATAGGTTTTCCATCTACCATAACATTTGCAGAGTAGTTGTCAAAAACAGTGGGGATGTATTCGCCTGGGAAGGCATTTGTTGTGTAACTGATCAAGAGACATGTCTTACCGACAGCACTGGAAAATATGACAAATTTTAGTATTTGTTGTACAATAAAAAGATATCAGTCAAAAAAAATATTTTAATACAATTTTATTAAAACTTGGACTGCCTTTGAGAATTTTAACATTGGTTCTAAATTATTTAGTGTTACATTGAAACTCAAATCATTTAAAATTGATATTCACTTTCATTTTATATGCTCTTTTAATCATTTTTCTTCCATGTTTGGGTAGATATTTTTTCGTCATTGCAATTACATTACTAAAATAATTTTGTTTCCTGAATACATAAAGAATTGTTCAGAGTTTGAACTAATGCAACTAATCTATCATATTTGAGTGAATAAGGATAGAAAAATATAGTCACAACTGTGAGAAATATTTGACCTTAAAAAAAGAACAACACTCAGCTGTTGGGCAACATTAATATTCCACACTCATTTATTACTTGTTTTCTCAATGATAGTTATAGCATCTTCTGGCTTATATTCGGAGACTATTTGGAAATAAGTACAAATTTGACAAAAAAATCTGTATGTTTTAAAAACCCATGTAAAAAGTCAGCATGTGTTGCCAATGGTCCAATGTGCAAATGAATTAATATTCAATTTACTTAATTGTAATTGTTTTTCTATAATGTTTTTAAAGGACACTTCAAAACATGCCTTTTGATGATTCTAGTTCTTCTTAAAATTTAATTTTACTATAAAAATTGTATTTATTCATCAGTAATAAAATGTTTCCAAACACTTTTGAACCCCTTTTCAATTTATTTGAAATTCAGTACTAATGTATGTATTCTTAATATAAACGTTTTCGACCAGGAGTGCATAGTAATTTATCAAGTTTTCCAGAATTTTGATTATCTTGATTAGGATTGATATTTGTGTTCCACTAACTCTTCATCCATTATCATCAGATAAATAATCACTATCATATACTTATACAAAATAGATCAAACTACTGGTATATCTTGATTTATTAATAACTTTTGTGTCACTATGGAAACATGCGACATATAATGTCCGATGTATTTTTGGTCCGCTGAACACGAATCCGGAATCAGAATTGCTCCATCATCCTTCAATTTTCAGCAAAGCACTGAAGAATCTTCTGTAAAATGAAAATTTTCCCTAATGATAGATCTTATAGATGGGTAACTTTCCTTATGAGCAATACATAGTTTCCTACAATTTTTGCCCACTAAATACTGGCCCGTATAAGAGTTTTTAATTAACTTTAATTCTTCAGCGACATTCAGAAGAATCTTCAGAAAAAGCTTGTCGTATGATACCTATATGTTTCCTATAGCATTTTTCATGTTGAACTCGGAGTCGGAATGTTTCTATACCGACCTTTCGTCTTTAGCAAAATTCAGAAGAATCTTCAGTAAAATTAAAACTCTCAGCTTGTTAGTTCTCCCGCTGAACTTTGATAAGAAATCGTTTTTTACTCCACTTATCTTCCGTCATCAGAAACATTCGGAAGAATCTCCAGAAACATGAAGACGTCGTGCTATATCTGAACCTTCATTTAAAGTATGTAGTTATTTAATATTTGTAGTATGATTTCGAAGTATTTTTGCGTTCTGAACATGGATCCGGAATCTGAGTTTATCAATTTTTCTTCAGTCTTCAGTAAAGCCTAGAAGAGTCAACACAAAATTTTGCTGAAGATTCTTCTGAATTTTGCTGAAGACGTAAGGTCGGTACAGAAATTACTTTCTGAATCCGAGTTCAGTAGAGATAATAAAAATTCAACTCGCAAGCACAGTCTTTGTTATTCTGAAGATTCTTCTGTATTTTGCTGAAGACAGAAGGTCGGTATAGAAATATACATTCCGAATCCGAGTTCAACAGGAAAAATACTATAGAAAACATACTGTATCACACGACGATCTTCAACTAGCAAGCTAAAAGTTTTAATTTTTCTGAAAATTCTTCTGAATTTCGCTGAAGTATGAAGGTTGATTAAAACCCTCATACGGACCCGTATTTAATATTTAGCGGGTAAAAATTTTAGGAAACTGTATGGTGATGGAGCGAAAATAAGTCGGAAATCATATGTCGTATGTACATTTCAGACAACTTTTTTTCTTTATGTGGTGGAGAAATCATTAAATATAAGTTGTGTCACTTAAGCATTTAAGAAAAATAAAGAATAAAACAAAAAAATCTTTTATACACTTTTTGTGAAGTTAAGATATCCAATACGTATAAGCATTTTTACCTTTCCAGTGGGCAGAAAATGGTTATAGAAAAACTACTTTTCCTTAAATATTAACATTGATGTACCATGTTTATTTTTTATCGACTAATGTGATATAACTGTATGTGTAGATTTCAATGAAAATGATTATGAATAACACTACATTTAGCATTAATGCAATGTTTAACAAAACAATACAGAAAAAATGTTTTAACACAACTCTCTAAAAATGACTCACTCTAGTTTTACATCTATGCCAGCCCATTTTCAGATCAAAAACCTTGAGCTTTTATCTTATTATCTAATTACTGTTATGGGTGTTGGTTCAGAAGCAGAATAATTTCAAATTCCTAGAATCAATTACGTGGTCCAACTCAAGTAGTATAGCTGGTATAGTACTGCTTTCTTTAATTATTTTTATCTACATAAAATAATAAATAAATTCTGGAACTGGCAAAGGAAACTTACAATCAGTTTATTTCTCTGTTTCTGTATAAGCCTCAGATTTCCTTTACAGGCTACGATATTTGCAAACTGTTTACTACTTTAGATTTTACAATTATTCTTACAATATAATCAAAATGAAATATATGAATCTAAGAATTGTATAGAATTTTTATTGAAATGTAACTAAGGGCAGCATGGGCATACCAGACCTGAAAAACCTGTGGTGAGCCATTAAACCTTCCCATAAATTTGTTGTCCTCCTGGACCAAAAAAATTTTCTGAATTGTCTCTTTTCTAGGACATTTTTTTTCCAATTTATCCCCTCTAGGACAATTTTTTTAAAAATTTGCCCCTCCCTAGACCACAAGCTGGGTATGCCCTTGAAGGGCAGTATTCCATTGTCACAGATCTTTGATAAAATCTTTTATAAAGACTTGATCAAATATATAATATGAATGTCAGAATAAATTTCATTAAATGACATGTTGCATAACCTACAACAAATATTTTATAGAATATTTTCTGTTCATTCAAAATGGAGAATGTATTTTATGCTTGTCATTTAAAAAAAGAAAAACCTAGAAAGGTATAATGTACCAGTAGCCAGCTTGATAAGCAAAGCTTCTTATTAGTAATTTAGGGGTCATTCAAGTATTACGTATGCACAATAGGGGATGGGGGTCTTTGCCTTGCTTATTTTGAATGCCCTGGGGGTAGGGGGGCCTAGATGGTGATTACATCAGCAGTAGTTATTTATTTATTTTTAAATATATAGCAACCCACACATTGTCAATTCTTGAAAATAAAACACATTTTGGGGATTCCCACAAGTAATGAATACATTTAGGTACTTTCTCAGAACCAAGTAGCGGAATTACTGCACGCTATTAACTTGTCTAAATTTCAGTTTGCAAGGGTAAAATTTGTGGGCATGGTAGAGGGAGCTGTCCCCTTCCCATAAATTTCTTGACTAGCACCCATGGACCAAAAATATTTTTATATTGTGCCTCTTTCTATGACATTTTTTTTTAATTTGCTCCCCTCTAGGACAATTTTTTCCTAATTTGCCCCTCCCTAAACCAAAAGATGGGTACACCCTTGTTTGTGGGTACATAAAATCTGCATTTTTTTTGTTAAAATAGCAAATAACATTTTTTATGACACTAAAATGATCATAAGCACAATGGTCAATAATTGATTCCCAATGCAATAATAGTGTGCAACTATTACTATATAGTTCAGACAAACCACAGGTAGTACTTGTTTGTCTGGAAAATTTGAACAATTTATCAAAAAATTATAATAGTGAATTAGTTAACACTTATTCATAAGCAAATTTTCACTTGTAATTATCATTGAACTTACAGTAAAGAGCAAAGTATGAATTCAAATTGTTACAAACTACAATTTTTCTAGGGGTATGTGAATAAGTCAAGGATTTTAGAGTTATCCATAACTTTTAGAATAATACATTAATTAGTGAATTCAATTGTGAATAGTCAAATATTTCAAATACAAGGCTTATTCAGTGGTTTTCCAGAAATATGATTGGCAAATGTCTTATTTAAAACACTACAAATAAATTATGTGAACAAGTAGCAGTAGAGAATATAGATGTGTATTTGGAGTAGCCTAAAACTAATTAATTAATCAATTAACACTTTTTACATGTACTAGCTGTCGCCCAGTGGTCGAAATTCGACCAATTTTGTCAATATCTCTGGCAGGTTAAGTAACATGAAAATTTTATCGTGACATTCTATCCTAGGACTTTAGGGAGAACAGCAATTACACAGAACGGATCCAGATTCGGAACCTCTGTGTGATAGTGTCCTCAAAAATCCTAGATGTCGGTCTTATATCTCGCTTCTACAAATAAGTAACAAAATTCAAGTTTTTTTCAGATATAATTCATAGAACTTTATTTGTGTTCAAATTCGTAATTCTTAATTTAATATGACAACAATTCAACTGCTAATGGGCTACCCTACATATTTATTTTTTCTAACCCCCCTGTATAGCTATAATTGCACTCAATTCTCTAACATTTATTAAAATCCTCATTATAATAATTCCATCTCATTATATATTTCCACCACCCTGTATATGCAACTGCTTATGACCCACGCATAATATTTTTTATTTTTCAACAACCGGGTAAACCATTCTGTATATGCCACTGCCTATGACCCACCATATTTACTCTTTTTGTTTATGAAATTTTTAATTATCTTCTGTAACTATAATTCTACTCCGACCTATATTTCAATCATTATATATATGGAACTCTTCCTGTTCTACTCTATAAATCATTTCCTTTTCTAACATTTTTTATCACCATCCTGTATATCTATAATTGCTCTTACCTTATATTTCATCTTAACTATATATACAACTGCTTATAGGTTACGAAATGTTGCATTTCCATTTCCGCCACCCTGTATATGCATCTATGTATAACATTTTTTGCACCACCCTGTATAACTGTAATTTTACTGCACCTTCTATTCCAAGAACCCTGTAAATTCAACCGCTAATGGGCTTTCCTATATAATTATTTTATTAGTTATAATTGCACTCTACTCTATATTTTACACACCCTATATATGCAACTGCTCATATGCCACCCATGAAAAAAATGATTTCTAACATATCTGGAATCGCCCTGTATAATTATAATATTCAACAATTACTTTACCCACTAAACAATAACAACGCTTGCATGCCACTTCCAGAAGTACATGCTCTAAGCATATAACAGCATTGGTCTGTCTATATATAATTACTCAATGGTTTGAGTCTGGCGGCGGCGGCACATTCATTTGTTTGGCATTGACATTATTGACTTAAATAATGAATTTTTATTATATTTTATTTAATGAATGAACCAATATTATAAATTAATATTAGCATTCTGCACTGAAGGTCGTCAGTAGCTGCTAAACAAAACAAAAATGAAGAAAATCGGTTGAGAAACAGAGGAGAAAATGGTACCTAATCATTTTGTCTTTGCCTATTTATATATAGATTTATATACATGTAAAAAGTGTTGATTAGATCATTTGTTTTTTCAGTTACTACCAGCAGTTTGTGAATGCTGCCTAGGTAGTAGTTTCTTTTGAGTGAAATGTCTCTAACTGTGGGCATTCTGATTTGGGGAGCATATACTATTTATTATTGTATTTATTCAGAGCACTGAAAATGCATATGAGTATTGTAGTAGGAAGCAGTACAGATCCTTTTAATCTCTCACAGTCAAGGTCTTCTGATCATTCAGACATATCTTCAATTGAACAGCCAGGATAATTGTTGGACAACCAAACCCAATATGTATTAATGCTTAATAATACAAAATGTATAACAATTACAAAATCCAAAATGTTTTTTGTAATCAGATTTCTTTACCATAAGATTTGCTATGATTAATTTGTTCTATAATTATTTTTAAATGCGGATTTTAATTCCTTCCCATTGAATATATCAAGTTTTGGACATATTTACATAAGTTTCTTTCTACTAAAAAAGTAAAGTTAATTATTACTTCTTAGAACATGCATGAATAATCTAGTTCACTGATAATTGGTTTCCTATTAATGACTAATATTTTGAAAGCTTTCTTATAAAGGTGACTGGTCTAGTACAAATAAAATAGTGATAATTATATTAAGATGTTCATTCTGGATTCAATACCAACAAGTAGCCATGAATTGCAAAGGTTATTTTTTTTTTATATCAAATTGCTTTCAATTATCGTCATTATCAAACAGGTGAATAAGGGTTAGGCGTTTGCTAGCCAAGAAAACAAACTCCTAGCGCCATTCTCTGGACTTTTTCGGCTTTAATTTTTATACTGTAAATATAAAATACTTACCCATCGCCAACAACTACACACTTGATGGCTTGCATCTCGTTATCTTAATGATAACGAACGTATATCAACGAAGAATACAGTAATTAAACCACTTGGATTGGGTGTGTGTATGTGTCAAATGCAAGGCCACCTAGACCTACTCACTACAACACTGAACCAATTTGAATTCATTCAATATCACTTTATCCACTTTGTGTACATTCCACTGTTAATTTGTGTGATTTTCTTATTTGTTTTAAAATTTGTACCAAAAATTGTTAATATCCAGTACACACACCAGATCCAGACCACACGTAACGTTCAATTAATAATAAGTTGAAACATCACAGAATCCCAGAAGAATGAAATCTGTCAAACATAGAACACATAATATGAAAAGGTTAATTGCGCTGTTGTCAGATTTATCTTTAGACTTGGAGCATATACTAACGAGGGTAGTACCTTAGATCATTTACCATCTAGATATAGCCTGTCAAGCATAAAATCGTGGCAACGCTAGAAAGAGAGGGCAATAGAGACAGTAAGAGGCTATTTCACTTAGTGGGTGGGTGGTCGGTGGACGCAGCCAATGAACAACATGCTTTATTGGAAGCAGCTCCCAACAGAGTGAAATAGCCTGTTGCCCTCTCTATTGCCCTCTCTCTCCTTAGTCTTACCACGACATTTGTGCACTGCAGGGTATCTCTAGAAAGTAAATGCTCTAAGGGTAGTACATAAAGCCCAAATATCGTGACCAGCCGTGGGACTCTGATGAATAGAAAAGTATTGTAGAATCGAAAAATGACGTCATTTTGTCGTCATAAGGCATAACCGTCGTATAAAGATGATACGAGTTATGAGTGCGAACATTTCTAAAGTGACGTCACTTTTCGATTCTACAAAAGTTTTCTATTGATCGGAGTCCAGGGCCTGGTTAGAAAAAGATAGCAATAAAGAAAATAAAATTATATTTCATTCATATATCAACTAACTTTCGATGAATTCGAGTGTTCAAGTGAAATAGCATGTTGCTCTCCTTACTTCTCTCTTTCTAAACTAGTCAAGATATTTGCGCTTTCTAGCTTAGAGTTTCTACTTCTGTAGATAGCCTATAATGCAAACGTATCGTGACTCTAAAACAGAGAGGGTAATAGGGTTTTTCACTTAGTGGGTAGAAGCAGCTTCTTATCGAGTAAACTAGCCTGTTACCTTCTCTATTGCTTTCTCTTTCTAGTCTTGTGACGATATTTGAGTATTGTAGGCTACCTCCAGAATAATGCCCTTTAGTTTTGCAGGCTACCTCTAGAAAGTATAATCATCTAGATGTAAAAGAAAGTTTAAGATTGTGAGATTTTTTTTGGAATTTCTTCAGTAGCCTGTTACATAATTTTATTTTTCACGAGATAGTTTTCATCCTCATTGATTGCAGATTTGAAAAATGTATTAAAAATAAAATAGATTTATTTATATAGTTAGCATAGGTAAAAAGCAGTCAGAATGAACGAGGGTTGAAACTATTGGAAGCAATGTGAATGACTGAGAATACTCCATATTTGCAGTCAAAACAATACGGTTTACACATACTCACATTACATATCCATTTACTCAATACGCATACATTGCTATCGCACGCCAGTGGAATTGTCACGGACTGAAATAGCAAATGACCTCTAACTAACTACTTTGAGCCCCCGGTATATTTGTTCCATTCGTCCACGTTAAATACATCAAAAACTCATTTAAAATTCGAACTGCAAAATGCAAGCATTCCGTAATAGTTTGAAAATTTTCTATGTTGGTGATGCTATTAAGAAAAAGCGTTTCTATATAATACTGAAATTAAATATGTTTTCAATTTATTTTTTCTGAGTTCTTTGGGAATAACACCAAATAAACTTAAAAGTCTGTATATTTCAAAATTCCAAGCATTTCAAGGTCTAAATCAGACCCCGTTTTTAATGGTATTTACACAAAATGAACAAGAAATTAAAAAAATAAAAGGATATCGTAATCACAATTTGACATTAATGTTTTCAATTTAATTTAGATTCACTAAGGTAAATTTAGTTACACAAATTTCTCCTTAACACCGATTTTGAACAAATGAAACATATACAATGTGTTTACATTGTGCACTCAAAGATGCGACACGCCTATTTAGAGCCTATTTAGTTTTAAAAAAAATTCGAGCGATACTCATTAATACATGCAAAAAAACAGAGTTAAAATCTTCGAGCCTGTTTTTTAAATTAAATACCGTTTTCTTACACCGTGTATATACTGTAGATATACAGTGCAATACATTGTGTACAAATGCAACAAATACACCGTGTATATACGGTGGTGTTTTCACGGTGCCTCTCAGCGTGTTTATACGTAGATGCAAAGTCGTAAGGAACATTAGGTAAACTGTGTTTATTAACTTAAAATATGGATATTTAACAACAAGTTATGTTTAAATTACAGTTTAATTTAACCCAGTAATTGTGTAAAGTTAAAAAAATCGGGAATTTACTTGATATAACAGAACATATGAGAAGTGGTTAGATTAAAACCAGCTGCTGTACTGAAGAGAATATTTTTGGAAATTTGGAAAGGAAGGCGGTTTCAATTAACGACAATTTGTGATCACACTTTACTGGGGAAGTTTTAGATTTATGTCACCAAATTAACATTGTCTTTTTGAGTCTCTCTCCAGATATAGTTCACGGGACCCAACCACCTAACAGGTTTTCCAGGCGAGTGGATAATTCAAAATCAAAAGAAGAAAATATGTCCACACCTTAATATGCTGGTTACACTAAAAAAATTAATTCCCCTGGAACTCACGGATTCCGTGTAGTTAACCACGATTAAACGTCTGCATTTGAATGGCAAAGAGAATGTACCCACTTAACATGTATGCAATGTTCACAGTGTGATGATAATGGTGATGAATTTGGGACAGAGTTTGGTAATGATTTCGTGTCTTATTTGAAAGAAAAAGATAACCCCACCACCCCTGTTCAAAATGTGTTACAGCAAGGGAGCATATACCCGCAGGAGTGATTAAAAGTGATGCTTGCCCAGTAAGTACAAGATTAGAGTGAAGAATAGTATTTTGCAAAATACTATCCGGTGAGCATAAAGATACAAACTCTGACGTTGCTGATGAAATAGATTATTTACTGAGTGGCTCTAAGAACCTTAGGATTGGTTCATTCATTTTAATAAAACAGAAAGTTTACCAAGTATAGATACTGTGATAAGAATTCATCCAATAATTCGTGGAAGGGGCATTCATCAGATATTTAGGAAAATACGAAATATTGCTCGTCTGGCCTGCTTTGATGTATTTCTCGAAGAATCTAGTCTAATCTCGGCGGCTCTTTAACGTTCTGGAGAATTCCTTGATGAAATATATAAATGGGAAAATAAATTTTAGGGAGTTGTGTTTATAAATAAATCCGAGAACTGAACTGAACCGAACCCGAGTGTGCAAATAAAAACAGAATACGTTGTAAAGATGAAAAGTAAGTAGACGAGAATGAGGTAAACAATGTTTTGGGGTTAAATTTATTAGTTTACCCTGTTTACCAAAATAACTTTTACAGTATTCATAACCACTCGTTTACTGTAGGTAAGCTTGGAGGACTTCATAACCATTCTAGAACCCTCAACAAAAGTTTTTGGAGGGTGTGGAACAAAATATGTAGAAATCGGTGGATGTTTTTGAACATTAAAATTTATTTAGTTAAGTTATGTACATTTTCTGCACATCTATGTTAAGTTTAAAAGTAGTATTACTTTCAACCGTCAGCAAGGAAAGTGCGAAATTAGAATTTTGTCATTTTTTATAGGAAATAAAGTTTCATTTTGATGTTATGTTAATTTATGTTTTCATATTTACGAAGTTTTATTTATCTCCTATGCTTTTGTTATATGATAAGTGGTGATTTTGATAAGCTGGGTAAACTGTTGGATTATCATGCGCTCTAAGAGCACATAATATTGATAAAAAAATATATCTAGGGTCAGGGGAGGATCCAGGATTGTCATGATGTCGTTTGCGGGGGGGGGGGACTTGACATCACTGAAGGTTGATTTTAGCACAATAAACACTAAAAAAGGATACCGCTCAGGTGAAGGGGGAGGGGGTTCACCCCCTTAGCCCCCCTTGGATCCGCCACTGTCGAGGGTAAAGAAATATGAGTTACCTACATGGGTAACTCTTAGAGTCCAAGCATTCGTTGTAACGTAAAAACACAGTTCATATCACCCAAAATTCAGTATGACTCTGAGAATGAATATATTTGCAGCAAATAGGCATCCAAATAATAGATTTTTTCATAACACTGCATGTAGTATATATAGTAAGAATACATGTTTGGGTAATAAAAAAATACACGCTGGCCTACTAGTTATATACAAAGTTATCTTTAGTATTTTTTATATACTTTATCCAATTACAATAAATAATATCCTGTTCTTATTTGAACTTTTCAAAACTAATGTGTTTAATTCATCTCTTGTTACAATTTGTATCTTGTAAATATTGAATATTTAACAGCATTTTCATGTCTTTTTACAAAATATAAAGAAACTTACTCTAATTAATGACCCTGTTTAAAACATCCAATAGACTCCCATACAGAACTACAGAAACTGTAATAGCAGTCAATCTGGAAAGAAAACGTGCCAGATAAACCCATTTTTGAACATATCTGGATCTATGTGTTAGTTCAACATACTGAGTTTTTCATTGCAATTAATGTGATTTTGATATATTCCGTAATCGTATGGACGTAACCTGTGTATATCTGTTTGTAGAGTAGTAAATGGTTTTCCCATAATCTTTATGTCTATTTATACCAGCTATATTGAAAATATACAGGTTAATGTTTCACTTAGAAACTTGTAAGGGTATACAGGGTGAGTTTTTTTTGATAATCAGTGTGGGGATCTCGGAAACTAGCGGAGATAGAGCAATGGTTAAATTGGGAAAGATTTGCAGTTTTACTGGCCCAATTTAATGACACTTTTGGATTTTTGTAAAAACTCATGGCTTACTAGATATTTTGAAAAGACGAAATTCTGTCGATTTAGTCAAATCCCTCTAGCTCCTTTATTTTTGATTTTATAAAAAAAGTAGAAATATCAAAATTGAAGTGAATTGTATTCCGAATATGATTGTCATGTCCACGTTTGCATGACAGCTCTCGTTTTCGAGATATGACACAAACTTATCTTTTTTTGAATGGAAACCATAGTTGGCTATGATTTTTTTAGAGCTTTTCAACGATATAATACTCGATATAGTTATTCATAAAAATAACGGAGTTATCGATGCTTTTCTCTCTTATTTTCACTTTTAACGTAGGTAGCCATGAAAAAGATTGTTTTCACTTTGGCGTTTCCTCATTTGAGAGTAATTCCATTAGTTTTCGTGATAAAATGGAATATTCTAACGAAGAAAAACTGAATATGGTGGAATGTTCTATCATATGCCATAAAAATTCATTTCGTGCAGCTGAGGAATACTTTCATAGATATTTTAATCGTCGTCAACCTGCTCTATGTACATTTAAGAGGCTTTACGATAGTTTACACAGATATGGATCTTTTACTAAACCACGAAAGGATCGTAATCAAATTAACGAAGCAGCACAAATAAATGTTTTGGCAATCCTAAATCAAAATCCATCTACATCAGCTCGTGAGATTGCGGCAGAAGCTGGCACATCTCAATGAACTGTAGTTAAGGTACTGAAAGCGCACAAGTTCCACCCGTACAAACTTTCAGTTTCTCAAACTTTGCATGCTGGTGACGAACATCGACGTATTTTGTTTTGTACATGGCTTAGAGACATACGCCTTTACAATCCACAGTTTCCATTAAAGGTGTTATGGTCAGATGAAACTAGATTTACTAACTGCGGTATGTTCAATAGACACAATGAGCATATCTGGGCTAAAGAAAACCCTTTCCATGTAGAACAAAGACGACTCCAGACAAAATTTGATTTTAATGTTTGGTGTGGTATCATAGGGTCTACTATTCTGGGGCCTTTGATCTATGACGAATCACTTACTGGGAAGCGCTACTTGCATTTCTTGCAAGACAATTTTCAAGATATGTTGCATAATTTGAATTTGAGAACTCGTTTAGAAATTGAGTGGTTCCAAAATGATGGAGCACCTGCCCATAACTCGTTATTAGTAAGACAACACTTTGATAATATCTATCCAAACTCTTGAATAGGAAGAAATGGCCCACGCGAGTGGCCACCCCGGCCTCTCGATTTGGCAGTTATAGACTTTTATTTATGAGGTGCGCTAAAAACAAAGTATACAAAACAAAGTATGAGACAATTGGTGTCCTAAGGGGGCGGTATTACAAGCAATTGAAGAAATTGATAGGCGGTCTGTGAGGAAAGCGGTAATGTCAATCTTAAAAATATGCAATTTTTGTCTAAATAATAATGGTGGACTTTTCGAACATAAATTGTAACCATTATTATGTACTTTAATTTCTTAAGTTTTTAGGAAGTATCTACTTATTTAGTTTTTTCTTTATATCTGATATACCTAATAAAAAAATCGTTCAATGTTTTTTGGAATAGTTATTAATAAATAAACCTATTTCATGGCTAACTACGTAAAAAGTGAAAATAAGAGAGAATATGAATAACTATATCGAGTATTATATCGCTGAAATGCTCTAAAAATGTCCGATTTTTTGAGGTCCTAACCAACTATATGATTGTCATGTTCACGCAAACGAGAACATGACAATCATATTCTGGATACAATTACCTTCAATTTTAATATTTACAATTTTTTTTAAATCAGAAACAAAGGAGCTAGAGGGATTTGACTAAATCGACAGAATTTCGTTTTTTCAAAATATCTAGTAAGCCATGACTGGAATGTCTTCGATGACACATTTCATATAATATCCAAAAAAATATGTATGATTAGATGTTGCGGTTTTAGTTCAATGCTGGTTCAATGCAAGTATGTAATTGACGAAGGACCTTTAGCGGAACAATCAATAAAACACGTGCCGTCACATAAATGAATCACCAAATAAAAGTTAATCACTGACCTTTTACGTCGAAGCTCTGCGGTGGTGTTTTCTTGGTTCTTCTTTCTTCAGAGGCTAGCCCCGCAGCGGCATGAACTGTTTTTAGAGCTTCGTCTGGACAACACGTTACACAAAAAATAGCGACGTAATGTTCATTGATTGAGCAAACAAAAAATGCGGGTTTAACAACAAATGATGCGCTTTTGTAAACACAAAAGAAACAAAATGAAAGCGGTTTAGTGGTTGTTACGACCGGAAGTAATAACTTGCTGAATCGTAACACAATAACAACAAAAAGCGGCCGTCTTAAGACGGTATCAAAAGCGCCCGAATAGCTCGGAATACAATACAGGAATCACGAATACTGTCTATATTTTACACGCAAAACACACTTAAAATTAGCATTAGCGCGACGGAAGGTTTTGGAAAAGGTGCAGAAGTTTAAACATCAATGAAGTAATTCAATCAAATTTAAACAATACACTAAACAAATTGTGGGGACGCACCAATGACTTTTTAAAAAAATCCGAAAGTGTCATTAAATTGGGCCAGTAAAACTACAAGTCTTTCCCAATTTAACCATTGCTCTATCTCCGCTAGTTTCCGAGATCCCCATACTGATCATGAAAAAAAAACTCAGCCTGTATATGTTGATTGACAGCGACAATAACACATTAGGTTCCCATACACTTTTTGAATTCAAATCTATGGAATTATTTCCACAGGGAATTTTCAAATATTAAAGTTAAAAAAAAGTAAATTTTTGTTTGTGAGACTTGTATCAACTTTACGTTTTTCATAATATTTAACCATTGAAATTGTACCAGAGAAAGTTGTAAACAAATATATTATATTATTTTGGAGCAAATCTAACAGTAATTTACGATTTATAAAACAAATAACTATCAATGCTGTCCTATTGGACCGTAATTATTACCGTCAATATTTGTTGCTTGTTGGGTTAAGTGTTGTCGTAACTAAAGTAATTATTGTATAATTATACTGGTTTCACGACGATGTATCGAATCTTTAATGATACGCTACTGGATATCGTCAAGTTATAAAGATAATAATAAGATAATAAGAGAAGATGATCGTATTCCAATCATGTAATCGATCTATTGTAAAGTCAATAGTGGTCAGAACCAGTGCGTTTTACCATGGATAAAATTAGTGTGGATTTACCAGATATTGAGGTAAGCACAACACCTATCATTTTATTTCTGCTAAATTTCTTAATAGCTTCAAAGAAATTAATAAAAATATGTTATTTGTTCAAATACACATTTATGAATTGATACTCGTACAATATATTGTTTGTGTCGTTTGCTTTTCATATCGATGTTGTCGTATCTTCCTTACTGCTTACTTGAGACATGTTTTTATCGAACTGTATTATTGTTATACAACATATTTAAATAGGAGTTAATTAGTACTAGATGCAAGTCAAAATTAAACTAAAACTGACATTAAAATAACTGACAACAAATACACTGACACGATCCACACATCTCTCTGACAGGGAGATGCATTCTCTTCTAGTGTTTATTACGTTACTACAAATAATTTATATTTAAAAAAGAAACAACTTCAACTGGCTTAAAATAAAAACCGTATAGAAACCGTGTGCAATCAATAACTATTTAAGGTACAATTCTGTTCATTATTTTAGCGGATTCTTATCTCTCCTCCTCTCTCTAATTTCTATTTTTTTATATTACTCACTTATTTTTTAACTTTTTTATTTGTTTTATTACTTTGCCCACTTTCTATAAGTGTAACTCTAATTTACCCTATAATGCAACCACCCTGTATATGTTTCTGTGTATTGGTGACCCAATATAAGTTATTTGTCTATCATTTTTTTTAATCACCTTGTACAACTATAATTCACTCTACACGATGTCGCAACCGCCCCGTATAAGTATTAACCTTCTCCACCCTATTGACTGTTTCTATTTTTATATTGTTTAAATCACCCTGTATCCCTATAATTTTACTGCGCCCAATATGTCAAGTATGAGCAACTACTTATATTCCACACTATATAACATTTTTTAAGCACCCTGTATAACTATAATTCCACTCCACCTTATATTTCAATCATCCTGTATTTTTGCAATTGCTTCTAATATTTTTTGAACCCTCCGCCCTATAACTCGAATATCCTTACTGCATATGCTTATTTAACCATTTTTTAAAAGTTTTGTTTATCCACTTTGTACAACTATAGTTTTACTTCACTCTTATTTCAACCACCTTGCATACGCAACTACTTATGTGCCACCCAATACAACATTTTTTGAACCACCCTGTATAACTTTAATTCTGTTTAACCTTATATTTTAACCATCCTATATGTGGAACTGCTTATGTACCACCTAATCTGACACCTATTTGAAAGATTTTTTGAACCTACCTGTCTAACTGTATTTTTACTTCGCCCAATATTTCAACAGCGCAGATTGCTTGCTGCCTGAATTTCGAAAAATGTTCTTTTAATGCCATTTCACTCGACTGCAATAAAAACCGTTACAAACACGTTACAATATACTTTCATGGTATATCATGACATTTAAGCTAGATATTTATAACGAAAATTTTACATTTACATTGATGTTTATCGTGTTTTTGCAAACATTTTAACGATTTTCGGAAAAACGATATTTTTTACTTTATAGATAATTATACGGAATCAAGCTGGAATATTTCTTTGTAGAATACAATATAAAATATTTAGATTGGTTGAGCCGTTTTAGAGAAAACAATGTAGATTTATTGAAATTCACTGAAATGTAGTCCCTTTATTATTGTTTTTTTTCGATTTTCTGGAAAACCGTAAATGTTACGTTTTTTGAAAACTATATGGCACCTTTCTGTAATATTGCTTAATACAATGCCGTTTAATCATCAAATTTGCCCAAACCGTTTTTGAATAATCACTGAGCATACATAAAAAAATCGTGGCGACGAATTGATAGTCTCCTCCTTTCTGAAAGTCGGTTAAAAAGTTTACCCACATAAAACATAAAATAAATAAAAGGGCAGACTATGCTAGGTACCTTACATTGGAAATCTAGAAAAGTATATTTGGAAACATTTCGAAACCTCAATACAAATTGGGTATTAAGAGAATCCATTCCAATAAATAACAAAATCATAAACTAGTAAACCTGTACAAATATTTATGACATGAGATCCGCTCTGGACCGGGCAATTACACATATGAAATCAAACGTAGAATAGAACTGACTTAGGCACATCTTGGGAAATTCATATCAGTGCTTCAATCCAATGATCTAACTTATAATCCTGGAAATAATACCCCCACTTTAACATAATGGTATCGGTCTGAGAGATAACTCTTTGTCCACTCTAAAAGTGGCCCATAAAATCCTAGAGCATGAAGTTTGGCCAACAGTATTCTATGGTTAACTCTATCAAACGCTTTAGCGAAATCCGTATAAACAGAGTCAACTTGTAGTCTATTCTCCAAAGTTTTTACTATAAATGACTCGTAGACGGTCAAATTGGTTAAAGTAGATCTACCCGAAAGAAATCCATGCTGTTCGTTAACAAAAATGTGTTTAAATTTCCATGATAACAATTGAGAGAAAAAGTAGTCCAATAATTTCGGGATCTCCGATTGCAAGCATACAGCTCGGTAATTCTCAATATTTTCTTTAGATCCACCTTTCTGGATTGGCCTCAGGTAGCTCAACAAATACGTCGTACCCGTACTAACCTTCCGCACAGCGAGACTAACAATGATGAAATCAACACCAAGAATCATGCAACTGACGATGCAATGATCAATGTTGTGAATAAATATTATACAAAAAATCACTAATAGGATGATCAGACCCAGGACTGGAATAAGGAGAGCATTCGAGACTATTCTAAGCTCAAAATAGAACCTACCTAACCAGGTAGCCTGTAACCATATGGCTAGAAATAGGTTACTAAAAAATAACAAAATATGAGGGAGGATTTTGTTCAGCAATGGACAAAATATGCTTGTCGTTATGATGATTACTGTTTGGCATATCTTGAGTATCTACTAGTTGGTACATTATTTTTCGTTTCTTTGTATTTTTTAAGACTAATACATAGCTAACTGCGTTACGTTCAATTATTTGTTACTGTACTCCCTCTGAAATTTTGGCAATTATTACCATGTCATCAGCAAATTTCAGATGGTTGAAATATTATTTCCAATAACATCACTTAATTTTCAATGTGCTTATCTCCAATCATTTGATATTATAATTCCTGTGAAGGTTTAAGACTCTTGACCTTGGAAAATAAAAATAATTGAGCATGTAGAAATGTAAAATATATGTTCCATGTATATAACTTATTATATAAAAACAAGCCTTATTGAAACGCACGTTGGTGTTCAAGAATTGTGATATCAACGTTTGATCACGCTTGTCGCCCTGGATTCAGTTTGGCGGCATTTCTTGGTGCTATGGTTTAATGGCCATTTAATAGTTGAATCTTTCTCAATAATAACCTGTATCGGGGTAATATATTTTTCTCACGAAATATGAATCACCGAGCAAATATAAATATAATATATATATGTACGTTGTTTCCTAACGAGAAATATCACTAAAAATTGATTTCAATTTTGGGGACCAATTAACAATTGCAGATGATCAATTGAATAGCAAGTCTATTAATTTCTGTCCAAAGATACTATAGAATTAATTGAACGTTTTAGTAAATAAAAAAACGATCTAGAAAATCCTTAATGAGAATATATGAATATTACTTGTCAACAATTAGAGTAGAAAATGACACTTAAATCATCGGTAAATAATAGTAGTATATAGGTATTGTGGGAAAAAGATAACTGTGACACAGACAATTTATGAAATTCTGACTCCGCGTGGAACTGAGTAATTTGAAGTAGACCCTGAGGGAAATATTTTCATAAAAAAACTCTTAAAAGCTCTTCATAAGTCTAAAAAATGGTCCCTAAGTCTTAATACCTCTGAAAAATCCAAAAAAGGCAAATATTTTCTTAAATTTCGGACTTTTTGGGAAGCTTCTTAAGAGTTACTAAGGCTTCCAAGATTTACTTAGAGATTAATGTAATAGTATACAAAAATTTTATATCGACCATACGTTCAGGAAATAAAGTTCGAAGAAAAATAGAATCCAGTTTCTTACCTACAATTTAATTCTTTTCATTTAATATAAAGTTCAATTCATTCTAGGGTATCTTAGTGCATGTATTAATTAATTAAATAATATTTTAATCTTCCAAAGTTGTGATACCCATACAAAAACAACTCACGGTTAGCGCAGTGTGACGGAAGTTGGTATTACACAGTTGTAATATCAATTTTAGGTTATCGCCTGTCCAGTAATATAAACATTACTAGCATACTATAAGAATATTACGAAGAAACAATGGGGATTTAAATCATGTTCCCAAATGATAGTTAACGTTACATTTAATAAGTAATAACCCTAGTTATCGACAAGTGATTTGTTTGAGTATTAAGTTTATTATCGTACATGAACTTGAGGGCTAAACAAACCAAGCTAGCGTCATGTGAAATCAGGGGTCTCTCGGCTACTGTCGCCTAGGTGTGTCTCCAGCTTAGATGCGCCTAGTAGTACAACGACTGTGGAATTTCCAAGGAAAATTTTTGCCAGTAAATCGATTTGTCCGAAATTTTGACCGTAGGTTGAAAATAGCATAAAAAACAAAATTATATTGTTCCAAAGTATGATCTTGCCTAGGTGGTGAAAGTCACCCCTTCTAGGGGTAGGAATTAAAGTGGTAAAAATAAGTGCAGAAATCGATAGAGGAATGAATTGTAAGTAAAAAGTTATATTTTCGAAAAATCAATACTTTTTGAGTTATTTATGATTGATAATATTTATTTTTCGTTATGGTAAAAAACAGCTAATTGATTTTATTTTAATTCTGCAATAAAACTGATATATTTACCACCAGATTTTAAATTAATGATTATTCTTTTACAATTTACTGTATTTAGATGCTTATAAAATACCGTGAAAGTTACGGCGATTTAGGATGCATATTTTTGAAAATTTTAAACTTAGAAAAGTAATAATAAATTAATTTTTAAAAAATTGCAGTTTTTTGAAAATAAACATTAAAAATAAAAGAAATAAAAAAAATGTTAGAGAATAAGAATTTAGCATTTTCCCCGTAGGTTATTTTTTTATTTCTATAGCACAAAAAGTAACCGAGATATCATTGTTAGAAGGTAGCAGTTGAGAGTAGAGACTGTGTTTTTCAAGCACTTTAATCTTAAAAATCTGGAAAACAACGCTATTAAAATTCTCTATAAAATGGATTTGGATTATTTTTACGATAGCTTTAAAATAAAGAAAGTTATCGTTATATATATTATATTTACACCATTTAGTATATTCAAGCAGATGCAGAGGAAAAAAGGAGTAAACCAAGCAGCTGTCGAACACCTGCTTATGATGCTGCGTTTACTTGGCTGTAGTCAGTGTATTTTGAAAATCGTTAGAGTATAACAATATTTGAAAATAAAAAAATTGTCATTAAGGGTGGTTCTTAAGGGTTGAAATATCGTAATAAATTATTTTTGTACCATAACTATAGAAAAGAATTTTATTTTTCATATATACCTAAAAAATATTTAAAAATGATTTTTTTCGTAATTTTGTCGTTAAGGGTGGTTTTTAGGGTTGAAATATTATAAATATTATATAATAACGTGTAAGTGTTGTACAATGTTAAATAATACTTTACTTTACTCGTTTGAATATAATTTTAGCCTAAGAAACTTCTATTATTATGTTTTACTTATTTTTTAGCTTAGGGGGGGTTTTCACTCATTAGAAATAAAAATCACATGTCAAGCTTATTTAAGTTTTGATCTAGCGAGTAAAATGAACTTAATTTCCAATTTTCATAAAAATCGGTTTACTGGTAAAAATTTTCCAGGTTCGGACTTTTCTTCTTCTCAGTCACTGTACTATAGGTCAGCAGCATCTACACCAGGGTCGACCCTAATATCCCCTAGCAAGGGCATATTTTTTATACTTTTATGCATGCTTTTTTGAAAATTTTAGTTGTGAGTAGTAGGTATTAACAATACACACAGTTTAATTATTGTTTCTTTGTATTCATAAATTTAATTAATTTCTTTAATTTCTTTATCAATTTCCTCAAAATTTAATATATGTATATGATCACAGCGCAAAATGAGACAATATTGCTGTTTAATGGATTTTCTACATTTAAAAATATTGTTACAGAATCCCTGGCTTTTAAAACAAATTTTACACTCAATACAAACTTCTTTATTGCCATCAAAATAAATCACAATACTTCCAAATATTGACAATAACAATAATGAGTCATACCCGAACAAATCGCTTCGCTGCTATCTACTCAACTTCACTTCTTCAATCCGTCAACTGCTTTTTAGACCTTTACGGTTATCCAGATGTTTCTTTCTCGGCGTCTGGTAGGTTAACGAGTATAATTTTTAATTGGGGAATTGCTTCGAAATCATTTTTGTCATCATTGTATTCTTCCTAATCCTTTATTTGTTGGTATAATTTATATAAATGATTTTTTTACAATTTATTTATTCGCAAGATTTGTTTTTTCTTACGATGAATAATTTCATTTTGGCAGAGTAAAATCAAATTTTACAACAATATTTATTTAAATATAAAATTTTACAGTCATATATTGCAGTTATTTATTATTATTATTACGTCGTACTGATCAGAAGCCATTTAGTAGATAATGTTCGATAATGGTTTCTAGGTCAAAATATTTATTTGTTTTAAAGGATATAAATTTAATTTAAAAATAAAACAACTTGTTAGATTAGACTATTATCTACCAATTGTACAATATCAAGGATTTTTCGGACTTATATTCCGTATATTTATCTGTTAATTTAAGAGTTAGCATTGGCGTTCGAGTATAATAAGTGCAATACTTTTGGTATCGTAACTGTTGTTAAATTGAAATATTAAACCTAAAAGATTACCGTATGAAAATTTTCTGAATTAATACCTGCCTTTAAAAAGAGGGTTAAAGCTTTTAAGAACATTGAATGATACGGGCTTTTAATTATACTACTGAGTCTTAGATATTCAATTAAAAAAAATATATATAAAAATATAAAAGACTCCAGAATGAAACTAAAAGTTTAAAATAATTAACAAAGAATAACCATCAGAACGTATTTAGATAGGTATCTATTGAGTACTTATGCAGCAAATCACATTAAATAATCCTGAATTCACAGTCGTTAGGTACCTAAACACAAAGTAATGTATACAAGCTCAAGCAGTTTTTGATATATTAGTGAACATTCATATAATGTTTTCGGCACAAAAAAAGTTTGCATGAAATAAAGTAGCTTACCTTACATGTAGAAGTCAGTACAAACAGATTTGGTGCATTAGAGGTTTACATCATGAAGATGACAGCTTTGTTGTAGAAACGATGTGGAATATACAAAATAAAGAATAAAGGGTAGGTACAGAAAACTTTTTTACCGACTTCCAAAAAGGAGGAGGTAAAATCAGAAAAACAGTAACTCCGGGAATACATTTCAGGGAATTTCAATAAATCTGCACTATTTTCTCTAAAACAGTTCATTCAATTTGAATATTTTAAATTGTATTCTACAAAGAAATGTTCCAGCTTGATTCCATATAATTATCTATAACGTAAAACATACCGTTATTCCGAAAATCGGAAAAATATTTGCAAAAACACGGTAAATGTAAAATTTCCATCATAAATATATAGCTTAACTTTCAAAACATGCCATGAAAGTATATTGTACAGGGCGTTTGTAACGGTTTTCATTGTATTTGAGTGAAATAGCACACAATATTCTATTAGTTGTTTTCTATAAAATTTGCGGTGGTAGGTGTGTGCATGCTTCGAAATTCAAGCCGCAAGCAATGTGCACAGTTGAAATATTGAGCGAAGTAAAATTAGAAAGGCGGTTAAAAATTCTTACAAATAAATCTGATATTGGGTGGTACATAAGTAGTTCCATATATAGGATAGTTGAAATATAAGGAGACATGGAATTAAAGTTATTCAGGGTGCTTCACATAAGTAGTAGCGTATACTAGGTGGTTGAAATAAGAGTGAAGTAAAACTATAGTTATACAGAGCGGTGGATAAGAAACTTAAAAAATGGTTAAATAAGTATATGCAGTAAGGATATTTGTGTTATAGGGCCGAGGGTTCAGAAAATGCTAGAAGCACTTCGATATACAGGATGATTGAAATATAAGGTGGAGTGGAATTATAGTTATACAAAGTGGTTAAAAGAATGTTATATAGTGTGGAACATAAGTAGTTGCTTATACTTGGCATATTGGGCGAAGTAAAATTGTAGATATACTGGGTGATTTAAACAATAGAAAAATAGAAACAGTCAATACGGTGGAGAGGATTAATACTTATACAGGGTGATTCAGAAAATGATGATGATGATGATTTAGAATGCATACAGATTCTAAACGGTTTTTATTTGAAACCAGTTGAAGTCGGTTCTTTTTTAAATATAAATTATGTATTTTTTAATTATTTCATTTTTTCCTGTACTAAATATTTCTTTATATTATTCATGTTTTTCAATAAAATATGTTATTTTACAGAACATTTTGTCTCTGAATCCAAGAGTTCGATCTCATTCAAACTTTATTCCATCCATAATCACCAAAAAGAACAAAGCACATTGGAAGAGAAATATTGACAAGAAATGTCAGGTAGGTTTTACTTTTTTAAGTATTGTGTTTGGTGTTAGTAGCTTAGGGTGCAGCTATAAAACAAAAGGAATAAAAAAAAGAAAATAATTGATGACGACTAAGTCGCATAGAATAACAATAATATTTTAAGTTCAGAACCAAATCAGCGGGATACGATTAATATTTCTTATTAATATGACCGAAATTATATACTTTCTAATAATATCACTTATATTGCTAAACAGTGATGTCGAAACTAACATTACGCATGCCATTTTCAATCAAAATATAAATTAATAAAGTAAAAAGCGTCATGCGATTGTGGATAAAAGAATATATAGTCAAAAAAATTGGCTAGTGAAAAAGTGAGATAATAAGAATAACATTAGAAGTAGATGATTTCTTGATGTTTTTAAATATTTCTAGGCTTCCAAGAATTGTAGCGACTGCTTGATTATAAGTTACATTTAGATAGCAGAATATTCGTGTAGTAATTTTATATTTATTTTTTCTTTTTATTGGCATGTTTTAATTATACATATAGTTCACAAATGATATTAAAATGCAAAATGTGTGTTTAAGCAATGCCCTTCTCTTGAAAATAACTTTTCTGACGTGAAACCAACGACACTCAGCGAAAGAGGTGCTTTGAAAGAGGCAGCTAGGTGTCTTAAATGTGCAGACGCACCTTGTCAAAAATCGTGCCCAACACAATTGGATATCAAATCTTTTATTACAAGTATAGCCAACAAGGTACAGTATTTTACAGAATCAACAAACTCTTTATTGACTCATATATTCATTTGCAGAACTATTATGGAGCTGCAAAGGCAATATTCTCGGACAATCCTCTGGGAATTACTTGCGGTATGGTGTGTCCAACAAGCGATCTCTGCGTTGGCGGTTGTAACCTTCAAGCTTCTGAAGAAGGTCCAATCAACATAGGAGGATTACAGCAATTTGCGACTGAAGTAATATTTACAAGTTATTCATGAAAAATGATATAAAAAAATTATTTCTAGGTTTTCAGTAAAATGGGTGTGAGGCAAACCAGAGATCCCAAAATACCGAAACCTAAGAATCCCAAATCAAAAATTGTGCTTCTAGGTGCGGGCCCTGCGTCTTTGTCATGTGCAACTTTCTTGGGTAGACTTGGATATGATGACATCACTATTTATGAAAAACAAGATGTCCTAGGGGGGCTTAGGTAAGTCACAATTAACTTTTTTTATATTCAGATTAAAGGTATATTCTGTGCAGATGATAGGAATGAACTCATGATTTCGTAACTATGACTTTTGAGTAAAATTTTATAAAAGGTCAATTTTTATTTTCAAATAGGCTCTCCGTGAGGTTAGTATGTGTTATTGTGTGACACCCTTTATGTGAGCCCGATGAATATGAATATTCTCGTTTGAAAATGGAACCGACCGAAATAAATCAAAATGTAAACAATTATAAACCATAGAGCTATTATATACGTAGAGTGAATTAGGTATGGGCGTTATTGTAAGTGGCAGTGTAATAACAGTAGAAAGAGAAAGACAACATCAGGGAGCGCTTGCTATGTCTGTACCCTACCAATAGTAGGCGTCACCACTGACACTGACCAATCAGGAACGATACGCGTATTCTCTCTCTCTTTCTATTGATATTACATGAATTCCGCTACTTCACGTGCTCTACAGTATTAACCACTTTGTTTTAAACACCCATATTTTCTGATACATATTGATAATTTTCTGAAAAACGGTATGTCCTACATTATTGATAAATGTATGGAATGATTCCTAAGTCTATCTTAATACAAAATGATTTTAAATATTCAAATTTTTTAAATCACTTCAGAGAAATCAGTGGAATTTCATTGAACGATAGTCTCTTAACGGTTTTGACACTACAGTAGTTCCCATGTAAGCTTAAGCGTTGTAAAAATGCAATATAAAATTTACTGAAAATATTTCTTAATATTTTTAATGTATCTCTTATAAAAAGTAAGTTATCGAAATTTTTTGCGAAAAATTGGTGAAATTATTCGCACTGTGCAACAGATATGTTAAAATTTCAAGATTTTATTTATGAATTTCTTAAAAAATAAACATCTGAATAAGAAATTTATAAAAAATAGGACTGCACGATGAACTGTTTGAGTGTAAATACAAGTCCTCAGGTTAACTTACGGTTATTTTTTTTGGTCCAATTTTGCACATGTACGTCAAATGAAATTAGAAACAAAATAATTTAAGTAAAATGCCATTTTTTGTCTTTTTTGGAAAAATGGCAATTTTGACAGCTTGCTAAGAGTTATGGGCATTATTTTTGTTTAAATTATAAACACAAACTGGTGGCTAAGTCAAATTTTAACTAATGTTGCTTCCTCTTTCTAGGCTACGAAATAACTTAGTTATAGAAAATCTTCCAATTGAAGCCTAGAAATCACATGCCACTGGAAGATCATATTGTAGTTCCCTACAATATAACTATCCTAACATGAGCTAGGTATTTGACCAAAGCTTTTCATCTCTCTAGCCATTGTACCTCTTTTTATTTTGTGGCCTCACACTAGGATTATTTCAATTTCTTCGCAACTTCTATAGAGATCGGCAACAATTTTTCTCTCACAATTCCTAATAATAATAATAGAATCCGATACACTGTCTAGAAGAAAAAACCTACAACTCGATATTTCGAGGTATAATCATATCAACTGAACTCTGCATTGAGAACTTTAGGCTTTAGAACTATCTAAATAGTATTCAATAAATTCTGAGACAAATTGGCTAACATCAGCTGAAGAAAGAGTTTCTGCCTTACGTTCAAGGTGTCACTGTCAAATGCAAAACAAATATCATATGAAGGCAGTTTTCAAAACGAAACTAGACAATTCCTGGCCTAACTGTGACTTCAAAGCAGAATATACTTCAAGGTGATCCAGGAATGTCCTAAAAAGCTCACCAATATTCGAATATCTGAACACTCCCGGGTAGTTCGCAAAAATTCCAACATCAGCTCTCGTATACCATCATTTGCAAGGTACAAATGCTAGAATAAAGTATTAAAATACATTTCAAATAATATAATGCCAAACTTGTATTTCTATTGTTACAAATTGTATATAACGTCATTTCGTTCAAACAACAGACAATCGAACTTATTTACTCTTACAATAAATGTATTCAAAAGCTACCAATTTACTAAATAATGAACTTATTCTTCCCTTTACACCAAATTACAGTTATAAATTTGAAATAAACATTAAAAAAACTGAAATTTCAGTGCTACTGAAATTCCACAATATCGCCTTCCAATAACCGTAGTAAACTACGAAATCCAATTAGTCAAGGATCTTGGGGTGAAGATAGTGACTGGCCGAGCTCTTTCAACCGAAGACTTGACAATTGAAAACCTCCTCAAAGAGTCGAGTGCAATTTTTGTAGGTATCGGCCTACCTGAACCGAAAATAGACCCTTTGTTTAAAGACCTCACTTCTGATATGGGATTCTATAATTCAAAAAATTTCCTACCAAAGGTTTCCAGAGCTAGCAAAGCTACGGTTAATGACACTTGTCTCTGCAAGAGAGAAGCAAATTCTCTTCCCAAGCTCCATGGAAATGTTATAGTATTAGGAGCTGGAGATACCGCTTTTGATTGTGCAACATCAGCTCTAAGATGTGGTGCTAAAAAGGTGTTCGTGGTGTTTAGAAGAGGTTTCTCCAACATTAGGGCTGTGCCAGAAGAGGTTTCAGTTGCTGTTGAAGAAAATTGTGAATTGGTAGGTTTTCTAACGCCCCATTCTGTTAATGTAAAGAACAGCAGGATCGTTTCAGTAACGTTTGCTAGAAATGAACAAATGGATGATGGTACCTGGGTACAAGATAAGGAACAACTAACAACACTGAAAGCAAATTTTTTGATATCAGCTTTTGGTTCTGGTTTAGAAGACCAACAAGGTAAGTTCGAAATATAGTTTTTAATAAATGTTTTCATTGTATTTTTTAGCCATTAAAGCACTACAGCCTTTGAAATTAAGTCGTAACAATCTACCAGAAGTGGATTTAAAAACTATGCAGACTTCTCATCCATTGGTGTGGTGTGGAGGTGATGTTGCAGGAATTGCAGAAACCACAGTAGAATCTGTAAATGACGGAAAAATTGCAGCGTGGCATATTCACTGTGCTCTTGAGGTAATACTTAAGTTCCAAATTATCAATTTACTTAACTGTTGTGTTCTGTTACTTTTACGGATATAAGGCATGAGCTGCAATGGACTACTTTGGTATTTTCCTTCAGTGATATCACCTTTACCTCTTCCCTTGATCCTTGCTGCTTGCTCGCTACAACCACTGCCTTATATATTTTACATTTTTCTTATAAATGTTTTTAGAGTTCTTTCATATTAATTTCTAAAGTAGTCCGAAATGTCTTGGATCTTTATTGTTTGACCTTCCATATTTTTTTTATTTACATACATCCTTTTTCTAAGGCTGCTCTTCTTAATGTTGTCTAAGTGTCCTTCTTTTTATCTGGTCATAAGCGTTCTAAGTCTATGCAGCAGTCATATAAAATTTGGATTTTCTTTATAACCATATTTTTCTAAATATCTTATAATAAATATTGCTTTGTTAGTTTGAAGCTGGTAGACAAAGTAACTCGTTCCTGGAAGTTTCCTTGGACTTCCATCACCTGATAACGATAGTAGATCCAAAGCTATTGAAACTCTGTGAGTTCAATCATTTCAAGACGATGGAAGTCCAAGGAAACCTCGACGAAATATTGCTTTGTTGATGACCCTGATTGGTCGGAATGTAAACAGTTTTGTTTTCTAAAGCTTGAGAAATTATTTTTTAGGGCTTACCTAAAGATACATTACCAAGGCTGCCACTGTTTCATACAGATATTGATGAAGTAGATATTTCAGTGGAAATATGTGGAGTCAAATTTGAAAATCCATTTGGTCTAGCTTCTGCCCCACCGGTAACAACAGCACCAATGATCAGAAGAGCTTTTGAGCAAGGTTGGGGTTTTGTTGTTACGAAAACATTTTGTTTAGATAAGGTACGAAACATCGGAGATATTTGTAAGGATTACATGAAGATTGTTTTTTTGCAGGACGCAGTTACAAATGTTTCACCAAGAATCGTTAGAGGTACCACCTCCGGTTATGTTTACGGTCCACAGCAGGGTTCATTCCTTAATATTGAATTGATTTCAGAAAAGTGTGCTGATTATTGGTTGCAAGGGATCAGAGAATTGAAGAAAGATTTTCCAACAAAAGTAAACATATTTTAATTAATGTATAATATATATTTTATATACAATATTATTTTAGATTATAATAGCAAGTATTATGTGTTCTTACAATGAAGAAGATTGGAAGACACTGTCAAAAATGGCGGAAGATTGCGGATCAGATATGCTTGAACTGAATCTTAGTTGCCCACATGGTATGGGTGAATCGGGTATGGGATTAGCATGTGGTCAAGTAAGTTTAATATTTAAAAATAAAACTAGATAGAAACATATATAGAGTACGAACTGAATTTAGGTACTGTCACTTTTTTCTGTTAAGAGTTAATTGTTATCATGAGAAACAATTGTATCGACCTGGGATGAACAATTTAAAAAATGCACGTTTGTGTTTGCCGAGGCTAATAAATAAAACATAATGTTACCATGTTTTCTTTAGTTTTAACCTATTGCATAGCTTTTATCGCGGGCTTTGAGCGCGGCGACTGATTCAAAAAATTCCGTAACGAAAATAAAACCTAACACCCCCCCCCACTCCGCTTAACGTGTATGTATATGGCATGACTCTACAAATCGGACGAATACGTAAGCAGCTGTTTGTTAGAAAGCATATAGGTCTTCAACAGTGAATAGCAGTTGCTGGTGAATAGAAATGGAATACACGTAAAATTTGTTTACAAAGTATTTTAAATGTGAATAAACAAAGTGCATTTATTTATTCTATCTATCTTCTAGGTACAATACTAATTTGTACTAAAATTAGGCTGTGCTTACAATAATGTGTACTTTTGTACGACAAAGTCTAAGAAATAAAAAAGTAATTAAATTGGGGCTTATTGAAGTATTCAAGTATTGGTATTACTGTTCCAGGTCTGATGGACTGGGTATACGGTGGCTTCTTCTTCTTTCTTGCATTCTTCTTAACAACAAGTTTGTCGTCGAGATTGCGACAGAATAACTACATTTGTTGATTAGTGTTTGCAGTTCTTTATTACTGATACCTATGTGAACCATGTCTCTTGAAATTGTTATGGGCTTCTGTCTCAATTACTTCTCCAAAGCACCCGACGACAAATACCCCTAGATGGACTGGACTGGATTTATGGATGTTTTCTAGTACCGAAACTAAATTAAGCTCTGGTGATGTTAGATGTATTAATGGTGTCAATTTTAGCTACAGAATTTATGGCATAACTGACATGTTTCAGCTTTTCTTGTTGTCTGTAATTTTGTATGTGAGACACAGCAATTTCGAAAATAAATTTTACAAGGATTAGTCAATTTGATAACAATGTCAGGTCTGTTGTGATAAAGTTTTTTTTCTGTTAATATTTTATTTCCCGCAACAATTGTAATACGTCTTCTCCCAAAACTCATTTTGGCAGTAAATTGTTGATTTTCCAAACTGGAGCTTCTTCTGGGTTTTTCAAGTTCTTTAATAAAGCACTTTAGGGTGCAGTGTACCACAAAGTCATGTCTACCAATGAATGCTCTTGTAGGACAAGCGTTGGCGACATGATAAGCATTTTCATCTGCTTTTCAGCCTTTAATACACTGTTCTTTGTGAATTTGCCCCTACCTAAGCCATGTAGTTGTTCTTCTGCCGCTGCATTAAGCATGCTTAATCGCCAACTGTCCATGTTTGGAGCTGAGTGTGCTGGGAATTTTATTTTCTCTTCTTTCAAAACATTTTTTGCATACAAAAGATTTGCTGACCATTCTTGTTAGGTGTTTTTATGATATATTTCTTTTAATTTTCTTGTCGTGTCTTTGCAGCAACTTTTGTAGTCATCATTGTAATTTTTAAATTTCAATTGTATGCCATATTTCTCTTTTATATAATCAAAATCACCAATAGGATTTCTCCAGCCTCCTTTTTTAGTGCTTTGTGAGCTTCCAAAGTTTCATATATTCCTTTCTTTATGTATTAACACTGCTTCGAATTCTATAAACCTCAACCTTAGACCACCTTTACTTTTAACTAGATAAACTATCGCATTAGAAATTGTTTTTCCTTTGATATCGGGTAGTGGTCAGTATCCCCGCCTGTCACGCGGGAGACCGGGGTTGGATTCCCCGCCGGACACGATTTTTTTATTTTTATTATTAATATTTCTTGTTTATTACCTATAGCACTTACTGCTTTATACAAAAATTATAGAAAATAACTCTAAAGTTAATGAAATCGTTTTTAAATGCGGCCTTTTCATATGAATAGGTATCTTATTTCAGTTACCATAAACCAATGGTTTCAATGATAAAAATTCCTGAATAACCTACATCTATTGTAAGTTAATAAAAATATTTTTAACGATATTAACTTCTCATTTATTCAATTAAAGAAAAAAAAAAGTTTTCTTATCGGTCACTACGCTCAAAAAGTGTAACTTGAATTAATATCAAAGAAAAAAATACTACATAAATAAATAATTATAATTGCATAAAATTGTGATATGACCTAGGAAAGTACAAATTTATGTTAAATTTCATTTATTGCAGAAACCTGAACTAGTAAGAGATATATCGAGATGGGTGAGAGAAACTGTGAAAATACCATTTTTCATTAAACTAACTCCTAACATTACTGATATCACAGACATAGCTAAAGCAGCAAAAGAAGGTAAAATTGACATTCTTTTGTAAATATCATGTTCTGTAGACAATGATTTGTACTTCACTTCTAGGTGGAGCTTGGGGAGGTGCAGCTATTAATACAGTTTCCGGTCTGATGTATGTAAAACCAGATGCCACTGCTTGGCCCGCTGTTGGTATTGACAAAAGAACAACGTATGGAGGAGTCAGTGGGAATGCTACGCGACCTATGGGACTGAGAGCAGTTTCTTCAATAGCCAATGATGTACCAGATTTCGCTATTCTAGGTTTAACAACATACCTCGTTCTGTAAAATATATTAAGATTTATTTTGTGTAGGTGTTGGTGGTGTTGAATCTGCTGAAACAGCCTTCCAGTACTTACAATGTGGGGCATCCGCTGTACAGATTTGTAGTGCTGTTCAAAACCAAGATTTTACTCTTATTGAAGATTACTGCACAGGATTGAAAGCTATGTTATATTTAGATGGAAAACTTCCAGGATGGGAAGGTCAAAGTCCTCCAGCATTCAAGCATCAGAAAGGAAAACCTGTCGTACCCTTGTACAATGAAGAAGGAATAGTATGTAAAAGAATAGCTGTAAAACGTATTAGGTTAATTAGTTGTTTTCTGAAGAATGTTTGTAACATTCTACGGTTTATTCTTACGAGTTTTCGGAAACAACCACCACACTTAAGACTTAAGAGTAAAGTCTATGCAGTGTCTCTTGTAGAAGGTTCGCCAAACATCGAGGGCGGATAGGTGGGTCATGTGCTATATTGTGTAGCATATAAAACATCTAGATAGCTTATGGTTTTTTTGCATCTAATAACGCATTGTTCCAAAAGCAATATTTATTTGTTCTCTTGACTGCTTCTTGGTTTCTATATCTCGTAAACGAGTCCCCATAAAAAAATCAAAGGAATTCAGTTCTGGGGACCTTGGAGGCCAGAGTATACAGCCAGCTCTCTCAATCCAAGCGTTTGGGAATGGATTGTCTGACAGTTCGTTTATAATGTGCTGAACTCTGTCTTCCAATGGGACTTCATATAATAAGATCGGTAAATCGTTCATTAAAAATTCAAGTCGTTTACGAGATAGAAATAGAAACCCAGAAGCAGTTAAAAAAAGGATAAATGTTGCGTTTGAAACAATGCGGGATGAGAAGCAACTAGAGACTTCGACTGTAGCGGCCACAAAAAGATATCGCGCTTGCATCCGTAGCGGGGACACCAGTTTTTGTTCTATGTTTTATTTTTTGGAATATTTTTGTAATTTAAAATCAGATCTTATAATGATACTAATTACTTTTCAATGCATGTGGTATATCGTTGGCAAGGGGCTGAACTATAGAAGTTTTTGTAAGTAATTGAAGTTCTCAATGTGCTTCTTATTTTTTTTTTTTGTAATGTGATCAAGTCTTTAACTTAATGGCTTTTTTATGGAACCTGGCCCTGTGTGGACTTGCAGAAAGGCAATATAGATTAGATTTAAGTTTATTTGGTGAAGTTACAGTGAAAAATAAACAAGTTACAAAAGTTGATATGCAAAAATCCGCGAATTAAGAAAAAAATTAAATTAAACACAAAAACCGTAAGCTATCCAGATGTTATATGAGCTACATAATATTGTAATGTTTTTATTTTCACACACGAGTTCCGTTCAGTTCTTGGATTTATTTAAAAACACAGTCCAACTCACTCTAATTTATTTCCACTACTTTTATACAAATTTATATTCACAGAAACTTTTATTTACATTTTATCTTAACTGTACATACGACCGTCGAAAACTGAATGCCTCCTATCGCCAGCTCTTTCTTATTTATACATTTATCTTGGAATTGTCTGGTACGTCCACGAACCATCGGGAAACTCTTTCATGTTCTGGAAGCTTTAAGGGAATTCCCAGTAACGGCAGCGGTCCGCCTGTTGAGAGACAAACATTTCGGGTTCCCAGAATTTATCGGAACAATGTCCCTTCCATGAATTGGTTGGTGACCGATTGCACCAGCTGTCGGATGAATTCTCGTAACAATATAATACATCAGCCCAACTATCCGCTAACTGTTGGCCAACCTTCTACAAAACACGCTGTCTGTATATTTCAAAAGTTCCAATACTTTCAATGTCTAGATCCGATTTCTATATCAATGATTTTGTGATGACTTAACTGAAGAGAGTCTACTGTTTATAAATACTATGGTTGTTTAAATTTGGGCCAGCAGGAGATTTTTTTATTCAAAAATAAGCAAAACAGTACATAAGAACGTAGATAAGGAATTGCTTGCTTTTCCAGACAAGTTACCTTAACCTTCCCATGACATTTAAGGCCATAGTCAATGTCAAATTCAAAGTTGGCTATGGATAGCCAGAGAAAAATTCTAAAGCTCTTCTGTCAAACTTTTTTCTCTCAGATGCTTTCTTCTCAAGTTATTAAGCCGGACCAGTACGTTGTGGTTATTGAAGAGGTGACCTACTAGCAGGTTGTTCACGTCCAGCCCAACAGTACCCAACTATGCTGGAACAACATGCGACTATTTATATGCGAATGGAACAATTACATTAACGAAAAATGTAATATTGCTAGCCCTTAACAACCAGCAAATTCGAACTCTAAACTTTTGCTCCAGAAAACTTCCTTTATATGTTTTGTTCTAGATTTTTCAAGTGAACTCTTGAATGTTCCATGTCAGTGACCCAGAAATGTCACGAATTTTCTCGAATTGTTAATCACAACTTCTGGCAAGATGACAGTGGAAATTAGTTTCTATGAACAGGGTCTTGATCTGGGAGCAATAATAATTTTCTGTTACATGTTGATGTAGTAATTCTAATAGCTTTTTACTACAAAAAGTGTTTTAGGGACATGATATTGATAGGATGTTTAAACTTGCTAGTACGAATGTATTTTTGTTTAGTATACGAGATAATTTTTTTGCATTTTTTAAATGCATATAGACTACTTGTAGGTTTGGAAATAAATTTTAAAAGTACATTATGAAATTTCATGATATAGAGAATTTGAAGGAAAGTATGTTTGGAAGTTTTTGGTAAGCAATAGAAATTGGTATTTTGGAACAATGTGGATTAAGAGTAATTCTTATAATGATTCTTATATTATTAATTTTTAATATTTTTTAATGCTTATAGGTTTTACAAGTTAATTTTTGCTCTTGTGCTAGATAAACTCTTGTGCTTCACTAGAATCTAGTTTATTTGCAGTGTTCTCTACAGCACTGATAATAACGAAGAATAGTTTTTGGGCAAATCTCAAAATTAACTCGTTTTGTTTTATTTTAGAAGCTTCCACATTTTGGTGAGTACCAGAAACAACGAGAGCAGCAGTTAGCTAAATTGTATAGTGAAACAAAAATTAAAGATGAAGTAGTCTTGCACCACAATGGAGTAGCATCAGGTTATATAAATGAAGCTAGTAATGGTATCAAAAATGGAGAAATGTGTATCCCAACAGTAAACGACATTATTGGCAGAGCTTTGCCAAGAATTGGGGCTTACAAGAAGCTGGATAATTCCAAACAAGTTGTTGCATTAATTGATGACGTGAGCTATTTTCTAATAATTAAAATATTTTGTAGTGTAATGTAATATATTTTAGGACATGTGTATTAATTGTGGCAAATGTTATATGGCATGCAATGACTCGGGTTATCAAGCAATTTACTTCGATAAGGATACACATATTCCAAAAGTGAATGACGACTGTACTGGTTGCACAATATGCCTGTCTGTTTGTCCAGTAATTGATTGTATTCAGTGAGTTAATAATAAAGAAACATTCCTACGCTTTTTTACTAAAATGTTGTTTTACAGAATGGTGCCTAAGACTATTCCTCATGTCGTTAAAAGAGGCAAGAAAGGAGATTTAATTCATGGGTTCATGCATTAGACAACACTGTGACGTGCAAACTTAGTTCGTAGTAATAATGTGTATAAATGGCTATTCTAGTTAGAATTGAACAAATTATATGGGCTGTAATCAATTCTGTATTTGTTTTAATGTACCTAAGTTTAACAAATCTCGAATGGTGTAGATTAATTGTGGAGTAAAAATTGCATAGTATTTGATCTTAAGAAATTTAAGATGGCTTACAATTAATCCTTAATAATTTATGAGTGGCCTTTCCTAAATATTTTTGGTTTAAAATCGGCTGTGACCTAACAATAACTATGATACTCTCTTCGAGGTATCATTTCTCGAAAATCCTTGATGTCGGTCTTTACATCTCGCGTCTCCAAATAACAAATTTTCAAATCTCTTAACAGCGTAATGGCATCTTGCTGTTAAAAGATTTGAATATTTGAGTTTGAGGGTTATAAGAATGTTTTTATTTCGTTAAAATAATTTTAACAGTGGTCGAATTTCGGTAATACCGGTTTGTTGTAACTTTAGTATTTTAAATCTGAGTATTGAAGTAATTTACAAGAACATTTTTACTGTCTACTTCAAATATTTTCGGGGATGATTTAATGTAAAGAAAAAAATCTACACTGTAGAGTAAGGTATAAAAAATTATAACCTCTAATAAGAATCTAGAATTTTAAACTTTTTATCAGCTTGCTATAGTTGATATATGAGGTTCATATTATATTAAAATATTGTTTGTTATTTTACGAGTATACCGAGCGTTCCGGAAAAAATATAAAGTTGAAAAATTTTAAACTCTAATAGCTTCATTTCTTTTAGATGACAACTGCCATATATTTATTTTGAATTAGATTAGCCTTTTCATTGGAGAGGAAAAAAAATGAAGAATTCTGACATATTTTTTTTGCAAACTCCCGAACTTATATCAACAACTCTATGATAGATTTGAATATCAGTTACTTATTAGACGAAAGAAAAATAAAATGTATCCTTACAAGTTCATTCACAGCATCGTCAATATCGCATAGAATTTTGCCAAAATTTAAAAAAATACGCCTGATCGGATGAATCAAAATCGTCAATGGAAGGCATATTTACCAAGTTATTATGGTGGAGTCGCCAGTATCACCACTAAATTAAATTAATATTTGAAAGCATTCATTTTGTTAGCACTAGTGATACTCACCAGCTGCATATCTATCTTTGGCAACAAATTACCGATAGTTTTGGTCTTATTTAATAATAAGCTCTAATTTACTTTAGTGCATTATGATTGCAATTATTTGTGCAACAACAAAGGTTAATGAAGAAATATATCGAACGAAACCCGTACGAACTTTTGTTATTTGAAAAATTAAGAGGTGGATAGTAATCATATAAAGATCACCTATAGGTCATTTTCAACAGAACGGGATCGGTAGTCTCTGGAGGATCAGGTCTAGCTACAGTTTTAAGTATTGTGGTACTAATCACTCGAGTTGAGTGACTCAACATTTAAATGTCAGGCTAAAGGAAATAAGTGAAATATTTACAAGTTTGTATATGGTTTCATGTAAAACTATTATTTTATCTTTTATTAATGCTATTATAAGTCAAATTATAATTCTTCTCCATCAAAAAATGAAAACCAAATGCCTTTAATAATGCGTCCGTACACTTTTTTAACTTTGTTCATGAGTCAGTCACTTTGTAAGTATATAATTTTTGTTAGTCTGAAGCTGGTAGACAATCGAATTCGTTCCTCGAAGTTTCCTTGGATCTCCCTGAAATGATTTACCTGATGATAACAGCAGGTCCAAAGCTACTGAAACGTTATGAGATTAATCACTTCAAGACGATGGAAGTCCAAGAAAACTTCGAGGATATAATTTGTGCTGCATACTTGGCGAAGGAAAGATTTTATATTGAGAATATTACATTCTTTCAACAGTTGGTACTTACCATTTAATTTTGGATTTACTATATGAAGATGACAATTCCGTTACTATGCTTACACCATTACCAATGCCTCGTGAGAATGTAACTAGGCTTAATGTAAATATCTCGATATCCACCCTGTAGAAACAACCACAGCCTCTACAAAGAAACGTTACCATGAAAAATACCTACTATGTATGACAAATGTTATATGGCAATGTCATGTCAAACCTTTCTAATTCATGCATCTTTATTATTTTTATTTTTGTGCCTAAGGTTGTGCTTATCTGATATTAGAATAATGGTAGGACCTAAGTAGGCACGTAATTATTAATTTTATTTTCCCAATTAATTTTTAGGGTTCTGGTATTGTTCCTGTAGAGAAAGATGACATGGCTTTAATATTTTGTAAGTTTTTCAGAATCTCTGAATAATCCGCAGTACGTAAGACCTTTGCTGGATCTCAATTTTGACGATTACGATTTATTTTATTTGTGAGAAATTTGTAGAAAAGGGGCGTACACACAGGTATTAAAAGCATATGACAGTCATCTTGCTTTTCACTTGCGATAATATGTTGAGATAACTGAATAACAGTTGTCGGACAAAAAGAGTGGGGATCTTGCTTAGCCCGACACTCCCAATGTGATAAAATAATAGAATTATGTTAGATTAGTACCACTTAGTTGAAATTTGTATTTATAGTTATAGTTATTGTTGCAATCCCAGTTCACACTAGCAAAAATATCTTTTAGAGGAAAACCTCCTTCCTGGTTACCATACACCTAATGTTTGTTATTTTTCATCTGTAAAATGAATCGTATAATGTAGGGGATATGTGTCCGAAAAGTTATCTGTGAGTAAAAGTATAAAACGTATAGAATGTGCAGTCGTTGGGTTGCCTATTATTTACCTGGACGAACTACTTGGGTTACCAGGTATAAACAGGTATGTCGATGTCAGTTATTTTCGCTTGATTGAATAATAAAAAATATATCCTGTTTCCTTGCGAACATGTTGATATAATACTTCTCTAATACAAAAGGTTCTGATAAAGGTAATCACCAAAACATATTTAATGGACGCTCGCTTATTAGGAAATGGCTCCTGAGATTTGACTGAAAATGTGACTAGTGCATTGCAAAAATAGATACTGACCAATCTTGCGAATCTTAGTTGAATGGTAATAAAGTAATATTTATAATATTTTTGATCCGCGGTCGACATGTAAGCACATTTAGCAGCATGTATGACGGTGGCCAAGGAGATTTGGTCGCCTTCAAACTAGGTACTTTTCGGTTTCATCGGAAACAACGTTATTTGTTGCTTGTGCAATCAATAAATAGGTAAATGGGATAAACGAATGTTCATTAGACGATAATGGTAAAATATAAATTGTAATTTGTGTCAATAAGTCAAAATTCAACTCAAGTAAAATAAGAAGATAATCAAATAAATAAATAATTAACAACATAATTATTTTAATATTTGGGTGTCGGACCAGGGCCCCGATTCTTGAAACTATTCGACGGCTCTACCACTCAACTTGGGACGTATGTCGTATGAAATCTTACATAAATGAAGTTTAATATATGGGTTAAACTTCATTTGCCTCAATTCTACATGCGACTTACGTCGAAAGTTTTATAGTAGAGCTGTCGAATGGTTCGAGAATCGGGCCCCTGGTATTTTTTTGGCAGACATTTTTTTCTTCTATTTTTTTGTATTATCTCATAGTTCAAATCAATACTGTTAATAAGGAACAGTATTCTTGTGTTTTGCGGTTAAGTATTCGAAAAAGCCCCATTTCTAAGAATTTTGCAAATAAAAATTAAGCTACCAAGAACTATGGTAATGGAAATGATACAGTCAAATTGCCTGAAAATTAAATATGTTGTGATTCTGAATATCCTGATCAAAAACTCGCATAGGCACAAGATTTGAAAATTCTCAGTTTCTAAGATATGAAGGGGTAAAAATAACATGACAGGGTGTTTTTTTTGGGGTAAGGAGTTATTTAATGTTGTTGTTTTAAAGTACATGCATATATAAAGTCCCTTTTACATATACTTGTACCTTAGAGCAAGCTCTTGACGTATGATCAAAGTGTATGTACAGTTTTTGGATACATTATACATTCATGAAAACACATAAGATGAACAATTCAAAATAGATATGACGGCTTGTGATCACGCTGTCATGAAGTACTCAATTTTCGGCGAATTTGACTGTACCCCCATTTCCCTTTTGTTTGTGTGGGGTCCTTTAAAAAAGAAATTAAGTTCTTTGGACTATTAATAATTTAACTAATAATGCAATTTGAAATATAGATGTGACTTTAGAAAATACATGCGAGAAAAGTATAGAAATTTCAGTGGAGATGGTTCAATGTTGCGAGACAACTTCGAAAGTTAAGGAGCCAGATTGTAATTCCATGTTTCTTATTGGTGGTAATATGGGATTTATAAGTCCCAGTTCAGTTAAGAATGTAACATTGATTTATCCAAATTTGGTTCGTATTAGTATATTATTTTGTTGTATTTTTATAAAATTTTGTTTGATTCTAGTATTTGAACGGTCGTGAGGGTGTGTGTACTGTTATGGTGGAGGGTAAGCCAGGAGATCAGAAGCTTTCTGTAGAAATCAAGTTTTGTACAAATGGGACTAGAGGTATTTTTTTATTAATTTTATTATATATCTTATCGGGGTAGGTCTGGTTGTTGAAAATGTCTAGCATTCGTAGTGATCTATAAATTAATTATTAGATAAATATTACACTTCAGCAAAATTCTCGAAATCCATCGTTTTATACGTTTAATTTACTGTAATTTCAATCATTATTTTTATATGCAAGGCAACGTTTTTTCGAGCAATTCATCGACAAAGTCTCTTGCAACGCTGATGCAGGTTAAGGAATCTGTATGTGTGTCATCATCTTTTTTGTTTCCTGAAAGACAGTTGTGGAATAGTTTGTCAATATTTAAGCACTTTTTGGGAAATAACACCACAATTCACGAAATTACTGTATATTTCCAAACGTTTCGGTGTCTAGATCAGAACCCGTTCTCAATGGCAAAGAAACTACGATAAAAGGCACAATTTTAAAATTTAAATTATATTTACGTCATAGGTCAAATACAATTGTTAAACACTCGGGTTGACATTTGTATATTTTCATTAATACCATTTGAACAAATTATTTGAAAATATGAAAAAATACATTTGCGTTCTATCTATCCTTCGATATATTACATGATAAGCTTGAAAAACTTTAATATTTTTATTTTTATTTGATTTTATAATTTTGGCCCCAAAATTTTTCCTGTAAACGTGGGCAAAGGCCTATATTCAAATTTTAAGCTTAAGCGTTTCGGAGATAAGAGGAAATTGTAGATTTTTGTACAATTTCTTCCCAAAAATAGTCCCCCTAAGTCAAAATTGTTTCATTGACGCTATATAATCCCAATAGGATTACCAAACTGTGTACTAATACCAACCTGTTCCGTCCAATAGTTTAGGAGAAAATAACCTGTAATAGGCGAACAAACACAAGAGTGATTGTATATGCGGACCCCAAATAATTGGAGTAACACATTGTTGAAATGGAGACCCTGTTTGTTATAAGGAGAACTCTTGAACACAAGATAGAGGCAAGTGGCAAATAGTGAGGGGATATATGTTTGAAATAGGCCAAAGAAATAGGCTGATGGTACGAACTGGCTAACACAAGTTCGCTGCTTAATAAATGGGGCTTCTGTGCAAAATCTTCGTAGAGTTTGAATTAGTTTCCACAAAGTTTCAAAAAATTGGTTCAATATGTGCTGCTTTATTTAAAACAGTTTAACAGAATCACTTACGAATAGCCGGGTTGAGTTCTGTTGTTAACCAGATCTTCATTTGCTGCCCGTCTAAGATCCCGCCATGTAACAAGGTTTTCATCGATATTTCCTTTAGAATCATATTGTGTTAATTTTTTTGAATAATTTGTGTTTTATTTTTACATTAGAGGAAGAAGAACAGC